>CM066322.1:167464395-169864395 GCA_033807775.1 Saussurea involucrata
CATTAGATGTTGCCTAAAAGGTGAAAAGCTTGAAACACAAGAATAACAATATACAGACGGTTTTTTTATCCAGATAGTTCATTTTATGATTATATTTATCGAACTTGTTTGGTGAATGTCACGACAATTGATGTGATGGAGATGTTGAAACAACGACAACAAGGACGCTATAATATTTTTATATTCAATATATTATTACATACGAAAGTAAATATTAGTTTAGAGAGTTGAACCAAGTATCAACTTCATATTAGGAAAAATGGTAAATGTCACCCTTCTGATACCACAACTATCATAGGGAGGAAAATCACTATGAGTCAACAACATGTGGTAGTGTATGGGTTTGAACCCATGGCACAAAATGATAATTTATTTTAACTAAAGTTATTAAAATATATATTTTTATGTAATTGATATTTATTGTATAAATGTAAGTACGTATCTATGTATTTATATATAGATGAAGGTTCAAACGAGAACACACCTATTTCATGAAAATATGAGAATACCCATATATATCACACGTATAATACACGATTACACGTGAGCAGACTTGGTGATGTGTCGGCGACTTGGCCCGCAACTTAGGTCGCGCCAAAGGTTGTCTGGGTCCCGAATGACTCAACAAGAGATCACCTCCGCAATACCTAAAGTTCTGGAGTCCGACTTATAAGAGTTTATCTTCGTAATATTGAGACGACCATAATGCTTACTCAAGCAATGGTCACCATGTGAGGATATCAAAAATCCTCATTCGTTAAACACGACCGACTCATATGCGTATGGATCCATTACATCACGGTCTAGATTACATGACTATAAATGAATGACCAACACACTTGAAACTTGTAATCCCAGTAAACATGCAAAAAATGCATATCATGTCCAAAGATCGATATTAAGTAATTTAAACCGGACAAAATCCCTAAAACTCATTTAAGCCTAAATCAAACAAATGAACTCCACACTTATTTGATTACTCGATAAAAGTCAACATAACCAATAATATGCATTTAACCAATGTTTATGCGAACACATGTCTAAAAGTATGATTAACTCAAAATCCCATAATTGATTGGGATAAAACATATTCCAAATGAAATCATACAATTTATACTTCCAAAATGTCTCATAAGCTAATAATATGCATTTTCCAAACGATTTATAAAACCAGTTATATTAAAAGTGCATTAACATCAAATATTAGCATTTCACAAGATCTTATAAAATTAATTAATATACCAAAGATGCAAACTTCATCAAATAATCAACACATTTGATAAATATCAACGAAATCACTTTAAGACACCAAATAAGCATTTTTGACATTTACATAGTTTTCACAAGCAACTTGAAACTCATCTTGTTAGGATTCTAAACCTAAATCTGTAGCTTCTATTGGCGAAAGTTTGACATCCACGAGCCAAGACCTTCACCAAAGTACTCAAGATAACAATCCAAGACTAGAAATAACCAAAAGTGATCATATTAGTGTGTGACTCGTTGGTTTTTTTAAGGTTAGTATAAAAAACCAGCCCTATAGTATAAACAAATAACTATAGAAGTAATAATCAACTCATCACTTCGTATTATCTGGATCCAAAGAACAGTCAAGATATGATATATTGTTCATATTGTTGTAGCAACTGAAATCTTTTTTTATTAAAAAATCTGCTTCTAAGTTGTCAATCGAAAAAAAGGGTATGGATAAATGGAAGGATGAGAGAAAGAAAGAAAAAGAATACTGATGATATATAATTCTAATATGTAAGGTCTATGAGTCATCTCAGAAAAAAAACTGTGTAATAAAGCATCAATACGGATTCATCATTAAATGGATCTACTCATCGAACAAAAAATAAAGAGCTTTGAGCCAATAAGAATATTGACTCAAGAACTATAGCTCCATTGTAGAATTGAGACCTAACCATAAAGTAAAAAGTTATGGGAACGATAACCTGTGAATTCAAAAGATTCTAGTGAAAATGAATTCGAATGATTCATTGATCGGGATGGCGGAACCGACCAGAGACCAATTTATCTATTCGGAAAAGTTATGAACTAATGATAGACAAAGGTATCGATATTTTAAAATAAATATGAAAAATATTATTTTGGATTAAATCCTAGATTTTATAGTCTTGTTGGATGGAGAATCCAAATATGAGTCCAATGGTTCTTTCCGGAGTAAAATCGGAGCTAAAACGAAGAAGTTATGACCAAAACAATTTTCGATACATTTTGTGCTATAGTGTCCGCGATTGTGACGCTGTCACTATAGCATGTCACAATCTCCGGATGCCAAAAACTCGCGGTACAACCTGTGCGATTGTGCCAGCGATTGTGACAGTTACCAGGGCCTTAAAAATGCGATTTTCAGCCCCATTTCACTCCTCACTTCTCCCATTTCACTCCTTTCTCTCCCAAACCGAGACCCTAAGCCTTCAAAGACGATTTTGAGCTTTTGAACCCCATTATCCGGTGTTTCAAGTGATTTTCTTCATCTTTCATGGCTATGGGAAGCTAAAGCTAGAACCCTCTCCACTTCATCTTCTTCACCAAGTTTTCTAGGGTTTCATCCAACATTTTTGTCCATTTTGAAGTTTTGGAGCTTGAGGTTCATTGTTGGTAACCTAAAGGTGTTTTGTTGGTGGATTTATGTTGTGGTTGAGGTAATATTTTCTTTTCTTCATCTTTGGAAAATTAGGGTTTTGGTATAAGTTGAGATATTGATGTAAAATGTTTGAGAACCGATTCTAGATGGTTGAATATGGATATTGGTAGTTGGAAACTTGTGGATCTAGGTTTTTGGAAGATTTGGCTTGAGGATTCAAGTTTCTTCAAATGAGCTCACATTGGGGGAAAATCTAAATTTAGCCTAAATCTAACAAGGTGAGTTCAAGTTGATTTGTGAAAACATTGTAAATGCCAAAATGTTTATTTTAAAGTGTTTATGTGATTTACATAAAATTATTAATTGTCGAGGTTAGTGGGTTTTGATAAATCAAAGTGTTGAGCTTTACAAATCTTGTAAAACACCCACATTTGCGATTTTTAGGTAATTGATAAATAATCACGAATGAAAGTGTTTTGTTAATTTATTGCATAAATGGAGGTTGTTTGGTCAAAATACACTTTTAGTGTTTGTTGAGATTATGCAATATTTATGATATGTTACGTTTTGAAAATGTGAACGTGTGGGTTGTGGATTTTGGTCAATCTCGACCTTATGAACATTTTGAGAACTGTAAACCTTTTGATTTTGGGCCGAAGGCCGATTGAGAGTCAAGAGACAAAGATTTTGGGTAACGATGTATTTTGATTTATGTAACTGTGATGGCTCGCATATTTATCCAAACATTTATTTTGACTCTATGGGCTTGATTTATACTCAAATGGGTCTTTGGGGTGTTTGCCGGTGTTAGTACTTGAGATGGAGCCTTGGATGTGTTATGCACTTAATTGCGTTTTACTTGAGAATATGCCCTTTTGAGTGTTTTGTCTCATAAGTGATCACCATTTGACATTTATGCACTCTTGGTACTTTTTTGGTTTTATAAACCATTGCGAATTATATACATTATCAAGTTATAAAGTATTTGAGTATATATGTATATATGGTTTGACTTCATGGGAAAGTAGCCATATGTGGGTTAGATACACTTCATTTGTATATGTTGACTTTTAACAAATGGTCATTTGATCTTTTGAGCTTATGGCGCGGTTTTGACCCTGTTGGGTCTTGAGGACATTTGTCCGATTTTGATAGCTCGATGTAGAGCTTTGGTTATGATTTGCATGTATTGCATCTTATTTGAGAATTACATGATTTGAATGCGTTGGTTATTCTTTTGGAGTCATGTATAAATTTCTAAATTAAACAAGTTTGTTTTGGATGGTAAGATCCCAAGGTAAAGATTCGGTTTGGGTTGAACTTGGTGGTTTTAGGCTAAAGATCCGGTTTGGGTTGATGCCTCAATAGACTAAAGATCCGGTTTGGGTTGATGTCTCACTATGCTAGAGATCCGGTTTGGGTTGATGCCTCACTTGACTAAAGATCCGGTTTGGGCTGATGTTACAATAGACTAATAAAGATCCGGTTTGGATTGATGTCTCCTTAGACTAAAGACTCGGTTTGAGTTGAGTCTCCATGGACTAAAGATCCGGGTTGGTTTGATGTCCAAGATTGACTAAATACCTGGATAGGGTTGATGTCATAGGCTTTTCCATCCATGAAACATGCTTGTAACTTATAATTGTGGTTTAACTTGTATGTCCACCACATTCGATGAAATCGGGTCTCCCCCGTCACCAAAAGGTGTTGTTTTGGGTATTTCTTTTATCCATGATGTCGGTGACGTATTATGTTTATATGAATGGTCTTTCCATGATTCAAGGACAGTATATTATGATTCAACCTTGTTTGGATGATTCGATTAATGGAGTTTTATTCACGTTGAAATTATTTGGAAATTTAATATTTATTCACGTCTTGAGTGAGTTTTCCAATTGAGTCCATTGTTGAGAAATGATTTTCATTCAAGCTTTCGTCATGGAATTTGCGTGCGTTTGGAAAATGGGTTGTTGGTATATTTAATACAAATCCCTTTTTAGAAATCATGATTTAAGTTGCATCCTTTTCGTCTAACGAGTTATTTAATCATGATGAAAAAACTCTTGAACTCACTAGGCGTTAGCCTAACCTTTTTATTTGTCGGCATGTGCAACATGTTAAGGTTAAGGTTGGGAATAGTTATAGTGACACTGTGAAGAGATGCGTGCTAGTAGGGTGCTCGAGAAGTGAATTGCTTAGCGAAGTCTTCCGCCTTTATTTTGGGATTAGTAACTTGTATTTGGGTTAAGTAACACCCGACTTTATTTGGTGATGTTGTATGACTTGAGTTTTTGATTGTGGAGTTGTTACGTTTTAAATTTTGAGGTATATCTAAGGATGGTTTGTAGAAGAGATTTTTATTCTCATTTGGTTATTTTATCGAAGTTTTTAGTAGTTGCTCTTTCCAATTTTGAGGGTGTTACAGACCAAAATGTTTAAATCTACAAAGCTCCTAGAAACACCCAAAATACCCAAAAACTAATATCTTCCAAATATTGAAACCATCCACCAAAGAATCTTCAAACCTATGCTAAACCTTCCATTTTGCTCCAAAAGCTTCCCGAGAATCGACTAGAGCCAAAATCGCCTAACAAGAGAGGATAAAGGGGATTTGGCTATTTCACGCGACCTTGGGTGCAACTTAGGTCGCTAGCCAAGTCATCCATTCCCAGGACATGACTCACAAAGACCATGCGACCTTGACCACGCCTTCATGTTACCGCTATTTCACCAATATTTGACGTAAAATAGCGGTCCACATTGACGATATTCTCAGTTGAGCCTCTTTTGAAATCGACTCTTGCATTTTTGTCTTTTTTGGGTGTTTATTTTGACTTGGGCCCTTATTTTGTTTTAATCCACTAAGTTAACACTAAACAGTCAACGAATTGCATCCATTTAGAAATTCTTCGGTTTTCAATTTAAGTTAATGTTTTGATGTTGAAACTATATTATTAATTAATGCATATAATATGCTAAGTTATGTACATATTGTATATATAATTCTAAAAATTAATATATGAATCGCTATACCATCACGATAACCGCTATTTCAAATCTCAATCTTGACCGCTATTTTGTATACCGCTGTAACAACATAACTTAATAACCAATATTTTTATAATGAAAGAGACTTAACATAATTTGAATTCGTAAATTACCCAAAACTATGGGTGTCATATCTGAAAAATGTAGTGCTTATACAATGTTGTTTCATATGTGAAACATGCAGGAATGTTGTATGCAGAAAAAAAACAGTCATGAAGATTTTACATATGAAACAACATTGTATAAACATTATATTTTTATATGTATTTATTATTTTATTAACACATGAACATTTGTTTATAAATTTATACACACTATTGAGTTTGTAAAAGAATACAACATTATCTCTATATATGAAACATTTTAATTTAATATATAATTAAACCAACTTATAATTAAAAACACTAATGGTTAAAGGTGGCCCAAGATGCTAAATCATTAAGAGGGTTTTGGAACCATTAAGAAGCAGATTTTTTTTGCCAAACAAGATTCATCTCTGAACAATTCAGAGGCTGCTTCTTAATAGAACTATTAAGAGGTAAACAAACCACCCCTAAATATAATCAACTTTGTGGTTGATTAATGGAGGGTTGGTAGAAGACGTAAGAGGTGATGGTTGTTCCTTGCAGTTGTAGATATGCTCATGAAATCTACATGACATTGGGATTATTTCATTTTTTTTAAATACCTCTAATTTTTTTGTTTTAATTATATCAAAATTACAATTGGATCTGCAAAAAAACTTTAGGATAAATTATTGCACCTTTAAATCCCAACCTATCATATTCATAATACACCCTTTAAGTGGTATTTTAGGGGTCGTTTACTAAACAAGTATTGGATAAGCGTTTATCGATAACAATCATCACTTTCATTTATCTTATGGGATAACATTCTTAGCCATTAAAATTGATTGATGGTAAACGCTTAAAACCCAGTAAGCGTTTATCATGTAAGAGTCATCTCCGTCACTTAACAGGTAAGACTCGTGATCCTTGCATTCATCTTACAGGTAAGATGACCGGTCCTTGTTATGTTCACCCTGTAGGTAATTGAATCGGTGAACGCTTAATTACCAAAGTAAATATTTAGTATATGGTCCCTTAATTATATATTTTGATTAAATTATATGTCAAATCAAATAATATATGTTTTAATAAAAAAAACTATAAAAAAGTGGACTCATGACATGCTAAATTTAACACATTATATGAAGTGTTTTTTTTTCTTTATTAAGAGTGAACATTGTGATTTAATTTTCATGTGTATAAAGATTCATTTAAATCACAAAAGAGTACCTGGATTGATCTTCTAATAGTATAGTAAGAAGAAAGGTTTTTGAGTTCAAGTAATTATAATTTGTTTTTAATCAATCAAGTTTATCATACGGAGTTTAAAGATCTTACGACACTTGTAAGGGTGATCTATATCATTGAAGAGAAACGAGAAGGCAACAAAATAAAAGGGACATCATTTAAAATTATATGCTTCAATCTATATATCTGTCTTGTATAGTGGAGTTGGCCCGATGAATCTGCTTATGTGTTCTTGTTCATGTGTATTAGGCTGCAATTATGACAAAATTCTCAAGAATTTGAGCCATGCGATAGTTATAGATGATTTATAAGGGTTTTGATTTCTCGAACTGTTACGATTCCTCATTTTAAAACATTACTTCAAAATGCATATATAAGTATCTATAGTTTTAAAAATGTTTAAAGAACATTTTTCAAAATAAAAATTAGATGAAAATACATTCATTTTAAAAACATTTTACCTATTAAAAAACAAAAACAATTTTATTTACATTTATATTTTGGAAACACAAATTTAAGCATATGATTATTATTTTAGATAATTGAAAAAGGAGTAAATTACATTCCTGGTCCTGTGGTTTCCTGGTATTTTGGATATGGTCCTTCCCGAGGTCCGGTCTGGTTCGGCCTGGCCCGATTTTTTGGCCACCTCTACTGACCACCTCCCACCCAATCGTGAAACACCTTAAACCAACCTCTTCCCCCTCTGCCATGAAACCCATATTCTGTTGTGAGAAGGTTGATTTCAACGATGGTGGATGTGGAATCTGACAATGACAGTGTGAGAGACAAGAGGAAGGTTGTAGGTTTACTTGAGGGAGATCGGTTCGGTGGTGAGTGATTCCGACAATAAGGGAGGCGGTGAATAATTGTTTGCATTTAATGTATTATGTATCTATTGGTAATTAAAAGAATAATAATATTAAAAGTGTTGAATATATAAAAATGAATTACAGTTTTGGTCCTCGTGATAGGACAAAAAAAGACTAAAAAACAAAAGTACCCTCAGACTTAACTGGGTAAACAAAATCTTTTTAATTCCGTTAGTATGAGGACCCAGAGCATGCGTTTTCACATATCACAGGTATCGAGAGTGTAATAAACTTGTTTTAGGGAGGATAACCGAAAATGTAATTTAGGGCCTGTTTGTTAGCAGCTTAATGAGCTTAATGGGACACATAGCTTATTCAGTCAGCTATACATGACTGTTTGGTAGTGGTTTAATGATATAGAAACTGACTTATTTATTAAGCTTTTAGGAGGGAGCTTTATGCAGAAAGCCAAATTTTGTCCAAGCCAGTCTCTCCCAATTAAAAAACATGATTCTTCCATCTATGAAAACACCCTTCCAAACAAAAACCTTTCCAATCTATACAGACAGATTAATCCATACAGACAACTTTATTCATACATGACTTAATGAAAAACCAACTAAACAGCCCTTCCTCTTGAAAATGACATTCGACTCGGCCGGTCCACGGATCCACCATCCATAGAATTGAACCGGGTCTATGGATGCCTTTCATGTTTTCCCGCCTTTTCATATAAATCATCGTCCGTACGATCTCCGTTTAACTATACACCGTCGAAGTTCAACAAAAATGGAGGTTTCATGGGAAGAAGCTCTTGATGTAGACGACTCCGATCTCCAATCGCTCACCGTTCTCCGCCCTTGCAAACAGCAGTGCCGCCGTGATGAAACCAATCCTTCTACCACCACCGATCTCCCTATTTCTCAAACCCTAGATTCCTCACAATCGCCATATCAAATCGACAACTCTCTTTCTCGAAACTTCAGTAGCGAGTGTCAGGATGAATCACCACCACCCGATCGTATAATTCCAGGACCTGCTGGCATTGTTCAGGCTGCTAAGCTTCTAAAAACTCGCGATAACTTTATAGGTCAGGAGGAGTCCATGGCGACACAAGAGTATATAAGGAGAGTGGTTGAAGATCCTGAGGAGGATGCTGAGTTTAAGTGCAGTCCTTGGATTTCTGCGATGGAATTTTTCGGTGGTGATGGTAATAACATTCAATTGATTGTGATTTTGTATTGATACGGTTTCCAGATTCAATAATTTGATGCTTATTTGTGCGTTTTTATATTTTTTGAGCGAAGGTGTGTTCGATTCTGTTCCAAGTGCACATCTGGGGGATATAAAGGGGTATTTGAAAAATGGAAAACTTGATCAGGTATGAATGTATGATGCTGAGTGTATTCGTTTATTTACTTAAAAACAGTTAGGTTTTGATAATTACTTATGTGTAATGCACAGGGGGTCCAATGAACTAGGTCTACTGTTTAAGCTATATTTTATTGATTGATGTAGTGAAGCAAAAATATTCCCAATTTCAGGCAGTTGACAGATTGATTGATGTTCTTCTGTAACCTGTTGCAATTAAGATATTGGTCAAAATTTTGGTACATTTGCTTTTCAACTTTATTTTCAAATCCATTGACGGTTGCAAGTTTTTTTTTGGTGCAAAATCTCTTTAATTGTTTGGATTTAGCTAACGAGAGATTTATGCTAATGGAAATGTAAAGATACATAAAAATCGGTAAGAAATACATGAAGCATGGTTCAAAACTTCAAATGTCCACTTTATTTCAGATTTTATAACATGATTGCTTTAATGTGTTCTGGTAAAACCTACTCATTTATGCTATTAAAGTAATCTGACATCCTTAAGACAATATATTAACAACTTGGATGGATGAGATGCCCTAGGTTATCTTGGATGAGGGTGTGTATGTATGAATAAATACTTCAAGAGCTTTTGTGACAATCAATCTTAGATGAGATGCCCTAAGTTTTCTTATGTACAATGCTCGAGAAGGCATCTACTAAGTTAATTATATATCAACTATGCCAAAAATATTTAGGTATCTAGTTTCCTCTATTAGTGAAGTTGAACGGAAACAAGGTAAAACCCACAACTGAGAAAACTCAAATGAAATTGATTGATTCAAAGGTGAATAAAACCTTAACATTGCATGGTAATTATAATGATGAAAGGAAAACTAAATAACTAAAGCTTTAAACCTAATTCTACTTTAACTTGGAAAGTAAATAAGAATAATCCTAGGAATGCATTTAAAATCTAGATCCTAATTTGACTAGGAATACTAAATAATGCTTAAGGAAGTCCTAATTAATTATCACCTGAAATCAAATAATAAAATAAAATTTATGGCATTTCGTTTTAATTTGTGTTTCTTTCAAACCCATTTTATTTTCTCCCACCAATCAACGAAAAAGTCCGTTAAACCTTGGATTTGCTCCACATCAATTAGTATCAACCATCAAGTACTTGGATTCGTGTCAACCTAAATTTCAAGTAGTTCTATCCCTTCTCTAGGAAAAGCTAGCAATTAAACTGTATGGATAAAGCTGTCTGTGTGGATTAATCTATCTACATAAATGGAAAGATTTTTGTTTGGGATGGTTTTTCATAGATAGAAGGAACGTGTTTCTTAATTGGTATGACAGATTTGGAAAAAACTTGGCTTTCTGCATAAAGCTCCCCCATAAAAGGTTGATAAATAAGCCACTTTCTATATCATTAAGCAACTGCCAAACAGTCATGTATAGCTGACCGAACAAGCTGTTAGTCTCATTAAGCTGCTAACAAACATCCCTTAATTAAGTTCAAGCAAATGACCTGATCAACATTTCTAGCCCTCAATTTATTGCCTCACCAGTTTGTCACCAACTAGGAAACTCTGAAACTTTGAATGTTCTTGTCCCACCTAACTATATATTATATTTGGTTGCATGAGAAATTAGTAAATGAGAAAGATAACTGAAGCAGAGTATTGCATGTTTGTGTAATTTTGTCTGATTATGCTTGGTGTGTAATAGGTTGTTGCTGTTGTCAAGTCTTGTGCTCCAAATGCACTAGGTGATCTGATGGTAGTGCTGAAAGTAAGTATCTCAATAAGCTATATAGTTTTTGTCAACAGGTCAAGTTAATATTTAATTACTTATTAGTTTGGTTTAAGCTTTAGGATCCTACAGGTACAGTTTCCGGTACTATTCATCACAAAGTCCTTGCTGAGGGTGAGTTTGGAAAGGGTAGTTTTGTAGGATCTGTTCTGGTACTCCACAAGGTATGATATCTTTATATTTCTACAATAACTTCTAGTCCCCACTGAGTTAGCTTTGACAACCAATTCGTTGAATTATTTTAAACTTATACCAGTTTTCTGTTATTTAGGTTTCCGTCTTTTCCCCTTCACGATCAGCTCATTATCTTAACATTACGAAGAGGAATATGGTAAAGGTATGCGTTTTTATTTGTGGTTGTTTTAATTATGTGCCTTTATTCATTCAAGGTGGTAACTTCCCTGTGGTGACAACATGAATGTATTATATGATTTTTGGCCAAAGGAGGTACGAACACCTCTAGAAGACTAGAACCTGAGACTTTTTGGGCTCAATGGAGCTTGTTTTGTCCAAATTAGATTCAAGAGTGTTAACGAAGAACATTACGTGACCAAAGAATGCCTTGCTCGAATACTAGTGAGCGCAAAACCGATGATAGTGCAATTTGTATGGCTTTGTGGAAAGCTGTTGAAACAGATACTCAATCTATTGTATTGAATTCACAGATATGAAAGAAACTATGAAAACATCTTCAACTTTCTGTTCCTGTTATGCCCTTGGTGTCACATGCTTAATTCAGTTGTGTGGCAACATAGTTTGCCAAACTCTTCGATGAGCTTTAACTATAGAGCCTACTACTATTATTATGCTGTGTATCTACCTCATATACCTTTTGATGATTCTTACCCGGTAAGCGTTCACCGGGTATACGATACTGTTTTGATGGACTACAATATTACATGGTAAAGTAAGTTAGAGTGTTGACCTTTTCTGATAAGCGCTTACTGGGTAAGTGTGTGGGTAAACGGCCTCCTAGTCAACCCTTTTTTGTGATATTGAATGATGATTCATTTTATTCGAATTCACAGGTATTCTACAAGGATGGTGGATCTTCACAAACACAGACATTCCATGGATGCAGAATCATGGATTCTGCTCCAAGCTCTGGTGGGTTATTAACTTATTATGTTCTTTCCTCAAACATGTTTACATTTTCAGGAATCTGCCTTTTAATACTCGCAGCTTTGTATTCAGTTCCCTATTTTGCAGCATTTTCTTTAGTCATTTTTCTAACGAAAACTTCACACACCCTTTATTACCAGATTCTGGACAGAACACAGCGATGTTGCATAGTGCATTTTCTCTAGAACGAGAACCAGAACGAGAACGAATAGCGAATGGAACCAAAACAAGTACTAAAAGTAAAGAAAATTTGCAAGCAAATCCGATTGCAACAGACAAAGAAATCGTGAAAGAAATAGATGTTATCGGAAGTGGTGAAAACGAGCATCATAGGGTTTTTGACAGTTGTAAACAGCCAATGGAAGGTGAAAGTTTGTCGGGTGGTTATAAAGGTGGTTCTGACTTGGTTAATGATGGGAACAAACACGGAGTCGAGGGAAGAGATGAAGTTCAGGTTCATGTAGAACCTGCAAAAGCAAATGGTTCGCTACCCGTTTGGACAGATGAGCAGTTAAACGAACTCTTTGGTGGTGATTTTGAGGATGATATGGCGTTTTGACGATTTGAACAATTGTTCAGTAGCGAAACTAGTGTTGTTGATATATAGATTTTATGTGCAACCGGGCTTTCTTAATGACGTAAATAGAAAGGTTATAACGTTGAAATGGCGCATAATCGTTGTTGGTATGGTGGTTTTTGTTTTTGTTTTTTAGAGGATGCAACCTGTTCGTAATTTCTTGTTTTTTTTGCATTCTTTTGTCCAAAATACTCGTTTATTACGATCTTGGTTTATAAAACTAAGAACATCTACAATGAACACACACTGATCTCAAATCAAACGGGGTAATGGGGAAGATGAACCACACCCTAAACGAAAAAGGCTAAATGTATGTAGAGATGTAAACGAATCGAACATCGTAAATACCATATCCTCAAAGCCCATTTGTAAATTTCCAGAACTTAAAATAATAGACCAAAGTCATAAAACTTATATTTAAATCTATTTTATAATATTTAGAACAATATAACAACCAATCAATTTAATTAAATAAGCTATAATTTAAATATTAATTTTTTGGGCCTCTATATGCCAGCCCACAGGTCCCACACACCAATTAAAGACCAGCCCACTACAATGGCAGCCCATCATCTTCTGGGCAGTACCCAGTGGATTTGACCCAGTTTTCACCGGGTTCGACCCGGTTTTCACCCAGAAAATCATTTTGTAACTTTAGGGGTTAAGTTGGGTCATCTTTTTGACCCTTTTGACCCTTTTTGTTCATTATTTTTGCGTTATAGATTTGATAACACTTTATACTGATTATTAAAACACAAATCATTAATTAGTATGAAGTATGGGCCTCAATTTTATGTTTTTGTTTCGGTTTATACATAACATTACTGTTGACGATGTTTTTGATCAAAATTACTGATCGTCGAGACACTGTTATGACCCAACAAAATCACCAACAACTCTAATATATCAAAAAAACTAATAAGGGACTATTAATTGTGAGATTTTAATCGTTCTACCATACCTGACATCGATGCAACTCAAGAATCCTGGCTTCAATTCTAAACCGATACCTTTCTTGAAACTCTCTAGTTTTATCATATTAAGAGAGGAGTTTTAATCCTTAGTGAACTAGGAACTCATAGGTCATGATTTGGTAAAAACCCGTCCATCCACAACCTCCAACTTTGAGTTTTCCCTCTAGCTGGCACGTTTTTGACGGTTTTGAACTTCAAATTGTTTTAAACTTGGCAGAACAAGTTCGTACTTTCGAACTTTCATGCTTCACCCCTCATTTTTAACACTTATTTCAATTGTGGTCAAAACCCCACTAGGTGCGCTGGCCCCAAAACCCTGCAAGAGCGAGCTATTCCCCTGACCCTCGCTTTATGGCGATCTAAGTGATAGATGCAACATTTGTGAGTGTACACTTCGCACCTCCTAACTCATGTATATTTGCCTTATCACATTAAACAATCTTAAGTAAATCACAATTACACAAAAATGATTGATGAAAAATAAAATCACCAACAATGTATGCATACATTTTGTGAATGATAACTATGTGATTGTAATGATGTGTGCAGAATTCAACCTCAACCAGTAGTTCCAAATTTCTAGGTGCAATACAAGAGGAAATGAAATGTCTTTAAAAAATCAAACATGGAATTTGGCCCCTTTTTTGACACTAAGTCAAGCTATAGGATGCAAGTGGGTTTTCGAAGTGAAGCACGATGTAAAACACAAACCACGATCTAGTGATAAGAGATTTTGATCACTTTTTAGGGTAACCGTGAGTTTTCGAACATGCTTACGTGCATCAACTAATCTTTGTGTGATTAAGAACGGTCTAAAGTCATCGCATGTGAATCTGAATGACCACAAGGACTTTGATAACACCTAGATTGAAACTCACGAAAGATGGGATTGTCAGTGGCATCCGCTTGAACCTTAGCTAGTGTGCTACAACCCATGTGGTTAAAGTCCAAGTTTGAGATAAAAGAACTTAAAGCTCAGTCACCCAAAAAGAATACATCACGAAGGTGTTGAATTGGTTCGACTTAGATGGTGCAAAGACCATATATCCGTACACCCGTGACTTCACATGTGGAACTCTCAAAAGAAGATTGCCTAAAGAATGGAAAAACACGTCTGATTGTAATCTTTTTGGCTTTTACGACATGGATAATTATGCCGGAGACCAAGAAGGGTACAAAACCTAGGTTTTAAGATCGAATTCGCCATGAATTTGAATCTTAATCGCTCTTTTGGAAGACCCGTATAACCAAACTAGCTAGAAGGGATAATATTTTTGTCACCTCCTTATTGACACATAATGTTATTGATCATTGAACAATAAGTATATGATTGCTATAGCCAAAACTTGCCCCATTCATTTAAAAGACTTAGCTTTCTATAGTAACCTAAAGGCCATCAGTCAAGATTCCACCTTTGAATTGTTCATGATGTCAATTGATATTATTTCACACAAGAATTGTATTCAAACTCACAAGTCTCTTCAACTTTAGGGTTGCTTTTGCATTTGTACATGGAGGAGGAAAAAGGTCACTTTTTGATTCATTTTTGAAGAATTAAAAACCAGAAAAATTAGAATATGAACAAAATTCGGCAAAAAAAGCTGATTACCGGCAACCCTAACCGACAGTACACGGAAGCTGCCTTCAAGGACACCAATGTGATGGGGCATTTTTTGGCTCACTCAGCGGCTGAGGCTAGTGGAGGGGTCTGGGATCGAACCCGGGACCTGTTATGTATTCGGCAAAGTCATTCCACCCCTTTGCCAACTGAGCTATACGCCAGAGGCATAGAATATGAACAAAATGTTTAAAGGTGAAATAACTATTTTGTGATGGTACAACTCTAATCAAATTAAACCTTCTGAGACCATAATTCTAAGCTTCAAATTACTGAAATATTTCAAGAATTCAAGTCCAGTCCCAGTGCATGTAATTTCCACATGCATGCAGATCCATTTAACATTTAACGAAATGACTCAAAAAATGAAATCTCTTGGGAATTTCTTCTATGTAATTCACATGTGAATGAACCAGAATTTAAAAGAAAACAAACAAGAGCTGAACCCTTTATTCCCATTGGAAATAATAATCAAATAAAAGAACATCAAGATATCTGAGTGATTATTTTAGAATCTAGAATAAAAAACCAAAACTGAGAAATTTAAAATCTTGAAAGATCAAATATCCGGATATTCTTTGAGTGCACGTAATGTCGAAGAAGACGAAGAAGATAACGAATTTCGATTCATAAAAATTGAATCCGGATTGTAAAACGGAAGCTGATTGTAAAACTCCGTTGGGTTCGCCGGAAAAACCGTCGTCGGATTAAAATAAGGATCAAAAACCGCCGATCTGTACGGTGGTGGCGCAACAACTGTGCCACCACCGTCAACAAAACAAGAATTTACCTGAGGAATATTATCATTCACACTACTACCATGTTCCTCCGTAACAACGGAGGTAGACTCGTTATCCTCCGTATGACCGCCTCTTCCGCCATGGTGGTGGTGGTGGTGGCGGCGATCTTGTGTTTCCTCCGGCGGTGGGGTGTAACCGGTGAGTTTTTGGACCAATGCCATGAAATCTCGAGGGTGTGTGTGGATTACTTTTGGTGAATGTGTGTAGATGATGACGGGTCTTCGGGGTGGTTGTTTATCGGTGGTGGTGGTGGTGGTGGTGGATGATGCGGTGGTGGAAGATGGCGGACGGGAGATGAAATTGGAGTCTTTGTTGATTTTGAGTGGTGGTATTTGTGTTTGTGTTTGTGTTTGAATATCATAACCAATGTCATGTTGTTCTTGTTTTGCATGAAATTGTGTTGTTGCAGGGCCCATAATTATGGAGGAATTAATTCTGGAAATTAAAGATGAAAAATTAGAAAGATGGAATCTTTAAAATCTGAAGAAGAAGAAGAAGAAGATGTGGATGTGTTAGTTTGGATTTTTCCTTTTTGTGAGGGGGGTTGTTAAAGGGAATAACCAATGAATAGAAAGGTGTTTAAATAGGGTTAAATTAATTATTTTTATTATTATTTAATCTTTTTTGCAATATTATTATTATTAACATCGATATTTTAAGTAATTTTTTAGAAAGATTATATATGGAGTTTTGGTTAAATTTTTGTTTAAAATACATTTTTATTTTCAATTAGATGGTATTTGAGTTGATTAGTTAATTTGGTGGAAGTATAAATAAATTTGTTTATAGTGTTATGACGTTTTTTTTGGAAGGGTATCCTAGGCTATGTCTAGACTAATTCATTGGTAAATTATGACTGTAAGATATCAGCCCTAATTAAACCTCAGTGACCACAATTATTGTATATGTATGGATTAAAACCCTGAGCAGATGGGATATTCCACCACATTCCTAGGACCTAGCTACAATTGTTGTGTTATGACTTATGATGTTATTTCATGATTTAATTAAATAGATATGATTATAGTTAGGATAGATCTTTATAACTATTGATTTCTTTTTTCAAGAAATTCAATACTTTTGAGTGGTAAATGTCAATATGCACTAATTAAACTTTGAGTAAATATTACGAAATTTATCTTAATTGATGTAATAGGAGGTACGGAAAGATTGACAAATGTATATATAAACCTTTTGATTATTGAGAATTATGGGTTATAAAACTCAAGAAAACTCGGAGAATACTCTAAAAAATAGAATTTTATTAGTAATTGATAATATGATAAACAAGGAAGGCTAAGCTAAAGTAAAAGATAACTATGGAAACAATTTAATTATAATTTTAAACTAATTATAAAACTAACAGGATAAACATTAAATAAATAATGGAAAAACGAAACAGGTTGCAAGTAAACGAAACTAGACCCGCCTAAAGAGTGTGCACGACTAGTCACACGGAAACTGCAGGAAACGAGAATCGAATAGTGATTTAAGTGGGCGGTGCACGACTTTGGCCGCGGGAAGGTCGTGGGACCTTCTAGCGTTCTCGGTTTCGATCTGGCCTTCAGTGTTACGTGATAGTCTCTCCATAGCAGTCTCTTCCACTTCGGAAGTATTTGACCATGAGTTCTCTTCTAAAGGAATTGCTTCTTCTCAATGATACTTATAGGTATCGACTACGTTGAAGGTGTTCGAAATGTGCAATGATTTGAGAAGAGCGATGACATAAATGTTGTCATCGATCTTCTTTGTAATCTTCAAAGGCCCGTACTTTTGTGGCTGTAGCTTTCCATAAGTGCCTACAAGGAATCGTTCTTTTCAGAGAAACACCATTACTTCATCTCCTTAATGAAAGATCTTTTTCCGGAGGTGTTTGTCGACCACCGCTTCATTCTTTAAGCCAATTGCTTCTACTTGAGCTTTGGTTGCTTTCTTAGTTCCTGTATCTCTCTTGCCATGTTCCCTGCTGTTATGCTAACTCTAGAATCCCGGGGTAGTTTGACCAATTTGCCCATATGTCTTTGTGTTGATTTGTACATAAAAGAGAATAGAGAGTTCCCGGTGGCATTATGCACGACGCTGGTATAGGCGAACTATATTTGGGCCAAAGCTACGTCCCATTTCTTGGGTTTTGTCGCCACATACACTTTGGAGCATGTTTCCCGAGGTCCAATCAGTGGCTTCCTTTTGACCATAGATTTGTGGATGAGAGGTGCTACTTTTCTTAAGGGCCGTTCCGAACATTTGTCACAAAGTGATCCAAAATGGCTAAGGAACTTCGTGTCTAAATCGGGGGTAATATATTTTGTCACTCTATGTAGACGTACCACTTCTTTGAATAACAATCTTGCAATGTTGCTGACATCAACAGTTTTTTTTCAAGCAATAAAGTGGATCATCTTTGAGAAATGATAAACTCCTACGAATATGAAATCTAATCCTCTTTGGATACGGGGAAGGCCTAAGACAAAATTCATAGAGATCTTGTCGAATTTCTTGGGGTTTTGCTAGAGGTGTGTAGAGACCCGTATTTTGCAATCGACCTTTGCGGTTTTCCATTCATCGTCTGGTTGAATTCAGATTTGATGATATCTGCTTCGAAGATCGATTTTGAAAATATGGTAGAACCGGATAATTTTCGAGCATGCTTTCTAACCGCGAGACAGAACCGGTATTTGACAGTGATCTTGTTGGTGGTTCGATTGTCGATAAACATTCTCCATTGCTTGTTCTTTTTTGGTACTAGGATCACGGAAACGACACACAAGCTCAACCTTTCTTGAATGAAACCCTTTTTCAGCATGTCTTCTACTTGTTCTCGTAAGATTTCATTTTCCTTGGCACTCATTCGATAATGCGGTAGATTCGGCGAGCTAGCCCTGAAAATTTAATGTAATTGATGCTGAAAGTCCCTCACGAATGGTAGCTCGGGAGGCAAGTCATTGAAAATTAGATCTTAGCTAATCAGCTAGATCGATTCCAAACGTGTGAGTAGTAGCTAATGCAGAAAAAAGAAGAACAACTTCTTCTTAATGTTTTTTAGTATCTCATCGATCTCTTTTGGAATACTTGTCTCGATCTTTCCTCCACTCATTAAACCTTTGGCGATTATAGGACAAAAGACTTTCAGATTCTTTGGCTTCTTCTTCCATTACTTGCTCCCTAGTGGTCATAATTAGAAAATTGTCTCTTTTTTGTAGGTGCTTTTGTCGAAGCTACTAACAAGTGCCATGGCAATTTTTCGGTCCCTCAACGGAATAACATGACATTTTCCTGACCCTTGTAGGTGACATCATTGTTGAATTGCCCAGGTCGTCCGAGTAAGATGTGGCAAGCGTCCATGTCAAGGACATCACATAGTACGTCTTTTTGAAATGTTTGTCGATCGATTATTTTCTTGACCCACCCAAGAGAATAAGGAGGTTCATGGGGTTGAGTGGGTAGGTTGAGATAATCGACAATTTTGGGACATAAGGTTACCATTATCGATGATTAGGTTACATACCTTTTTATGCACCGAGCAATGAGATCGTAAGAGGTTCTTGCGTTGTCCTTATTCTTTAGATGAAAAGAGAACTTGTTGGAGTACTGTGTTGACTTTCTCTTGAAATTCTTCTTCAGCAAACTCGGCACCATCATAGTCTTCATCTTCCCACTTTATTCCCCATCTACTAGTCCAACTGTCTTTTGGTTGGTGCATTTTTTGGACCTATATCCCGGTTGACCGCATCAGTAGCATTTGAGACCCATTGGCTTGGAATATAGATTAGGGGTCTTCGGGGGAGCCGTCTTTCCTTGTGGTCTACTACTAGAACTGTTGGTGTTTACCCAAGAGGGGGTTGGTGTCTCAGGGAGTTGTAACATCTTTTCCTTTATTAATGGTAGGAATTGGAGTCTTAATGATTCATTGATATTCTTGGTAAGAGGATGAAGCACGAGCAAAATTTTTCCATCAATTCCGCTTTTAGTGTCGAGCTAGAAGGTTCCGTGACGGTCCACACAGTTTAAAGCCCGATCTTGTCTTGGATTGACGTCTTTAAACCACTGATATATCGAGAAACTCTTTGACCTTCTGATTCTCCGATTTCGTTGTGTTCGGATAGACGTGGAAACTAGGGGGTGGAGTCTGTTAAAGATCTTGTACCTTGGTTGCATTCAATATACATTTTGTAGAGAATCTTTCCATAGTCTTCGGGTTGGAATCGTTCTAGCAAGAGTTGCTTCATTCTCCTGCGCGATCATACCAGATCTTTCCGTTGTCATTGTCTTTGTACCACCAATTTGTCCCACCAAATGAAGACGATGGTAAGGAACGCCAAGGTGACGACTTTGGAGGAAGCTATTAAAGAGTCCCTGTTTGTGGAAAATGACATTGCCCAAGGTAAGGAAGAAAAAAGGGCAAGTGGTTGAGAAGAAAAAGTATGAAGGGTCGTCAGGGCCCGTCCGTTAATCTAAACCGTACACAGGGGAAGGTTCAGAGACACCCGTCGTGAGTCAAGATGGTGCCACAAGTGTAAAAGCAAACACTTTGGCCCATGCAACCCAAAACCTCACCCGGGTCCCACCGAGTGTGCCAAGTGTGGGAAGAAGGACCATGATGTCCGAGATTGTCCTATCCGGGGACCGGTTTGCTTTGAATGTCAAGAATTGGGTCATGTAAGGAGAGAGTGCCCGAAGATAGTGGGTGGAAACCGCGGGAATTCGTTTGGGTCGACGATAAGGAAGGAGAACTCACCAAGGGCGCTGACCCGTGATAACGCCACCTTTTGGCGTTATTTTCGGTCCTCAAACCAACGAGATTGGCTTGTACTCAAGTAAAAATGCGGGTATTTCATGGTTTATTAAGTGATTTACGCAGGTTATATAAAAGGCGGCATTCCTCGGAAATAGAAGCGAAAAAGAGCCCAAAACGAGTCAAAACGAAGCCTAACGGGAGCCCAAAAGCCAAGCCCAAGACCCGCGACCGAACCAGGACCCGACCCGCGAACCAGATCCGACCCAGAAGGGCCTCAAAACCACGTGCGACCTTCTGCGCGACTTGCAAGTCGCGCCAGAAGTCGCGTAACCCTCTGAGGTGCGAAAATCAGTATTTTTATTCCGGGTTTAGGTCATTTGTTCGGTATCCAGATTTCACACGACGGCCAGAGCAGTCCCGGGGGCGATTTCCAGAGCCAAGTGACACCGTTTGGAGCAAAGATCGAGGTTCAATCGAAGGAACGTTCAAGACGCGAAGTAGATTCAATCACGGGAAAAGGGAGTTCATCAATTCATCTTACACAGTCACCACGATCACGTTTACCATGTTTGCTTACATTTTCGTTTCTCTTTCCTTTGTGTTTGAATCCCCCAACATCATGAACTAACTTTAAGATGTTGGGGGTTGGATTGAATTAGGATTGAACATATAGATGGATGACGAATGATTTTTATCAGTTTTCTGATCTAATGAATGCATGTGATTTTGTTCTTAATGCTTTTGTGAGCGTAGCTAACTTACAATTGTTTTATTGTTTTCAATTATGTTCGGGAGAATTAATTGAGATCTAGAATTAGGAATTACATGTCTAAGGCAAGAAAGGATAGAGATATACCGAGTAAACCTTAGTCTCATAATAACCTGCGCTTAATGTGTTTTGAACTACATAGGGTGAGATCGAGAGATTAATCTTGTGTTTTTTGAGATAAACTTCATGGTAGCTTGAGAAAGCACCATGTGTTGCAAATATAACCGTTGTTACTTGAGAGAGAGCAATGGTTAGATCAAGGTTGAGTATTCATTAACGGAATTAACTGGTATCTGTTTTTAGTCTGATGTTCATATGTGAAAACCTAAGGATATCCAACCCTCAACTGTTTTCTCCATCTGAAGTCCAAAGCTACTTACTAGTTGTCTTGTGTTTGGTTTATTTTATTTGCTGCAATTAATCAGTTTAAAACCCATCTTCCAATTTTACAGGCCAATTAATAGTTCCTATAGTAATTGTGATATTTAGTTCCTAGTTCCCGTGGATTCGATACTCGTACTTACCGTACGTTATTACTTGATTCGACACCGTACACTTGCGGTTAGATTTAGGGGGTGTAAACCTGCCTATCAAGTTTTTGGCGCCGTTGCCGGGGAACTTGTTGTAGCTAATAGCACTACCATCTATACGCGCTATTAGATTGGAAATTTTCTTTTTATTTGTTATTCTACTCCATCACTTTCAGTTTTTGGATTACTGACTTTGTTTTTCTTTCCTTTCAGGTACCACTTGGTTTATGCCAAGACCAACCTGAGTGAAAGAGATTAAAGAGTTTGATCCGGAGATCGAAAGAACCGTTCGTCGTCTACGAAAAGAAGCAAAAGCTAAGAGAAATCTGAAATTCAAAATGTCAGACGACGAGAGACCACCTCCTCCGCGAAACGATCCTCCACCTCGCCGCAACAATCCACCACCACCTCCCGAGAGACGTCCTATGCGGTCGTTCGCCGATCCGAATGTGGCGGCGGCTCGCATAGGCATTCAAGCGCCCGCTACTGGGGCAAACTATTTCAAGCTGAAGCCGAGCACCATCGTGATGGTGCAGCAAAACCAGTATGGAGGGACACCGGCGGAAGACCCTCATGCACATCTACGTGCATTTGAGCGGGTTTGTAACACTTTCAAGATCAACGGCATGAGCGAAGATGCCATCAAGCTGCGATTATTTGGATTCTCCCTCAAAGGCCGAGCCGAAGCATGGACCGAAAGTATTCCACCGGACTCGGTAACCACTTGGGAGCAATTGAAGGCCGCCTTCCTTCAGAAATTCTTTCCTCCAAGTCGGACCGCCCAATTAATGGCCGAGATCACCCATTTCGCACAGTGGGATCAAGAAACATTGTATGAGGCTTGGGAGCGCTACAAAGACATGATAAAGAAGTGTCCTCATCACAGGCTACAAGGCTGGGTCATCATCCAGACCTTCTTCAGTGGACTCCACCCGCAATTCAAGAACGACATTACAGCTGCGGCGGGTGGAGCGTTAATGGATAGATCTTATGAGGAAGCATGTGAGCTGATCGAGAACCTGGCCGAGCATAGTTTCTCCACTCCGAGATCAGCGGTAAGAAGAGTTGCAAGTGTCCAAGAGAGTAATGAGCTGAATGAACTGAAAGCTCAACTGGCCTTCATTACAAATCAGATGAATAGAGGAATTCCGGAAGCACCCGAGCAAGTGCAATATATGCAAAACCGGAACCAGCCGAGAAATGATCCTTTCTCGAACACCTACAATGAGGGGTGGAAAAAACATCCCAATCTTTTGTGGAATCAGCCCGGTCAACAACAACCAGGTAATTTTTCTAACTCTTCCAATTCATTTAATACTAACAGTGTGTACCGCCCTCCAGGTTTTCAGCAAAGGAACGAGGGACCGTCCGGAGAGAAGAAGCCGGGACTCGAGGACATGATGATGAAGTTCATGTCTAAAATGGACAATACAGTCGGGGGATTAGCAACTACAGTCGAGGGATTAGTCAGCACAGTCAACACTGTCAAGACGGCTACCGAGCAAAACACCGCCGCCATCAAGATCCTCGAGAGGCAAGTGGGGCAGATTTCCGAGACCCTACAAAACCGAGCCCCCGGGAAACTTCCGAGTCAACCCGAACGACAAAACCAGGAACACTGCAATGCCATCTACCTTAGAAGTGGCAAGGAACTACATGGAGAACCGTCACCAAAAGAGGCTGAGCCCGAAAAGCAAGATGTAGAAGAGTTGAAGGCGAATGAAGAGGCTGATAAAGAGTTTAAGGAGAAGAACAAGAAGAAGGAGGAAGATGTGATTGATCGAGAGAAGCCGAAGGAAAAAGTGGCACCACCGGTCAAGCCGGCAACTTCAAGCGTACCTTACCCGAGTAGACTGAAAGCAAACAAGGATGCTGTTAAATTTTCCAAGTTTATCGATATATTAAAAAAATTAACTATTAACATTCCTTTCGCTGATGCATTGGCGCAAATGCCCTCTTACATGAAGTTCATGAAAGAGATTTTGTCTAAGAAGAGGACACTTGATCACCAGGCCACCGTTTCACTCACTGAAGAGTGCAGCGCGATTTTCCAAAATAAGCTGCCCCTGAAGCTCAAAGATCCAGGAAGTTTCTCTATCCCTATTCAAATTGGAAATCTTTCTTTTAATAAAGCTTTATGTGATTTAGGGGCAAGTATTAATTTAATGCCATTATCTATTTTCAGGAAACTCGGACTGGGTGAGGTGCAGCCGACATACATGACACTGAAGCTCGCCGATAGGTCGATCAGATATCCTTACGGAGTGATCGAGGACGTGCTCGTAAAGGTCGGTAAATTCTACTTCCCGGTGGATTTCGTAGTGATAGACATAGACGAGGATGAAGAGGTTCCGTTGATCCTGGGAAGATCATTCCTAGCCACGAGCCGAGCACTGATCGATGTAGAGGAAGGAGAGGTGACCTTTAGAGTTGGCGGCGAGAGAGTAACTTTCAAGATGTTCGAGAAGACGAGAGGTCAAGAGGGAGAGGCATCCGGATCTGGTCATGGAAGACCAAGTGTGAAAGAGTCCGCGAAGAATCGCAAGTGTGGGCGATTCGGATCTGCGGATACTGAGCCGAGTTGAGAACCGCACAGTCGTGCCACGACTTTAAATACGGCGCTAGGTGGGAGGCAACCCACCAAGGTTTGTTTTCTTGTTTTATTTCTATTTTTGAGTGTGTTTAAATAATGAAAAATCCATAAAAATCCATAAAAATCGAAAAATCGAAAAAATCAAAAATAGCTGAAACAGGGACATACGCGACTTGTCACGCGGTTTGCATACCGCACAGCAAGTCGCGGGGCCCTCTGTTGGTTTTCTGAAACAGAGAGTTATGCGGTTTGACACGCGACTTGCAAGTCGCGGGCTAAACCGCGGGAGTCCCATTTGCCTCGTTTTTCGTTTTGCGTGCAGTTTTTCTTTCCTTTCTTGCTTTGTGTGTTTCTTTTCCAGTATTCTTGTTTTGTGCTGTGTTTCCTTTGTCTTGTTGTGCATGATATCTCCGTCTTCTCTGCTAAGTGCTCAAACCTTTTCAAGAAAATCTCCTCTGGCCGGGCAAAACAGGTATGTTATAATCATTTATCTGCTAAAAGAGTGGTGTTTGATGTGTTGTTCTATTTTAATTGCACGAGATGCAACAAACCTAAGTTTCACATAGGTTTGGGGTGCCTCATTTTTGAACCATCTACACACTCACTTTTGACCCTGTGCAAACCTCGGTTTTACCGAGGTTTGGGGTTGGCTTTTATTTGGCAAACCTAGGCCACGACCTAGGTTTGGGGTGCCCACTTTAGAAATTTTGGGATTTCTGTTTGCTTGCTATGTTAATGTTTTAACCGTCCTTTTTATTCCTGTAAATAATTTCACAATGATTGAGTTGCATCACCTACAACCTTACTTGCACATTGGGGACAATGTGTGGGTAAGGTTTGGGGTTGCCCAATCGGGCACACGTTTATGCACGTAGATTTCCTACATTTCTGAATATCTAGACCACGTAGCTAAATTTTTTTGTTTTGAATGATCGAGATCGACCATTGTGGGAAGAATCTTATGATAGTGACGTGACCGTTAGGGAATGACCGGGAAAAGACATGACTAGGGACATTAGTGGAGACCAACCGATAGTGAGATTTTGAGCCTAAAGACGTTTTTCATTTCGAGGGATTTATACACTTAATTCACATACACTTTTTCGAATTCCCTGTCGTGAATGTAGAATGATCTCGCTACATTATTTCATTGAGTAGCAAAGACGAACATCGGGATAGGAGGTAAGGGTACAATAGACTATATCGTGTGGACCTTAAGATATGATTCCAGGCATTATGTGTTTTTATTTTAAACCATTTTTAGCTATCGTCCCCTTTCACCCTTTTTTGTGTATCCATAGCCCCTTTGCAGCCAAACACACACCTTAATTCATTTCTAAACCCATCATTTACCCTTTAGCCAAAAGCCTTAGCCAACCCTTATCCGAAAGTGTGTCAATCGGAAGCAGTAATGAACTAATAGAGATAGAGCAGAAAAGAAAGAATTCCGGCCAGTCATGAGAATAAAACGGGTCAATGTAACCCGAGCAGTAGAAAAGAGGACCAATGAAGTCCAAAAAAAAATTAAAATTACAGTTATTTAGATAATAAGTTAGAGTTGCAAAATAAGAGAGTCAAAGCGACTCCAATAGTGACGAAAAGGGCCAAGTAAGCAAATGCGAAGCAACGAGAGTTCAGGAATTGCCTATAATTGACACACCAAGGATCTTTGATCCATTTTACCCTTTGTTTCCCAACCATAGCCTTAGCCCCATTACAACCCGTGTAAAGACCTGGATGATCTTTTGGAAAATGTGAGTACGGTTTATGACTACCTTTACCGATATTCTTTGTCTTGCTATTTAATGTCCTTCTGAGATCAAACTTTTGGAAATTTGTGCGTCTTTCTTTAGAGTTGTCATGAAATTTGAGTATTCTTGCACATAACCTCCTTAAACATGACAACACGAGCGATAACCTAGGTTCGAGTGCAAAGAGAGTATCCCGTGAGGTAGGGTCGAGGCGAAATGTTTTCCCTAGCATGTCTGGACTTAGTTTAACCCGAACGCAATCGGAACAGTCACGAGTTCAACTCCCAATAGAAGGTCATAGATCGGACAAATTAACGAATGAGGCGAAAGTGAGATAGATATTCACGGGTATGGGAAATCACCGATGCATCACTTGGTACCGATTGGAATTGTGCAATTATTTTTTCTTTCACAGATATATGCTTTTATTCTGTGTTTATCGCTAATTTGCTTGGGGACAAGCAACGCTCGGTTTGGGGTTGTTGATAACGCCACCTTTTGGCGTTATTTTCGGTACTCAAACCAACGAGATTGGCTTGTACTCAAGTAAAAATGCGGGTATTTCACGGTTTATTAAGTGATTTACGCAGGTTATATAAAAGGCGGCATTCCTCGGAAATAGAAGCGAAAAAGAGCCCAAAACGAGTCAAAACGAAGCCTAACGGGAGCCCAAAAGCCAAGCCCAAGACCCGCGACCGAACCAGGACCCGACCCGCGAACCAGATCCGACCCAGAAGGGCCTCAAAACCACGCGCGACCTTCTACACGACTTGCAAGTCGCGCCAGAAGTCGCGTAACCCTCTGAGGTGCGAAAATCAGTATTTTTATTCCGGGTTTAGGTCATCTGTTCGGTATCCAGATTTCACACGACGGCCAGAGCTGTCCCGGGGGCGATTTCCAGAGCCAAGTGACACCGTTTGGAGCAAAGATCGAGGTTCAATCGAAGGAACGTTCAAGACGCGAAGTAGATTCAATCACGGGAAAAGGGAGTTCATCAATTCATCTTACACAGTCACCACGATCACGTTTACCATGTTTGCTTACATTTTCGTTTCTCTTTCCTTTGTGTTTGAATCCCCCAACATCATGAACTAACTTTAAGATGTTGGGGGTTGGATTGAATTAGGATTGAACATATAGATGGATGACGAATGATTTTTATCAGTTTTCTGATCTAATGAATGCATGTGATTTTGTTCTTAATGCTTTTGTGAGCGTAGCTAACTTACAATTGTTTTATTGTTTTCAATTATGTTCGGGAGAATTAATTGAGATCTAGAATTAGGAATTACATGTCTAAGGCAAGAAAGGATAGAGATATACCGAGTAAACCTTAGTCTCATAATAACCTGCGCTTAATGTGTTTTGAACTACATAGGGTGAGATCGAGAGATTAATCTTGTGTTTTTCGAGATAAACTTCATGGTAGCTTGAGAAAGCACCATGTGTTGCAAATATAAATGTTGTTACTTGAGAGAGAGCAATGGTTAGATCAAGGTTGAGTATTCATTAACGGAATTAACTGGTATATGTTTTTAGTCTGATGTTCATATGTGAAAACCTAAGGATATCCAACCCTCAACTGTTTTCTCCATCTGAAGTCCAAAGCTACTTACTAGTTG
Organism: Saussurea involucrata; assembly: GCA_033807775.1. NCBI lineage: Eukaryota > Viridiplantae > Streptophyta > Magnoliopsida > Asterales > Asteraceae > Saussurea > Saussurea involucrata. The sequence continues at coordinate 167,492,412 of CM066322.1, forward strand.
TCTTGTGTTTGGTTTATTTTATTTGCTGCAATTAATCAGTTTAAAACCCATCTTCCAATTTTACAGTCCAGTTAATAGTTCCTATAGTAATTGTGATATTTAGTTCCTAGTTCCCGTGGATTCGATACTCGTACTTACCGTACGTTATTACTTGATTCGACACCGTACACTTGAAGTTAGATTTAGGGGGTGTAAACCCGCCTATCAACCCGCGCATTTCAGATGACCGCCGAGGAGGCTAGAGAGACCACTGATGTGGTATCGGGTACGTTTCTAGTAAACTCCTTGCATGCTCGCGTATTGTTTGATTCAGGTACAAATCGATCTTTTGTGTCAAGTTCCTTTTGTATGCAATTTGTTACCCCCGTTAGTACCCTTCTTGATGCACTAATAGTAGAAATAGCCAATGGCGAACAACTGTCGATTCGGGAATGTTTTGATGATTGCGTTTTGGAGATACACATAAATTCTTTTAAGGTGGATTTGTTACCCATGATGATAGGTGGTTTCGACGTAGTAGTAGGCATGGATTGGTTGAGTAAGAACAAGGCCAACATCTTTTTTTAATAAAATGATCCAAGTACCTTTGTCAAGTAGCGGTATAGTTACTATTTATGGAGAGAAAGGAAAACAGAATACTACCATCATCTCGTCAATAAAAGCCCGTAAGTTCTTAGCAAAGGGATGTTAATCGTATTTGGCGTATGTAGTGGATGCAAAGTTAGAAAAGAAGAAGATTGAGGACGTGGAAGTGGTACGGGATTATCCGGACGTCTTTCTGGAACACTTACCCGGTTTACCACCGGAGCGTCAAGTAGAATTCCACATCGACCTCTCCATGGGAGCGGCTCTGATTGCTCGAGCTCCCAATCGTTTGGCTCCGACGGAAATGCAAGAGATGATGACACAACTACAAGAACTTTTGGAGAAAGGATTTATTAGTCCGAGCTTGTCACCGTGGGGAGCTCCGGTATTATTTGTAAAGAAGAAGGATGGGTCTATGCGGATGTGCATAGATTAATGATCGTTGAATAAGGTTACGGTAAAGAACAAGTATACTCTTCCCCGAATTGATGACCTTTTTGATTAATTGCAAGGAGCGGGATTTTTCTCCAAGATTGATCTACGATCCGGATATCATCAAGAAGAGTACAGAAAGACGACATTCCAAAGACAGCCTTTCGAACAAGGTATGGACCGTATAAGTTCTTAGTCATGCCGTTCGGCTTGACTAATATTGCGGTCGTATTTATGGACTTGATGAATTGCGTATGTCGTGTTTTCCTGGACAAGTTGGCGATAGTCTTTATTGTAACAACCCGGTTTCCAAATAGATAACAAATAACATACATTGCATAACGTCGTTACATAACAAGATACATCCTATAACAAATTCGGTCTCATAGTCTTTACAATCCAAAATAAGATAAATCATTACAAACTTTTTCCCTAGTTACATTACATCATAACTACAAAACATGTCATGATCTTAAAAAATATACGCCTTCTCAAAAGCTATTCACCAATTACCCTGCTTACTTGTCCTTATCCGATCCTCGCCCTGGAATACATATTTAAAACAAAAATGAGGGTTAGACCTAATGGTCTAAGTGAGAAAATCCCTGTTTCTTTGAAAACTCTTTTGCACACCACCATTCACATAATACAAACACAATTACCAGTTATGACTCAATCATCAAGTATTTTCCCATCTCATTCTCTTGGCCATATTAGTTGGTTGCAAGCCAACTAATAAATTAACTTCACTGTACGACAATTATAGCCAACAACGCTGTACGGATATTACAGCCAACACACCGGTCCTATGCCCAGCCAACGTATTCTCGTATAGTAGAATACTCATGTAAATACAATATTTCAATATATTATATTACATACAGAAACACATAAGCATACCATCTATCACATTCCCAATCCACGCATATATGTATTCCAGTTTCAAAACATTTTAAAGTAAAACTCACCTGTTAGACTTATCAAAACGTTCTCCAAGCTTTTTCTCAAAACGACTCTGCTTTCACTTCAAGTTCACAGAATCTGTAACAAATCAAATACATAGTTCTCTTTACCAAATAGAACACATAAGACTCTCTAGCAGACTGAGAATCCTAAATAACCTATCAAACTCTTATCCTCAATTGTTCCCCTACGGCGAAATTAACACGGGGGTTCCGCTACCCGATTAGCGGACGGGGTCAAGGGGCAGCGCCCCTAGAAATGTTTTAGAAAACCTTATTCAGTTCTCATTCAAAAACCATAGTTAAAAGTATCTGAAATCTAAAAAATGACCAAACAACCTAAGTTTCCGGACACAATCAGAACTTTCCGGACAACTAGGACAATCCGGACAGCATGTCCTTTCCGGACGATATCCGGACACCAAAGTAATCCGGATACCATCCGGTATCTAATTCTATCCAGAAAACATAGGAAAAAGGAACTTACCGGATAGCTGATCCGCCCGGACACCACTTGAATATCTTCCGGACACCAATTTAAAAACTACCGGACACATTCATATTGTGTCCGGACACTTCTGTCGGTTTGCCCTATTTCTACCCAGAATTCGACTGTGATTTACACCAGACCGATTTTGATGATTTTAATCCGACAGAAACTTCCTACTAGCAATTACAAACATAAATTATAAAGGGACATACCTTCAAATCACTTCTAAGTAGATCAAATGGAGCCTTAACCTTCTTCCTTTTTCTTCTTCTTTCTTTTCTCTCAAAACACACACTTACACACACTAATTTATTGATTATGAAAATATCTGAATATCTTTTAGATAATATACACCCATATTTACTATTTCAGCCCTTAAACTCTTCACTAATGATCATGATACCCTTAACTTATAAATTGACCCAAACTTACCCTAAACATCCTATTTTAAAGTTAATTAAATTTAACGGATATAGACTTTAACTAACGAACTTACCCGGGGTATTACATTTATCGACGACATTTTGATCTACTCGGAGGATGAGGCCGAGCATGGAAAACATCTATGGGAAGTATTGGAAGTTCTTCGAAGGGAGAAACTGTTCACTAAGTTCTCCAAGTGCGAATTTTGGTTACAAGAGGTCCAGTTCTTAGGACACGTGGTGTCTAAGGATGGAGTGAAAGTGTATCCGAAAAAGATCAAGGCAATGATGAATTGGGAACCACCAACAAGTGCAACGAAAATTAGGAGTTTCTTGGGGTTAGCCAGTTACCATATGTAACACCTTAGGCATATCCCACATCGGCCGTGGACAGGAGAGATGCTGGGTATATTAGTAAACCTTGGCCTTACCATACACAACGCGTTTTGGGGCCACAAGCATGCGGGTTCCTTGGGAACTCTGTGGTTAAACGTGCTTGGGTGGGAGTAGTACCAGGATGGGTGACCTCCTGGGAAGTCCTTGCGAAGTCCTTTCCAGGCCGCCAAGAACAAAGCCGTGAGCCAGTGGGGCAAAGCGGACAATATTGTTTGGTGGTAAGCGGGGTGTTACAAATGGTATCAGAGCCACTCATGTGCCGTTCGGGATGATGGGGCAAACCTCATCGAGGACGATGAGTCCCTGAGGGGGGTGTGTGTAACACCTTAGGCATATCCCACATCGGCCGTGGACAGGAGAGATGTCGGGTATATTAGTAAACCTTGACCTTACCAGACACAACGCGTTTTGGGGCCACAAGCATGCGGGTTCCTTGGGAACTCTGTGGTTAAGCGTGCTTGGGTGGGAGTAGTACCAGGATGGGTGACCTCCTGGGAAGTCCTTGCGAAGTCCTTGCCAGGCCGCCAAGAACAAAGCCGTGAGCCAGTGGGGCAAAGCGGACAATATTGTGTGGTGGTAAGCGGGGTGTTACACCATAGAAGATTCATTCAAGATTTTTCGAAGATCGCTTTGCCGCTTACTTCTTTGACAAGGAAGAATGTCAAGTTCTTATGGACTAAAACGCATGAGTAAGCCTTTAGAACTCTCAAGAAGAAATTGTGTGAAACACTAGTTCTATTCTTACCCGACAGAACGAATGACTCTATTGTTTATAGCGACACATCTAAGATGGGCCTCGGGTGCGTGTTGATGCAACGAGTAAATATAATAGCTTATGTTTCATGACAATTGAAGGACCACGAGAAGTACTACTCGACTCACGATTTGGAGCTTGTGGCGATGGTCTTCACCTTAAAGTTGTGGCGACATTATTTGTACGGAACAAAGTGTACCATCTTCACCGATCACAAAAGCTTCAAAAGGGGCTCAACATGCGACAAAAGAGGTGGCTTGAATTGTTGAAAGACTACGATTGTGATCTACTTTACCACCCCGATAAGGCCAATGTAGTGGTGAATGCCTTAAGCCGGAAGAGTCACGGGTGTGGAACCAACTTAACTCTTACAAGAATCGATGTGGTGTCAAGCTTAATGGAAAACATCAAGGCGTTCCAAGAGGAAGCACTTCAAAAAGTCAACCTTAAAGCTAAGGTCATGGTTAAAAAAAAGGATCTCCTAACCGAGGATAGTAGTGGACTCAAACTCTTTCAAGGTCGTATATGGGTTCCAAAGCTAAGAGGAATCCGTGAACTACTTCTCGATGAAGCTCATAAGTCTAAGTATTCTATTCATCCCGGTAGCACGAAAATGTATAGGGATTTGAAGTTGAATTATTGGTGGCGGGTGATGAAGCTTGATGTAGCTAAATATGTAGTGAAGTGTGTCACTTGCCTTAGAGTCAAGGCGGAACATCAAAAGTCGTATGGTAGTTTGCAACCTTTGACGATTCTGGAATGGAAGTGGGACAATGTCACCATGGATTTTGTGACTAAGCTACCAAGACCTTATGGGGTCATGATACGATTTGGGTTATAGTGTACCGTTTGACCAATAGTGTGTATTTTCTAGCAATGTAGGAAATTCTGCCAATGGAAAGTTGGCTAGACTCTACATGAATGAGGTAGTATCGAGGCATGGTGTGCCACTATCTATCGTGTTTGATAGAGATAGTCGATTCACTTCCAACTTCTGGGCCAGTTTCCAAAGAGAATTGGGAACGAAAGTCGAGCTAAGTACGGCCTACCATCCTCAAACGGATGGTTAAAGCGAAAGAACGATCTAAACATTTGAAGACATGTTGAGGTCGTGTGTTATAGACATTGGAGGAAGTTGGGATTCTCATCTACCCTTGGTAGAGTTTGCCTACAACAATAGTTATCACTCTAGTCTTAAAGCGGTTCCGTTCGAGGTTCTATATGGCCGGAAATGTAGAACTCCGGTATGTTGGCTTGAAGCGGGAGAGAAAAAAATTCGCCGGGCCGGAGATCGTACAAGAAACCACAGATAAGATGAAAGAAATCCGAGAGCATTTGAAAGCGGCTCAAGATCATCAAAAGAGTTATGCGGACAAGAAGCGAAGACCGATTGAATTTCAAGTCGGAGATCGGGTCATGTTGAAGGTGTCTCCATGGAAGGGGATTATTCGTTTTGGTAAGCGTGGGAAACTTAGTCCTCGTTTCCTTAGACCCTGCAACTTAGAAAAGATCGGACTACAAACGTACAAGTTAGATTTACCACCAGAAATGGATGGGATACATCCTATCTTCCACGTTTGTTACCTTCGTAAGTGCCTAGTCGTGGAAGAAATTATTCTCTTGACGGAAATTGAGGTGGATAACAGGAACCGATGCGTGGAAGAGTCGGAAACCATTTTGGAAAGTAAAACGAATAATCTTCGCCATAAGGAGGTAGCCATGATAAAAGTTCAATGGATACACCACCATTGTGCAAATGTTACGTTGGAATCCAAGGAAGACATGAAGAAACGATAATCTGTTTGCTTAGGACGAGAGTTCGTGAACGAAATCCTTTTTAGGTGGGGAGAATTATAACACCCGTAAATTTATAAATATACATATATACATTGATGATAATGTATGAATTCTCGAGTTTTAAATGTGCTTATGACCCTTGGTCAAGTCTTGAATCATCCATCGGTTTGATACATCTTGTAAAGAATATCAACAACTTCTAAATAATATTAACAACTTCTAAAGAATATTAACTTCTTGTAAAGATTATTAACAGCTTCTAAAGAATATTAAGTTTTTGTTCCCTCTCACTCTTCCTCCCTCTCGATTAGGAGCTAATCTCCTCTCATTTCTTTTGCTTTGTGATATGCATTGGTTATTCAATGCATAAAGTGCCTTTTTACTCTCTTTTTAGATAGATTATTTTACTTTATCCCAACCTTTGAGTCATTTTATTCTTTTATTTTCCTCTTTTTAGTTCATGGAGCTAACTATATGATTTTACTTGTTTTTTTACTACTTAGGATGGCTAACTTGTTCTTAGTTACATGATGTTGCCACTCTCATTGCTACATCATTGGATGATTGAAGATGTATAGGGTTGATGACGTGGAGGCTTATCTTTTGAGAGCAAACTAAGCAATCCAAATCCAACCAGAATAGTTAAAAAGAAAATCTGATGCTCTTTTGGAAGTAATGAGATGTGTACTTCTAGTTTAGTTAAAAGACAAAAGCTTGTAAGACTTTAGTACTTGATTTGTACTTTCTAGATTTCTTTTGGATATTACTCTTTTGTCATTCTTTCCTTGTATAAATATGGATGAGTTGTTAGTGTTTATTTTCAGTCTTCCATCAGCCACAAACTGATGTGAATTGCGTTGTAGTTCCATTTTATAATTTATGCGAGTTACTTTTGAATATTTAATTCTTTTCTCATCTAGATCTCTAGTGGTAGAGTGTTGCAACATTACTTACAACATTGCTACTACATTCTATTACTTTTAATTTCTGCACTTTACATTATTGTCTTTAATTTCCGTCATTTATATTTTTGTTATGCATTTAATTCCTAACCTTTATATTTATTGTAATTTACTTTCAAGCATGAGTAGCTAATTTCTATAGCTTGGGTGTGAGATTAAAGGGTGAGACTCTAAATACAAAGAAAGATGGACATCGTTTCTCAATAATGATGTTCACCATTTCATGTTAAGTTTTATAAAAGATCCAATTTACTCCGTGACATTTTGATCATTTTGAAAGTGTTAAAGTGCCATGACATCACGAATGAGCCATTGATATGCACGTCAATCCGAATGACAAAGGAAGTAAGACTTGGAAGAGCTACTGACAAAGGAATTTGTCATCTCTGTTTTCCGGCTTGATTTTGCCCGATAAGTTAGTCACTTCTAATGGTGGTAAAAGTGTTGAGTGAGTGTTAGGAATGGACCACTCAGAACACATCAACTTAACTGATATGGGGTCAACTTGGAAGAGTGATTTTTAACAAAGTAATTTGTATATCCATATACTTGGAAGGCATCATTTGATACTATTGATAGTCCTGATACAACTACAGGAAAGTGTTGATTGAAAGCTAGATCAGTAGTGCAATGATGAAGATCCAGAAGGGCTTCCTGAAAAGTAGATGGTGACGTTAGTTGTTGATAGACAAATGCTGTAGCATTGTCACAACATTGGTCTGCTGGAACTTTTGTTTAAGATTCACCCCAAACATCTTACACCCTTGATTTCCTTTATTATTTGTTTAATCAATCTGTGATAACTTTAACCAAAACAATTATCTTTAAATTCGTCATCTGAAATCATTTCTTTTATTAAACTTTTATTGCACTCTTACTCCAATCTCTGTGGGACGATACGTGGCTCTCACCACTTTATTACTTGAACGACGACATTAGATCTCATTGTATACTTGCTTTGAGGTTTAACTTGCACACGTCTATTGGTGTATAAAAAGCACTATCACTTTGCCACATTAAAGTTCACCATCAAGTATTTCTATGAATCCTTTTTAGAACTAGCTAAAGGAAGCAATTAAAGCCATCCTCCAACGATTTGAAGTATTTAATCGTGAGGATTAAGCTCCATCACTCTCATCTACTTTTCAAGATCCACTTGGCTTTTAAGGTTTTTCCTAAAAACCAAGTTGGTGACTTTCTAAATCCCTTTGTTAAACTAGATACATGTCACTAAATGGTTACTTGCTTTCATTTTTCCATCTTTTGGTATAACATTTTCATTTTGACCTAAATGTTTAAGTTTTCCTTATTTGGGAAACTTATGGATTTCTTGATGAAAATGTTATATGTGTTATATGAGGGGCTAAAGTAAAATGTTTAAGATATATGTAAATATTTAGTCGCTCCATGAAAATACTTATAAAATTAGGGTTTTGACCTAACTTACGATTTTGGTCAAATATGATGTTTGATGATTATATGTTCATACTTTTGGTATTGACCTCTATGCACATGGATGGTATTTGTGTATTATGGATATTGTGGAATACTATGTGAAAGCCTTTGATTTATATGTGGTATTGAAGCCACAAGTTGCCTATAATGGCCTAAATGAAATTGCTGGACGGACCAAGTCAAGTATACACTAGGAGGATATAGTATTGGGTGCCACCGTATTGTTATGTACCTAGATATCCGCCATCCAGGTAATTCCATGGTTGTAGTCCTTGGATGTGTCGGGTCGTTTGGTGTCGCTCATGGTAGCTTGACATTTAGGTATATCGACTCTTTGGGTGGAATTTGATTGGTTGCCATGGGTCTCCCTCATTGACTCTGAATGTGGATTAATTCCTTGGATAATTGTCATACATGCTTCATATAAACTGTTTATTATAAAATTTTCAAACTCACTAGGATTTTGGGCCTAACATTTGTTTGGTGTCGACATGTATCTCAGGTTCTAGCAGATCCACCTCTAAGAAGGTCTAGGCGGGTTTTTAGTGTGAGCTTAGGGGATGCATTCTTTTGGGGACACCTATTCATGGATGACTTATTGTTAGAAGTAGGGGCGACACCCCTTTTTGTAATCTTATTTCTGCTTAGAAATTAGATTAGTTGGTTGTCGTTTATTATCCGTTATATTACAAACATTGTAATTAAACAATTGTACTTTATTTCCCCCTTTTTGGGAGGCTCATGCTATGGAAATTTATACCACATTTACGTTTTATGGAAGTTTTTGTTTGTCCTATATTTTGGGGTGTTACAACAACGTGACTCATAAACTGTTGAACAACACAATTTTTTAGGACAAAATTTAATGGATCAGTGTGAGCGCATAAAATACTTTTACGGATTCACATCAACCTGTGTTTCCTACCTAAGAAGTTATTCATGTGTGATTGAGGGGTGAAGAGTATCCATCAAAGAGTGGGGGAGATAACTCATACGGTTGAGTAATCTCATTGTGTTGAGCGGTAAAATGGAAATGAGAGTTTGGTTAGAAGCGAGAAAATAAAAAACAAACAGAGGGTGTGAGAACAGAGTTAAAAGAATAAGAGAACTCTACACCAACCACTTCTAAGTTGGGCAACCACATCTACTGATTGGTTCACAATTATTTGGTGACCATCATTGAAAAAGGAAGTGAGCCCATGACAATTCTTGCTTTAACCCCACCAGCTACTCATCTTTTCTTAACAAAGAGATGTTTCAATTTTTCTTAGGGACGTAACACATAATCTATCTAATGTTCATTTGGAAGGTTTAGATATTGAAAAAGAAGGAAGTTTACCCTACCTTCGCACTTAGATCATGCACATTGAGTTCGTGGAAAACTTGTTGTCGTCTCAACAACTTACACACTTTGAGCCTGATAAAGCATAAGTTGCTTCAATCATTTCATACATGCACATGCACATACAAATATAGAATATGTTTTTCTGTCTTAGCGCTCATAGAAATTCCTTCGTTTTTTTCAATGATTGAATGAAAGCCCTAGGGGAGTGAACATCAAAAAGCTCATTTCCAAAGTGCATTTGTTGTACTAAGTGGCTCTATGCTACTTACATGCTTTTTTAACTGTTTCATATGTTGATTCAAGGTTGCAACTTTCATTCTATATGAATTTGAAAAGATTCAGATACATATCTTTTGGAATTGACGATTATTCAGATCAAAAGCAGAAGATTGTTACTTATGTTACAAAGTTGTTGCTGAAATTGAGAAGAGTTTTGATGATCATTATGTTCACAATCATAAAAAAAGGGGGAAATATAAGTAAAAGTCAAGAAATTTGAGATAAGTTGATATCGGGGGAGATAAATCAAAGTTTTCATAAGAAATCTTGTTCTAGGGAGATATATGTCAAGCTAAAGATGACTATATATGATTTAAGAGAAATTAAAGTTCAAAGACTGTTCGTATTCAAAGAAGTCTTTAAAAAGATATTGTTCAAAGACTCTTCAAAGTTTATTCAGAAGACTATCAGTTGAGGATATTATTGTGTTTACCAAAGGGGGTAATTGCTAAAAGTTAAAGAGAGTGTCAAAGTTTTGAAGACAAATGTTGTTGAAGATTCTGCTGAAGACTAATGTCATTTTTTTAATCTTGAATTCAAATAGGGAGATTGTTAGGACAAAATGTAATTGTATTCAAGATTAAAAGGCTTAATGTTTAATCTTGTAAAGTGTTGTAAAAAGGTCAAAGATTTTACCTTGTATAAATAGCTTTGAGTCTTTGTATTTTAAAAGGAACCTGATCATTTGTAATCTTGAGAGACTAGATCCTAGAGAGAGAAAGTTGAGAGCTTACATTATGTACTCGTTGTAAACACATTTCTAAATGGGGACATGGCTATTGGTATTGATCTAGATCTCACGTGTTGTTAATTTATGATTAAGAACTTGAATCGGGTGATCATAATTTATGATATATTCATAAATCAGTGAACGTATTTGCTCACTTGATGATACAAATATGTTTTGGACTTCGATTCACCCTATAATATGAAATATTCATCTATTTCTAATACTTCACAAACATAAGCGAGAATATTTATCTATACACTCATCACAACACAATTTCCTCTCAAAATCTCATGAAACTTAAAGAGAACAAAGATTAACAGTTTATCTCATATGAACCTCTTGTTTGAATAACTTCAATATACAAGCTACATTTCAGGTCTTCTAACCCCCCTTAAATTAGAATTTTGTATACCTGTGGTGGTCCTTAATACCTCGTTAATGGGTTGTTTTGGTTTACGTGGGTATAATGGGTCTTATTCTCAAATGAGTCAAAGTGGATCAAATGGGTCTAAGTGGCTCATTTTTGGTCTAAGTTGATATACCATATCATTAATTACCCAATTAGACACGTTAAATTACATTCTAACACACATAGATCCCTTGGATTCAATAACGACCAAATCTATATCTATATATATTATAAGGCAGAATCAAATGTTGCTGACGTGCCACTTCCACATTTTAGAATCACTACTTTCTTTTTTTTCCCGGTTTTTCTTTTTACCGTATAGGGCTCAACTAACGACCAAATGTACATATAATAACTGTGTATGTGTGTGTATATATATATATTTTTCGATGAATTATCGAAAGAATTCGATAGATTATCGACGGATTTGATTTTTTGTAATTAATGTTTTGAATAAAAACTATTCAATTTTCTCAATATTTTAAACCTTTTTACTCATAAATCACAAATAATTAATAATCAATTTTAAAGTAGAATTGTTGGTTTGGATGAATAAATGATTGTTAGTGTTGAACATGTTCAATGAAAGTTTTTGTTACTTTGTTTATCAAAAAGATGACTCTAAGGGGCCGTTTATCTAATCATTTACCCGGGTAAGTGCTTATCGGTAAAATTCAATACTATCACTTATTTCTCAGATAAGATTTTCGTCCACCAAAATGGCATCGTATGCAACAATTTAGCCGGTAAGCGCTAACCGTGGTAAGAGCCATCACATTCACTTACCGGGTAAGACTCTTGGTCCTTGTTTCCGCTCTTACCGGGTAAGATTCTTAGTCATTGTCATATTTATCCGGTAAGCTAATGTGACTTGGTAAGCACTTACCCAGATAAGCGTTTTGTAAACGACCCTAATTTGTGAATTAAAAAAAATTGAATTTGCTATAACTTGTTCAACATTTAACATGCTAGAACATCATTTGATCTCAAGAAAATAATAGACAAATAGCAATAATGTCATTGTGTAAGCTTTATAGCATCATTTGATAGTTTTAAGACCACCAAGATCTCAAAGAAACGTTTTACTAGCAATAAACGAGTATGAAAACTTAACATTAACCAATTAATCAATCATTGACAACAACATTTATTCCTTACACATAAACCGGTTGTGAAAGGATTCTTTATCCTTTGCCTTTTACAAGCTTGTACGCAACCGTCCTTAAAAGCATCACATCTCCCAATGCATGCCGGAACCGGATGAACAGCTGCACACACACATACATACGATGATACGATAAATGTATTTAATCATTGTAACATTTATGCACCTTAAGCTCGAGATTTCTAGACAATGAAAAAGAAAAAGAAGTTTTCATACCTAAAATTGAAACAAATGTCATGCAAAGAAATGTCGCTACAACAAATGTCACTGCAAGAGACTTTTTCAACGTGAAAGCCATCAGATAAATAGTCAGTATTTCTTGATTTAACTGGTTGCACGAATCAACAAAGATGATCGATGCTTTAGGTTCAATGCTCGTGAAATTGCAATTTATATGCACTAAGATAGCCGAATCGTGAATGATTCTCTTTTAATTGCACTTCTAATTTTATTTTTCCTTGATGAAATAAGGAAATGATCAATTTTAATTGCAAAAACCGAATCCTGAATGATTCTCTTTTAATTTCACTTTAGAATTTTTTTTTCCCTAACGAAATAAATATGGTACAAATAATTTAGGTTTGTATATACTTCCATTTGAGTCATTTTTTAAAAATTAGCTATTTGAAATGGAAACATAGAATGTTTGATGTAAAAAATGTAGTAATTTTTTTTTGTAACAAGCTAATAGGGGAATTTAATTAAAATACCTATTTTTTTCGTTTTTACCAAAATACCCATTTTTTCCGCGATGGGGTTCTGCGATCACGGGCATGGACCAATTTAGAAAAAAAATTATTTTATATTTACACTTTCAGTCCCTGCCCGCGAAGGTGTCCCGCGATGGGGACCAATTTTAAAATTTATATTTACACTTTCAGTCCATGCCCGCGAAGGTGTCCTGGAAGGTGTCCCGCGATGGGGACCAATTTTGAAAATTATATTTACACTTTCAGTCCATGCCCGCGATCGCGGACCCCATCGCGGAAAAAATGGGTATTTTGGTAAAAACGAAAAAAATGAGTATTTTGGTAAGTCAAATTCAAACTTTGGGTATTTTAATTAAATTCTCTATTATTTAACAATCTTATTTCGTTTTTAGGGCATTAAATATTGACCTTTTTTTTTGTCTTAACCTTAAATGATCGTATTTTTAGAATGTATTATATTACAACTATGTCTATGTTTTTTCAATTTTAAAAGGCAACAAAATCAATCTTTTGACGACCATATGCAAAAGTACGATCCTCCAAAATTAAAACAATATTCACATTGTGGTTGACTCGTTTCTTGGGTAGGTTATAAAAAATCTTTTATTTTTTTTACCAATTTTTGAGAGAGGTATAAAAAAAATTCTTTTTTTTTCTTTAATTTGTGAAAAATAAACTACCTTTCAATGGTTTTGTGTAATTGCATCGACAATCCATACAAAATCATTCTTGTTTTAATTTTTTTAAAAAAAAAACCTTATATACACGTCTATACTATATTATAAAGCATTTATGAAAAAAAACTCTTAAAAACAACCCCTAAAGGTTCATGTACTGCTATTTAATGTTAATTACTTCAAATCTCTTAAAAACAACTAATGAAGCTTTATGTATCGTTTTTAATGCTAATTACTTGATTAATACTTATTTTTAACAACCTTCAAATCCTTAAATTGTGGACTCTTATTAATTAATTCTTATCCCTAACCACTTTCAAATCCTCAAATCATGAACTCCTTAAAAAACGTCACTCTTTAAACAAATTTATAAAAAACATGACCGTTTTCTCAAAATCGCACTTAAAACAAATTAGAACATTAAAACCGAGATATATTGCGTTATTAAATATTTTTATGGTAATCGTAAGTACTTTTAAAAAAAATTAATTGTAGAAGCCAGTTAAAACCTATATGTGTGTGTGTGTGTGTTTGTTTACTAATTGAGCCAGTTTTAACCTAGTACTGAACCAATTTAGATGATTGTTAGGTATATAATGTTGTATTCAAGATTTACAAGGGCTTATTTGTAATTGTTTGTTAGTTGCTTAAAGGGTCAAAATATTGACTTGGTATAAATACCTGGTGTTAGGTAAATTATAAGTTAATCTTCATTTTTATAGTGTGCTTACATATATAGAACGCTCTCAATGTAAAAATTCTCTCACTAAAGATTTAATAATATGATATTTAGAATTTCAACATCTTGATCTTGATTTTATCATTTGGAACTTGAATCTTGGGTTTCACAAGTGGTATCAGAGTCTAACCGAAAGATTTGGAAGATATTTGAAGCTTCGATTTTATCGTTTTTTGAAGATTTGACTTATATTTTGCTTTTGAAAATTTCTTCGCTGTGTTCTTGAATATTTTTTTGAAATTTTGATTTTTGATTAGATTTGTTCTCTAATTGATGAATTGATCATCACAACTTAATTCTATATCAATTTCATCGTTTCAATCTAATCTTGATCAAAATTTAAAGATTTTTGAAAACTTTCTAAAGTGGTCGTGTTTGAGATTTGTTGATTGATTTTGAATGATCGTTGTGTTTTAATTCAAACTTTTTACACAAACCTTAATATTTTGTGTTCATAAACACATTTCAACAAAAAGATTCAATAAAAATAAAGAAATTTTTAGGTCCAATATATTGTATATATCCGAGATCACAAGGTTAGAAGATTAAAGAGATGAAGATTTAGTCAAAGATGTAAAGTCAAAGTCAACAAAAGTCAACTATGTAAGAATTTATAATGTTTACCTATATTACATAGTATATAAAGTTTGTAATAGTTTGTTTAGAGTAAGTTCTCTTATAAAACACTTCATTAGAAATATTCTAGAGAGAGTCTAGAGAGATAGTGAGATATGTAACATTCTCTCAAGATTCAATAAAAAATAAGAGTAAACCTCACTTTTGGTCCTCGTGGTTTGCAAAAAATAACAAAAATCGTCCCTACAGTTAATTTATTCCAAATATTGCCCCTGTGGTATGCGTTTTTTGCAAATCCGGGCAAAAACGCATACCACAGGGGCAAATTTGGAATAAATGAACTGTAGGGACGATTTTTGTTATTTTTTGCAAAACACAGGGACCAAAAGTGAGGTTTACTCAAAAAATAATGTTGTGAAATAATTGTTACTTGATCAAATCTGAAACAACGTATGGTATCAGAGCCAAAACAAAAGCATTTGTGCAAGATTTCATCCAAATTTTCAGGATTTTAAAGAAAATTGAAGTTCTAGTGGGTTTTGTTGAAGAACTTCATCGATTTTCTTGAGGTTTTTTTTATCTTAGTTCTCATACATTTCATGTGAAAATGTGTGATTATCATTTCTTTACAATTGTTCTATCATCTTACATCAAATCTTGTGAGAATTCGAAGATTTTGAATTTCTTTTTTAGATTGTATCTTCACTATGTTCTTATATTGAAATCATTTTTTGTCAAACTGTTGAATCTTGATGTGTTTTAACACGAATTGATTGTTAATTTGATCTTTGTGAATGTTTTCTATCCTTGATTCAACAAAATATCTTGATTTGGAGACCAATTTTGAGATTTTGTTGTTAAAATTTCTTGACAGAGAGTTCTTCAAAAGTTTTATAAAAAAAATCCAAATCTGAGTTTTTAATCTGTTTTGAATCAAATTTGTTGTTTATCATAAGAACTCATTTGATTATTAGGAGCCGTTTACAAAACGCTTACCCGGGTAAGTGCCTACCATGTCATATTAGCTTACCGGATGAATATGACAAGGACCAAGAATCTCACCTGGTAAGAGCAGAAGCAATGACCAAGAGTCGAAAGCAAGGACCGAGAGTCTTACCCGGTAAGTGAGTGCGACGACTCTTACCACAGTTAGCGCTTACCAGTTAAATTGTTGCATACGATGTCATTTTGGTGGACTAAAATCTTACCTGAGAAATAGGTGATAGTGTTGAATTTTACTGGTAAGCACTTACCCGGGTAAGTGATTAAGTAAACGGCCCCTTATTTTTATAGTTGCAGGTTGCTAAATTTGTCATGCAACTTTGGTGGTCAACTACTTGTTATGATTAACATTTGTAGATTCTTGCAAATATGGTCAAAGTGAGTGAGCTTCAATCAAACAAACAACAACTTCGGTGGTCATTAGTCAAAGTTTGTGGATTGAAACTGACGAAAAGCTTATTTTACAGAAGCTTACGACAAGATATCAGTGTAGCTTACGACAAGATTTCACAGAAGCTTACGACAAGTTTTCATAGAAGCATATGATAAGTAATCAGTGAAGCATACAGAAAGTTCCATTGAAGCATACGACAAGTGATTGGAGATGAGGGGAAGGGACGGGTAGGGGGAGGGGGATGAGGAGTGGATGGGTCGACGAGGGTTTTTATTCTTGTGGGTGGTGTTTATCAAAAAGACTAAAATAACCTTAAGCTAATATGTGGTTTTTAACAAAATTAGTCTTAAAGATTAAAATAGCAACAAATTACAAATCACAGGAACAAAAAAGGTAACTTTGAATCCATAGGGACAAAAATGACAATATTCAACAAACCACAAGGACTAAAATCATAATTTACTCTATTATTTAAGAAAGATTTTGAAATAGATTGGATAATTGATGTAAAAGCTAGAAATCTAAAAAACATCTTTAATATACTATATGAATTAGTTTTCATGAAATTAATTTGACAAACAACTTGTTATGTAGATAAACCACAAGTTTTATGCAAATTAACATTGTTATATACTCATTAAACAAAATTAAAACAATGTGATTACTAATATAATATGAATGATGCATCTAATAGAATATGTCAACATGTTATGAAATAGATATGATTGATTCTATTTTTATGTGTTTGCGACATTTCATCGAATAGTTGGAGCCTGAAGGACATCATCAAGCTTGGTAATATTATAAACAATGAACAACAAATCAAATAACAAACATAAAACAAATAACAATGAGAAACCAACATATGCACATCAACAAATTGGAAACCTTAAATCGAATATGAAAAAAGCAGAACATAGTCTTATTAATTTATTCCGGTGTGGTATCGGTAATTAACAACTTTTAGTGTTTGGATATAAAAAAATGTTTATACCGTTTGACATTGACAATAAGGAGTTTTAGATAAGTCATTCCATTCTTATTATCTTATCTGAAACAACTTATCAAAATTTTGGTTATTTTACATGTATAAGCAATTCAAAACATCATCTAAATAACATTTTATTAGCTTATTATGTTTTACTACCACCTAGGGTGTTCGCGGTCCAGTTTGGACGGTATAACCCCTCAAACCACAAACCAAACCACACGTGGTGGTTTGGTAAATTTTCAAACCGAACGGTTTGACATCAAGTGTCCATACCGGTCAAACCGGACCGCGGTTTAGGCGGTTTAGGCGGTTTGGTCGGTTGGGCTTTTTATAGGCTTTAAAACTTAAACTAAAAAAACATATATAAGATTTTTTAAATGCTTAGTTTAAATCTAAACAATCAAATTTATATGTTAATGCTGATAAATTAAGATAGATGATATAAATTTTTTCTCAATTCTTAAAATGAGTTTAATTCGTGATATCATCATAAAAATTTCGATCTCTTTTTATGAATTTCAAATATTTCTCTTACCAAGTAGTTGTTGCTTTCGATATATTCCATACATATACACACACTGACACACACACACACACACACAATTTCTAACCTTCGATATATTACATACATATGTACATGCACACGTTTCTTGTATCAGAAACTACAAACAAACATGACGAGAGTTCGTTAATGAAAGTAAACTTTGAAGTAGTAATTGGGCCTAACTTAAGAAAATGTCTAAAACTCTAAATGATATATATATATAGGTACAAATCAAATACAAACAATGTATTTGTTGCACACCTTACAAACCAGTGTGCATATATGCATAATCTGAGATGTATATATGCATTATCTCATATGAGTGTATGTCCATTAGATGTATATTCTTGCATGTATGCATATGTATATGTACATTGTTCACATATGCACACTAATTGTTCACATATGCACACTGTGATTTGTAAGGTGTGCAACAAATGCAATGTTTGTAAGGGGTTAAATCAAATGAGAACCACAAATATGTTATAAACCGTGAGAACCGATATAAAAAATATTTTTTTACATGATATTTTTTAATCAAATGGTAGAATTTATTATATTTTGCTTCACATGTATGTGTTTCATAATATGATAGTTTCATATGGATTTGTTTCACCATGTGAATATTTTTTACGAGTATTTTTCATTTCACTAGGTGAAACAAAATTCTTTTTTCACATGTAATGTTTTCACCAGGTGAACACGAACATATGTGTAACAATATATCTTAAATCATAGGTTTTGATGAAAAAAATCATGTAAACAAATATTTTTAAATTGGTTCTCACGGGTTTGTAACATATTTGTGGTTCTCATTTGATTATCGTCTTATATATATATATATATATATATGGCGGCCGGTTTGGTCCAAACCGACCAAAAAAACCTCCAAACCACAGACTAGACCGGACCGTCCGGTTTGACAAATTTTCAAGCCAAACCGGACCACCAAACCGCTCAAACCGCCAAAAATGACCTGGTTTGACTTGGTTCGACCAGTTTAAGCGGTCTAACAGTTTTTGACCACCTCTAAACCACCATAAACTAATCCAAACAATTTTTATAAAATTCTAATTTGACACCACATAAGTTAAAGAAGTTTTTTATTATGAGAAGCATAACTTGTCCTAAATAAGCAATCCCAAACACCCGGGGGCGGATCCACCTTGTAAAAAATGGGGTCCCATCCCCCGGTAATTTTTTTTATTTATTATTCTAGGTTAAAAACATTTTTTTAAATTTTTTATCATAATTTCCCCCAATAATTTTCCAACTGTGTCCCACGAACCAAAAAACGTACATTGAAATCAACTAAAACACAAAAAAATATCTCGGAATTAACTAGAAAAATCCCAAAAAAAAACTCTCGAAATAGAAAAAAAGAACTTAAAAATTCATCGAACTCCATCAAAAAAAATATTAAAACGGCGAAAATAAGCTCAAAACATATTGACAATTTTAAAGGCATAATTTACCTTAAAGATACCCCGCTACTTAAAAAATCATGGATGAACCCAAACAAACACCCAACTTTTAAAGTTTGGTAATTGTTCAAACTTCAAAGAAAGCATTCATAAATCAAAGAGTAATCATATATGCTTTCAAAATCTTTTCTAATCCCAGATTTTTTGTTAGAAATTTTTTAGTAGAAGAGGGAATTAGCAAGAAATTATGGAAGATATCCATGGCTAGTGTAGAAATGGTAGATAACCCAACCCTACCCTACCAGTAGTAATAGATAGTTCCATTCTAAAATGGCCTTACAGCATCCCCAAAGGCTGTTTCATGTTTGTGTCTCATCTCCGATCTTCCAGCTGTGGATAATCAATCATTCTCATTGAATACTTTCTGGATTCAGGACACATCTCCTAATACTTTTCTAACAAGCGATCGTATTTTGATACTTCTATTTTTCTTCATCGAATTTTGAAAAAACGATCATCGAATGGGAGCATCATCGTCGACGGAAGGAGTATCGCCGGAGCAACGTGAGGCTGAATCATTAGCTGCGTCCACCGGTGCTCTTACGGTGCTTGAGAAACTCTTTTCAGACCTCTCAGATCCTCAAACTCACGCCGTCCCTATCACTTCTCTACAGGTAAATTTCATTCTCAAACCCTAATTCTTGTTTTCCAGTTCTTCCGTTTTCCAGACATTGACGTTATCTAAATATGTATAGGCTAAATTTTTAGTAAATCATAGGCATCGGTGTATACCATGTTTTTTTTTCTTA
This sequence comes from Saussurea involucrata, assembly GCA_033807775.1. Classification (NCBI taxonomy): domain Eukaryota; kingdom Viridiplantae; phylum Streptophyta; class Magnoliopsida; order Asterales; family Asteraceae; genus Saussurea; species Saussurea involucrata. Next base: position 167,512,461 of record CM066322.1, read on the forward strand.
CCAACCAATTATAATTGGTATGAAAAAATTTATACAGTGTATCAACCAACTCTCATTGGTACCAACTTTTTTAGGTTGGTACGGTGTATGGTTTTGTATCAACGTATCAAAAGTTTACGAACTTGTTGTCTGAAACCTTTGTTGTAAAACAATAAAATGCCTAAGTTGAGTTGTTTTAGTTTGAGCGTCGAATAAAACTTTTAGTTTTTTACTGTAACTTGTAAAACAATAAAATGTTAATTTACTAAATGATTAAATCTCTTTAAATAACAATCAGATTATCTCATCATCATATGCATAAATAGTACATCAGTAATCAAATATATTTCATGTTATTGATCTTTTTATTTAATAAATAATTAAAAGTAATATATATATATATATATATATATATACAAGTCGGTACGGTATTACCGTGGTTTACGATTTTCAATACCACGTACCAACTACCAACCAAGTTTGTGAAGTTGGTACGGTAATACCAACTAATTTAATTGGTGCCAATTGAATTAGTACGGTTGGTAATTGAATTGGTTGGTTTGTCATGGTATAAATTTGACACTCCTATCAGAAACTGATACAAGATAACAGGATGTTCAAATAGTTTATACACTCTTTTTTATTCAATTTTTTTACTAGTAATGCTGTAATCAGTAACATCATAAGCACAAATTCGATTTGAAATTCGACAAAATTCTTCAATCTCATTATTGGATAACAGTTTATGTATCTATTTGTTGTTTCCAGGAGTGCTTTGAGTTATCCATTGATTACCAAAGTTGTGAAGCATCTTTCAAACCCGAAAACTTTCCTGGATTACTGAATCATCTAGGTCATGCAATAGTTGATCAGTTCTTCATACCAGAAAAAGATGGTCTGAATTGGGTTGCATTCTTGAATGGCTACACAAACTGCTGTGGGAGGATGCCAACATCAAGTTCATTAAATAATTTATTGAAGGTGTTTGGAGTGGCAATGGTGAATTCAGGAGCCACAACAGGATTGCAATTGGAGTCTAATGAAGCTGATCATAAGATTAATGGGTATCTAGTGCCAGCTGATTTGTTGATGCTTCTTTGGATGTGTTGGGTTATGTCTTGGAGTTCTATAAATCCACAGTTATCTAAAGGGAAAGCAAAATTTGGTCTTCCAGATATAAATAATTTAGTGTTATCTGCTGTTTCTTCTTGTGCTGATGATGGTGCTGAATTAAATATATGGGATTGTAATGTATTCGAGTCTAATATACAACTTCCTATCGGGAAGCTTCACGTGTGGGCATTGAGAACCGTGCCTAACCTTACGGAATGTTTTGTGCAATTCATTCATTCAAGACTTTCCAGCTCTGCATCTCAACAGGTACTGCATTCTTTCTAAGCATTTTGGGTTCAATTTCAATAGTTTTTAACTTTTTATGACGATGCTATGGTTTTGTGGTTTAAAGCTACCAATTCGTGAAGCAATCACAAAGTCGTTCGTCTTTTTCGTTAGCCAGGTCACTAATTGCCCATTAAATACTTACTGAAATCCCCTTCATGAAGATGTTCAGCATTTCATCAATATGTTAATATTTACGTATAATTATTTATCATATTCTTGATATACACGAGTGATCTAGTCTCGCTCCCTTTTATTTGAGATGATGAAATCTGAGTACATCTACATGGATTACTAATTACATAGTAGCTGCTTTTGCTGGCTTTAACTAGTATTCCATATTTCTTTTTCCACCTTGAGTTTGTATCTAAACCAAATTCTTTTTTCTTTTCATTGGAAGGAAGAAGCCACACAAACAAACAAACAAAGGTGTAAGGGGGTATTTACCAAAATTTCCATCAAGTCCTGATAAATAATAAATTAGTGTTGTCGTTACTTTTTATCTGAATCAACAATCTGAATAACAAAAATGACTGATGTACCCCTGAATATGAATTATAAGTTGTTTTATAAATTGTTGTTTATTTTTTAAGGGGTATATTCATAAATTCATTGATATAATCCAAAAATCAAAGTGTGTGTGGAAGGATCATGGAAGTTAAAAGTGTTCGTGGAAGGATCATAGACATTGCCGGTTTTGTTTTTTAACTTCAACCAAGCACCATACTTTCCTTTCAGATAATCGAAATGGTTGGAGTGTTTTTTTTCCTTAAAGAGCCGTTTTTTTAGGAGGGGTATTTTTGTCAAAAGTTTGGCTTAATGGGGACAAGAGCTCTCAGCCTTCTGTGCGAATAAGCCCCCATATGAGTGATTATGATAGGAAATGGCCCAATAGCCCAAGCCCATGTCTGGATGATCAGCCCAGGCTTTTGGACTGTTTACTATCACACAGGAGGAAAAGGGGACAGGTGTAGGGCTGTGATATATCCTGTTAGTTATTAGTGAGAGAGGAGTATAAATAAAGAATGCTGGGTAGTATTGTGGGGCATGTGAGAGAATGCTATTTTGCTTTTGAGGTCGTTCGGCTGTAGTAGCTTGGGCAGAAGCGTCGATCATTATTGATCAGCCTTCTGATTTTGTTCTTCTCTTTCTTTGATTTTCAGTAATTCAACAGTTTAATTCATTGTTCCAGTTTATTGTTTGGTTATTCGATTGTCGTTTCTATCAGATTAAGTCACAAGTAAACAACATAAAATGGCTGTGCGAATAAGCCATTTCAGCCATTAAGCTATGGTATCCGTTAGTAAACACACCCTAACTAATTATAGTCAAGCTAAATTTAAGATGCTTGGTACTAATTGGCCGTAGTTTTCCATGAAACATTACGCCATTGCAACGTTGCTACATATATATATATATATATATATATATATATATATAGATAGAGAGAGAGAGAGAGACAGAGGGAGATTTTAGGGGAAAACCTCAAAAAGTGAAAAGCTGAGGAATACCCTGGTAGTCGTTCATCTGGACGGTATACCTGTGCATGCTAGTAAGTTGGGCTGTTTTTGTTTTTGTTTTTGTTTTTATGCACTTGTGCATATGCATGTGTGCATGTTACAACTTACTTATATGCACAGGTGCATACGGTCCAGATGAACAACTACTGTGGTGTTCCTCAGTTTTTCATTTTTTGCGGTTTTCCCCTGAACCTGGCCCTAGCCCTATATATATATACATGTGTTTGTTATATATCACATATTGGTATGGCGGACGTGATGAATTTTGCATCAGTCGTGGCTAATGGGGAATATTTTTTACGGCAGGACAAATTGGAGTCGGCATCCACATCTATCAGTGATAGTCCCTCAACCGCACAATCCAATACTTATCTTCTAACTTCTGGTAGGGCCTGGTCCATCTCTCTTACCGTGAGAAGTACTATGCGTGAAGAGGTTTTGAAAACATGCTTTGCACATAATGAAGATGAAGTTAAAGAAAACCTACTATATCGGTTTGTGTTTTTATCTATTTCTCTTTTGGGTATAAAGTAGAGTAGTTGACTACTTATATTGCTTGAATTACTCCCATCTGTCCAAAATATTCAATGTCAAAATAAATATAGTATGTGAGATCCTAGATTAAGAGGTCGTTTAGTAAACCCTGTCTGGGTAAGTGCTTATTGGGTCACCTGTGTTGTGTTATAGGATGAGCATGATGATTTAGATCTTACCTGGTAAGAGGCACGGCAAGGACCAAGAATCTTACCCAGTAAGGTAGGGTGGTGACTTTTACCCGGTTAGTGCTTACCGGGTAAGCGACACTTACCAATAATCTTACCGGCAAGGTGAGGGTGGTGACTCTTACCTGATACGTGCTTATCCGGTCAGCTTTTGGTGAACAGCTCTTAAGTTCTTTTAAGCACACACTAATTAGAGAACTTCCAGGAAGAAGATAGTTAAAGACTCAAAGCATCCATTATGGTTTTGTCTCGATTTTTAACTTTTGCATTCGTGTAAATATCATGTAGGTCTGCAATGCATGGCAAAGGTTTAAACAGGCTCTGGTCAAACATTGAAGGGTATAATGGTCCAATACTTGTGCTTATTTCTGCTACTTCAGAAGATGGTAGTTGGATAATTGGTGCACTTACTCACCAGGGTTATGAGAACAAGGATTCTTTCTATGGAACATCTGGAAGTATGTATGCAATAAGTCCTGTTTTTGATCATTTTGCATCTTCAGGTGCGTAATCAAATTGGGTGACTTTTTTCTTTTTTTCTTGGTATATTCTGAAAAATAGGACTGAGTGAATGTATTTTTCGAGCAGGGAAAGAGAAGAACTTTGTGTACAGTCACTTGCATTCCCCTGGTTATGAGCGGAATCCGAAGCCTGTGGGAATTGCTTTTGGAGGATCCACTGGAAACGAGAGAGTTTTTATGGACGAAGACTTTTCAAAGCTTACTGTGCGCCATCATGCATTTGATAAAACCTACAAACCTGGTGCCCTTTTCCCAAATCAGGTACATTCTTGATGTTCATATAATCATATTGGTTTTGTTGTCTAACCATCTGATAAGCTAGTTGTTGGGCTATTGGCTACCTGTTGTTGGCTGATAAGCTAGTTGTTGGCTGAAATAGAACATATTTTGGGCTTGCTTCTATTCACCATTTTCCGGAGCTTCACTTTGGTATCTACGAAGTGATGATATGTAGTTATTACATTTTCTTAATTAACTTAATGACAATTTTACCGATAATGATAGAGGCAAACCTTCTCTCCATCTCATTTGGTTTTAAATATTTGTGTCTCATAATTAAGGGTAAAGCTAGAAATTTAGTAGATTATAAGGGCATCTCCAACAAATACGTTAAAGTAGAGATTTTGGAGATTTCAGTTTTTTTTTGCTCCAACATCTATACTAACGCATTTTGTAAAATACATATTGTGAGAAATCTCTAAAACTTAGGGGTCGTGTACCAAACTTGTCTAGTAAGCCCTTACCAAGTCACATTACCCTACCGGATGGATGAATTTATAGAAGATCTATACATATAATAAATAAGTAACTAGCATGCCACGTGTCGTCTTCTGGTGAGCCGACTTCGGTATTTTTCCGCCTAAACATGTATCTGGACGCAGTTTACATTATAAGTTCAATTAGCACACCAACATTCACTCCTCCTTAAATCTCTCATTAATTCAATTTTTTTAATTTATACGTTACATTAATAAAATAAATGTTGGAATCTCTAAAATAGAGTAGCTGTTGAAGTCTGATAGTGATTTTCTATAGAAATTTCGACTTTTGATACTCTATTTTAGAAAAATTAAGAGTACCAGACTATCAGTCACTTGTTTTGAAACAAACTAAAATAAAAATATAAACACTTATTTTGACAGTAGCATTTGTTTTTTTATAAGGTCTAGTGATAGAAGCTTTAACTATAGCTCTTGTATTTACAGGGTTACTTGGCTACAGAAGCTCAAGTTTATGAAGTGGAAGCATGGGGATTAGGAGGGGAAAAGGCAAAGAAAGTTCAAACTTCACTCAAAAAGAGAGAGGAGCTTTTTACTGAACAAAGGAGAAAGGTAACTTAATTCACACCATTCATTCTTTTCTTTCATTGCATCTTTTACCAACTTTCTTTCTTCTTCTTTGTAGATTGACTTAAAAACTTTTGCGAATTGGGAAGACTCGCCCGAGAAAATGATGATGGATATGGTCACGAATCCCAGTGCCGTTCAGCGGGAAAAAAGATGATCAAATGTGGTTCGAGCGACAATGGAATCTTCTCATCAAGGTATCATGGGTTTTTGTATTGTACCTTCCAATAAAGGTTTTTAGGGCGTTCTAAATAGCGAGAGGTGTGGCATGGTGACGATATCAATCAATCATGGGATCAATAGTCGCATTGGAATACAATTTGGGCTATATCTATATATGTATATAAGTAATTCTATGACGTGGAGTATTCAACCGAAATAATTTTTTTTTGTTTGCATGCCGGTGAACATGTTTCATGAAAGATTTGTCTTTGCACTAGATATGCACAAAAAAGCTGTAGCCCATCCCTAGTAGAGATGGCCAAAAAATCAGTCCCAGGCCTGGGCCCAAATCGGTCCTGGTTCTGATCCCAACCCAAATATGAATGACTGGTTAAGCTTTATAAGGACATGTTATGAGAATCAGGAACCGGGCCCAAGCCGGTTCCCCTCATTATTATTTTTTTAAATTGATTTTTAACTTATAAAAACTGTTTTTTGAAGAATTCGGTCAATCAAATACACTAAAAACATGTTTTTATTATAATTAGGTCTATTAAATGCATTAAAAAAAGATTTACGTTTAAAAAAATACATTATATTATAATTGAGCATATCTACTCTTTCAGTCTCCTCGACTCGTAAGACTAAGGAACTTGCCTCGGTGCAACTTGGAAAAAAACGGGCCTCTAAAATAGAGATAAGATTTGCATACATCTTACATTCCAAAGAATATCTTTGTGAAAAAGTTTAGTCGGTCTTTTAGATTTGGTTTTATTGATGATACCTTCTTCGGAAATTAGCGCTATGAACTAATCCTAACACAAAAACTACTACCATTCTTGAATTCTCTTCACAACATCACTCTTACCGGCTTCTGTAGAACCGCGGACAAATAAACGTCGGACTTCCTCGACCCATTTACCTTCTCTCCCACAACCCATTTATGCTTCTTATATCCGAAAACTTCAATCAAATGTTTCAAATTTCTTCGTTTCTCTTTGTTGGAACAAAGAAAGTTGTCCAACCACAACAAACCACCCGGCCTCATAATCCTATCGACATCAAACATCAAGAACTCGAGTTTCGATTTCTCCAATTGGTCGCCACCAAAATCAAGTCCGTTTCCGGCACGAATGATATCGAACACATTTTCGTAAAACGGAAACCGATGATCTAAACTCAAGTACAATGGAAACAACCCTCTAGAAGCAATGAATTCACTAAAAGGGGCATCCATGTTTGAAGTTGTAGTCACTATAGTTACATTCTTCTCAGCCATTCTAGCAGCAAATGTACCACATCCACCACCAATATCAAACCCAATTCTAATCCCACCATTTCCTCCTAAAGCTAAAACCTCATCAATCAAAAAGTCATTTTTACCCCTGGGTTTCAAAAACCTTTGACTTTCATACCCTTTGACCAAGTCAAAACAGTCCCCATTCAATTTCTTGATGTTCAAACTGGATATCTTTGATAAACACCTTCTTCTTGGCAAAGGCTCACAACCACTTAAGATCAACTTCTGGGAAAGATTCCAATCATGTGGGCAAACTCCATTGATGGTGTAGTTCATAAATTCAGATAACAAATCAATGGATTTGACACAAGAATGGCCCACAGATGACACCATTTCTGTGATCCCAGTTCTTGAATCTTTACCCAATGGAAGCTGGTGGCGATTTAAGAAGGATTTGAGTTCTTTTGGGATATTGGGTGTTGAAAGATCGATGCTTTCGAAGCCAAGAAGGTGTTTTTCGATCTGGGAAAGTTTCTTTTGTGAAGAATCAATTTCTTTGAGGATGAAGAAGACTTGTTCTGAGATTAAAGATATGGTTTTATGGGTATGATGGTTGTGAGGAATGTGGTGGTTATGGGGTTTTGAGGAGTATTTGAAGGCATATAAAGCAAAAAGATTTGTGGTGATGACTGAAAAGAGCATGAGAATGTTGGTGGGTGATGAACTACAGATTGTGGGTTTCTTGAATCTTGCAGTTCCTTCACCTATTTTCAGAGAAACTGAACCCATTTTTGGTTTGTTTTTGTGATGGGTGTTTGTGGGTTTTTGAGAGTGAAAGAGTTGGTGGAAGTCAGGAAGTGGAATGGCATGTGGGAAGCAGAAAGATGAGTGGTGATGATGTTGAGGGTTTTTGGGACAGGGGTATGGTGGGATATCAGCCGTACACGTGGACAATGATGTGAAGCTTCTATTTTAATAAGCATTTGAATGTATTGGATTAATTAATCGGGAAATTGGCTCAAATAGCTATTTTACACATGAGGTTTCTTTAAATAGCCATTTTAAACATCTAATTCCTAAAATGGCCAAAATTTACGCATACAAACTTACGCACAGAGTTTTCTGTGCGTAAGTTTCATTTTTCCCAAAAAAAAATGAAAAAAAACGATTTTTTAAAAAACTTACGCACAGAAAACTCTGTGCGTAAGTTTTTAATCCTAAGTGTATGCGTAAGTTTTTTTTTTTTGCACCACGTAGGCTCTACGTGGAAAACCTAAACTTACGCACAGAGATTAAAAACTTACGCACAGAGTTTTATGTGCGTAAGTTTGTTAAAAAATCGTTTTTTTTTTTGGGAAAAATGAAACTTACGCACAGAAAACTCTGTGCGTAAGTTTGTATGCGTAAGTTTTCATTTTTTTTTGTTTAAGAAAGAATCCGATTCTTTTTCAGTGATTTGACACAACACAGTAAAGCCAGCTTTAACTCAATACATACGGATTCAATTGATTTTTTTTAAAAAAATTAATTTTTTGGAAAAACATTTTAGAAAATAATCAAATTGTTTAAAAAAAATTATTTCTAAATAATTTTTTAAAATAATTTGATTATTTTGGAAAAACATTCTTTTAAATAATTTATTGAAAAAAATTGATTGAATAATTTTTTATAAATTGAATCCCTATTTTATAAAAAAATTAAATGAGATAGAAAAAAATATAGAAAAAAAACTAATTTCTAAATAATTTGATTATTTTCATTACAGTTTCTATATATATTGTATGTCCATTGTAAACACTGCATTGTTATTTCATTTCTTACTCCCATATCAGTTGTAAACACTTAATTCTCTCCATTTCGCTCTCCCATCATTCATTCCAAGACCATGGCCTCTACAACCGAAAAATTGAGGTTGCATATTCGTGGTGGAGGAAGATGGGAAAAAGTAAACAATGTGATGGAGTATGTATCTGATCAAGTTTTTCAACGTGGTGTAATGTTGCGACAAAACATTACACATGATGCGTTAGTTAGCTATGTTGCACAAAAATTTGAAATTGAAGGTGGATTTGTGTTGTCGTATAAGTATGATGGGGCGGTTTTCCTATTAGGCGATGACGATGACGTTATTGGTTTTATGGAGTTCGCTTCTACTTCAAGAAAACCGGCAACACTTTATATCTCAGTTGAAACTTCTGTTAGTCGTGGTTTCCGACCGGGTAGAGGAAGCAATGTGGGAGGAAGTTCCACCCCCCCTTCCAATCATTGAGGCTCAACCATTAATACGACAACAGGAGGTTCCGTATGTGCCCCAATTTGTTTCTCAAGAGGAACCTAACTATGGTTATAACAACGACCGGTTTCCCGATACCGAAGAATTTCCAGAAGGTGCCAATGTTTTTAAGTTGGGTATACCTGAAATTGATGATACAGATTCTGAAGATGGTGACAGTTCCGAAGAAGGGGCAGTAGGAGACGGGGGAGAACCAAATGAAGAAATATGTACTGCCAATACATCATTTTCGGCGATCAATGATTTTTTTGGTATGCCTCCCATAGTCCCAACACCAGTACCCACGATCACAGAAAACGAACCGGTCAATTATAATCGCACTACACACATCTGCCTTGGGCAAATATTTAACACGAACGAAGAACTGAAGTTAGCCATGGGATTGAAATTTGTTAAAGAAGGTTTCGAGTTTAAAGCCAATAGATCAGGCCCGAAAAGGTACGAGGCAGTTTGTGTGCATGAAAGTTGTAATTGGAAGATCAGGGCGAACGTTGTTGGAGAAAGCACCATGTTTGAAGTTCGAAAATTGGAGGACCGACACACTTGTTCGGGAACTCAACTACATCCTAATCATAGGCAAGCAAATAGAAAAGTTTTGGGTCATATAATAAAGAAATCCGTTTCAGACGAGAGTAGAAACTACAGGCCAAATGACATAAGGAATGATGTGAACGAGCAATTCCATATATCTGTTTCCTACAAGCAAGCTTGGAGCGCCAAATGTTTCGCATTGGCCCAAATTAGGGGTACCCCGTCGGTTTCCTTTAGCAGACTTCCAGTGTATTTTTATAATTTGGAGCGCCTAAATCCGGGTACCGTGACGAGAATAATGACTGATGAGATGCAACGCTTCCGATGCTGTTTCGTCGCCCTTGGATGTGCGGTATGAATTATTATTATTATTAGACATTTAGTTTAAATCATATATTTGTTGATTTAGATTTAAGTTCATGTAGTTTATTATTATTAGACATTTAGTTTAAATCATATATTATTATTATTATTATTATTAGACATTTAGTTTAAATCACATATTTTTATTATCATGTATGTTTTTTCCCCAGATTCGGACGTTTTTGAACAATTTGAGGCCGGTGATCGTAATAGACGGTGCTCATTTAAAAGGGGAGTATTTAGGCACCATGTTCTTGGCTGTTGGGATGGATGGAAATAACCAAATCGTTCCAATTGCATACGGAGTTGGCAGATCTGAGAGTGGGGACGAATGGACTTGGTTCTTGACGATGTTGAAGCAATGCATCGGAGAAGTTGAAGGGTTGGTATTCATATCCGATAGAGCTGCTTCCATTAAGCAAGCCATTACGACTGTATACCCGGGTGCCCATCATGGTCTTTGTTGTCGGCATTTAGAGATGAATGTTTACACACACGATAAAAGAGTTAGGTTGAAGAAGAAACTATATTGGAAGACAGTCAAAGCCTACACGGTTGAGGAGTTCCACGCGTATATGAACCAACTACAACGTTGTGTACCTGATGGTAGTGCATATATGAATAGCATTGGGCCAGCTAGATGGTCGAGAGTTTACTTCCCTGACATGCGTTACAATATGATGGCATCGAATAGCGCCGAGTCAGTGAATGCGTTGTCCCGATTTGCTCGTAAACTACCAATTGTCTCACTTTTAGATTACTTTCGGGGAGTACAACAACAATGGTATGCTGAACGTCATGATTTTGCAGGTAATTTATTATTTTTATTTTTATTTACAATTAAATTAAATTAATTATAAAATATTAATGTTACAAATTTTTATTTGTAGTGCAAAGTCAACATGCTCTAACACCGTGGGCACAAAAGAAAATAAAGAAACGTATGTGGAAGTCAGCAACACGGACAGTACATCCCATGAATAATAATATGTATGAAGTTCGTGATGGGCGTAGGGACGGAATCGTTGATCTACAGGCACGTACCTGTAGCTGTAGAAAATGGCAGCTTTCAGTTTTACCATGCGGCCATGCAATCGCAGTTGCGAAACAATTACAGTGGAGAGACTGCAGCCAGATGGCGTCACCTTACTACATGACGATTAACCTCCGGGCAACCTACCAGGAGTCCGTCGTTCCTGTTGGACCAAACTCAACATGGATTGTGCCTGCTGAATATATGATCGTCCATCCACCGCTTATTACCAAAAAGGTAGGCAGACCAAGTAATCATGATCGCATTCCATCGCGTGGTGAGGAACCAAGACAGAGAAATTTTAATACTTTTACAATTTTTTTTACTTTTACATACTTTTATGCGTAAGTTTGAATTTTTTTTAATAAACAATTTTTTTACTTAAATAATTTTTTTACTTAAACAATGCTTCTTTTTTTATAGGGTTATATTTCAAGATAAATTAAACCCTAAAGTTTATACTAAAAAAGTTTCTAGACACACTCACGTAAGCAATAACATAATTAATACACAAATATTTAATATTGTCTAAATCATCGTATAAAAGGCATACATATTTAAAAAATGCAGAAAATCTATTAAATAATAAACTACTACTATAAAAATCGTAAAACATACAACAACAAAAAACATACAACAACAAAAACCATATCATTATGTAAAAAGCAATTAAGCGTCAAAAAATATATATGTTACCTACTCCGACATTGCGTGAGTTGATTTTCTTCACCGAAATATTTTGTAAAATATCTTTACCGATATTGCCGGAATATTGCCGCCGGAATCCTTTTGTCGGAATATTGCCGCCGGAATACTTTTGCCGGAATTGATGAAGAGAGATTTTTTGTTAAATTAAGAAGAGCGAAATAGTTTGTTAAAGTAAAATATATATAGTAGTATATTTAGGAGGGAATTTAAAATTTGAAATTTTTGAATTTTGAAAAATTTGAATATGAAATTTTTGAAAATATGGAATGTATTGAATATGAAAATTTTGAAAAGGTAATTAATTTTTCAAAATATTTTTATATAAGTAATTTTTAAAAACGTATTTAGTTTTATTCTATCTCATTTAATTTTTTTATAAAATAGGGATTCAATTTATAAAAAATTATTCAATCAATTTTTTTCAATAAATTATTTAAAAGAATGTTTTTCCAAAATAATCAAATTATTTTAAAAAATTATTTAGAAATAATTTTTTTTTAAACAATTTGATTATTTTCTAAAATGTTTTTCCAAAAAATTAATTTTTTTAAAAAAAATCAATTGAATCCGTATGAATTGAGTTAAAGCTGGCTTTACTGTGTTGTGTCAAATCACTGAAAAAGAATCGGATTCTTTCTTAAACAAAAAAAATAAAAAATGAAAACTTACGCATACAAACTTACGCACAGAGTTTTCTGTGCGTAAGTTTCATTTTTCCCAAAAAAAAAAACGATTTTTTAAAAAACTTACGCACAGAAAACTCTGTGCGTAAGTTTTTAATCTCTGTGCGTAAGTTTATGTTTTCCACGTGGAGCCTACGTGGTGCAAAAATAAAACTTACGCATACACTTAGGATTAAAACTTACGCACAGAGTTTTCTGTGCGTAAGTTTTTTAAAAAATCGTTTTTTTTCATTTTTTTTTGGGAAAAATGAAACTTACGCACAGAAAACTCTGTGCGTAAGTTTGTATGCGTAAGTTTTGGCCATTTTAGAAATTAGATGTTTAAAATGGCTATTTAAAGAAACCTCATGTGTAAAATGGCTATTTGAGGCACTTTCCCCCCTTAATTAATCAATGGGGTTGGGATGCTTTGATTTCAGGTGATTTTAATTGTTTACATTTTAAATGGGAAATGGTGTTGATGAATCTGAACGCAGTCTTGGAGGGTGGAGATAACATGGGAAATCAAGAGGTGAATATAAAGGAGGAAATATGAGTTTCTATTTTCAAAAAGTGATAAAATCTTTCGAGACAAGTTTAAGAACGTAAAAATTGATCTTCAGATTTGGAGAAAACTGCGATTTGGTGATATGGACTCTAATCTAGTTGTATTCAAAAAGTCTTGGTTAATCGTCTTGAGTTGGAGGCGGAATCTCGGGTTCTATCGGAAGCGGAAATCAAAGTATGGAAAGACGTGCAATTAAAACGGTTGGATTTGGAATCTAAGAAATTGAGTTTCCTTAGGCAAAAAGCTAGATTAAAATGGGTCTTGGAAGGCGATGAAAATTCCAAAATTTTCTACTCGTCCCTCAAAAGGAGGTACTTCAAGAGTAACTTGGTTGGAATCTCTATTGGTGGAGTTTGGAATGTAGATTTGGTTGCTATCAAGTCAATAGCGTTAGATTACTTTTGATCTAAATTCAAAGAACCTCGAACCAACCGACCAAAAATTCTTAGCACTTCCTTCAAATGCTTGGATCAAGGAGGCGGTGCTCTATAGATTGGATTTGGATAAGGAGGCGGTGGTTTCCAATCACATAGTTAATTTGTCGGACCATACGACTAGGACGTGGGAGTGGTCTAGGCCCCCTCGAAAGAGAGCGTTTGGTGACTTGGAAGAGTTGAATTCGATGCTTAGTAATGTTTCTATTAGATCTAATGCTCGGGATCATTGGGTATGGTGGCTTGGAAAGGATGGGGTCTTTTCGGTCGCAGGCTTAAGGCATTTGATCGAAGATAAAATCCTATAGATTCCTCGGACTATCATGCCTAGTCTTTGAAGCTTTTTTGTGCCTCAAAAGGTTTACATCTATATTTGGTGACTTCGTTGGGGAGGATTCCGGATCGAAAGCTTCTCCACGACAAAGGTATTGACCTCCACTCTATCTTTTGTCCTTTTGGAATCTCGGAGAAAATCATCGAGCATTGTCTCTTGAAGTGCCATTCTAGCTTTTCTTTGTGGGTCTAAGTATTCAATTGGTAGGGGTGGTCTTTTTCGCCATCTATTTCCTTGGATGGTATGTTGGCTAATTCAGACTCTCCTTCCATCCCGGTCTAAGGCATCACATGTGGAAGGCGGTATTATGGGTCACTTTATACTTAATATCGAACCATCGAAACAAAAAGATCTTTTTCGAACGATCTGAATGACCAAATTGATTGTTTTTTTGCTCTCCAACATCGGTCATTTCTTTGGATATCTAAGGGGTTGTTTGTTTACCTCTTAATAGTTCCATTAAGAGGCAACCTCTGAATCGCTAAGAGGTAAATCTTGTTTGGCAAAAAACATGTCTGCCTCTTAATGGTTCTAAAATCCTCTGAATGATTTAGCATCTTAGGTCTCCCTTAACCATTCAGCACCCTGATTTCATTCTAAACAATTACCAAACAACCATATTTCATTTTGCACTATATAATAAAAGCCTCTTAACCATTCTAACCACTTAATCATTCTGCACCAAACCATTCAGCAACTGCCAAACAGCCCCTAAGCTAACAAAAGAATTCAAGTTGTCATGGACGGAGTGGTGTGGGATCATGTGTTTGACGGCTAGCTCGATTTGTATCTCCCATGTCGTTTGGTGCTCAAGTGTTTGAGGGTTGTAATTTGTTTGATTTTCGTTTTAGAGGTTCTTTTCTTTTTGTTGTTGTAGTCATGTGTTTTGTTTGTTGGTTGTGGTTGTCCTTTTTGGTCTTTGTTATGGTTTTTTGGGTTCTGCACGTTACAGATCCTTCGGACATTCTTTTGTTTCCCGTTCGTTTTGTTTAATATATTTGCTTGCTTTAAACAAATAGGAGTTTAACAAAATATATAATTAAGGGTGCTTGTTAAATACATTCCAAAAAATTTAAATAAACATCCTTCTTCTCATCCTTACGGGTGTAGACGGTTCAAATTTTTAACGAGCTACTCGAGTTCGAACTCGTTTATCTCAAATTCAAACTTAATTACCCTTGAGCTCAAATCGATCTCGAACACGACATAGAGCTCGTATCACTTTACAAGTCGAGTTTCATAATATCAATGGCCGAGTTGGCTCGTTCAAAAACTAGATTAATTTTTCCGAGTCTTATCAAGCCAAGCACTTCGAACGTATACTTTTTTGAGCCATGTGTGTTCAAACGTGTAGTCGTGTATAAATCATACAGCCAAAATATAAAAGTCATAGAGCTCAAGCCAAAACGTTTTGATCGTTCTCAAGTTCAAGCTCATAACTGAGCTTATAAAGCTTTGAATTTTGGTTCTCAAGTTCAAGCTCATACCAGTTACTTGATTAGACCCTACATTTATACATCAACTAATAATTAGAAAATGTAAATCACATCCATTAAAGTATACTATAAAATCTTAAAATAATATCCAGATAACGGAAAAGTCCAATAAAACCCAATGGACTTTAGCGTTAGGAATGATTAAGTTCTTGGACATTTTTTGGAACAAATAAGCCGTTGCACTTTTCAAAACTTGTTAAATAAACCATTGGACTTTCTAAAACCTGTTACATACATCTTTTTGACTTATAAAATTGGTTAATGTGTTAAAAAATAATTGAAAGAAATACGAAAAAAACAAACAAAGTTACATATTTTATAGAGTAAATTACAAATTGCGTGCCTGTAGTTGATGAAAATTTTGGATTAGGTCTCTCAAACGAAATAACTACAAATACAGTCATTGTGATTTCACTTTCGTTTTGAATTGGGTCCCTTTATTCTAACTCCACTAACCGAGCTTCGTTAAATCATTGATAATATTGACATTTCACTTTTTTTCTATAGAAACATTTAAAATAACTAGAAGTCCACTCGCGTAATGCAGCGCGATATATCTCGATTTAAATGTTCTAATTTATTTTAATGTGTGGTTTTGAGAAAACGACCATGTTTTTTTATAAATTTGTTTAAAGAATAACATTTTTAAGGAGTTCATGATTTGAGGATTTGAAGTGGTTAGAGATAATGATTAATTAATAAGAGTCAACGATTTAAGAATTTGAAGGTTGTTAGAGTTAAGTATTAATCAAGTAATTAACATTAAAAGCAGTACATAAAGCTTCATTAGTTGTTTTTAAAAGATTTTAAGTAATTAGCATTAAATAGCGGTATATGAAGCTTTAGGGGTTGTTTTTAAGAGTTTTTCATAAATGCTTTATAATATAGTATAGATATATACAAAAGCACTCATATCGGCTCCCATATCTTCTTTCCGTCGACCATCACACTACCATCACCACTTTTCTGTTCCGGCGTATGCATCGGCCAGCCACCGCCTCATCAAACAAATTCGAACAAAAAACCAAAACTACACCTCTGAAACGAAACTTCTGTGAACCTTCTCTCTCTCTCTCTCCCAAATCCCAAACAACTCTCTCTATACCTTGCTGCAATTCAGACTTACTTTCATCTAAATTGCATATATTCATTCAATTCTCATCAATTCTCTATTCATCTGGTAAGTGTATTCATCCAGTAGTTAGTGTGTGTGTGTGTGTGTTTCTGTGTGTAAAAATCGGCCATCCATGGGTTCAACGGAGAATTACGACTCGAAGATCGGAGAGATCGTGAAATCGAGTCCGGTTGTGAAAACGAGAGGATCATTGTTACGAACGAGATCTGAGACCGATGTTTTTTATCTTCCGTTAGATTTCGGTTTTTGAGAGTTTTTTTCGAGAATGCTCGACAAGTTATATTTGGAACCAAACTTTTAAAATAATAGTCATATGTTAGTTACTTGTAAATTTAAGGAATTATATATTAGTAAACAAAACCTAACGTTTAATATGAAATTTTAACATTTTTATTTAAATACTTTATTATATAGTATACATATCAAAAAAGAAATGTATAACATAACAAAATTGAACTAGAAACTCCTTAAATATAAAACATAATTTTTTTAAAACAAAAGTATGATTAGTTGGGGGTGGCTTTGTTTTTTTGGCATCAAATAAGAAAGAGTAAACTACAATTTTCGTCCCTGTGGTTTGGTATTTATAACTATTTTTGTCCCTGTAGTTTAAAAACTGCTTTTTTCGTCACCATGGTTTGCATTTTATTATGGTTTTTGTCCTTCATCCTAACAGAGTTAAAAAAAATCTGTTAAATGGAGGATAATATGGTCTTTTTGCCTTTTTAAATATTTAATTACATTATATATTATATTTTAGACTAAAACAAAAACCCAATGGCCACCTCAAACCCATCTTTCTCAACCTTGGCCTGTTTCATTATCTTTTCCTCCATTGTTATTATTTCAAACAAGAACTCCTTCTATGAAGTGAGGGCATCTCCAACCTTCACACCAAAAAAATACACCAAAACACCAAATTTGGTGGGTCCAACACCAAAAAAAAAACCTCAACTCCAACCATACTTCAAAAAAAAACACCCAATTTGTGGACCCCACATTAAAATAACATATTTTATTTACTATTAACTATTTTTATTAATAACAATAATTATAATTTGTAAATATAATAATAAATAATCAGTAATTAATTTATTTAATGAAAACCGATAAAAATAAAAACGATAATTTTTTAATTAATAATACATTTAAATAAAATTACATCAATTGAAATAACACAAATTAAAAGCATAATTAAATAATACTAATGCTCCGAGTTAGTATACTCGTCCCACACCTCCACGATAGCACGGCAAAAACGCTTCAAAGATTCTAAAACAGTGGATTCGCCTATTTTAATGTACTCGTCTGTAGAATCTGCAGAATAACCATATGCCAACATTCGAAATACAGCAGTTATTTTTTGAAAGACGGACAATCCAAGTTTGCCGCATCCATCCCTTCGTTGGACGAAGTAATTATCATGACTTTGGATAGCATCCACAATACGTAAGAATAAAGGACGACTCATTCGGAATCGTCGACGAAACAACGATTCACCAAATCGAGGATTTTCAGAAAAATAATCTGGAGGAGTTGAAGAGCAAGCCGGAGGATCTCAAAACGCGGATGAAAACTTTCACCTGTATGCGAGTGGACAAAACAATTGGAATTTTTAATTTACGTATTAATTTGTGTTGTTTAATATGTATTAGTGTATGTCCTTTGTGTTGTATTTTAATTTATGTATTAGTTTATGTTATTTAATTTCAAGTATGTAGTAATTTTAATTTCAAGTATTATGTAATTTTAATTTCTTATGAAATTATATTTTGTCAAATTTCTTTAATGGTATATTTTATTTATAAATTAATTTTAAATAAAAAAACGAATTAACAAAAACATATAAAATGTTAAGTTAGATTAATATTTATTAAAACTAATATCATAAATAATAATTAGATTATTTAAAACATAAAAATAAATTAAATAAATTACTATTTGGTGGGTCCTCTCATTTTGAAGTGTCTACCGTTACACACCAAATTTGGTGTGTTTTTTTTTGAAGAAATCCACACTGCAAAAAAAATGGTGTTATGGTGTGTGGTTGGACTCCTCCATACTGCATATTTGATGATATGCAGTATGGTTGGAGATGGTCTGAGGTCGAGTAGTTTTCGGTGCAATGAAAATCAAACCTTGCAGATTGGAATAATCGGCAAGAAAGAAAAGCGAATGGATCACATGTCATTTCATGTCATGTAAACCAAAGACCAAACCCACCCAAATGCACAGATAGAAACCGATAACAAAAGCTAGTGGAGCTCGAAATAAGAAAAAACAGAAACAAACTTGTGGAGCTCGTGTATCTGCTTTTTTGCATTCCTCCTGGTACTACTACCACTAGCCGTAAAGCCAATTGCAAGATAACATTTTGCATCACAAAATCACCAATAACACAAGCGACACTCGACTCGGAAAGGATCTCAACATCCAACTTTGCTCACTGCTTTCATCATCCGTATACGATGCATAACGCCTTCATTCGTCTCACTAGTGACACCCACTTCTTCCTAACCTTCATTCACAGCTTCACTCTCGTTCACCTCACCATCTTCACTCTCATATGCGGTGGTCTGGATTTCGTCGTCGACGTCATTGACAAACACGTCGAATTTGATTCCATTCAAGCATCTCAGGCGCTTTCTCTTTGTCTTCCTTTGTCCTGTCCCTATGACCCTAAATTTTGTAGGGTGAGGAGAAGGGAACCAGCGAGAAGGGAAGGGAAAACAGAAGATCTGTTTTGGAGAAGGGTTGCCGGAAAACGGGAGGGAAAAATGGTGCAGGCGGTGGTTGGTTGAGTTTGGGGCTGGAGCCGTGGGGTTTGTGTAGGTTAGTTTTGACTTTTTGTTTTACTTTTTATTTTTATAAAAAAAATAGAAAAGGGTAAAAAACCAAACCTCAATAATGTGTTCAATAATATAGAATGTAATTAAATATTAAAAAGATTAAAATACTATATTACCCTTAATTTAACGATTCCTTTTAACTATGTTAGGATGAAGGATGAAAAGCATAATGAAATGCAAACCACATGGATGAAAAAAGCAGTTTTTAAACTACAGAGACGAAAATCGTTATTAACACCAAACCACAGGGACGAAAATTGTAGTTTACTCAATAAGAAAACATTTGTATATCATTTTAATACATGATTTGAGGTTTGGATGGGAGTTGGGGAGGCTAGGCACTAGCCTGCCCCCTATTCCCTACGCCCCTACTTTGAGTTTGATTGGGCTTACGCCACTTGTGGAACGTCTTAGCTTTAAGGTCATCCACAATAGTAAAGCTTTTATCAAAGACTTGAAAATATATATATATATATATATATATAAATTATGTTGGTCACACTCCCACCAATATATACTTTCTCTCTCTTTTGCCTCTCAAATTCATTTTTTTAAAGACTTGAGGAACATCAAACATTTGATGAGTAAAGTCATTTTCAAGTCTTCTTCTCCAATGGTCAAGTCATGTTCACGTCTTCTTCAAGTCATCATCAACCTTTCTTCAAATACCATTGGAGATGCTCTAAGGGCATCCATAATGGTAAAGCTTTATCAAAGACTTGGAAAAAAAATATGTTGGTCCCACCAATATATATTTTCTCTCTCTTTTGTCTCTCACATTAATTTTTTCAAAGACTTGAGGAACATCAAGCCTTTGATGAGTAAAGTCATTTTCAAGCCTTCCTCTCCAATGGTCAAGTCATGTTCAAGTCTTCTTCAAGTCCTCATCAAGTCTTCTTCAAATACCATTGGAGATGCTCTAACAGAGTAAGTCTCACAATTGCATTCACATCCACATTTTATTTTATTTTCAAATTAATGGAGTTATTGAAAGTAATAGGAGAGTCCAATTCTTCAAGGAAGTCGGAGTTGCAGTGAGGGTAGGGGATGAGGGAGATGCTCATGTCACACTCATGACACGAGTAGGGGAACGATGAAGTGAGGGATGGAGAGGGATGACCGGAGGTAAGGGGAACGGTGAAGTGGGGGACGGAAAGGAAGAAGTCGTAGAGGATGAGGGAGGGTTGTCGTCGCCGGAAATGGAGGCGAGGAGTGTGACCGTCGTTTTGTAAGGAAAGAAGGGAGACCACCATTGTTTGACCGGAAAAACGAACCGGGGTGGAGGAGGGGAATTCATCAATACTTTCTAAGGTGGGGGTTTTCTACGAACATGTGGGATGATTTCAAGGTGGTGGCTGGAAATGGTCTTTATTGAAGGAAGGAAGAAGACCGAAGAGGTGGTGTGTAACATCCCCAGCCCACCGTACACGATATTATCTTCTTTGCGCATACCCTCTGCATAACAGCATGCCGGTACCGCTCACGGTTTTGTTCCTGCCCGCACAGGCATATGCGGGACGCACCCAGACCGCACCCAGTGAATACAAAAGGCCTCATGCAAGGAAGGTATCCATCCACCCTTATAAGGAGGACTTCGTTCCCCCTCCTAGCCGATGTGGGATCTCACAATCCACCCAACTAAGTGGGATCAGCGTCCTCGCTGACACATCGACCCGGTGACCGGCTCTGATACCATTTTGTAACATCCCCAGCCCACCGTACACGATATTGTCCGCTTTGCGCATACCCTCTGCATAACAGCATGCCGGTACCGCTCACGGTTTTGTTCCTGCCCGCACAGGCATACGCGGGACGCACCCAGACCGCACCCAGTGACAGGCAAAAGGCCTCATGCAAGGAAGGTATCCATCCACCCTTATAAGGAGGACTTCGTTCCCCCTCTGTAATAACCAGGTATGTTATTGGTCTAATTTAATCTTTATTATTTTGGTATAAGTAGTTTTATAAGTTAAGGGGTAAGTTTTGATTTTAATATAGAAGTATAAGGGTGTGTTTTGCCAAATATGATAAGTTTAGGGTTTGTTTGGTAAATGAGAATATCTCATTCTCATTCACCGCCATATTGCCTTAGAAAGCAATAGGTGTCTCATTTTGAGATTAGAAGAAAAATATCCTAAAGTGTGTATGTGTGTGTGTGTTTTCGGTTAGAAAGAAAAGAGATAGAAGAGAAAGAATCGAGAAAGGGAAGGAAGAAGGAAAGATAAGAAGATTTACAGCAGGAATTTAAGAGCAAAATCTGAAGGAAAACAAGGTAATCATCCTACATAAAACTCTCTTTATGTTTATAAGTTGTTAGATAAAGTTTATAATTGGGTTTTGGTGATTTTAGGAAGATATGATAATTTTGAGTTTGGAATAGTGTTCTAATGGTAGTGTAAAACATATCTGCATATTTACAGCAACATGCATAGCTTAGAACATAAATTTCTGGGTTTAGGATGAACATAGTGGACTGAGATATGGATGAACATCATAGATATCGCAACCTTGAGTTGCGACATTCATGCATATCGCAACCTTGAGTTGCGACAAGCTCTTGATATCGCAATGGTCAGTTGCGATATGGAGAGATATCGCAATGGTCAGTTGCGATATGAAGAGATATCGCAGTAGTTGGTTGCGACATGGTACTGTGTCGCAATAGTTGGTTGCGATATGTGTTGTGTATTGCGACATGGGGTTATTTCAGTAGTTGGTTGCGATATAAGTCGATGACTTTGTGAATTTTAGAGTTTTTAGTCTTAAAAAGGTATTTGTATTTATGTGGTTACAGATTCTGTGAAACTGGGCTGAAAGATTAGGAGTGCTTGAGAAAGGCTTGGAAGGATTTTTGGTGATAAGCAAAACATGTGAGTTTTACTTAAAAATGTTTTTAAACTGGAATACATATATGTGTGTATTGGATATGTGATTGATGATGTGTTTATATGCTTATGTTGGAAATATAATATGTTGAGATGTATATTATATTTATATGAGTATTATACGAGAGTATATTGGCTGGGCTTAGGACCAGTGGTGTTGGCTGTAGTACTCGTACGGCGGTGTTGGCTGTAATTGTCGTACATCGGAGTTAATTTATTAGTTGGCTTGCAACCAACTAATATGGCCATGGGAATGAGGAAGGAAAGTACACGAAGTGTGAGTTCTAATTGATATCTGTGATTGTGTTATATGTATGGGATTTATGTAAATGACTTCAAACTAACCGAGATTTTCTCACTTAGACCATTAGGTCTAACCCTCATTTTGTTTTAAAATATGTATTCCAGGTCGTGAAGCAAACAAAGACAAGTGATAGGAAAGATCTAGGAATTTCTTTTGAAAGAACCATGAAGCATTTTTGTATCTATCATGTTTAGTAGTTATTATGTAAAAAAGTTTGTACTGAAAGACTTATTTTGTTAAGCTAAGGGACCGTAAATGAAATATGATGTATCTTTGTGGTGAAATTATGTTATGAAATATGTGTTATTTGTATGTTTGGGAATCCGGGTTGTTATAGATGGTATCAGAGCCCTAGTTTAAGGGATTTAGGTATTCGTATCTGTACCTAGACTTAAACTGTATGTGAAGTAGGATGTCCCTATTATTTTAGAACCTTGGGATGAATAAGTATAAACGGTAGAAGGAACATCATGTAAGGTAATTTCATCTTACATCTGGCCAGTGTAATTGTGATCTTACAGGTACATGTTTGGACTGGAATACCTTGTTATATGGGGTATGTGCTTATGTGTATATTAACCTTGTCTGAATTAACAGAATGGCAAGTGGTACTAGACAAACGAATCGGGAAGGATGAGGAAATCCGAATAGAACAAATCCAACAGCCGGAGAAAGGGGAAGAGGGGGAGATAGAGGTAGGGGCAGAACAGGCGACAGAGTTCAGCCGCGAGGTACTGAATTTGTAACAAGGGATGATTTGGCAGCCGAAATGGGAAGATTACAAGCGAGTATCCAAGCCATGTTTAATCGAACTCGTGATACTGAAACAGAAAGACCAGATCCTACTCATGAAGACGAAATGCCTATTACTCCTACTGTTGGACCAGTAATGAAAAAGTGTGATTATAAAATGTTTCTCAGTTGTAAGCCTCCGACCTACTCAGGAGACCGGGATCCAGTGAAAGCTATGAGATGGCTGAAGATAATAGAAGCTATCTTCAAGACTAGTAAGTGAGC
Organism: Saussurea involucrata; assembly: GCA_033807775.1. Taxonomy (NCBI): domain Eukaryota; kingdom Viridiplantae; phylum Streptophyta; class Magnoliopsida; order Asterales; family Asteraceae; genus Saussurea; species Saussurea involucrata. The sequence continues at coordinate 167,535,961 of CM066322.1, forward strand.
GGAAGAGGATAGGGTACTTTATGGAACCGCAATGTTGAAAGGCGATGTTTTATACTGGTGGGAAGCTCATATTTCTTCGGGAGGTTCTGACATATATTCTACCTTCTCTTGGGAAGAATTCGTTATAGCTTTCAGGAAACAGTTCTGTCCTCATGCAGCAGTCAAACAATTGGAGGAAGAGTTTATGAACTTACAGCAAGGAAATTTATCTGTTCGGGATTACACTGCTCGTTTTCTGGAAAAATCTCGTTTTGCGGAGTATTATGTTGCCACGGAGGCCATGAAGATTGAAAGGTTTATCTTTGGGTTGAATGCAGAAGTCAGAAGTTTTGTAATTGCTAAAGGACCAGAAACCTTCTCCGCCGCAGTAGACGCCGCGGAAACCGTGGAGCAGGATAAAGGAAGAAATACTAGCGATAAAGGTGCGGGAAAAAGGAAGTGGGAAGGACCACAGTATGATCCGAAAAAGTCCAGGTTTCAGAGGTTTGATAACCGTATGCCTTTTCGAACAGCGGAGAGACCTTGTCCGAAGTGTAACCGTATCCACCCAGGAAATTGTCAAGTAGATTCTCGGATTTGTTATAGGTGTGGGAAGATTGGACATGTTGCTAAAGACTGTCGAGTAACGCGGTTTTGTTTCTCGTGTAATTCTCCGGATCACATACAATCTGATTGTCCGAAGGGAAGAATACAGCAAGGGGGTACGTCAGGGAAACCAACGATTGTCAGACCAGTAGTACTAAGAATAGAACCACCAAGAACAAGAGGTCGTTCATTTCAGATGACATCAAAAGAAGCAGAGGAAACTCCGGACGTGGTTACACGTACATTTTTAATAAACTCTACACGTGCTAAGGTGTTATTTGACTCCGGTGCAAACCGATCGTTCGTATCTCCTTCATCTGCTGCTTATATGCATTTAAAGCCTAAAGTGTTAGATCATGCTTTAATGGTAGATACTGCAAATGATAATCAAGTGTCGGTTAAAGAAGTATTTGATAGTTGTGTGATAAATATAGAAGGGTGTGGAGTACCGATACAATTATTTCCTATAGCTTTGATCGAGTTCGATGTGGTAGTAGGGATGGATTGGTTAGCTGAGAATCAAGCTAACATAGTTTGCGATAAGAAGTTAATAAATGTTGTCTTACCTGAGAAGGGGCCGGTAGTGATTTATGGTGATCGTAGAAATCATCAGTCTTGCCTAATATCTATGTTAAAAGCACGTAAGTGTGTCAGTAAAGGTTGCCCGAGTTACTTAGCATATATGATAGATACTAAGCTAGAGAAGAGTAAGTTGGAAGATATTCCAATTGTTAGTGAATTTCCAAAAGTTTTCCCCGAAGACTTGAATAGTCTTCCGCCCGTTAGACAAGTAGAGTTTGGTATAGATCTGATTCCTGGAGCCGCTCCTGTAGCTCGTGCACCGTATCGTTTAGCGCCACCAGAGATGAAAGAAATGATGACGCAATTGCAGGATCTTTCCGATAAAGGCTTTATCAGACCCAGCTCTTCGCCGTGGGGTGCACCAGTTTTATTTGTGAAAAAGAAGGATGGTTCGATGAGAATGTGTATTGACTACCGGGAACTGAATAAGCGCACGATCAAGAACAAGTATCCGCTTCCCAGAATTGATGACCTCTTCGATCAATTAGTTGGAGCTTATTATTTCTCCAAGATTGATCTAAGATCTGGTTATCATCAATTGAAGGTTAAAGAAGAAGACGTTCTGAAAACTGCTTTTCGCACAAGGTACGGTCATTATGAATTTTTAGTAATGTCGTTCGGACTGACGAATGCTCCAGCTGCCTTTATGGATTTAATGAATCGGGTATGTAAGCCATATCTCGATAAATTTGTTATTGTATTTATTGATGATATCCTTATCTATTCCCGATCCAAAGAGGATCACGCACAACATCTTCGTTTGATTCTGGAGTTGCTGGAGAAAGAAAAGTTGTATGCTAAATTTTCTAAATGTGAATTCTGGCTACGGGAAGTTCAGTTTCTGGGGCATGTAGTTTCCGAGAAAGGCATTCAAGTTGATCCGATGAAAGTGGAAGCGATTGAGAAGTGGGAACCGTCGAGAACGCCAACCGAAGTACGTAGTTTTCTGGGTTTAGCCGGCTACTATCGGAAGTTTATAAAAGACTTCTCTCGTATCGCGACGCCTTTGACTAAGCTGACTCGGAAGAATCTAAAGTTTGAATGGAAAACAGAACAGGATGAGGCATTCCGGATATTGAAAGAGAAACTGTGCAGTGCGCCGATTCTGTCATTACCCGAAGGTTCCGAGGACTTTGTTGTTTACAGTGATGCTTCCAAACTGGGATTGGGATGTGTACTTATGCAGCGTGGTAAAGTGATTGCTTATGCTTCTCGTCAACTAAAAGATCATGAAAGACAGTATCCGACACACGACATGGAACTTGTAGCAGTTGTTTTCTCGTTGAAGATATGGAGACATTATCTTTATGGCTCTAAATGTCAAATTTTTACCGATCACAAGAGTCTCCAACATCTTTTTGATTAGAAGGTATTAAATATGAGGCAAAGGAGATGGTTAGAACTGGTGAATGATTACCACTGTGAAATTCTTTATCATCCGGGAAAAGCGAATGTGGTAGCTGATGCACTAAGTCGTCAAGAAAGGAGTGGAACAATAAAATCCATAGCATTACGAGATGAACTTCTACCTAACATTTTTGACGAATTGCTGAAGTGTCAAATAGAAGCTTATCAAGAAGAACATTTGAAATCAGAAAGGTTAGTGGGGATATCGGCATCACTTGTAAAAGACGATCGGGGGTTACTTTGTTTAGGAAACAGAATCTGGGTGCCTCGTTTGGGTGGTTTACGTGATCAGGTACTACAAGAAGCTCATCAATCTCGTTTCTCTATTCATCCAGGTACGAATAAGATGTATAAAGATCTGAAGCAATTTTATTAGTGGCCGGGAATAAAAAGAAGCATCGCTCAACATGTGGAAAGTTGTACTACTTGTAAGAAGGTAAAGATTGAACATCAAAAGCCGTTTGGTCAGTTACAACGTCTGGAAATACCGATGTGGAAATGGGATCAGATCACTACTGATTTCATTACAAAGCTACCCAGAACTCCGAAAGGATTTGATGCTATTTGGGTAATCGTTGACAGATTAACAAAGTCTGCTCACTTCCTATCAATAAAAGAAACTAATTCGATGGAACGATTAGCCAAGTTGTATATAGACGAAATAGTAACTCGACATGGAGTTCCAATCTCGATTATTTCTAATCGAGATAGTCGTTTTACTTCAAGATTTTGGAGGAGTTTTCAAAAAGAAATGGGGACGCAGATAAAGTTAAGTACAACATATCATCCTCAAACTGACGATCAGAGTGAAAGAACAATCCAAACTTTAGAAGATATGCTACGGGCTTGCATTGTTGACTTTGGGGGATCGTGGGATAAGCATTTGCCGTTGATCGAATTTGCCTACAACAACAGTTACCATTCTAGCATACAAGCGGCACCGTTTGAAGTATTGTATGGTAGAAAATGCCGAACGCCTCTGTGTTGGAATGAAGTGGGAGAGAAACAGTTAGCAGGGCCAGATATAGTACAGTTAACAGCGGATAAGATTACTCAGATTCGGGAAAGATTGAAAGTGGCTCAAGACAGACAGAAAAGCTATGCTGATCGACGTCGGAAACCGTTAGAATTCCAAGTAGGAAATTTTGTAATGTTAAAAGTCTCACCTTGGAAAGGAGTCATTCGATTTGGAAAGCAAGGTAAACTTATCCCGAGATATATTGGACCGTTTGCAATTACAGAAAGAATCGGGGAAGTAGCTTACCGATTAGATTTACCACCAGAGTTAAGTAGGATTCACAACGCCTTTCATGTGTCAAATTTTCGAAAGTGTTTGGTTACACCAGATCAGGTAGTGTCTCTACCAGATATACAAGTTGATGAAAAGCTGAATTATGTGGAGGAACCTGAAGCTATTGTTGACCGTAAAGTCAAGGTTCTGCGGAATAAGGAGATCAGACAAGTGAAAGTTCAGTGGCGACATCATAGAGGTCAGGATGCTACGTGGGAATCAGAGTCAGAAATGAGAGCCAAATACCCTCATCTTTTCGCTTAACTGAATTCCGGGACGAAATTCTTTTAAGGGGGAGATGTTGTAATAACCAGGTATGTTATTGGTCTAATTTAATCTTTATTATTTTGGTATAAGTAGTTTTATAAGTTAAGGGGTAAGTTTTGATTTTAATATAGAAGTATAAGGGTGTGTTTTGCCAAATAGGATAAGTTTAGGGTTTGTTTGGTAAATGAGAATATCTCATTCTCATTCACCGCCATATTGCCTTAGAAAGCAATAGGTGTCTCATTTTGAGATTAGAAGCAAAATATCCTAAAGTGTGTATGTGTGTGTATGTTTTCGGTTAGAAAGAAAAGAGAGAGAAAAGAAAGAATCGAGAAAGGGAAGGAAGAAGGAAAGATAAGAAGATTTACAGCAGGAATTTAAGAGCAAAATCTGAAGGAAAACAAGGTAATCATCCTACATAAAACTCTCTTTATGTTTATAAGTTGTTAGATAAAGTTTATAATTGGGTTTTGGTGATTTTAGGAAGATATGATAATTTTGAGTTTGGAATAGTGTTCTAATGGTAGTGTAAAACATATCTGCATATTTACAGCAACATGCATAGCTTAGAACATAAATTTCTGGGTTTAGGATGAACATAGTGGACTGAGATATGGATGCACATCATAGATATCGCAACCTTGAGTTGCGACATTCATGCATATCGCAACCTTGAGTTGCGACAAGCTCTTGATATCACAATGGTCAGTTGCGATATGGAGAGATATCGCAATGGTCAGTTGCGATATGAAGAGATATCGCAGTAGTTGGTTGCGACATGGTACTGTGTCGCAATAGTTGGTTGCGATATGTGTTGTGTATTGCGACATGGGGTTATTTCAGTAGTTGGTTGCGATATAAGTCGAGGACTTTGTGAATTTTAGAATTTTTAGTCTTAAAAAGGTATTTGTATTTATGTGGTTACAGATTCTGTGAAATTGGGCTGAAAGATTAGGAGTGCTTGAGAAAGGCTTGGAAGGATTTTTGGTGATAAGCAAAACAGGTGAGTTTTACTTAAAAATGTTTTTAAACTGGAATACATATATGTGTGTATTGGATATGTGATTGATGATGTGTTTATATGCTTATGTTGGAAATATAATATGTTGAGATGTATATTATATTTACATGAGTATTATACGAGAGTATATTGGCCGGGCTTAGGACCGGTGGTGTTGGCTGTAGTACTCGTACGGCGGTGTTGGCTGTAATTGTCGTACAACGGAGTTAATTTATTAGTTGGCTTGCAACCAACTAATATGGCCATGGGAATGAGGAAGGAAAGTACACGAAGTGTGAGTTCTAATTGATATCTGTGATTGTGTTATATGTATGGGATTTATGTAAATGACTTCAAACTAACCGGAATTTTCTCACTTAGACCATTAGGTCTAACCCTCACATTTTGTTTTAAAATATGTATTCCAGGTCGTGAAGCAAACAAAGACAAGTGATAGGAAAGATCTAGGAATTTCTTTTGAAAGAACCATGAAGCATTTTTGTATCTATCATGTTTAGTAGTTATTATGTAAAAAAGTTTGTACTGAAAGACTTATTTTGTTAAGCTAAGGGACCGTAAATGAAATATGATGTATCTTTGTGGTGAAATTATGTTATGAAATATGTGTTATTTGTATGTTTGGAAATCCGGGTTGTTACACCCTCCTAGCCGATGTGGGATCTCACATGGTGGCTGGAAATGGCCTTCATGACTTCATCGAAGGAAGAGATATGGTATCAATGAGTTTTAGTTTTTTTTTAAATTTCTAGTTTACCTGCTATTCAAGTTGCAAGTTACAATTTTAAACAAGGAGATGTATTTAATAGGTTTTCGAAAGTCTAGGGATATATTTAGTATGTTTTAAAAAATCCAATAGTTTATTTGTTCTAAAAAATTGTACAATAACTTAATCATTCATAATACTAAAGTCCATTAGATTTTATTGGACTTTTTCCTTCGGATAATAATGTAGTGAGTATGGTTAGCAATTGTGACTCTTAATGCTAATTTTTAGACATAAAAAAACTCCATAACCTAACTTAAGTGTTGGGAGCATGATTAAAGATGCTCTTACCTTGAAATTAAAATAAAATGCCATTACTATTTTTGTCATCTTTAATTAAAAAAGTAAAGTAAAATAATATATTTTTTAATTTGTTAGAGCCAATTAGCCAAATAAAAAATCTTGAAATCCCAAATCCACCTCAAATGTGGAAAAACAAAATCATGAATCTATTCCATATAGACAATTATTGGATAAGAGACTTTTACCAATAATCTTGCTATATTATTATAAGAGTGAATTACACTGGTGGTCCTTAACTTTTTATTTTGGATTCGATCCCTAAAATAAGCTATCTACAGTGGTGGTCCTTAACTTTTTATTTTCATAACACCCATAGTCCCTCGACTTAACACCGTTAGTTGGACCACCGTTAAGTACAACCATGTGCATTACACATGAGGGCAAAAATGTCTATTTTCCCTTCTCCCTTCCACGTCCCTCTTCTTTAACCCTACATCATTCATGAAGAAACATATGAGTTTGACTACAAACAAAAATAAATTAATAAAAAGAATTAAACAAGAATCCAACTTAAAATTAATACCCTAAATCTGAAGATGCAAAGTAGAAATCACAAATTTCTTTAGGCAGAAACATAAATCACGGACTGGAATATTCACCAAGTTTAAATCCAAATAAACCATTAAAAACATTAAGAAAAATTACATTGATATCAAGAATAAATTCATACAAAAAGCTTACAATACAAAATCCATAGAAATTGAACACTTGGATATAAAGACAACAAAAATACCTAAAAAAACGATTTTTGTTCAATACAGATTCGTGTTCAAGCCAAGAAGAAAACCCTAACCCTAACCCTAACCCTAACTTAAAATGAAACTCGATAACCTGTGTCATGTGTGAAGGAGCAGAGCATAATGCCTCTGCTGTGTGGATTAACGGGTCAGGGCGAAGTTCATCGGGGCCGTCTGCAAACCATGGGACGGGGCGGAGTTCACCGAAGAACCATCGTCTTACCTTTGTTTCATCTTTATTTGTAACACCCTCAAATTTGGGACGAACAACTAACTTTAAAATTCAATAAATTAACCAAAGTGTATAAAATCATTTCTACAATTCCTTCATCAAAATACCTCGGAATTAAAAACATCATAATTTCTACAGTTAATGACTTAAGACGAGCGTTACTTAATACAACACAAGTTGCTAGTCCAAACAAATGCGGAAAGCTTCACTAATCAAATCACCTCTCGTGCACTCTACTAGCACTCGTCACTTCACAATGTAGCTAGAGCTACCCCCAACCTGAGCCTGTTGCACATGCCGACAAATAAAAAGGGTTAGGCTTACGCCTAGTGAGTTCAAGCATTTTATCATGACTACATAAAATCATAAATCGGAAGGTAGTAGTTTTAGTCATGATTTAAACAAGTCTTTCACTGAAAGTTTGCGACAAAGATTATCATTTCCAAAGGGTTTCCCAAGCGGCATAAATGACTCATTTTCCAACGCACCCAAATACGTGAATAAATCTAGTTTAGGCAAAACCTTCACATACGGTTTACAATACATACTCAACCCATAAAACATGGAAACCATCCATTTAAATATAACTTTTCATTGGAAACATAATACGAATCAAAACTCACGCCAACGTAAAATGTATTAAAATCCAAATACCATAAAAGGGAAGACCCGTATCCGAAAGGTGAAATAGCATTTGATTCCCAAAGCGATTAAATACATAGTTCAACTCGCCGTTATTCCAAAACATCCCAAAACATGGATAAACACAAATACCCGAAACATCACTCACGGATGAGATATAAACCACAACTTACGTACCATGGAAGACAATCCATATAAATATAACACGTCACCGAAAACATGAGTAGCAACAAGTACCCAAAACAACACCTTTCGGTGACGGGGGAGACCCGTATACATCGCACGTGACGGAACACTAAAGTGGGTCACCTACTATGCAATAAAAACACACACGTGGATTACTCTCGTAAACTGAGCTTAATCACTCCAGATCTATTGCCCGCGAGACTAGGGAGTTCCCAACTTCAACCACTCCAGGTCTATACATTGGGTCACTCCAAATCCACAACAGCACATTAGGGATTACACCTTACTGCCCATGAGACGACGCCCGACTGTATAGGTCCACGCCTTACTTATCATAGAACACGATGCCTATCCCGTGCTAAGCACATATATGGAATTACACCTTACTGCCCATGAGACGACGCCCGACCATCTAGGTCTATGCCTTACTTATCATGGAACCTGATGCCTATTCCGTGCTACAAAATAAACTAACGTCTCGTAAAACTGAGCTCAATCAATTCCGACCTTTTGCCCGCGAGACTAAGGGAAACTCAAATGCCTATGGATCCAATGCAATACAATCTACAAACAACATGCCTATTCCGGAATGACTCACTCACCCAAGCATGTAAATATCCAAACGTGAAAAAATAGGCAAAATGGTGCAATAAAAGCAACCCATAAACAAGACTCCACATCGAGCCATTTAAACCGGACAAATGTCCCATGACTATCTCAAAGTCAAACTCCGCACAAAGTGCTCCAAGCTTGCTAGACCCATAATGTCGGTCATCATCGCATAAAACACGTTTAAACATTATTTAAGCAAGCAATACCACAAAATCACCATTAACCCCAAAACTCATTACGGGTTAAACAAAAGGATTTTCCCAAAGGACTCACACCCTTAACATTCTCAAAATGACCCATAACACTAAAAGTGCATTTTCTCAAATGGTTTACAAAATCATTTACACATATATGATTAAACCATCAATTCAATCTCATCTTGAGCAAATAATCTTTTAAAGGCAAAATATGGTTTCTAACCGTCCAAATATCCAAAAGCCCCAAATATGGGTGTTTTACACATTTATGAAGATAAACACTTCAAAAGAGTTAAACTATCCAATTAACTCAACCATATACATTTTCAAGTAAAACACACAATTATTTGTAAAATACTCATTTTGGCATGTACAAAGTTTTCGCAAAGTAACTTGAACTCACCTTGCTAGATTTAGCTAAATCTAGAGTTTCTCCAAACGTATGCTCCTTTGATGAAGTTTGCATCCTCAAGCCAAAACTTCCAAAACCTAGATCCATAAGTTCCAACCACAACTATTTAGATCTAACCACAAGAAATCATCATCCAACCAAGTTACACCAATAATACCCACTTAAACAAAACCCTAACTTCAAAAATGAAGAGAAGAGAATATTACCTTACCAATACATGAATCCACCGATCCAAAATGTCTCTACAACCTCCAAGATGCACCACAACTCCTAATCTTCAAATGGAGTGGAAAGGGTTGGGTAAAAACCCTAGAAATCAGTGGAGAAGATGAAGTGAAAGGTTTCCTTTGAAAGGTTAAAGTTCTCTAACAATGGTGGTGTTTGATTTTGGGGAAGAAGATGAAGAGGGGAGGGGAGGATTAGGGTTTCTTGAGAGAAAATCGTATTTAGAGAGAGATAGATGGAATAGAAATGAAAGAAGGCTAAAATGCGTGGGTTTAAAACCCTCAGGACCCGTCGGCGATAGTGACACTGCGAGAGTGACCATGTCACTATCGTGAGTGTCATACTCGCTGGCCTCCCAAAACTCTCGGTACACTCTCGGCGATAGTGCCCTGGAGAGAGTGACCATGTCACTATCGCCGGGCATACTCGCGGTCCTGGTACCGAGCCCATCCAGGCCAGATTTTCATGCACACTAATTAGCATCACGCATCCCACATTCTAAAGCAAAACCTTGTTCTTTTAATAATTATAAATGGACTCCCTTACACTTTGAGTTAGGATTTTCGGGGTGTTACATTATTCCACCACCGAAGATCACTACCACCATTGAACAAGAGGGAAGGGATAGGTGTTTAACATCCATTTGCATGTGCCGATTTGAAGCCATCCATCCATTTGCAACGTCGATTTGCAGACGATGTCAAGAGGGAGAGAGGACAGAAGAATGAGAAAGAAATATATGGGTTTTTGGGTCTGCTTTGGTGTTCATCGAAAGAGAGAAAGGGTTAGTTTTATGAAAGGGATAAATATGGGATTCGATTGAGGTCTTCCATGGGTAACAAAAAAAAACAACCTGGGATAAGCCTAAATTCTTAAGCACCCAAAAAATGAAATTTCAAGGATTGCTATGTTCTAGAATTTGGGTTCAAGATTTGACCTTTGAATGGTTGGGGTGGTGACGTGGGTAGGTAGTGGACGAGTGGGTGGGTTGATTTTTGTTATTATTTTTCTTAAACAAACAACGAAAGAAAAGGACAAAATTACCCCTTAGATTAGGTGTATATATGGGTTAACGGTGGCCAAACTAACACTGTTAAGTCTAGGGACCATGACTGTTATGAAAATAAAAAGTTAGGGACCACCACTGTAGATAGCTTATTTTAAGGACCACATCCAAATTTAGAGCAAACCACAGGGACCACCAGTGTAATTCACTCTTATTATTATTTTGATGGTCAAGATTTTATTTGACAAGGTAAGTAAGAGTGGTGAATCTTACGCTATAAATGCTCTCGATTGGTATCGATAAACGACCCTTAGTTCTCTCCACCTCATTGTGCTTCACTCAGTTCTCATCGACGTACATTTACTTCTGCTATTCATCTGCATCTGTTTTGCTTATGCTTCATCTTTAGATTTTGGGGTTCTATTTTTGATCAAGGGTTTCGTTTTTTTAATGTTTAGGGTTGTTGATTCAACATACATAACTTTTGTGTAACTATTAGGTGATAATAAATTTGATTTATTTTTTAATTTGTTTTATATGAAGAACAAGAACCTTTATATTTTTAGAAAATGGGGAAAAGGTAAAAAAAATTACGCCTCACTTTCTTTTTAGTTTTAAATACGGTGTAAAATCTTAGTTGACTTTTTTTTATCAATGTCATCTACCATTCGGACTACCATGACGGCTACAGCTCTCGTGCACATTTTGTTCGTGGTTCTTGTCGTATACCCACCGATGATCTTGGACATGATATTGTTTTACTTGATTTTGATCGGGAAATGGAAGTATTGATCGAGATCACAAATTAATTCTCTATTCTTTTAGGAACATAAATCCCTAGATAACAAAGTTGCTTTACAAATTACCCCCTCAACCTTGAACTTTATCAAACTAATCCCAAAAACTTGGTGCTACATAGTCGCGGCTCATTGACCGCGCCATGTGATAAGATTCCAAATATGCTCCCCTTGAGTAGCTAAGTCGCCAATAACCTGTTAGACCCTCGTCCCAACGCTTCTAAGTCAATTGTATCTCATCCTTAATAAGCCATGTGTTTATAACTTGGAAAATCGTCAAACTCTTCATCGAGTTCATCGGGACTCAATTTATCACTATGAGACAATTTGATATCCATATGCGGCAAGTGTCATTATCATGATGGATACTTCCAAATCCCGATCAAAATCAAGTAAAATAACATCATGCTCAAGATCATTGCAGGTATACAACAAGAACCCCAAACAAAAAGTGCACGAGAAACATTAGCGACATGCTAGTCCAATGATATAAAAATGATGGTGTTCACGAAGACGATGGTTACATGATGCTTATATAATATTAGCATGATGAAGCACAATATAAAGTTATCCATTAAAGAAAAATGAAAGAACAACAAAGACCAAAATGCCCTTGTCACGGTTTAATTGATTGGGTGCCAAATATAAAAATTTCCTTGATTACATTATCGTCATTAAAAAGATTATATAATTGTTTAAGTAGGGTAATGTCTAAAGTTATAGTTGATTGTGATGATACGTATAAAAGCAATAAAATTTCCGGTAAAAAAACATTGTGACCAAAAGATGATAGATCTTGATTATGAATTATGCTATAATAGAAATTATGATTTAAAAGCTATGCTATATTGTATGGTAAAAAAAGAGACTATAAATATCGTCTCTAAATTAAGGCAAATTTCTAAGACTATATAAGAGAAAAATAGTATTTTAATTCTTTTATATTATTCATAGATGTCTAGAAGAGAAAACTAACGACTAAGGTCCCTCAAAAGAATTTTTAACTAACAAGGTCCCTCTACTTTCAGTTTTTATAACACGTAATATTAACACCGTTAAATAAAATGAAGTTAAGAAGGGGCAATTTGGTCCATTCACGTTTCCCATCGCTTTAAAGAATAAGTTAGATTTATACTTGGTCCTTGTGGTTTACAAAAAATAACAAGTAACGTCCCTAAAAGACATGGATATAAGTATGGATTCGATGCTTCGTTTGATTAATAAAAATAAAAACTCATATTGAATATCTAATCTACCCCAAAACCCAAAACTTAAAAAGATGTTGGATGGTGACCCAAAGCTTAACCGATGATATATATAATATTTGGTTGAAACATGTTAGTTTATGTATGGTGATTTACTCGCAGGACATATCAAAAATTTCTTAAAACTATATCCTGAAATACCCTTTCATCATTTTTATTAGTTTATTACAAACTTAAATGATAGTGACCTATAACCTTGAGCCTTATACGGTTCCATCACTTCTAATTTACTTTTATTAGTTTTTTTTACTTACAAAACTAGATGAGAGTTTCTTTAAGTTCTTTTACTTTCTAATATGAAACCAACATGAGTGTAACCATTCAACATCTTAAATTTTGGGTTTTGTGTTAGATTTAATATTTAATATGAGTTTTTATTTTTTTAATCGAACGACACTTTTTGTCCATTCTTATATCCATGTTTTTTACGGATGTTACTTGTTATTTTTTGTAAACCACATGGACCAAGTATAAATCTAACTTCTTATTTAAAGAGTTGGGAAAAGTGAATGGACGAAATTGCCCCCTCTTAACTTCATTTTATTTAACGGTGTTAATAAGGGAAACCTTATGTGTTATAAAAATTGAAAGTAGAGGAACCTTGTTAGTTAAAAATTTCTTCAAGGGACCTTAGTTGTTAATTTTTGTAAACCACAAGGACCAAATTTGCACTTAACTCTAAAATATATTTAATATTTTAACGATATAGTAATTATTAGCGGAAAGTCCAACAAAACCCAATGGACTTTAGTGTTTGGAGTGATTAAGTCATTGGACAATTTTTTGGAACAAACATGTAATATTCGGGGTTCTAATGGGAAGACTTGGGGAAATTAGTGAGAAAATGTGAAGAGGCTAAAACTTAGGGGTTGATGTGTAAATTGGGAGTAGGTATAAAAACCTTGTTTTGGGCACAAACCCTAGAATTTCACATTTCTCTCTTGGTGCGGCTAGAGCAGGGAATGAGGAGAAACTTGCATTATCGATTTCTGAGAAGAAGAGACTATTCAATAACCAATTTCAGGTAATCTCTAATGCTTCCATATTATTAGCCTGATTATTGGTAGAGTTTTTGCTTTTGGCCAGTAGTTAGATGTTTGGGAATGGTAGTTCTTGAGTGAAAGAAAACAAATCAATGAATTGGGGTTTGCGATTAAGGAGTTGTTCTCTTAGAGGGCAATATTTTCTGTTGGTATGTTTTTCCCTTTGGCTATCTCGTTGTCCTAAAGTCATTGAGAGTCTTGGGTCTAAGGAATTAGAGCTTGGGACTTGTTTGTTCCCAAAATCGGACAGACTAGAGGGTTTTCGAGAACTTTCGGGTAAGTTCCCGGTTAGCAGGGGTTTCCGGACAGCATATGTCCGGATAGTTTGGGAATCCGGGTAGAAGTTCCCGGGCATTCCCGGATAGTATATCCGGATTGTTAGGGGTTTTCGGATAGAGATTTCTGAAAAGTATAGTTATCCGGAAAGAGAAATTGTCCGGATAGTGCAGTCCGGTAAGTAGGATTCGGACAGTGTAGTGTCCGGAAGTGATGTCCGGGTAGGTTGATATCCGATTAGCTTATGTTTCTCGTCCATTTACTCATGTATTTTCTTTGGAGGTCAAGAATGATAGAAAGACCCGATCCAACGCAACGGGTGAGTTTTTCTAATTAAATACATGTTTTAACGTGATTTTAGAAGTAAGAAAGTAATATGAAATGGTTTATTTATGTTATGTGATGAATGTTTGGAAAGTCAGATTAAAGTGTATGAATACATTATTGATAGCTGTGAATTGGCTAAGTCGGGGGGTGTGGCCCGCCAGTGCTCATACCGGGGGGTCCCGTTTATGCCATGGGAGGAGTGACCCAACAAGGCAGTGTGAGACTGACACGTTGTCACTTTCGGGTGACTTCAGTGTGCCATTTGCATATGTAATTATTACATGAAAGCTTTGTTTAAAGTTGTTGTTTTATACTTGTTATGAACTGTTTTAAATAATTGTTAATGAGATTGTTGCCATTAGAGGGAACTCACTAAACCTCGTGGTCTAACCCTCGTTTTTCCAAAACTAAACCTTTTCAGGGAAGTCTTTAGTAGGGAGCTCGGGAAAGGGCAAGGAAAAGAGCTAAGGCGTGGATGTTGTTAGCTGATAGTTATTTTACAGAACCTTTTAGACTTTCAGTTTTATTCTCAGTTGTGTATAGGTTGTTTCCGCAAACCTAGCTTTGAGACAATTGTATTTGAGAAAATTTTGGCACCCCTTTTTGGGTTGTTTAATATTCAATTGTTATGTTATGCTTTCTATTTGTTTAGGTTGTTACAAAACAAATCCTTGAACATTTCAAAACTTGTTAAATAAACCAATAGACTTTTGGAAACCTGTTAAATACACAATTTATTACGTAAAAATAGTTATTTACTTAAACTTATATCCATTATTTTTTTATTTTTCACTTTTATCTTTATTATATTAAGACACATAATCGTATATTAGCTAAAACATATCAAAAAATACATTTTTATACAGATTACACCATTATATATATCTCGTTAGTACGTTCAAAATGAGCTAAATATTGATTTTTTTGTATTTAATCTTATATTATTAAATATTATAAATACGTACGAATTATTTTTAATGCTTACATTTTATACCATTATAATTACATATTTATCTTATATTATTAAATAAATGACCTTAAAGGGTAGAAAGTGTAAGTATTACAACCTATTTTTTATATTTAATAATTAAGATTAAATTAAAAAATATTCAATATTGAGCTCTGGTAGCTAAATATCGTGTATCCAAAATATGGGCACAATAATTCCACAATGAAGGCACAAGTATATACCGACAATGGGATCGCTACAAGTAATAAAGTGGTAAATATACCGAGATCGTATCCACAGGGATTGGACTTCAAAGTTTCGAGTCCTAAGTCAAGAATACACTGATTTTAATGATAGAACAATAAAATATTTTGAGCTTGGTGTTTTTTAATAATAACAAAATCTAAACAAATAACTAAAATGGGTATGGGTGTAAGTTTCCTTGAGATTTTTGTAGTAACAAGATGGTTAGTTGCTTTGTAGCACGAAAAGTCATAAAAAGCCCGATCTCTCGAAATGATGCGATTTATAAACCGGTCCTACAAAGTTTCCATAAAGTTTCCATTGTTACCAACTCCCAATTTTGCCGATTTAATTAAGTTTGACTCTAAACGTCAAGTTCTACCAATATGGAGATTTACACCCAAATCTCTTTGTGATATAAATCTCGACCGGCGTTTGAACCTTAATAAATCATACAAAACCCGCCTCTCGACGTGGTTATCAAAGACTCTCTCAAATCTTTGTGCATCACTTAAGCCGTATTTCGAATCCGCCCCTCTCGAGGTCTAAGATCTAATATTAACACATCAAAGTGATCGGCTTATCCGCGTTGAGTTTAAGTCTCGACTCAAGTGACCAATCTCGAGAGTTAGTAACAAATGGCCACACCCAAGTGTTGCCTACTAGTCTCAAGTTTGTTCACACCCACACCCAAAGGTGCTTAGCTAATAATTAAAAAGAAAGACATAAAAAGATGAAGAGAATACATAAAAAGTACTTGTATAAATATAAAAACGATGCCCACAGTAACTCACTGTGGGCAGAAATTACAATTATAACTACATGGAAGTAAATGCTACAACTCTTCAAGTTTTTAGGAAACAAGAAGAGGAACTAAATTCTGGAAATGAAAGTAAACTACAGCCGAGTAATTGGTGTTTTTTTCTCTCCCTTCAACCAATCCAAGTCTCTCCTTTTATAATCCCACTTGCACATATTACCCAATGAATAAAATGCTATTATCCAAAAGGTAATACCAAAACCACCATCTAGAGCCCATGGTTTTGCTGAGTTTTTCTGCACTAGAATGCCAGCTTTGGATGCCCTTTTATTACCCAGTTAATCGCTTTGCCCGCTGGATAATAGCAATATCCGTTCGTGCCCACAGTGGGCACACTGTGGGCTAGAGGTGGCCAAATCGACCCGACCCGGCCCGACCCGACAGGCCAACCCGACCCGAAACCGGCCAAGAACCGGTTCTGGCCCGGCCCGGTCAAGAACCGGTTTCAAGCCCGAGAGCCGGGACCGGTTCGTGTATTTAGGGATTTTCTCGGCCCGACTCGGCCCGACCCGGGACCGGTTCGTGGCCCGGTTTGTGGCCCGACCCGGCCCGACCCGAAAATTTTTCAAAAAAAGTAGACGTTTTCTAGCCGTTGGAATAGTGTTGTGACCGTTTTTTTGGCTAAAATATCACCCTCCAACCCCATATAAATACTAGGGGTGTTATGGAGTGATCACCACCTTACAATTGCTTACAAAACGCAAAAAACGCTTATAATTCTCATTTCTCGGCTCTCGTTATATTCGTTTCTCGCAAAAAACGCATACAATTCTCATTTCTCGGCTCTCGCTATATTCGTTTCTCGCAAAAAACGCATACAATTCTCTAGTCTCTACTATCCAATCCAATTTTTTACTTTTTAAAGTTTAGTAATTAATTATTATACAAAGAAATTAAATTTTTTTTTTAAAACAAGAAAATACCCCGGCCCGATCAAGAACCGGTTCTTGGCCCGGCCCGGCCCGGTTTTATAAAAACCGGTTTTTTCTAACCCTATACGGGTCAGGGGTTTTTGGGTTTGACCCGTCCCGACCCGACCCGGTTTTTGGTTGACCCGGTTTTCTCCTTTACTGTTTGAACCCGGTTCTTGGCCCGACCCGGCCCGAACCCGTTTTTTGGCCACCTCTACTGTGGGCATCGCTGCACAATTATTAAACCTAAAAAATTGATGCAAAAAACCATCAAACATCCTCAACAACTCCAAATAAAAATAAATTAACAAAAGGAAAAATACGAACACATAAATAAAAAAATACAACTAAAACGGAAGAAAAACTCACACAGATGATGTGTAAATAACGCTCAAAATGAGAGTTATCACACCCCCAAACTTAACTTGTTACTTGTCCCCAAGTAACGAAAATGACAAATATAAAAACAACCGAAGATTCAAAATACGCAAAAAGACTAAGTATCACAACTAGGATCTTCAATTTTCTCTTTTTTTTTTTGCATCTTAAATCCCTTGATTGAAAATATCCATAGTTTTTCGTAATTTTTCCACTTCGTTCTTTTTATCGCACTTTGATTTCCATAGGCTAAGCTATAATTCACCCATCTTATGATAATTGACTTTGCAAACCTAGATCCACTGGACTTTGAAGGGTTAGTGTTTATGGTTTCTCACTTTTCTTACATTTTTCATCTTCCCCCAAACTTGTCTTTTTAGGTTACACAAAAAAATATTTCTACTACGTGTTTGATGTGTAATGCCCAACTTTGTTTTCCCCAACGTGTCAATCTCAGCTATTTGTATATTTTTTTTATCCTTCCAATTTTTCGAAGGATGTAGCTCTTTTTTTTAACACTTGAGTTTCCTCCCAAATTTAAAATACTTAATATCTTCATTGTGGAGGGAATAGTAAGACTCAAAGGCTTGGGTAAGGCAACAAAGGAAAAGTGTATCGGCCAAGTGTTTAGAAAGAAGGCCCATGTCATTTCTAGAGTTTGAAAGTTTAATCAATTTGTATACCGGGGAATTGGTTGCTTAGTTCTAGAAATATGCGAGTGGTGAAAAAAGTTATTCAAACTATGAAACTTAAAATCAAAGGATATAAGATGCATGATATTTTTTTTGTTGTTTTTTTTTCTTTTTTTTTGATCCCAAGAAACTCTTGATACTAGTCGAAAATGAAGAGACTCAAACCACACACACAAAAGATGTAAAATAAAAACACAAAATTGGAGTTGAGAGTAAGAAGATAAGTTTGCATCAAGGTTATGTAGGATGTGGTTCACCACCCCACATGTGCATCTTCAAAAAGTGGAGTGTGTTCAAGATTATAGACACCTCCACCATACCAAAGTTTCTTCCAACAATTCCACCACCCAAAGAACACGATCTAGGCAAAATTTCCGAGCTTTTGATCACACAAATCCTCCCAACGGTCTATGGCATGATCCCGGTAGGAGCATTGTGATCACAAAATGAGCAAAAATTAATAAGTTAGGAATTTTAGCATTTTGAAGCACCTCTTTACTATTAGGGAGTAAAGAAGGTTTGCTCTTGTGCTTGAAATTTGCCTCACAAATCTCCAACTCTTTCTCAACATCACTCTCATCCTTACCAATACATTTTGATTTTTCATTATCACTTGGTAAGGAACCTTGACTTTGATTTTTCAACTCGTCGACTAGTTGTCCCATCTTAGTATTTAAGGCTTCAAAAGAGGATGTGAAATTTCCCAAAAATGTTGTAAAATTTTCTATTAAGCTTGGGGAAAAAGTTTCAAAAGAGCGAGACGGTTCGGGTTGTTCAAAAATATTCTTAGGTGGGTTATTGGAAACAAAGGACGTAAACCCATGGTGAGGATCACTCCCTTGAAATTCATGAAAATAATCAAAATTCGCCTCCCAAGATTGTTCAAATGTATTTATAAACGTGTCATTCCAATCTTGACGGGGAGGTGAAAATGAAGTGTAGGTGTCATCATCTTGAATATTTTCCAAAAAATTAGGATGTTGTTCCCATGAATAATTGAAAGAATTAAAATACGGGGCATCCCAACTAAAACCTTCCATTTTGGTGGAAGAAAAACCAATGAAAAACTCAACTTATAACTCGAGAAACTTCGGAAATACGCCAATCCCCGGCAACGGCGCCAAAAACTTGGTAGCTAAATATCGTGTATCCAAAATATGGGCACAATAATTCCACAATGAAGGCACAAGTATATACCGACAATGGGATCGCTACAAGTAATAAAGTGGTAAATATACCGAGATCGTATCCACAGGGATTGGACTTCAAAGTTTCGAGTCCTAAGTCAAGAATACACTGATTTTAATGATAGAACAATAAAATATTTTGAGCTTGGTGTTTTTTAATAATAACAAAATCTAAACAAATAACTAAAATGGGTATGGGTGTAAGTTTCCTTGAGATTTTTGTAGTAACAAGATGGTTAGTTGCTTTGTAGCACGAAAAGTCATAAAAAGCCCGATCTCTCGAAATGATGCGATTTATAAACCGGTTCTACAAAGTTTCCATAAAGTTTCCATTGTTACCAACTCCCAATTTTGCCGATTTAATTAAGTTTGACTCTAAACGTCAAGTTCTACCAATATGGAGATTTACACCCAAATCTCTTTGTGATATAAATCTCGACCGGCGTTTGAACCTTAATAAATCATACAAAACCCGCCTCTCGACGTGGTTATCAAAGACTCTCTCAAATCTTTGTGCATCACTTAAGCCGTATTTCGAATCCGCCCCTCTCGAGGTCTAAGATCTAATATTAACACATCAAAGTGATCGGCTTATCCGCGTTGAGTTTAAGTCTCGACTCAAGTGACCAATCTCGAGAGTTAGTAACAAATGGCCACACCCAAGTGTTGCCTACTAGTCTCAAGTTTGTTCACACCCACACCCAAAGGTGCTTAGCTAATAATTAAAAAGAAAGACATAAAAAGATGAAGAGAATACATAAAAAGTACTTGCATAAATATAAAAACGATGCCCACAGTAACTCACTGTGGGCAGAAATTACAATTATAACTACATAGAAGTAAATGCTACAACTCTTCAAGTTTTTAGGAAACAAGAAGAGGAACTAAATTCTGGAAATGAAAGTAAACTACAGCCGAGTAATTGGTGTTTTTTTCCCTCCCTTCAACCAATCCAAGTCTCTCCTTTTATAATCCCACTTGCACATATTACCCAATGAATAAAATGCTATTATCCAAAAGGTAATACCAAAACCACCATCTAGAGCCCATGGTTTTGCTGAGTTTTTCTGCACTAGAATGCCAGCTTTGGATGCCCTTTTATTACCCAGTTAATCGCTTTGCCCGCTGGATAATAGCAATATCCGTTCGTGCCCACAGTGGGCACACCGTGGGCATCGCTGCACAATTATTAAACCTCAAAAATTGATGCAAAAAACCATCAAACATCCTCAACAACTCCAAATAAAAATAAATTAACAAAAGGAAAAATACGAACACATAAATAAAAAATACAACTAAAACGGAAGAAAAACTCACACAAATGATGTGTAAATAACGCTCAAAATGAGAGTTATCAAGCTCACTTTGAACGTATTGACGAGAATTATAATGGTGTAATTTATAAAAAAACGTAATTTTTGATGTATAAGGATGCAAAGTGTATTTTTTTCTTTCTAAAAATGCTTTCTAAATCATTTATTATTAGTGCCAAAACAATTCTTTCACATGAAAAATAAACATTATGCGTAAACTCCAGCTTTTAGAAAAAGGCTTTGAAAATTGCTTAAAAATGAATTTGGTTGATGAGATTGACTATTTTAATTAATTTTTCTTTTTTTTAATTTGTAGGGGGATAAAGTATATGACATTTTGTGTTATTTTAGTGTAGTGATTAAATCCTTAAACAATGTTTTGAAACAAATAAGTCCCTAGACATTTCAAAGTTTGTTAAATAAATCACTAGACTTTTGAAAACCTGTTAAATACATTCTAAAAATTGTAATAAGAATGTATTTTACAGGTTTTCAAAAGTCCAATGATTTAGTTAATAAGTTTAAAATGTCCAAGGCCTTATTAACAAATGAGTCCAATGACTTAATCACTCCAACAACTAAAGTCCATTCGGTTTTTTTGGACTTTTCTCTGATTATTAATGTAATACTTTTAGGTGGTGTTTGGTTCGCAGATTGTTTTTGGATGAAATAAAATCTGTCAAATGAATTTGACTTTGAAGAAATTGGAATGAAATGTTGTCAGATTTGACCACCTGTTTGGTTGACAGAATTGGAATGAAATTTGTTAAAGAAATTGTAATTTGTCTGTTTGGTTCACATAACGTAGCTTTAGAATTGGAATGAAAGTTTGATAAATGACCAAAATACCTTTTTTGATAATTTTTAATTTTTTTAAAACAAAAAAATCTTTAATAAAATAATCATTAAATATTTTTTAATTAAAAATATTTTTTAAATACTTTAATGTGTAAAAGATATAATATACACAATTCAAATAAAGTATATTGTCAGATGAACAAAACTATATTTCTAAAAATAAAATAGATTTCGAAAAAATAAAAAAAATGTATTAAATTATATCAAATAAAATAAAAAACTATAGTATTAAATATTAATTAAATTAAATTATGTTATATTTAAGTTAAAGAGTATATCTGGAATTATAAAAATACAACATTCAATTCCATCAAAATGCCTCATAGTTGCTAAGGAATGTTGAATTCCTTCATTTGTGGAATTTCATGAAATTCAGAAATTCCTTCTATGAAAAAGAACGAACTAAACGAATGAATGAAATTTGGTCAATAGAATTCAACATTCCAAATCCATCATAATCCTCCAGAATCTGTAAACAAAACACCACCTTAATTTTTTTTAACCTTTTAATACTCGACTTTAAAATAATTAAAACATATATTGGAAATTCTGTCGACATAGTCTCGCATATGTCGCATATGCGTCATATGAGGTCTCATCATTCACCATATGGGATGTTGCTCAAGTCATATTTTTTTGCATGTTGTATTTTTCAATATATATTAAATGTGGCTAAGCAGTTTTTGGTTTCTTAGAGCATCTTCAACAGATTTTCTAAAATTTATTCAAAATGGATAATCAAAAGTTAAAATTTCAAAAAAATTTGCATTCATCCTCAACAAATTCCCTATTTTGAAGAAAAAACATTGATTATAATATTAAAGTATTTTATTCATCTATTAAAATATTAATTCTCTCTTTAAATAACTTTTTTCAAAGATTTCTATTGGTCCTCATATGTAGTAATCATTTTTCGGGTTATCTCCATATTTAAAGAAAAATTCATTCTCTCTTCTACTTTCTTCATTCTGAAGATAGTTTTGAAAAAAGATGTTGAACCAAAAATTCAGTCCAAAATCATCATATTTTTCATTTTCTTCAAAATTAGAAAGCTGTTGGGGAGATGCTCCTACAAGGGAAATTAAAGATGCACTATTGTCTATATCATATTTAAAATATTAGATCTTTTTCATAAATATTTATATAAAATATTATCTATATCATAGTATACTTTGTTTCACTATTGTTGATTTATTAAAAGAACTTTTTTTAATCAAAAACTTAACACTTAAGATAATGTATGAAAGTATCTTTAAATAATTACTAGAAGGATATTCGCGTAATGCAACGCGATATATCTTGATTTTAATGTTTTGTTTAACTTCTTATCATTGTCGATTTTATAAAACAGTTTTGTAGTTTTGAGAATTATAATTTTTTTATTTATAAATTTGTATAAATAATGACGCTTTTTAGGGGTTCATTATTTAAGGGCTAAAATGAAGGAGTTAGAGATATGAACTAATTACATAATTAGCATTAACAGTGGTACAAAAAGCTTTACATAAGGCTTTATGGATTGTTTTTAAGAGTTTTTCATAAATGCTTTATAATATAGTATAGATTAATTAACTTGAAAAATGAATATCTTTAAAAAATTTACCGGTTTAATTTTTTTTTTGGCTTGTCACATTCATTTTTTTAAGAATACAATTTATATAAAATTATTAATACATACAAAATCTTTTAAATTTCTAAGGTATTTACATTTTGTCTTTTCTTTAAATGTTAAAAACAAAGCGTTTGGAGATCGATACTATCATCCGCAAATATAAAATCAAACAACCAAGTAAGGGGCCGTTTACCTAATTACTTATCCGGGTAAATGTTTATCGATAAAATCAACGATGTCACCTATTTTCTGGGTAAGATTTTAGTCCACAAAAATGGCATCGTATGCTACAATTTAGCCGGTAAACGCTAAACGTGGTAAGAATCGTCACACTCACTTACTAGGTAAGACTTTCGGTCCTTGCTTCTGCTCTTACCGGGTAATATTATTGGTTCTTGACGTATTCATCCGATAAACTAATATGACTTGATAAACACTTACTCAGGTAAGCGTTTTGTAAACGGCCCCTAAATAATACAATATTTTAGATTTTTGGAAGTCTCATCTCACAAGATCTATTTTCGAGAAACAAACGTTATAAAAGATAAATTTAGGAACCATTTAATTGATGAGTAAAATTTATATATTTTACTGTATCACTCACACATGCACATTTCTAGTCGCACATAATTAACTGGATGGGCTTAATTTAAAACCGTTTCCACAAATACGATACATAATTATTTTTGTAATCTTAATTTAGGGGTTGTTTACAAAACTCCGGGTAAGTGTTTACCAAGTCACATTAGCTTACCAGATGAATATAGCAAGATTTAAGAATCTTACCCGGTAAGAGTAGAAACAAGGACCGAGAGTCTTACCCGGTAAGTGAGTGCGACGACTCTTACCACGGTTGGCGCTTACCAGCTAAATTGTTGCATACGATGCCATTTTGGTGGACTAAAGTCTACCCGGAAAGTAAGTGATAGTGTTGAATTTTACCGGTAACACTTACCCGATAAGGTGCCTCAGATGATTCCATGGCGGCCTTATAGAAGAGAGGTTCTCCTTCAACATTGAAAGCCATAAAGTCCGGTCCAAAGTCTTTTGCGATTCTTCTCCTTTTGCTTCTTCTAGGCTCAACCTCGTCTTGAGCTTTAGAGGTTTCCGCATTCCTCGATTGATCACTCTTAGTTGAATCCATGTTCACGTGAGAGTGCAAATCATCAATCGGTCGTTTACCTAGGTTGGAGGTGTTTCCCTCCTTTTCCTTATAAGGGAAGATCGTCTTAAAGAATTCCGCTTCAGCAGATTCTATGATCGTGTTATTGCTTATGCCATCTACATTAGATTTATTAACTAAAAACCTATATGCAGCACTATTATGGGCTGGACCAATATATACACAATCAACCGTCTTGGGTCCAAGTTTAGTCCTTTTTGGTAAAGATACTTGAACCTTAGCAAGGCAACCCCACACTTTCATCCTTTTGTATGATGGAATCTTTCTTCTCCAAAGTTCATATGGAGTTTTATCACTTTTCTTGTGGGGGATCCGGTTAAGGATCATATTTGCAGTAAGGCACGCCTCACCCCATAAATGATGTGGAGCTCCGGACGTAATCAACATTGAACTCATCATGTTCTATTTTTCCGCTCGACCACTCCATTTTGTTGAAGAGTGTAAGGAGCAGTAGTTTGATGTATAATGCCATGTATTGCACAAAATTCTGCAAATTCGTTGGATTCATATATAAGTTATAAACATGTTTAAGGCCTCATCCTTTGTATGGATTAGATACACATAGCAATACTTACTGCAATCATCAATGAATGTAATGTAATAGTTTTTACCTCATCGTGAAGGAGTTGCCTTGAAATCACATAAGTCAGTGTGAATCAACCCAAGTACTTCATTTGATTTTTCAACGGACTTGTGTGCATGGTTTGTGAATTTAGCTTCTACACAAACCTCACACTTAGTCGATTTCTCAAAGGAACATTTAGGAATCATGTCAAGATTGATCATTCTTTGAATTGATCTAAAGTTGACATGTCCTAATCTAGAATGCCAAAGATTAGAAGGAGCAATCATGTACATAGAACTAGCAGCGCTACGGCCTGCCTTATTATTATCAACATTGGTGGCATCAAAGCTATTTACAACGCTTAACTTGAAGAGCCCCTCGTGGAGGTATCCCTTCCCAACGTACACACCACCCTTGGTGTTGACAACCTTATCAGATTGTATTACAATTTTGAACCCTTTCTTACTTAGAACAGGGCCAGAAATCAAGTTTTTAGTTATGCTAGATACATGTACAACATCATTCAACACAAGATCTTTACCGGAAGTCAGCTTCAAGTTGATCTTCCCCATTCCTTCTATCATTGCCATCGAGGCGTTCCCCATGAACATCGGCTCCCCGTTGTTCACCTTTTGGTAGGATGCAAACAAGTTTTCCGAATTGCAAATGTGCCGTGTAGCCCCGGTGTCGATCCACCAATCCATCGTGTTGGTAACCATGTGGGCTTCAATTACACCAATGAATTCATTCGGGGAGTGGGTGAGATTGACATGACTTGTAGATGCCCCATTTTCTCCACCACCACTTCCTCCGGCACCACCATGATCACGCTTGAATCGACACTCTTTGGCTTGGTGTCCCGACTTGCCACATACCCAACAACATGTCATCCTCTTGAATTGTTTCTTTTGTGGGGCCAAGGGGCCTTTTCCGGTGTTGAAAGGCCTCTTGGATGCAATTCCCTTTCCCTTGAATTTCGGGAAATTCGACTTGGATGAACTACCTTCAATCATGTTGGCATGTGGTTCGATTTGAATGGCATCGACTTTGTCATTGAGTCGGTTGTCCTCCTCAACACGGATTTTGAGGAACAATTGTTCAAATGTGATTTCCTCCGTAAGATGCTTCAAGTATAACTTGAAGTTCTTCCACGACGGAGGAAGTTTATCAATGATAGCACCGATCACAAAGTTTATATTAAGCCCCATACCTTCAACATTGAGTTCGTGGACAAGAATTTGCAATTCTTCTACTTGTTTTACCACCGGCTTTGAGTCAATCATCCGGTAGTGCAAGAACTTTCCCACTGCGAATCTTTTGGAACATGCCACTTCAGTTTTGTATTTGGCATCCAAGGATTCCCAAATTTCCCTTGTCGTCGTGCAAGAGGAATAGATATCGTAGATGGAATCGTCGAGAGCATTCAATATATAATTTCTGCAATTATATTCGTTCGTTCTCCATGTCTCGACTGATCGTTCATGAGCGGACACTTGTATTTGTGACGGTGCCGCCCCGTCCCTCCCTATCGAAAGATTTGCCGGTGGCTCTTCCTCAGTGAGTACGTTGGCAACACGAAGAGTTGTCAAATAGAACAACATCTTTTGTTGCCATCGTTGGAAGTCCGAACCCTTGAATTTCTCGGGTTTCTCCACATGACTTTTCATCATAGATTGATCCATCGCTCCTTAACAAAAAAATTGTCTTAGATTGTTAGGAGTTATCAATCATACAATAGAAATTGTGTAGAAAAGAATGAAAACGTGCAGAAATTTACTTCTTTATATATATGTATATTGTTTATACAACATGAATATATACATCAAATTCAACAAATAACGTAAACCTTACTTGTATCCGTTAGATTGTCGTCGAAATCGAACCGATTGAGGCCTGCACGAAGCAGTGTCCTAAGACAAAATTTCGCCGGTGGTACGAGCGTTGTCTAGAGGATACAATAATCGAATTCAAGTTTGTAACTTGAATCTAGCGAATCGGCATATGTTTGGTGATGGATTGTGATGAGAGAAAACCCAGAAATGATGAAGAAATCTGTCCAAAAAAGTTGCATAAACGAATGGAATATGTGTGGTATTTATAAGTTTGCAGTCATAACCAAAATTAACCACCAGGACATCCATGCGTCCGCCGGCGCGGGTCAACCCGCGCGGAGACTCGCGCCAAGGACTGTATGCCGAACCCAACAGAGGCCTATGCGCCTCTTGGCGCGGCTCAAGTCGCCCCGCAATGCGCGCCAAGCACTGTTCCTCGAATCCTCCAGTGTTCTGCGCGACTTCTTGCGCGGCTCGGGTCACGTCGTCATCCGCGCCAACCACTGCACACACAACCACGTTCATTCTTCAATCGTTGTATCTCGACCCCATCGAGACCCAAGGCCCAAGGCCCAATCTTTGACATTAAATATGTATATTCATGTCAAAGTGAGCCCACCAAGAACACCACACTCCAAGCCAAACAATTAAATGATTCATTTACTGTTCTCAAGTTTGGGTTTATTAAGTGTTCTAAGGATTGCCTTGGCTCCTATGTGAGACAAAGTTTCTCACATCTATACTAAGTTCCAACAGTAAGTGATTAGGTAAGCGACCCCTTAATTAAAAGTAAATTATATGTTTCGTTCTTTTGATTATATGTTTTTTATACCTTTTTTCGAAAATTAAACAAAC
Source organism: Saussurea involucrata (assembly GCA_033807775.1). NCBI lineage: Eukaryota > Viridiplantae > Streptophyta > Magnoliopsida > Asterales > Asteraceae > Saussurea > Saussurea involucrata. Next base: position 167,563,535 of record CM066322.1, read on the forward strand.
GGTGTCCTTGTGGTCGCGTATTTGAACAAGTTACATTCCCGTGACTACATTTTTAATAAGTTAGGTCTATGTAATCGTATTTTTTATTGAGTTCAATCCCTAAATAAATCAACAAGGTCATTATTGCATTAAGTACCTAACTCATTGGCAAAATACAACTACAAGGACACGATTTGTTGAACTTTTAAAAAAGTAACAAACACCGTAAAGAACATATAACCGTGTGAACGAAATATCTAATTTACGCATTATTTAATTAGACTTAAGGGGTTGTTTGTTTACCTCTTAATAGTTTCATTAAGAGACAACCTCTGAATCGCTAAGAGGTAAATTTTGTTTGGAAAAAAAATGTCTACATTTTAATGGTTCTAAAACCCTCTGAATGATTTAGCATTCCGGGCCTCCTTAACTATTCAGCACTCTGGTTTTATTCTAAACAATTACCAAACTATCATATTTCATTTTGCATTATATAATAAAAATCTCTTAATCATTATGACCACTTAATCATTCTGCATCAAATCAACTGCCAAACAACCCCTTAATTGAAAAAAAACTCTAAAGAAAATAATTATTTATTTTTTAATAAAAGATAAAGTATTTTCAAAATTTCTTTCCCTCCTACGGAGAAATTATTTTTCCGTGCAAGTTGCAACGGAACGGGCGAATAAAAGGGGCGGAATTGAAACACAAAATTTAGCTGGATTTAAGGAGCATGTTTAGGTCCGTCCTCTAATAACTTAACCTCCCCAGCTTTCTCACTTGCTTACTCACTCACTCACTCACTCACCCTGTATATCCGGTGCAACTTCCAACAATGGCGAAAAACTAAAAGCCTATGTGAAACTGTGAAATGAGTGTGGGTAAAGAGTAGTTGATTTGTTGATCCAATCGTACAAATCTTCAAATATGGGAAGATCTACTGGATATTGCTTCAAAATCATTGCTTGTGGCGGTAGCTCTGAATCTGTCGATAGAGATGATCTGGATGCTTCTTCTGAGGTATTTCATTATGTTAATTGTGATATGTTCGTATTTGTTCTTGTTAAACCTGGAATTCATTGTGTTTTTGATTAACCGGAAATGTCGGATCACATGACCATAAATGTTTTGTTTTGATATATGGAAATTGGAATGGTTGTTTGAATATGTGTGTTTAGGATTTTGTGTGTGTTTGTGTTGGTGAGGGTTTCAGCTCATGAAATGTGTTGTATTTGATCAATTTTTTGGTGATGAGGCTGATCAAAAGGATTTCAATAAGATGCTCGATGTTGGAGAAAAAAGGAACAAAATGATACTTGAAAGTGGAAACTTAGAATTTGATGTTATAGAATTGGGATTTTTCATATAGGGATTTTTGGGGGGGGGGGGGGGGGGGTGTGTTGGACCAAAAAACCATAAAAAAACTCGATGGGTTTTAGGGTACTGATATGTGTGGTGATTGATTAAAGTTAAATTTATGATCACATTCTTTCTCTTCAAAAAGGAAAAAAAGGTATGCTTCGTACTAAGTTTGGTGATTGCTATGGATTTTACCCTTAACTGCATGCAAATAAGTGTTTTGGTGAATTTTTGTAGTTGTACATTTGATGCATGATGATGAAATGGATGGAAGCTACAAAGTCCTGCTTCTATTCAATATTTTCATCAATTTTGTCCGAAGTATTGTTTTCATATGGAAGATTGTTTCTCTCTTCCAAATTTTACTTACTTATTGATCTATCATTAATAGTTTTATTATTCTTAAGCATGGGTATAGCAACCAGAGATGATTAATGAACTTCCATCTATAAGCTTTGAATCATTTAATTACTGTAGATCTTATTTGGCATTCTTTACTAAAAAGTAAAAAGGACACAATGGTTGGTTACTTCTTAGCTAATGTTAGCTAAACTTGAGGAGTTTGCATATTAGTTCCTGTTGTCAAATTAATGGAATTTAGTGTGGCAGACCATTGATAATGCAAGTGTACTTCTTCTGTGAATATATGTGTATATATCTATGTATCATCTATACTTACATAGGGTTGGGTTCCGGTGAGAAGTGCCAAATTTGGTGAGAAGCATGAGAAGTGGTTATCAACCGTTGGATGAGAAATGGACGAACATTAGCATGAGATGCACTGAGATAAGATGCACCGAGATTCACCGGATCAATTCCCTTTTAAGCCCAATTCATGGAAGGGTATTTGATTACAAGCGATCAATGGTTTAAAAGTACTTCTCACCAAAAATGGCACTTCTCTCATGATCCCATGCCTACTTACATATACTTGAGCATTTTATGTATATGTTTATTTATCTTTTAACCCAGTGAGCTTATGTGCCTTACTTTTCAGAACAAAGGCTCTGATAAAAGAGGATGGAGTTTTCGTAAAAGATCTGCTGGGCATCGAGTGCTAAGCAACACTGTTATAACTGAAATACCTTCGTCTGAGAATAAGATCTCAGAAGTTGTTATTACAAACTCTGAAGCACCCGTCAGTTCTTCCGTATCCGAGAAAACTTCTGCAAATCAATGGACAGAAGAATTGCCTCGGGTGTCAACTTCCACTACCAAGGGCAGTATGGTGTCCAATATGGTGACTAAAACTGCTGAGGAAGATGATATTAAATATGATTCCAGTCTTGATGAAACATTCATCATCGTTATCCAGGCTGCTGTTCGGAAATTTTTGGTACATGTTAATTCTTATATTTGATCAACTAAATGACAATTTTACCCTTAATAGTAGGGGGTAGTAATGAATTTATAGATCTTATACTTTACGGTAGATTAATTAAATGACAATTCTATGAAGATACCCGACTTGAGATGGTATCTGTTTTAACTTTTTTATATTTATTATGGCTGCATATAATGTTTAGGCTGAGAGAGAACTGCTGAGGCTTAAGAGAGTTGTGAAGTTGCAAGCTGCTGTGCGAGGGCATTTGGTTCGTTGTCATGCTGCTGGAGCTTTGCGTTGCATTCAGTCAATTGTCAAGATGCAAGCTCTTGTTCGTGCTCGCCAGGCTAGACTGTCTGTTGAAAAATCATCTCTTGGAAAAAAGGTAAATGCACAATTATCTTTTTTTGCTTTCTTTCTATTGTTTGCCGTAGGGATATTAATTTCAAGTTCACTGCGAAACTGATGACTATTCAATTCTGAATGAATTCGTAAATGATGATCATTTGATTGCTAATGAAATAAACAACAATCAATTTGTTCTTTAATCAATTAAGAAACCCTGAAAATAAAGAAATTAACCAAACCGCAATAGAATAACTTTATGTGGTTTGAAATGGAGATTAATTCAGTTTGTTATATCTCCTTGCCTTCATGCATAGATTATGTGCAACCTTTGTTTTCTTCCAGGAAAAACAAGATTCTACAACCAAAACACATTTAACATATATCTCCATTGAGAAGCTACTCAGTAACAGATTTGCTAGCCAGGTAATGGAACTTGATATTTATCTTAGCCTTTTTCATTTTACTCCCTCCGTCCCAAAATAACTTGTCCACAATAAAAAAAACACAGTTTTATGTATAATTATTACTCTTTTTAATTAACTGAATGGCAATTACAGTTTTAGAAATGTGTAGTTATTCCACTAATGAATTCTTCATTCTCATCAACTCTTAATTATTTGCACGTCAAAATTAAAGGGTAGAATTGGAAATTTAGCAAGATATAAGAGCATCTCCAACAGCTTCTCCAAAATGGAGAAAATGGAGATTTTGGGTAATATTTTGCTCCAACAGCTTCTCCAACACTTTCTCCAAAATGGAGAAAATAGGAGAGTGTAATTTTCTCCAAATTTGGAGATATCCACAAAAATGATTACCAAGAGAGAAATGATTTTTTATTATATCCCACCAATGAATAAACCTTGAAATGAAATGTTTAAGTGAGAGAAATAATATTTTATTAAATATATAGAATATTTTAATAATATAACCAATGGTTTATCTCCAAAATGGGGAATCTGTTGGAGATGGATGTAATTTTTTTTGAAGATTTTAACTTTGGGTTCTCCATGTTGGAGAAATTTTGGAAAATCTGTTGGAGCTGCTCTAACCATCTATTTATAAAACAAGACATTTATTTCTGGACAAACTTAAATAGAAACGTAGACACTTATTATGTGACGGAGGGAGTACTTGAGTGGATGGAGGAGGTAATAATCTAATTTTTATACAAAGCTACTGGAATCTACACCGCGGACCAAACCAATCAACATCAAATGTGATCCTTCGAAGTACGATTCAGCCTGGAAATGGTTGGAGAGATGGAATTCTGTGTCTTCTCCTGAAGTTATGGGCCTACATTCACGAAAAACGGAAAAGAACAACGTTGATGATATAAAAAGCCAGGGTGGAAATGCAACACCCTCTAATTGTGAATTAACAGATGTGAAATTGGATTTTCTCTCCGATGAAAATAAGCATTCAAGTACTGAGAAGCATGTTGCGGAGGCTGAACAGCCGAAACGTCCTTCAAAAAGAGTTGCCACCGAACAAGCTGATTCTGAAGGAAGGAAGTCGGTGTTTGGATCAAGGAAGGCGAGTAATCCAGCATTCATTGCTGCTCATTCACGGTTTGAAGAGCTGACTTCTAAAAGCAATTCATTGAAATCATTCAGCTCTTCCAACCAAGAAGATAGCGGAGGTCTTTCCGCTCTTCAAAATTCAATCCCGACAAGAAATGCTGAACCGGAACCATTGGTTTATCAAAGCTTAAGAGTCGGTCAAACCGGTGGCTCGGAATGTGGAACCGAACTATCCATCACATCCATGCTCGACTCACCTGATCCGTCAGAGGCTGGAAACATCGAATACGACAAAGAAGCTAAAGTTTTAGATAAAGAGGCTGAAGACCATGCTCTCCTAGGTACCGAGCTGACTCACTCCATTTCGGTTTTTTCAGAAAAATATGATGGTAACCTTGGTGTTGACACTGAACATTTGAAACCTGATGATAACACTGATATTTCACCACAACCAATTGAGGAAAACACATCTAATACAGATATTGAGCTGGAACCCGAAACTGGTCGTCAAGTTTACAAGTCTAACGTGGAAAAATTATCCCCAGAAGCATCTCCAAGAAGTCATATAATGGCCCCTGAATTCCAAGAAACACCTTCTAGCCAGATCTCAACCAACAACAAGATTAGAACCGATAGAAAGGCATCCGATCAAAAACCCAAGTCGTGGTCAAACAGTAAGAAGTCCCCGGCAAGCTCTAGTTTAAGAAGTAGTTTAGAGAATTTGCCTAGAGACCCGAAACCTGGAAGACGGAGGAATTCTTTTGGTTCACAAAGTTCTGAACAGATTGACCAGGAACCGAGAGATAGTAGCAGTAGTAATTCTATACCGAGCTACATGCAAGTGACGGAATCTGCAAGGGCAAAAGCGCTTGTGAATAACTCTCCTAAATCAAGTCCAGATACACAAGGGAAAGAAGCCTACTTGAAAAAGAGACACTCGTTACCAGCTGTAAATGGCAGGCATGGTTCACCTCGTCTCAAACGGTCCTTACCTCAGGTGCAGCAGACCACAAAGGGAAGTGATAACCGAGGTAATTTTTAATTTCTTTAATTTGTTTGGTAATCTATTTGTTACTTTTTAGAATTGATTTGATGCATGCCCTAAGGTAGCTTGGTTTTGAACACAAAGTTACATCATTTTTAACTTTAATCAAATTACCTAACGTAGGTCAGGTTCAGGGGAAAACCGCAAAAAGAAAAAAATGAAAAACTGAGGAACACCTTAATAACTGTTCATTTGTACCGTGCATGCAAGTAATTTTGTCCGGTATGCACATGTGCATAAAAATCAGGAAACATCTTCAGTTTCTTGTATGCATACGTGCATATTGTGCATAAGAACCGTTATTTAGGGTGATCCTTAGTTTTTCACCTTTTTGGAGGGTTTTTCCCGGACCTTACTCTGCCTAATGTAATTCATCAATAATTAGCATTCATTATGTCAAATTGCTCTTCTCATTTGCTTGTCCTCGTTGACTGTTTTTAATTTGCTTAAAATTGATTGACAACTATGTAATTGATATGGTTAATATTTTTTTGTTGGAGCATGTAATTAAAAAAAGGGCAAATAGCATGAAAATGCCTGATTTCTGTTGATTCATATTTTTTGCAATGTACTTTCAAAACAAAGTACAATGACACTTTTTATCCCTTTGCCACCACATAAGAGCATCTTGTGGTTGCAAAACTGAAACCAGTTCGAAAGTCGAAATTAGTATGTGATACATCCTTGTTGGCCGTAGCTCGCCTGCTGATTGTTTCCTGTGTCTGTAAACAGAGAGGAAATGGCAGAATTAAGGAAAAGCGATGACGCATCATGTACGCATTCTAATCCCTACACTTTTCTCCTTGGTAGCATGAATCCAAGAGATCTGTCTGCTGTTTTGGTTCTCTGTTACTTGTGTCAACTTTTCTTCTTGTGTATTTGTTTGCAAACTTAATTAGTTGTGTGCCATTTTTGTTCTTGACAAATATATGGTAAATTTTATGAATTCTTTTTAACATATAAAGTATGAGACTGTAGAGTCATGCTTCTCTTTTTATATGATTTGTTGTAGTTAAGTAGAGGTGGACAATGGATTCATGCTCTTTAAGGGTGTGTTTGGTTTGCAGACAGAATAGAACAGAACTGGACGGGGCTGGACATGACAGAATAGCTGTTCAGCGGTTTTGGTAGACTGGACATAACAGAACAAATAACATTAAATAAAATATAAATAAATAAAATTTAAAGAATGAATAAAATATAAAATAAAATGTGTTTTTGATGTTTTAGAAGAGAATTAGATTTTATTTTAAGGTTATATTGGTAAAACATAAGTCTGTTCCAGCTTGTTTCATGGGATAGGGGTGGAACAATCCTGTTCCAGCTTGTTCTACTCTGTTCCTGTCTACTCTGTTTCTGTCTGTTCCACATAAAAGTCCTGCCAAATATGAGACAATGATTTTTGTTCTGTTCTGTCCAATACCAAACACACCCTAAGAACAAATAGAACATATATACATTATTAATTGCATTCATCTCCAACCTCTTGGCAAAAATAAAACTATGCCTCATTCTTCTGCAAATTTTGAAAAGCACTTTTGGACCACAAGATCTTTGAATATTTTACAAAATGGGTTAAAAACAAATTTGTTTACATCAGTATTATTTGTCAATAAACACAAGCAAAATAAAAACATGAATCAAATTAAAAATCTAACAATAACCAATGACATAAAGTTACAAAACTTAAAAAGGTACTATTTTTTTATCTAATGGAGGAATTAGAAGCCATAGGTACACCAATAAACAAAATCTCCCCAACCAATTTTGTTTTTAGTCAATTTTAGAATCAAATTCCGGTTTTAGCTGGAGTGTACGTAAATGCGTTATGTATTTGTGTAAAGTCTATTTTCAGATTAAAAGTAAAAAAAATTACATAAATTTGTGCAATTTTTGTCTGTTGAGTTTATGTAAATATATAGGACATTTTGGCTAAAATCAAAATTAGATTAAAAAAAAGTAGATAAAAAATCAATTTGGTTGAAGGATTGGTTATTTTAGGTCAATTTCCCTTGGACAATTTGGTTATTTTTATTTGCTTTTACCTAGAAAGAAGTTGTAGGTGACTACTTTTTTGTTTTTATTATAATCGGATCACGTGTGGGTTCTCAAAGTATGTATGGATAGGCGTGCCACTTTTGTATCGAGACAAATCAACCAATTCTCATACCAACCGTACCAATTTAGTTGGTACCAACTTAATTGGTTGGTATACCGTACCAACTATTTAAACTTAGTTGGTATGTGGTATTAGAAGTCGTGTACCACGGTAATACCGTACCGTATCGACTTATTTTTTTAATTATTTATTAATTAAAGTTTTATCAATAATACAAAATCTTTTGATTTATAAAATTTTAAATTATCTTGTTTTACATTTAAATTGTAATACAAACTGATATATAGAATTTGATTGAATTCATTCGGTTATCCTTAACAACTTTGATAGCTCGCCTACACTTCCACTCTTCATGGTCCATTCTCGCTCCTTGATCGTCGCTTCTATTAGACTATTAGTGAATGTTTGTGTTATATGAAGATTATTTGAATGTTTGTATAGGTAATGATAAATGGTACAACGCGTATCAACATGCTATTAATGCTCGACATGTTTTGTGCATTTAGATCTAGTTGGTAAAGATGTTAATCTAATTAATTCTTAATTCAATTTTTTAGATGTTGGTATAAAACCGTACCAACATGTACCAATCAAAAAAAGTTGGTACCAAGTATAATTGGTTGGTACATGGTATAAGATTTTGTGTACCAATTGTAATTGGTTGGTACATGGTATATGGAAAAAAATGGTACCGTACCATGTTCACCCCTATGTATGCATCACGACAATGTGCATATTTGCAACAAAAAAAAGGGAAAAAAATGAAGAAAACTTTTGAGTCTTTTTATTAACACTAATCGGGTAAGAATCACCACCCTCACTTATCTTATTGGATAAAATTATTGGCTATCAAAATGACGTAGTAATATTGTTGGTAAGTTATCTCTTACCCAGTAAGCGTTAATTGGGTAAGGGTCACCACCCTCACATATCTTACTGGATAAGATTATTGGCTATCAAAATGACGTAGTAAGATTGTTTGTAAGTTATCTCTTACCCAGTAAGCGTTAATTGGGTAAGAGTCACCACCGGAGCCACACGAGGACCAGAAGAAGCCATGGTGCCTCCTGATTTTTTTTAGAAAAAAATTGATGCAGAGAAAGAGCTTACAGGGCTGCATTATTTCGCGGTCGGTGTGTTTGTCAGGGATGTACTGGGCCGAAGGCCCAGGAACCCTACCCAATATATATATATATATATATATAGAAAGGTGCCTTTTAAATTATTGTTTTTTCATCTATTGAAAAGTCCAAACAATTATTTTTTATGTATTAGATAATGAGAAATTTTTTATCCATAATTTTTATCGTATTATTTCTCCGTCGTTTAGTAAAAAAAATTGGGTTCATGGAAAGTGCAACCATATCGTTTTAGAAGATGCATTCATACCTCGTAATCAACCAAAAGAACCCAAAAAGCTCTTGAAATCAACGGAAAAAAACCCGAAAAAACTCTTGAATTATACCAAAAAACCGAAAAAATTATCTCGAAAACGATAAAAGGAACTTAAAAATCCCTTAAAATCAAGAAAAAATGTTTAAAAATCCTTCGAAACGGTAGCATTAGACTAAAACAACATTGGACGATATGAAAAAAAAATTAGATTCGTCAAAGAGAATTTTTTTCAAAAAAAAAAGAGTTCAAGTTCAATTGGTGCTCCTCCTCGTATAAATTTCTGGCTCCGCCCCTGGTCACCACCCTCACATATCTTACTGGATAAGATTATTGACTATCAAAATGACGTAGTAAGATTGTTTGTAAGTTATCTTTTACCCAGTAAGCGTTAATTGGGTAAGAGTCACCACCCTCACATATCTTACTGGATAAGATTATTGGCTATCAAAATGACGTAGTAAGATTGTTGGTAAATTATCTCTTACCCAATAAGCGTTAATTGAGTAAGAGTCACCACCCTCATTTACCGTGTAAGATACTCGGTACTTGCCATGCTCTTGTAAGATAAATGACCTGATTAGTACTTACTCAATTAGCATTTGGTAAACAACCTTAATAAATTATTGTGTAATTTCCGGATGCCATAATTCTCCTATGGGCTCACATGTTGGGCTTAAAGACCGGGCTGGATTGCATGTTAAATGAGTGACCATAGCACAATCTTGTTATTAAAGAAATGGAGAATAGAGATGACCAAATATTGGGCCGAGTTCTCGAGTTTATATACAAAGGAAATAAAGTCAGGGAAGGAAAGTAGGAGGGAAAGAAAAAATGTTGTGTTTTCGAGTTTTTTAAGGAGGGAAAGGAAAGGGAAGAGAATGAAAATATTACTGATTTTTCTCCTTAATGTGGGAAAAAGGGAAGGAAAAGAAAAAAAAAGAATTACAATTTTTTATAAAAATACACATATGCCCATTAATTACATTTCACTATTATGAAGTAAATAAGGTATATCGGTAAAAGTGACATCCTTTCATTTCTCTCCTACTCAAGAACATGAAATTTATTTTCGTTCATTCATTTTTCTTCCTTTTCCTTCAATCTCAAGAATACATATATAAATATTTTTTTAATGAAAATTATCTTTTTCCACAAAAATATTATGCAAATTATTTATAAATATGATTTTGAAGTTAAAACATTGAAATACACTTTAAATTATATTATACAATTTTTTCTGAAATAATTTAAAAAACTTGCATTATATTTTGTAATAATCTTGAGATATCGTATTTACTTGAAAAATTTGGTTCACATGCGTAATTGGTCCTTAGCCTGGCCTTGAATTTTCTAAAAAATTAATCGGTCCCTTTGTTGTCGTTGTGTATGCTTTTGTTTCTTATATCACTCCCTCAAAATGTCACTTACGCAACAAACGAAAATATTGTCTAAGAAAGGTTTATGTGTTGCTTAAGGTTTACACAATAAGCCCACGTTGCCTAAGCGGTGTTGTCTTCTCAATGTTGCATAAGAACATAGACAATGAAGGCAAACATCATACATTGCCAAAGATGACTCCTTAGGCAACGCGTAAAAGGTTACGTTAAACAGAGGTTGCATCAAACAAACTCTAAGAAACCATCCGATTTATGCAACACTTGTTGCCTAAGGTATCAACTTAGACAATATACTCTATTTGCATTTGTTGCAATGTTGCATTACATACACTTAAGACAACTTAATCCATTTAGATATGTTGTCTATTAACTGTAATTAAACTAATATAATATTTCTTTTAGGCAACACTTATATTGTTTACACGTTGCCTAAGAAGTTTTATAAAAAAACATTAATGCTCATTTTGTGCACCATGCTGCAGTTGTTTACTTACACGCTTTCTATAAACAAATCTCATAAACAAGAAAACAAAAATGTTTTCTAAAAACAACTCCCATAAACGAGTAAACACATGTTTTCTACAAACAACACCCATAAACGAGTAAACAAATGTTTTCTACAAACAACACCGATAACCAAACAAAACTAATAAGTTCAATAATTGAAAGATAACTTTTTTTCCTAAGTAAGTCCAAAAGTAGGCAACAAATTCGATAACATAAAAATAAAAAATTAACCTAAAGCATTAGACGTTTGGGCTGTTAAGTTGGAGTTTACATCACTAACACTGAACATACTCATCAAACATTCTATCATCTCTCTTTGCTTGACGGTTTCCTTTTTTGCCTCATTTTATCCCTCTTTTAGCAAGCGAATCTCCTCGCTATGCTCGGCAAGTTATCACCGCAAAATTTCCTTGTTAATCGAAGATACCTGTTTAGAGGTTCCTAAATGCCTTTTGAAATAACTACATAATTAGACAAAATAGGATGATAATTATTTTAGGCATATCTTAGGCAAAGAAACACAATAGATTTCACGTTGCCTAAATAAACTTTAATTGATTTATATTCTATAGTACAATGCCAGTTGTCAACATTAACACCTCCGATTGTCAACCTTAAACTTTCAACTCTCCATAATTATTACGTTTGTTTTTACCTCAGGCAACATAGAAACAGGAAGGTTTGTTGCTTAAGAAAGATCTTAGGCAACCAATGGAATACATTATACGTTGCGTAAGTTAACTTTGACCATTCTTTAATAGGGTGTTAGTGGTCAACATTAAAATTTTCAACTGCTTATATTTATTAATATTTTTTACCTAAGACAACATAGACATGATAACTAGGGGTGGCAAAAAGTGACCAACCCGTCAACCCAACCCGAACCCGAACCCAACCTAATAATAGCAGGTTGGGTTGAGATTTTCAACCCATTTAAGTTAAATGGGTTAGGTTGGGTTGAAATTTTCGATCTATTTCCAACCTGATTTCAACCCATTTTCAACCTGATTTCAACCCATTTACAACTTGTTTGTAACCCATTTATGACTTGTTTTTAATTTATTATCATTATTTATTATAATTAATAATTAAAAAGTTAATAAAAAAACTAAATATGATTCCATTAAAGTCTAAACAGAACTCCTCCGGTCCTTTCATTTCAATATTCTATCGTTCAAACTTTCAAAGTCTAAACTCTATAAACCCTAATCGGCACTTCCTTCCAATTCCAGCCAAGAGATCGACGCTAGCGCTTCCACGACGACGCCAATTCAGGTGTTTGGTTTTGGGATGTTTTGGGATGTGATTAGATGGTTTAAAACCACTTTCATGATGTCCAATTCAGGTGTTCGGTTTTAGCTAAAGTGAGTTTCGAAGTGTGTGTCGATTTGGTAAAACTTAGGTGAGTTACCTTAATTTTTTTTATGCAAATGAAATGTTTTGCCTAAGTTTTCATAACCGAATTTGGTATTGAGCATGATGGCAAGATTAGACACTTTGAAAAGCTTTGTTATTACATGATGTGGAAATGTTTATTAACGCACGTACGTTATGAAAATGTTTATAAATGTACATGCTTGGCTTACGTGTTGTTATCCATTACTTGACATGATGTTTTAGAGTCAGGTTGCACAGTGGGAGTAGTGTACCTTGGGATATCACATATCTCTTGGGAGTTGATTTATACACCCGTATGCCTGGAATATGTTTCCTGTGTATGTGAGAATGGGGAATTTGCTTGGGCCCCATAGGCGAAAGGGGAGTCGGCTTGGGCCCCGATCGTGGATACTATCGCGTGGTAGAGATTGTCTATGAACAGTGTGCAAATACCCAAATGTGATGTTGATTGGTTGAAATGATTTTGATGGGTCTTTATGGCGGTTTGCATATTGCTAAATGTGGTTTGTTAACCTGTTTTCAAGATGGAATCCACTAGACCTCGTGGTCTAACCTCACTTTTCAAAAATTTAAACCATTTTCAGGTAAGAGTTTTGTTTGGGGTTTCATCTGGAGAAGATGGAAAGAGATGACGTCGTAGAAGAGGTATAGTCTAGTGGAGGCTTGTAGTTCGCCATCGGACTTCCTTTAGCATCTCAGTTGTCAATTGTTTATCCGCTGCGTACCTAGAGTTGAGATTGATGTATTTTGTATATTTTTGGACCGTTTTTGGTTGTAATGTTATTATTCTTGTTTTATGGAATTTGAGTTATTACAGTGTGTGTAAAAATACTAAAATAGTGTATTTACTTTTTTCAAATTGAAAAGGATAAAAAAGACAAAAACGCCAAAATCACTATAATGTTTATTGATTTAACGTGGTTAACAAATTTATTTTTACGTTATTAGTAAAATGCACCATGGGCAAGACAAATTAAATAACACAAAAATCAAAATCATAATAAATATATCATATTAAACGTAGTCGGAAAAATAATCACAAGGGTTATGGCGTACTGGCCCTAGGGATGTGGTGGAATATCCCATCTGTCCAGAGTTCTAATCTAGTCATACACAACAATTGTGGTCACTGAGATTTAATCAGAGCTGATGTTTTACGGTAATAATTTGTCAAGAGATTAGTCTAGGCATAACATAAGACACCATTCCAAAAAAAAAACGTAGTCGGAAAACCTCAAAAAAATAGGGACCAAATCCAATTTTAGTTGAGCCAGTGTAACTTTGTGTAATTAAGAATTTAGACCAAAAAAACATATTTTGTAAGATAGTATAGATAAACATATGTAATGATATGTCTATGTCTTGTACAAATAATGTAATTAAAATGAATTAAAGAATAATAAAAATGTAATCTAAAAATAGAATAAAGAATGGGAAAAAGAAGAAACTTTAAAAATTTATGGATAGCAGCTCCTACCCATTTTTCTACATTCTATATAGGTGAAAGAATCATCATGAGTGCTACGTGCAATATTCGAGTTCCGATAATCAGGGATACAAGTATTGAATTGTTGTATGGATTCTACATCTTCTTTGTAAACTAAATGTGCCCCACATCTTATATAAATTGCATACCATGGTTCTGATATACTGATCATAAGATTGCCTTCAACAAAACGAGACCAATCTTCCCCTCCAAATTCATCATACATCTGCTGCTGAAACAAACTGAATGGTATATACACAATCCACATGCGCTCTTCGATAGCTATATCACTATCATAATAAACCTTAGAATGATCAGGAATGGGGGTTCTATTGAGTCCAACTCTGAAGTGGATGCGGGTATTTCTTTTGCCCAACGACCCTCGCAACACACCACATACCACAAATCCCATGATATCCGTATCACATTTGGGAGGCAACTTCAGTGATATCTTGTGTCCGTCTTGTTGCTCTTCGAACCAGCTTGGAATCTCGCTTCCAGGAATACAGATACTTAATACATGATCAACTGCAGCACATTTCTGTGTACTCAACAAGAAACATGACCCTTCGGTTGTCACTTAAACACCCATCTCATGAAAATAAAATTGCTCGAGTATATATACATGACAAATACGACGATTTGGGTTTTTAACTTTTTATCACACTAATGTACTAAGGATGCCGATCAAGTTTTTTTTCCGTTAAAATAAAATGAAATAAGAGTGAGAGAGAGAGGGTACCTTAAGGAAAGATTGCTGCAACATCTTATCGAGATATCTTTCATTCTCTTCATTCTCTTGGAGTCTCTTGCAACCAAGGAGCCGAATCTTGTACAGCCATACATACTCTTTTGTCAGATCTTCAATCGTTTCCAACGCTTCACAATAGGCTGCGCTCAATACTTGTATTCTTGCTGGGAGCCCTTGAATACTTTTCAGTTGTTGGCAATAATTCACCTCTAGGTGTTTAAGACAAGAAAGGCGAGAGATGCTTGCAGGTAACTGGCTTAATTTAGAGTTGCCACTTAGATCTAATTCTTCCAAGGAGGAAAATTCATGAAAATTATGAGGGAAATCTTGTTCTCCAATTGGTCTGTGGCTGATATCTAACTTTCTCAGGCAACTCAACTTTGTCAAAGCATGAAAATTAATCGAGTCTTGTTGCTCTGGAAAGGACATGAAGCGTCCTAGCTGCAGCTCTTCTAATGTTTCCATGCTTCCCAGCTCCTCTGGCAATATTTGTAGATGGGGGCAACCTTGAAGACGTAGGCTCTTGAGATTTCTTAACTCACAAATAGATCTTGGAATAACCTTAAGACTATAACATTCATCAATATCTATCTTTGATAGCTTTTCATTAGCTGAAGAGACCTCTGGGAATTTTTCAAGGCTACCGCAATACCAAAGAAGTAAAGTCTCCAATGATACCATCGCAATCAAGGATGGGAGACACCGGAGGCTGTAGCAATCACTCACTGCCAAGTAAACAAGCTTTCTGAGAGTTCCAAGAGACTTATGAAGCTTCACCAATTTGTAGCAATCCTTCAAAGTCAACCTCTCAACATTTGGGGCCCCAGAGACATCTGGAAATCTTTTTAAGCTTTTCAACGCTTCAATGTGAATGAATTTCAAGTTTGGCAAAAACTGACAACGAAAACAGAAATGAACAAGTAAGTTTATAATCAAGGTAACTTATTACTAAATAAAAATAAAATGTTGTTTATGTTTCTACGTAAATGTCTATGCATGAGAAATTATGACATAAGTTTGTCACTAAAAACGGGTTTCATCCACTAAATACCTTATACCCCTTCCATAAATGTTGAATGAAGCCATATGATAATTCAATCCCCGCAAGCTTACACAAAGGGGCGGATGTACATGTTTGAGATGGGATACGATTCACCCCCATAAACCTTCAAAAAAATATTTATTTTTGTATTAGAATATTTACTTTTTATAATATATAAAATACTTTGACCACTGCAACTACCAAAATTTCTGGATCCGCCACGGCTGCTTACGCATGCTAGCTAAAGGCAAAGAAGAATAAGGATACCAAACCCATTTAAGCCATTGTAACTCGTCAGGGAGAAAGGTAGGTTTACGAGAAGTGAATTTCCCATAAATATCAAGTAGCCGAAGATTCTTCATGTTTTCAAAAACATCGGCCCTAAAACCCTCCTTCTCCTCCAAACGGGAAGTCCGTGGTACCACTATTCCTTCAATTGCTTCTAGTTTCTGCAACAAAGTACTAAACTGAAGTCAAACTATACTCATTCTAAATACAAACATTTTAGGAGACAGTAGTTTTTGTAAAGAAAGAAATATATTACCCTATTTTTCATGATGAAATTCTCAATTTCTTCCGGTTTCCATAGCCTGCTATTTGGGTAACTCTTACGAACAATTTCAAAACCCATTTCTTGAAGGACATCATGCATGTCTATACGTTTGTTTGAAATGCTTATGAGAGATTTTTCCAAAAGAGTAGAAATTCCTATTGCCGCATCAAAACCAAAGCTATCAAGTACTCTAGTCACATGTTCTTTATCACGGCCCTTGAAGAAACATGCAATGTCTAGGAATATTTTTTTCTCAGAAGACTCTAACACATCAAAGCTTAACTTTAACATCTCAAAAATCTCAGGGTGTGGCATTTTGGCTAATCTATTTAAAGCACTTTCCCACACACCTACTTCTCTTCCATGGAAGAAAGAGCCTAAAACTTTCAAGGCTAAAGGAAGACCGCCGGTGTAGCGTATTACACGATTTGACAGCTCCTCAAACCCTTCTGGAGGGCTAATTTTCCGAAAAGCATTCCAACTGAAGAGCTCAACAGCATGCTCCTTAAGTAAAATAACAGGTTTGTACTTGTCATCTGTATCCGATAACAAATGCTCGTCTCTAGTGGTTATTATGATTCTACTTCCTACACCAAACCACTCATGGGTTGCAGCTAAGAACTCTAATTGCTTGAAATCGTCCACGTCATCAAGAACAAGAAGAACCTTTTTATTGCGAAATCTTGTTTGTATCATTTCGGCCCCATCCTTTGGATCCTCAATCTCGGACTCGTGGTGTGACGCTAGAACATCTTTAATGATCTTTTTTTGTAAAGCACAGATATCACTTTTACTATTTTCTCTAACATCGTTAACAAAGCTACTACCATCGAACTTATAAGAAATTCTTTTAAACAAAGCTCGGGCAATAGTTGTCTTACCGATTCCTCCCATTCCATATATCCCTACCATGCGCACCTCATCTGTTGCTTCCATACCCAATAATGAAATTAATCTATTGATACGAGATTCAATATCAACTAGATTGTTCTCCATACTGCAAGGTTTTATATCGCCGTGAATCTTTTGAACAATCTTCTCGATGAATAACGATTCACCCCTGTACATTTAAGAGCATTATTTTCAAGTTAATAGAGATGCAAATTGTAGAGCTGGCAAATTTTCAAGTTAATAAAAACTTGGATCTAGGAAGCTGATCAAGTGTCCATATTAATAGAAGCAACAGATCAAAGGAAAACTAACCCATTGATAGGTGAGATATGCCATCCAGATAAATTTCCAGCTGCAGCTAAGGCTTTCCTCCACTTGTTCACTTTATCCATCTCTTCCCTGAACTTCTCCTCGTGTTGCTGAAAGGCCGTTTCAAAATCTCCTTTCTGTCTACGAACATCGGATGGATCCACATGGTAGAATATTGGTAACACCTTCTGTCCCCTCGAATCTTGACAGTCCTTGATTTTGACAAGCTCGTCTAAACACCAACAAGAGTCGGCATAATGTTTAGAGAAAACAACCACCGCAAACCTCGACTCCTCGATGGCTTTTAGGAGTTCAGAAGAGATCGGGTTTCCTCTAGGGAGCATGTCGTCGTCTCTGAACACGCGTATTCCCTTCTGAACCAGAGCTGTATGAAGATGATCAACGAAGTTGTATCGAGTGTCTTCGCCTCTGAAGCTCAGGAAAACATCATATGTCCATCCTCTAACTGGTACCCAAGAAGATGAAGAAGACGCCATTGGTTTACAGGGTATTCAAGAAATTGTTCCAATTGGTAAAATGCAAATCCCAGAAAGCAATTGATTCACATCAACGCGTCTTCTCTAATCTTAAGATATAACCAACCAGTCACTTTGAAAAGTCTTATGGGGCTATACATTATCACTCCCATTCATCAACGCGTCTTCTTTAATCTCTAGATTATCATCACCTACTTTTAAGGGCATCTTCCTATTAACACTAAAAAAATAAAAATAAATGAATCTTTCAATTAACACTAAATAAATAAAAACAAAGGATATATTCAATTAACATTAAAAACGTAAAAATAAATGGCTTAAAAAAAGGGCATTTACAATTAACACTACGAACATCCATCTAACCATCTTCTTGCAAACACGAACTTAGATGAATGAGAGCAAACTCAAAAAACCAGCAATTTTGATTTTTTTTAATGGAAACCTATATCAATATTGTAAGTTAACTCCCTCATTAATTATTTATTTTTGTAACTCTTCACTTAAAAATCTCAGAATAAAAAAACTTAAAAAAAAACTATTTATGAAATACCAACTTAAACCTTGTCACAAGTGTTCCTTTGATTTTTTTTATGTTTTGACCAATATTGTAATAAATGTAACACCAAGATTTCATCACAACCACTCATGTATTTGATCAACGGCTACAAATAGGTTAACAAAGTTAATATTTTTTTTTGTTAACAAAGTAACCTAACCCTATATATATGTGAGATAATTACATAGTTGGTCCTTAGGGTTTGATAGGTTTTATAAAAACAAGAAATTTAAGAAAACAAGTGAAATGACTAAAATACCCCTCATTAAATTGGACTTAACAGGAAAAAGTTAACGGACGTTAGGTTGAGGGACAAAAATCGATGAGAACTGTCAAACGTCAGAGTGTTTTTTGCAAAAATGAACTTTAGAGACGAAAACCATTGAAATCAACAAGCGTTAAAGAACCAAAAGTGAACTTTACTCTTTTTTTTTTTTTAATATATGACAGAAAAAATATAAAAATTCCATAATTTGTATGGCAATTCACTGAAATACCTATGTCTCATCGACTTACTTTTAATGAAAAAGAAAAATCAACGTTCCGAATAAAAATGCTTAGTAAGCTCAAATTCAATTAATTTGATGATTAAATCTCAAATTGACAAGTATAATATTTTAGATTTATATAATTAGCCATCCCATTTATATATTTCCAATAAAATTGTTAATTAACTAAAAAGCAAAATAAATCGATAATCTATTAAAATGTACGTATATAGATTAGGTTTGAGAGAGACATTGCCTCTTCCTGGTTTTGGTACTCACGCATAAGCAATATAGATGGAATCGCAATTAATATTGCATAAGAAATCACGATTGATAAAAACAATCTCAATGAACGAATAAAAATTAAATAAAAATATTTTATCATAGATTTCTAGTAAACTATAATTGGTTTATATATGAATCATCAAAGCTACCTTCTGTATAGGTGAAAGAATCATCAAAGCTACGAGCAATATTCGAGTTCTGGTAATCAGGGATACAAGTATTGGTTTGTTGTATCGATTCTACATCTTCTTTGTAAACTACATGTGCCCCACATCTCACAATTTTATCATACCTGGCCACTAATGATCTCAGTTGTTCACGATCTTCCCATGGTTCTAATATACTGATCATAAGATTACCTTCAACAAAACGAGACCAATCTTGCCCTCCAAATTTGTTGCATGTGCACTGCACATGTGCATGGAATAAGGGTTCAATGCCCACGTGCTTTTCTGTTTTAGTTTGGCCGCTTCTTTTGCTTGTTATTCGTAGTTTTAGTTAGTTGTTTTAGTCAGAGTTTGTTTCCTTATTTTCTGCTGCACGTTTTCTGTACTTGGGCTATTTAAACAGCCATAATCTCCATGAATAAGCATTGAATACTTGAGTGAATTGTTTCTGGTGCCTATTGAATTCTTTCAAGTGGTATCAGAGCCACGTAAATCACAAAATATTCAAGAGAGTGGTGAGGAGAGAGATATCTCGATGGCGACAGAAGGAAGCAGTTCTCAAGGGCCGATCGTACCTAAGTTTGATGGTGATTACGATCATTGGAGCCTCGTGATGGAGAACCTACTTCGATCAAAGGAGTTTTGGCAAGTAATCGAAGTAGGATATACTGAGCCTCGAGAAGGAGTTGAGTTATCTGCAGCACAGCAGAAGACGCTTGATGAGATGAGACTGAAGGATCTAAAAGCAAGAAATTTCTTGTTTTATTCAATAGATAAAACGATCCTGAAGACTATCACACACAAAGCGACGGCAAAACAATTATGGGATGCCATGAAGGTTCGGTACCAAGGAAGTACTAGAGTCAAGAGAGCACAACTACAACGTCTGCGAAGGGATTTTGAGATGTTGGAGATGAAATCGGGGGAGACAGTTACGGACTACCTTGGACGAGTGATGACGGTGGCCAACGACATGAGGACAGCCGATGAGGATATGACTGATGTGAAGATCGTTGAAAAGGTCTTACGTACACTCACTGGTGACTTCAATTTCGTTGTTTGTACGATCGAAGAGTCGAAAGACATAGACACTCTTACTGTGGATGAATTGCAGAGCACACTGCTAGTTCATGAGCAAAAGATCCGGAGACGCTCAAACGATGAACAAGTTTTAAAGGTGGAAAATGATTTCAGTCCCACGCGTGGTCGAGGACGAGGACGTGGATCATTTGGACGAGGAAGAACCAGGGGCAGGGGCCGTGGAAGAATAGACTGCGACAAATCATCAGTCGAGTGCTATAAATGCCATCAGCTGGGGCATTTTCAGTACGAGTGCCCTGGTGGTGATCGATCAGCAAACTATACTGAGTTTGATGAAACGGAAGAACTGGTGTTAATGACTCATGCAGAACTGGATAGCTCTTACAACAAAGGCATATGGTTCCTTGATTCGGCCTGTTCAAATCACATGACAGGTGTGAAGGGATGGTTTGTACATTTGGATCAGACCTTTCACAGTTCGGTGAAGCTAGGGAATGATTTGAGGCTCGAAGTTAAAGGCATTGGAGATATACGATTGGCGGTAGAGGGGAGAATACATGTAATCACAAATGTCTACTTTGTACCAGCACTAACCTCGAACCTGATTAGTGTTGGGCAATTACAGGAGAAAGATTTGACGGTTGTTTTTAAAAATGGAGAATGTAAAATCCATCACCCTCAGCGAGGTTTGATTATCACTTCTCAGATCACGAAGAATCGGATGTTCATTATACATGCCGACATGAAGCCCTTGCAACCCGGCTGTTTCAAGGTTGAAGATAGCAACACCAGCTCAACACAGCTTTGGCATCGACGTTATGGGCACATTAACATGAAGGCAATAAGGACCATGCAGTACAAGAAAATGGTAGAAGGACTACCCAACGTCTCAGGTAGGGGAGCAGTTTGTAATGTGTGTACTGTTGGAAAGCAAAATCGAGAGATTATTCCAAAGAAAGCTCAATGGCGTGCGAAAGAAAGACTTGAACTTGTGCATACAGACCTGTGTGGACCAATTAACCCAATTTCCCAAGGAGGCAAGAGGTATGTTTTAATATTTATCGATGATTTTTCCCGGAAATCATGGGTATACTTCTTGGTGGAGAAGTCACAATGTTTTGAAACTTTTAAACGTTTCAAGGCATTGGTTGAAAATGAATCTGGAAATAAGATCAAAGCATTACGAAGTGATAGGGGAGGGGAATTCACCTCAACTGATTTCCATCAGTACTGTGAGGATAATGGGATTAAACGACAGCTCACTACTGCCTACACGCCACAACAAAATGGCATAGCAGAGCGTCGTAATCGAACCATCATGAACATGGTTCGATGCTTACTTGCTGAAAAGGAGTTGCCAAAGTTTTTTTGGGCTGAGGCCACTTCATGGGCCTGTCATCTGTTGAATCGATGTATGACAAAAGCATTAGATGAAAAGGTTCCTGAGGAATGTTGGTCAGGTACCAGACCTAATGTAAAGCATTTTCGAGTTTTTGGGTGTATTGGTCACGTGCACATACCTTCACAGCTTCGAAAAAAGTTGGATGATAGATCCCACAAATGTGTTTTGCTGGGAGTTAGCGTGGAGTCCAAGGCGTACAGGATGTATGATCCTGTACAAAAACGAATAATTATCAGTCGAGATGTTGTTTTTCAGGAGGAGCAGAAATGGAATTGGGATGAAAAGGAGGATCGGGAAGAATTAGTTATTCTAGATGAACGCATAGATCAAGGGACGAGTGGGGAAATCGATGATGAGGTCAACGAGTCTGTTGATATGATGTCACCAGCGTCTAACAACCAAGAAAATGAAGCAGGTGACCCAATGGCAAGTGAAGATAACAATGATGATCACCTCACTCCATCAGGTACAATAACTGATCCTCCAACAAGGCAAAGATCCACACGTGTCACAAGGCCTCCAATATGGATGAGTGATTATGATAGTAGTATGGACGATGATGAGTTGGAGGATCAAGTTGGGCTAGCCATGTATAGCTCAATTGATGATCCAACAACTTATGAAGAAGCCAGCAAAGAGAAGAAGTGGGTTGAAGCTATGGTGGAAGAGATTAAGTCCATTGAGCAAAATAACACTTGGCAGCTGGTTGATCTCCCACTTGGAGGACAACCTATAGGTGTCAAATGGGTTTTTAAAACTAAACTCAAAGAAGATGGACAGGTTGACAAGTTTAAAGCCCGACTAGTTGTCAAAGGGTATTCACAGCAGAGAGGGATCGATTATGAAGAGGTTTTTGCCCCGGTTGCTCGCTGGGATACCATCCGGGCAATTGTCGCTTTAACAACTCAAAGAGGTTGGAGAATTTTTCAGTTGGACGTGAAGAGCGCTTTCTTATATGGAGAGCTGCATGAATTAGTTTTTGTAGAACAGCCCAAGGGATTCATAAAGAAGGGAGAAGAGAGCAAAGTTTACAAACTAAACCGAGCGTTGTATGGTCTAAAGCAGGCGTCCAGGGCATGGTTCACCAGATTGGAGAATTACTTTGTAAAGGAAGGATTTCGAAAGAGCTATTATGATCATACTCTTTTCATCAGACAAGCAGGAGAGAAGATTGTGATTGTAAGTGTATACGTTGATGATTTAATTTATGCAGGAAATGATCTGTCAATGTGTGAAGAATTCAAAAGATCAATGAAGAAGGAGTTTCAGATGACTGACCTCGGGGAAATGCGTTTTTTCTTGGGAGTGGAAGTGCAGCAAGGGTCGAACAGCACACATATTTGCCAAAGGAAGTACACCAAGGAAGTTCTGGAACGTTTTGGAATGTGGGAGTGCAAGCCAGTAAAGAATCCCATCGTTCCAGGCACGGTTCTTACAAAAGAAAATATGGGAGGTGACGTGGATCCAAGCATGTACAAAAGGTTAGTTGGAAGCTTGATGTATCTGACAGTGACGAGACCTGACATAACCTATGTAGTATGCTTAATATCACGTTTCATGGCAAGACCCAAGGAGCAACATTTGCAGGTGGCAAAGAGGGTGCTACGTTATTTAAGGGGTACGTATAACTATGGTTTACTGTATCAAAGAAATTCTGAGGTGGGGTTGCAAGTGTACACAGATAGTGATTATGCAAGGGATTTGGAGGATCGAAGATGTACATCCGGCTATGTATGTTTGCTCGGTAGTGCTGCTATTTGCTGGAGTTCCAAGAAGCAAGATATCGTCACTCTCTCATCAACTGAAGCGGAGTATGTGGGGGCAACAATGTGTGTTCAACAATGTGTATGGCTAACAGGGTTGCTTGAAGATCTGGGGCGAACAAAACACATAGATGTTCGTTTTCATTTCTTAAGGGACATGGTTAATAAAGGAGCTGTGAAGTTGGAATTTTGCAGAACTGAAGAACAAGTTGCTGATGCCATGACGAAGCCAATGAAGTTGCAAAGCTTTGTCAAGTTTAGAAGAATGCTTGGAATGGAAGAAGATAAACTGGAAGCATGATGCTTTTCAGTTTAGGGGAGGGTTTGTTGCATGTGCACTGCACATGTGCATGGAATAAGGGTTCAATGCCCACGTGCTTTTCTGTTTTAGTTTGGCCGCTTCTTTTGCTTGTTATTCGTAGTTTTAGTTAGTTGTTTTAGTCAGAGTTTGTTTCCTTATTTTCTGCTGCACGTTTTCTGTACTTGGGCTATTTAAACAGCCATAATCTCCATGAATAAGCATTGAATACTTGAGTGAATTGTTTCTGGTGCCTATTGAATTCTTTCAAAATTCATCATGCATCTGCTGCTGAAAGAAACTGAATGGTATATACGCAATCCATGAGCTCTCTTCAATAGTTACTGCTGCAGATGCATTAATATAATAACCAACCTCCGACTCCGGAATGGAGGTTCTATTAAGTCCAACTCTGAAGTGGATGTTGGTATTGGTTTTGCCCCACGACCCTCGCAAGACACCACATACCGCAAATCCCATGATATCCATATCACATTTGGGAGGCAACTTCAGTGATATCTTGTGTCCGTCTTGTTGCTCTTCGAACCAGCTTGGAATCTTGCTTCCAGGAATACAGATACTTAATACATGATCAACTGCACCACATTTCTGAACTCAACAAGAAACATCGACCCTTCATTTGTCACTTAAACACCCATCTCATGAATTAATATAAAATTGCACGAGTATACATGACAAATACGACGATTTGGGTTTTCAACTTAATCGGGCAAAATGTAAGAAATAGCAACCTACTTTAATAAATTTTCTTATTATAGCATTTTACTTTAGTTTTTTCGTATTACAACATTGTACTTTTTAATTATTTTTTATTATAGCATTGTACTTTGAAAAATCTACTCATCATAACAATGAAAACTTGTTACCTGTTTAAAAAACCGGTTATTCCTCTATTTTTTTCGGCTTATGTGGTTGTAATTCTGATGATGTGGAAAACATAAATTAATAAAAAATAAAGATTGAATGTTCTCTCTCTCTCTCTCTCGCGCCAATAAAAAATAAAGATTGAATGTTCTCTCTCTCTCTCTCTCTCTCTCATATTCATTTTTTCCATAATAAAACATAAATCCAAAAAAAAACTAAATCAAACGTAAACAAAAACTTAAATCTGAACAGAAAATCATTAACCCAAAAGTCTTTCTTTTCCTTTAATGTTCTTCATTTCTCCCTTCACATCTTTGTAAAGATCCATTAAATCTTACTCTCTTCTTTTCTTTCGTAAATCTCTTTTTATTTATTTATCACAGACCCTCTTCTTCATTCCTCCAAACAGATTCATTCAAAACACACCTCCACCTCTTGGATTTTGGTTTATATATCATACTAACATATTAAGGATGCCTATCAAGTTTATTCTTCCGTTAAAATAAAATGAAATAAGAGAGAGAGAGAGAGAGAGAGAGGGTACCTTAAGGAAAGATTGTTGCAACATCTTATTGAGATATCTTTCATTCTCTTCATTCTCTTGGAGTCTCTTGCAACCAGGGAGCCAAATCTTGTACAGCCATACATACTCTTTTGTTAGATCTTCAATCTTTTCCAATGCTCTACAATTGCTTGCCTTCAATACTTGTATTCCTGATGGGAGCCCTTGAATTTTTTGAAGAAGTATGCAACCATTCAAGTTTAGATGTTTAAGACAAGAAAGGCGAGAGATGCTTGCAGGTAACTGGACTAATTTCCGGTTGTGACTTAGATCTAATTCTTCCAAGGAGGAAAATTCATGAAAATTATGAGGGAAATCTTGTTCTCCAATTGGCATCTGGCTGATATCTAATTTTCTCAGGCAACTCAACTTTGTCAAAGCATGAAAATTAATGGAGTCTGGTTGCGCTGGAAAGGACTTGATAAAACAGACGAATCCTATCTTCAGCTCTTCTAATGTTTTCATGCTTCCCAGCTCCTCTGGCAATATTTGTAGATGGGGACAATCTTGAAGACGTAGGCTCTTGAGATTTTTTAACTCACAAATAGATCTTGGAATAACCTTAAAACGAACACATCCAGCAATATGTATCTTTGATAGCTTTTTATTAGCTGAAGCGACCTCTGGGAATTTTTTAAGATCAAGGCAATCAAAAAGATGTAAGGTCTCCAATAATGGCATCTCAATCAAGGATGGGAGACACCGGAGGCTGTAGCAACGACTCACTTTCAGGTAAACAAGCTTTCTGAGAGTTCCAAGAGACTTATGAAGCTTCACCAATTGGTAGCAATTCTCCAAAGTCAACCTCTCAACATTTGGGGCACCAGAGACATCTGGAAATCAAGTATCCTAAGATTCTTCATGTTTTCAAAAACATCGGCCCTAAAACCCTTCTTTGCATCCAAATGGTAAGTCCATGGTACCACTATTCCTTCAATTGCTTCTAGTTTCTGCAACAAAGTACTAAACTGAAGTCAAGCTATACTCATTCTAAATACAAACATTTTAAGAGAGAGTAGTTTTTGTAAAGAAAGAAATATATTACCCTATTTTTCATGATGAAATCCTCGATTTCTTCACATTTCCATAGCCTGCTATTTGGGTAACTCTCACGAACAATTTCAAAACCCATTTCTTGAAGGACATCATGCATGTCTATACATTTGTTTGAAATGGTTATGAGAGATTTTTCGAAAAGAGTACAAATTCCTATTGCTGCATCAAAACCAAAGCTATCGAGTACTCTAGTCACATGCTCTTTATCATAGGTTGTAAAGCACATATATCTCTTTTACTAGAACCATTTTCTCTGACATCGTTAACAAAGCTACTACCATCAAATTTATAAGAAATTCTTCTAAACTGATTCCTCCCATTCCATATATCCCTACCATGCGCACCTCATGTGTTTCTTCTGTCCCCAATAAGGAATTTAATTTATCTATACGCGATTCTATACCAATTAACTTCTTCTCCATGCTGCGAGGTTGCATATCTTTAGTTATCTCTTGAACGATCTTGTTGACAAATAACGATTCTCCCCTGTAATTGTTAGCAAGTTAAAGTGACATGGAAACTGTAGAGCTAACTAATTTGTGATGAAACATAACTTTGGGCTATTTTCGTTATTGTAGCACAAAGTCCTTTTGAGGAACAGTATTCCTAAAGTTTCCTCACAAATCACAAGTGCTGGGAATTCATAATAATTTTTTTTTGTCTGTGTTTGGGTCGTTGTGCATCTTGTAGAATCTCCGGACCCACAAAATTATTCAATAAATCGTCAAGGATGAAGATAAAAACGTAGTCAGATTTGGATCGGGGAAATACAAGTTATTGAAGCAAGTCAGCAACAACTAAGGGGCCGTTTACCTAATCACTTACCCGGGTAAGTGCTTACCGGTAAATTCAACACTATCTCTTACTTTCCGGTTAAGATTTTAGTCCACCAAAATGGCATCGTATGCAACAATTTAGCCGGTAAGCGCTAACCGTGGTAAGAGCCGTCGCACACCCTTACCGGGTAAGACTCTCGGTCCTTGCTTTCCACTCTCGATCCTTACTCCCGCTCTTACCGGGTAAGATTCTTGGTCTTTGTCATATTCATACGGTAAGCTAATGTAACTTGGTAAACACTTACCCGGATAAGCGTTTTGTAAACGCCCCTAACCCGTTGTCCGGCGGGATATGCCACCCAGATAAATTTCCAGCTGCAGCTAAGGCTTTTCTCCACTTGATTACTTTACCCATATCTTCCGTGAACTTTTGCTCGTGTTGTTGAAGTCAATATGGATTAATTTCAAAATTAAGTAAGAAATTGGATATAGTTTATTAATGTGTTTATGTTAGATGAATTATATGGATTTTATAAATGGATTTGTGTGAAACAAGTAGGAAAAGCAGCAACGATATGGTTCGTGATCAGTACCTGTGCTCCTTAAAAGGAACGATGAGAAAGACGATAAGCGGCAACAGTGAGTATATGAGAGAAGCAGCATCAATCAGAGGTTTAGAAGAACAGCAGCCATGTCATGACGGATTTGAAGCAGCCGGCGAGCAGATGTTGGTGAACGACGGTTAGGGCTTTTCCGTCGATTTCGGTAAGCATGTGCAATGCACATGATAGTTGTCATGTATAGCCTCCACCCTCCTTTTTAGAGTAAACTACAATTTTAGTCCCTGAAGTTTTTTGATTATTGCCACTTTTGTTCCTAGGTTTTAGAAGTGGTTACCCATTCCGTCCTTGAAATTAATGACTTTAGAAAAAGTTCGTTAAATTAGGAGTAATTTGGTACTTTATCCTTTATTTTATATTCCTTATTAGTCTATTGAGTATTATATCATTGGACAAGTTATTATATAGTTTATATACAAATTATTAAATCATTTATAAAAAATAAAAACAAAACCTATTCCACCCACAGTGGCGATGCAGTAGCCAAAAGGAGGGTCCCATTCCCCCACTAAAAAAAAATATGACTTTTTTAGTGTAAAAACAATTATTTTATAGCGTTATAGTATGGTTTTCTCTAGTGGTTTTTTTGTATGTCCCTCCATTAGCTAAAAACCAAAGAAAGTACTTCAAAATCAATAAAAAAAAGTCTTTTGAAATCAATGAAAAAACAAAGTTCATCGAAATCGACAAAAAAAAACTTTAAAATCTCTCGAAATCAACCGAAAAACTTCAAAAATCTCTTGAAACTGTAGAATTAGGCTAGAACGACTTTGCGGACCTTTAACCTACCTTAAAAGTGACCTCACTACGCAAAAATCATGGATCCGCCACTGTCCACCACCTATCTTCATCCCCTCCAACGTCGATCTCCCACCTCGTTTTCACCTGTCATCTTCTTTGGTACCTCTCTTCTTCAGTCATCATTCTCTGGTGTCCATCGTTTCCATTTTCTCTTTCAAATTTTCATAGTGTTTTCAGCCTTCTGATTTAACAGTATTATTTGTGACTCTTTCTTTCTTTTGCGGTTTTTGAGGTTTAGATTAGACCATCTCTATTTTACTCTTAAAAACCTCTCTAATACACCCTCTATTTTTTTCTAAATTTTTGATAATTACAAAATGGTCCTTCAATTTTCTAGATTATTGTGTTTTTATTTATTTAATGAAATTTAGTTTTTGATAATTTAATGCTAAATTAAATATGAATTATAACGTTGTTAAAATAACATGATAACGTTAATTAATATAAGATTATTGTAAAAATAAAAAGTATAAGGATACAATTTATAAAGTTAATAAATATAAGGGTAGTATTGAAAATATATGTAATCAAAATAAAATAGAATATACTCAAAATATTCTCTTTTAAAGTAGAAAATAGAGTAATACATTAGAGAAGACATATCACGTTATCGATTTTTAACTCTATAATAGAGAGTAAAATAGAGAATTAAATTGGAGATGCCCTTATGATTTGTATGCTTATTTAAACTCATAATTGCCACACTTCTAACAAGGGAAGTACTTCTATAATTGAGTTAAAAACGCAAAACATTTACAATTAAAGTGTAATTGAGATGATTGTTCTTAACTTTCTCTTATTTAATTTGAACAAAAGTAGCAGTCTTATGATTGATCTTTGAACTAGCAATAGGAGATTTTACAAACTTCCTATCTAGTGCAAGAGATTTATTGTTAGTATCTATGGCGTCAGGGGCGGACCTAGTAACGAAGTAGGCGGTGGTGCATAGGGCCACGCTCGATCGTCCTGTCGTAATGGAAATTGTTTAGCAACAAGAACTGTGCACCCGCTTAATTTTGAGGTGCGCCCTTATATATATATATATATATATATATAGGGTCAGGTTCACGTGAGACCAAGCTGTTTCCGTGAGACCGCGTGAGACCAAGCCTTAAAACATTAAACTTCATACCGAAACACTGTGAAGGTAAAAAACATTCGAACCTTCATAATGTAATCACACTATGAAGGTGAAAAAAACCTAAACCAAGTTTAAGAAAATCAAACCTTCACAAATAAAAGACTGTGAAGGTATATCCGAACCTTCACAGTGAAGACGCTGTGAAGGTAAAAAAAAACGAAAATTCACAGCGAAAAACACCGTGAACGTAACATTTACGGTGTTTTCCCTATGAAAAGTTAGATTTTTTTTACATTCACAGTTTTTTGGTGTGAAGTTTCATACTTTAAAGCTTGGTCTCACCGGTCTCACGGAAACATGTTGGTCTCACATGATCCTAAGTCTATATATATATATATAGGGTCAGGTTCACGTGAGACCAAGCTGTTTCCGTGAGACCGTGTGAGACCAAGCCTTAAAACATTAAACTTCATACCGAAACACTGTGAAGGTAAAAAACATTTGAACCTTCATAATGTAATCACACTATGAAGGTGAAAAAACCTAAACCAAGTTTAAGAAAATCAAACCTTCACAGATAAAAGACTGTGAAGGTATATCCGAACCTTCACAGTGAAGACGCTGTGAAGGTAAAAAAAAACGAACATTCACAGCGAAAAACACCGTGAACGTAACATTTACGGTGTTTTCCCTATGAAAAGTTCGATTTTTTTTACATTCACAGTTTTTTGGTGTGAAGTTTCATACTTTAAAGCTTGGTCTCACCGGTCTCACGGAAACATGTTGGTCTCACATGATCCTAAGTCTATATATATATATATATATATATATATCTATATATGTACTACTTTATAAAAAGACTAAAACGGTTATCTTGAATTTTTAAGTAATAGCATGTCATACAACCTTCTTAGGCCATCAGTACCCCATGGAGGGAATCTTTCAAATATTCCACTCCACGTCAGCGCCACATCAGCTTTTCTTCCATCCCTCACTCGATCCCTCACGATCCCTAAACATCCGTACCCCATTCCCTCAAACCCTTTTGCCACCTCATTTATTTTAATTCTTTTATTTATACATTTAATTATTTAACAAAATAAAAATATTTATATATTTTTTAATAAATAAAAATAAGATAAATAATAAAAATTAAAATTCATATCATTCATTAAAAATAAAAATTACAAAATACAAAACACTACCAATTATGAAATATTTGGAGTTGCTCTTTTCTCGCTAAAGTAGCCCTCAAAGCGTTTCCCGTAAGGTGATCATGCGGGGTTATGAAAAACTCGAAGTCTTTCTCAAATCGTTTATCTCGTTCGATTTCTCGTTCGTGTTCCAACCTTTGAAGTTCGAGATCGATTTTTTCATTTTGTATTTCATTGTATCATCAATCTTGTCGTTGAACGTCGTCAACAACTGAGTAACACTTTCGTCCGTATTCGCCCCGGACGTATTACTCGTTGATGATTTTTTTGCCTTGTTTCTCCCGATGGGTCGTTGAATTTGCTCGTCATCGTCATCATCGGAAGGTTGGGTACGTTTTGAACCCCGCGATGAAGTTGTCGTCATCGTTGGAACGGCTCCCCATTTTGGACATTTTTTTAGGACGTCCTAAGCTTGTTCGTGAGTGAAAGCAACTTTATGGCGTGCTAGATACCGTTCATGTGCCGTTCGGGATATATCGGCCTCACTCATCCCGCTTGATCTATTATTGAGCAAGTTGTTGTAGATGCCGCCAAACGAATTAACTCTTTTATTGAGGTCGTTGAACTTGCTATTGAGTTGATGGGTTGATCTATAACCTGGTTCACGACCCATGCGAGTAAAGAACACATGCCCGATTCGGCCCCAAAAACTTCCTACATTTATGTAAAATTAAGTATAAGAATAATAATAATAATAATAATAATAATAATAAAAATAATAATAATAATAATAACAATAAAAATAATTACCACCGCTTTGTGCGTTACCGACCACGGGGTCCTCCGAAACGTCAACCCACACCGACACTAACGCGAGTTCCTCGGCTTTACTCCACGTTTGTTTGGCGGCTTTCGTTGGTCTCGGATTTGATGGTTCCGGGTTAGATTGTTGTGTCGGGATATATTGTGGTGAGTTCGGGGTAGAAGGTTGGGTTTCCGGAACAATGTCGTCGTCGAGATTGATTGCGGGTGAAGGAAGATTGTAGTTGGCCGGAGTAAAACCTTGTTCAATCAAACCGGGACGTGTAAATTGGTAAGGAAATTGTTGCGGAAATTGTTGGTGATATTGTTGGGGAAATTGTTGCGGAAATTGTGGCGGAAATTGTTGCTGAAATTGTGGCGGAAATTGTTGCGAGAATTGCGGATGATAACCTTGTTGTGTAAACGCTTGGAAACCAAGCTCTTGATCTTCTTGCGATTGTGGTGTATTCGGTCGGTTACGACGGGATGTAGGTGTTCTGTTTGGATTCATGATGAGAGAGGTGTGAAAAATAAGAGGTTGAGAGAATTTGAGAGAGTTTGAGAGGTGTGAGATTGAGAGAATTTGATAGGTGTGAAAAATAAGAGGTTGAGAGATGTGAGAAATAAGAGGTTCAGAGGTGTGAGAAATAAGAGGTTGAGGGTTAAATATATAGTGGGATTAAATTGAGAATTTTTTTTTTTAGTAATAGAGCCGTTCAACGGTTATTTTTTTTAAAATTTAATTAAATTTTTTTTTAAAAAAAAACCTTCGGGATGATCCGGGATCCCATCCCCGGATTCATCCCCGCCCCGCATCCCTTCCCCGAGCCGTAGCCCATCCCCGCTGACCCCGAGCCCCATCCCGAGCCCATCCCGCCTCCGCTACGGAAGGCCTTAGTCCCTTTCGTATATATGTAGGATAAGATTCCCATATTGAAGACTATATTCAATATGTTCAACATAATTTATCAATAAATTAAATACATAAAATAAAATATAAGTTAAAACAAATTACAAAAATCATCCGTTTGATTTACCAAACTTTTGTTTCGTCACTCGACTTCAATAATTACAAAAATTGTCAATGTTTTGTACATTTTGTTAAGGTTTTTGTCCTTGACCCCTAACGCTTGTTTAGAGAAGTAGTTAAGTTCTCTAATGTGACAGGCATTTTGGTCATTTAGCAAAATATTTTAAAGAACTATATTAATGTACAAGTGTTTCAAGCTAAGGTACATATGAGTATTTATATTGAAACCTTTAAATATAATATTAGGTGGTGTTTGTTTTATTAAAATAAGCTCTTAATTACCACTTATATGTTAATCGGTCTGACATAAGATGATTTAAACCATTTGTTTTTTCTTTCTTTCCAGCACCTCTTAACTGCAATCTTCTTGTATGTCGATTTAGCAAACCAATGCCTTAAGCCCTTGTGCTATCCCCCCATTCTCCACCAAGCACGGAAGTTTAAGGATAACTGTAGGTCGGTGGCTACCTAAGAAAACTCCGATTTGATCCGCCCCCGGCTGGGAGGCATCCACCTCATCCTTGTAACGGGTCGTGACATTCTCATCCGCGATTACTACGTCATCCCCGATCGGGTGAATGCCCTTTCCTTCAGTTGCCCTTTCAGTGGAGTAAGCCAAAGCCAGTGAAGGGGGTCAAATAAATCGGAATAAAACTTCCACATCTGAGATTCCACGTGTGACTAACTCTTTTCGCTCTGTGCCGATTAGTCACTCTGATCGCTCATCTAGACGGTATCTCCCCATGGCCTTTCGCCTCTGAAAGCGTCTTTCCTTCTCAATGCCCGGGCATCCATCCAATGTCTTTCATTTCAATAAGTAGTCAGTTGCGGGCTAAGAGGCCTCGTAGTCAGACTTCACATTGATTGAAGGGGCTGTATTGGCGAGGAGAAGGGCTACTGAACATTGATTCTCTTTCCTGAACATAATGTCATCGGAATAATTAAGTGACAGCCTACCCACTTAATTACCTCTTAGTTATCTCTTATTTCCATCTAGCATCATTCTTTCGATTTCAACGTCGGTTTTAGCCCAAATGTTACCCGAATTTGCGAAAACACAGACACACGAATATCGTAGATTTGTGTGTTGGCTTTCCAAAACATCTTGAATCGCTTAAATCGGCTCTTCGATATTTTATATATGATTAAAACTCCACAACCTCGCAATGTATCAGCGTCCTTCTTTTGTTTTTTTTTCCGATTTTATTCTTCGATCATCGATGCTCACTTTAATTGACGTATTTAAGTTGAACTTTGAGGGTTAAAATAGATAATTATACATATTCAGACGTTTGTCAGCGATAAAAATGGGTGAACAGTACTTTATCGCGTATTTGGTGTGCGATAAAACATTGTGAACAGTGTTTATCGCGCGTGTATCGTGCGATAAAAGGCTTATTTGGTTATCGCGCAAGTATCATGCGATAAAATGGAGTTATTGTGCAAGATGCGTGCGAAAAAAAGGGGTTATCGCACCGGTTGCGAAAAAATGTGTTATCGCGTCTGTTTCATGTGATAAAAATGATATCCTTACCCAAGTAATCGCCCATTCAATAGCGGAACCCATGTGCTAAGACTCAGGAGGGGGGCATTATTCATGGAATTTTAGCATAAAGCGTGTGTGACATCATTCTTATATTTAGTTTGTCACATACTTATAGCAACTTTCAAAGCTTAAAAGAGCTCAAGTTTATCAAGATTTTCAGGAGGTGGGTGTTGGAATTCAGTCTTTTATTGGATTGGATTAGACGAATGAGCATGTGTGACATCACTCTCATATTTAGTTTGTCACTCTTGAGTGCTTATAATCATTCAGCTATTTCTTGAAGATTGAAGTTCTGGATTTTCATCATTCAGTGTTCTGATATCTTGGAGATGAGCATTTTTCTACAATTGATGAACAATGTTACTTGTGAAGTTCTTCTAATCCCTACTTTGTAGTGTATGCTTCATTATGTTTCCTCTTTCAAGCAAATCCGAATCAAGCTCTTAAGCCGAATTCCTATTCAACTCGCGGTTTATCGACGGATTTGGTGTTATAAACTGAGATTGCACTTGGTTTGTCATGCAACAACTCGCTCGTTATCTTTATAGTGGCGTATCGGTACGAGCTAGAGTTTCAACATTTTGAAAGATGTTTTTCGTGAACTCGGCCGAGGTTATGGCGCACATCGAATCCGGTTTTTCATGGTTGAAATATAAAGAGTAAGAGCTTATTTCAAGGGGGAGCCTAGACTACATTTGAAGAATTGCATCGCTGTGTTTTTCTAAAGAAATCAAGGGGGATAGGAACTGATGATCTTTCGAGAAGGGTGATTCCTTTACAAAACTATAGGGGGAGAATGTTAGGACCAAAATGTCCTAATTATATGATAGTTTGTAAAGGGTTAATAATTGTAATATGGGTTTGGGTATAGGAATTATGGGCTTGGGCTTAAAGGTGTAATAGGATTTGGTTCATATATATATATATATATATATATATATATATATATAGGGAGGTTCAGGGGAAAACCTCAAATAAATGGAAAACTAAAAAACACTTTATTAACCGTTGGATTAGATGATCTGATGGATGTGATTAGACGGGCGGTTACAACAATATTATCTAAATTAAAAAACCTCACCCCCTTGTTTTTTATTCGAAAAAAATACGAAAAATGAACAAAATTCGAATGAAATAAATTGCACCAAATAAACGATCATATTTTTCTCGTTAATTTGACATCCATATTGATATACTTTTTTCTCCGTATTTTTGTGGTTTTCTGGTTTTCCAGTTATTTAGGGTTTTCCCCTGAACCTGACCCTATATATATATATATATATATATATATATATATATATATATTTTAATCATACGTTTATTCTTGCAAATTAAGCAACTGTTATACAGAGAAGAAGGAGAAGAAAAGAACAGAAGTTGAGGCTCGTGTTACACATGATTCCCTTAAACAGATTCGCCGTTTGTTCCCAGGGTACAACAACTTGAGCAGAAGTACTGCCGGAGATGACCACTTGCCTGAAAAAGTCGCCAGAAAAATGGTATGCAACAGAGAGTTGGAGCGAGTTGTGTTATCTGTTGTGTTTTTTTAAATGAGACCAGACCTCCCTTTTTATAGTGAAGATTGAAACCGAAAATGATTAGAACGAATTAATTCATTTTTAATGTGTTTCAGTTACAAAAAGGTTGAAACCGGAAAATTAATTCGTAATTAACGAATTATTAATTCGTCTTCAATGCGTTTCAGTTACAAAAAATGAAACTGAGTCAAAACGAAAATTAGCAAAACCAAGCTGCGTGAGCTCGAGATTTCAGAGCTGTATTCGTGTCCGCAGGTCGCGCCTACACACAAGTTCGGTGATTTTAGCTTACGAAATCCTCAATCGGCACCCCCCTGCGCGCGGGTAGGTGTTGGAGTAAAACCATTCAAAGGAGCTTGTGAACCCTTCTCACTTTCATGGTTATAAACCATTAAGGTTTTACTCTTTCTTCCTATGTGGGATACATTTCCACACCCACTTGGTTTTTTGCTAATTTCATTCAAGTACTCAACTTTGAGTATCGATATCTCATTCACACATACTCCGTTTTGGACACATTATACATCGTTTCGAAGCTCTCATATAGGAGAACACAAACCCACTAAGAGTTAATTATATATAATACATATATATGTATTTAAATGTGTCCAGAGTTAGTAAAAACAGATATTTTTACTAAATTTTCCAACAATCCCCCACATGAATGGAGATCGATCTCTGCATATAAAAATTCCCTACGAAATTTCGAATAGTCGAATCCTGCATATAGGATAGGTAGGTGTTACCCTTTGAACCTTCCCTTGTGAAACATACTTAGTCTCCTAGCTGTGAGTAGACTCGATGTCTTTGAACTGAACTACCATTTATGTAGACGACAATACATTTCACACAGGAATCTTCCTAACAAGGTCATATCCTCATAGTCGTGTTCGTTATGGTCATGAACACTAGCCTGGTTCAGCGAGAGCTGTTAGGAATTGTGCCCCCCACAATTCCCTTCGAAGCGACCCCACTTCTCTCTCACATAGGTGATTTTCAATAATCATTAAAAGCCTTACGCTTAGCCTCAGTGTCACTGATTACAGAAATGGACTAGGAAGTTTATTAACTCCCCCACAGTGACCTCCCTCATTCATACAACTAGGTTGTCCTTTTGAACCCAGATCTTGGGATCTCCAGTCTTCTGGGTAAGGTTTCCTTTGCATGAATTACTCATTTAAGGGCTTTAGTCCCATTCCTCTCGACGACTTATAAACTAAATCTCTACTTAGGCCTTTCGTAAGCGGATCCGCAATGTTATCCTTTGACTTCACATAGTCAATCGTGATAACTCCAGTATAGAGTAATTGTCGTATCATATTATGTCTACGTCTAATGTGCCTAGACTTCCCGTTATACATTGTACTTTGAGCTCTATCAATTGCCGATTGGCTATCACAATGTATACAAATGGTCGTTACCGGCTTAGGCCATCTAGGAATATCTTCCACAAACTGACGTAGCCACTCTTCCTTTTCACCACATTTATCCAAGGCGATAAATTCAGATTCCATCGTGGATCTAGCTATAACAGTTTGCTTGGATGATTTCCAAGATATAGTCGCACCTCCAAGTGTAAACACATATCCACTTGTAGATATGGAATCCTTTATGTCAGATATCCAATTTGCATCGTTGTATCCTTCGATCACAACTGGATATCTTCCATAATGCAGTCCATACTCACGTGTGTATCTCAAATATCTTAACAATCTAGTAATACTCTTCCAGTGTTCAAAACTGGGATTACTAGTATACCTACTTAGCCTGCTCACTGCATATGCTAAGTTAGGTCTAGTACAACTCATAAGATACATCAGACTGCCAATTATTCTTGAGTATTCCACTTGTGCAACACTATCCCTCTATTTTTAGATAGATGTTGACTAGTGTCAATCGGAGTTCTAGCTATACTTGTATCTCCTTCATTAAATTTCTCAAGAATCTTGTCCACGTAATGTGTTTGACTTAACACCAGACCATTCTGGGTTCTTGTGATCTTGACCCCAAGAATCACATCCGCTAAACCCATGCCTTTCATGTCAAACTTAGATTTCAACATATCCTTCGTGGACCTTATCATTTTGTCATCACTGCCAATGATAAGCATATCATCAACATATAAACACAAGATGACATAACCGTGAATGGTGTCTTTAATGTAAACACATTTATCACACTCACTTATTTTAAATCCGCTTTCTAATATGGCTTGATCAAAGTTTTGATGTCATTGCTTTGGAGCTTGCTTTAGGCAATACAAAGACTTAACAAGTTTACAAAAACTGTTCTCTTGTCCCGGGGCAACGAATCCCTCAGGCTGCTCTATATAGATTTCTTCTTCTAAATCTCCATTTAGAAAAGCAGTTTTCACATCCATTTGGTGAATTTGCAGATTTCTAATGGTTGCAATAGCTAGCACCAACCTAATGGATGTTATTATTGTTACCGGCGAATATGTATCAAAATAATCTAGACCTTCCTTTTGTCTATATCCTTTGACTACTAATGTTGCCTTGTATTTGTCAATACTACCATCAGCTTTCATCTTTCTCTTAAAGATCCAATGGTAACCCAGTGGCTTACAACCCGGAGGTAGGTCCAATAGTTCACATGTATGGTTTTGTAAGATAGATTCTATCTCACTCTTGATGGCTTCTTTCCATTGAGGTCCCTCAGAAGACGTAACCGCATCACGATAGATTTTGGGTTCACTTTCCACCATGTAGGTGAGAAAGTCGGGACCAAACTATTTTCAACCCTAGCCCGTTTACTTCTTCTAGGTTCCACCTCTTCTTCCTCAAATAGAACTTGTTCATCCTCTCGAACAATTTCTTTATCTTTAGAAGATGAGATTTGATCTTCCTTGTTCAAGCAAGGAAATATGTCCTTGAAGAATGAAGCATTTCTAGATTCTGTAATTGTATTCTTGGGTATATCAGGATTTTTAGACTCATACACAAGAAACCGATAAGCACTACTATTTTGTGCGTATCCAATGAATACACAATCTACTGTTTTAGGTCCTAACTTTTGTACCTTAGGCGGAGGTGTTGGTCCCAGCTATTGAGTAGCAATGGTAAACAAGTATTGTAGAAGGGGGGTTGAATACAATACACAAAAATTTTCACTTAATTAATTCTTTATTGATTTAAAATCAAGAATTACACATAGAAAACTTAAAGATTGTTGCGGAATAAAACAAATAAAGTCTGTTCTAAACAATCTAACACAAAGTCACACAGAGAATAAGATCACTTGTAAAACACTAAGAAACAATGAACTTCTAAGAGAGGAGTAATGCCAGTACTTGAGAGCTTGAGGATTTGTAAACTGGTGGTTTTGAAAGATTGAGGGTGATGCCTTTATATAGTGTTCCATGCATTAAATGCATGGACACTATGTCAACAATGTGAAGGCGGTAGGAAGACTTTGGCATGGTAGGCAAATGGTAGTCAGACTTTGCATGTGTAAGGCAGACTTTGGCATGCAAGATGGTAGGCAGACTTTGGCATGCAAGACTTTGGCATGCAATTGTAGGATGTCAGCCTGGATCTCTTCAATTGTATTTTCACCAATTCTTTCTTCTCTGCCGACCACCATGATATTCTAGATATATTGGATATCCTAGATATCCTACATATAGCATCTTTAGAGATCCTGCATGTAGCATCTTCAGAGATCCTGCATGTAGCATCTTCATAGATCCTGCATGTAGCATCTTCAGAGATCCTGCATGTAGCATCTTCAGAGATCCTGCATGTAGCATTTCAGAGATCCTGCATGTAGCATCTTCATGATTATCTTGCTCTCCAATTGTACTGGCTTGAGACCTTAGGATGTCTCAGATAGGAGCTTAATCTTTGCTTGAGAATTCTATCTTTAATCCACTTTAAAGATATACTTCTACTTTGTTTCTTCGGTTGATCTTCGACTTCACCGAACATCTTTATACAATTAAACTGCGTAAAGAACCTATAAATTATTCTAAGTATGAATTGTGTAAAAGCGAGAGACTGAGGTCATCTTCAAATCTTAAGTGACCCAACAATCTCCCCCTATTTGAGGATGACATCCATACTTAGAAACTGAAGAGTAGATGCTGAATAATTCATGTTTGACCCTTGTTTACTCTTTTTGGGTTCTTTTCACTTAGTCCATTCTTTTCTTTTCTTTTTTGTTTTTTTTGTTTGTTTGTTGTATCTGACATTTACAAGTATAATCAAAGAATAAGATATTTCTGTACACACTATTAACAAAAATGAACTTGCATTGAAAACTTGAAAGAACAATAACTTAAGTTTACAAGTACATATCAGAAACAAAAAATTAAGAAGAAGATCAAACCTTCCTTTTCTGAAGCTCAGCTAGGATGGTATGTTGTAGTAGAGAGATTCCAGATGTGTCAGGGCTAATGACAAGGATGGCTTCAAGGAAGATAAAGTCAGCCATAGATATCTGTTCATATTGGAAGAATTGTTGTATGCCTTGGGCATTGTTGAAGAAAATGCCCCGATACGATTTTGATATCTCAGAAGGAGATTTTCTGATAGGAACTGAGGGGAGCTCTAGATTCAGGTTCTTGAGATCAGGACCTATGGCAGCAAGATCTTGGAAGATGGTTTGCTGGAATTCTTTCCTTGTTTTCTTTAGATTGTCAACAAGTCCTCTGATATATGTCCTTGTATCATCTAGGTTCGGACTTTTTGAATCTTTAAGACATTCAGCAATTTCATACCATTATGTCATACCATAAGAATCAAGTTTATGGATTCTTACCAGTTTGTTGGAGTTGTCAGCCCGGGTAAGTATCACATAGACATCATGTGATTCTTTGTGAGTAGCCAGTTTGGCTTCAACGATTTTAGAAATACTGGTCCTTTCGATTAACTTCTTCTTGCACCATGCTATCTTTTTATAGCGCTCAGATTGCTCCCCCTCAACAAGTGTACCTGCATGATTAGTATTTTGCTCCCCCTGAGCTGATGGACCGTCTTGTGCTGATTTGGATTGGTTAGAAGGACCAGGTCGGTCCGAGCATTCTGGTGGGTCGCTGACAAATAATAAGTCTGATATTTTCTCCCCCTTAGCGGCAGACAGGTAATGCCATTTTACCCATCCAGCAAATGAGGTCAGTGTATGAGCCTGGTCTTCAGGAAGAGCATCCATCTTTTGGTGAAGAAGTTTAATAGAACTGAGGAGCTGAGAGTTGATGAACTGTTGTTGTTGAAGCTCAGACTGGAGCCTATGAACTTCTTGGTCACGAGCATCGAAGGCGGCTTTCATAGCATGCATGGAGAGTTTGAGACATGAATTGGAGTCCAGAAGGGACTTAATCCGAGTATTCAAGTCAGAGATGGAACGCTGGATGGAGTTAAGCTGACTTGTGGTGGAAACACATCATGTGTATGTAGGTGCTGGAGGTGTGAAGACAAGAGGAGGTGAGCCATGGAAGCTTGCAGAGGAAGTGGCATTTGTGAGAGACAACTGAACTTCTTCTGTAGAAGCTGGTGAGACTGCTTCAGCAGTAGTTGGTGAGACTTCTTCAGTAGTAGTAGGTGAGACTTTGTCACTCGTAGTTGGTGAGACTTCTTCACTGGTAGTTGTTGTGTACGCACGGTGTTCATGAAAGGGAACAACCTGTGGAGAATCCTCAACAAGAAAGTCAAGTAAACAAGCATCACCCTTATCAGGTCGTGCAGTATCATGTGATGGGTTGTGCGGTGAGAAGGAAGTACCTTGGGCTGGAGAGAAGCCCAAGTCATCTTCATCGACCAAGAAGTTGGTAGAAGAAGGAGCGTTGTGGGTCTCCAAATTTTCAACCGAAACCTGCTGGGAGGAGACGGAGGAGCTAGCTAAGAGGTCAGCAGATTCCCTGGGCCTGGTAGGGATAATTTCAACAGCTTCAGATTGTGGGGAATCTGTTAGGTGTGGTTATGGCCCTTAAAGGATCCTTTTGTCTCTTTGAATGAGACTTAAGGGAGGATGATGAGTGACTACGCTTCTTGGAACGGGTGTTGACTTGGGTAACCACCAAAGGTGCGTTTGGCGACAGAGTCATAGAAGCGAGTGCGGAGCTACCGGAAGCTTTGGATTTTTTGGATTTGCTTGCCGGTTTCACTCGGGTAGGGGGAGTAGGGGCCACTACATTGGAGGAATTCACAATGGGACGAGGATCTCGGACAACTCCCCATTGCAGATCGGGAGAGGTAATGAAAGAAGACATACCTGGAAGAATGGTAGATCCATCCGGTTGGCGCCGCAGAATCTTCTTTGTGACCGTTGGAGATGAGTAGTCATACTCAAATTTTGGAGTAGCTGACTGTTGATCAGCTTCAAGAACATCAGCCAACTTGTGGGAAATGATGAGAGAGAGAAATCTGGGATAGGTTACATGTTCCCTCTTGGAACTGTTTATTAAGCTAACCAGTTCATCAAAGAAATATTTAGCAAAATCTATCCGTCTTTGAAACATGATTGCATGAGCAAGGTTGGTGGAATAAGATGGAACTTGGTCATAACCGCCTATTTTATGACTAAGACATAAAAGAATGTGAGTAAAGAAAAAGTTCCATACCGGACCCATGTTTTTTCGCATGAGAGTTGTACGCGCTCTATCACTCTTTTTTGGTTTGTACCCAATTGCACTAACCACCTCACCAAGTTCAATGTCCAAAAGAGATGTAGCATCTCTGCCCAGAGGAAACTTTTCATAAGAAGGAAAAGTTGGAAGATGTAGAGCAGAATGAATGTCTTCAACCCCAAAGCTAAGATCAGGTTCAGCATCAGAAATGATGGAGGCCTTGACTTGAGCGGTATCTTCATCATAGAAGCAAGAAATCCAGAAATTACCCAGCATCAATTGGCTCATTTGGATGCTCTTGGTAAATGCGTAATGCATAGGAGACCTTTTTAGAAAACAGGATACTAGACAATGTTCTGGATGTTTTGGGTCTTGAGCAAATCTTGCAAGATGATTGCAAGGGTTGAAGACTAACTCGTCATGAGTGAGTTTGGGAGGGGAAGAAGAAGATGCCATTTAGAAAGGTGGGTTTGGGGTCGGTGGGGTGGGGGTGGCTAGGGGGTCGGTGGGGTGAGGGGATGGATAAGGGGGTCGGTGGGGTGGGGGGATGTTGTTGTGGGCGGCGTGGTCGGTGGCACGGAGAGGCGTGGGCCACGACACGGCCGGCGTGGTCGGCGGCACGGGCGGCGGCACGGGGCGGCGTGGTCGGCGGCACGGGGCCGATTTGTCAGCTGCACGGTCGGTGGTGAGAATAGGGATTTTTGTGAGATGGTGTTGGAGATATGGTTTGGAGTAG
Source organism: Saussurea involucrata (assembly GCA_033807775.1). NCBI lineage: Eukaryota > Viridiplantae > Streptophyta > Magnoliopsida > Asterales > Asteraceae > Saussurea > Saussurea involucrata. Next base: position 167,606,627 of record CM066322.1, read on the forward strand.
GATGTGTTTGTATAGGGTAGGTTTGAGGGTGAGATTTAAGATAGATTTTGGATGGTTAGAAAAATGAAGGGTTGAGATGAAATTGACTAGGATTTTGTTTGTTTGAGAGTAGGAAACTTTGGATAACAAAGAATGTAACAGTTCATGTTCCTGACTGATAAAATAAACACAGTGAAATCCCTTCTTCTTTTTTGATGTCTTTTTGATTTTTCTATTTTCTTTTTCTCTTTGACTTTTCTATTTTCTTTTTCTTTCTCTTTTATTTAATAAATAGATATATATATTTATTAATTTTTTTTAATTATTAATGAAGAGAAAAATGCTGACAAAAAAATATTTTTTTTTAAATTTCTAAATTTAACATTCCAAGTTCTCCTAGAAGAAACTTGAACCGAGCTTCATCTAGAGGCTTTGTGAAGAGGTCTGCTAGTTGAAGATCGGTGGGTGTCAGGATCGATTCTTAACAAGAATTAAACTTCTTAGAAACAGAATTTAGAGAATCTTGCGGAATAGAACTCTAAATCAATTAAAGAACAATCAATAGAAATTCAATAAACTGTATATATATCAAACAGTTATTACTCACAGGTTTTACACCAAACCTCAATCTTGTTGAACAGACTCAACAAGACGATTTCTACTTCTCTAGAAATTGGATCTATGATCTTGAGGTTAATTAACTCTTGAATGAATATCGAATTCTGTATACTATCTATCTTCTGTTTTTGTATCTTCTAATAGCTATCTATCAATACTATTTATACAAAAGTAATTACAAGATAACCATAAAAAGTAAATTGATCTTCTGAATCTTCGTTAAACATATCTTTATCAATTCCTTCTTTATCTCCAAAAGTATCGCATACCAAACTTATCAACTCAGCAGCATTAATGATGATTTGGCTCAGCAGCATTAACAACCTTCAGCAGTATTAACCTTCACAGTCTTCAAGCAGTAGTAACTCAGCTCAGCAGTACTAACCATGTCTAGCAGTAGTAACTTCTTCTAGCAGTAGTAACTTCTTCTAGCAGTAGTAATCTCTTCTAGCAGTAGTAACTTCTTCTAGCAGTAGTAACTTCTTCTAGCAGTAGTAATCTTGCCCAGCAGTAGTAATGAAGAACTGGCAGTAGTAATGTAGACTTAGCAGTACTAACCATACTTAGCATATCTTCAGTTCCCAACAATCTCCCCCTAACTTGACTTTTAGGAAAAGAAGTCAAGTTCTTCAGATGATGCTTCCAAAACTTAGTCATCATGTACACACAGATTAGGACTTAAGCCTAGACTCTGATTGAGAATCCTTTTTACCAAGAATCTACCCATTGCTGACTCCTTGTTGCAGGTTAGCTTGGTATGTAACATTCCTTGGAGCCTCTTCATGCTGTGATGGTATATTTCATCCACCAGATAGTATTCTTGAGTTGCAGAGTCAAGGGAGATGACATATACTCCACAGTTTTCATAGAGCATCCAGTTTGTAATGGCTTGAAACTGTGTGTTTAACCTATGCTGAACTGCTTCAGGTTTGAACATTTGGCACAAGAATTCAAGTACCATTTTAGAAATTGACATCCCTTGCTCAGTCAGCATGTTTTCATACATCTTCATCCCAACTTTGAACATCTCTTCTAAGTCTGATCTTGAGCAGGTTCTGACAATTTTTCCCCAAGTAGAAAAGACTTCAAATTTACCATCTGCTCTTTTTATCCTAATGAACTCCTTTCTACCATCTTTCAAAGTGTCCCAAAAGATGATTTCAGGAGCCTTAGATGATATTGGTTCAGCCTGAAGTGGAATTGGGTTAGAGTCAACACTAGTAATGTACAAATCACATTGGGCATCCGTTTGTGATTGCACATTGCCTGATTGCCCTGATGGAGTTGCCACTTCTTCTTCAGCAACCTTTCCATCAGATTTTACTTTCACTGTTTCCTCCTGGGCCTCTTCTGCAGATGATTTCACCCTTGGCTTCTTTTCATTGTTCTTCTTTGAAGTTATGGGCTGGGTTCTTGGTCTTTTCTTTGACATCATCTTGGTTCTTTTAAGAGTTTTGACAGCCTCAGGAGTTGGTTCAGCTGCTTTAAGTTTTTCAGCAGCAATAACCATTTCTGCTGCTATGGCTGTTACTGCTTCTCTTAGTACATGTAGTGATGCTGCTTCAATACTGTTCTTTACAATCCAGTAAATTTCTTCATCTATTTCAGCTTGAGTTGTAGTTACTGCTTCCTGCTCAGTTTCTGCTGTTTTGACTGTTTGGCCTTCAGCAGCATTAACAGTTTCTGCTGCTTGTTCAAACTCAGCAACATTAACAGTTTCTGCTGCTGTGGTTTCTGCTGCTGTGGTTTCTGTGGTTTCTGCTGCTTTAACACACTCTTCCCCCTTTTCTGTCTCACTGGACTCCCCCTTAACCTGTGCATAATCCATTTCCATCTCAGTCTCTATGTGAACAGTCTCCCCCTCAATTTGTTGACCCTTCAGTTTCAGTTCTGCTTCTGACTCTGACTCCCCCTTTTTGGGAGCATCATCAGTTGAAGTTCTTCTTCTTAGCACAAATCTTGCCTTTTTCTTTCTGTTCAGCAACTTGGTGACCAGCTTTTTGAGCTTCTCAATTTGAGACTGTTGGTAGGTGACCACAGTCTTAAGTTGCTCTATCTCTGTCTTTTGTGCCATTACATCCAAGTTGATATTCCCTATGGTTTCCATCAATTCCTCATAGTTATATCTATCCTCACCTTGTTTAGAAGTGTTTACCTTCTTTAAAGGATCCTTGGAAGTTTCAGCAGAAGCCTTCTGCCTAGCAGAAGCACTACCTGCCCCCTTGGTTTCTTGGCACCTGGGTCCTCCTAATGATTTCTCATTTAGAGTTGCCATGGGGAAGGTCTTATTTATGTTACCACTGTCCTTCTCTGTGCTAGCAGAAGTAGTGGCAGCCTTAGCACCCATATGGTCATCCTTCTCCTTAGAGACCACCTTCTTGGGGTTGGGAGACACCCCTGTGGTTTCCCTGTTGATATTCTCAATTGGAGAATGCTCCAACTGAGGGCTTAAAGGCTTAGGGCTCTGAGTAGGTACATCAAGGGAAGGAACCTTGTGCACCTTTCTTCTTTGAAACCTTTTGGTGATTGTGGGAGTGGGTTGTTCAAGAATGGACTGAGGGATTTCTTTTGAGATGGAAGGTTGGGATTGGTCATCAGTGGGTTGATCTAATGAGGGCCTTGATCCTGATGCCATACCTTCAGAGGGGTGGGACACAACCATCATTGTAGAGAACAATGGTGTGTCAACTCCTTCCGAGTCCCTAGGAAGTCTTTTCATATTTGAAAAAACCTTCCCTTTAGGGGATTTGGGTACATATACCTCAGTAAACTGAGGTAAGTCCATCAATTCCTTGTTAAGAACTTCTTGTACAAACCTTGGATACATGAAAAAGCTCTTTTTGGATTCCAAGTTTGATACAAGATCATTAAAGATCATTGCTGAAAAATTGTACTTTCTGGCAGTGGATAAGCAGACCAAGGCATATGCAATGGGACTGCTGAACTCACTCCATCCAGTAGTTTTCTTGGAAATACAGTGCATCAGGGTATGAACAAGAAATCTCCATTGGTTAAAAAATTTTGACTTGTAGAATTTAAAAACACCAATGGGACCTTCATACCCCATTCTTTGTAAAGTAGAAATGAGGTCTTCAGTAGGAATAGAAGATATACCTGAAGCATCATTCAACTGAAGGGAGATGCGAATAACCTCTTCAGTGACTTTCAAGGGTTTATCACAAACCCTTGTTCGAATGGTTTTCTGCCCTTCTTCAACACTAACAGTGGCATTCTCCCAAAATTGTTTCTGATGTTCGATATAGATTGTTGGGCTCACCGTGAGTGCATAGGAGATGTGCGAGGATTTGAGAAAATCGACTATGTTGGTGCAAGTGTACCACATCTCTATATATTTATATATATTTATTTTGATGATTACAAACACACCGTATTATTGTTTATCTAACAATTTAATCCAAGTGTGCAGTTGTTGAAGAACACGAAGATTTAAACTGAAGGGTTCAAGACGGAAGTGTTTACGTCGTCATCATTGTTTATAACTAATAATGATAAACACCCTAAAATAATATACCACTTGGATATTTCTAAAAAACCATAATTGATTTTAACTAAATAAGTTTTTGTTTTAAGAAGATCCAGCAAGATTTGGTTGCAGTCCTGGAAGGTGTCTTTTCTGACGCCGGTATACCGTGGAGAATACCCGGTATACCGCGGGTACACATTTGGCGGTATACCGCGGGTGTTCAGCCGGTATACCGCGGCAGGTTCCGTGTGCTTCTCTGATTGGTTGATAATACTTTTTCTGACGGCGGTATACCGCGAGTCCCAGCCGGTATACCGCGGGTACATAATTCCAGAAGTCAACTTTGCATGTAGCCGTTGGTGTGTCAGTTACTTTTTCTGACGGCGGTATACCGCGTGCATTTGGCGGTATACCGCGGATGCACAATGCCGTTGGAGCTTCCTGATATATATACATGCATGCTGGAGAAGAGAACAAGCAGACCAGACCACACAGCAACAACAAACAGCAACTCTCAGCTCTCTCATCTATTTATAATATATATTTTATAAAACATTTTTTATAAAATATCCAAGTGTGAGATATTATACAAGAGTGATTACCCATTGTGAGTTATACTCCTCTTGTAAGCATTTGAATAACGGGTGTGTGATCCTGTACATCTCATAGCAGAAGCTTGAGAATCAATTACGTTACCTTTGTACTTGGTTTGTATTCTACCGTAAAGAATACATTTATTGGATCGTGTCGGGAAGTGTCTCGGCTGCTGGTTTATCACAGTTGGTGGTAAATCAGTAAATCTCCGTGTCAAGTATCTCTAACCTTTATCTCTTTATTTATTCCGCTGTGCATTTTAATTATATCTGTTTATATAATTGTTGTATATTTATTATTTGTATACTCTGATTTATTTATACTGTTTCTGTACTGTATTTATTTATAAAAGAATTTTTGAAAGTAAAAGATTTTAAATACAACCTTTCCCCCCCCTTAGGTTGTCCAACATTTGGTATCAGAGCGGGGCTTTCAAAAATTATCTGTTTAATTTTTTTTAAAGTTATATCTTTTATTTAATGGCTCAACAAAATGCTTGGTTTTCTAAATCTCTTCTTATTGATTTCGAAAATTTTGATTTTTGGGCAAATTCTTTTGAACGTTATGTTCGTGGGATAAATCAAAAAATTTGGGATATTATTATTAAAGGAAATTTCAAACCCACAAAATTTCAAAACAACAAAGTTGTTGAAAAACCTAGCTCGGAATGGTCCGACGAAGATGAGGCTAATTATTGTTTAAATTATGAAGCCAAAAATTTTCTCTTTTCGGTTCTTACTAACGATGATATTGAGCGTGTTTATCTCTTTGAAACTGCTCGTGATATTTGGGAGAACTTGAACATCACCTATGGTGAAAACTCAAAAGAAAAGAGAGACGAAACCCGAGATCAAAGAAATGAAGAAACATGTCTCATGGCCGACCATGATAATGAGGTATCTTCATCATATTCTTCTAAAAATAATTGTGATAGTAATTATAGTGATAATTATTATAGTGACAATGAAAATAATCTTGACGAATTATATAAATCATTTCATGATATGGCTGCTCTCGCAAATAAATATAAAGATGAAATTTCTAATTTAAAAGAAACCGTATCTATATATAAAAAGGAAATAGATGACGGTAAACAAAAATTTGCTCATGATTTAGATGTTATTACTAAATTAGAAAATAAATTAAGTGAAAAAGATATTTGTAAATCTTGTGTTATTTTAAATGATAAAATTACATGTTTAGAGAAAAGAACATGTGAAAATATTTTATGTACAAAATGCGATATACTTGAAAATGATAATGCATGTTTAAAAGCTAAATGCGATTTATATGAAAAAGATAATCTGTTAGCTAATGCATTTCAAAATAGCAATGATAAAGTGTTAAAAATGCTTAATATATCAAATCGTATAAATTGCCGAAAAGGCATTGGTTCAAATACGTGTATTGAAAAATGTGATTGTATGCCAATTAAAAAGGTTTTTGAAAAACCTAAATTTGTTGTTAAAAATAAAACGCAAAAACCTCCATATATGTCAAAAATAAAAAATGTGAATTATGGGAGGAAACCGCATGCTCGTATGTATAATGGTAATTTTTCTAGACCTAAAAATAATGTAAATTTGCATGCTTCATTTTACGTCTATGATAAATACGATCGTAAAATAAAAATGGTTAGAAAATGGATTCCGAAAGGAATGTTTAATGTTGATAATCCGGGTGGAATGCGTTTATGGTTTTAAACCATTTATATGGCTTTGTATGTTTGTCGTGTTTGTTTTATGTCGACAACATATTTTTTGCAGTTTATGTTTTATACTAACTGTTAAAAGGACCCATAAGAAAAGGGTACCACGAAAAATTTTCTTTGCCTTTTGTAGGTGTTTCCTGACGAGGATACAATACGTGTTACCTGCCGAGGTTATAATACGTGGTTACCTGCCGAGGTTATAATACGTGGTTACCTGCCGAGGTTATAATACGTGGTTACCTGCCGAGGTTATAATACGTGGTTACCTGCCGAGGTTATAATACGTGGTTACCTGCCGAGGTTATAATACGTGGTTACCTGCCGAGGTTATAATACGTGGTTACCTGCCGAGGTTATAATACGTGGTTACCTGCCGAGGTTATAATACGTGGTTACCTGACGAGGTCATAATACGTGGTGGTTTTTTTTATCACATAAAATTAACCGAAAATCGAAGCCTTAAGATCCTTTTTGGTGCAAGTGTTTCTTTTTGGTTATTTTGTTTCATGTCTTTTATTATGCTTTTTTTATCCCTCAAATTTTATAAAATCAAATTGATATCGCTATTAATTTGAGGGGGAGCGTTTTAGCTCTTTTACCCATGAGTTTATGCTACCTCAATTATATGCATATTTTGAGGGGGAGCATCTCTCGAGGGGAAGCATACCGTCTTTCTTGACCCTTTTTGTTTCGACAAACGGGGGAGAGAAACCGCATATGCTCTTGCTTAGCGGTTGTGTTTGTCATCATCAAAAAGGGGGAGATTGTTGGTGCAAGTGTACCACATCTCTATATATTTATATATATTTATTTTGATGATTACAAACACACCGTATTATTGTTTATCTAACAATTTAATCCAAGTGTGCAGTTGTTGAAGAACACGAAGATTTAAACTGAAGGGTTCAAGACGGAAGTGTTTACGTCGTCATCATTGTTTATAACTAATAATGATAAACACCCTAAAATAATATACCACTTGGATATTTCTAAAAAACCATAATTGATTTTAACTAAATAAGTTTTTGTTTTAAGAAGATCCAGCAAGATTTGGTTGCAGTCCTGGAAGGTGTCTTTTCTGACGCCGGTATACCGTGGAGAATACCCGGTATACCGCGGGTACACATTTGGCGGTATACCGCGGGTGTTCAGCCGGTATACCGCGGCAGGTTCCGTGTGCTTCTCTGATTGGTTGATAATACTTTTTCTGACGGCGGTATACCGCGAGTCCCAGCCGGTATACCGCGGGTACATAATTCCAGAAGTCAACTTTGCATGTAGCCGTTGGTGTGTCAGTTACTTTTTCTGACGGCGGTATACCGCGTGCATTTGGCGGTATACCGCGGATGCACAATGCCGTTGGAGCTTCCTGATATATATACATGCATGCTGGAGAAGAGAACAAGCAGACCAGACCACACAGCAACAACAAACAGCAACTCTCAGCTCTCTCATCTATTTATAATATATATTTTATAAAACATTTTTTATAAAATATCCAAGTGTGAGATATTATACAAGAGTGATTACCCATTGTGAGTTATACTCCTCTTGTAAGCATTTGAATAACGGGTGTGTGATCCTGTACATCTCATAGCAGAAGCTTGAGAATCAATTACGTTACCTTTGTACTTGGTTTGTATTCTACCGTAACGAATACATTTATTGGATCGTGTCGGGAAGTGTCTCGGCTGCTGGTTTATCACAGTTGGTGGTAAATCAGTAAATCTCCGTGTCAAGTATCTCTAACCTTTATCTCTTTATTTATTCCGCTGTGCATTTTAATTATATCTGTTTATATAATTGTTGTATATTTATTATTTGTATACTCTGATTTATTTATACTGTTTCTGTACTGTATTTATTTATAAAAGAATTTTTGAAAGTAAAAGATTTTAAATACAACCTTTCCCCCCCCTTAGGTTGTCCAACAGACTATATCGTGGAATCCCGCAGCTTGTTTCGGCTTCTGAAGCATGGCTATTTCATTGTGCTCATCCACAAACTCCATTATTCCTGAGGATTCTTGAAAGAAAAGCACAGAGATTCTGGGAGACTAGGTTAGAACGAGAGAGAAGAGGTAAATGCGAAGAGTCGTTATGAACTTGGGCGGGCAAACAGGGGTATTTATATGCCCTAGATTATCAGAAGCAGTATTAACTACCTCGCAGTATTAACTACCGAGCAGTATTAACTGCCAAGCAGTATTAACTACCTAGCAGTATTAACTACCAAGCAGTATTAACTATCGAGCAGTATTAACTGCCAAGCAAAATTAACTACTGAGCAGTATTAACTACTGAGCAGTATTAACGACCAAGCAGTATTAACTACACTAGCAGTATTAACTGCACTAGCAGTATTAACTGCATTAGCAGTATTAACTGCTGAGCAGTATTAACTACTGAGCAGTATTAACTACTGAGCAGTAGTAACTGCACAAGCAGTAGTAACTACTGTACTGGCAGTAGTAACCACACTTACACTTTTCTTCACTTGGTAATCTGAGGAAAACAGAGGATCCTGAGAAAGAAAGTTAGTAGCACCAAATATATGAAGAAATACAGGTATAAAAACAGAAAGTCATGAATTTATTCTAGGTTGATCATGCCCACACTTGTTACCAAAAAGGTGAATCTACCCACATCAAAAGCTTTTGTGAATAGATCAGCAAACTGGTCATTTGTATGAACTTTAGCAACCTGAATTAATTTCTTTTCATTGCAATCTCTTATAAAGTGATACCTTATCTCTATATGCTTTGTTTTTGAGTGTTTGACTGGATTATTAACAATGCTAATAGCACTGTTGTTATCAATGAAGATTGGTGTGTGAAGAAATGTTACCCCATAGTCCAACATCTGATTCTGAATCCATAGAACCTGAGAGCAGCAGCTTGCAGCAGCTATGTACTCAGCCTCTGTGGTAGATAAGGACACTGTGGTTTGTTTCTTACACTGCCAAGATACTAGTCTTGTACCCAAAAACTGACATCCACCTGAAGTAGACTTCCTATCCATGTTGGCTCCTCCCAAATCACTATCTGAATATGCAAGCAAGTCAAAAGATGATTCATGAGGATACCAGAGACCTAATCTAGGTTGCCCTTTTAAGTATCTGAATATTCTCTTGACAGCATGAAGGTGTGATTGCTTAGGAGAAACCTGAAATCTGGCACAAACACAGACTGAAAACATAATGTCAGGTCTAGAGGCTGTGAGATACATGAGAGATCCAATCATTGATCTGTAATGATGGACATCCACATCCTCCCCCTCAAGATCTGCAGTGATCTGTTTATGTGTTTCCATTGGTGTGCTTGCTGGCTTTGAGTCTGATAAACCAAACTTGTCCAGGATGTCTTTCACATATTTGGATTGGCTAATAAAAATCCCATCTTTCCTCTGTTTTACCTGAAGCCCAAGAAAGAATGTAAGTTCTCCCATGGAGCTCATCTTGAAGCTTTTGTGCATCAATTCTTCAAACTCTTTACACATTTGATCATTGGTGGATCCAAAGATGATGTCATCCACATAGATCTGAACAAGTAAAGTACCTCTCTTTCTCCTCTTGATAAACAGGGTCTTGTCAATTACTCCTCTTTCAAAGTCATTTTTCAAGAGATAGGTAGACAAAGTGTCATACCATGCTCTTGGGGCCTGATGCAAACCATAGAGAGCCTTCTTCAGCTTGTATACTCTGTCAGGGTGCAATGGATTCTCAAATCCAGGGGGTTGACAGACATATACTTCTTCCTCAATGCTTCCATACAGAAATGCACTCTTGACATCCATTTGGTACACTTTGAACTTCATGTAGGAGGCATAGGCTAGAAATAACCTGATTGCTTCAATCCTTGCCACAGGAGCAAAGACTTCCTCATAATCTATTCCTTCTTCCTGAGTGTACCCTTGTGCAACCAGTCTAGCTTTGTTTCTGATTACAATCCCTCTGTCATCCTTCTTGTTCCTGAAAATCCACTTGGTGCCAATTGCTCTATGACCTTTTGGAAGGTCTACCAAGTCCCAAACATCCTGTAATTTGAACTGTAGCAGCTCCTCTTGCATTGCCTCTATCCAGCTTGGGTCTTTCATGGCATCATAAGCCTTTTTGGGCTCAATCTGGGACAGAAAGCAAGTAAGAACAGTGTTAACTGTATTTTGCTGCTCTTGCAACTCTTGGAGTCTGCTTTGCTTTCTAGTCATCATGGGAGATGCAATATCTCCAATTACCAACTCAGGAGGATGATTTTTCTGAGTTCTTGTTTGATGACCAGCTTCCTCTTGTAAGTCCTCATCCAGATTAGACTCATTTGATTCTGGATTTGTTTCTGCTTCTTCAGTCACCTCAGATTCTCTGGAATTTGAACCTGAAGACTGATTTTCCTCTGCTCTCCTCTCTTCTTCATTCTGAATTGGTTCAGTCTCCTCTTGGTGTTCACAGAATTCAACAGGATCAATGGAAGGGATTGGAAATATCACAGATTGAATCCTGTGTTCTGATGTTGGTGTATCCCTTTGTCCTGCATATACATCACCACTGAAACCCAAAGAATTAGTGAGTGCATCAATGTCAAAGAGCCAATTAGGACCTGAACCAATAAGATTTGGTGTGTTCTCATTGCATTTGACATTGTCACTTTCTTCAATTATTCTAGAAGAGGTATTAAAAACTCTGTAGGCCTTACTTTGAGATGAATACCCAACAAGAAAACCATCATCTGCTTTGCTATCAAACTTGCCTAAGTGAGATTTGGTATTGAGAATAGTACAAGGACATCCAAATGGCTTGAAAAATCCAATATATGGTTTCCTTTTATGGAAAAGCTCATAAGGTGTCTTGTTTTTAGGCTTTACAACTAAAACTCTGTTTTGAACATAGCAGGCAGTATTAACTGCTTCTGCCCAAAAAGTAATTGGTAACTTTGAGTCAGCTAACAGAGATCTAGCAGCCTCAATCAGTGTCCTATTCCTTCTCTCAGCAACACCATTTTGTTGTGGAGTCCTAGGAGCACTGTATTGTCTCTCAATTCCTTTTTCTTCACAAAAGGTGTTTAGATCAAAATTTTTAAACTCAGTTCCATTATCTGATCTAATGACTTTCACTCTTTGATTTGATTGGTTTTCAATTTTGAGAATAAAAGATTTGATCAGTCCACTTGTCTCATCTTTAGTTCTCAGAAAATATACCCAAGTAAATCTAGAATAATCATCAACAATAACTAAGCAGTATGATTTCTTGCCAATACTCATCACATTGGTAGGACCAAACAAATCCATATGCACCAGTTGAAGAGGATTTGATATAGTGTTTATCTCTTTGGACTTATGAGAAGTTTTGTGTTGTTTGCCTTTGAGACAAGCAACACAATGATCATCACATGAATATACTTTGGATGGCAAACCCCTTACAAGGTTATTCTTAACAAGTTTATTTATTGTTTTAAAGTTCATGTGACACATCCTTCTGTGCCAAAGTGATGATTCATCTAAAGAAGCTTTTGACACTAAACAATTTAGAGATGAATCAGATGAAACACTTTCCAAATCTAAACAATAAACATTATCCTTCCTAGGAGTTCTCAGAAGTATCATGTTTTCATCAACTACTTTGTATCCAGGAGCAAGGATAATACATTCAGAATCAGTAAACAATATACTATGCTTCTTGTCACAAACCTGTGATACACTCAACAGGTTGTATCTCAATTGTTCAACATAGTATACATCTTCAAAGGTCATCTTACCCTTTGAAACATCACCCTTACCACTTATCTTTCCACCAGCAGGATTATCCCCAAATGCAACATGTCCTCCATCAATCTTTTTGAAATTTTTGAGGCAGGCCATGTTACCTGTCATGTGCCTGGAGCAACCACTATCAACATGCCAAATGCTCTTTCCCTTGAGCTGTTGGTTGCCCTGCACATCAAGATAAATCAGTTAGTTTTATTAGGAACCCAAGCCGAAGTGGTCTTGGGTCTCCCTTGCTCATCAAAATACTTACACTTGGTTTTGATGAGATTTTGAAATTTGGGTACTGCTGTGCTGGAGTACTTTGTCAAAATTATTGGTGTAGCAGCACTAGCAGCAGTACTAACAGTGCTAGCAGTACTAATACTGGGAGCAGCAGTATTGTTAGCAGCAGTATTATCCTCAGAAGTACTAACAGAAGTAGCAGTGTTAACAGAGTTAACACTGCTAGAAGCAGTATTAACAGAGTTAATACTGCTAGCAGCAGTACTATCTGAAGAAGAAGCATTAAAAGTATTAGCAACACTAACATTGGACTGAATACTAGCAGTATTAACACTGCTAGCAGCACTAACTTTGGAATGATTACTAGCAGTATTAATACTGCTAGCAGCACTAACTTTTGAAGCAGTACTAGCAGTGTTAGCAGTACTAACACTGCTAGCAGCAGTATTGTTTTTAGTGCTTTTTGGAACCCACATAGTATCACACTCCTTTTCAGTTGTTTTCTTTATGTGGCCTTTGGGTTTATCTTGTTTCTTTGCCACATTTTTCTTTGCAGATTTTTTATATCCACCATTCCTTCTGTAACCACCAGGTTTTTGAAAAGATCTTTGAGCATTAAACCTTTGGTTAACAGGATTGAAATAACAGTGTTTGGCTAAGTGATTTAGCTTACCACAGATGAAACAAGGTTTTGGCCTGTTGATTCTGTTCAGGTCAACTCCTTGTCTCATAGCCCACTGGTTATTCCAGTTCCTTTGATTTCCCCTCTGATTATCATGTTTTTGGGGCTTGTTCTCTTTGAATTTCCTGCAGGAACACTGTTTACAAGTATTAGAGTTCACAACTTTGGGCTGTGTGTAATGAACTTCCTTTTTCTCTTCAGTCCTTTTGATCTCTGTGTTCTTGACGCATGGACTCTCACATTCCTCATCAGAGTCTACTTTGTCAGTCTCATCCTCAACAACTATTTCTTTTTCACAAGGATCTATATTAATCTTTAATTCAGGTTCCTTTCTATCCTTGGTCTCTAACAAATCAGACTTAGGAGGTATGTAGTTGTTATTGTAAGGTGGAGGTGTGGTATTGTACCCTACCCCTACTTTCATCTTGTCATGGATTTGTGCTTTAATGATGGTGTCCATAGTTTTAGAAGCACAGGTAAACTTTTCAACATCAAGTTTAACCTTTTTAATCTCTTCTTTTAACTTCTCATTCTCCTCCCCAGACACTTTCAGCTTAATCTCATACTCATTCTTCTCCCACTTCCAATAGTTAGTATCATAGTGGTATTGAAGTTCATTAGCTTGAAAAGCTCTAATCTGTTCCTCAAACCTTTCTACAATCCTAACATAATCTTTCACATCTTTCTCTAGCCTCTTAAGGTCATCACACATACCCTGATTGTGATCCCTATATCTTTTGATAGCATCAATGCAAGCTTGAGAACAGAGTTTAGATTGTACCTCAGTGGGAATATCAGATACTTCTGCCATAAGAGCTTGATTCTGACAGGCTTCTTCAGCTTGATCACTCCAATCAAATCCCATTCCTTGTTGAGAAACAAGGGCTTGAGAGGAGCTTCTGTTTTGGTTTCCAATTGGAGTCTGTGATCCTCCACTTCTGCATTCTCTGGCAAAGTGTCCCATCTTGTGACACTTGTAACATTCAACCTTGGACTTGTCAAAGCCTGCACCATCTTGTCTTCTCTGGGAAAAGTTGTTTCTCCCAGTCCTTTTGATGAATTTCTTCACCCTCATTGATAGCATAGCCATCTGCCACTTGATGTCCATCTCTTCCAGATCATCAGCATTGATCTGCTCTAAATCATCATTGATTAGAGAAGAGTGAACATGACTAGAAAAGAATGCTTCCAGTACAGAATCTGTAGTTTTCTCTTGATTGGTTCCACCAGCAGCATTAACAGAACCTGCAGTATTAACAGAATCAGGATTAGCAACATTATCAGAGGATGAAGATAATAAAGCAGCATTATAAACAAATCCTGATGGCCTTTTCTTGGCTTCAACTTCAGCCTCAAATACTCTCAGATCATTGTAGAGGTCATCTAGCTCTTTGTCCTCCAATTGGTCATTCTGTCTGAATGAGACTGTGTACATGGTCCATTCTTCTCCCAATGATCTAAGGAACTTTCTATTGACATCATCAGCATCCATGTGTACACCCACAGTTGCTAATTCTCCAATTAACTTGTTAAATCTGTCAAAAGTTTGAGTCATAGACTCATTCTTTGCAGACATGAAGTTTTCATATTGTTGCCTGAGAATAGCCTTTTGATTTCTCTTTGTGCTCTTTGTGCCAGTAAATCTTTTCTCCAGAGCATTCCACAACATCTGTGCATCTGTGCAGTGTTGGAATTGATGTTGGTACTCGTTAGGAATAGCCAAAAGCAGAGTGCTTAAGGCCTTCATCTCTGTTTGTCTTACTTTCTTTTCAGCATCTGTCTTGGGAGGAGGTCTCTTTCCATCTGCTCCAATCTTTCCTTCATTACATGGACCATTTTCTATGATGTCCCATATTGCATAATCAGTAAGAAGAATGTACTGCTTGATTCTTAGTTTCCACATGTCAAATTCATTGGGTTTGAGCATGGGAACCTTTGAAACAAGAGTACTGTGAGAATCCATTGAATTGTCCATAGCTTCTAAGATACCAACGCTCTGATACCACTTGTCAGGATCGATTCTTAACAAGAATTAAACTTCTTAGAAACAGAATTTAGAGAATCTTGCGGAATAGAACTCTAAATCAATTAAAGAACAATCAATAGAAATTCAATAAACTGTATATATATCAAACAGTTATTACTCACAGGTTTTACACCAAACCTCAATCTTGTTGAACAGACTCAACAAGACGATTTCTACTTCTCTAGAAATAGGATCTATGATCTTGAGGTTAATTAACTCTTGAATGAATATCGAATTCTGTATACTATCTATCTTCTGTTTTTGTATCTTCTAATAGCTATCTATCAATACTATTTATACAAAAGTAATTACAAGATAACCATAAAAAGTAAATTGATCTTCTGAATCTTCGTTAAACATATCTTTATCAATTCCTTCTTTATCTCCAAAAGTATCGCATACCAAACTTATCAACTCAGCAGCATTAATGATGATTTGGCTCAGCAGCATTAACAACCTTCAGCAGTATTAACCTTCACAGTCTTCAAGCAGTAGTAACTCAGCTCAGCAGTACTAACCATGTCTAGCAGTAGTAACTTCTTCTAGCAGTAGTAACTTCTTCTAGCAGTAGTAATCTCTTCTAGCAGTAGTAACTTCTTCTAGCAGTAGTAACTTCTTCTAGCAGTAGTAATCTTGCCCAGCAGTAGTAATGAAGAACTGGCAGTAGTAATGTAGACTTAGCAGTACTAACCATACTTAGCATATCTTCAGTTCCCAACAGTGGGGATGAAATGCAACTCAATATCACCTTTGGAGATGTGATCTCTTATGAAGTGATATCTGATGTCAATATGCTTGGATCTTGAGTGAAGCACTGGATTGTTTGCAATGGCAATTGCACTGGAGTTGTCACACAGGATAGGGACTTTGGAATAGATTTGATTGTAGTCCCTCAGTTTGTTCTTCATCCATAGTATTTGAGCACAACAGCTACCAGCAGCAACATATTCAGCTTCAGCAGTGGAGGTGGAGACTGACTGTTGCTTCCTGCTAGACCAGCTAACAAGTTTACCACCAAGGAGTTGGCAGCTTCCAGTAGTGCTTTTCCTATCAACTTTTGATCCTGCAAAGTCAGAATCTGAATAACCCATTAGATCAAAACCTGAGTCTTTGGGATACCAAAGACCCAGATTCATGGTACCTTTTAGATACCGAAAGATGCGTTTAACCGCTGTCTCATGGGATTCCTTAGGATTGGCTTGGTAACGCGCACATAGACAAGTAGCTAACATAATATCAGGTCTACTAGCAGTAAGGTAAAGAAGTGACCCAATCATACCTCTAAACTTTGTTACATCAACAGACACAACAGCTGTATCAGCATCAATTGTTGGGTCACTTAAGATTTGAAGATGACATCAGTCTCTTGTTTTTACACAATTCATACTTAGAATAATTTATAGGTTCTTTACGCAGTTTAATTGTATAAAGATGTTCGGTTTATAAAGATACCTTCAGAAGATTGTTTTACTTGGAGACCCAAGAAAAATGTTAGCTCCCCCATCATGCTCATCTCATATTGACTCATCATTAGAGAGGCAAACTCATCACACAGTGATTCATTGGTGGCACCAAAAATGATGACATCCACATAAATTTGGACAAGAATGAGATTACCTGAAGTTTGCTTGATGAAAAGAGTGTTGTCAATCTTACCTCGAGTATACTCGTTCTTTAGAATAAAGTTGGCAAGAGTGTCATACCATGCACGAGGAGCTTGTTTAAGGCCATAGAGAGCCTTATCCAATCTGTACACATAGTCAGGATGAGATGGATCTTCAAATCCAGGAGGTTGTTTCACATAGACTTCTTCAGCTAGTTCTCCATTGAGGAAAGCACTCTTGACATCCATCTGGAAGACTCTGAAACTCTTGTATGCAGCATGAGCAGGAAAGATTCTTATTGCTTCAAGTCTGGCAACTGGAGCAAATGTTTCATCATAGTCAATTCCTTCTTCTTGCCTGTATCCTTGAGCAACGAGCCTTGCTTTATTCCTGATGACAGTACCTTCTTCATCCATCTTGTTGGTGCAAGTGTACCACATCTCTATATATTTTATATATTTATTTTGATGATTACAAACACACCGTATTATTGTTTTTCTAACAATTTTATCCAAGTGTGCAGTTAATTGGACAACATGAAGATTTTATCTGAAGAGTCCAAGACTGGTGTTTACGTCATCATATATCTCATAATAATAAACACCCTAAAATAATATACCACTTGGATATTTCAAAAACCTAACCCAACACTATTTTTAAATTAAACTAAATCTTTGATTTAAATTAATTTAAGATTGTTGACTCCTTTTGGAAGAATGCAAAAAGAATTCAGATGCTATTTTTAGCTATGGTATTTCAACAATGGATGTGACTCCTCTCTGGAGCCGAGCTGTTTTCTTCAGGCGGTATACCGCGTGGTGCTCGGCGGTATACCGCGGCTCTGTTATACGTGTGGCAGGTTCTTGCAGGTTGACCTTCCTGCTGTCAGCTACTTTTTCAGGCGGTATACCGCGTGGTGTATGGCGGTATACCGCGGCTCTGCTACAAGTGTTGCAGGTTGCTTTTGCAGGTTGACTTCTTTATGTCAGCACCTTTTTCTGGGCGGTATACCGCGCCCATATAGGCGGTATACCGCGGCACCCTCTCGACCGTTGCTGCTCCAAGTATATATACATGCAGCCTCTCAACTCCATGCAAGGATTAATTGACAAATCTATCTCTTGGAGAAACTACTAGCTACATCCATCACTTATTCAATATATTTTTTTGGGTGATCAAACCCTCAAAAATCCAAGTGTTATACTCATACAAGAGTGATTAATATTGTGAGATATATTCTCTTGTAAGTATTTGAATAGTGTGAGTGATTCACGTTCTCGAGCAAAAGCAAGAGATTTTATTATCATTGTATCAAGGTTTGTGTTCTACCATAAAGAACACTTATAGTGAATCAGTGTGTCGAGAAGTGTCTCGGCAAGTGGACTAGCCAGCCAGTTGGTGGTGAACCACTTTAAATCTCGGTGTCGGTATCAACATTCTCTACCCTTATCTCTTTATATTCCCGTTGTGCACTTAATTTTATTTATATATTTGTTGTGCATGCAATATTTGTTGTTGATTTTGATAAGAGAATTTTTATTTGTGAAATATTTTTAAATACAACCTTTACCCCCCCTAAGGTTGTCCTAACAATTGGTATCAGAGCGGGTTGCAAGTTTCTTTAAAAATATTTGTGCTTTTTAAAAACTTGTTCTTGTATTTTAAATGGCAACCTCTGAGGGAATTATTTCTACAAAGATTCCGCAAATTGACACCGAAAATTTTGGTCTTTGGGCAAATCTTTTTGAATGCTACGTTCGTGGCAAAAGTCGAAAAATTTGGGACATTATTAAAAATGGAGATTATAAACCCACCAAAACCAAAGATGGAGTAATTAGTGAAAAACCAGTAGCGGAATGGTCCGCCGCTGAGGATGCTTGGGTTTGCTTAAATTTTGAAGCTAAAAATATTCTCTTTTCGGCACTTACTAAAGATGAGATTGAACGTGTTTATTCTTGTGAAACTGCTCACGATATTTGGGAAAATCTAAATAATACTCATAGAGGAAATTCTCAAGTCAAAAGCTCAAAAATAAATATTCTTGTACATGATTATGAAATGTTTGATATGTTAAAAGATGAGTCAATCGACTCAATGTTTAAACGTTTTAACCTTATCATGGTGAGCTTGAAAGGTCTTGGTAGAACATATCCTAACGAAGATTACGTGCGAAAAATTCTTCGAGCGCTTCCTCCGGAGTGGATGCCGAAAATCACATCCTTGGAAGACTCCCGTGACCTCTCAATGATGAAATTAGATGATCTCATTGGAAATCTCAAAGTGCATGAAATTGCACTAAAAAGGAACAAAGATCGGGAGCATGATAAAAAGAAATCTTTGGCGCTTAAAGCTTCAACTTCAAGTGACGAGAAGGAGAAGAAGAAAAAGAAGGAGAAAGCTAGCTCCTCAAAGGATCAACCCGAACATCTTGACGATGTAGCCATGTTGGTAAGAAATTTTTCTAAACTTTTAGCTAACAAAAAGTTTTCAAGAAATGATAGGTTTCAAAGAAAAGGAGATTATCGCCGTGGTGGAGAAAACCGAAGCCGAAAGTTCCATAAACGGAACGACAAAATAAATAAAAATGGCGAATCAAGTGATGATGAAGAAGCCAAGAAAAAGAAGGGCTTTTGCTACTCATGTGGAGACAAGGATCACTATGCCAACGAGTGTCCAAAAAGAAATAAACCTAAAATCAAGAAGGAGAAAGCCTTCGTTGGAGGCGCATGGAGCGCAAGTGAAGATGAAAATGAGTATGAAGCCATTTGTCTCATGGCGGAAAGCGACAATGAGGTAAACTCGTGTTACTCAAATTACTCTAGCGATGATGAATGTAATGATGATGATGATCTTGATATGTTAAATGATGCCTTTCAAAAAATGGTTATGCTTACAAATAATTATAAAGATGAGAACGCAAAATTAAAGGAAGAATTATTATTAAGTAAAAAAGAAATTCATGATAGCAAACAAAAAATTGCATGCGATAATGAAAAAATCATAAATTTAGAAAATAAATTAAGTGAAAAATATGTTTGCAATTCTTGTGACATTTTAAATAAAGAAATTGCATGCCTTGAGAAAAGAATAGTTGAAAATGATTTATGTACTAATTGTGATGTGCTTAAAAAGGAAAATGCATGTTTAAAAGAAAAATGTGATAAACATGAAAAAGATAATTTGTTAGCACATGCCTTTCAAAGTAGCAATGAGAAAGTGCTTAAAATGTTAAATATGTCAAATAGCACTAATTGTAGAAAAGGCGTTGGTTCCGATACGTGTAAAGATAAGTGCTTATGTATGCCTATCAAAAGATATTTTGAACCACCTAAAAATGTTGAAATGAGAAAACCGTATGTGCAAAAATCCTCATATATGTCCAACATAAATAATGTGAATTATAAGTCTAGGAAATCTTATGCATGCATGTATAATAGTAAATTTTCTAGACCAAAAAATAGTGTGAATATGCATACTCCTTTTTACGTCTTTGATAAATATGATCGTAAAATTAAAATGGTACCAAAGTGGATTCCTAAAGGCTCCTTTAGTGTTGATAATCCCGGTGGCATGCGTTTATGGTTTTAAATTTTTTTGTATATATACATTATATACATATATATATATATATATATATATATATATATATATATATTCTGTGTTTGAAAATTATGAATCAACTCCGAATAGGCTCACCTATTTGGATACGGTGTCTAGGAAAGATAAAGGCGAATTCTTCGAATTCTAATGAGGTCGGTTTTTAAAGTGCCTTCGCGCTTACCACCCTCACCGTCTTTCCTGGTCGCTTCCAAGTAGAGCTACCGAAAAGGGTTGAGTAAATAATTTTCTTGTCTGTATATTTTTGTGAAAATATATTTATTATTATATGTGGTTTTCTATGCTTTCTAGACTAACTTTCAAAGGACCCATAAGATGTGGGGACCATAAAAGTTGTACTTTAAATGTTGTAGATAAATCTTGATATGGATTGGATTCTTGATAGTGGATGCACACGTCACATGACCGGAAACCATAATCTTTTTTCATCATATGAGTCATGTGATGGTGGACTGGTAATTTTTGGAGGAAACTCCAAAGGAAAGGTAATTGGGAAAGGTACAATTTCTTGCAACAATGTTACATTTTTAGATGTTACGCATGTTGATAATTTGAAATTTAACTTGCTAAGTGTTCGTCAACTGTGCAAAAATGGTATAATTGTTGTTTTTGAAGAAGACTCTTGCAAAATTCTGAAAAATGGTAAAGTTCTTTTGAATGGGGTTATAAAAGGAAATCTTTATGTTTGTAAAACTGATGTAAATGAAAATGTTTGTTTATCTTCCGTATATGACAATTCGACTTTGTGGCATAGACGTTTAGGTCACGCT
The DNA here is from genome assembly GCA_033807775.1 of Saussurea involucrata. NCBI lineage: Eukaryota > Viridiplantae > Streptophyta > Magnoliopsida > Asterales > Asteraceae > Saussurea > Saussurea involucrata. The sequence continues at coordinate 167,627,691 of CM066322.1, forward strand.
AACCTTAGATTAATTCAAAATTTGAAAAATAAGGAGCTTGTGAGTGACCTTCCAAAATTAAAATTTGATAATCATTTTTGTGATGCATGTCGTGTCGGCAAACAAACTCATGTTTCTCATAAATCAAAAAATGTGATTTCAACTAAAAGAGTTTTAGAACTTTTACACATGGATCTTTTTGGCCCTATGGCCATTCAAAGTTTTGGAGGAAATTATTACACTCTAGTAATTGTAGATGATTTTTCCCGATATACGTGGACTTTGTTTTTAAAACATAAAAATGAAGCTTTTGAAAAATTTAAGATTTTGGGAAAACGAATTCAAAACCAACAAGGTTGCACGATTGTTTCGATTCGTACGGACCATGGACGCGAATTCGATAATGAAACTCAATTTGGTGCGTTTTGTGACAAATATGGTATAACGCACAATTTTTCTGCTCCTCGCACTCCTCAATCTAATGGGGTTGTGGAGAGGAAAAATAGAACCCTACAAGAAATGAGTAGGACAATGCTCAATGAACATCAAGTTCCCCAAAAGTTTTGGTGTGATGCCGTAGCTACCGCGACCTATGTCCTCAATCGTGTGCTAATTAGGAGTATCCTAAATAAGACCCCTTATGAGATCCTACGTGGTAGAAAGCCTTCCTTAGCCCATCTTAAGGTATTTGGTTGTAAATGTTTTATTTTAGATACCAAATCTTATTTGACCAAATTTGACCCAAAAGCCTATGAGGGAGTATTCCTTGGTTATTCTTGGAATAGCAAAGCCTATAGAGTCCTTAATAAAGAGACCATGGTTGTAGAAGAATCCCTAAATGTAAGCTTTGATGAAAGTCCTCCTAAACCTAGTGCACCCTTAGTAAATGATAATGGTTGTGAAGGAGATGCATTAGCCCAACATCTTAGAACCTTGGACTTAGGAACCCAATCTCTTACAAACAATGTAGAATCTAGTGATGCCCCTCCATGTTATGTTCCACAAGGAGTAGATGATCCTAACCTTAGAACATCTAGAGGCCATCCCGTAGATCAAATCATAGGTGACCTAAACCAAAGAACGACTAGATCACAAATCCATACCCTTTGTGCCTTTCACGCCTTTATCTCAGCCATAGAACCTAAAAACATAGAAGAAGCTTTAGGTGATGAGGATTGGATAATGGCCATGCAAGAAGAGTTAAACCAGTTTACTAGGAATGATGTGTGGGACTTAGTTTCTTGCCCTAGCGGTCAAACCATTATTGGCACACGATGGGTCTTTCGTAACAAGGTAGACGAAAACGGTGAAGTCACCCGAAACAAGGCACGTTTAGTTGCCAAGGGGTACAATCAACAAGAAGGTATCGATTATGATGAAACCTTTGCACCAGTTGCAAGGTTAGAGTCTATTCGAATGCTTCTCGCTTTTGCGAATGCTAAAATTTTTAAATTATATCAAATGGATGTCAAAAGTGCTTTCCTAAATGGTTTTATAAATGAGGAGGTATATGTTTCCCAACCTCCCGGCTTTGAAAATTTTGAAAATCCGACGCATGTTTATAAATTAAAAAAGGCGCTTTATGGTTTAAAGCAAGCTCCGCGTGCGTGGTATGATAGATTAAAATCCTTTTTAATTACAAGTGGTTATATTATGGGTAAAATAGATAATACTTTGTTTGTCAAATATGCTCAAAATGATATTGTGGTTGTGCAAGTGTATGTTGATGATATTATCTTTGGTTCTACAAATGAAAATCTTTGTAATGAATTTGCTACAAAAATGACTAATGAATTTGAAATGAGCATGATGGGAGAATTAAAATTCTTCTTAGGATTGCAAATAAAACAAAGTGAAAATGGTACCTTTATAAGTCAATCAAAATACTGTAAAGACATGCTGAAAAAGTTTAATTTTGAAAATGTCAAACCTGTTGAAACTCCGATGACCACCAATCTAAAATTATCTAGTGACGAAGAGGGAACCGATTTTAATGAAAAGATTTATCGTGGCATGATTGGTAGCTTATTGTATTTAACTGCTAGTAGACCTGATATCATGTATAGTGTGTGTTTATGTGCTCGCTTTCAATCTTCGCCTAAACAATCTCACTATGAAGCCGTCAAGCGTATTTTTAGATATCTTAGAGGGACTACGAATCTTGGACTATGGTATCCAAAACAACCCGAGCTAGAAGTAACATGCTTCACCGATTCCGATCTTGGTGGCTCGATGGTTGATCGAAAAAGCACTAGTGGAGTATGTGCCTTTATAGGTCTCTCGCTTGTGTCTTGGTTTTCCAAGAAACAACATTCCGTAGCCTTATCCACTACCGAAGCGGAATATGTAGCCGCCGCGAGAGCGTGTGCTCAAGTTCTATGGATGAAGCACACACTTACCGACTTTGAGGTACGTCAATCCAAAATTCCAATTATGTGTGATAACTCAAGTGCCATAAACCTAAGTAAAAATCCCGTTTTGCATTCTCGTACCAAACATATTGAGTTGCGACATCATTTTCTACGAGATAATGTTCAAAAAGGCCACATCGTGCTTGAAAAAGTTGATTCCGAAGACAATTTGGCCGATATTTTTACTAAAGCCCTAAACAAAAAATCGTTCTTTAAATTAAGACTTGGTTTAGGCATGCTTGAGTATAACCCATGAGATAATGCTACTCTCAATTATATGCATATTTTGAGGGGGAGCATCTCTCGAGGGGGAGCATAACGTCTTTCTTAACCCTTTTTGCTTCGACAAAAGGGGGAGAGAAACCGAGTATGCTCTCGTGTTTAGCGGTTGTGTTTGTCATCATCAAAAAGGGGGAGATTGTTGGTGCAAGTGTACCACATCTCTATATATTTTATATATTTATTTTGATGATTACAAACACACCGTATTATTGTTTTTCTAACAATTTTATCCAAGTGTGCAGTTAATTGGACAACATGAAGATTTTATCTGAAGAGTCCAAGACTGGTGTTTACGTCATCATATATCTCATAATAATAAACACCCTAAAATAATATACCACTTGGATATTTCAAAAACCTAACCCAACACTATTTTTAAATTAAACTAAATCTTTGATTTAAATTAATTTAAGATTGTTGACTCCTTTTGGAAGAATGCAAAAAGAATTCAGATGCTATTTTTAGCTATGGTCTTTCAACAATGGATGTGACTCCTCTCTGGAGCCGAGCTGTTTTCTTCAGGCGGTATACCGCGTGGTGCTCGGCGGTATACCGCGGCTCTGTTATACGTGTGGCAGGTTCTTGCAGGTTGACCTTCCTGCTGTCAGCTACTTTTTCAGGCGGTATACCGCGTGGTGTATGGCGGTATACCGCGGCTCTGCTACAAGTGTTGCAGGTTGCTTTTGCAGGTTGACTTCTTTATGTCAGCACCTTTTTCTGGGCGGTATACCGCGCCCATATAGGCGGTATACCGCGGCACCCTCTCGACCGTTGCTGCTCCAAGTATATATACATGCAGCCTCTCAACTCCATGCAAGGATTAATTGACAAATCTATCTCTTGGAGAAACTACTAGCTACATCCATCACTTATTCAATATATTTTTTTGAGTGATCAAACCCTCAAAAATCCAAGTGTTATACTCATACAAGAGTGATTAATATTGTGAGATATATTCTCTTGTAAGTATTTGAATAGTGTGAGTGATTCACGTTCTCGAGCAAAAGCAAGAGATTTTATTATCATTGTATCAAGGTTTGTGTTCTACCATAAAGAACACTTATAGTGAATCAGTGTGTCGAGAAGTGTCTCGGCAAGTGGACTAGCCAGCCAGTTGGTGGTGAACCACTTTAAATCTCGGTGTCGGTATCAACATTCTCTACCCTTATCTCTTTATATTCCCGTTGTGCACTTAATTTTATTTATATATTTGTTGTGCATGCAATATTTGTTGTTGATTTTGATAAGAGAATTTTTATTTGTGAAATATTTTTAAATACAACCTTTACCCCCCCTAAGGTTGTCCTAACACATCTTATTTCTGAAGATCCACTTGGTTCCAATGATTGTTTTTCGTGGAGGACGTGGAACCAATCTTCATACCTTGTTTCTTTCAAACTGAGAGAGTTCTTCTTGCATGACAGTAATCCAGCATGGATCACCTAGAGCTTCTTCAACCTTCTTTGGCTCTATGATGGATAGAAAATTTACATAGAGACAAATATTGCCTATTCCTCTTCTGGTTTGGACACCGGCCTGCTGATCACCAATTATTTGATCAATTGGATGATCCTTGGTAGGGATGGAAACGGGGCGGGTATTAGGCGGGTAATGCATCCCCCGTCCCCGACCCCGACCCCCGTTTAAGCCCCCCGTCCCCGACCCCGCCCCGACGGGTTCGGGGGAGAAAATCCCCGATGGGTATGGGGAACCCGTTGGGTATCCATTTACGAAAAAAAACAATTAAGTTATTTTTAAAGAAAATGAAATTAGTGAGTTTTTAATTTTTTTAAACAAATAAATAAATCTCAAGTTTCAAAAACATATAATGATACAATCAACCATGTGTAATCATAGTTCATGACAAATTTTAAAGTATAAAATTATCAAACAACGAATAAGAAACTAATTAAATTATATATAAAAATATATATCGGGTATTATTAGGGGCGGGTAATACCATCCCCGATCCCGACCCCGAACCCGCTTCGGGTATGAAAAACAATACCCGTCCCCGCCCCGTTACCCGATTAGCCGGGGAATCCCCGCCCCATTAGGGGCGGGTACCCGTGGGTACCCGACCCGACGGGTAAAATGTCCATCACTAATCCTTGGTCCACTTAATTGCTGGAGGTAAAGCTGGAGGAAGGGAAGGTTGTGACAGAGATGTAGAAGGGAAGTCTCCAGGAGGATTGATATTAGAAGGATGAGAGAGAGTGGTGTTTTGGAGAGAATTTTGGTTTTGGGAAGTTGGGATTGGCAGAGGATTTTTTTCTTGGTGTGAGGAAGGGTGAGAAGATGTGGAAAGGTTATTATCTTGAGAGATGGGATTTTGAGGAGAGGGTATGAGAATAGTTGGGTTAGGTGAAGAAAGAGAAACATCACCAATGCAAGAGGTGATCTAACTATTCAATTCATCATCATCTGAGGAGAGGGATGATACCTTGAGGTCATCAAACTTGACATGTATTGATTCATCAATACATTTTCTCCTAAGGTTGTAGACCCTGAATACTTTTGAGGTGAGAGAATAACCCATAAAGATGCCTTCATCTGCTTTAGGATCAAACTTACCCAAGTTCTCTATGTCATTTAATATATAACATACACACCCAAAGACATGAAGAAAACTGATGTTTGGTTTTCTACCATAAAAGACTTCATAGGGAGTCTTATTATGTCTTTTTACAATGATGGACCTATTTTGGGTAAAGCATGCAGTATTAATTGCCTCAGCCCAAAAATAGGTCGGTAGGTGAGATTCACTCAACATGGATCTGGCAGCTTCACACAACGTCATGTTCTTCCTCTCCACCACACCATTTTGTTGTGGAGTCCGAACAGCTGAGAAATTCTGAGAGATGCCTTTTTCAGTACAGAAGTCATCCAAAACATAGTTTTTGAATTCAGTGCCATTGTCACTTCTTATTGATCTCACCAGTTGTCCATTCATTACTTCAGATCTTTTGATGAACTTTATGATTTCTTCAGAAGTATCACTTTTATACCTGAGAAAAAAATACCCAAGTGTAACGTGTAAATTCATCGATAATAACAAGAATGTACCTTCTTCCTCCAAGGCTTGGAGTGCTGACTGGTCCACATAGATTCATATGCAGCATCTGAAGAGGTTGAGAAATGGAGAAGCATTGCTTGGATTTGAACGAGGATTTGGTGAGCTTTCCCTTCTCACAAACAGCACACAACTTTTCTTTCACAAAGGTCATCTTTGGCATTCCAGACACAAGCTATTTAGAGGAGAGAGAGTTCAAGGTTTTGAAATTGTTGTGCCAAAGCCAACTGATCTTAGCAGTGTTTTCAGAGACAAAACAGATGTTTGTTCCAAATGATGAACTTTGTCCCATGTCTATAACATAGACATTTTCTTTTTGGTACCCAGAAAGTATAGCTTTCATGTCTTTGTCAACCACCGTGCAAATGGTCAGTTCAAAGATTACTTTATAACCGAGATCACACAACTGGCTTATGCTCAAGAGGTTGTGCATCAAGCCTTCAACATATGCTACTTTATTAAAGGCGACGGAACCATTAGAGAGTGTTCCGTAGCCTTTAGTACTGCCACGAGAATTATCGTCAAAGGTAACAGATGGACCTTTAGCTGACACGAAGTTTACAAGAAGAGATTTGTTTCCAGTCATGTGACGCGAACATCCACTATCCAGATACCAGATCTGATGATGTCCATCGACCTGTAGTCACAAAAAATTAGTTCTTTGGTACCCACTTGGAGATGGGTCCTTTTGGGTTAGAAGAAGTAGTAGTGAGATCCTTAGATATCCTATCCATTCTTTCAAGAGGACAATTTTTAGCCATGTGAAAAGTGTCACCACAGTTATAGCATTTTCTATAGATAAAAACCTTTTTAGAACCATGACCATTTTCCTTGTTTTGATCTTTCACATAGATTTTTATGATCTTGGTTGAAGAGGATGAAACAAGAGGAGTGGATCCTAGAATTCCTTGGTAAGGGTTTAGATTTGGTGAATGACAGGATTCTTTGGGATTTGACTTCTTCAGGAGCACAGACCGAGGAATGGGAAAATTAGATGGTTTATCAGAATATTTCTTTGGAGCTTTTCTTTTAGGATGGGAATTGGCTACAGATTTTCCTTTGTTGGAAATGAGAGATCCTTTTGGATGAGATTGGGATTCTCTTTTGGGGATCTTTGAAGGCTTAGGTTCAGAGGAAGAGGCTTCATCTATGTGTAAGGATTTCATCAGCTCATGAACTGGTTTGGGAAGGTCATTAGAACCTTGGGCTTCTTCAACTTCAGAAGTTGAGGCATCACCTTTAGCTTTAATGAATATTCCAAACTTTAAGGCTTTAGAAAGGTCAAGAGAGTTCATTGAGTGAGTATCACTTAAATGGTGTTCAGAGGACTCATCGAAGGGAGGAAGCACATAGGAAGTGGAAGTATGGACATTTGAAGATGATTCAATGTCCATTTTGCCAAAGCCAAGTCCAGATTTGTCATTACAATTCATTTGGTCTTGAAAAATCTTTTCTAGGTTCTTAGAAGAGCTAGTCCACGTTTTCACAATATCTTGTTCCTTTTTAAGTCTTTTGAACAATTTATTTTTCTCTTTGGCAAGTGTGAAATTTATGGTTTTCAGATCTTCAAGCTCAACTTTGATTTTGTCAAAATGTTTTAGTTGAGAGAGACAAATTTGGAGTTGAGAGGAAAGAGATTTTATCTGAGCATTTGCCTTTTTCTTAGCATCTTTAGCGTCATGAAAATCAATAGTTAAAGAGTCAAATGCATCAATCTTTTCAGCATCACTAAGAGAGAAAAAGGGATGTACCTGAATGGATGAGGAAGAGCATCTTGTTGAGACTAGAGCAAGAGTGGAAGAAGTTTCATCACCATCATTCATGTCATCAATCTTTGCCATGAAACAAATATTGGCCATGTCCTTATCACTTTCAGATGTGGGTTCATCTGCACAGTTGTGAGACTCAGCCAACAGACCCTTTTTGGAAAGTATTTCAATTTTCTCTTTTTCTCTTTTGTATTTCTCCTTGTACTTTTCAACACGATCAGAGTTCGTAGAAGAAACGGATTGGCCAAATTTCTTGGAGGAAGAAAAATTTGAATCAGGTCTGGATCTGTTAGATTTTGAAAGATAACGACCAGAAGAAGAGTTCTTAGATCTTTCAGAAAGTTTGCTTCTGCATTTAGAGGCAAAGTGACCTTTCTTCCCACATTTAAAACATTCCTCATTTGATTTATCAGTTGAAGAGTGCTTCGGGAAATTTTGAGAAGAATTTCTAGAAAACTTAGATTTACCAGAAGAAAAACGGGATCTAGGTTTAGAATAACCTGCCAGCATGGCCATGCTATCTGTCAGTTGGTCAACAATTATTTCCTCACCTTCATCATCGGCTTCACTAAGGTATGCCTCCGAATGATCATTGGTATCTTCCTGAGTATCATGGTCAGAATTTGAAGGATATGTGATTCTAGGGACGGACACAGATCTTTTGGAAGAGTCACTAACAAGAGCTAGAGAAGAGCTCTTGATGTCTTTGATGAATGACTTCCTTTGGAGCTTAGTCTGCTCATAGTTAAAGAGAGTACCATAAAGAGCAGTGAGAGGCATGTGATCAAGATCCTTGGTTGTCTTTAAACAAGTACATATGTTTTCCCAAAAATCAGGAAGACAATCCATAAACTTGCACAAGACTTCCTCATTATCATACACGCGACCCAACAGTTTAAGATCATTGAGAAGACTGTTAAAATGATTATAGTAGTCTGAAAGAGATTCTCCTTTCTCATGAGAGAAGAGTTCATATTTTCTAACAAGAGAAATTTTTCTGCTCTTTTTCACTTCAGATGTACCTTCATAAAGAACACACAGGGTGGACCACATTTCCTTACCAGTAGAGAAGTTTACAAGAGAGTGATAAACCTCATCAGGTAAAGAGAGGGCAATGATGGCTCTGACTTTAGTGTCCAGAGCTACAAGACGTTTATCTTCATCATTGTACTTACTGGGATCCTTTACAATGTATCTCCCAGTAGCTGGTGTTCGTTCATCCTCATCAGAGGAAGAAGATTTATCACCATCCTTATCTTTGGTTTTGGCATTATAACGATCCCAAACTCTAGGGACAAGAGGTCCTTCATGGAGTATAGTGGTATATCTGCTGTCAACTTCTTCTAGGAAGAGCATCATACGACTTTTCCACAGAGATAAGTTATTAGGATTAAACTTTGGTGGTTTGGCTATAGAGTCATTGTCGTATGATCCAACATTTGAGTTTTGAGAAGAAACATTGTTTAAAGAAGTAGATGAAGCCATTGCAGATCAAATCAAGTTTATTAGATTAAACTGAACTGCTCTGATACCACTTGTTGGTCCCAGCTATTGAGTAGCAATGGTAAACAAGTATTGTAGAAGGGGGGTTGAATACAATACACAAAAATTTTCACTTAATTAATTCTTTATTGATTTAAAATCAAGAATTACACATAGAAAACTTAAAGATTGTTGCGGAATAAAACATATAAAATCTGTTCTAAACAATCTAACACAAAGCCACACAGAGAATAAGATCACTTGTAAAACACTAAGAAACAATGAACTTCTAAGAGAGGAGTAATGCCAGTACTTGAGAGCTTGAGGATTTGTAAACTGGTGGTTTTGAAAGATTGAGGGTGATGCCTTTATATAGTGTTCCATGCATTAAATGCATGGACACTATGTCAACAATGTGAAGGCGGTAGGAAGACTTTGGCATGGTAGGCAAATGGTAGTCAGACTTTGCATGTGGAAGGCAGACTTTGGCATGCAAGATGGTAGGCAGACTTTGGCATGCAATTGTAGGATGTCAGCCTGGATCTCTTCAATTGTATTTTCACAAATTCTTTCTTCTCTGCCGACCACCATGATATTCTAGATATATTGGATATCCTAGATATCCTACATATAGCATCTTCAGAGATCCTGCATGTAGCATCTTCAGAGATCCTGCATGTAGCATCTTCAGAGATCCTGCATGTAGCATCTTCAGAGATCCTGCATGTAGCATCTTCAGAGATCCTGCATGTAGCATCTTCATGATTATCTTGCTCTCCAATTGTACTGGCTTGAGACCTTAGGATGTCTCAGATAGCAGCTTAATCTTTGCTTGAGAATTCTATCTTTAATCCACTTTAAAGATATACTTCTACTTTGTTTCTTCGGTTGATCTTCGACTTCACCGAACATCTTTATACAATTAAACTGTGTAAAGAACCTATAAATTATTCTAAGTATGAATTGTGTAAAAACGAGAGACTGAGGTCATCTTCAAATCTTAAGTGACCCAACAGAAGGTACAACTACTTTAGCTAGGCACCCCCACACTCATAAGTACTTGTAAGATGGTTTCCTACCCATCCAAAGTTCATACGGTGTTTCATCCTGTTTCTTGCGGGGTATCTTATTCAAAAGATAATTAGCCGACAAAATAGCTTCCCCCACATGTTCTGACTTAAACCAGAACTAATTAACATGGCATTCACCATCTCTTTCAAGATACGGTTCTTTCTCTCAGCAATAACATTTTGCTGTGGTGAGTAGGGTGCTGTGAATTCATGTCGAATTCCATTTTTCGAACAAAACTCAGCAAATGGTGAGACATACTCACCTCCCCTATCACTTCTAACGACCTTGATTTTCTTATTAAGTTGATTTTCAACTTCATTTTTATACAAGACAAACTTGTCTATTACTTCATCTTTACTTTTAAGTAAATATATGTAGCAATATTTCGTGCTATCATCGATGAACGTGATGAAATATTTTTTCCCACCTCTAGTAGGAACCGATTTTAAATCACATGCGTCAGTGTGAATTAAATCAAGGGGTTCGGGTTTTTTTTCAACCGATTGGAAAAATGATCTAGTAAGTTTGGCTTCTACACATGTGGGGCACTTGTGATTTGAGTCAATATCAAATTTTGGTATGCAGTTTAATTTAATTAAACGTCGTATGGAATTAAAATTTACATGTCCTAAACGGCCATGCCAAACATTTGGAAACTCAAGCATATAAGCAGAACTAGAACTTGCTTTATTCATATCATTAACAACCATTACATTCAACTTGAACATGCCATTCAACGCATATCCTTTACCCACATACATACTACTTTTGGACAAAACAAACTTGTCCGACTCAAACACTAGTTTAAAACCAAATTTGTTTAACAACCACCCCGACACGAGGTTCTTGCAAAGCTCCGGTACATATAAAACATCCTTAAGCTTGAGCTCTTTCCCAGAAGTCATCTTCAAAATCACATCTCCAACACCCTTGACATTGGCGGTGGCGACATTCCCCATGAAGAGCTTTTGCCCATCATCAACATCCTTGTAGGTGTTGAAGTTGCTCTTGTCATGACACACATGACGGGTAGCTCCGGTATCAATCCACCACTCCCTAGGTTTTGCATCAATCACATTCACATCCATGGCCGCAAACTCCGTGATCATTGCCACCAAGTCCTCGTTCACCATGTTAGCTTGACGAAAATTGTCCTTCTTAGGCAACTTGCATTCAGCAGCTTTGTGACCCGATTGGCCACAATTATAGCACTTGAACTTCTTCTTGAAAGTTCCTCCTTGAGGGCCAAGACTCTTCGCTTTCCCTTTGCCTTTGTCAACCCCCTTGCCCTTGTTTTTGGAAGATTGACTAACTTCCACCACATTAGCTTTTGAAGAGTCGGCATTATAACCATCCATCAAGGCCATTCGGTTGTCTTCTTCAATACGAAGACGCACCACAAGCTCCTCCACAGACATTTCCTTTCGCTTATGCTTAAGGTAATTCTTGAAGTTTATCCAACAAGGAGGTAGTTTTTCAATCATCGCTCCGGAAATACCAACATAGAACTCAAACAACTCACATCTTCAGTTAATGATCTTCTTCTTCATTTTGCATGTCTTTAAAAAGCCCCGGAACATCCATCCCTTCATCCTCATTCCTTTCACCCCCAAATTTAGAACAACCACCTCCATCATACACAATTCTTCCACCCCTAAAATCATACCCACTCTCCTTCTCAATATCCTTTTGAACTTCATCCCATTTGGAAATCTTCTCATTTGATGGATCTAATCTACGAGACTGGATATTACAAACAGAGCGTTATTTCATCATTTTTCTTCAGATGAGAGGCTCTTAGTTGGTTCAATTGGATCTACCAAGGCTCCGTTTCGCAGACACCACCAAACGTCCAACAGAGACGTGAAAAGGGCCTCTATTTTAAGTGTAATGATAAATTTGGACCAGGCCATAAATGTAAAGCCCAATTCCACTCTATCGTCCATTATTCTAATCCAACACCACCTCACCAAGAATCATTTATCACCTTTTCTCCTAATCCACCAAATAATCCATACAGATCCACTCATGGATTTGTTGACTCCTACAGAGCCCTCCTCTGATCTTTTTACCGTCACTCTTTCGTCATTTGCAGGGTCTTCTCAGTCGTCTACCTTCCGTTGCACCACCATCATCAATGGTAAGCTAGTATCCACCTTGATTGACAGTGACCGTAACCACAATTTCATCCATCTTAATTGTTTAAAACCACTCTTCCTTCCACCCCGTATTGACTCAACATTTTTAGTTCGTATGGATAATGGTCACACTCTCCAAACTGGTGCAACCATTCACAATTTAAAAACTAACTTTTGTTTCTGACATACACATCTTATGCACCATTCACAACTAGTGTTATACCCGTCCGTTGGTCGGGTATACAATATGTTAGCACAAACTGTCAACAACCATTCTATATGTATATTGCCGAACATATTTTAGACTTATGATTCATGAAAATTTAAGAGACAACTACTGTAAATATTGGGTCCACATCTATTTTAACCGTCGATGGTTAAGATTTTGGTTGCAAGTTTTAAAGGTGTTGTAATTTAGACCACCCATAGGAACTAAGGGGCCGTTTTACAAAAATGCTTACCAATAAGAGTCACGACTCTCACTAACCTTATCGGGTGAGATTCTTGGCCATCAAAAATGCATGGTATGCAACAATCTTACCCTGTAAGTGCTTACCGTAAGAGTTGTCGCCCTCACTTATCGGGTAAGACTCTCGTTTCTTACCTTGCCTCTTACCGCGTAGATTCTCGCCTCTTGGCCCTTGCCATGTTAATAATCGGTAAGTAAAAGCGCTTACTTGGTAAACGTTTAAACGAACGCTTTCCCCTGAGATAAACTTCTCACTTTTTATTCATACGAAAAACACACTCACTTTTATTCGATTTAGAGCATCTCCAACATGTATGCTATATTTTCTCTCTTCTTCCAAATTTAGAGATTTTTCCTTTCTTTCTGCTATTTTTCTGTATTTTAGAGGAGAATTTAACATAACTGTTGGAGCAAACTTTTCCCATAATGTCTAAAATTTCTAAAATTGATGAAGCTCTTAACTTCCTAAATCTCTGTATGTGCAGATCTAGGTGTTAAGTTTATCAATTAGTGCTGCTTAGGGAGGTCATTTCTCAAGGTGGTATATGTGAAAATACATTTTATGATTTTTCTTATAATTATTTAATTATTTTTATTTCCATCTTGCATTTCTTTTCTTCATATTTACATGTATAAAATACCTGAATGGTTTTGTTTTCTATGTCTCCATTTGCATAATGATGCATCTTTTATTCATTTGTTGGATTTTTATGCCTTTTATTCATTTGTTCTGTAACCTACGTTTATAAAATCAATTTGAATCGAAGAAATTTTTTGGTTTTTTTTCCTGTCACTTTTATAGTTATTTCTTGTTTCAAACTTCCAATTGAAAAAAGGCATTACACAATTCGTTTTACTCAAGTGGGTGATCGTTTATTTCAATTTGTGGTCCAGGTAATCGTTTTTTTTTTCCTGTTAACGATGGGTGTTTGAGTTAGCTTATGCACAACTCGACTATTCTGTGGCTCAGGAGAACGGCCAGATACCTCATTCGTGTTGTAGAACTCGAACCGATGACCTTTTGAGGATCCCTCGCTCAAGCCTTATTGCCAGTTGAGCTAACCCTACAAGATTTGATCGAAGTAGTTGTTGATCAAATGAATCGGATGTTTCATTACATGACTTTTTTTTTGAAAGGCAAAACATTTTATTACCAACCGAAACCAAGCACTTACAACACAGTTCGATCGCACCAAAATGAATAATAAGCAAATTAAAGCCACAAGAACACGACCAAAATAACCACTTAAGGGTTCGCTAGGGACGAACCCAACTCACAGAAAGCAAAAAACCTTAAAGGCGAGCAATTAACACCCGAACCTCGCTGTCCAGGAACCCTATCCAGAATCAGCGGCTGAAACGACAGCTCAGGAACAGCTTCAACTGCTGTTCCGGAATAGCGCAGCTGTCCAGATTCAGCAGTCGCCATCCAGCAGCCCTGCAGCTGTCCAGGTTCAGCCGTGAGCCACCCTGCACAGAAAGCTGGACTGCAGCAGCCTTACCCGATCACACTCGAACCAGAAAGCTTAGCTGAACTGTCCAGAACCTTGCTGCTGTGTTGCGGAACAGGATTGTATGGGGGTCAGCCGCATGGCTGATTCCAACCAGCCGCATATAACTACATGCACTCCAAAGCTAAATACACAATTAGCAAATCTAAAAATGTCTCCTTTTTCTCAAATTCCTTTTTCCCCACATATCTTATGTATAAGAGTAGGTAAAATTTAATGTTTTTATGCTGAGATTGTAAATCTGTAATCCTCTCAACTTAATTAATTAGTGAACTCTATGTAGTTTCTAACATGTGTTTACGTGTTAACTTTTGGCAGTCTTTGATTTGTGAAGCTAATTCTGTTCATCAGTGCTATACTTTTCCTTGTTTCTGACTTTCCGCTAGAGTGATTGGTCAAAGTATTGTTTACTAATGGCTGGCCAGAAGAATGACTATGAGAAAAGATCTCATTATCAACCTGACTTAAGTGAAGGAGGTAAGAGAACAAATCCTGGTGATGAAAGGGAGTCGCATGCTATTGGACCAGAAGATACATTGTACAGACACTTGTGCCCTGGTAAAGAAATATGCTGATGGCTTTATCTATGTGTCTCTATGATTGTATGATATGAAGCCCCTGATCCTAGTTATGCCATGTGAACGTGTATTAGACAGTTGATGCATTTACTGATCACTCAAGCTAAGCATTAGCATGCCACCACTTAACATTAGTACATACATTCAAGGATTTCCATCTACAGAGCAAAACATTAAGAAATATTGCTAAATGAATATAAACTAAATCTGAACGCCCATCCGACGTTAATGCAGTTTATATACCATACACCCACCAAAAGGTGCGAAAACTTCACTGATAAGAACTAAAACAGTTAAAAGCATTAGCAACATCACCGACTAACAATTAAGAACTATAATATTAACCATTATAGGTTTCCATATCCACTGCACAAGAGACCGTTTAAAGCACCTGTATTTCAACTTTAGCCACACCAAACAAAAAAGCAAAACTTAATAAGCAAATGCAGAAACATTTTTTAGTTTATTTAAGCAAAACTAAATAAGCACAGATGCAAAACTAAATAAGAGGAATTAAGTGGATGGTGCACCTCTGAAATTTCAGAGGACATTAAGAGGTTTTCAGACTTTTTAAAAAAAATAAAACAGTCTTAAATCTGAAAACCTCTTAATTTTCAGACTTAAGAGGTTTTAAGAGGTATTTTTTCAAAAACAAACAGCCCCTAAGTAACAAAATGATCAGACAAGTAATTTCTTCCTGTAGGTGGCTGATAATCTGATATGTATGCATTTTACGAACCAGAATATGTCATCTATAAATACATTCATACACAGACATGTACATTTACATCCTCTGCATACTCTTCATGCACACCAAAAAGCACAAAATAGTTATAATGGAATAGTTAGTATAGCCAAGTAATGTAGCGGATTTATGGCGCAACTGAACCTGAAAAGATTTAAAGATAAGGTCAATGCAAAGAATCAACTGAAAAAAAAGGAGATTCAGTCGTTAGATTAGCCGATTCAGTTGCATATTTACAGTGATCAATATGGGTGGTGAGAGTCGTTTTTTAAAAGAGTCGGCAGACTTTTAGTTCTTTCATGCTTTTTCTAAAAAAGTTATTTTTAACGGAACTTTAGGCATAACACCATATCTAGATGTGAACAATTTTCTGTGTCAACAGTAGTTGACAGGTACATGTTAAGTGTCGCCAAGAATATTCAAGTGATGTTAGCAGTCAATCATATTATATGTGACCTCACAAGAATTTTCAGATGGTTTTTAATTCAATATTACCAATTTCTCTAATATGGGAAGAATGGCTTCACATCTTCTTCCATAGGCCACCACCACAACAACCCTCTTGGTCAATCCCACCTTCAACAAAGTGAAACAAACTATAAGCACGTTTATTAACCGGAAAAGAGACTGAATCTTATTAACAAAGAGCATAACGAAAAAAAAAAACAGATAAAGAAACAAAAACTAAAATGAAAAAAAGAAAGATGATGATGAAGTGAAAGAAACACAAGCCCTGCAGTCAAGTAAGGTTAAGATGCATAAGGAACTACTTTCTCCTGGTTCACATTCTTTTCTCATAAATCTTTCTATAAATTGAAATATAACGAAGATAAAAAGAATAAAACTCCAGCAACCGAATCATATATCTGGAACATCATGATTAAAAAATAACAGAACTGATGGTATAACCATGTCACAAATAAAAAATAGAACAAAAAAAATACACGAGCGCAATAACCTTACAAGCTCCAAAAAAACATACTTTACATAGGTCGAGTACTGCTGAAACATGATGCCTTCTCAAACTGATCTTGTATTTATCATTCTCAGACTTGTCTAAGCTCTGAAAAAGAATCAACAATAAGTTAATGGAATAGAACATCACATTCTCGAAGAAATTCCTTTTTTGCACATTAATCATTATAATAGCTGCAGGAAGACCAACTTGCTACTTAGAGATAAGGGTAAAAGATGGTGGCAACATAAAAACGTGCACACTAACAGGAGGAATTTATCATAAGCTTGTGATGCATTACACAAACTATACATTCTTTTCTGTACTTATCCATAACCATAAAAGATAATGATGACAATTGTTAAGCATTACCTGACAGATTTATCTGTAACAGTATAATACTCTGTTAGAAAGTAATTAAGACTCCAGAGGCATGCTCATATATGGGGTGTTAGTTAGTTGGGAGGAGTTCAAGAGATGTCTGGTTTTGAATCAGATCAGTTATGTAGTTCTATATCTATGTTATAAATTATTAGTTTATTGCCTCCCAGGTCGAGAAGACATGCTTTTGGAGTGGTTGCAATATTAAAACTGCAGGCCAGAATGCTGTTAGAGGATAAGATTGTTATGTGTAAACTAAACTGAATTTTAGATTCTGCCATTATCGACCATCACAACATTTAGGAGCCGTTTACTAAACATTTACTGCCGATCAAGCATGGAAATGACCGAGAACTATGTGTAGCAAAAAAGTCTTGTTATTTTGTTCATTAAATAGCCTAAAAAATTACATAGGTTGTCATGGGTCTATTTTATTCAAGATGCAAATGTACAATTATAGTAAATGAAATATAGATGAAGAATTTATAATTTACTCTGCATGTAGTCAAAGAATTGTTACTAAGGATGAAATGAAAGAAGAAATAGGAATAAAACAAAAACAAATAAGATATGAACACCTTAGAATAACTACCACATAATCAAAAGGATGACCGTTTCTTGATGAAAATCTTCGACATTTTATCATGTTCTTCAAAGTAAGGTAAGATGTTGAAAGAAAATATACAACCAGGACTAAACTAAACTGGGTTTCAAGCTCAATAGGATCATAAAATATTACCTTAGCGTTTGGTAAACGGACCCTTATATAACATCCAGATAACAAAACCATTTTAAGCAATGAAAAGAAAAATATTTTAGCATATCTTAAATCACTTTCATAGAGATACACCACAATACAGACCACATCCACCTTATTTCCCCTTTTATACTCACGTCCATATGTATACTTATTGCAGATTGGGGAATGGCCATTGCAATCATAATTTCAACTCTGATATGGAGTGACTACAAATCAAGGTAAAAAATTACAGTAAATAAACAAACTTAAGCACATATTTTCCAAGGACCTGAGAGGTTATAACACACTGGCATAGTTCATGTACTGAAACCTTGGCATGATTTGAAATTAGATGAAAGAATAAATCAATTGCTTGCTGTAGGTGTGAGGATCAACACTCAATATTCATCTGCTATATTTTCACTATTCCTTGATGAATGAATGTGAATAATTTAATTTTGTTAAGTCAGTCATGCGTCCCTTGCCTGAGGTGAATTTTCGTCTTTTTATCTTTCTCTGGTAAGGCCTCACCAATGTCTCCTTCGGTTATCTTTTCCAGCCGCTGCAACTCTTTCACCGATGGATGAACTAAAAAAAAATCAAAATCAAACTTCAAACCTTTTATCCACCAAAAATTAGTTCAAAGAATCCAAACCTTTTTGTAAATCGAGATTATGAAGTTTATGATCATTATAATAAAGAGTTGGGAAAAAGATCACAGACTAACAAAAATTCCAAAACCATCACAAACCCAATGATAGTTTAGAAAAAGTCAAATGATGAAAATCATCACCTCACAAAAGCTAGCTCAGCCATTAATCCATTTATTTTTCTAAACCCAGCAGAATGCAAATTTTTCTATGGATCACCTCTTCTTTCTTCAAAGATGTGAAGGAGAACGGAGATGGCCATGATTAGAAGACAAATGACTGGTTTAATTTAGAACTTTGAAGCATTGTAGTATCAAAACTTGTATACTAAACATGTTTCAAAGGCATAACCGCGTACATATAGTTACAGATTTTTGTTAAACATGGGTCCGTAACTCTGTACAGAAACTCAAAATTTCATCATAGATCATATAAATTTATCCAAAAATAAAAGAGAAATTTCACTTTACAACTTCTAACAAAACATAACCAAAAACCTATCCAGATGTTGCAAATCGTGGAAAGCAAAATTTTCAATTACATACCTGATGTTGCAAATCGTGGAAAGCAAATTCCAAAAGTTCCAATAAGCTCCCAAAAGACCTCCATGTGTATTTATAGGGTTTAAGGTGACGTCGTGGGATGTAGAGAAACTGGAAATCGTGTCTCTGTGTGGAGGTTGAAACTGAAAATCGTGGCTGGAAGTTGAAGGCGAAGAAGAAGGATTGTGTGTTGAAGGCGAAGACGTGAGATGCGAAGAAGAAGGGTGCTGAGTGTTGAAACTGGCCGTGAGTGTTGAAGGGGAGTTAGCATGAGAGGGAGTGGGCCGGTTAAGAGGAGGTGGACAATATGGATTCCATAACCGTATACTGGGCTGGAGGGAGATGGCTTAATGGGCTGAATGAAATGGCTGAATGATTTTAAACGGCTAGGATTAAAAATTGGATTGAGTTTAAACGGCCGAGATCTAACCAAAAGCGGTTAGACTCGGCTGGGTCTATATTATATATAATTTAGAAACTAACTTTTGTTTCTGACATACACATCTTACCAATCCACGAATATGATTTGTTTAAAAAGATTCCCGAGTGAGATACTCAGGTCATGTCCTCACCAATCACTCTACGTTTACCATGTAATTCCTTCACCACGGCCATCTTAAATCAATCACGGGAGACCACAACACCCATATCACTCCAATCACTTCCATTCATTTACGTTGCTTCCTTGATGTTGATTCAATCATAGCTTTCACCTTCCTCCCCAGTCCACATGGATGTTGAGCCTACGTCTATCAATTTCTCACAACAATCGCTCCACCCAAATATCAAAACCATTCTAACGTAATTTTCTTATGTGTTCTCCATTCCCACTGTTAGTGCTTAAAATGTAATTGTACCATGTAGAAGGACCTTTTGTGTAAATAGGGTATTCTATACCCTAAGTATATAATGTTTGTTTCTTTCCTCTTTAGACCATCTTTATCAGCAATCCAATCCAATCCAATATCTATTAAAAATTTATTTCTCTCTCTTCCACCTACCTAATTTCAATCTCAATCCAATCTTACATTTTTTACACTTTATTAACAATCCAATCCAATCTCAAATATTTTAAAAAAATATATATATTTAATATATTATCATATATATATAATATTTTTATTATTATTCTTGAATATAAAAAATAGAAAAAAAACTATCTAATATTATAAAACATAATTATAATTATAAAAAAAGAAACTTACATTGAAATTAAATAAAAAAAAGTTACAAATAGAAGTACGGAATTACATATTAAAATGCATAAATGACATACTTAATTATCAGTACCGAATTTTTGCCATATATGCTCAATCAAATCATTTCTTAGAGCATTATGTGTCTCCCTATCACGAAGTTGTTCCCTATTGGTCATATAAGTGGCTAGGTTTCCAATCCGTTCGGTAGAGAATGCAGGCGCTTGACCATCATCTCCTGTGGGTTGTCCATTTGTGGGCATATCGTTAAGAAATTCAGTAGGATCATAATAATGAAGGTATGTGTCTCGTTCATCTTCAACAATCATATTATGCAGGATGATACAAGCAATCATAATTCGTCCCATATTATCTTTGTCCCAAACAAGACATGGGTGTCGAATAAAGGCAAAACGAGCTTGTAGAACTCCAAATGCTCGTTCAACATCTTTTTTGTAAGACTCTTGATATTGAGCGAACAACTTGTGTTTCTGCAATGTGGGAAACGTAATTGACTTGACAAATGTAGCCCATGAAGGATATATTCCATCTGTAAGATAATATGCCCTATTGTTTTCACGACCATTCACAATATAGCTAACTTTTGGTGCTCGACCTGTCAATACATCATCAAAAATAGGAGATCGGTGAAGTACATTAATATCATTTAACGAACCTGGTGTTCCAAAGAAAGCGTGCCATATCCATAAATCATATGATGCAACAGCTTCTAAAATGATTGTTGGTTTTCCACTTCTTCCAGCATATTGTCCAGCCCAGGCGCTGGGACAATTTTTCCATTCCCAATGCATACAGTCAATACTACCTATCATACCTGGGAATCCACGTTGATCTGCAACATAGAGTAGTCTTGCCAAATCATCTTTGTTAGGCTTTCGGAGGTACTCATCACCAAAACATGAGATGACACCATCTACAAAGTTCATGAGAGCATCCCTTGTTGTCGCTCCACTCATTCTCAGATATTCGTCAACTGCGTCGACTGATGTCCCATACGCCAACACCCGCATGGCTCCGGTACATTTTTGCAACGGTGAAAGACCTTGTCTACCCGTGGCGTCAAGTCTTTGTTGAAAATATTCGTCATTAGCAGTCACGGTATCTACTATACGACAAAATAAAGGTCTTCTCATTCGAAATCTTCTTCGGAAGATAGCCTCATCATACGTCGGATTGTCCACAAAGTAGTCTTCCATCAAACGCGCTTCACCCATCTCGCGTTGCCTGTCACGATACCTTCTTCTCTGTAACATCCCCAGTCCACCGTACACGATATTGTCCGCTTTGCGGATACCCTCTGCATAACAGCATGCCGGCACCGCTCACGGTTTTGTTCCTGTCCGCACAGGCATACGCGGGACGCACCCAGACCGCACCCTGTGACATGCAAAAGGCCTCATGCAAGGAAGGTATCCATCCACCCTTATAAGGAGGACTTCGTTCCCCCTCCTAGCCGATGTGGGATCTCACAATCCACCCACCTAAGTGGGATCAGCGTCCTCGCTGACACATCGACCCGGTGACCGGCTCTGATACCATTCTGTAACATCCCCAGTCCACCGTACACGATATTGTCCGCTTTGCGGATACCCTCTGCATAACAGCATGCCGGCACCGCTCACGGTTTTGTTCCTGTCCGCACAGGCATACGCGGGACGCACCCAGACCGCACCCTGTGACATGCAAAAGGCCTCATGCAAGGAAGGTATCCATCCACCCTTATAAGGAGGACTTCGTTCCCCCTCCTAGCCGATGTGGGATCTCACAATCCATGGTATCAGAGCCGGTATCCCGGTATCCCGGTATGTAATTTCTTTTATTAATTCTTTTCTTTTAAGTTTGATTTAATGTGAGTTCCGTTATCGGGGTTAGTTGAGTTGGGTCAAATCGTTAAAGTGTCGGAATTTTTGGTTAGTGGTGAGAGAGTTGTAAGTGGAGGGGCTAATTGTGCCAAAGGCCCAAAGACCCACCTTGGGTTCGGCCCATGCAAGGGAATATCGAGACTTAGGTATATTGTTTGGTGTTGTTGCCGTGAGTATTACACAAAGAAAAAAAAAATAAAGAAATAGCAAACCCATTCTTTGGTTTGGTTGTTGGAGTCGTGAGCAAGAAACAAAAAAAAAGAAATCTCTAACCCTACGGCCGTCGTGTAGAACCGAGAGAGAGTCGCCGCCGGCGAGGGGAGAGGGGAGGAACCACCGACCACCACTGCCGCTGCCGACCACCGTTGTTGCCGCCGGAGTTACGCCGGAGTCGAGGAAGGAGGGCGAGAGTAGGAGAGGACTAGAGGACGTCGTCGTTTTCGTCGCAAGGTAAGTCCTCGTTCCCGTTTTCGTTTTCTTTTCTTTTCCGGCGAAGCAACCACCGCCGCACGCCGCCTCTGTGGTGGCCGGGCGTGGGCGGTCGGGGCTGGTGAGGTTGCGGGTGCGGGTGGGTTCGCGTAGAGCGATCGAAAGAGAGGGCGGTGATATGAGGGTGTGCGTGCGTGTGTGTGTGATCGCCGCCGACCACCACCGACGCCGGAGGCGGCAAGGGGGGGGGTGGTGCACGGCTGTTGTTACACCTTGGTATAATCTGTTCCAGTAAGTTTTAGGCTTCCCGGGGCTGTTTGGGTTAAGCATTGTCTTAATGAGATTTTAATCGTTAGTTATCATTTTATGTGAAAACGTTGTCTGCCACTGTTTTGTGACGGCCATAACTTTTCCGTCGTAGCTCGGATTGAGGCGAATCCGGTGCCCACGGTTCACATTCTGTGCCGGGCACACTTTTCGTGTTTTAGCGGAAGTCTGGTTCGGCCTCTAACTAGGCGTAAAATGGCTGTTTTCACAGCAGGTCTGCACATGACAGCTTCGTGTCCTGTTTTTAGAAAATTCGTATTAAATTGTAGAAAAATCGTTAGGAGGCGTATAATATGTCCTTGGAACCCTAACTCAGAGTACTTTCTGGTCATGAAATAATATTGGGAATTTTCTGGGTTTAAGGGGGTCGAAACAGGTCCCGAACAGACCTGTTTTGGGTGAGCGGAATATAGTTTTAGTGACGGTTTAAGCGTGTGTCGTGTCATAGGGTCCGGGTCTCGTATTGACACGTTTTAACATGCGTTTAGGTGCTGGGAAGTGACCGTATTTGTGAAGCTTGAATTGTGTTATTAAGCTGGGCGCGCATTCGAGGTGAGTTCTCTCACTGTGTAGTTAGGGGTTGTATGCATGTCATAATAGTTTGTATGTACTATTGTCTTTGTGGTGTGAACTAGTTGTTTGTGGTGTGTAATATTTGATTGGTTTGAATGCTTGGTATAAATGTGTCACATTACAATTCGGTGGGACCGAGGCCTCGATGGTACTGAGGTGTTGGATACATTACAATTCGGTGGGACCGAGGCCTCGATGGTACTGAGGTGTTGGATACATTACAATTCGGTGGGACCGAGGCCTCGATGGTACTGAGGTGTTGAATACATAATTACTTGTAGATGTTTACTCGTTTTATGTAACTGTGATGTTGTTGCTTATGTGCGGATAGGGGTGATATGTATATAATTCCTATCTGCGCATGTGTTGGAATTCACTAAGCTTCGTGCTTACCCTTTCCCAATAAACTGTGGTTTCAGGTACGGGCGGCTCCAAGGCGTGACGAGTACACACTGGCGCGCGAGAAGAGCTGGTTGCTTTATGATTTTAATAATTAAACGTTTATTCCGCTGGTTTTATTTTTATAAAGACATTAATTATGTGTTTGCAAACGAAACGTTGGGATCATTTATTGAGTTGTTATCAATGAATTGTTTATTTAAAAATTTAAATTTGCTTGTAATTTTTGGGACGTTACAACTTGGTATCAGAGCCGGGAACCGGACTGGTGTGCCAGCGAGGACGCTGGGCTCCCAAGGGGGGTGGATTGTAAGATCCCACATTGGTTGGGGAGGGGAACAAATGTTGCCTTATAAGGGACTTGATACCTCCTCTATCAGACGCGTTTTAAAACCGTGAGTCCAAGTGTGCGGACAAAGCGGACAATATCTGGTACGGTTGGCCTGGGATGTTACAGATGGTATCAGAGCACAGCTTGAGTGAATCAAACACACCTCGGTGTGTTTGGTCTCAAGTTGCGGCTGGAAAATTTTCAACTTCCTTATTAAACCTTTTGGGGAATAAAAGTAAAAGGTAAAAACCCGTTCGAGGAACGGTGACCGAGGGCGCAGTGTGTACAGTCAGCCGGAGCCGAAGGGAAAGGTACAATGCTTAGTGTTTTATTGCTTTCTAGATCATAGAGTATGCATGCTAGATTGCCTGTTGTGGACACTATGCTGTATGTTGAACTACTTGCTATTAAGAATTTATGCTAACTATGATAGGTTACTAAGTGGATGCCCTCTAGGTTGTATGCAGTAAGAGATTTATAGCCTTAGAATATTCGATTTAGTTCTATTGCGCAGCTCTTGTTTGAGTCCAACCGTTCTAGGATAGAGTCTTGTATTCGACTGTCTATTTATTTCGCACTGCATATAATCGGGTATTCGCGAGGTCACTCGTCATAATTAGTAGGGATTCGGTAGTAGCAAGGGTAGTGGGATAAGAGGAAATTCCTAGGGAGCTAGGAAGGGTGGATGTATATATATGCTGGTGCAGGCATATGGTTAATTATATATTTAATTGTTGTTGTATGATCGGGGTGACCGATGGTTTATTAAGTATACAATTGTGGCTGTCTGATCGGGGAGACCGATGGTTTATATATACAGTAGTTGTATGAGTTGCCTGTTTAGGATATGTTCTTGAACTGGCATGTGTGGATTAATTATATTATGTGTATAGTTTCGGCGAGAAACTACTTGGACCCTCGAGATGAGACTCGGAACGAGCGATGATAGGTGTGGAAGGTAGTAGTAGAGCTCCTACTACCGGAAGCACAAGATCAATGCTCGAGTCGGGGAAGTCACGAGGAATCCAAGGAGTTGGGCGTGAGTGTTGTTAGTGTGCGTTGTTATGTGCTAATAACGCGTTGTATTATCTACCCTGAATAGCCGTCACGAGGAGAGACAAATATAGTAGATCCACTGGTACATGTGTGTACTTGACTTGCTTTGATGGATGATCGTTGGGGTAGTGTTGAAGGTCCTAAACTAGTAGTCGTTGGAATAGAAAGACGATTATAGTATTAGTCACTTGGAGTGACGATAAGGATGATATTTGTTGTAAGCAGATCATTTCGGGCCAAGATGGAAGATTGTGCTAGAGTCATAGGCTTATAGAGCCGACTTTGATTTGAGGAAAAATCGTAGGGATTATTTGTCGTAATTTTCCATCTTGCCCCTAGAGGCGTAAATGTCCGGAGGACGATAGTGGATTGGAAAGGTAGAGAGGAGCATGAGTCGAGACGTTGAATGTCGACTGAGTCGTGCACAAAATTTATTTTGAAAATAGGATTGCATTAGCTAATCCTTGTGTTTCCAATCCTTATATGGATTGTGTTTTGAAACTTTGGGAAATGTTTAGCACACACACAAGATTTCGAATTATAGTTTTGAAAATGCTTGTAACCGTTTTATCACGGGAGTTGAAAACTTGTAAAAGATTGTTTCATTTTATTATTTTCCAACGGTTCTTTCGGGTACGATAATATCCGTGTTTTGTGGTGGTTAAGATGTTGGGTAAGCGACTACGGCTTGAGACTCTAACATTGGAACTCATCCACATGTGTTAGAGTTGAGACGAAAAGTTGCATTCCACGATGTCTGTATAAAGGCTATTTTGGTGATTTGTTTAAAATGAGTTTGGAATTCCAGTGTCGCTTAACTTTTCGTTCGAGAGTTTGTATTACTAAGTGTTTTATTGCAAATAGTTCAGTGTGTGGATTGATTCATGCGTGACATAGGTGATGCATGGAGGAATTTTTGGTAACATTTCATAAGGAGTTGTTTAGTGCGCTTTTTAGTCAGCTAAAGGTTTTATTGACATTTCCATGAAAATATTTTGTAAATGATTTTGTAAATCAATTGGGGAAATGTGCTTTTAAGTGTCATGTGTCATTTCGAGAATTTTCAGGGTATGAGTCCTTTTGGAAAACTCTTTTGTTTAACCCGTGTTGAGTCTGAGACTAAGGTTGACTTCAGAGTATTGCTTGCTTAAACTTTGTTTAAACGCATTTTTCCGACCTATGGGTCTAACAAGCGTGGAGCATTTTGCTCGGTTTTGACTTGGAGTTAGTCATGGGCCAATTGCCCGGTTTTAATGGCTCGATGTGGAGTCTAGTTGATGAGTTGTTTTGTCGCACTGTTTGGCATTCTTTGCACGTTGAGTGTTTACATGTTTGGGTGAATGAGTCAATCCGGAATAGGCATGTCGTTGGTAGGCTGTTTGCTTTGGATCCTTAGACACGATAGTCAGTCGTTGGTAATGGTCGGTTAGGTGTCTCGGGATGGGACCCTGGTATTCATGTGTTTTAACCTAGACCTTCCAGTAGGTACTAGGAGGATATAGTTGTGGGCACTTACCTGGGAGGTAGTTCTGGTGTGCTGGGTCTTGAGGCGTTACCTGGGAGGTAGACGTTAAGGTGTATCTTTGATACGGTGTGACTTGGCTTCGTAGAGCAAGTGTGGATGATACGTCGACGGTGGAAGGTAGATATTCCACGCGCGTTAGTACTGTAGGCCGAATAGTATCGGTTAAGGGATTGGCGCCTTTATTATTTAGAGAATAAATGCGCATCAACCATTTTGAGGTAGGTGGTATATTTAGGTGTCGACTTTTGGGCTTGAGGCCAAACACCTTTAGTGTAATCGGAGATTTGTAGCCGATTTTTAAAATAATTATGGTGATGGTAGTAGTAACCCTGAGATGCCTACTTGTGATGAATGGTTGTGGTGGAATGACCTTCGTGGGTGATTATCAATTTACTGGTTTGATGATGCGTGTAAGGTAAGTTTTGGGAGTCTATTAGAACTCGTAGGAGTTAATCGACGGTTAATGGTAGGAATGATCGGATCTGAGTATCCAGTTGGGTATATTGATGGGCAACTTTAGAATGGTTAGAGCTTGAGATTTGACTCGGGATGTATGGAATATCTAAGGTTGGGGGACAACCGAAGTCGCTTGGCTAGGAATGATTCCAATTGTTGGGGTGTTCTGCCGATCATAATCCCGGTGTCCTAGAAGGAGTACGTTAGTTAGAAAAGTATTCGAGAAGTTTTAGAAGGGGTTCGAGTGGACGTGGAAACCCGAAGCGGAGATGCGCAAGAACTATCCGGAGCTATTCATAGGCAGAGACTTCGAGGACGAAGTCTAATCCAAGTGGGGGAGAGTTGTAAAGCCCGTATCCCGGTATGTAATTTCTTTTATTAATTCTTTTCTTTTAAGTTTGATTTAATGTGAGTTCCGTTATCGGGGTTAGTCGAGTTGGGTCAAATCGTTAAAGTGTCGGAATTTTTGGTTAGTGGTGAGAGAGTTGTAAGTGGAGGGGCTAATTGTGCCAAAGGCCCAAAGACCCACCTTGGGTTCGGCCCATGCAAGGGAATATCGAGACTTAGGTATATTGTTTGGTGTTGTTGCCGTGAGTATTACACAAAGAAAAAAAAAATAAAGAAATAGCAAACCCATTCTTTGGTTTGGTTGTTGGAGTCGTGAGCAAGAAACAAAAAAAAAGAAATCTCTAACCCTACGGCCGTCGTGTAGAACCGAGAGAGAGTCGCCGCCGGCGAGGGGAGAGGGGAGGAACCACCGACCACCACTGCCGCTGCCGACCACCGTTGTTGCCGCCGGAGTTACGCCGGAGTCGAGGAAGGAGGGCGAGAGTAGGAGAGGACTAGAGGACGTCGTCGTTTTCGTCGCAAGGTAAGTCCTCGTTCCCGTTTTCGTTTTCTTTTCTTTTCCGGCGAAGCAACCACCGCCGCACGCCGCCTCTGTGGTGGCCGGGCGTGGGCGGTCGGGGCTGGTGAGGTTGCGGGTGCGGGTGGGTTCGCGTAGAGCGATCGAAAGAGAGGGCGGTGATATGAGGGTGTGCGTGCGTGTGTGTGTGATCGCCGCCGACCACCACCGACGCCGGAGGCGGCAAGGGGGGGTGGTGCACGGCTGTTGTTACACCTTGGTATAATCTGTTCCAGTAAGTTTTAGGCTTCCCGGGGCTGTTTGGGTTAAGCATTGTCTTAATGAGATTTTAATCGTTAGTTATCATTTTATGTGAAAACGTTGTCTGCCACTGTTTTGTGACGGCCATAACTTTTCCGTCGTAGCTCGGATTGAGGCGAATCCGGTGCCCACGGTTCACATTCTGTGCCGGGCACACTTTTCGTGTTTTAGCGGAAGTCTGGTTCGGCCTCTAACTAGGCGTAAAATGGCTGTTTTCACAGCAGGTCTGCACATGACAGCTTCGTGTCCTGTTTTTAGAAAATTCGTATTAAATTGTAGAAAAATCGTTAGGAGGCGTATAATATGTCCTTGGAACCCTAACTCAGAGTACTTTCTGGTCATGAAATAATATTGGGAATTTTCTGGGTTTAAGGGGGTCGAAACAGGTCCCGAACAGACCTGTTTTGGGTGAGCGGAATATAGTTTTAGTGACGGTTTAAGCGTGTGTCGTGTCATAGGGTCCGGGTCTCGTATTGACACGTTTTAACATGCGTTTAGGTGCTGGGAAGTGACCGTATTTGTGAAGCTTGAATTGTGTTATTAAGCTGGGCGCGCATTCGAGGTGAGTTCTCTCACTGTGTAGTTAGGGGTTGTATGCATGTCATAATAGTTTGTATGTACTATTGTCTTTGTGGTGTGAACTAGTTGTTTGTGGTGTGTAATATTTGATTGGTTTGAATGCTTGGTATAAATGTGTCACATTACAATTCGGTGGGACCGAGGCCTCGATGGTACTGAGGTGTTGGATACATTACAATTCGGTGGGACCGAGGCCTCGATGGTACTGAGGTGTTGGATACATTACAATTCGGTGGGACCGAGGCCTCGATGGTACTGAGGTGTTGAATACATAATTACTTGTAGATGTTTACTCGTTTTATGTAACTGTGATGTTGTTGCTTATGTGCGGATAGGGGTGATATGTATATAATTCCTATCTGCGCATGTGTTGGAATTCACTAAGCTTCGTGCTTACCCTTTCCCAATAAACTGTGGTTTCAGGTACGGGCGGCTCCAAGGCGTGACGAGTACACACTGGCGCGCGAGAAGAGCTGGTTGCTTTATGATTTTAATAATTAAACGTTTATTCCGCTGGTTTTATTTTTATAAAGACATTAATTATGTGTTTGCAAACGAAACGTTGGGATCATTTATTGAGTTGTTATCAATGAATTGTTTATTTAAAAATTTAAATTTGCTTGTAATTTTTGGGACGTTACATTCTCGCTCTTGGGGGTTGATCTTCAATGAACATATTGGAGGAGTTGATGAGGATATCCTCAATCATGCGATCAATTTGTTGGTTTTGTTCAAGAACTCGTGATTGCCATGCGTCAAATTCATCATCTGATTCTGATGATGAGTTTTCATTGAAAGACATTTTAGTGAAATATGGAATTTTTTGTAAGGTGTTTGAGGAAAGATTGTATGAATAAATGGTGATGAAAGACAACCATATATATAGCATAATATTGGGGGACAATAGCATGTGATCTTTAGAAAAAAGACAATACATAATCAGTGGGGGACAATAGCATGTGAACTTTAGGAAAAAAGACAATACATAATCAGTGGGGGACAATAGCATGTGAACTTTAGGAAAAAAGACAATAGATAATCAGTGGGGGACAATAGCATGTGATCTTTATGGAAAAAGACAACCATTCATTTTAACATAAAAAATACATAATACAAACTACTAATACATAATACGAGAAGTACAAACAAATACAAGAAATACTAAATTAGTAGTACATAATACGATAAGTAAAAACAAATACAAGAAATAATACATAATACTAGAAGTACAAACAAACACATCACTATCCATACAACTTTGCCAAAAGACGTTCTTTCAACTCTTCTTGTGCTGGTGACAGACTTTCTTTGGACATCAGTACGCGCAACATTTTGTGGTCTTGAACGATTTGAAAATTCTCTTGATCAAAACTGATTTTCTTTTTCATCACTTCAACTTCATTGTTCCTTGTAATCGTCATTGCACGAAGATTTTCATTAAAATCATTTGAAATCGAAGAAAGTTGTGATGCCTTACCTTTTCCTTTTTTTTTTGTTGCATCTCTGCCTGCAGGACGTGAAATTGTTGAACCACTAGTTGGCGATTCTTGGTTGATGTCGACAGAATTTCCTTCCTCCGTAGTTCTTGATTTTTTTGTGCTTCCACCACTTTCTTCATCATCCACTTCATATACCGAGCGAGAACGTGTTGGTTCACGATGTAACTGCAAGTCCCACTTGGGATGTTTACACATAACTTCATTAAATACCTTTAGATCATTAAACTTTTTCCCAGTCGCCTCATAAATTTTGTGAGCTACGTTCTCTACATCCGTGTTACTCATTCCACTCTTTTTTTGACGGTATGCTTCTCTGTAAGCACCAACCCACTTGCTTGCATTTTCGTTAAGTCGAGACCAACGACCTTTCATTTGATTTTCGTTCCGGTCACCAAGCCCTTCTGGATTTTCTGCTCGAGTTGCATCATACTGTTCTTTCACTCGTGACCACAACTTTCCTTTCTTTTGGTTTTTGCCACGAGTAGCATCTTCACTAACGAAGATCCATGATGACATCAGAACCATATCTTCTCTCGTATCCCATGAATCGACTCTTGAACCCTTTTGCGAAGTTTGAACATTTTCAGGGATGCTAATGTGATTATCATAAGAAGGTAACTCAAGGTTTTCATTTTGTGTGTTTGAGTAATTTTGAAGGTTATCAGGATATTCAGAACTCAAACAATAATTTGGGTAGTTTGGATCCATAACAGAAAATTGCAAAAAATAGAGTTTTCAAGATAAGAGAGTCTTGAAATAGAGAGAAAGATTGGTGTGCTGAAAATATGTCATGTTTGGTCTCTATTTGTAGGGAATTGAAAAATATGAATTTTGGTATATTTTTTATTTTTTTTGTTAAACTTATCTTTTTATTAAGATAAGATTTATCTAAAAAAATCTAATTAAACCAATCACCTAATGCCATGTGTAAAATATTTACTTAAAAAATAAAAAACAATATTCTCAATCCAAGATTGGATTGCAATTGGGATTGCTTTGACCGTGTTCAAATAATGTAATTTATCATTTATGTGTATTAATTTATTTTGTCTTTTAGTCCAAAGAGATTGGGTTGGATTGCCATTAAAGTTAGTCTTAGGGCAAGAGAAGAGTCACCTACACACACTAGCCACACACACTTGATTTGTTCTTCATTGTATTGTGTGAGCTTGATTGATTCATTGAATATAGAGGTGGACACTTTAATGTTATTGGATTGATTACTTGTTTCTAGGATCACAATTGGTATCAGAGCTTGTAAATCTGTGATTTGATTAGGATTGAGAGAAATATTTCCATTTTTGAGAGTTCTTCATTTTTCTTCAATTTTTGATTGATTTTAGCCATTAGAGTTCTTCTAATGGATTGGAATTGATCAAGGGTTGTTTCTAGGATAGTCCTGTCTGTTTTATTCCGTAAAAACGCAAGGATCGAAGCTCAGATTGGATAGTTTTCTTTTTTTCGCACTTTTAACTTACTGCACTCTGTTTTGGATTGAAAATCACTGTTCTAGTGGTTTTTGGACAAAACTTGAAGTAGTAAATCTGTTCAGAATCGTATTTCGACCTTACCTACCAATTTTCAGATCATTTGGATCATTATTGAAGAATCAACTTTCGATCATTTGAATCTTCATCGAAATCGCAATCGTCTGATATTCATCGAAATCGCAGTGAACGTTGAGTGAACATTTCCAAGTCGCAGTGACCTATTGCGACTTCGATCCCGAATCGCAGTCCATTACCCCGTGAACAGTACCAAATCGCAATCCTTTATTGCGACTTCAAGTGTTGCGATTCCAATTATTGCGACTTCAAGTGTTGCGATTCCAATTATTGCGACTTCATTTGTTGCGATTCCAATTATTGCGACTTCATTTGTTGCGATTCCAACTGTTGCGACTTCATTGCATTGCGACTTCAAACCTATTGCGACTTTAAGTGCGTTGAGACATAAACTTGAAAATTTAAAAGTTACTCCTAATCAGATTAATCAGATTCTTAACGATCAACAACAAGTAATCCAAAATGACTGCCAGAGATATGTTAACTATTGGTTCAAAGGACAAACCGCCCGTTCTTTTCCCGAAAGACTTCAAGATTTGGAAAGACAGATTCCTTGACTACGTTGAAAGACAAGAAAATGGAACTTTTATCCATGAATCCTTGATAAACGGGGTTCAAGGAGAGGTTCGTGAAGAAGATCCAGAAGGTAACATCTTAGTTATTCATCCAAAGGACTACACAGGTGACAATTTGTTGAGATACAAAGCCGATAAAGCAGCTAGGTCATTGGTTATGCAAGCCTTAACCAATGACATATATCGGAAGGTTGATAGTTTAAGTGAAACAGGTAAAGGTATGTTTGATGAACTTATCAAGCTATACAAAGGGTCAGAAGTGGAAAACCAGCTGAGAGTATCAAATGTATTCAATACGTATGAGAATTTCAAGCAGAAGGAGGGTGAGAGTTTAGATAAAGCATATGATCGTTTCACAACTATCCTAAATGATCTCAACAGTTACAAAGTATCAAAATCCATCATGGAGACTAATGTGAAGTTCTTGAACGTGCTTTAGCCCGAGTGGAAGAAGTATGCTCATAGAATGAAACAAAACTCTCAACTGGATTCTCTTCCGTTACAACAAATGTTTGAAACCTTAAAGCAAGATGAAGATGATGCTGAGCTGAAAAGGAAAAAGTTGATGAAGAATGATAAGAATGGTAAGAAGGAAAAGAAGATGGTGGGGTCTGAGAAGAAGGCAGAAGAAGATGAGCTTGAAGATGAGCCGTTAGCATTGTTGTCAAGAAAAGCTAAGGGCAAGAGTGTTCAGAGAGAAGAATTTGAATTAGACCAAGCTGACTTGGATGAAGCAGAAAGCTTAAGGCAGGCTATGATATTTCTTTCCAAGGCCTTTCAGCACAGATTTGTAAAAACTCCCGGATCAAACAACCAACGTTACTCATCTGGTTCTAAAAACTATGAACACAAGAATCGGATTGAGTCAAAGAAGTTTGATGATCACAAAGAAGATGGCAAAAGGCTGGAGATGAAGAAGTTTGTTGAGAAAATGGATGAAGATCAAAAGTGTTACAACTGTGGAAAAACCGGTCACTTCTCCAAAGATTGCTGGAAACTAAAGGTGAAGAATTCCGACTACTACAAGCAGAAGGCTTTGTTAGCTGAACAGAAAGAATCGGGGATTGAGCTTCCAGTGGAGGAAGAGTTTTGGTTGGACCAGATAGATGATGAAGAAGAGGAAGACACGACTGCTTTTGCTAGGATGTGCTTGATGAGCAGAGATGATGAGGATTCAGAGGCTGATGCGGCGCCTGAGACAGATGAGGTAGATCTCTGCACTATTAATCATTTTGGTAATCAGTTCAAAGTTTTTCAATTAAAACTTGATGAACAAAGCGAGAAACTCAAAAAGGCACATAAAACTATTGAACTTCAAAAGCAAGCTATCATTGACCATAAACAGTTAAATGATGATTTGAAAGTTGAAAGGGTTGAGATCGAAAAATCTCGAACTTATTTTCGAAGAAGAATGGATGAAATGGGAGAAAATGTAAGAATTGCTGAAAATAGAAAGAATGAGCTCGAACAAATGTTGCGTTCTTATAAAGATATAAACAACGAATTGTCTGAAAAAGCGAGTGATCTGGAAGCGAAACTGTATAAACTTGGTCAATCCGAACAAACCATTTTTCTAAACACGCCAAAGAATTTCAGATATTACAACTCTAAATGGGGTGTGGGATATGACAATCCTCACTATTTGGAGAATGCTTTGAAAAAGGCACCTTGTATATACAAGTTTCAATGGCTTAAGTTTCTAAAAGATCCTAAATTCAAGATTAAATGGCTTAATGAGGAGGAACATGGAGTTGAGGAAGAAGTTAAAAGAAAGACAACTGTAACCATGCAACTTCCTTATATTTATGATCAAGCAAATAGGAAGGCAATGCAAGATAAGAAAACCTTGCCTAATGACTATTTTGATAACTATGTTGTTCAGTCACCAAAGGTGTAAAGCCCGTGTCCCGGAATGTAATTTCGTTTTATTTTTATTTTTTTAGAAATTTATGTAACGTGGTTGCCATTAGCGGGGTTAGACGAATCGGACCTAATTGTTAAAAATGTCGGAATTTTGGTTAGTTGCGAGAGGTTTGTAAGTTTAGGGACTATTTTTGTCAAAGTCCAACCCCCCCATGGGTTCGGCCCATGCATAAAAACACAGTCCATGTGTTTTGGTTTGTATTGGTGACGTGAGATGTAAACAAAAAGAAAGAACCCACCAAAAAAAAACCCTATG
Organism: Saussurea involucrata; assembly: GCA_033807775.1. Taxonomy (NCBI): domain Eukaryota; kingdom Viridiplantae; phylum Streptophyta; class Magnoliopsida; order Asterales; family Asteraceae; genus Saussurea; species Saussurea involucrata. The sequence continues at coordinate 167,662,203 of CM066322.1, forward strand.
GCACCAATTCTTCATCAATTGTTTTCTTGTGGTTGACGGCCGGAGAAAGGAACCGAGAGAGAGAGAGAGAGATCGAAGAGAGAGAAGCCGAGAAAGTGTTAGGGGCTGTTGCCGGCGACGAGGAGAGAGGAGGAAAGAGGCGATCGCCGGCGAGTTCGGTTGGTTTAGAGGGCGAGAAAGCGTGGCATCGAGGTAACCGTGTTGTCGTTTCGTTGTTTTCCTTGGTTTTGTTCGTCGCAAGTGTACCGCAAACCGCCACCACCACCGCCGCAGCCACGGCTGCCGGCGGTGGGTCCGCCGCTGCACGCCGCTGTGGTGGCGGCAGTGGGTGCGTGGGTGTGTGGGTTTGTGCGGGTGTGATGTTGCGGAGGAGTCGGGAGTGGGTGACGTTGGGAGGTCTCGCCGGAGGGTGTTACCGTAACCCTCGTCGCCGCCGCCGACCACCACCACCGCTGCCGGAGGCGGCAGTGGGTGGTGCTCGGTTGTTGTCCAGCGTAGAATAGCCCTTTCCAGTAAGCTTGTAGGCTGTTCGGATCTGTTTGGGTTAAGCTTTGGCTTAATGGGATTATAACCTTTAGTTATCATTTTATGTGAAAACGTTTGTCTGCCACTGTTTTGCGACGGCCATAACTTTTCCGTCGTAGCTTGGATTGAGGCGAATCCGGTGCCCACGGTTCACATTCTGTGCCGGGCACACTTTTCGTATTTTAGCGGAAGTCCGGTTCGGCCTCTAGCTAGGCGTAAATTGGCTGTTTATACAGCAGGTCCGGATGTGGCAGATCGCGTTCCGTTTTAAAAGTCGCGGTTTCTGCCACTGTTTTGGGAAAGCCATAACTTCTGCTAGGAATGTCGGATTGGGATGAAACCAGTGCCAAAAGTTCCCATTCTAAGTCTAGTAAGTTTCTTATGTTTTGCGGAAAAACCAGTTCGGACCGTAGCTAGTGTCAAACTGCTGTTTTATAACGAAAGGTGCTGTTTTTCGCTGTGCAGTTAATCAGCTTTGTAAAATCCATAATAAATTGTAGAAAAATCGTTAGGAGGTGTATAATATGTCCTCGGAACCCTAACTCTGAGCACTTTCTGGTTATGAAATTTAATTGAGGATTTTCTGGGTTTATGGAGGTCGGAACAGGTCCCGAACAGACCTGTTTGGTTAGACCGAAAAGTCGTTTTAGTGACGATTTAAGGGTGCGTCGTGTTTTAGGGTCCGGGTCTCGTGTTAATACATTTTAACGATTGTTTAGGTGTTGGGAAGTGATCTTGGATTTGTGAAGCTTGAATTATTGTTTGTGAGCTAGGCGCGTTTACGAGGTGAGTTCTCTCACTATAACTAATGTCGGTTACTTTTTACATTACGATTTGTACGTGTGTGGTAGTTTTAATTGTTTGTGATGCGGGACTAAATAGTGGGGCGTCTAGTCGGACCTTTATTGTTATGACTACGTGGGTGGCGTAGGAGTTCGGTGGGGCCGAGGTTTATATACGCGGGTGGCGTAGTGACTCGGCGGGGTCGAGGTTTATATACGCGGGTGGCGTAGTGACTCGGCGGGGCCGAGGTTTATATACACGGGTGGCGTAGGAACCCGGGGGAGCCGGGTAATGCTTGCACGGTTATCATGTGGTCGGGTGGACCAGCTTATGCCTTTGGGTGGGATGGTGTAGGTATGCATGTTTATGATTTGTTCGTAGACTTGTATGCTGTTTATGTGCAATTATCTGTTTAGAGGTGGTGTGGAAGTAACTGTGTTATTTATGGTGTCTGAATTCACTAAGCTTCGTGCTTACCCTTTCCCAATAAAATTGTGGTTTCAGGTGCGAGTGGCTCCAAGGCGTGACGAGTACACACTGGCGCGTGGGAAGAGTTGATTACTTTTATGATTTTAATTTCAGACATTTATTCCGCTGTTTATTGTTCGTAAAAATATTAATTATGAGTTTGCAAACGAGATGATTGAATTATTAAATGAGTTTTTATTAATGAAATGTTACTTTAAAAATTTTAAATTCCTTGTAATTTTTGGGACGTTACAACTTGGTATCAGAGCACGGCTTGAGTGAATCAAACGCATTTCGGTGTGTTTGATCTCAAGTTTGCGGCTATAAAATTTTCTTTAAAGTTTTTGGGAAATAAAAAGAAGGAAAAATCCGTTTGAGGAACGGTGATCGAGGGCGCAGTGTGTACAGTCAGCCGGAGCCAAGGGGGTAAGGTACATTGCTTAGTGTTGTATTGCTTTCTAGGCATAGGGTATGCATGCTAGATTGCCTGTTGTTGACACTATGCTGTATGATGACTGCTTGCTAATAGGAATCAATGCTAGTTATAGTAGGTTGTTAAGTGAAGGCCCTATAGGTTGTATGCAGTAAGAATCATATAGCCTTAGAATATTTGATTTAGTTCTATTGCGCAGCTCTTGTTTGAGTCCAACCGTTTTAGGATAGAATCTTGTATTCGAATGTCTATTTGATTCACGCTGCATGCGACTGGGTATTCGCGAGGCAACTCGTTATGGCTAACAGGGATTCCGTTGTAGCAAGGGTAGTGGGATGAGATGAAATTCCTAGTGAGCTGGGAATAGCGTTTACATATGAGTACGTATGCAAAAATTGCTTTCTAGAACATAGGAGTATGTATGCTAGATTGCTTGGTGCTTAATACACTGTATTGTATGGTTGTTACTTGCTATTAGGAACTTATGCTAACTTTGATAGGTTGATTAAACGGATGCACTATAGGTTGTATGCGGTAGGAACCGAATAGCCTTAGAATGTTGGATTTAGTTCTATTGCGCATCTCTTGTTTGAGTCCAACCGTTGTAGGATAGAATCTTATATTCAAATGTCTATCTGGTTTCCACTGTATACGACTATGCGTTCACGAGGCGACTCGTCAGAGTTAGTGGGGGTTCCGCCCTAGCAAGGGTAGTGGGGTATTATGTTTATTCCTAGGGAGCTAGGAAGAGTGTGTGTATGCGTCAGTATGAACATACGTGTATGGTTTTTGTTTGGGCGAGCAACTACTTGGATACCCGGGATGGGACTCGGAGCGGACAGTGATAGGTGTAGATGGTAGTAGTAGAGCTCCTACTACCGGAAGCACATGATCAATGTTCGAGTCGGGGAAAGTCGCGAGGAATCCAAGGAGTCGAGCGTGAGCATGGTAGGGTGAGTTATTATGTGCTAATAACTCGTTGTAATATCTACCCAGGATAGCCATCACAAGGAGGAACAACTATGGTAAACCTACTATTACAGGTGTGTACTTGTTTTGCTTTGATGGGATGATCGTTGGGGTAGTGTCGAAGGTTATAAAATAGTAGTCGTTGGAATAAAAGGACGATTCTAGTATGAGTCACTTGGAGTGACGATGAGGATGATGTTTGTTTCGGGCCAAGATGGATGTTTGTGCTAGAATCATAGGCTTATAGAGCCGACTTTGATTTGAGGAAAAAAAATCGTAGGGATTATTCGACGTAATTTCCCAACTTGCCTAAGAGGTTTAAATGTCCGGATGACGTTAGTGGATCGGAGAGATTTGGAGGAGTAGGAGTCGAGGCGTAGAATGCCGACTAAGTCATGCACAAAGTTTGATTTTTAAATAGATTGCATTAACAAATTATTGTGTTTCAAATCAGTTTATGGATGGTGTTTTGGAATTTGGGGAAATGTTCAGCACACACACAAGATTTTGAAATATGATTTTGAAAATGTATGAAATCGTTTTATTACGGGGGTGCAAACTTTGTTAGAATTTGTCTCATTTCGTTATTTTTACAACGGTTCTCTCGGGTAAGATGATATCCGTGTTTTGTGGTGTTTAAAATGTTGGGCAAGTGACTACGGCTTGTGACTTTAACATTGGAACTCCTCCACATATGTTAGAGTTGAGGCGGAAAGTTACATTCCACGATGTCTGTATAAAGCTTTTCGAATGATTTCGTTAAAATAAGTTTTGTTTTACGGCATGTTGAGTCGTGTGAGTTTAATTTCACGAGGTGCATATCTTATTTGTTTATGTGACCATTTGGGGAAATCTTGGAAATCAATTTAAAGAACCCCACCTTTTGAGATTTTATGAGGTTTTAGTCGATATTTTCAAATGATGAAAACAGATTGGTTTTTATTTTTAAGTTTGAAACTTACACGAGACAGTTGAGTTTTAACAAAAGTATATTTGTAAACCGTTTCATCGTTTTGTATGACTAGCCGACGCGCGTAAGATTTGTGGGTGAACCCTGTGCCACGACATTTTATGTTGAAAAAAAAAGAGAAATTTTGGGGTCAAATTTCGTGGAACTGATTTTGAAATTATGTGTACACTTTTGTCACACCCGGTGTAAGGTCGAGCGGTTACTTTAAATACATGTCATGAGTCAATTCATACTAGAACCGTGACGGTTCATTTTCAAAGAAATTATTTATTTCGCTTTACATTTTGTGAGTAAACTAAGCTGCAATGAAATGATTTTCAACATGATTTTCATATGTGGGACGAGCGTGTCCATTTTTGCGTAACTACCGACCTGGTAATAGTAGTTTTATTGCTTACGGTCTTTTTGAAATGAAAAATCTTGACGTTGAAAATATTTTGTAAATGATTTTGTAAACCAGTTGGGAAGTGCGCTTATAAGTGTTATGTGTCATTTTGAGAATTTTAAGGGTGTGAGTCCTTTTGGAAAACTCTTTGGTTTAACCCGTGTCGAGGTTGGGACTAATGTTGATTTTAGAGTATTGCTTGCTTAAACTTTATTTAAACGCGTTTTGACCGACTATGGGTCTAGCAAGCGTGGAGCATTTTGCTCGGTTTTGACTTTGAGATAGTCAGGGGTCAATTGCACGGTTCTAATGGCTCGATGGGGAGTCTTGTTGTTGGATTGTTTTTGTTGCACAGTTTTGCATTTATTGCACGTTGAGTATTTACATGTTTGGGTGAGTGAGTCATTCCGGGATAGGCATGTTGTTGGTAGACTGTTTGCTTTGGATCCTTGGTCATGACAGTCAGTCGTTGGTAATGGTCGGTTGGGTATCTCGGGGTGGGACTCCGGTATTCATGTGTTATGACCTTGACTTTCTAGTAGGCACTAGGAGGATATAGTCTTGGGAACTTACCTGAGAGGTAGTCCTGATATGCCGGGCCTTGAGACGTACCTGGGAGGTAGACGTTAAGGTGTATCTTGATACGGTGTAACTAGGCTTCGTAGAGCGAGTGTGGAGGATAAGTAGACGGTGGAAGGTTGGGTATTCCACGCGTATTGGTAATGTAGGCCGAATAGTGTCGGTTAAGGGAATGATGCCCTTTGTAATTAAGAGAATAAATGCGCAGTAACCTTTTTGAAATAAGTAGTATATTTAGGTGTCGACTTTTGGGCTTGAGGCCAAACACCCTTAGTGTAATCGGAGATTTGTAACCGATTTTGAAATAATAATGGCGATGGTAGTAATAACCCTGAAATGCTTATTTGTGATGAATGGTTATGGTGAAATGACCTTCGTGGGTGATTATAAGTTTACTGGTTTGATGATCCGCGTGAAATAAATTTTGGGAGCCTATAGAATTCGTGGAATTAATCGACGGTTAATGGTAGGAATGATCGGATCCGAGTATCCAGTTGGGTATACTGGTGGGCAACTTTAGAATGGTTAGAGCTTGAGATTTGACTCGGGATGTATGGAATATCTAAGGTTGGGGGACAACCGAAGTCGCTTGACTAGGAATGAATTCAGTTGTTGGAGTGTTCTTCCGATCATATTTCCAATGTCCGTGAAGGAGTTTTGTTAGTAAGAAAAGTATTCGAGAATTTCTAGACAGGGTGAGAAATTTAGATTCTAGTTGAGGAAAGTCCAGTGGCAACACAGAAAGGGCTCCGAGTGGACTTGGGAACTATCCCGAGGTTGAGATGTGGTAAAACTATCCAGAGCTGTTTGCGGACGTAGACTTCGAGGACGAAGTCTAATCCAAGTGGGGAGAGTTGTAAAGCCCGTGTCCCGGAATGTAATTTCGTTTTATTATTTTTTTTTAGAAATTTATGTAACGTGGTTGCCGTTAGCGGGGTTAGACGAATCGGACCTAATTGTTAAAAATGTCGGAATTTTGGTTAGTTGCGAGAGGTTTGTAAGTTGAGGGGCTATTTTTGTCAAAGGCCAACCCCCCCTGGGTTCGGCCCATGCATAAAAACACAGTCCATGTGTTTTGGTTTGTATTGGTGACGTGAGATGTAAACAAAAAGAAAGAAACCACCAAAAAAAAAACCCTACGGCACCAATTCTTCATCAATTGTTTTCTTGTGGTTGACGGCCGGAGAAAGAAACTGAGAGAGAGAGAGAGATCGAAGAGAGAGAAGCCGAGAAAGTGTTAGGGGCTGTTGCCGGCGACGAGGAGAGAGGAGGAAAGAGGCGATCGCCGGCGAGTTCGGTTGGTTTAGAGGGCGAGAAAGCGTGGCATCGAGGTAACCGTGTTGTCGTTTCGTTGTTTTCCTTGGTTTTGTTCGTCGCAAGTGTACCGCAAACCGCCACCACCACCGCCGCAGCCACGGATGCCGGCGGTGGGTCCGCCGCTGCACGCCGCTGTGGTGGCGGCAGTGGGTGCGTGGGTGTGTGGGTTTGTGCGGGTGTGATGTTGCGGAGGAGTCGGGAGTGGGTGACGTTGGGAGGTCTCGCCGGAGGGTGTTACCGTAACCCTCGTCGCCGCCGCCGACCACCACCGCTGCCGGAGGCGGCAGTGGGTGGTGCTCGGTTGTTGTCCAGCGTAGAATAGCCCTTTCCAGTAAGCTTGTAGGCTGTTCGGGTCTGTTTGGGTTAAGCTTTGGCTTAATGGGATTATAACCTTTAGTTATCATTTTATGTGAAAACGTTTGTCTGCCACTGTTTTGCGACGGCCATAACTTTTCCGTCGTAGGTTGGATTGAGGCGAATCCGGTGCCCACGGTTCACATTCTGTGCCGGGCACACTTTTTGTATTTTAGCGGAAGTACGGTTCGGCCTTTAGCTAGGCGTAAATTGGCTGTTTATACAGCAGGTCCGGATGTGGCAGATCGCGTTCCGTTTTAAAAGTCGCGGTTTCTGCCACTGTTTTGGGAAAGCCATAACTTCTGCTAGGAATGTCGGATTGGGATGAAACCAGTGCCAAAAGTTCCCATTCTAAGTCTAGTAAGTTTCTTATGTTTTGCGGAAAAACCAGTTCGGACCGTAGCTAGTGTCAAACTGCTGTTTTATAACGAAAGGTGCTGTTTTTCGCTGTGCAGTTAATCAGCTTTGTAAAATCCATAATAAATTGTAGAAAAATCGTTAGGAGGTGTATAATATGTCCTCGGAACCCTAACTCTGAGCACTTTCTGGTTATGAAATTTAATTGAGGATTTTCTGGGTTTATGGAGGTCGGAACAGGTCCCGAACAGACCTGTTTGGTTAGACCGAAAAGTCGTTTTAGTGACGATTTAAGGGTGCGTCGTGTTTTAGGGTCCGGGTCTCGTGTTAATACATTTTAACGATTGTTTAGGTGTTGGGAAGTGATCTTGGATTTGTGAAGCTTGAATTATTGTTTGTGAGCTAGGCGCGTTTACGAGGTGAGTTCTCTCACTATAACTAATGTCGGTTACTTTTTACATTACGATTTGTACGTGTGTGGTAGTTTTAATTGTTTGTGATGCGGGACTAAATAGTGGGGCGTCTAGTCGGACCTTTATTGTTATGACTACGTGGGTGGCGTAGGAGTTCGGTGGGGCCTCGATCCTAGACCCGAACGAACAACGAAAACGGACTAAAGGGAAAGGGGACAGAGCCTGGCGCCGATGGTGGCGCTGATCCATCGGCGCCGAGATCGGCGCGGATCCCTGGTTTGCCCTGCACGATTTTCTTCCCAAAGCCCAAAGGTTTCTCAATCCCCAAACTTCTCTAAATCGGTTCTAAACCTCTCAAATTGATACATTAGATATAATAAACCTTAAGAATCAATTTCCAACATTCTACTCAACATAAAACCCATCAAATCCACCTATTGATTCATGGATTTAAACCTCAAAACCCAAAAAGCTCAATCCATAGAAAATGGAGGTTACTAAGCAACAAGATGGAGTTCCTTACTGAAATGATCACAACTCATAGGGATTCAATCCCAAAAACATTGAACCCAAGGATTTCCAACTCCAACACACACTCTTGACCAAAACCCATTACACACAAGAAGAAGAAGATAAATGAAGAGAATCATACCTAGAAGATGATCTTCCAAAGCCTTTGATGAATCCCTCCCACTCCAAATTCCCAAAAGTTGGTCTTCTCCAAAATCCTTCTTCTCAAATCCTTAGCCGCCACCAAAAATGAAGAATGAGGGTTCTTCATCTGATTTATAACTCTAATTTCACACTCTAGAGCACATAAGTTTTCAATTTAACACCTTGGCCACCAAATTCCCTTTTATTCTAAAATGCCACAAGAGAAAACAATACTTAGGAATATGGTCCCTTTGCTAACTTTCACTCTTATTGCTCTAAGCACTAAACCTTCAACTTACTAAAGTTTGGGTTGTTACAACACTCCCCCCCCCTTAAAAGAATTCCGTCCCCAGAATTCCTTATTGGAAAGGATGCGGGTAATATGCCCACACTAAACCGACACTCTCCCAAGGTGTAGCCATTTCTAACCCAGCCAACCACCTCATACATCGAAACCTGGAACATCGGATGCATTCCCTTCGGTTCTTACGGTACTCTAACTCGTAGGCTACTGTCCCTACTCGATCGATCTTGACCACAAAAGACTAACTAAGGCTTCTCATGCACCTATACTTCCTTTGAGGAGGAACTTGGCGGAATCCCCCCGCTATAACATAAGATTCAATCACTAAGAAACAATCCCACACCTGACAGATTGGCACAAGACCAACCCTGTCCATCCCGACCACTCACAGCCTCGAGTTCCTTCATCGTATGACCACTCAGAATCGTGCACCACCCAACAATCGTCTAAGCAGAAAACATTTCCCTTTCCTGGACCACCTCGACCACAGTCCGTCGACTACAACACCACTCCCGACTTATACGTAACTAAGAGTAGGAACCTCCATACTTCCTACTTGATGCGATCACTTATCCGAATTCAACTTATCCTGCAAGCACATCGATTTATCCCTACCTGCCACAAGCGTTTAGACACAAAATATAACTTCGATTACCCTCACTCAACCAAGAGGAGTAACCATGGTCACACCATACTATTCTCACTAGATTAATCACTGCACGACCAATTCGTTTAAACATTTCTCACAGAGTCACTAACTTAACTCATGCACAATTTCCTTCCTCAATACTCTTCCCAATGGTTCGCACACTTATGAAAGACAACCTACACAACGCTGCACCTTTTGGCATTGCTGTCAAGTTTATTACTTCCAAATTTACTCACTTAATCCGACATACTAACTTCACCTCCCCACGTTGGCGTGGAGCACAACCCACCAAACATTACTTGCCCTTCTCTCTCTCGACCTTTCCACATGCTGATACCACTTTCTTATTACTCGCCTAACCAAACAGTTGCACCAAGATCCTAACTTAGGGCATTCAACCAAGTCGTCTTGAAACGGCACCAGTGTTCGACGTCACTACACATTCTTGATCTCCAACCTTTACTTCCTCGAACAATCCTTTCACACATGAGAAACAACTCGCATTCCTTAAGGATTTCGCATCTACTACACCCTATTTTGACTAACATCTCATCATCTTTTTCCGACTTCCAATGATCCCAGAAACATGCTTACTTAGCGACTCTTACAACTAGAAACACTTGGTTTCTATTTCGGGTAACCACCCACCACCACTCCGTCATTCTATTCCTAACATAATCATACCACGACGTCAACTTACTCCCACGTGCTCCAACAATCTGGTTAACAAACCGAACACCTCATCTGAAACCCCCAAAAGGCTTCTATTCGATGTTTCCTCTCTCTCCAACATCACATTACTACAACACTAGCTGGCACACTTAGCTCGACAACTACGGTCACTACACATCCGAGCACTCTTGGCCCATAACATCACACTGCAGACCAAATCTCTCATGATCATTCACACAATTCGAATTTGCCTTCGCATCCTCCCGAATACACAATCGAGTCTATCTCGCTACTTAGTCCTTCCCCAACTTGTTGAACTATAACTCACGAGTTCCCACTCAACTCAAACATACTCACTACCTTTGACCACTCCATTATTACGGCAATTCTTCATTATACCTAAGGCTTACACGATCCACCGGTACTAAGTGCTACCGCTTCCTCACACCACCATAGCACCATGCGACCGCATCACAACAAGCTAACATGATGCCTTTACTTACACAGGAGATATTACCTCCTTCATGCCACCCATAACACAATCTCATACGAAACAAAACGTTTCCCGACCTTGCCTTTCCTGGGTCTAGACGAACCATGTGTCCAGGTCAACTATCCAAAGCGCACCCGCTTCGATTACCCCGACATTTCGTTCTTATATGGATCATCATACCTTATAAGAAATCACTTATGCAACCACGATATTTCACTTTTGTAACATTCAAACAAGGATTTCCCGTTGGGATCTACCTCTCCTAACTCCTCGAACAAATTCTCGTTTCTCGCCAAATTTTTCCGCAATCTAAATCCGTTATACTAAACATCTGACACATAAGAGGATCATCAAAACCTCAATGGACATCACATTCACTTGAGTGATCTTCCATTCTCCGATTGCTCTCCCTAGGTGTTCCTACGCCATATCATTTACACAAATCTCGGACAACCTCCTTCGTTTGCCCGCAACGGGTTCATTCTCACGATTCAGTTTCCTGACAACGCCTCTAACTTAAGACATGATAAACAGTCGCAAACCTCCATATCAATGGACTACATGTGAAGATTCCACTCCTTCTAGACCACCTAGGATTCCTAACAGAATCCACTTCGTCCAACTCATCATAACCAACTTATACCCCACCGCTCTCACCTGAGGAAACACAAGACCTCTCTTAGCGTAGAAATTTAATTACCAAACATCTTAGTACTCCGACTCAAAGCCGATAACATTACATCAAGTAACGTAACGCTACTTATTACCACCACACCAACAGACACGCTTAGGTCATTTCGAATCTTACCGCAATAAAACCATTCTCGCATAACTAAGCAATAGCTCAAACTACTATCATACCGACATTCCAAATTCACTGCCCGGGACTCTCGGTATTCACCCACTTCCCCTAACGGGAACACTAAGGTCATAACTCGACCACATCTTATTCAACTAAAAATTCCACTCCCAAAGCCTTTCCTCAACCTCAATCGTAATACCCTTCCCGACCTAGCGAGTTCCTAGCCTTCATGCATAATGACACAACGATTGAAAACATTTTGTACACCTTTAGAAATACAGTAGACACAAAATCATAAAACAAGCTTGAGTATGTATGAGCCAACACCACTCAAGACGATTAGTAAAACACAACGATCGCAAGGATCGCTCACAGGCACTCTTACGATACTTCGTACCCTTGTCCATCCAACTCGATGCCGACACAACGGTCATCTCCAACGAAACCTTTTCCAATACGGCTAGAGAATTCAGAACGAAATCACTTACTCAAAGTGGGTCAGTTAACTCCAACACTCGCTTACATGAAAATAACGAGTCAGTACTCATTTTGTTTGTAAAACAACCCTCGCGATAAAATATTTTCAATATTTTCGTAATGAAGATTCTCTCCACAAGAAAAACGTGAAATAATTCGCAAATCACTAAGTTCAAAGCTTTATCGTATAATGAAAACGAGTTTGTCTATTACTTTAAAGAAAACACGCTCGCACGCGTCAACTCATTTCCCAAGTCAAGAAAACATATCATGTACGTACATGCTTTTTAACATGAAAGAGTCTCGTATAATACGTTTAACAACAAAATGCATTGAATTCAATATGCAAAAGGAAGGCTATTCACTCTAACTAAGTCAACCGCTGCGCTCACTTCAACTCTTCACTGACACCATACTATGACCAACAACCGCTTTCTTACTTATGCTACAACTTGTTGTACAAGTACTTCATAGCCCATCGGATCGACCACTCAACATGATTTACCAAACTAACCAGTTATCTCACTTCCTACTCTTATGCATACCTCAAAACAACACTGATCTCCTTCATTCATTAATCTTGCCACTAAACCGTTTGACTAAGGAATCCAAGACTAGATTCCCTCACTCGATCTTGAATTGAAGGCTTTCAAGATGCCAACCTACTTCTCACTTCCTATCCCATAGAGTTTACCTCTAGACAGTTCATCAACATTCTAGACAACACTCCTTCTAGAAGTTACAAACACCACATCACAAGGGATCTCCTATGACACATCAACTCTTTGCTATCAAGCACAAGGTTAGAACCTTCTACATACTGCCACTCTCACCACCCATCCCGACAATAGCGATTGATTACACCCATGCACCTGTAAATCCATAATAACATTGGCCAGATGCTACTTGAATTTACCTTACATGAGGGTTCTCACTACTATTGTCAAGATATCCTATGTTTACGGTCATTCCTAATGGCTTCCTATATCTCAGTTGTGTCCCACTCAACTCCACAGTTTAAGTTTAGGCCCATCCGGTCACCTAAATCCCTTAAACTATGGCTCTGATACCATTTGTAACGACCCGAAATCTCATAAAATAAACGATTAAACATTACAACCGAAAATGGTCCCAAAGTCTACAATACATCAAATTTACTCTAAGCTCGCAGCGGAAACCACCTTCACAACTGAGATACTACAAGAAGCCCGACGATACTCGGCAAGTCTTCACTACCTCTCGCTCTTTTACCACGACCCGACCTTCCATCCTCATAATATGAAACTTCATACACGACTAATACCTGAAAATGGTTTTTAAGTTTTGAAAGCGAGGGTTAGACCATAAGGTCTAGTGAATTCCCTCCTAAAAGCGTAGCCACAAAACATTTTACGAAACACGTTTCCTTGCAAACAATACTTGACACGTTTCCTTGCAAACAATACTTGACACGTTTCCTTGCAAATAACACTTGACACGTTTCCTTGCAAATAACACTTAACAAGTTTGAGCTCAAACAAGGGTATACACAGTGGTACGGACCAATAACACCTTACAAAGCCAGGCACGGCAACTCATCACCTTACAAAGCCAGGGACGGCAACTCATCACCTTACAAAGCCAGGGACGGCAACTCATCACCTTACAAAGCCAGGGACGGCAACTCGGGGGTCCTCCACTGTGTAACCCGACTCTACCACAAGCATAAACATTTAAAACATGCTTTAAAACTTACTCGAGGAATATCCTCCTTCCACTTGTAAAATAACACTTTTCATGCATGAGAAAACATAAGATTCATGATGATCAAGTAAACTCATTTTCAGTCATATCAATTCTTCGCAATTCATTTTAAAAGATAGAAATAATGCATAAGGGAACTCACCTTAGCGTTAGCACCTCGACACACGCTCCGAAACCCACACTTGTTCGAACCGAGCACCTGAATTGGGCACCACAAGAATGGTGTTAAACCATCTAACCATACTCCCAAACATCCTTAACATAACCCCAATACAATCCCCCAATCGCTGCCTCGATCCTAGACCCGAACGAACAACGAAAACGGACTAAAGGGAAAGGGGACAGAGCCTGGCGCCGATGGTGGCGCCGATCCATCGGCGCCGAGATCGGCGCGGATCCCTGGTTTGCCCTGCACGATTTTCTTCCCAAAGCCCAAAGGTTTCTCAATCCCCAAACTTCTCTAAATCGGTTCTAAACCTCTCAAATTGATACATTAGATATAATAAACCTTAAGAATCAATTTCCAACATTCTACTCAACATAAAACCCATCAAATCCACCTATTGATTCATGGATTTAAACCTCAAAACCCAAAAAGCTCAATCCATAGAAAATGGAGGTTACTAAGCAACAAGATGGAGTTCCTTACTGAAATGATCACAACTCATAGGGATTCAATCCCAAAAACATTGAACCCAAGGATTTCCAACTCCAACACACACTCTTGACCAAAACCCATTACACACAAGAAGAAGAAGATAAATGAAGAGAATCATACCTAGAAGATGATCTTCCAAAGCCTTTGATGAATCCCTCCCACTCCAAATTCCCAAAAGTTGGTCTTCTCCAAAATCCTTCTTCTCAAATCCTTAGCCGCCACCAAAAATGAAGAATGAGGGTTCTTCATCTGATTTATAACTCTAATTTCACACTCTAGAGCACATAAGTTTTCAATTTAACACCTTGGCCACCAAATTCCCTTTTATTCTAAAATGCCACAAGAGAAAACAATACTTAGGAATATGGTCCCTTTGCTAACTTTCACTCTTATTGCTCTAAGCACTAAACCTTCAACTTACTAAAGTTTGGGTTGTTACAACACTCCCCCCCCTTAAAAGAATTCCGTCCCCAGAATTCCTTATTGGAAAGGATGCGGGTAATATGCCCACACTAAACCGACACTCTCCCAAGGTGTAGCCATTTCTAACCCAGCCAACCACCTCATACATCGAAACCTGGAACATCGGATGCATTCCCTTCGGTTCTTACGGTACTCTAACTCGTAGGCTACTGTCCCTACTCGATCGATCTTGACCACAAAAGACTAACTAAGGCTTCTCATGCACCTATACTTCCTTTGAGGAGGAACTTGGCGGAATCCCCCCGCTATAACATAAGATTCAATCACTAAGAAACAATCCCACACCTGACAGATTGGCACAAGACCAACCCTGTCCATCCCGACCACTCACAGCCTCGAGTTCCTTCATCGTATGACCACTCAGAATCGTGCACCACCCAACAATCGTCTAAGCAGAAAACATTTCCCTTTCCTGGACCACCTCGACCACAGTCCGTCGACTACAACACCACTCCCGACTTATACGTAACTAAGAGTAGGAACCTCCATACTTCCTACTTGATGCGATCACTTATCCGAATTCAACTTATCCTGCAAGCACATCGATTTATCCCTACCTGCCACAAGCGTTTAGACACAAAATATAACTTCGATTACCCTCACTCAACCAAGAGGAGTAACCATGGTCACACCATACTATTCTCACTAGATTAATCACTGCACGACCAATTCGTTTAAACATTTCTCACAGAGTCACTAACTTAACTCATGCACAATTTCCTTCCTCAATACTCTTCCCAATGGTTCGCACACTTATGAAAGACAACCTACACAACGCTGCACCTTTTGGCATTGCTGTCAAGTTTATTACTTCCAAATTTACTCACTTAATCCGACATACTAACTTCACCTCCCCACGTTGGCGTGGAGCACAGCCCACCAAACATTACTTGCCCTTCTCTCTCTCGACCTTTCCACATGCTGATACCACTTTCTTATTACTCGCCTAACCAAACAGTTGCACCAAGATCCTAACTTAGGGCATTCAACCAAGTCGTCTTGAAACGGCACCAGTGTTCGACGTCACTACACATTCTTGATCTCCAACCTTTACTTCCTCGAACAATCCTTTCACACATGAGAAACAACTCGCATTCCTTAAGGATTTCGCATCTACTACACCCTATTTTGACTAACATCTCATCATCTTTTTCCGACTTCCAATGATCCCAGAAACATGCTTACTTAGCGACTCTTACAACTAGAAACACTTGGTTTCTATTTCGGGTAACCACCCACCACCACTCCGTCATTCTATTCCTAACATAATCATACCACGACGTCAACTTACTCCCACGTGCTCCAACAATCTGGTTAACAAACCGAACACCTCATCTGAAACCCCCAAAAGGCTTCTATTCGATGTTTCCTCTCTCTCCAACATCACATTACTACAACACTAGCTGGCACACTTAGCTCGACAACTACGGTCACTACACATCCGAGCACTCTTGGCCCATAACATCACACTGCAGACCAAATCTTTCATGATCATTCACACAATTCGAATTTGCCTTCGCATCCTCCCGAATACACAATCGAGTCTATCTCGCTACTTAGTCCTTCCCCAACTTGTTGAACTATAACTCACGAGTTCCCACTCAACTCAAACATACTCACTACCTTTGACCACTCCATTATTACGGCAATTCTTCATTATACCTAAGGCTTACACGATCCACCGGTACTAAGTGCTACCGCTTCCTCACACCACCATAGCACCATGCGACCGCATCACAACAAGCTAACATGATGCCTTTACTTACACAGGAGATATTACCTCCTTCATGCCACCCATAACACAATCTCATACGAAACAAAACGTTTCCCGACCTTGCCTTTCCTGGGTCTAGACGAACCATGTGTCCAGGTCAACTATCCAAAGCGCACCCGCTTCGATTACCCCGACATTTCGTTCTTATATGGATCATCATACCTTATAAGGCACCTTGTATTTATAAGTTTCAATGGCTCAAGTTTCTAAAGGATCCTAAATTCAAAATTAAATGGCTTAATGAGGAGGAACATGGAGCTGAAGAAGAAGTTAAAAGAAAAACAACTGTAACCATGCAACTTCCTTATATTTATGATCAAGCAAATAGGAAGGCATTGCAAGACAAGAAAACCCTGCCTAATGACTATTTTGATAGCTATGTTGTTCAGTCACCAAAGGGAACTGTATCAAAACCAGTTTCTGAAGGAAAAATATATTATCCTCCCTTGGTACTCGAACAAAAGCTTGTTGATCTTGAATTGAATATTAAAAGCAAAATTGATGAAGTCAGAAATGATGATCAACTTGCATTTGATATTGAAAAGGAAGTGATGCTAACTGTTTTGATAGATAGCATGAATGACAAATCTGAGAAGGTTGTTTCTGTTTCGTCTTTAAAAACCTTAGAAGAAAAGAAATCTCTTGAACTTAGATGTTTGAATCTCTCACGTCAAGTTTCGGATTTTCAGAAAAAGCTATTTCTTGAAAAAGAAAATATTGAGAAAGAAAGAGAGAGATTTAAATTTGAAAGAACGTCTTTTGAAACTGAAAATGTTTTTCTTTCAAAGAAAATATCTGATTTAGAAAACATTTTGATCAAAGAGAGAAATGATCTTGAGTCCAATAAAGAATACTTTCAAAATGAGATCTCAAGACTAATGGGAAAATTGACAAATTTATCCACCGAAGCTATGACAGAGTTTGCTAGCAAAGTTTCCTCTGATTCAGATGCTTCCTCATGCAAAGCCTTCATGGGTGATTCTCTTAATAGAAGCATGATGGCGGTTGATTTGGATGATTTTGGTCCCATTGAGTTAGAGGAAGAACCTGTTAATGAAAACTCTTATGACTTCTCTCATAACTCCTCCAATGATATTAAAGTTGATCATGTTATTGCCACTCCTTGTGAAAGGAAGGATAAGCAAGTTCAACAAAAGGATGTTAATTTTGACTTTAGTGCTAAACTTCCGGATCATTCTGATTTTTTGGTCAAGGAAGAGGAACCCAAGGAGAAATTCTTCAAAGGGGAATCTTCTAAGACTGTTGAGAAAAAGAAAAAGAAAAAGAAAAATAAGCGTAAATCTAAATCTTCTAAAGTTCAAAATTCCTACGCTTACGATTCTTACTTTGATTCCATTTCAGATCGTAATTTAAGAAACAACTCGCGGGTAGAGTGGAGAATAAAGGAGTTCACACATGATGTGGCCCAGAGAAAATCATCTACTGTCGCTTTTAATTCCAAGAAAAACACTTTTGTTTCTAATGTTAGTGATCGTGTTGCTTCAAACAAACAAAAACTTGTAATTCCGTACAAGATTTCTTCTATGCAACAACTGATTAATTTAGCACATGATCAAATTTGTTGCTCTTCATGTGGTGTAGATGATTTTATCTGCAAGTCTGATTATTCTTCATGGTTTGGTTATAATTTCTATGGTTCAAATCGTTTTTATTCAAATAGATATTATGATCACTATAATTCAAAGAAAAAGGTTAATTCTCCTAACCCGAAAGGACCCAATTGGCAATGGGTACCTAAAACTGTTTAAACTCCATTTTGCAGCTCTGTCATGTGTGGTATTTGGATAGTGGTTGCTCTAAACACATGACAGGTAGAAATGAGCTGTTAAACAACTTTGTGGAACACGATGGAGGGAAAGTTAAGTTTGGAAATGATCATTATGCTCCAATCAGAGGTTATGGAGATATTGTGACCGACAACGTCAGAATAACTAAAGTTTATGTTGAAGGCTTAGGGCATAACTTATTTAGTATAGGTCAGTTTTGTGATAAAGACCTAGAAGTCCATTTCAAGAAGACTCGGTGCGCAATTCTAACCGGTGGAGGAAATGAACTTCTAGTTGGTTCGCGAAAGTCAAATCTTTACACTATTGATCTATCAAAAGTTAAGCCGAAGAATGACGTGTGTCTGTTGACTAAGGCATCTATGGAAAAGAGTTGGTTATGGCATAGATGACTATCTCATCTCAACTTTCGTTACATTCAAAAGCTAACGTTGGGTGATTTAGTTATAGGTCTACCAGTTCTGCAATTTGAGAAAGACAACTTATGTACTGCTTGTGAGAAGGGGAAGATAAAGCGAGCCCCTCATCCACCGAAACCCGAACCCAGCACACAAAAACCATTAGAAATCCTTCATATGGATCTCTGTGGTCCGATGAAGACTCAGAGCGTCTGTGCCAAACGATACGTGTTAGTAATTGTCGATGACTATTCGAGATATACTTGGGTCAAGTTTCTTCGATCAAAAGACGAAACACCTGACTTGATAATCTCGTTAATCAAGCAACTTCAAGTGAACCGTCAACAATCAGTTCAGACTGTTAGGTCAGATAACGGGACAGAATTCAAGAACAAGACTCTTGATGATTTCTTTAAATCATTAGGAATTTCTCATCAGTTTTCTGCAGCTAGAACTCCTCAACAGAACGGAGTCGTTGAGAGACGAAATCGCACACTTGTTGACGCTGCCAGAACGATGTTGTCCTATGCTGATCTACCTCTGTTCTTGTGGGCTGAAGCTGTTGCTACAGCATGCTATACACAAAACCGTTCAATTATCCATCGCCGGTTTGGTAAAACTCCATATGAACTGATTAATAATAGAAAACCTGTGATACACTACTTTCGTGTGTTTGGTTGCAGATGTGTTGTGCTGAACGACAAGGACAACTTGAACAAATTCAGTCCAAAGGGTATTGAGTGCGTTTTCATCGGATACTCACTTACGTCAAAAGCATATAGAGTCTATTTCAAGTCGTCTAGAACTGTGAAGGAAAGCGTAAATGTCAGATTTGACGAAACCGAGATGATGGTTTCTGTGCAAAACAATACAGAACCCGCTATATCAGGTGTACTAGCATCAGGACAGATTCGTCCTATGGTGACTAGATCTTCGAACAAGGATCAAGCATCCGCTTCTAACTCTAAACCTGATGATCTTGATTTATTGTTTGAATACTTTTATGATGATTTTTTCAGAAGTGATAAACCTACTTCATCTATGTCTAACAGGAGCAATGTTGTTACACCACCAGCTAATGCTACTTTGTCAGGGCCTTCACCGGAACTGACTACTCCTTCATCTGGTGCAACAACTCCTGCTACAACTTCAAGTAACATGCATATGGAATCTCCACAAGCAACACAACATGTATCCATGGATGGTGCTTCTTCGTCAGGTACAACTTCTAATGACAATGGTGAGGATTCTGCAACTCAGCGTGAATCATCTTCTGAAGCAGAACCGGAGGCAGTTCCTGTTGACATTTCTTTCAATGAACCCGCCTCACTTCCGGAACCTACCTTGACAATAGAGCTGAATTTTGATAAAGATTCTACCTTAGTGGATCCCAACTATGGTGCTATAATTGTTCATCCTCATGCTTCAAGATGGACTAAGAGTCACCCAATTGAACAAGTTATTGGTGATGTCTCCGAACCTGTAAAGACTAGATCTGCAACGGCTAACGAAGTCCTTTACGCGCTTTTTCTAAGTCAAGTTGAACCTACCACAGTTCGACAAGCCTTGGAAGATCCGGATTGGATCATTGCCATGCAAGATGAGCTGAATTCGTTTGAAGCATTGAACGTGTGGCGATTAGTTCCTAGACCCAAAGGTAAAACAGTAATTGGTACCAAGTGGGTCCTCAAGAATAAGAAAGATAAAGATGGGATTGTTGTGAGAAATAAAGCACGCTATGTAGCCAAAGGGTATAGACAACAAGAGGGAATTGACTATGATGAGACGTATGCACCGGTGGCTCGCTTAGAGGCAATTCGGATGTTTCTTGCATTTTCCGCTTTCAGAAACTTCACTGTCTATCAAATGGACGTGAAGACTGCTTTCTTGAACGGCATCTTGAAAGAAGAAGTATATGTTTCTCAACCAGAGGGTTTTATGGACAAAGATAAACCAGATCACGTCTACATTCTTGACAAAGCTCTCTACGGTCTAAAGCAAGCCCCTCGTGCCTGGTATGAAATCTTATCTACCTACCTACTTGGTGCTGGCTTTCGGAAAGGTAAAATCGACACAACTCTCTTCACTCTGCATAAAAATGGTGAGATCCTTCTAGTACAAATTTACGTTGATGATATTATATTTGGTTCAACTGACCCTGGATTGTATACTTGGTTCTCGGGTATAATGAAGACCAGATTCCAGATGAGTATGATGGGAGAGATTAATTTCTTTCTTGGATTACAAGTCAAGCAATTCTCCTCAGGCATCTTCATTAACCAGTCGAAGTATGTGTTTGACATCTTGAAGAAATTTAAGATGGAAAACTGTACCTCTATTGGTACACCTATGGCTCCTGGATCTAAAATAGGTCCGGATCCACTTGGTGAGGATGTAGATGTTAAGGATTACCGCGGGATGATAGGCTCTTTAATGTACCTGACGGCAAGTCGTCCAGATATAATGTTTGCAACATGTCTCTATGCAAGATTTCAGGCACAACCAAAGGTATCTCATCAGAGTGCTGTTAAAAGAATCTTTCGATATTTGAAGGGGACACCGTACCTTGGTCTGTGGTATCCGAAAGGAACAGGATTTGAACTCACTGCATATTCTGATGCCGATCATGGAGGTAGTATGCTAGACCGGAAGAGCACATCTGGTCATGTCCAGTTTTTGGGTGATAAACTAGTAAGTTGGTCCTCGGGGAAACAGAACTGTGTTTCAACATCAACTGCGGAGGCAAAATATCTGGCCGCTGCCAGTTGTTCACAGGTTCTGTGGATGAAGACTCAACTATCTGACTATGACTTCAAGTATGAGAAGATCCCCATTTACTGCGATAGCAAGAGTGCAATTGCAATATCAGCTAATCCGGTCCAACATACAAAGACCAAACACATAGACATAAGGTATCATTTCATCAAAGATCACGTTGAAAAAGGTACGATTGAGCTATACTTTGTCACAACTGAGTTTCAACTTGCCGATCTTTTTACGAAAGCCTTGGATGAAAAATGTTTTAATTTCTTAGTATCCAAGCTCGACATGTTGAACATGAAAGTTTAATATTCTATATTGATCATATAATGAATGGAAATATGTGTAACTCAATCTAGTTTTCTCTATCTAGATTGATACATACAAATTTTCATCTCATTCTATTCTCAATCTAAAATATTTTATTTTCATGTCTTTGTTGTTTTTCATTGTTTATTATCTCTGCTGCCTTTTAGTTCTTGTTATGATATCTATGCCTGCATAAGGTGTGTTCATAGTCTCAGGGGGAGTACAAATTAAAGAGTATGCACAAGAATAGGGGGAGCGTGTATCTCTGACTAAGCTTGTAAGTGTTGATTTCCTGTGCTTCTTATTTGAAGATCTAAAGGTAAATTTTCTAATCTGTTGTTTAAACCACTTGCTTTTAAATGATGAAAATCTCTTTGCAAAATCTTTGCATCATTTAAGGGGGAGTGAAAACCGTGTTTTAAAACCTTAAGTGCTTAATCAATTGGAAGTTGGACATCTTCCAATGTGATAAAATCTTTCTTTTGTTATCTGAAAAATGTCCAAATTACATCAAAATCGCTTGCGATTTCACATGTGAACAGTGAGATGTCGCAGCCTTCTATTGCGAATTCTCAATGAGCTTAAATAGTATCAAATCGCAATGGTGCATTGAGACTTGGAAGTTTGAACAGTGTGAATCGCAATGATCTATTGCGACTTGGAGGTTTGAACAGTGCCAAATCGCAATGGCCTACTGCGACTTGACCGTGTGAACAGTACCGAATCGCAATAGCCTATTGCGACTTGGTCAGATGAACAGTGTGAATCGCAATGGTCTATTGCGACTTCAAAATTTGTCAGGTCATGATTCGTTCATTGCTACTTGATGACACGTGGCAGGTCAACCCTTGGACCAATCAGATTGTGCCACGTGTCACCGTTTTTTTAAAAAAAAAATCGTATTTATTGAGACTTTGACTTTTCAATTTTTTTCAAAATTCCTTAAACCCTCTCAAGTCTCTCTCAACCACCTCTTCGATTCAAAGTGTTTATTCGTGATTTCTGGTTCGTTGATTCCTTTCAGATCATCATCGAGGTAATATATCTCGATTCTTATCGTTTTTCGTCCATTAAATCATATGTTATGTTCGAGTTTAGGGTTTTAGGTTCGTATTTCCTTAAATCTGCCAAATCGATATCTGTTGTTGTTAGATAGGAATTTTAGATGGTTAGGGTTCACTCACGAATGTATTACGAGTCTAGTGGTAGTGGTCTTAACATTTTTTTAGCGAAAAACAAGTTTTTAGGGCTTGAACACTTGGGATTTTTTGTGTGTTCATCGAAGTCGCAGTCAACATGTCTTCATATGTTCAAACAAGTCGCAGTGGTCACATATTCATCCGAGTCGCAATCGTTCATTGCGACTTGAGGACCAAATCGCAATCTTGTATTGCAACTTCACCTGGTCTCATCCTCTTCCCATTGCGATGTTGCAGTGGTCTGTGACCTGCTATTTCTAGTTGATTGCGACTTAGCCAACACTTAGAAATTTTTTGGAAAAGTTTTTCAAGGCAAACTCGATTTTGGTCCGATTCTTAACTGTGTACTATTCCAGATGGCTGATCACGATGAATATGCTTCAGATGAAAATACCATCATCCGTTCGCATCGTTCGTCACATCCGTCAGTTAACGCGCATGACTTAGACGAGGAGATATATTTGACGACGAGTCCGGCTGTGCAATTTCTAGATAACAACCATCATCTAGATCTTGCAGTTCGTTTTGACCATCAAATTATCATTGAAATCATCAGCCGTCATCCGGTTCTGACTGCGTTGACGAAGGTTGAGCTCGTGCCCGCGATCTACCTTAAACAGTTCTGGAGTACTTTAACCTACCGACCAACTAATCAAGTACCAAAGTTTACAGCTAAGCTTGACCACTTCGATGTCCGATTCACACTACGGGGACTCAGATGATCTCTAAACCTTCCCAGTGAAAATATTCAGGATCCGATTCCTGAATCTCAGCTACTTGATGACATTCGAAGTCTGGGTTATCAACCTCCACCCAATGCTCCACTGACTGGATCCTCCACTTTCAGACGTAATTTTCTCCCGCCAATCTACTATTCCATATGCTCTATTTTCAACAGGTGCATGACTTCAAAGCATACTGGGTTAGTCAAGACCAACTTAGCCACTTTACGCATGTTCCACGCGTTTGTCTTCAACCACAATATCGACTACGTTGTCTTGATTTGGAATGAAATGGTTGAACTTGCTGCTGATCAGTTAAAACCCAAGATGAGACGTAACTTCGTCCCATTTCAGCGTTTCTTCCAGATCTTGATACATCAAGCCATGATAGACAACGACCAGATCCTACGACGAGAGCAACATCCCAGAGGGCCAAGCCAGTACATGCATGTTCTTAGAATGCCCAAAGCGATGAATTTTGTTCACATTGTCGTTCTACGTGAAGACTTACTCGCTTATGCCGACCAACAGTCCAGGGTAGTTAGGCAGTATAGGATAGAAAATGCATTGCCGGTCCAGCCAGAGCCGGAGGGACCTACCCACGATGCAAATCCTTTAGGAGGTGAGGGTCCAATGGTCGAGGGGGTTCAGGAACAGGGGGTGTTTCTGAACAACGAGGGGTGAGAAGAACTAAAAGAAAGAGAGTTGGGAGAAGATTACGGACTGTTGGCCAAGCATCCTCTTCGCGACCAGCTCAACCACCACCTCAAATTCCTCCAGTTAATGTCTTTGATGATGATGTATCTTGGGATGAAGCTTATGCCGCTGCATCATCTTCTGATGATGATGCAGCCAATCAAGACGACGAGATGGAACCTTTCTTTCCTCCAAATGATGATGATGATGATGACGACTCAGGACATGACCCGTTAGTGAACTTGATTCCGAGACATATGGGCAAAAGGCCACGTGTTGTGAGTTCAGATACTGAGTCGACTCGGCACACCGGATTTCTCGACACTGCTACTGCTGTTGCGGGTCCTTCAAATATAAACGAAGAAGTAGAAGAAGAAGTAGTAGTAGAACAGATAGTTAGTGGTGAGGAACGAGGGAGAAAAGAATCGAGTGAAGCTGTGACAGAGCCGGAAAAAGTTTTAACTACCGACTCTCCCCAAATCGTTACTAGCCGGGTAGCCACATCTACTACCGACGTGCGTTCGTCGCCGTTGCGTATTGAACAAGCCGTGGTCCGCCCAGCCATGCATAGCACAGCCCCACTCACCCACTCATCGGTCTCTCAACAGGCCGGTGTTTCATTCTCCACAGGGGATTTAGCACAAACTCTATCAGCGACACACTCGGTGTCTGCTGGTATTGAAAAAGGTGGGCTCCCGCCCCGGCCACCGCCGTTCTTTCAAAGCACACAGAGTCTAGAGCTTTTTGGTACTACATCCTTTCCTAGGCCACGAATGTTTGTACAACACCAAGTTGCGGGCTTCCGTGCCCCAACCGGAACACCCAGAGTGCGGATGCCATTTTTTGGTAACCCACGAGGATCGGGTGGAAGTCCTGTCATTGCTAACACTATGCCAGCTTTGTGTTGCAGTACGGTTGCTTCAACCGCTACTTCAACCAGTAACCTAAGTGGTCTGGGTGTTAGTTCCCTTGATGCTGAACGTGTACGGTCTTCTTTTGGACCGGATAACCTTGTAACAGTACCTCTTTTGCAGCTAGCTATCAAGTCCTTAAGCAACTCATATAAAGCTCATGTTGTCGAAATGAAAGAAGAGATGAAAAAGTTGTCTCAAGATGTATCCAGAGCTGTGAAAGGAAAAGGCGTTGCAGAACCATCCGAAGCTCAACCTGACCCACGAACTCCACCAGTTTCATTGCACCAAATCCCAACTGACCAACTCAAATTAGAGCTGTTAGCCCGACTTCTAGCCCAAGGCGATTCCAACACTGCTGAAGAAGTAGATCTTGTTTCACTACTACGCCAACAATCACAACCTCAATCCCAACCTCAAGCTTCAACATCCTCAGATGGGTTAGCTACTCTAAACTCACAGTATCAGAAGCTAACTGATGCTATCACAGATATGACCAGCGCTCTACTTTCTGGATATCAGGCTCTTGCCACACGGGTATCAGTTGTTGAAGAAATGTGTGGTGTTCAAGCTGAAACCTCACAGAAAAGAAGACATGATGATCAGGATCCGCCTGATCAACATGAGGGGGAGAAGAGATCTACAGGAGTTGGTGAATCTAGTGGGACAGCTACTGGAATCATTCATGGCTCAGATCAGCCAGCTAGTGAACAGGAAACGGGAACTGGAGGTACTGATACTGTTATGGAGATCGTGGAAGACACATTAGTTCTAGCTGATGTCATAGCTGGGGTTGAAAATCCTTCGGTTGTTGACAATAGAACAACAGACGTGCAGATGGCTGATGATATGCTTATTAATATAATCCACATTGATTCAGAGGAAGAGCCAGAGCAGTTAAGTCACAAGATAAAGGAAGAAATGGTTGATGCTCTAGGTGCTGCACTTGATACTACTGGGGATCAGGCTATGGAAATTGAATCTGAAGATGAAGCTCCACCGCTGATTGAAACAGCAGGTCCAAGCTCAGGTACTTTAGCTCCACATGCACCGATAATACCAGATGGTAAGATTAGAGATCAAGTATTTGAAGCAGAACTTCGTTTTTTCAAAGCTATTATTGATGCTGAACCAAGATATGTAGCCACTGGAGAGAGAGTTTCAATCCAAACTCCCTTTCTAGAAACCTTAAGAAAAGAACTGTATGTGCGGGAAGTTCAGCGAGTTAATTTGGAAAAGATATATGGGATTGAAGACTGGCCATCACTGAAGAAGATCGAATTCTTATATGTCATGAAGAACAAAGACAAAGGATTTGAAGCAGTCAAGTCAGATAACATGATCATGAAGGTACTCAAAGTTGAATCTCAGAAGCTGTTTGATGTCTTCTATCCTGAGTTCACAGTCTTGAGATCAGATGGGTCTGAATACGTATTTTCTGAAGCTGACTTCAAGAGTCTGAGACTGAATGACATTCTGAGTCTTTTCAACCTTCTTGTTAATCATCCGGAGCTGAAGAGTCCTGAGAACAGAATACAATACAGAGCTGCCTTCAGAAGTGTGAAAAACTTTATGAAGAACATTCTCAAGTTCTCTTATCTTACTGACTTTCAGATGAGCCTGGAATCCTTTCAAGCCAATGTGAACCTGAGAAGACCGAACAGACGCGGTATCCCAACTTACACCGTACTGAGCAAGCCAGAACTTGGAGTTGTTTACATTGATACTGACTCAAAGAAGAAGTTTATGCGAGTCATTGAAATGAACAAATTCTGTGAGGGTACTTTGAAGATCATCTCAGTTCATCTGGAAAGCAGGCTTCGTCTGGATGCCAATGGAGAAGTAAAGCTTACTGACAAAGAAAAGGATCTGATCAACCAAGTGCTGAAAGCCATATCTTACCGGAAAGACTACCGTCTGGAACTGCGCCGATTCGAACACATCTTTGGTCTCCGTAAACATAATGTGACACCAGTAGACGTCTAAATCCTTTTCTCTACATTGGTACAAAGGGGGAGAATGTTAGTGCTTAAAATGTAACTGTACCATGTAGAAGGACCTTTTGTGTAAATAGGGTATTCTATACCCTAAGTATATAATGTTTGTTTCTTTCCTCTTTAGGGCAAGAGAAGAGTCACCTACACACACTAGCCACACACACTTGACTTGTTGTTCATTGTATTGTGTGAGCTTGATTGATTCATTGAATATAGAGGTGGACACTTTAATGTTATTGGATTGATTACTTGTTTCTGGGATCACACCCACCCAACTACCGCCCCTACCACTAGGCATGGCAACGGAGCGGGGTTCACCATCCCCGGCCCTGGCCCCGGTTTTTGTTATCGTCCCCGGCCCCGGGCGGGTATGGGGAATGAAATCCCATCCCCGGTAAATTTTACGGTTAACCCCGGTCAAGAACCGGTCCCCGTTCCCCGGTTACAGATCAGTAGCCCCACCTGTCAGATTTATGATGTTACAAATCACCAAAAATTCTGAGCTTTTTGATAGCTTTCTTGTGTTTGATGATGGGCTAAATTAGAAACAATCAGCATATCAGGACCAAATCTGTATACTAAATTTGACAGTGCAATTAATACTTTGCAATTAAGATGGGTTAATTGATAACTTTCTTGCATTCTTTCTTGTATACTAAATTTGAAATAATATCTGTCTCTTATGACAGTGCAATTAAGACTTTGGAACAAAATCTTCCTTCTTGAGTTTGAAGCAAAATCTTATCTAAAAATACAAATTACAACCGAACATTCCAATAAAATGGAAAAACAAGTTTGAAAAGCATTAAAGCAATTGCAGAACAACAAATAGAAATCAGATAATGTATACCGGAGAGTGGGGCCGGAGGTGGAGGCGAGAGTGGCCGGAGGTGGAGGCGAAGGTTGAGTCGCCGACGGTGGAGGTGGAGGCGGAGGTCGGAGGTGGAGCCGTCGAGCCGTGGAGGACCGGAGGTGACTGGTGAGGACGTCGTGAGACGGTGAGGTGTGGTCGTGTGGAGGATGGTCGATGGAGGCTAGGGTTAATTTTCTGTTTGGTAATTTTGTTCACGACTTGAGTTGAGACATCAGTATGCAGTACAAACAAAAAAAACAGTTTTAAAATACTAGTTACCGTACCCGCGCGATGCGGCGGATGTGAATTTTTTTGAAGTGTTTCTCATTTGTCTAATTTGAATCATTTTATCATTCATGATTTGTATAGAGAAGTAAAATGTAATGTTCATAGTTTTCTAATCATTAATTCAACTATTTTTTGAATTACCGAAAATGATAACAAGATAATCAGAGTTTCTAATTGGTGAATTGAGAACTAAACAAAACCACAATGTTAAAAAAAAAGATTAAATGAATTGAAATTACGATTTGGGTTGATCTTGAAACCTCAGTTTTTCCTGCTTTTATGGGAATGAGATGACCCCAAACAAGGACCAGCTGAGCTTTATTATTTACCATGAATGTAATTCCCATAATTACATAATAAACATTATTCAGAAATTGCTTGTTCATGGGTTCCTATCAAATGCAGAATAAGATATGTTACCTGAAATTTACCTAAAAACAGTTTCATACAGAAGCTTAGTAGCTTTTACCACATTAAACCGGATCGCCAGAGCTAGGGGTGAATATCTGCCCAATTGCTTCAAGAGGGGAAACACTCCAACTCTCGACATGATTAACAATCTGTCAAGTAAATCAACGACTCCAACACTAAACTTATCAACCATTCAATGCAAATGAGGATATCATGTATTCAATTTCGTTTACTCTAAATCGATTGTCCAAATCATAGACCGTAGTCCCATCAATGGAAATGAGAGGCCTCCATGGTAGTCTAAGATAAGTCCTGCAGTTTTAGTTTATATACATCTTTTAGAAAATAATTGACTTCAATTGTGGAAGTCTTTCCACCTATGCCCCAGATCATGCTCAAATGATCCCTCTTTAACAGTAATGAGAAAGTGAGGCCAATGTTCGTTTTAAAATGGGGAAAATGAGTTATGAGTAGCTAAGCACCTTAGTCTCCATGACGCCATTATGAACTTTGTTTCACTGTTCAGAACCTGTATCATGTTTCTTTTTATGTATTCAACGAAAATATACTCGTACAAATATTTGTTTTTGCATATATTTCCCAACTTTCCCTTGCAATATGCTCACAAAAGATGATGAGATGCTCCCTATGAAACATAATACACGTATAAAATGTGTTGATGAAGTCATGAAACATAATGTATTCATGGAGCAACCAGTAAATTAGTAACAACTGATAGGTAAGTCATAGGTTTGACTAAGGAAAACAGTCTCTTCACAAAATATGGTCTAGCCAGTTTTTAGGTGAGAACTGAGAACCAATACCTTCTTGATGCTTTGTAATGAGATTGATGGAAGCTCAAAGAAAGGTACAAGCAATTTTAAGTTCCGCGAGTACAACTCCTTACCTGAATGGATGCATACTATCAGGAGACACTCATGGATGCACGAGTGGAAAAAGATTGTAAAACCTTGTCCTTTAAATAGGACATCAAATGAGTTTGATCATGCAAGAAAAAGAACACATATCAAAACCTAAAAAAATATTGTTATATGGGAAGTAAAAAAGAGACAGATTTATATCCTCTTACCACGAAATTTAATGGTTGGATCTTCAAAGATACAATCTTCTGCGTAAATTCCAGAAGTAAAGTTTCCTAAAATCAACAGAAATAGCCGCCTTGGTTGAGAATGGAAAAGTAGTTTAGTTAAGACTTAGACCTCAATCAAGTGTGTAGCTTGAATGGTACTTGATAAGTAGTGATGGTCTCAAGTGGGTTTGGAGTCATAAATCAACATTTTCTTTAAAATATGCGGGTTTGGTTTCACACCCTCTTATACTCTTCACACCTGTCCACAGGGCCATAAGTGGTAATACCTTGGAGGACCCAGATTTCAGTCCCCTCTCCCTTTGCCAATCAAAAACAGAAAGTCATAGCAATGCTCAGTTATAATCTATAACAATTCGATTGCATATAATGTGTTCTAGTAAGATGTTTCGTTGTATGAACACAGTAAATAAATGCAACTATGCAAGGTACCTGTAACAAAATAAGCATTGTCATAATCTGATTTCAGTATCATCATAATATCATCCAAGCACGAAGCAGATGTTTCATAATTCTGTTCAGGAACCACTTCATACAATCTGCAATAATAAGAGGAGAAACTGAGGATAGATTTGGTTTTATAAATAGAAATTTTTGGTTTGATTCCATCAACTGTGTGGTCCTTTCTATATCATCTACAATCTCTCTGCATATCAAGTGCACAAACCATCAATGCTAAAAAGCCCAAGAAACTATCAAATTATTATGATTTCATCAACAACAATGCAGAATGAGGTCGGACAATACTATACATAAATAGTCCCTTATATAACATTAGTTTTAAAAATCCTAGCTCTTCAAGACCTTACAGCAGACTTAGAGAAAATCAATAAAGAGAAAAATACGCAAAACTATGATGTGGAGAGATTGAACAAAAATTTATATAAATTCTCATGTTTGTGCATCATCATTACGAAATTTACATCTAAATTATAAAATTATCATTCATTTAAACGAATATGTTTAACCAATAATAATATATTTAAATTATATAAACTTAAATTTAAAGTCACCTAATTATAGTAAATTGAGTTTTATTATAATCTAAGTGAATCGACTGAGAGAAACGATATTAAGATTAATTCATTGACAACAATAAGAGGCAAATAAGATGTCGGTTTACCTCTTACCAGATAAGAGAACCATAAGATATACGTGGCTCTGAAAAGTTGGAGAAAAAAAAACAAACAGTCTGAATGACCCTACCTCTTAACGAATCAGACATCAGAGGCTAATAAGAGTTTTACCTCTTGACGAATCAGACATCAGAGGCGAATAAGGGGCTGTTTGGCAGTTGCTGAATGGTTTGGTGCAAAATGATTAAGTGGTTAGAATGATTAAGAGGCTTTTATTATATAGTGCAAAATGAAATATGATTGTTTGGTAAATGTTTAGAATAAAATCATGGTGCTGAATGGTTAAGGGAGCACCAGGATGCTAAATCATTAAGAGGGTTTTAGAACCATTAAGAGGCAGACGTTTTTTTTACCAAACAGGATTTACCTCTTATTGGAACGATTAAGAAGTAAACAAACATACAAACAAGGCCTTAATTATGCCAACTTCACTAACCGTTTCAACATCAGGACGCCTCCTCTGACACCTGGACCATTGTTCCTTGTTGGGTTTCCTCCACTTCCACCATAATTCATCACTGGAACAAAGTGAAACATTTGTAAGCATGCTTGTAGAAACACAAGATTATTTAGTTAAGATTCATGGTTTTTTAGGGCCCAATTATTCCATTTTTTAGTGTTTCATCTGAAATTTTAAATCCCAAATCTATCATGTGAGGACAAGAATCAGTAAAATCCAAATATATAACATAAACAGGAGACAAAATCACACATTTTACCTAAAACAGACCAATAACATTAAGAAATCAAAAAAATCTCAAAGTACTAAATTCAAATCTATAAGAACCCTAAATCTTCATAAATCAAACATTATGTATCATTGAACTTATACGTGCTTATATCTTCGGTTACGCTTCCCATCTGCAGTCTCAATCGTAAATTCAGTGGAGAAAATGTTAGCAATCTTCACACCATACCCATTCCTCCCAGAAGAGAAGATCACCCGTGGATTCCATATTTTTGTAAACCCATTCAGGAGCTAGTTCTTGCAATAATCTGAGTTGTTGATCAAGAGTGTCAAATAACCAAATTTGGATAAATCAGGCTTAAATGTGACCATAGTACAATTTTCACCAGACTTGCACTTTGTTATGGTTGGCTCAGATTTATTCCCCATGTTGTTTGAGAACACCTAAAGCACAACCAAATGCTACAAATTGTAAGTCCCATTTCAACAAGACAACGATTCATATATTGTAGAGATTGGTAACAAGAAGATAGATAATAGAATAGGTGTTTTATTGAAGATGAAAGCAACCTAGAGAGAGAATGGATCTCTCTCTAGAACACACACAAACACCTTGGAGGCTACATTGCAATGGACACACCCTCAACCCTAATTACACACACTAAACATTATATACCCCCTTGTTACACTATTAAGCCCAAGCCCTTATAACATAACCCAAGCCCATATTACAATTAATACCCTTTTACAAAACTATCTTATAATTAGGACATTTTGTGTCCTAACAATCTCCCCCTATAGTTTTGTAAAGGAATCACCCATCTCGAAAGATCTTCAGTTCTTCTCCCCCTTGATTTCTTTAGAAAACCGTAGTGATGCAATTCTTCAAATGTAGTCTAGGCTCCCCCTTGAAATATGCTCTTACTCTTTATATTTCAACCTTGACAAATCGGATTCAATGTCTCGACCGAGCGCACGAAAAAACATCTTCCTAAATGTTGAAACTCAAGCTCGTGCCGATAAGCTCACAAGAAATATAACGAGCGAGTTGTTGCGTGATAAACCAAATGCAATCTCAGTCTATAACACCAAATCCGTCGATAAGCCGCGAGTTGAATAGGAATTCAGCTTAAGAGCGTGATTCGGATTTGCTCGAAGAGGAAACATAATCAAGCATACACTATAATGTAGGGTTTAGAAGAACTCCACAAGTAACATTGTTCATCAACTGTAGAATAATGTCCGTCCCCAAAATATCAGAATACTGACTGATGAAAATCCGAAACTTCAATCTTCAAGAAATAGCTGAATGATTATAAGCACTCAAGAGTCTGAATCACAACCAAAGCACCAGAACAACGATTGCAAGCACTCACAATTCTGATTGATCAGGTCAGAAGAGCACTCAACGGTCTAGCATCGTCAACAAAAACTCCAGAATAATGATTGCAAATGCTCAAACGTCTAATCCAATTCAACTAAAGACTAAATTCCAACACCCATCTTCTGAAAATCTTGGCAAACTTGAGCTCCTTTAAGCATTGACAGTTGCAATATGTATGTGACATCCTAAATATGGGAATGATGTCGCACGCGCTTTATGCTAAACACCATGAACAATGCCCCCCTCCTGAGACTAAGCAAGGGGGTTCCGCTACCCAGTTAGCGGATTTAAAAAAAAAATATTGAATGGGTGATTACTTGGGCGAGGATACCATCTGGATCTCTAGAAACAGTCACGATTACACATTTTTAACCATTTGTTGCAACACAAACCATGTTAAAACCCAGAGTCGCAACGCACTGAAGTCGCAATGCACTGAAGTCGCAATAGCTGAAGTCGCAATAGGTAAAAGTTCACCCAAGTCGCAACTGAAGGTTGCGATTTGGTACTGTTCAACGTGTAGTGGATTGCAATTTGGAGGGCAAGTCGCAATAGACCATTGCGATTTGGTACTGTTCATCGTGATGTGGATTGCGATTTGGGGCAAGTCGCAATAGACAATTGCGATTTGGAGTCCAAGTCGCAATAGACCATTGCAATTTGGTACTGTTCATCGTGATGTGGATTGCGACATGGATCAAGTCCCAATAGACCATTGCGATATTGATGAATCTATGACCATTGCGATATTGTTGAACATATGAAGGCATGTTGGTTGCGACATGGATGAAGATTCAAATAATCTTAAGTCTAATCCTCAAAAAATGATCTGTTTGGGCTGAAAATTGGTACGTAGATGCGCGAGGGTATTCTGGACAACATTAATACTTCGAGTTTTGTCCAAAAACCAACAGAAATGTGTTTTTCAATCCCAAAACAGTGTGTGCAACAAAAAAATCCGAAAAAATGATTGTTTCATACCAAGATTGGGCTGTTGATGATGAATCGTTGCAGAATGATCGTATCGATGATTGATTTCTTCGATTTTGGCTCTGATACCACTTGTGATCCCAGAAACAAGTAATCAATCCAATAACATTAAAGTGTCCACCTCTATATTCAATGAATCAAACAAGCTCACACAATACAATGAAGAACAAATCAAGTATGCTAAATAACCCCAAACCATAAACCTATCCTCTTGATAACTTCAATCCAATTTCAGATTAAAAAACATCCAATTAGGGGTTTTATAAAATAATTAGCAATTCAATTCATGATAAATTATCTGATCACTGATACATGTCAGCTTATAAAGCCTAGTTCAGGAAAGTACAAAGAATCAGAGCATAGAAACTGTTAAGGGCCCAATTATTCCATTTTTTAGTGTTTCATCTGAATGTTTAAATCCCAAATCTATCATGTGAGGACAAGAATCAGTAAAATCCAAATATATAACATAAACAGGCGACAAAATCGCACATTTTACCTAAAACAGACCAATAACATTAAGAAATCAAAAAAATCTCAAAGTACTAAATTCAAATCTATAAGAACCCTAAATCTTCATAAATCAAACATTATGTATCATTGAACTTATACGTGCTTATATCTTCGGTTACGCTTCCCATCTGCAGTCTCAATCGTAAATTCAGTGGAGAAAATGTTAGCAATCTTCGCACCATACCCATTCCTCCCAGAAGAAAAGATCACCGGTGGATTCCATCTTTTTGTAAACCCATTCAAGAGCTAGTTCTTGCAATAATCTGAGTTGTTGATCAAGAGTGTCAAATACCAAATTTGGATAAATCAGGCTTAAATGTGACCATAGTCCAATTTTCACCAGACTTGCACTTTGTTATGGTTAGCTCAGATTTATTCCCCATGTTGTTTAAGAACACCTAAAGCACAACCAAATGCTACAAATCAGCAGCAATACCAACAAAAATAAAATGTAGCATAAAAGATATCCCCCAATAAATCATGGTAAAGTATTCCAAATAAGCCTAAACCATAAACCTATCCTCTTGATAACTTCAATCGAATTTTAGATTAAAAAAACATCCAGTTAGGGGTTTTATAAAAAAACCGTTTTAAGTAGATAATCAGGAGCCAAAGTGTGCTTTTTTTTTGTCACAATGGAGTGCATCATCACAAAGAATAACCAATTGGTAAACATTACCTTTTGTTTGTTTTCTAGTTTGTTTTCCCATTTTTGAACAGACTAATTCAACAACACCCAATAATTTAAGCATATTTTAAAATCCCAAACTCATTTTAAATAATCAATGTAATCATATAATATATATATATAGGGGTGGGTTCAAACGAGAACGATAACTATTTACGAGAACTACGAGAACAGCCGCCCATGTACAAAATCACTGGTGATTCACCACTGATGCGCGCGACTTGCCAAACCGCGGCCTAAACCGCGCGTGTTCCAGAATTTTCATCACCAGTGATTTTGTACATGGGCGGCTGTTCTCGTAGTTCTCGTAAATAGTTATCGTTCTCGTTTGATCCTCCCTCTATATATATATAACCATAAAATGAAATAAATAAGAAGTACCTTGAAGATTTACGTTCTCCAATAAGTGATTTGTGAAACTGTAGAGCCAAATTCAAAGAAATTTTCAGAGACTGTAAAAACAAAATTCACAAGTAAAATTGATGTAAAAACATTCCACTATCACCATGCTTATCACATGGCTATCAAATTTGAAACTTATTTCCCAGTAGCTTTTGAGATGGTTATGTACGATATATGAACATGATTATTAGGAATTTTATAAGAATTGTATATTTGATATTTTCCAATAATTACAAAGTGAGGAATACAAGATTAATATAGACAATACAATGAAAGGAAAGAGCTAATTCTATGGTACGTTATAGCTAAATGAAAGGATCACCATCATTACAATTATACACATTCTAAATATACATGCAACTAAGAATTAGGAATTGATGATGCAATATTCTTTGTGATTTGGTTATGATTTGGTGATATTCCTTATACGCCCCCGCAAGATAGAGGATCCGTCGGATACTCCAATCTTGGATCGATTTCGAAGAAATGGTGCTCGAGCCAACGGTTTGGTAAGCATGTCCGCAAGTTGATCTTGTGAGCTGATGTGGAGGACCCTTAATTTTCCAGCGGAGACTTGTTCCCGAACAAAGTGATAGTCAAGAGCAATGTGCTTCATGCGGGAATGATACACGGGATTGGCACAAAGGTAGGTTGCTCCCGTATTATCGCAAAACAATGTCGGCGGTTGATTTGTAGTTGTTGGTGCAAGTGTACCACATCTCTATATATTTTATATATTTATTTTGATGATTACAAACACACCGTATTATTGTTTTTCTAACAATTTTATCCAAGTGTGCAGTTAATTGGACAACATGGAGATTTTATCTGAAGAGTCCAAGACTGGTGTTTACGTCATCATATATCTCATAATAATAAACACCCTAAAATAATATACCACTTGGATATTTCAAAAACCTAACCCAACACTATTTTTAAATTAAACTAAATCCTTGATTTAAATTAATGTTGACTCTTTTGGAATAATGCAAAAAGAATTCAGATACTATTTTTAGCTATGGTCTTTCAACAATGGATGTGACTCCTCTCTGGCGCCGAGCTACTTTTTCAGGCGGTATACCGCGTGGTGTATGGCGGTATACCGCGGCTCTGTTACGTATGGCAGGTTCTTGCAGGTTGACCTTCCTGCTGTCAGCCACTTTTTGCAGGCGGTATACCGCGTGGTGTATGGCGGTATACCGCGGCTCTGCTACAAGTGTTGCAGGTTGCCTTTTGCAGGTTGACTTCTTTATGTCAGCTTTTTCTGGGCGGTATACCGCGCCCATATAGGCGGTATACCGCGGCACCCTCTCGACCGTTGCTGCTCCAAGTATATATACATGCAGCTTCTCAACTCCATGCAATACAAAT
This sequence comes from Saussurea involucrata, assembly GCA_033807775.1. Classification (NCBI taxonomy): domain Eukaryota; kingdom Viridiplantae; phylum Streptophyta; class Magnoliopsida; order Asterales; family Asteraceae; genus Saussurea; species Saussurea involucrata. The sequence goes on from CM066322.1 coordinate 167,699,094, forward strand.
ACATAATTGAAAAATCTATCTCTTGGAGAAACTACCAGCTACACCCATCACTTATTCAATATATTTTTTGAGTGATCAAACCCTCAAAAATCCAAGTGTTATACTTATACAAGAGTGATTAATATTGTGAGATATATTCTCTTATAAGTATTTGAATAGTGTGAGTGATTCACGTTCTCGAGCAAAAGCAAGAGATTATATTATCATTGTATCAAGGTTTGTGTTCTACCATAAAGAACACTTATAGTGAATCAGTGTGTCGAGAAGTGTCTCGGCAAGTGGACTAGCCAGCCAGTTGGTGGTGAACCACTTTAAATCTCGGTGTCGGTATCAACATTCTCTACCCTTATCTCTTTATATTCCCGTTGTGCACTTAATTTTATTTATATATTTGTTGTGCATGCAATATTTGTTGTTGATTTTGATAAGAGAATTTTTATTTGTAAAATATTTTTAAATACAACCTTTACCCCCCCTAAGGTTGTCCTAACAATTGGTATCAGAGCGGGTTGCAAGTTTCTTTAAAAATATTTGTGCTTTTTAAAAACTTGTTCTTGTATTTTAAATGGCAACCTCTGAGGGAATTATTTCTACAAAGATTCCGCAAATTGACACCGAAAATTTTGGTCTTTGGGCAAATCTTTTTGAATGCTACGTTCGTGGCAAAAGTCGAAAAATTTGGGACATTATTAAAAATGGAGATTATAAACCCACCAAAACCAAAGATGGAGTAATTAGTGAAAAACCAGTAGCGGAATGGTCCGCCGCTGAGGATGCTTGGGTTTGCTTAAATTTTGAAGCTAAAAATATTCTTTTTTCGGCACTTACTAAAGATGAGATTGAACGTGTTTATTCTTGTGAAACTGCTCACGATATTTGGGAAAATCTAAATAATACTCATAGAGGAAATTCTCAAGTCAAAAGCTCAAAAATAAATATTCTTGTACATGATTATGAAATGTTTGAGATGTTAAAAGATGAGTCAATCGACTCAATGTTTAAACGTTTTAACCTTATCATGGTGAGCTTGAAAGGTCTTGGTAGAACATATCCTAACGAAGATTACGTGCGAAAAATTCTTCGAGCGCTTCCTCCGGAGTGGATGCCGAAAATCACATCCTTGGAAGACTCCCGTGACCTCTCAATGATGAAATTAGATGATCTCATTGGAAATCTCAAAGTGCATGAAATTGCACTAAAAAGGAACAAAGATCGGGAGCATGATAAAAAGAAATCTTTGGCGCTTAAAGCTTCAACTTCAAGTGACGAGAAGGAGAAGAAGAAAAAGAAGGAGAAAGCTAGCCCCTCAAAGGATCAACCCGAACATCTTGACGATGTAGCCATGTTGGTAAGAAATTTTTCTAAATTTTTAGCTAACAAAAAGTTTTCAAGAAATGATAGGTTTCAAAGAAAAGGAGATTATCGCCGTGGTGGAGAAAACCGAAGCCGAAAGTTCCATAAACGGAACGACAAAATAAATAAAAATGGCGAATCAAGTGATGATGAAGAAGCCAAGAAAAAGAAGGGCTTTTGCTACTCATGTGGAGACAAGGATCACTATGCCAACGAGTGTCCAAAAAGAAATAAACCTAAAATCAAGAAGGAGAAAGCCTTCGTTGGAGGCGCGTGGAGCGCAAGTGAAGATGAAAATGAGTATGAAGCCATTTGTCTCATGGCGGAAAGCGACGATGAGGTAAACTCGTGTTACTCAAATTACTCTAGCGATGATGAATGTAATGATGATGATGATCTTGATATGTTAAATGATGCCTTTCAAAAAATGGTTATGCTTACAAATAATTATAAAGATGAGAACGCAAAATTAAAGGAAGAATTATTATTAAGTAAAAAGGAAATTCATGATAGCAAACAAAAAATTGCATGCGATAATGAAAAAATCATAAATTTAGAAAATAAATTAAGTGAAAAATATGTTTGCAATTCTTGTGACATTTTAAATAAAGAAATTGCATGCCTTGAGAAAAGAATAGTTGAAAATGATTTATGTGCTAATTGTGATGTGCTTAAAAAGGAAAATGCATGTTTAAAAGAAAAATGTGATAAACATGAAAAAGATAATTTGTTAGCACATGCCTTTCAAAGTAGCAATGAGAAAGTGCTTAAAATGTTAAATATGTCAAATAGCACTAATTGTAGAAAAGGCGTTGGTTCCGATACGTGTAAAGATAAGTGCTTATGTATGCCTATCAAAAGATATTTTGAACCACCTAAAAATGTTGAAATGAGAAAACCGTATGTGCAAAAATCCTCATATATGTCCAACATAAATAATGTGAATTATAAGTCTAGGAAATCTTATGCATGCATGTATAATAGTAAATTTTCTAGACCAAAAAATAGTATGAATATGCATGCTCCTTTTTACGTCTTTGATAAATATGATCGTAAAATTAAAATGGTACCAAAGTGGATTCCTAAAGGCTCCTTTAGTGTTGATAATCCCGGTGGCATGCGTTTATGGTTTTAATTTTTTTTTGTATATATATTATATACATATGTATATATATTCTGTGTTTGAAAATTATGAATCAACTCCGAATAGGCTCACCTATTTGGATACGGTGTCTAGAAAAGATAAAGGCGAATTCTTCGAATTCTAATGAGGTCGGTTTTTTAAAGTGCCTTCGCGCTTACCACCCTCACCGTCTTTCCTGGTCGCTTCCAAGTAGAGCTACCGAAAAGGGTTGAGTAAATAATTTCCTTGTCTGTATATTTTTTGTGAAAATATATTTATTATTATATGTGGTTTTCTATGCTTTCTAGACTAACTTCCAAAGGACCCATAAGATGTGGGGACCATAAAAGTTGTACTTTAAATGTTGTAGATAAATCTTGATATGGATTGGATTCTTGATAGTGGATGCACACGTCACATGACCGGTAACCATAATCTTTTTTCATCATATGAGTCATGTGATGGTGGACTAGTAATTTTTGGAGGAAACTCCAAAGGAAAGGTAATTGGGAAAGGTACAATTTCTTGCAACAATGTTACATTTTTAGATGTTACGCATGTTGATAATTTGAAATTTAACTTGCTAAGTGTTCGTCAACTGTGCAAAAATGGTATAATTGTTGTTTTTGAAGAAGACTCTTGCAAAATTCTGAAAAATGGTAAAGTTCTTTTGAATGGGGTACAATCAACAAGAAGGTATCGATTATGATGAAACCTTTGCACCAGTTGCAAGGTTAGAGTCTATTCGAATGCTTCTCGCTTTTGCGAATGCTAAAATTTTTAAATTATATCAAATGGATGTCAAAAGTGCTTTCCTAAATGGTTTTATAAATGAGGAGGTATATGCTTCCCAACCTCCCGGCTTTGAAAATTTTGAAAATCCGACGCATGTTTATAAATTAAAAAAGGCGCTTTATGGTTTAAAGCAAGCTCCGCGTGCGTGGTATGATAGATTAAAATCTTTTTTAATTACAAGTGGTTATATTATGGGTAAAATAGATAATACTTTGTTTGTCAAGTATGCTCAAAATGATATTGTGGTTGTGCAAGTGTATGTTGATGATATTATCTTTGGTTCTACAAATGAAAATCTTTGTAATGAATTTGCTACAAAAATGACTAATGAATTTGAAATGAGCATGATGGAAGAATTAAAATTCTTCTTAGGATTGCAAATAAAACAAAGTGAAAATGGTACTTTTATAAGTCAATCAAAATACTGTAAAGACATGTTGAAAAAGTTTAATTTTGAAAATGTCAAACCTGTTGAAACTCCGATGACCACCAATCTAAAATTATCTAGTGACGAAGAGGGAACCGATTTTAATGAAAAGATTTATCGTGGCATGATTGGTAGCTTATTGTATTTAACTGCTAGTAGACCTGATATCATGTATAGTCTGTGTTTATGTGCTCGCTTTCAATCTTCGCCTAAACAATCTCACTATGAAGCCGTCAAGCGTATTTTTAGATATCTTAGAGGGACTACGAATCTTGGACTATGGTATCCAAAACAACCCGAGCTAGAAGTAACATGCTTCACCGATTCCGATCTTGGTGGCTCGATGGTTGATCGAAAAAGCACTAGTGGAGTATGTGCCTTTATAGGTCTCTCGCTTGTGTCTTGGTTTTCCAAGAAACAACATTCCGTAGCCTTATCCACTACCGAAGCGGAATATGTAGCCGCCGCGAGAGCGTGTGCTCAAGTTCTATGGATGAAGCACACACTTACCGACTTTGAGGTACGTCAATCCAAAATTCCAATTATGTGTGATAACTCAAGTGCCATAAACCTAAGTAAAAATCCCGTTTTACATTCTCGTACCAAACATATTGAGTTGCGACATCATTTTCTACGAGATAATGTTCAAAAAGGCCACATTGTGCTTGAAAAAGTTGATTCCGAAGACAACTTGGCCGATATTTTTACTAAAGCCCTAAACAAAAAATCGTTCTTTAAATTAAGACTTGGTTTAGGCATGCTTGAGTATAACCCATGAGATAATGCTACTCTTAATTATATGCATATTTTGAGGGGGAGCATCTCTCGAGGGGGAGCATAGCGTCTTTCTTAACCCTTTTTGCTTCGACAAAAGGGGGAGAGAAACCGAGTATGCTCTCGTGTTTAGCGGTTGTGTTTGTCATCATCAAAAAGGGGGAGATTGTTGGTGCAAGTGTACCACATCTCTATATATTTTATATATTTATTTTGATGATTACAAACACACCGTATTATTGTTTTTCTAACAATTTTATCCAAGTGTGCAGTTAATTGGACAACATGGAGATTTTATCTGAAGAGTCCAAGACTGGTGTTTACGTCATCATATATCTCATAATAATAAACACCCTAAAATAATATACCACTTGGATATTTCAAAAACCTAACCCAACACTATTTTTAAATTAAACTAAATCCTTGATTTAAATTAATGTTGACTCTTTTGGAATAATGCAAAAAGAATTCAGATACTATTTTTAGCTATGGTCTTTCAACAATGGATGTGACTCCTCTCTGGCGCCGAGCTACTTTTTCAGGCGGTATACCGCGTGGTGTATGGCGGTATACCGCGGCTCTGTTACGTATGGCAGGTTCTTGCAGGTTGACCTTCCTGCTGTCAGCCACTTTTTGCAGGCGGTATACCGCGTGGTGTATGGCGGTATACCGCGGCTCTGCTACAAGTGTTGCAGGTTGCCTTTTGCAGGTTGACTTCTTTATGTCAGCTTTTTCTGGGCGGTATACCGCACCCATATAGGCTGTATACCGCGGCACCCTCTCGACCGTTGCTGCTCCAAGTATATATACATGCAGCTTCTCAACTCCATGCAATACAAATACATAATTGAAAAATCTATCTCTTGGAGAAACTACCAGCTACACCCATCACTTATTCAATATATTTTTTGAGTGATCAAACCCTCAAAAATCCAAGTGTTATACTTATACAAGAGTGATTAATATTGTGAGATATATTCTCTTGTAAGTATTTGAATAGTGTGAGTGATTCACGTTCTCGAGCAAAAGCAAGAGATTTTATTATCATTGTATCAAGGTTTGTGTTCTACCATAAAGAACACTTATAGTGAATCAGTGTGTCGAGAAGTGTCTCGGCAAGTGGACTAGCCAGCCAGTTGGTGGTGAACCACTTTAAATCTCGGTGTCGGTATCAACATTCTCTACCCTTATCTCTTTATATTCCCGTTGTGCACTTAATTTTATTTATATATTTGTTGTGCATGCAATATTTGTTGTTGATTTTGATAAGAGAATTTTTATTTGTAAAATATTTTTAAATACAACCTTTACCCCCCCTAAGGTTGTCCTAACAGTAGTGAGACCAAGTTCATGTAGTAAGTTCTTTGTCCATACTAGTTCAGCGGAGGCATTAGCTAGGGCCTTGTATTCTGCTTCCGTAGATGAGCGGGAAACTGATTTTTGGCGAGTGGACTTCCATGAAATGATGTTTGTTCCAAGATAAAGAACATATGCAGTGGTTGACCTACCGGCATCATTTACACCCCCCAGTCAGAGTCAGAAAAGGCCGAGAGAGTGAGATTGGAATGGCGATTTAGGAAGAGGCCATGATGGATGGTGCCTTTGAGGTACCGAAGAACTCGTTTAAGAGCTTGCCAGTGAGTTTGGCGCGGACTGTGCATGAATTGAGACAGCTTGTTAATGGCATATGAAATGTCCGGTCGAGTGAATGTTAGGTATTGGAGTGACCCGACCAGTTTTCGGAATGGAGTGGCGTCCACCGATGGAGATGAGTCAGTGTGCAATAAGGGTTCAGTGGCACTGAGAGGTATCATGACATCCTTTGCGCCATCCATGTGAAACTGTTAGAGGATATCTTGAATATAACGATGTTGTGACAAGAAAAGACCCGTAGGTGTATGAATAACCTCAACACCAAGAAACTGATGAAGCATGCCAAGATCTTTGAGAGAGAATTTTTGGCTCAAAGCTTGAATGAAGTGATCGAGGAAACGGGAATCATTTCCCGTAAGTACGATATCATCTACATAGACCATGAAGTAACAAGTGACGGTTCGATGTTGGTAGAGAAAAAAGAGAAGCATCAGCTAAAGATTTGCGAAATCCAAAGCGAAGAAGAAATTGAGTGAGCTCGATGTACCAAGCGCGTGGAGCTTGTTTTAAGCCGTATAGAGACTTTTTGAGCTTGCAGATATGATGTGGATATTGAGAGTCTATATAACCTGTTGGTTGAGTCATGAAGACATCCTCATGAAGAGTGCCATGAAGGAAGGCATTGTTTACATCTAGCTGTCGTAACGACCAATTTTTAGATAGTGCAATGGAGAGAATAGTGCGAATGGTGATGGGTTTGGTGACGGGACTGAACGTATCAAAGTAGTCCTTCCCATGTTGTTGGAGGAAGCCCTTCGCCACAAGACGAGCTTTGTATTTGGCAATGGAACCGTCAGAATTACGTTTGATCCGGAAAACCCGTTTACAACCAATGGGTTTGTGGGAGGTCGCGGGTATAAGCTCCCATGTTTGATTTTGAATAAGAGCGTTAAATTCCGCATCCATTGCATTGCGCCATTGCGGATCTTTAGAGGCTTGAATGTGAGTGGTGGGTTCAAGGGTGGGTGGAAGCGGGTGGAGAGTGGTGGTGTTTACGGTATTAGAGTTATAGTATTTGGGATTGGGTTTACGGTCACGTTGAGGGCGAGTAGGTGGAGGTGGTTGGAGAGTAGGAGACTGAGGGGAAATGTTGGTATCGGGTTGAGGAGATGTTTGGGCGGAAGCATTTGAAGTTGAGGAAGAGATGGGAGTAGATGGTTCCAAAGGTTCTATAGTGGGTGGAGTAGTATTATTGTGAGTAGGGAGGGGAGGAGAGGTGGAGGTTGGTTGCATGGTATGGTTTACGTGTGCATGGGTAGGCGAAGGGGATGGGATAGGAGTGGATATAGTATGAGGGTTTGATTGTTTTTTGACAGTAGGTATAAATATTTCGGGTGTAGGAAGAGAATTCATGGGAGTGCCTTGTGTGGTGGATGGAAAGATGTGGTCAATGAATTCAACATGACGGGAGTGATAAAGGCGATGTGAGGTGGGATCATAGCATTTATAAGCCGATTTGGAGGAGGAGTAACCGAGAAAAATACACTTGGTGGAACGTGGATGGAGCTTGGATGAAGCATAGGGTCGCAACCACGGGAAACATAGACAACCAAATGGTTTTAGTTTTGTGTACGTTGGTTGAAGTTTGTAGAGCATTTCATAAGGTGTCTTGAAGTGTAGAATTTTTGTGGGTAGGCGGTTGATGAGGTAGACGGCAATTTGAAAAGCGTGAGACCAGAAGTTTAGTGGTAAGTTTGCATGGTGAAGTAAGGATAAGCCGGTTTCAACAATATGTCGGTGGCGTCGTTCGGCGACACCATTTTGTTCCGGAGTGTGTGGGGGAGTGGTAAAATGGGAAATCCCATGCTTTTGAAGGTAGGGAATCAAGCCAATGTATTCGCCTCCATTGTCAGAAAAGAGGGAGACAAGCGGTCTGTTAAAGAATTTTTCAACTAGAGATTTGAATTGTGGGAATAAGATTGCAACATCCGATTTCCGTTTAATAGGGTAAAGCCATGTGTATTTAGAGTAAAAGTCGACAAAAATGACGTAGTATGCATATCCATCGTTAGAGGTTTGAACCGGACCCCAAACATCCGAGTAGATAAGCTCAAGTGGTTTTGAGACCTTAAATGAGTTGTCACCAAATGGTTGTTTGTGACTTTTATTTAGAGAACAAGCATTACAATGAAAAGAAGCATTTGACAGTTTATTATAACTAAGTCCTAAGTTATTGAGCAAAAGTTTTAGAACTTGAATAGAGGGATGCCCAAACTTGTGGTGCCAAGAAAGAAGCGATCCGGATGTCTTGATGCTTGAGTTGATTTGATGAGGAAAGGGAGAAGCATAATAAACGTCATTAATGTTCGATCCCCGCATGAGACACGCCCCCGTGCGAAGATCCTTAACAAGAAAATGAAAAGGAAAAAATTCAACGGAAACGTTATTAGTTTTGCAAAGCTTAGCGACTGAAACAAGATGATTACGTAAATGAGGAACAAGTAAAACATCGTTTAAAGATAGTGTGAGAGTAGAGGTGGGAATGGAAGTGTGGCCGGTGTGAGAAATAGAGAGAGTTTTACCATTCCCGAGCACAATCTCGTCGGGCCCGCCATATTCTGAGAGGTGGTGTAAATAAGACTGGTCATGTGTAGCATGATGAGACGCTCCGGTATCAAACATTAAGGATGATGTGGGTAGCGAGGAGCTTGACACCGAAGAGTTCACTGTTGGGTGGTGATGCGACCCCGATCCGGACGAGTTTACAGCAACATTATAATCTTATAGAAACCGTTGAAGCTTTCGACAATCTTTTGTATCATGACCTGGAATGTTACAAAAGTGACAAAAAGAGTTATTTCGATTAGTTCGATAATTATTCATTTGTCCACTGTTGTGTTGTTGAGATGGGCCATTGTTAAAGTTTTGAGATGAGGTGCTCCTTGGTCCAAATGAGTTGGGCCGATTTGAGTTTCGGGCTGTAGATGAAGGCCGTGAAAAGGGCCTGGCTCCTTGTCGTTGGGTGCTGTTGACTGTAGCAATTATGGTTGCTGGTTTAGAGGCTTGTAGCGATCTCTCATGATCTACAAGTTTCTCATAGAAATCAGAGAAAGTGATCGGTGTGTCTCGAATCTTCAAGGCGGCAGAGATTTCTTTGTAATCGTCACCCAGGTGGGTGAGTATGTGAACGATGAGATCATCATCATCAATCGGTTTGTGAGCCAAGGCTAATTCATCGGCTATAGCTTTCATCTCGTTGAGGTATTCTGCTACAGGTTTGGTACCTTTGCTGTTTGTAGCAAGTTTTGAACGAAGGGAGATAATCCGGGACCGCGAGACACCGGCATAGCTCTCGGTGAGGCGTGTGAAAAGTTGGTGAGAGGTCTCAGCAGATGAGACGATTGGTTGAATCGTATCCGAGCAACTTCCAAGAAGTGCCCCGAGAAGGATTTGGTCTTGGCGAAACCAGAGACGATAGGCGGAATTCGGTTTTCCTTCAAGTGTTTTAGGTGGTGGTTCGGTTCGACTGTCAACAAACTGTTCGAGTTCAAGACCCATGAGCATGGCTAGGACGTGTTTGCGCCATGAGGGAAAGTTGGTTGTAGTCAGTTTGATTGGAAAATGGGTGTGGGTTGAAAGTTCAATAATGGTGGAGGGAGACATGAGGTGTCTGGTGTATGGACAGAGAAAGAAGAAGGCAGCAAGGGTGGTTTTTGGATCGGAAAAAAAACTCAGAGGAGTTAGAGAGCTCTGATTACCATATAAGAATTGTATATTTGATATTTTCCAATAATTACAAAGTGAGGAATACAAGATTAATATAGACAATACAATGAAAGGAAAGAGCTAATTCTATGGTACGTTATAGCTAAATGAAAGGATCACCATCATTACAATTATACACATTCTAAATATACATGCAGCTAAGAATTAGGAATTGATGATGCAATATTCTTTGTGATTTGGTTATGATTTGGTGATATTCCTTATAAATTTCAGTAGATTGTTGAGAAACCAAAACATAAATTATTTTACAAACAAACATTATATATTGTTGAGAAACCAAAATCAGTAAAGAGAAACCATGGGGAGAAACCAAATCCAGTAAAACAAAAGGAGAAATCGAAACCGTGCAGAGAAATCGAAGGCAGAAATCAAAACCATTGGGACAATAAATTGACAATGTACTGTGGTGTATTCAACAAACAGAGTATTAAATTCAGTTTGGTAGCCCTTCATATGAACACACATAAACAAAATTCCAATTTTGCGTCCTTCACTATTTGTAACCTATGTTAGTAAAATCAAGAACAAAACGCAAAATTGGCTCTACATCAACGAAAACGCAAACCATAATTGCAAACATTAGGGTTAGGAAGCAAAATGGAGGACATACGTGGGTAAACCTGAGTAAAATCGACAGAAATTGGAGATACTTGAGCAAAATCGAGCAGAGAAAATTGCTATTCTGAGAATGTGCGACAGAAGACATGGAGGAGATTTATGTTGCGATTGTAAGAAAACTTCGGGAGAAATTGGTGCAAACGTGGGCATGACAGATCGTGGAGATACTGGAGAAGACGATTTGGAGGAGAGGGGAGAATTTACGGCAACTTGCAGGGAGAGGGGAGGAACTGATTTGAAACTGCTGTTGAAGGAGAGGTCGTGATTGTTGAAATGTTGATAGTAGAATAGATATTATATATTTAATAAATATAAAAAGTAAATATATTTAATTATATAATACATACCAGGGCCGGGCGGGTCGGGGGATAGGCATCCCGGCTCCATCCCCGGTTTTCTAAAAGCGGGTATCCTCGCCTCCGTCCCCGGTTTGGCGGGGAATCCCTGGCCCAGTCGGGTCGGGTGGACCGGGTTCCCCACCAGATCGGGCCAAATTGTCATGCCTACCTACCGCACTCATAATCACCATATCCATCTTCTTCTAAATTCACAACTTGTTAATGTCAGGCCATATCGTTAACCTCAATTTTAGCATGTTGAATAACCCAATTGATTAACAAGATGCTCAATGATGGGATCATCAAAGCTAGCACTAGTCCTTTTTCATCCACGATTCTCTTAGTGAAAAAGAAAGATGAAAGTTGGCGATTTCGTGTATATTACAGAGCTTTAAACATTGTCACTGTAAAAGATTTCGTGTTGTAAAGTTTAGTCTTCTTGCCATTTTCTTGTTGAAATCTCATTTTATACCTCATTCACAAAATTTATAGAATATTTAACATAACAATAAAAAATAATTTACACATAATACATCATTACAAAGATCTTGTTGAAATCTCATTTTATACCTCATTCACAAAATTTATAGAATATTTAACATAACAATAAAAAATAATTTACACATAATACGTCATTACAAAGATCTTGTTGAAATCTCATTTTATACCTCATTCACAAAATTTATAGAATATTTCACATAACAATATAAATTAATTTACACATAATACGTCATTTCAAAGATCTTGTTGAAACCTTTAAAAAGCCATATAGTATTTATTTATTTAATATGTTATCAATTAATTCTAATAATTATTACTAATAGTTGAAAAAATTGGAAGAAACTCAAAATAATAGAAAATTCCTTTGTTCTTTTCCTTATTAAAATTTGAAAAAAAACTTAAAAATGAATAATTAACAAGAAAATTGGGAAAATGAATGTTTATTTCTAGCTTAAAAATATACAACTTTATTATCATAAATAACAACTATAAATAAATAAAAATTTTAAAATCAATATATATTAATTGGTCTTGACAGGATCTTTGGAATATATGATACATCTTAATTAAGTAAGATAAATTGTTCTCTTAAATTCAATATTTAACAAATTACCTAATAACCGGAAATTAAATAAAAACAAATGAGAATCTATACATATAAGGCCATTCGTAGCGCAGCCCTCAAGCGCCACATCAGCTTTTCTTCTAACTCTCTCCTCAAACCCTCAAGCCCTAAAGTGGCGTAGCGCAACCCTCAAGCCCTCTTGCCACCTCATTTTTTTTAATTTTTTTATTTATACATTTAATTATTTAACAAAATAAAAATATTTATATATTTTTTAATAAATAAAAATAAGATAAATAATAAAAATAAAAATTCATATCATTCATTAAAAATAAAAATTACAAAATACAAAACACTAAAAAAATAAAAATTACAAAATACAAAATTACCCAAAATTATGTAATTTTTTAATTCTCTCTTCCTTCGCCAAAGTAGACTTCAAAGCATCTCCCGTAAGGTGATCATGCGGGGTTATGAAAAACTCGAAGTCTTTATCAAATCGTTTTTCTCGTTCGAGTTCCAACTTTTCTCGTTCGAGTTCGAGTTTTTTCATTTTGTACTTCATTGTATCATCAATCTTCTCGTTGAACTTCGCCAACAACTGAGTAACACTTTCGTTCGTATTCGACCCGCTCGTATTACTCGTTGATGTTTTTTTTGCCTTGTTTCTCCCGATGGGTCGTTGAAGTTGCTCGACCTCGTTGACGTCTTCATCGTCATCATCGGAAGGTTTGGTACGTTTTGAACCCCGCGATGAAGTTGTCGTCATCGTTGGAACGACTCCCCATTTTGGACATTTTTTGAGGACTTCCCAAGCTTGTTCGTGAGTGAAAGCAAACCCAACTTGTGCTCGGTACCGTTCGTGTGCCGTTCGTGAAATGTCGGCCTCACTCATTCCGCTTGATCTATTAGTGACCAAGCTGTTGTAGATGCCGCCAAAAGAATTTATTTTTTTATTGAGGTCGTTGAACTTGGTGTTGAGTTGATGAATCGTTCGATAATTTCCGCGACCCATAAAACTAAAGAACACTTGCCCGATTCGGGTCCAAAATCTTTCTACATTTATGTAAATTCAAGTATAAGAATATTAACAAGAATAATAATAATAATAATAATAATAATAATAATAATAATAATAATAATAATAATAATAATAATAATAATAATAATAATAATAATAATAACAATAATAATAATAATAATAACAATAAAAATATTACCACCGGTTTGTGCGTTACCGACAACGGGGTCCTCCGAAATGTCAACCCACGCCGACACTAACGCGAGTTCCTCGCCTTGACTCCACATCTGTTTGGCGGCTCTATTTTCATATTTTTTGTTTTTTCCTTTTCTCGTTGGTGTCGGGTTTAATGGTTCCGGGATAAATTGTTGTGTGGAGATGAATTGTGGTGTGTGCGGGCTAGAATGTTGGGTTTCCGGAACAATGTCGGCGTCGAGATCGATTGCGGGTGAAGGAAGATTGTAGTTGGCCGGAGTAAAACCTTGTTGAATCAAACCGGGACGTGTAAATTGGTAAGGAAATTGTTGGGGAAATTGTTGGAAAAATTTTGGCGGAAATTGTTGCGAAAATTGCGGATGATAATCTTGTTGTGAAAACGCTTGGAAACCAAGCTCCGGGTCTTCTTGCGGTTGCGGTGTATCCGGTCGGTTACGACGGGATGTAGGTGTTTTGTTTGGATTCATGATGAAATTTGAGAGAGTTTGAGAGAATTTGAGAGAGTTTGAGAGAATTTGAGAGATTTTGGTGTGAAAAATATAGAGAATGGAAGAGAATGAGAGAATGAGAGAGTTGTTTTGTGTGAAAAATAAAATGGGTTTTAGGATTATATATATAGTGTGATTAAATTGAAAAAAAAAATTTAAAAATAGCCGTTGCCAACGTCTTTATTTTCAAATTATTAAAAAAAAACAATCGGGTTCAACGGGTTTCGGAACCCGGGGCTGGAACCGAGCCCGAGCCCGCTCCACCCCGTAGCACAACCCGCTGGAGCCCGCCCCCTAGCCCGAGCCCGAGCCCGCACACGTTACGGATGGCCTAATAAATAAGTAACTACCATGCCACGTGTCGACTTCTGGTGAGCCGACTTCAGTATTTTTCTGCCTAAACATGTATTTGGACGCACTTTACATTATAAGTTCAATTAACACACCCACGTTCACTCCTCCTTAAATCTCTTCTTAATTCAATTTTTTAAATTTATACGTTACATTTACTACCCTTATAATTAGGTATGTAGTTACTTTTAATCTCTTACTTTTTTATTTTTCATTTTAGACTTATCATATACACATAAATAATGTATATGAACTAAAATGCATTAAAAAAAACATTTCCCTTTTTACAAATTACACCATTGTAATTGTCTCGTCAATACTTTCGAAATAAGCCCAATATTGAATATTTTTTGATTTAATCATATTATTAAATATCATGAACATGTACGAATTAATTTGTTTTATATCTCTTACATTATTCATTTTCATTTTACACCCTTATAATATTAAAAATACATAATCATAGTTTAACTAAAAGATATTAATAAATGCAATTTTTTTACAAATTATATTATTACAATATTCTCGTCAATAAATTTATTATTGAATATTTTTTTAACTTAATAATATTGTGAAATATCATAAATACGTATCAAGATTTTTCAACAATGACGTACCGAGATTTTTTTAAACTTGTATATTTTACGCTCTTATCTATATTTATCTATTATACTTCTTTATAAATAATTCCAGTTACGGTTATTTTTGAATTTTTAAGAAATACAAATTTCAATACATCATGTACGAGTTTAAAAGCTTTAAAACCTCCAACGTTCAACATGATAGTTAAAAATAAAATTATTTTTTATTTTTAAATTACACTTTATACAATTATAATTAGTTATTTAATTTACTTTATATCCATTCTCCATTCTCCATTCATTTTTCATTTTACATCATTATCATATCAACATACATAAACTAAAATACATTAAACAAATATGTTTTTATTTTTTTTATAAATTGTACCACTATAACCGTTCATCAAAACCTTCAAAATGAGCACAAATGTTATGGGTTTGAAGACCCCACTATCGAACGAATATTTTTCATTTTTTTGACCAATTAACCATATTGACCTTTAATTTTATACATTTGATATGCGATTTAAAAGCGAATAAATATGAACATGAAACAAACTTATTTTTCCGAATTCTCGGTTTTAGATTCAAGATACTTCGCGCCGCATCGCGCGCAGATATCTAGTTTTACAAATATATGAAAAAGTCAATTACAAATATTAATTAAATTTCTTTCTAAGCCCACGATGGGATCCCTAATTACTGAAATATCTTCCAACAAGACTCAAACTAGACCAATCAGGTTGATCAGACTCAAGGAACGATGTGCATAACTTGCGAATAGAGTTTGGAATGTTGTTTTCAAGTTCTATACATCCATAAACACATATCTCTAATACTTTCACCATCATATATACATGGCGAGAGTTTTCATATGGAAGATTGTTTCTCTCTTCCAAATTTTACTTACTTATTGATCTATTTTATTATTCTTAAGCATGGGTATAGCAACCAGATATGATTAATGAACTTCCATCTATAAGCTTTGAATCATTTAATTGCTGTAGATCTTATTTGACATTCTTTACTAAAAAGGACACAATGGTTGGTTACTTCTTAGCTAATGTTCGCTAAACTTGAGGAGTTTGCATATTAGTTCCTGTTGTCAAATTAATGGAATTTAGTGTGGCAAACCATTGATAATGCAAGTCTACTTCTTCTGTGAATATATGTTTATTTATCTTTTAACCTAGTGAGATATCCCCAAAAATATTACCAAGAGAGAAATGATTTTTTATTATATCCCACCAATGAATAAACCTTGAAATGAAATGTTTAGGTAAGAAAAATAATATTTTATTAAATATATAGAATATTTTAATAATATAATCAATGATTTATCCAAAATGGGGAATCTGTTGGAAAATCTGCTGGAGCTACTCTAACCATCTATTTATAAAACAAGACATTTATTTATGGACAAACTTAAATAGAAACGTAGACACTTATTATGTGACCGAGGGAGTACTTGAGTGGATGGAGGAGGTAATAATCTAATTTTTATACAAAGCTACTGGAATCTACACCGCGGACCAAACCAATCAACATCAAATGTGATCCTTCGAAGTACGATTCAGTCTGGAAATGGTTGGAGAGATGGAATTCCGTGTCTTCTCCTGAAGTTATGGGCCTACATTCACGAAAAACGGAAAAGAACAACGTTGATGATATGAAAAGCCAGGGTGGAAATGCAACACCCTCTAATTGTGAATTAACAGATGTGAAGTTGGATTTTCTCTCTGATGAAAATAAGCATTCAAGTATTGAGAAGCCTGTTGCGGAGGCTGAACACCCGAAACGTCCTTCAAAAAGAGTTGCCACCGAACAAGCTGATTCTGAAGGAAGTCGGTGTTTGGATCAAGGAAGGCGAGTAATCCAACTTTCATTGCTGCTCATTTACGGTTTGAAGAGCTGACTTCTAAAAGCAATTAATTGAAATCATTCAGCTCTTCCAACCAAGAAGATAGTGGGCTTTCCGCTCTTCAAAATTCAATCCCGACAAGAAATACTGAACCGGAATCATTGGTTTATCAAAGCTTAAGAGTCGGTCAAACCGGTGGCTCGGAATGTGGAACCAGACTATCGATGAAACGCCCCAAAATCCGGGCCAGTTTAAACCTCGAGTTACAACAGGTTATGACAACAAAACTTCAACTTAGAATAGATAGCAAAGGGATTAATCATCAAGGGTATATTTACATTACAGAATACTTCAAATAACCTATCAATCTAATCATGTCATAATAACTAGATTAATTGAGTTATCTAAGCTATCCTTCAAAAATCTCCTCTTGAATAATTACCACTTCTGCTATTCCAAAATCTCTCGTCCCACAACCCTTTATTTGCCTGAGCCTGAACCTGGTAAGAAAAACATTATATGAAACGATTAGGCCAACGCCTAGTGAGAACATTCGTTTCAATAATAACAATTTGCAAAATCAATGTAAACAAGTTATAACAAACCTGGTTACTCTTTTTCTTACCGTACATGTAATTCTATTCCATTACACCTTCAACCGATTTCATGAATATAACTGACACAAATTCCATCATTATATCATGTCTCAGAGCTACTCAACGAATCTGTATTGATTCTAGAGTAATGTTTCTATTCCAGAAATCGCAATATGCACATGCCCAGTTCCGTACCCATTTATTCCAGAAATCGCAATATACATATGCCCATTTCTGTACACAACTATTCCAGAAATCGCAATATACACATGCCCATTTCTGTACATATGTATTCCCTGGTTTCCCACACACACTGGAATAACAATTAAATGAGAAATACCACACATCTATTCCATGTGATTACCAAACTTTAGTGCCTATGGATCCATTACACTTTACTAACGTATATGCATAACAGCATATTACAGCTCACATCATATTCTCAAATCTAAGAATACTAGATAACCTGTCGTATCTTCATCCTCGAATGCCCCCCTTTCAGAGACTTAGCACGGGGGTTCCGCTACCCGGTTAGTGGATGGGATCAAGGGGCAACGCCCTTGCGGGGTCTGGGGGCAGCGCCCCTAGAAACTTTTTAGAAACTTAATCATACAAAACATCTAGAATCTGCTTACCAAAATCTGTAAACGGACTCTTTTTATCCAACTCCCGGTATTCCCAACTCCCGGTGGTCAACAGTACCGGGACTCTATTATACCGGGACACTCTAGTACCGGGACTTACCTGTACTGGGACTTCAATGTACCGGGACTTACCACTACCGGAACTGCACCGGGACTCATAAGTACCGGGCTTTCGTTTAAGTACCGGGACTACGTACAGTTTATTTCAATAAGTCCACAAATCGACTTAACTTGTAAACATCAGTTCAATCTATGTATTCTATTCAGTCCTCAGTCAATTTATACAGCTATATGAAGGTTAATATAACTTAAGAACACTGATTTATACAACGAATCGAATGAACTCACCTTTGCAGTAAAAGCCCACTTCCTGTGCAAACTAAGAACTTCAATCGAACGATAATGATTCAGACCCAGATGAAATTTCGTTTTCTCCTGTTCTTCTTCTTTCTGCTTTAAGACCGACTCAAAACCACACACACAGATTAGAATGAGATAATATCTCATTCTCTCTAGACTTATCAATACACATTTTCATTTTTACAAAACACACCCTCCAGTTCCATTAATCCACAAATGACACCAAAACTTAAACCCTTGTATTTTAACCTTAATGAATTATCAAAATACAACATAATTCAAGGTTTAATCCAAAATACAATTAGATCCCAATTCTCATTAAAATATTAATAACGAAAATTCAGGATGTTACAATCCATCACATCCATGCTCGACTCACCTGATCCATCAGAGGCTGGAAACATCGAATACGACAAAGAAGCTAAAGTTTTAGATAAATAGGCTGAAGACCATGCTCTCCTAGGTACCGAGTTGACTCACTCCATTTCAGTTTTTTCAGAAAAATACGATGGTAACCTTGGTGGCGACACTGAACATTTAAAACCTGATGATAACACTGATATTTCACCACAACCAATTGAGGAAAACACATCTAATACAGATATTGAGATATTGAGCTGGACCCGAAACTGGTCGTCAAGTTTACAAGTCTAACGTGGAAAAATTATCCCCAGAAGCATCTCCAAGAAGTCATATAACGGCCCCTGAATTCCAAGAAACACCTTCTAGCCAGATCTCAACCAACAACAAGATTAGAACCGATAGAAAGGCATCCGGTCAAAAACCCAAGTCGTGGTCAAATACTAAGAAGTCCCCGACAAGCTCTAGTTTAAGAAGTAGTTTGGAGAATTTGCCTAGAGACTCGAAACCTGGAAGACGGAGGAATTCTTTTGGATCACAAAGTTCTGAACAGATTGACCACGAACCGAGAGATAGTAGCAGTAGTAGTTCTATACCGAGCTACATGCAAGTGACGGAATCTGCAAGGGCAAAAGTGCTTGCGAATAACTCTCCTAAATCAAGTCTAGATACACAAGGGAAAGAAGCCTACTTGAAAAAGAGACGCTCGTTGCCAGCTGTAAATGGCAGGCATGGTTCACTTCGTCTCAAACGGTCCTCACCTCAGGCGCAGCAGACCACAAAGGGAAGTGATAACCGAGGTAATTTTTAATTTCTTTTATTTGTTTGGTAATCTATTTGTTACTTTTTTAGATTTGATTTGATGCATATGTTCAGGGGAAAACCGCAAAAAGAAAAAATGAAAAACTGAGGAACACCTTAATAACTGTTCATTTATACCGTGCATACAAGTAATTTTGTTCGGTATGCACATGTGCATAAAAATCAGATTTCAGTTTCTTGTATACATATGTGCATATCATGCATAAGAACCGTTATTTAGGG
The DNA here is from genome assembly GCA_033807775.1 of Saussurea involucrata. Lineage (NCBI taxonomy): Eukaryota > Viridiplantae > Streptophyta > Magnoliopsida > Asterales > Asteraceae > Saussurea > Saussurea involucrata. The sequence continues at coordinate 167,718,489 of CM066322.1, forward strand.
TGTTCCTTAGTTTTTCATTTTTTTTGGGGGGTTTTCCCCGGAACCTCAGTCTGCCTAACGTAAATCATCAATAATTAGCATTCTTTATGTCAAATTGCTCATCTCATTTGCTTGTCCTCGTTGACTGTTTTTAATTTGCTTAAAATTGATTGACAATTATGTAATTGATATGATTAATATTTTTTTGTTGGAGCATGTAATTAAAAAAGGGCAAATAGCATGAAAATGCCTGATTTCTGTTGATTCATATTTTTTGCAATGTACTTTCAAAACAAAGTACAATGACACTTTTATCCCTTTGCCACCACATAAGAGCATCTTGTGGTTGCAAAACTGAAACCAGTTCGAAAGTCGAAATTAGTATGTGATACATCCTTGTTGGCCGTAGCTCGCCTGCTGATTGTTTCCTGTGTCTGTAAACAGAGAGGAAATGGCAGAATTAAGGAAAAGCGATGACGCATCATGTACGCATTCTAATCCCTACACTTTTCTCCTTGGTAGCATGAATCCAAGAGATCTGTCTGCTGTTTTGGTTCTCTGTTACTTGTGTCAACTTTTCTTCTTGTGTATTTGTTTGCAAACTTAATTAGTTGTGTGCCATTTTTGTTCTTGAGAAATATTTAGTAAATTTTATGAATTCTTTTAACATATAAAGTATGAGACTGTAGAGTCATGCTTCTCTATTTATATGATTTGTTGTAGTTAAGTAGAGGTGGACAATGGATTCATGCTCTTTAAGGGTGCGTTTGGTATGCAGACAGAATAGAACAGAACAGGACGGGACAGGACATGACAGAATAGTTGTTTAGCGTACTGGACATAGCAGAACAGATAACATTAAATAAAATAAAAATAAATAAAATTTAAAGAATGAATAAAATATAAAATAGAATGTATTTTTGATGTTTTAGAAGAAAATTAGATTTTATTTTAAGGTTATATTGGTAAAACATAAGTATATCATAAGTCTGTTCCAGCTTGTTCAATGGGGTAGGGGTGGAACATGCCTGTTCAAGCTTGTTCCACTCTGTTCCTATCTATCCCACATAAAAGTCCTGCCAAATGGGACAGTGATCTTTGTTCTGTTCCGTCCAGTACCAAACGCACCCTAAGAACAAATAGAACATATATACATTATTAATTGCATTCATGTCCAACGTCTTGGCAAAAATAAAATTATGCCTCATTCTTCAGCAAATTTTGAAAAGCACTTTTGGACCACAGGGTCTTTGAATATTTTACAAAATGGGTTGAAAACAAATTTGTTTACATCAGTATTATTTGTCAATAAACACAAGCAAAATAAGAACATGTATCAAATTAAAAATCTAACAATAACCAATGACATAAAGTTACAAAACTTAAAAGGTACTATTTTTTATCTAATGGAGGAATAAGAAGCCATAGGTACACCAATAAACAAAATCCCCCCAACCAAATTTGTTTTTAGTCAATTTTAGAATCAAATTCCAATTTTAGCTGGAGTTTACGTAAATGCGTTGTGTATTTGTGTAAAGTCTATTTTCAGATTAAAAGAAAAAAAATACATAAATCTGTGCAAATTTTTTTCTGTTGAGTTTATGTAAATATATAGGACATTTTTGGCTAAAATCAAAATTAGATTAGAAAAAAAAAGTATATAAAAAATCAAATTGGTTGAAGGATTGGTTATTTTAGGTCAATTTCCCGTAGACAATTTGGTTATTTTTATTTGCTTTTACCTAGAAATTAAAGAAGAGTTGTAGGTGACCACTTATTTGTTTGTACTATAATCGGATCACGTGTGGGTTCTCAACGGGCAAGAATCATCATCCTTACTTATCTTACGGGATAAAATAATTGGCTATCAAAATGACGTGGTAAGATTGTTGGTAAGTATCTCTTACCCCGTAAACGTTAATTGGGTACTGGGTAAAATATCTCTTACCGTGTAAGATACTGGGTACTTGCCATGCTCTTGTAAGATAAATGACCTGATAAGTACTTAGTCAATTAACTGTAAACAATCTTAATAAATTATTGTGTAATTTCCAGATGCCATAATTCTCCCATGGGCTCACATGTTGGGCTTAAAGACTGACTGGATTGCCTGTTAAACGAGTGACCATAGCACACTCTTGTTGTTATTAAAGAAATAGAGAATAGAGATGACCAAATATTGGGCCGAGTCCTAAGGAGGTGGCTTGTAAGTTGTAACCATGTCGACAAGTATCGGTTCTGATCAAAAGTACTAGGACCGGTCCCAAGCCTGACAACCGCTCTGTATATTTATTGGAGAAATATTAAGAATAAGATACATACAAGGAGACTTAAACCTCCTAATTATCGCCGTGTTCTCGAGTTTTTTTACAAAGGAAAGAAAGCCAGGGAAATGGAAGGAAAGTAGGAGGAGAAGGAAAAGGAAAAGGAAAAATGTTGTGTTTTCGAGTTTTTAAGGAGGGAAATGAAGGGAAAGAGAATGAAAATATTGCTGATTTTGCTCCTAAATGTGGGAAAAAGGGAAGGAAAAGAAAAATAGGAATTAAAAAAGAATTAAAAATATTTATAAAAATACACATATACCCATTAATTACATTTCACTATTATGAAGTAAATAGACATCCTTTCATTTCTCTCATACTTAAGAACATGAAAATTTATTTTCGTTCATTCCTTTTTCTTCCTTTTCCTTCAATCTCAAGAACACACATATAAATATTTTTTAATGAAAATTATCTTTTTCCACAAAAATATTATGCATGTTATTTATAAATATAATTTTGAAGTTAAACATTGAAATACACTTTAAATATTATATTATACAATTTTTTTTTCTGAAATAATTTAAAAAACTTGCATTATATTTTGTAAAAATCTTGAGATGTTGTACCTACTTGAAAAAATTGGTTCACTTGCGTAATTGTTCCTTAGCCTGGCCTTGAATTTTATAAAAATTGTAATCGGTCCCTTTGTTGTCGTTGTGTATGCTTTTGTTTCTTATATCACTGCTTCAAAATGTCACTTAGGCGACAAACGAAAATATTGCCTAAGAAAGGTTTACGTGTTGCCTAAGGCTTACACAATAAGTCCACGTTGCCTAAGCGGTGTTGTCTTCTCAATGTTGCATAAGAACCTAGACAATGAAGACAAACATCATACATTGCCTAAGATGACTCCTTAGGCAATGCGTAAAAGATTACGTTGCCTGTGGAAAAAAAAAACAGAGGCTGCATCAAACAAACTCTAAGGAACCATCCGATTTATGCAACACTTGTTGCCTAAGGTATCAACTTAGAGAATATACTCTATTTGCATTTGTTGCAATGGTGCATTACATACACTTAAGACAACTTAATCCATTTAGATATGTTGTCTATTAACTGCAATTAAACTAATATAATATTTCTTTTAGGCAACACTTATATTGTTTATACGTTGTCTAAGAAGTTTTATAAAAAAAACATTAATGCTCATTTTGTGCACCATGCTGCAGTTGTTTACTTACACGCTTTCTATAAACAAGAAAACAAACATGTTTTCTAAAAACAACTCCCATGAACGAGTAAACACATGTTTTCTACAAACAACACCGATAACCAAACAAAACTAACAAGTTCAACAATTGAAAGATAACTTTTTTTCCTAAGTAAGTCCAAAAGTAGGCAACAAATTCGATAACACAAAAATAAAAAATTAACCTAAAGCATTAGACGTTTGGGCTGTTGAGTTGGAGTTTGCATCACTAACACTGAACATATTCATCAAACATTCTATCATCTCTCTTTGCTTGACGACTTCCTTTTTTGCCTCATTTTATCCCTTTTTTAGCAAGCGAATCTCCTCGCTATGCTCGACAAGTTATCACCGCAAAATTTCCTTGTTAATCGAAGATACCTGTTTAGAGGTTCCTAAATGCCTTTTGAAATAACTACATAATTAGACAAAATAGGATGATAATTATCTTAGGCATATCTTAGGCAAAGAAACACAATAGATTTTTTTTTGGGAGGAAAGAAACACAATAGATTTCACGTTGCCTAAATAAACTTTAATTGATTTATATTCTATAGTACAATGCCAGTTGTCAACATTAACACCTCCGATTGTCAACCTTAAACTTTCAACTCTCCATAATTATTACGTTTGTTTTTACCTCAGGCAACATAGAAACAAGAAGGTTTGTTGCTTAAGAAAGATCTTAGGCAACCAATGGAATACATTATACGTTGCGTAAGTTAACTTTGACCATTCTTTAATAGGGTGTTAGTGGTCAACATTAAAATTTTCAACTGCCTATATTTATTAATATTTTTTTTACCTAAGACAACATAGACATGATAACTAGGGGTGGCAAAAAGCAACCCAACCCGTCAACCCAACCTAATAATAGTAGGATGGGTTGAGATTTTCAACCCATTTAAGTTAAATGGGTCAACCCGCCTAACCCAATTAATAAATGGGTTAGGTTGGGTTGAAAATTTCGATCTATTTCCAACCTGATTTCAACCAATTTACAATTAATAATTAAAAAGTTAATAAAAAAGTTAATAACAAAACTAAATATGATTCCACTAAAGTCTAAACAGAACTCCTTCTGTCCTTTCATTTCAATATTCTATCGTTCAAACTTTCAAAGTCTAAACTCTATAAACCCTAGCCGGCACTTCCTTCCAATTCCAGCCAAGAGATCGACGCCAACGCTTCCACGACGACGCCAATTCAGGTGTTTGGTTTTGGGATGTGATTAGATGGTTTAAAACCACTTTCACGATGTCCAATTCATGTGTTCGGTTTTAGCTAAAGTGAGTTTCGGAGTGTGTGTCGATTTGGTAAAGCTCAGGTGAGTTACCTTAACTCTTTTATACAAATGAAATATTTTGCCTAAGTTTTCATAACCGAATTTGGTATTGAGCATGATGGCAAGATTAGACACTTTGAAAAGCTTTGTTATTACATGATGTGGAAATGTTTATTAACGCACGCACGTACGTTATGAAAATGTTTATAAATGTACATGCTTGGCTTACGTGTTGTTATCCATTACTTGACATGATGTTTTGGAGTTAGGTTGCACAGTGGGAGTAGTGTACCTTGGGATATCACATATCTCTTGAGAGTTGATTTATACACCCCGTATGCCTAGAATATGTTTCCTGTGTATGTGAGAATGGGGAGTTTGCTTGGGCCCCATAGGCGAAAGGGGGGTCTGTAACACCCTCAAAATTGGAACGAGCAACTAACTTTAATTTCAATAAAATAACTAAAAGATGATAAAATCATTTCTACATATCATCCTTGAAAATACCTCAAAGTTTAAACATCACAAATTAAGCAACTAACAACTCAAGGCGGGTGTTACTTAACCCAATTACAAGTTGCTAATCCCAATTAAGTGCGGAAGACTTCACTAAGCATCTCACTTCTCATGCACTCTACTAGCACTCATCATTTCACAGAGTAGCTAAAGCTATCCCCAACCTGAACCTGTTGCACATGCCGACAAATAAAAACGTTAGGCTAACGCCTAGTGAGTTCAAGAATTTACATCATGAGCAAATCATTTGATAGACCAAAAAGATTCAACTTAATTTATGATTTCCAAAAAGGGGGTTGTAAAAATTCCCCGGCAACCCAATTTCCAAACGCACACAATTCCTGTGAGGAAAGCTTTCAATGAAAATCATTTCTCCGCAATGGACTCAAATCCAAACTCACTCGAGAGGTAAATAAATAATAATTTATCAAATAATCGCCAATGCGAATAATACTCCAATAGTCGAAAACATCCAACAAGGATGAAATACAAAATCCGTCCATCAATCATGGAAAACAATCCATACACATATAATATGACATCGACAACGCGGATAAACAAAATACCCGAAAACAACACCCTTCGGTGACGGGGGAGACCCGATTTCATCGAATGTGGAGAACACACAAATTAAACCACAAATAATAAATACAAGTAAGCTTCTTGGATGGGGAAAACATATGACATCAACCATACTAGGTCTTTAGTCAATCTTAGACATCAACCATACTAGGTCTTTAGTCCATTGAGACATCAACCATACTAGGTCTTTAATCCATATCTGGCATCAACCAAACTAGGTCTTTAGCCCATCTTAGACATCAACCATACTAGGTCTTTAGTCCATCTCCGACATCAACCAAACTAGGTCTTTAGCCCAAACCACCAAGTTCAATCCTACTGGATCTTTACCTTGGAAAACCCACCATCCAAAACAAGCTTACTCGACTTATATATATATATACATGACCCCAAAAGAATAACCAATGCATTCAAATCATGTAAATCTCAAATACAATGCAATTCATGCAATTCAAACCCCAAGCCCACGTCGAGCTTATTAAAACCGGGCGAATGCCCTCATGACTCAACCGAGTCCAAAACCGAGCCATCTGCTTAAAAGATCTAATGATCGTTTATCAACATCAACTCATGCAAATGAAATGCATCTAACCCACCTCATGCAAACACATGGTCCGAGGCATGATAATCTCACAACCCCTTCATTGCCACATTCCCAATGAAGTCAAATCCTATATGCATCTATATGTGTGTGTGTGTGTACAAGTATATGCAAATCTTTTATAACTCATCAATGCATAAATCCTGTCATCGTTCATTAGACCCAAAGGTACTAAGAATGTAACATCATCAAACGGTCTTCACACATAAGACCAAACACTCACACCAACACGTAGTTAAATGAAACGCAATTAAGCACATAACGCCTCCAAGGCTCCACCTCGAGCTAAATACGTTTTACTAAAACCGACAAACACTCAAAAGACTCATCTGAGTATAAATCAAGCTTTTAAAAGCCAAAATAAACGCTTGGCTAAATACATGTTGCTCACACGGTTATGTAAACCAAAATACATCGTTATCCAAAATCTTTACCCTTTTAATTTCTCAATTGGCCATCGCCCCAAAATAAAAGGTTTATAACTCTCAAACATTCATACGGTTAGGATTGACCAAAATTCCTAACTCACACGTTCACATTTTCAAAATGTAACATATCATAGTTATCGCATAATCACAATAAACACTAAAAGTGTATTTGACCAAATAACCTTCTCTTATGCAATAAATTAACAAAACCACGTTCACTCGTGATTTATTTATCAATCACTCAAAATCCCCAAATGTGAGTGTTTTACAAGATTTGTAAAGTTCAACACTTTGATCAACCAAAACCCACAAATCAACTCAACAAGTGATTATTTCATATAAAGCACACAAATACTTTAAAATAAACATTTTGGCATGTACAATGTTTTCACAAATCAACTTGAACTCACCTTGCTAGATTAGGCTAAATCTAGATTCTCCCAAACGTATGCTCCTTTGAAGAAGTCCGAATCTTCAAGTCCAAATCTTTCAAAACCTAGATCCATAAGTTTCCAACCATAAGTATTCATCCCCAAACACTTAGAATCATTCCCCAACATTTTGCATCCAAGAATCCCAAATATACCAAAACCCTAATCTCCATAAATGAAGAAGGAGAAGATCACCTCAACCCAACACAACAACATCATCCAACAATACCCCAAATAGAAGGAAGATGAAACCAACAACAACCTAGCTTTTGGGTAGAGAGATATTACCTTTAACACTTGAATCTCCAAGCAAAAGCTCATAATCACTCGCAAAAGCTCCAAGCTTCCATATCTTCATCAATGGTGGAAAGGGGTTTAGTTTAGGTGAGAGAGATGAAGAAGGAGAAGGGTTTGTGTTACTCTTGAGGGAAAACCGGCTGAGAGGAGGGAAAGAGTTTGAGTTCGGGTTATGAAATGGAATGAGGAAAGACAGAGGGGAAAAGTCTATCTTAAAACAAAAAGTGCCATCAGAAACATCGCGGACGTCCGTATAGCCCCCTCGCGGACGTCCGGCCTCAGCCGAAATGTTTTCCTCCCAAAACCCCTGTTGCTTCCGTGGACGCCATGCGGACTTCCGCATCATGCGGACGTCCGACCTTTGCACATGCGGACGTTCGTGGGTTCATTTTTCGTATTCCAAAATTTTGGGGTGTTACAGAGTTGGCTTGGGCCCCGATCGTGGATACTATCGCGTGGTAGAGATTGTCTATGAACAGTGTGCAAATACCCAAGTGTGATGTTGATTGGTTGAAATGATTTTGATGGGTCTTTATGGCGGTTTGCATATTGCTAAATGTGGTTTGTTAACCTGTTTTCGAGATGGAATCCACTAGACCTCATGATCTAACCCTCGCTTTTCAAAAACTTAAACCATTTTCAGGTAAGAGTTTTGTTTGGGGTTTCATCTGGAGAAGATGGAAAGAGATGACGATGTAGAAGAGGTATAGTCTAGTGGAGGCTTGTAGTTTGCCATCGGACTTCCTTTAGCATCTCAGTTGTGAATTGTTTATCCGCTGCGTACCTAGAGTTGAGATTGATGTATTTTGTATATTTTTAGCCCGTTTTTTGTTGTAATGTTATGAATCTTGTTTTATGGAATTTGAGTTATTACAATGTGTGTAAAAGTACTAAAATAGTGTATTTACTTTTTTGAAATTGAAAAGGATAAAAAAGACAAAAACGCCAAAATCACTATAATGTTTATTGATTTAACGTGGTTAACAAATTTATTTTTACGTTATTAGTAAAATGCACCATGGGCAAGACAAATTAAATAACACAAAAATCATAATCATAATAAATATATCATATTAAACGTAGTCGAAAAAATAACCACAAAAGTTGTGGCGTACTGGTTAAGGCCCTAGAGGATGTGGTGGAATATCCCATCTGCCCAGATGTGGTGGAATATCTCATCTGCTCAGGGTTCTAATCTAGTCATACACAACAATTATGGTCACTGAGGTTTAATCAGAGCTGATGTCTTACCGTCATAATTTGTCAAATGATTAGTCTAGGCATAGCATAGGACACTATTCCAAAAAAAACATAGTCGGAAAACCTCAAAAAAATAGGGACCAAATCCAATTTTAGTTGAGCTAGTGTAACTTTTATTGTTTTAGGTGTATTTAAGAATTTAGACCAAAAAATATATTTTGTAAGATAGTATAGATAAACATTTCTAATGATATATCTTGTACAAATAATGTAATTAAAATGAATTAAAGAATAATAAAAATGTAATCTAAAAATAGAATAAAGATATGGGAAAAAGATGAAACTTTCAAAATATATAAAAACTCAACTATACATCAAAATTGGTGCGTCAATATTAAAAAAAAGAAAATTAATTAAAATACCCTAACTTTGACTCTTATTTACCAAAATACCCAAAATCTCGACAGCTTTACCAGAATACCCTAATTTTTCGTGGTGGGTCCCGCGATCGCAGGCCCTAGCTTACGTGTCACACTCTTTTAGCCAAAAGTCTCGCGGAGACCCCTCAAGAATGCCCGCGGTAGATCGCGGGATGAACCGCCACGCGTCGACGTAGAATAAACCCTAATTTGTTTAATGCTCACCAACACCCACCCCCCACCCTAATAATCGCCGCTATAATAAAAGAGGGTGGGGGGACCTTTCGGCCACCACTTCTTCAATTAAAAAATCTCTCCTCTCCCAAACTCTTCAGAGTTGTTTGAAGATGGCTCGTGTTACTACATCCGGTAAATGTGAAATGCGTTGCTACAAAGGAATAATTTATCGATAGCAGCTCATACTCATTTTCTACCTTCTATATAGGTGAAAGAATCATCATGAGTGCTACGTGCAATATTCGAGTTCCGATAATCAGGGATACAAGTATTGAATTGTTGTATGGATTCTACATCTTCTTTGTAAACTAAATGTGCCCCACATCTTATCACAATTGGACTGCTCCTATATCTCGATTTTTTATACCATGCTTTATATATACTGATCATAAGATTGCCTTCAACAAAACGAGACCAATCTTCCCCTCCAAATTCATCATACATCTGCTGCTGAAACAAACTGAATGGTATATACACAATCCACATGCAATCTTCGATAGATACTGCAGATGTATCCCAATCATAATAATCCTCATAATCAGGAATGGGGGTTCTATTGAGTCCAACTCTGAAGTGGATGTTGGTACGGATTTCGTCCCAACACCCTACACCACATACCGCAAATCCCATGATATCCGTATCACATTTGGGAGGCAACTTCAGTGATATCTTTTGTCCGTCTTGTTGCTCTTCGAACCAGCTTGGAATCTTGCTTCCAGGAATACAGATACTTAATACATGATCAACTGCAGCACATTTCTGTGTACTCAACAAGAAACACGACCCTTCGTTTGTCACTTAAACACCCATCTCATGAATATAAAATTGCTCGAGTATATATACATGACAAATACGACGATTTGGGTTTTTAATTTTTATCACACTAACGTATTAAGGATGCCGATCAAGTTTTTTTTCCGTTAAAATAAAATGAAATAAGAGTGAGAGAGAGAGGGTACCTTAAGGAAAGATTGCTGCAACATCTTATCGAGATATCTTTCATTCTTTTCATTCTCTTGGAGTCTCTTGCAACCAGGGAGCCAAATCTTGTACATCCATACACACTCTTTTGTCAGATCTTCAATTGTTTCCAACGCTTTACAATAGCATGCCCTTAATACTTGTATTCTTGCTGGGAGCCCTTGAATTTTTTGAAGATGTATGCAAACATTCAAATTTAGGTGTTTAAGACAAGAAAGGCGAGAGATGCTTGCAGGTAACTGGACTAATTTCCGGTTGTGACTTAGATCTAATTCTTCCAAGGAGGAAAATTCATGAAAATTATGAGGGAAATCTTGTTCTCCAATTGGTCTGTGGCTGATATCTAACTTTCTCAGGCAACTCAACTTTGTCAAAGCATGAAAATTAATGGAGTCTGGTTGCCCTGTAATGTACCGGAGATAGACGAATCCTATATTCAGCTCTTCTAATGTTTCCATGCTTCCCAGCTCCTCTGGCAATATTTGTAGATGGAGGCAACCTTGAAGACGTAGGCTCTTGAGATTTTTCAACTCACAAATATATCTTGGAATAACCTTAAGACGATCACATCCATCAATATGTATCTTTGATAGCTTTTCATTAGCTGAAGAGACCTCTGGGAATTTTTCAAGGCGACTGCAATGAAAAAGATGTAAAGTCTCCAATGATACCATCTCAATCAAGGATGGGAGACACATGAGGATGTAGCACCAACTCACTTCCAAGTAAACAAGCTTTCTGAGAGTTCCAAGAGACTTATGAAGCTTCACCAATTTGTAGCAACGGTTCAAAGTCAACCTCTCAACATTTGGGGCCCCAGAGACATCTGGAAATCTTTTTAAGCTCCTCAACTCTTCAATGTGAATGAATTTCAAGTTTGGCAAAAACTGACAACGAAAACAGAAATGAACAAGTAAGTTTATAATCAAGGTAACTTATTACTAAATAAAAATAAAATGTTGTTTATGTTTCTACGTAAATGTGTATGCATGAGAAATTATGACATAAGTTTGTCACTAAAAACGGGTTTCATCCACTAAATACCTTATACCCCTTCCATAAATGTTGAATGGAGCCATATGATAATTCAAGCCCAGCAAGCTTAAGCACAGGGGTGGATGTACATGTTTGAGATGGGATAAGGCTCACCCCCATAAACCTTCAAAAGAAAATTTTACTTTTGTATTAGAATATTTACTTTTTATAAATATATAAAATACTTTGACCACTGCAAATACCAAAATTTCTGGATCCGCCACTGCTTACGCATGCTAGCTAAAGGCAAAGAAGAATAAGGATACCCATCCCATTTAAGCCATTGTACCTCGTCGGGGAGAGAGGTAGGTTTACGAGAAGTGAATTTCCCAAAAATATCAAGTAGCCGAAGATTCTTCATGTTTTCAAAAACATCGGCCCTAAAACCCTCCTTCTCCTCCAAATGGTCAGTCCATGGTACCACTATTCCTTCAATTGCTTCTAGTTTCTGCAACAAAGTACTAAACTGAAGTCAAACTATACTCATTCTAAATACAAACATTTTAAGAGAGAGTAGTTTTTGTAAAGAAAGAAATATATTACCCTATTTTTCATGATGAAATCCTCGATTTCTTCCAGTTTCCATAGCCTGCTATTTGGGTAACTCTTACGAACAATTTCAAAACCCATTTCTTGAAGGACATCATGCATGTCTATACGTTTGTTTGAAATGCTTATGAGAGATTTTTCCAAAAGAGTAGAAATTCCTATTGCCGCATCAAAACCAAAGCTATCAAGTACTCTAGTCACATGTTCTTTATCACGGCCCTTGAAGAAACATGCAATGTCTAGGAATATTTTTTTCTCAGAAGACTCTAACACATCAAAGCTTAACTTTAACATCTCAAAAATCTCAGGGTGTGGCATTTTGGCTAATCTATTTAAAGCACTTTCCCACACACCTACTTCTCTTCCATGGAAGAAAGAGCCTAAAACTTTCAAGGCTAAAGGAAGACCGCCGGTGTAGCGTATTACACGATTTGACAGCTCCTCAAACCCTTCTGGAGGGCTAATTTTCCGAAAAGCATTCCAACTGAAGAGCTCAACAGCATGCTCCTTAAGTAAAATAACAGGTTTGTACTTGTCATCTGTATCCGATAACAAATGCTCGTCTCTAGTGGTTATTATGATTCTACTTCCTACACCAAACCACTCATGGGTTGCAGCTAAGAACTCTAATTGCTTGAAATCGTCCACGTCATCAAGAACAAGAAGAACCTTTTTATTGCGAAATCTTGTTTGTATCATTTCGGCCCCATCCTTTGGATCCTCAATCTCGGACTCGTGGTGTGACGCTAGAACATCTTTAATGATCTTTTTTTGTAAAGCACAGATATCACTTTTACTATTTTCTCTAACATCGTTAACAAAGCTACTACCATCGAACTTATAAGAAATTCTTTTAAACAAAGCTCGGGCAATAGTTGTCTTACCGATTCCTCCCATTCCATATATCCCTACCATGCGCACCTCATCTGTTGCTTCCATACCCAATAATGAAATTAATCTATTGATACGAGATTCAATATCAACTAGATTGTTCTCCATACTGCAAGGTTTTATATCGCCGTGAATCTTTTGAACAATCTTCTCGATGAATAACGATTCACCCCTGTACATTTAAGAGCATTATTTTCAAGTTAATAGAGATGCAAATTGTAGAGCTGGCAAATTTTCAAGTTAATAAAAACTTGGATCTAGGAAGCTGATCAAGTGTCCATATTAATAGAAGCAACAGATCAAAGGAAAACTAACCCATTGATAGGTGAGATATGCCATCCAGATAAATTTCCAGCTGCAGCTAAGGCTTTCCTCCACTTGTTCACTTTATCCATCTCTTCCCTGAACTTCTCCTCGTGTTGCTGAAAGGCCGTTTCAAAATCTCCTTTCTGTCTACGAACATCGGATGGATCCACATGGTAGAATATTGGTAACACCTTCTGTCCCCTCGAATCTTGACAGTCCTTGATTTTGACAAGCTCGTCTAAACACCAACAAGAGTCGGCATAATGTTTAGAGAAAACAACCACCGCAAACCTCGACTCCTCGATGGCTTTTAGGAGTTCAGAAGAGATCGGGTTTCCTCTAGGGAGCATGTCGTCGTCTCTGAACACGCGTATTCCCTTCTGAACCAGAGCTGTATGAAGATGATCAACGAAGTTGTATCGAGTGTCTTCGCCTCTGAAGCTCAGGAAAACATCATATGTCCATCCTCTAACTGGTACCCAAGAAGATGAAGAAGACGCCATTGGTTTACAGGGTATTCAAGAAATTGTTCCAATTGGTAAAATGCAAATCCCAGAAAGCAATTGATTCACATCAACGCGTTCAAGATATAGCCAACCAGTCACTTTGAAAAGTCTTATGGGGCCCATACATTATCACTCCCTCCTTTTGGACTCCACTCCAATCTTTTACATTCGTTACTTTTAAGGGCATCTTTCTATTAACACTAAAAACATAAAAATAAAAGACATCTTCAATTAACACAAAACATAAAATAGAGGATATCTTCAATTAACATAAAAACATAAAAATAAAGGCGTTTTGGTCTTCAACTTAACACTATAAAAAATAGGCTTATATTTGGAGGTCCAAGAATTAGGCCTCTACTTTTTTATTAATATTATAATGAGATTTTACAGTTATATATATATATATATATATATAGGGGTTAAATCATGTGAGAACCACAAATATATTATAAACCGTAAGAACCGATATAAAAAATATTTTTTTACATAAATTTTTTTCATCAAATGCTAGCATTTATTATATTTTACTTCAAATATATGTGTTTCATAATATGATAGTTTCACATGGATTTGTTTCACCATATGAATATTTTTTATGAGTATTTTTCATTTCACTAGGTGAAACAAATTCGTTTTTCACATGTAAACTTATCATATGGTGAACACGAACATATGTGTAACAATAACTTAAATCATAGGTTTTGATGAAAAAAAACCATGTAAACAAAAATTTTTACATTGGTTCTCACGGGTTTGTAACCTATTTGGGGTTCTCATTTGATTATCGTCCTATATATATATATATATGTTTATGATACAAATCAATATATTTGTTGCATCCCTTACAAACCAATGTGCATATATGCATGATCTCATATGAATTTATCAGGTCCGTTTCTGACATTTTTTGGGCCCTAGGCAATTCGTAAATTTTGGGCCCTCAATATGTACCAAAAATAAGTTTCAAATAAATGTTTTTAATCATTTAAAACAAACTTTCATACAATAAATAATAATACTTCTTACAAAACAACTTCTTTGAGCATTTTTAGATGTAAAATCATCAATAATAACATCTAAGACATACAAAACAACTTCTTCGAGCAGTTTTTAATGCAAAATAATCAATAATAACACAAGCCCGTTTCTGAAATTTTCTAGGCTCTAGGGGCCCTCGATAACTACAAAATTATTTTCAATATATTGTTTATATCACCATAAGCAACTTTGAATTCAAGAAATACTAATTATTCATATAAAATAATTTTCCCAATATTCATAGCAAAAGTTCAATGAATAATAATTTCTAAATTAATATTATCTATCATATCTGTTGGTGCAAGTGTACCACATCTCTATATATCTATATATATTTATTTTGATGATTACAAACACACCGTATTATTGTTTATCTAACAATCCTATCCAAGTGTACAGTTCTTGAAGAACACGAAGATTTTATCTGAAGAGTTCAAGACGGAAGATTTACGTTGTCATTAGTGTTTATAATTTATAATGATAAACACCCTAAAATAATATACCACTTGGATATTTCTAAAAACCCTAAATGATTTTAAATTAAATAAGGTTTTTGAGAAGATCCAGCAAAGATTGGTTGCGTCCTTGAAACTGTCCTTTTCTGACGCAGGTATACCGCGAGGTTCAGCAGGTATACCGCAGCGGCTTACTGTAGATCTCTGATTGATTGGTCGTACTTTTGTCTGGGCGGTATACCGCGGTGTTTAGCAGGTATACCGCGGGTACAGTTGGGCGGTATACCGCGATGTTAAGCCGGTATACCGCGGGTACAAGTTTACGTTTGTTTTGCAGGGTTGACTTTCTCTTCTGCAAAGTACTTTTATTACTGCACGGTATACCGCGTGCTTTTGGCGGTATACCGCGGATGCATGTATCCGTTGGAAGAGCTGCTATATAATGCATGCGATGGTGGAGAAGAAATATATACAATACAACTACAACCAACAGCCATCTATCCATCTGATCTCTCCCAACTAATATTCCATACTACATATTATCACTACATATTTATTTTATAAAACGTTTTTATAAAATATCCAAGTGATAAATATTATACAAGAGTGATTTCCATTGTGAGTTATACTCCTCTTGTAAGTGTTTGAATAACGGGTGTGTGATCCTGTATATCTCAATAAGCTAGAGCTTGAGAGCCTATTGCTTTCCTTTGTATTTGGTTTGTATTCTACCGTAAAGAATACGTTTATTGGATCGTGTCGGGAAGTGTCTCGGCTAGTGATTTACCAAGTTGTGGTAAATCACTAAATCTCCGTGTCAAGTATCTCTATCCCTTATCTCTTTATATTTCCGCTGTGCATTTAATTATATCTGTTTATATAATTATTGTATATTCATTGCATTTATACTCTGCTTTATTTACTATATTTATACTATCCTGTATTTATACGTATCTGTTGTGTTTTCATATACTCTGTTGTATTTACATTATTAAGATATTTTTATAAAAGAATTTTTGAAAGTAAAAGTTTTAAATACAACCTTACCCCCCCTAGGTTGTCTAACAATTGGTATCAGAGCGGGGCTTTCAAAAATTATCTGTTTAAATTTTTAAAGTTTTATCTTTTATATAATGACTCAACAAACTGTTTTGTTTTCAAAACCTCCTATTATTGATACTGAAAAATTTGGTATTTGGGCAAAATTATTTGAATGTCACGTGCGTGGCAAAAATAGAAAGATGTGGGAAATTATTGAAAAAGGAAATTTTATTCCAACCAAAATCGTAAATGATCTTATTGTTGAAAAAGATTCTAAAGAGTGGACTCCCACTGATGAAGCTTCGTATTGTTTAAATTTTGAAGCTAAAAACATGTTATATGCTGCTTTAAATTCTGATGAAATAGAAAGAGTTTTTACTTATGAAACTGCTAATGAAATCTGGCAAAGTTTAAATGACACTCATCGTGGAAACACGCAAGTCAAAAGCAGTAAAATAAATATTCTAGTTCATGATTATGAAATGTTCGAGATGACTCAAGATGAGTCTATCGATTCTATGTTTAAAAGATTTAACCTCATAATGACTACTTTACAAGGATTAGGTCGTACTTATCCTAATGAAGATTATGTAAGGAAGATTCTTCGAGCACTACCTTCGGAGTGGATGCAAAAGATTACATCGTTAGAAGATTCCCGAGATCTCTCAACAATGAAGCTCGACGATCTTGTCGGAAATCTTAAAGTGCACGAAATTGCACTAAAAAGAAATCAAGTTCGGGATCGAGTCAAAAAGAAATCCATAGCTCTCAAAGCCGTTGCCCCTAAAGATGCGGAAGAAGAAGAGGAGGAAGAAGCAAGTTCCTCAAATGACGAATCCGAAAGTCTTGACGATTTAATCGAGATGGTAAGAAAACTCTCTAAACTTTTATCTAACAAAAAGTTTGCCAATATTGATAGGTTTCAAGGAAATGGAGACTACCATCGTGGTGGTAAAAATCAAAGTCGCAACGTCCATAACAAATATGACGAATCTAGTGACGATGAAAAAGCCAATAAAAAGAAAGGCTTTTGCTATGTGTGTGGTGATAAAAATCACTATGCAAATGTGTGTCCAAAACGTGCTAAACAAATCAACACACCAAAAACATTCGTCGGAGCCGCGTGGAGCGCAAACGAAGATGAAGACAAGAATATTTGTCTCATGGCCGACCGTGATGATGAGGTATCTACATCATGTTTTCATGACAATAATTATGATAGTAATTATAGTGATAATTATTATGATAGTGATAATGAAAATAACCTTGAATTATTATATGAATCATTCAATGACATGGCCGCTCTTGCAAATAAGTATAAAGATGAAATCACTAAATTAAAAGAAACCGTATCTGCATATAAAAAGGAAATAGATGACGGTAAACAAAAATCTACTTATGATTTAGATGTTATCACTAAGTTAGAAAATAAATTAAGTAAAAAGGATGTTTGCAAATCTTGTGATATTTTAAAAAATGAAATTGAATGCTTAAAAGAAAAACCAATTGAGAAAAATGATTGTAAATCTTGTGTTATTTTAAATGATAAAATTGCATGTTTAAATAAAAATACATATGAAAGTGTTGCATGTATAAAATGTGATTTGCTTGAAAATGAAAATATTTATTTAAAAGCTAACTGCGATTTATATGAAAAAGATAATTTTTTAGCTAAAGCTTTTCAAAATAGCAATGATAAAATGCTTAAAATGCTAAATATGTCGAATCGCATTAATTGTCGAAAAGGCATTGGTTCTGATACATGTGTTGATAAATGCTCGTGTAAACCCATTAAAAGATTTTTTGCATCTCCTAAAGTTGATACAAGAAAACCCCCATATATGTCAAAAATGAAAAATGTGAATTATGGGAGGAAACCGTATGCTCGTATGTATAATAGTAATTTTTCTAGACCTAAAAATAATGCGAATATAAATGCTTCATTTTATGTGTATGATAAATACAATCGCAAAATTAGAATGGTTAGAAAATGGATTCCGAAAGGAATGTTTAATGTTGACAATCCCGGTGGGATGCGTTTGTGGTTTTAAACAAATTTTGTGGATTGTATGTTGTCATGTTTTATTTTATGTCGACAACATATTTTAATTTTTTTATTTTGCAGTTTATGTTTTATACTAACTGTTAAAAGGACCCATAAGAAAAGGGTACCACGAAATATTTTCTTTGCCTTTTGTAGGTGTTTCCTGACGAGGATATAATACGTGTTTCCTGGCGAGGATACAATACGTGTTTCCTGGCGAGGATACAATACGTGTTTCCTGGCGAGGATACAATACGTGTTCCCTGACGAGGTCATAATACGTGGTAATTTTTGCTCACATAAAATTAACCGAAAAATCGAAGCCTTAAGATCCTTTTTTTTGGTGCAAGTGTTTCTTTTAGGTTATTTTGTTTTATGTCTATTATATGCTTTTTTTTATGCATATTTTATTGTCCCTCAAATTTTATAATTTGTTATTAATTTGAGGGGGAGCTTTTTATCTTTTACCTATGAGATTATGCTCTCTCATATATATGCATATTTTGAGGGGGAGCATCTCTCGAGGGGAAGCATACCGTCTTTCTTGACCCTTTTTGTTTCGACAAACGGGGGAGAGAAACCGCATATGCTCATGCTTAGCGGTTGTGTTTGTCATCATCAAAAAGGGGGAGATTGTTGGTGCAAGTGTACCACATCTCTATATATCTATATATATTTATTTTGATGATTACAAACACACCGTATTATTGTTTATCTAACAATCCTATCCAAGTGTACAGTTCTTGAAGAACACGAAGATTTTATCTGAAGAGTTCAAGACGGAAGATTTACGTTGTCATTAGTGTTTATAATTTATAATGATAAACACCCTAAAATAATATACCACTTGGATATTTCTAAAAACCCTAAATGATTTTAAATTAAATAAGGTTTTTGAGAAGATCCAGCAAAGATTGGTTGCGTCCTTGAAACTGTCCTTTTCTGACGCAGGTATACCGCGAGGTTCAGCAGGTATACCGCGGCGGCTTACTGTAGATCTCTGATTGATTGGTCGTACTTTTGTCTGGGCGGTATACCGCGGTGTTTAGCAGGTATACCGCGGGTACAGTTGGGCGGTATACCGCGATGTTAAGCCGGTATACCGCGGGTACAAGTTTACGTTTGTTTTGCAGGGTTGACTTTCTCTTCTGCAAAGTACTTTTATTACTGCACGGTATACCGCGTGCTTTTGGCGGTATACCGCGGATGCATGTATCCGTTGGAAGAGCTGCTATATAATGCATGCGATGGTGGAGAAGAAATATATACAATACAACTACAACCAACAGCCATCTATCCATCTGATCTCTCCCAACTAATATACCATACTACATATTATCACTACATATTTATTTTATAAAACGTTTTTATAAAATATCCAAGTGATAAATATTATACAAGAGTGATTTCCATTGTGAGTTATACTCCTCTTGTAAGTGTTTGAATAACGGGTGTGTGATCCTGTATATCTCAATAAGCTAGAGCTTGAGAGCCTATTGCTTTCCTTTGTATTTGGTTTGTATTCTACCGTAAAGAATACGTTTATTGGATCGTGTCGGGAAGTGTCTCGGCTAGTGATTTACCAAGTTGTGGTAAATCACTAAATCTCCGTGTCAAGTATCTCTATCCCTTATCTCTTTATATTTCCGCTGTGCATTTAATTATATCTGTTTATATAATTATTGTATATTCATTGCATTTATACTCTGCTTTATTTACTATATTTATACTATCCTGTATTTATACGTATCTGTTGTGTTTTCATATACTCTGTTGTATTTACATTATTAAGATATTTTTATAAAAGAATTTTTGAAAGTAAAAGTTTTAAATACAACCTTACCCCCCCCTAGGTTGTCTAACAATATCATTTTACATAATATCGTCAATTTATTTCACCATCAAATCCATCTTATAATATACCTTTAATATATAGATCGACATCATTTGAGGTCACTATGTTGACATCATTTGGGTTGAATTTTCATGTCACCTCATATGTTAAATGTTTTTTCATTACCATTTTAAACTTTTAGGGTTGAAATAAACTTTTTAAAAACAATCAACCTTAGAATCAAAAGTTCATATTGGCTATACGTTGAGATCTTATTCTTGTTTTAGAGATAGAAGAGTACTAAAGAATCATGGACGCAATATTAATTAGGTAATGAAGAGTCAATAACGTATGAAAAAAAGATAGTTTTGAAATCCTAAATATAAATATTAGTTTGATCGTCTTATATAGTTGGTAATATTTTTTTCGAAATGTATGAGTTTTATTAGTGAATAACAAGAAATCTAACTATATTCTAACGAAAAAATAGAATTGATATGAATGGAATAATCAAAAGAGTATGTGAAAGATTGATAATGGAGTATATATCAAGATTTCTAGGCAACATAGTTTTAGATTTTAGTACTGTTAGTGCTGAAATTGTAATTGTACCAAGTAGAAGGACCTTTTGTGTAAATAGGGTATTCTATACCCTAAGTATATAATGTTTGTTGTTTTCCTCTTTTAGGGTAAGAGTGTAAAAGAGGTTATCCATATTACACATAGTAGCCACACATAGTGTTCTTCATTCCAATCATCATTGTGAGCTACTTTGATCTTTAATGAATATAGAGATGACTTCATTTGTTGCAAATATGAATTGATTACTTGTTCTGGGATCACAATTGGTATCAGAGCTTGTAAATCTGTGATTTGATTAGGATTGAGAGAAATATTTCCATATTTTGAGAGTTCTTCATTTTTCTTCATTTTTTGATTGATTTTAGCCATTAGAGTCCTTCTAATGGATTGGAATTGATCAAGGGTTGTTTCTAGATAGTCCTGTGTGTTTTATTCCGCAAAAACACAAGGATCGAAGCTCAGATTGGTCTGTTTTCCTCATTTTCGCACTTATATATTCTGCACTATGTTTTGGACCGAAAATCACTGTTCTAGTGGTTTTTGGACAAAACTTGAAGTTATAAACCTGCCCAGAATCGCATTTCTACCTTACCTACCAATTTTCAGATCATTCGGATCATTATTGAAGAATCAACTCCCGATTTTCTGGATATTCATCGAAATCGCAACCTTGATATTCATCGAAATCGCAATCAGGAGATTCATCGAAATCGCAATCTTCAAATATTCATCGAAATCGCAGTGATCTTTGTGTGAACAGTACAAAGTCGCAGTGACCTATTGCGACTTCATTCCCGAATCGCAATCCATTAACCCGTGAACAGTACCAGATCGCAATCCTCAATTGCGACTTCAGGCGTTGCGATTCCATTTCATTGCGACTCCATTCATTGCGATTCCACTTCATTGCGATTCCAACCTTTGCGACTTCATTGCATTGCGACTTCAAACCCATTGCGACTTCAAGTGCGTTGAGACTTAATCTTGAAAATTTAAAAGTTACTCCTAATCAGATTAATCAGATTTTTAACGATCAACAACAAGTAATTCAAAATGACTGCAAGAGATATGTTAACTATTGGTTCAAAAGACAAACCACCCGTTCTTTTCCCGAAAGACTTTAAGATTTGGAAAGACAGATTCCTTGACTACGTTGAAAGACAAGAAAATGGAACTTTTATCCATGAATCCTTAATAAACGGGGTTCTAGGAGAGGTTCGTGAAGAAGATCCAGAAGGAAACATGGTAGTTATTCATCCAAAGGACTACACAGGTGACAATTTGCTGAGATACAAAGCCGATAAAGCAGCTAGATCTTTAGTCATGCAAGCCTTAACCAACGACATATATCGGAAGGTTGATAGTCTAAGTGAAACAGGTAAAGGCATGTTTGATGAACTTATCAAGCTGTATAAAGGGTCAGAAGTGGAAAACCAGCTGAGAATATCAAATGTATTCAATACGTATGAGAATTTCAAGCAGAAGGAGGGTGAGAGCTTAGATAAAGCTTATGATCGTTTCACAACTATCCTAAATGATCTCAACAGTTACAAAGTAACAAAATCCATCATGGAGACTAATGTGAAATTCTTGAACGTGCTTCAGCCTGAGTGGAAGAAGTATGCTCATAGAATGAAACAAAATTCTCAACTGGATTCTCTTCCGTTACAACAAATGTTTGAAACCTTAAAGCAAGATGAAGATGATGCTGAGTTGAAAAGGAAGAAGCTGATGAAGAATGGTAAGAAGGAAAAGAAGTTGGTGGGGTCTGAGAAGAAGGCAGTAGAAGATGATGAGCAAGAAGATGAGCAGTTAGCATTGTTATCTCGACAAGCAAAGGGAAAGAATGTTCAGAGAGAAGAATTTGAACTAGACCAAGCTGACCTGGATGAAGCTGAAAGCTTAAGGCAGGCTATGATACTTCTTTCCAAGGCCTTTCAACTCAGATTTGTAAAAACTCCCGGATCAAACAACCAACGTTACTCATCTGGTTCTAAAAACTATGAACATAAGAATCGGATTGAGTCAAAGAAGTTTGATGATCACAAGGAAGATGGTAAAAGGCTGGAGATGAAGAAGTTTGTTGAGAAAAGAGATGAAGATCAAAAGTGCTACAACTGTGGGAAGACCGGTCATTTCTCCAAAGACTGCTGGAAACCAAAGGTGAAGAATGCCGACTACTACAAGCAGAAGGCTCTGTTAGCTGAACAGAAAGAGTCGGGGATTGAGCTTCCAGTGGAGGAAGAGTTTTGGTTGGACCAGACAGATGACGAAGAGGAGGAAGACACGGCTGCTTTTGCAAGGATGTGCTTGATGATCAGAGATGATGAGGATTCAGAGGCTGATGCGGCGCCTAAGACAAATGAGGTAGATCTCTGCACCATTAATCATTATGGTAATCAGTTCCAAGTCTTTCAATTAAAACTTGATGAACAAAGCGAGAAACTGAAAAAGGCACATAAAACTATTGCGCTTCAAAAGCAAGTTATCATTGACCATAAACAGTTAAATGATGATTTAAAAGTTGAAAGGATAGAGATCGAAAAATCTCGAACCTATTTTCGAAGAAAAATGGACGAAATGGCAGAAAGTGTAAGAATAGCTGAGAATAGGAGGAATGAGCTGGAACAAATGTTGCGTTCTTATAAAGACATAAACAATGAATTGTCAGAAAAACCGAGTGATCTGGAAGCTAAACTTTATAAACTTGGCCAGTCCGAACAAACCATTTTCTTAAACACGCCAAAGAATTTTAGATATTACAACTCTAAATGGGGTGTTGGATATGACAATCCTCACTATTTGGAGAATGCGTTGAAAAAGGCACCGTGTATTTATAAGTTTCAATGGCTTAAGTTTTTGAAGGATCCTAAATTCAAAATTAAATGGCTAAATGAGGAGGAACATGAAGCTGAAGAAGAAGTTAAAAGAAAAACAACCGTGACTATGCAACTTCCTTATATTTATGATCAAGCGAATAGGAAGGCATTGCAAGACAAGAAAATTCTGCCTAATGACTATTTCGATAGCTATGTTGTTCAGTCACCGAAGGGAACTGTATCAAAACCAGTCTCTGAAGGCAAAATTTATTATCCTCCCTTGGTACTTGAACAAAAGCTGGTTGATCTTGAATTGAATATTAAAAGTAAGATTGATGAAGTCAGAAATGATGATCAGCTTGCATTTGATATTGAGAAGGAAGTAATGCTAACCGTTTTGTTAGATAGCTTGAATGAAAAATCTAAGAAGGTTGGTTCTGTCTCGTCTTTAAAAACCTCAGAAGAAAAGAAATCGCTGGAACTTAGATGTTTGAATCTCTCACGTCAAGTTTCGGATTTTCAGAAAAAGTTATTTCTTGAAAAAGATAATATTGAGAAAGAAAGAGAGAGATTTAAATTTGAAAGAATGTCTTTTGAAACTGAAAATGTTTTGCTCTCAAAGAAAATAGTTGATTTAGAAAACATTTTGATCCAAGAGAGAAATGATCTTGAGTCCAATAAAGAATACTTTCAAAATGAGATCTCAAGACTCATGGGAAAATTGACAGATCTATCCACCGAAGCTATGACAGAGTTTGCTAGCAAAGCTTCCTCTGATTCAGATGCTTCATCATGCAAAGCTTTCATAGGCGATTCTCTTAATAGAAGCATGATGGAGGTTGATTTGGATGATTTTGGTCCCATTGAGTTAGTAGAAGAACCTGTTAATGAAAAATCTTGTGACTTCTCTCATCACTCCTCCTCCAATGATATTAAAGTTGATCAGGTTATTGCCACTCCTTGTGAAAGGAAAGATAAGCAAGTTCAACAAAAGGATGTTAATTTTGACTTTAGTGCAAAACTTCCGGATCATTCTGCGTTTTTGGTCAAGGAAGAGGAACCCAAGGAGAAATTCTTCGAAGGGGAATCTTCTAAGACCATTGAGAAAAAGAAAAAGAAAAAGAAAAGTAAGCGTAAATCTAAATCTTCTAAAGTTCAAACTTCCTACGCTTACGATTCTTACTTTGATTCCATTTCAGATCGTAATTTAAGAAACAACTCGCGGGTAGAGTGGAGAATAAAGGAGTTCACACATGATGTGGCCCAGAGAAAATCATCTACTGTCGCTTTTAATTCCAAGAAAAACACTTTTGTTTCTAATGTTAGTGATCGTGTTGCTTCAAACAAACAAAAACTTTTTATTCCATACAAGATTTACTCTATGCAACAACTGATTAATTTAGCACATGATCAAATTTGTTGTTCTTCTTGTGGTGTGGATGATTTTATCTGCAAGTCCGATTATTCTTCATGGTTTGGTTATAATTTCTATGGTTCAAATCGTTTTTATTCAAATAGATATTATAATCACTACAATTCAAAGAAGAAGGTTAATTCTCCTAACCCAAAAGGACCCAATTGGCAGTGGGTACCTAAAACTGTTTAAACTCCATTTTGCAGCTCTGTCATGTGTGGTATTTGGATAGTGGTTGCTCTAAACACATGACAGGTAGAAAGGAGCTGTTGAACAACTTTGTAGAACACGATGGAGGGAAAGTTAAGTTTGGAAATGATCATTATGCTCCAATCAGAGGTTATGGAGATATTGTGACCGATAAAGTCAGAATAACCAAAGTGAATTATGTTGAAGGCTTAGGGCATAATTTATTTAGTATAGGTCAGTTTTGTGATAAAGATCTAGAAGTCCATTTCAAGAAGACTCGGAGTGTCAGTGCCAAACGATACGTGTTAGTAATTGTCGATGACTACTCGAGATATACTTGGGTCAAGTTTCTTCGATCAAAAGACGAAACACCTGACTTGATAATCTCATTAATCAAGCAACTGCAAGTGAACCGTCAACAATCAGTTCAGACTGTTAGGTCAGATAATGGGACAGAATTCAAGAACAAGACTCTTGATGATTTCTTTAAATCATTAGGAATTTCTCATCAGTTTTCTGCAGCTAGAACTCCTCAGCAGAACGGAGTCGTTGAGAGACGAAATCGCACACTTGTTGAAGCTGCCAGAACGATGCTGTCCTATGCTGATCTACCTCTGTTCTTGTGGGCTGAAGCTGTTGCTACGGCATGCTATACACAAAACCATTCAGTTATCCATCGCCGGTTTGGTAAAACTCCATATGAACTGATTAATAATAGAAAACCTATGATACACTACTTTCGTGTGTTTGGTTGCAGGTGTGTAGTGCTGAACGACAAGGACAACTTGAACAAATTCAGTCCAAAGGGTATTGAGGGCGTTTTCATCGGATACTCACTTACGTCAAAAGCATATAGAGTCTATTTCAAGTCGTCTAGAACTGTGAAAGAAAGCGTAAATGTCAGATTTGATGAAGCCGAGACAATGGTTTCTGTGCAAAACAGTACAGAACCCGCTATATCAGGTGTACTAGCATCTGGACAGATTCGTCCTATGGTGACTAGATCTTCGAACAAGGATCAAGCATCCGCTTCTAACTCTAAACCTGATGATCTTGATTTATTGTTTGAATATTTTTATGATGATTTTTTCAGAAGTGATAAACCTAATTCATCTATGACTGACAGGAGCAATGTTGTCACACCACCAGCTAATGCTACTTTGTCAGGGCCTTCACCGGAACTGACTACTCCTTCAACTGGTGCAACAACTCCTGCTACAACTTCAAGTAATATGCATAGGGAATCTCCACTAGCAACACAACATGTATCCACGAATGGTGCTTCTTCGTCAGGTACAACTTCTAATGACAATGGTGAGGATTCTGCAACTCAACGTGAGTCATCTTCTGAAGCAGAACCGAAGGCAGTTCCTGTTGACATCTCTGTCAATGAACCCGTCTCACTTCCGGAACCTACCTTGACAATAGAGTTGAATTTTGATAGAGATCCTACCTTAGTGGATCCCAACTATGGTGCTATAATTGTTCATCCTCATGCTTCAAGATGGACTAAGAGTCACCCAATTGAGCAAGTTATTGGTGATGTCTCCGAACCTGTAAAGACTAGATCTGCAACGGCCAATGAAGTCCTTTACGCGCTTTTTCTGAGTCAAGTTGAACCTACATCAGTTCGACAAGCTTTGGAAGATCCGGATTGGATCATTGCCATGCAAGATGAGCTGAATTCATTTGAAGCATTGAATGTGTGGCGATTAGTTCCTAGACCCAAAGGTAAAACAGTGATTGGTACAAAGTGGGTCCTCAAGAATAAGAAAGATAAAGATGGGATTGTTGTGATAAATAAAGCACGCCTTGTAGCCAAAGGGTATAGGCAACAAGAGGGAATTGACTATGATGAGACGTATGCACCGGTGGCTCGCTTAGAGGCAATTCGGATGTTTCTTGCATTTGCCGCTTTCAGAAACTTCACTGTCTATCAAATGGACGTGAAGACTGCTTTCTTGAACGGTATCTTGAAAGAAGAAGTATATGTTTCTCAACCAGAGGGTTTTGTGGACAAAGATAAACCAGATCACGTCTACATTCTTGACAAAGCTCTCTACGGTCTAAAGCAAGCCCCTCGCGCCTGGTATGAAATCTTATCTACCTACCTACTTGGTGCTGGCTTTCGAAAAGGTAAAATCGACACAACTTTCTTCACTCTGCATAAAAACGGTGAGATCCTTTTAGTACAAATTTACGTTGATGATATTATATTTGGTTCAACTGACCCTGGATTGTGTACTTGGTTCTCGGGTATAATGAAGACCAGATTCCAGATGAGTATGGTGGGAGAGATTAATTTCTTTCTTGGATTATAAGTCAAGCAATTCTCCTCAGGCATCTTCATTAACCAGTCGAAGTATGTGTTTGACATCTTGAAGAAATTTAAGATGGAAAACTGTACCTCTATTGGAACACCTATGGCTCCTGGATCTAAAATAGGTCCGGATCCAGAAGGTGAGGATGTAGATGTTAAGGATTATCGCGGGATGATAGGCTCTTTAATGTACCTGACGGCAAGTCGTCCAGATATAATGTTTGCAACATGTCTCTGTGCAAAATTTCAGGCACAACCAAAGGTATCTCATCGGAGTGCTGTTAAAAGAATCTTTCGATACTTGAAGGGGACACCGTACCTTGGTCTGTGGTACCCGAAAGGAACAGGATTTGAACTCACTGCATATTTTGATGCCGATCATGGTGGTAGTATGCTAGACCGGAAGAGCACATCTGGCCATGTCCAGTTTTTGGGTGATAAACTAGTAAGTTGGTCCTCGAGGAAACAGAATTGTGTCTCAACATCAACCGCGGAAGCAGAATATGTGGCCGCTGCCAGTTGTTGTTCACAGGTTTTGTGGATGAAGACTCAACTATCTGACTATGACTTCAAGTATGAGAAGATCCCCATTTACTGCGATAGCAAGAGTGCAATTGCAATATCAGCTAATCCGGTCCAACATACAAAGACCAAACACATCGACATAAGGTATCATTTCATCAAAGATCACGTTGAAAAAGGTACAATTGAGCTATACTTTGTCACAACTGAGTTTCAACTTGCCGATCTTTTCACAAAAGCCTTGGATGAAAAACGTTTTAACTTCTTAGTATCCAAGCTCGGCATGTTGAACATGAAAGTTTAATATTTTACATTGATTATATAATGAATGGAAATATGTGTAACTCAATCTAGTTTCTCAATCAAGATTGATACATACAAATTTTCATATCATTCTATTCTCAATCTAAAATATTTATTTTCATGTCTTTGTTGTTTTTCATTGTTTATTATCTTTGTTGCCTTTTATTTCTGGTTATGATATCTATGTCTGCATAAGGTGTGTTCATAGTCTCAGGGGGAGCACAACTTTTATAGAGTATGCACAACAATAGGGGGAGCGTGTATCTCTGAACGAGCTTGTAAGTGTTGAATTCCTGCGCTTCTTATTTGAAGATCTACAGGTAAGTTTTCTACTCTGTTTTTAAACCACTTGCTTTTAAATGATGAAAATCTCTTTGCAAAATCTTTGCATCATTTAAGGGGGAGTGAAACCGTGTTTTTAAAAAACCTTGTGCTTAATCAATTGGAAGTTGGACATCTTCCAATGTGATAAAATCTTTCTTTTGTGATAAAATCTCTTTTATTTTTTCTGAAAAATGTCCAATTTTACATCAATATCGCTTGCGATTTCACATGTGGACAGTGAGATGTCGCAGCCTTCTATTGCGACTTCTCAATGAGCTTAAAAAGTATCAAATCGCAATGGTGCATTGAGACTTGGAAGTTTGAACAGTACCAAATCGCAATGGTCTATTGCGACTTGGAGGTTTGAACAGTGCAAGTCGCAATGGCCTACTGCGACTTGACCATGTGAACAGTACCAAGTCGCAATCGCCTATTGCGACTTGGAGGATATGAACAGTACCAAGTCGCAGTGACCTATTGCGACTTGGAGAGATGAACAGTACCAAGTCGCAATCGCCTATTGCGACTTGGGTGAATGAACAGTACCGAATCGCAATAGTGCATTGCGACTTGGTCAGGTGAACAGTGTAAATCGCAATGGTCGATTGCGATTTCAAAATTGTCAAGTTGTGATTTGTTCATTGCGACTTGATGACACGTGGCTGGTCAAACCTTGGACCAATCAGATTGTGCCACGTGTCATTTTTTTGAAAAATATTCGTATATGTCTGCGACTTTGACTTGTTCAAATTTCAAAACCCTCCAAAACCCTCTCGAAATCTCTCTCTACTGCTCTTCGATTCAATCTGCTTATTCGTGTTTCTGGTCCGAGGAATCCATTCACATCATCATCGAGGTAATGAATCTCGATTCCCATGATTTTTCATCCATAAATCAGTATGCTATTGTTGATTCTAGGGTTTTAGGTTCGATATTGCATAAATCTGCTTAAATCTATATCTGTTGTTGTTAGATAAGCTTTTTAGATGGCTAGGGTTTGCTCACGAACATGTTTCGAGTCCAGTGGTAGGAGTCTTAACACTTTTAGTGCGAAAAACAAGAAATTAGGGCTTGAAAACTTAGGGTTTTTCTGTGTTCAACCAAGTCGCAGTCAACATGTTCTTCAACATTCATCCGAGTCGCAGTGGTCATGTATTCAACCAAGTCGCATTCCTTCATTACGACTTGGGGACTGAATCGCAGTCTTGTATTGCGACTTCACCTTGTCCAAATCTCTTCCCATTGCGATGTCGCAGTGGTCAGTGACCTGTCTCCTTTTAGTTGGTTGCGACTTGGCCAACACTTAGAAAATTTTTTGAAAAAAAAAAAAATTTTTTTTAAAGGCAAACTCGATTTGGTCCGATTCTTAACTGTGTACTATTCCAGATGGCTGATCAAGATGAAAATGCTTCGGATGATAATACCATTATCCGCTCGCATCGTTCGTCACTTCCTTCAGTAAACGCACATGACCTTGACGAGGAGATTTATCCGTCGACGAGCCCACCTGTGCAATTTCTAGACAACAATCATCATCTAGATCTTGCAGTTCGCTTCGAGCATCCAATCATCACCGAGATTATCAGTCATCGTCCGGTAATGACTGCATTGACAAAGGTCGAGCTCGTGCCTGCAATCTACCTCAAACAATTCTGGAGTACGTTAACCTACAGACCAACGGATCGAGTACCCAAGTTCACAGCCAAGGTTGACCACTTTGATGTCCGTTTCACTCTTCGAGCACTTAGACGATCTCTAAACCTACCTAGTGAAAACATTCAGGATCCGATTCCTGAATCTCAGCTTCGTGCGGATATTCAAAGTTTGGGTTATCAACCTCCACCTAATCTACCACTGACTGGTTCTTCAACGTTCAGACGCATCTTCCTACCGCCACTTTACTATTCAATATGTTCTATCTTCAACAGATGTATGACGTCTAAGCATACAGGATTAGATAAGACCAACCTTGCAACCTTACGAATGTTCCACGCGTTCGTCTTTAACCACAACATTGATTATGATGTCTTGATCTGGAACGAAATGATAGAACTTGCTGCCGATCAGCTAAGACCGAAGATGAGACGTAACTTCGTCCCCTTTCAGCGGTTCTTCCAGATCTTGATACATCAAGCTATGACTGACAACGCCGAGATCCCACGTCGTGAGCAACATCCCCGAGGGCCGAGCCAATACATGCACGTTCTACGAATGCCCAAGGCGATGAACTTTGCTCATATTGCCGTTCTAAGAGAAGACCTGCTTGCCTATGCTGACCAACAGTCCAGGGTAGTTAGGCAGTATAGAATAGATAATGCATTGCCGGTCCAGCCAGAACCGGAGGGACCTACCCACGATGCAATTCCTTTAGGCGGTGAGGGTCCAAGAGTTGAGGGGGTTCAGGAACAAGGGGGTGTTCCTGAACAAAGAGGGGTGAGGAGAACTAAAAGAAAGAGTGTCGGGAGAAGAGTAAGGAATGTTGGCCAAGCATCCTCTTCACGACCAGCTCAACCACCACCTCAGATTCCTCCAGTGAACGTATTTGATGACGATGTAACCTGTGATGAAGCTTATGCTGCTGCATCATCTCCCGATGATGATACAGCCAATCCAGATGCCCAAATGGAACCTTTCATTCCTCCCCACGATGATGATGATAATGATGACGACGACTCAGGTCATGACCCGTCAGTGAACTTAATTCCGAGACACATGGGCAAAAGGCCACGTGTTGTAAGTCCGGATACCGAGTCTACTCGTCCCACCGGATTGCTCAAAACTGCTACTGCTGCTGCGGGTACTTCAACGATAAATGAAGAAGTAGAAGAATAAGTAGTAGTGGAAGAGATAGGTAGTGGTGAGGAAAGAGGGAGAAAAGAAATGAGTGAAGCTGTGATAGAGTCGGATAAAGTTTTAACTACCGACTCTCCCCAAACCGTTACAAGCCGGGTAGCCACATCTACTACCGACGTGTGTTCGTCGCCGTCGCGTATTGAAGAAGCCGTGGTCCGCCCAGCCATGCATAGCACAGCCCCACTCATCTACTCATCGGTCTCTCAACAGGCCGGTGTTTCATTCAGCACAGGGGATTTAGCACAAACTCTATCGGCGACACGCTCGGTGTCGGCTGGTATTGAAACAGGTAGGCTCCCGCCCCGGCCACCGCCATTCTTTCAAAGTACACAGAGTCTAGAGCCCTTTGATTTCACATCTTTTCCTAGGCCACGTATGTTTGTGCAACACCAAGTTGGTGGCTTTCGTGCCCCAACCGGAACGCCCAGAGTGTCGTCGCCATTCGTTGGTGCTTCACGAGGACCGGGCGAAAGACCTGTCATTGCTAACACCATGCCAGCTTTGAACACAGGCAGTACGGTTGCTACAACCGCTACTTCAACCAGTAACCTAAGTGGTCTGGGTGTTAGTCCCTCGGATGCAGAACGTGTACGGTCCTCTATTGGACCGGATAACCTTGTAACAGTGCCCCTTTTGCAGATTGCCATCAAGGCCTTGGACAACTCTTATAAAGCTCATGTTGCAGAAATGAAAGAAGAAATGAAGAAGTTGTCTCAAGATGTATCCAAAACAGTAAAAGGAAAAGGCATTGCTGAGTCTACCGAAACACAACCTGACCCACAATCTCTACCAGTTCCATTACACCAGATCCCAACCGACCAACTCAAATCAGAGCTGTTAGCCCAACTATTAGCCCAAGGCGACTCCAACACTGCCGAAGAAGTGGATCTTGTTTCTCTACTGCGCCAACAATCACAACCTCAACCCCAACCTCAATCGTCAACATCCTCAGATGGGCTAGCTGCACTAAACACTCAGTATGAGAAGCTAACTAATGCTATCTCAGATATGACCAACGCCGTACTGAATGGATATCAGGTTCTTGCCTCTCGGGTTGCAGTTGTTGAAGATAGGTGTGGCGTTCAAGCTGAAACCTCCCAGAAACGAAGACATGATGATCAGGATTCGCCTGATCAACATGGGGGGGAGAAGAGATCTACAGCAGTTGTTGAATCCAGTGGGACAGCTGCTGGAATTGTTCATGGCTCAGATCAGCCAGCTGGTGAACAGGGAACAGGTGGAACGGATGCGGTTATGGAGATAGTGGAAGATACAGTAGTTCTAGCTGATGTCATAGCTGGGGTTGAAAAGCCTGCGGCTGTTGACAATAGAACTGAAGTCGTAGAGATTGATTCAGATGCAGAACCTGATCTTCTAAACTTCCAGATCAAAGAAGAAATGGTTGCTGCCTTAGATGAGCTTGAATGTGAGACAGATACTGGGGATCAGAATATGGATATAGAGTCTGAAGAAGATGTTCTGGCCGTGCAAGAAAATGCTCCATCAAACGTCGAATCTGCAGGTCCAAGCTCAGGTACTCTAGCTCCACATGCGCCGATAATACCGGATGGTAAAATTAGAGAACGAGTACTTGAAGCTGAACTTCGTTTTTTCCAAGCTATCGTTGATGTTGAACCTAAATATGTAGCCACTGGGGAGAGAGTGTCTATCCACACTCCCTTTCTAGAAACCCTAAGGAAAGAACTCTACGTGCGGGAAGTCCAGCGGGTCAATTTGGAAAAGGTATACGGTATTGAAAACTGGCCATCATTGAAGAAGGTCGAATTCCTATATGTTATGAAGAACACGGACAGAGGATCAGAAGCAGTCAAATCAGACAACATGATTATGAAGATACTTAAAGTTGAATCCAAGAAGCTGTTTGACGTCTTCTATCCAGAGTTCACCGTCTTGAGATCAGATGGGTCTGAAAGCATATTTTCTGAAGCTGATTTCAAGAGTCTGCGGTTGAACGATCTTCTGAGTCTTCTCAACCTTCTTATTGAGCATCCAGAGCTGAAGAATCCTGAGAACAGAATACCTTACAGAGCTGCCTTCAGAAGTGTGAAAAACTTTATGAAGAATATTCTTAAGTTCTCGTACCTCACTGATTTTCAGATGGGCTTGGAATCCTTTCAGGCGAATGTGAACCTGAAAAGACCAAACAGACGCCTATCATATATTCAAGGTATCCCAGCTTACACAGTCCTGAGCAAGCCAGAACTTGGAGTGGTTTACATCGATACTGACTCAAAGAAGAAATTTTTGCGAGTCATTGAAATGAACAAGTTATGTGAGGGTACTTTGAAGATCATCTCGGTTCATCTGGAAAGCAGGCTTCGTCTGGATGCCAATGGAGAAGTAAAGCTCACTGATAAAGAAAAAGATTTGATCAACCAAGTGCTGCAAGCCATATCCTACCGAAAAGACTACCGCATGGAACTTCGCCGCTTCGAGAACGTCTTTGGACTCCGTAAAAGTTTTGTGAAACCAGTTGACGTCTAAATCTTTTTCTCTACATTGGTACAAAGGGGGAGAATGTTAGTGCTGAAATTGTAATTGTACCAAGTAGAAGGACCTTTTGTGTAAATAGGGTATTCTATACCCTAAGTATATAATGTTTGTTGTTTTCCTCTTTTAGGGTAAGAGTGTAAAAGAGGTCATCCATATTACACATAGTAGCCACACATAGTGTTCTTCATTCCAATCATCATTGTGAGCTACTTTGATCTTTAATGAATATAGAGATGACTTCATTTGTTGCAAATATGAATTGATTACTTGTTCTGGGATCACAAGTACTAGATAAAAAAAAAGCTTAAAGAACAATAAGCAATACTATAAAATGAAAGACCAATCAACCTTTTTGAAACTTTTCTTGTCCATTGTAATTGATTAATAAATCTTTGGGCCCTTCATATAATGCAATTTGTTTTGGTCTTATTAGATACTAAATTTTTTTAAACTACTACTGTATAGAATACTAAAAAAATTGGGCCCCTATCTTTTTTGGGTCCTGGGCGTATGCCCGACCCGCCCTCCTCCAGGGACGATACTGGAATGTATGTCCATTATATGTATATTCTTGCACGTATGCATATGTATATGCACATTGTTCACATATACACACAGTTGTTCACATATGCACACTGTGGTTTGTAAGGTGTGCAACAAATGCAAGGTTTGCATTTTACGGAGCCTCTATACGTTTAAATTATAAGTGGTAAGTGTGTGAGAAATAGAGAAAATGATGCTCGCCCTTCATCTAAAAAATGGTCAAAATTCGTTGGCTTTGACTATGAAGCACCGGAGTTCGGTCGCATGATAAAAGTTATGCGAAAGATATAGAGATGGTTTCGTAACTTTTACAAATTGGCGACAAACAAGTGCATATGTGAATCTGTGTAAATCATATATGAACTATATGTTCATATATATACATATGGGCTTATCAAATAAGAACTTGTTTATTAATAATGTGTGGTTGAGATTGGATCTTACAGTTATCACAAACAAACGAGTTCTACTTTGAATGACCCCTAACTCACATATGAACTATATGTTCATATGTGAACCCATGTAATTCATATATGAACTATGTAACTAGTTCACACATGAAACCGTGTAATTCACATATGAACTATTTATCTGATTCACATACAGGGTCGTTCCAATCTTTTTGGGGGCCCTATTGTAACACTTGTACCGCTTGAGTCAAAACAATTGTTCATAATAAAAATGACATCGAGTTTTACATAAAGTTTAATATATGGCACTATACTAACATTCAATATAAGCATCGTAAGCGCAAAGAGTTTATGTATGAAAAAATTTATTAAAAGAAAACCTATACACATCTTGCATCGAACCCTTTCAAAGCCATGTACAACAATAGAATTACCGGCAGTGCTTTACTTTTTAATAATAAGTTAATGGAGAGAAGAATCAAACGTGAAATTGAATGAATGTGTGTAACCGGAGAAGGGGGTCAAATTAATAGAGAGGAGAATCGATGAGATCGAGAACAATTGAAAAAATGTATTTTTAACCGCATGGAGTCAAGTTAATAGAGAGGAGAACGAAGGAGACTAAGAACAACAAGAAGAGGAAGACAAAAAAGAACTGTGGAACGTGGAACGTTGACTTCTTTATCTCTGTGAAAGGTTTTTGCTTCATTATATTTGCATTGGGGAGTTCAATCAACAAATATTGTCTCTGTGAATCGTTGAATTGGGAACAAAAAACCAAGATTGCAAAGAGTGTTAGATTTGGTTCCTATTTTTAATATCCATTGTTTTTTATAACTATAAATTACGTTAAATCTATCTATAGATTGAGACCCATAAAATTTGGGGTGTGTCCCAAATCACCTTTTGAACATGCCAATGCACACCCTTGTTCATATATGAACTATATATACTTAACGGTTCACATAATACCCTTTTCTTAGAAATATGGTCAATATTTGCGATTTTGCGATTTTTACTGTGAAACAGGGGAGGAGGGGGGAGCCATGATTATTTGATCCAAGGACTAGGATCACTTATATACTTCTCACATACTTAGCAATTCTCGTTTGAACCTATCATAACATATACATACATACACACACATATATAAATATACATATACAAATTGATTAATAGTTTAATATAATAAGTAATTTTCTATATTAAGTTTATAATTGATTTATTTTGTGATTTCAAATTGGAAATTATATTTAAATAATTTAGTTGTCGTTTTAATTTAACAATGTTCGTAACGACCGGATAGGATAGGAGATCGCCCAACCTTCCAATTTATCTTTCTATAGTAAGCAGGGGAGCAGAAGCAAAAAGTCTTCAAAGAACTTTTGTGTAATAAAGCTCCTAAAGATCTCAAGCAATGGATACGATTTCATCCAGCTAATGAGAAGGCAGTAGAGCATCTCTAACAACTATGCTAAAATAGAAAAAGAGGGATTTTAACAATTTTTTGCTCCAACAACTATGCTATCTTGTATGTTAAAATAGAGAAAAGGTGAGAGAGAAGGTAAAAATCTCTAAATTTGGAGAAATTTTCTTGTATGTTAAAATTAGAGAAAAGAGGAATTTAAGAGAAATACTATTTTATTCTTTTCACCAATAACAGACATTTGAATTAAAAGGTTGAGGGGAGAGAAATAATATTTTATTAATGTATTGATTATTTTAATATTTTAATTAATACTACACTCTCTAAAATAACATAGTTGTTGGAGTTGGAAGCAATTTTTTTAAAGATTTTGACCTTTGATACCCTATTTTAGAAAAAACATAGCATAACTGTTGGAGATTCTCTTAACTAATATTTACTAACTGAAAATTGTCATTTTTATTTTACCATATTTCATTAAATAAACTATTTTAAAATTCTAAATAATAATTATTTATTAATTATAAAAATTATTTATATATTATAATTCTAATTATGTTTTAATAGAATAGTATAATAATAAAGGCATATTATTTTACTATTATTTAAATATTAAAGATGTTTTTAATGTTTTTTAGTGTAGGGTTAGTGTTAAATGGACCTAGCATTTTTAGTGTTCTATTTTTAATGGTTGAGTTGGAGATGGTAATAGAGAAGGTTGATTAATTGCTTGAAACTTGAATCAAAATATTGAATGGAACCAATCCGAATCCGGCTAGCGAATAACCAATAGTAATATCTAATGGAGGGAATCGGTCCGATCCAATCATCTATTTGATTGGAGTAGATCGGATGACAAAATCCAACATCCATTGGATGATTGGATAGGATCAAATCCACCTAATTAACACGTTTGAATGAAATTTTCTAGAACAAATTGTTAGTACACATTTTATCAAGTTGTACCATGTAGAGGGGCAAAACTTAAACTTCTATATTTGCCTTGATGTCATTCCATTTGCTAGATATCCAAGTACATTTTCTCTCATTGTTCATCATCTTCTTTGTACTTTGGATTTGATATTAATTAGAGGGATGGCATCTTGAGCATATTATTGTGTTTGATTACTTGTTCTGGGATCACAATTGGTATCAGAGCATAGTATATCATTCTGATTCAGATTAGTTTTTGAGGTTTTTACAAAATTTTGAGTGTTCTTCATTTTCATCTCTTTTGATTGATTTTGGCCATTTGAGTGCTTCAAATGGATTAGAATTGATTAAGGAGTATTTTTTAGCAATACCTGAGTGATTTACTTCCGCAATATCACTAGGATTAGACTTAGATTTAGAAAAACTCACCATTTTCGAACTTTTGTTAGAACACACTATTTTGGGATCGAAAATCATATTACTGTTGGTTTTTGGACAAAACTTGAAGTATTAAAGTTGTCCAGAATCACTGTGCGAACCTGCGTACCAAATTTCAGCATAATCGGATCTGTTTTGAGGATTGGACTTAGGATCCTTTGAATCTTCTCTTTATCGTAACCAAGGGTGTTCATCCTTATCGCATCCTTCAATCGTGAACAGTAAGATATCGCAACTGCCCATTGAAATAAACCCTTTTTATCGCAACCCATTGTGTGTGAACAGTACTTTATCGCAACCCTCTATTACGATAAAATCCGGTTTGGGTGTTATCGCAACTTCTCTATTGCGACAAAAATTCCCTTTTGCGATAAACTCTGGTCTTGCGAGAAATCTTGGGTTGAGATAAAGTGAATTGTTGCGATAAACTTGAGTTGAGACAAAACTTGAGTTGTGACAAATTTGAGTTGAGATAAAACTTAAGTTGCGACAAATTTGGGTTGAGATAAAGTGTTTGTTGCGACAAGGTTTGTGTTGCGACAAAAGTACTGTTTGCAATAACTTTGAGCTGCGACAAAACAGTGTGAGTACTTATTTTCTAATCAGATCAGAAGGTTACTTAACGATCAGTAACAAGTTTTCATCATGACTGCAAGAGATATGCTCGTAATAGGTTCTAAAGACAAACCACCTGTATTGTTTCCAAAGGAATTCAAAATCTGGAAAGACAGGTTTCTGGATTATGTCGAGAGACAATAGAATGGAGACTTTATTAAGAACTCTTTAAAAAATGGAGTACAAGGTGAGGTATGGTTAATTGAACCAACTGGAAGAAGACTTCTTGACCCCAAGGGTTATTCAGGTGATGAACTTAAAAAGCACAAAGTTGATAAAGCGACCAGGTCACTGGTTATGCAAGCACTGACCAATGACATAGCACTGACCAATGACATATACCAGAAAGTTGATAGCCTAAGTGACACTGGGAAGGGCATGCTCGATGAGTTGATCAAACTTTACCAGTGTCCAGAAGTGGAGAACCAAATGAGGGTTTCAAACGTCATTAACAAATATGAGAATTTTAAGCAGAAAGAGGGTGAGACTCTAGACAATACATATGACCGTTTCACCACCATCCTGAATGAACTGAACAGATACAAAATACAAAAAACCATAATTGAGAATAATGTGAAATTCTTAAGCGTACTTCAGCCTGAGTGGAAGAAGTATGCTCACCGTATGAAGCATCATTCTAAATTGGCTGAACTACAGTAGCAAGAGATGTTTGAGACACTTAAACAGAATGAGGATGATGGGAAGAAAAGAGGGAAAAGATTATGAAGAAATAGAAGAGGAGTAAGAAGGAGAAGAAAGTAGAAGTGCCGGAAAAGAAATTGGATGAACTTGATAGTGATCCAATTGCTTTAATGACCGGTAAGTCTAGGAAGTATACTGGTAAAGGAAAGAATGTTGAGGTATAGGATGATGGGATTGTTAGTGATGATCTGGATGAAGCTTAACGCAGGCTATGATTCTTCTAACCAAAGATTTTCAAAAGAGGTATGTGAAGAAACCTGGATCAAACAACCAACGCTACTCATCGGGATCTAGGAACTTCGAACATAAGGATCAGATCGATTCAAAGAAACGATTCGATGATCGAAAGGAGGAAGGAAAGAAAGTCGAGGTTAAGAAGTTTGCTGAGAAGAAGGAGGAAGAACAAAAGTGTTATAACTGTGGGAAATCCGGCCATTTTGCCAAGGAGTCATGGAAACCGAAGGTAAGGGATTCAGACTACTACAAAAACAAGATGTTATTGGCGAAACAGAAAGAGTTCGGGATAGCACTGTTGGTGGAAGAGGAATATTGGCTGGATCAGACGGATGACGAGGATGAAGAGGAGACTACTGCCTTAGAAAAGATGTGCTTGATGAGCAAAGATGGTGAGGATTTGGAAGCTGATACGGTGCCTCAGACAGATGAGGTAGAATCCTATGCCATTAATTATTTTGCAAATCAGCTAAAGGTTATTAAAACAAGATGACTTAAATGCAAAACTTAATAATGCATATAAAACAATAGAGTCACATAAACAACTAATCACTGAACATAACAAGTTAAGTGATGGGTTGAAAAAGAGCCAAGCTGAAATCGAGGAATCTCGAGTCTATTTTCGAAACAGAATGGATGAGATGGCAGAAAAGGTAAGACTTTCAGAAAATAGGAAGATTGAGCTTGAACACTTGTTACATTCTTTTAAAGACATAACCACCAAATTGACCGAAAAGGAGAGTAGTCTGGAAGAGAAGCTGTACAAGCTTGATCAAACTGAACAAACCATTATTCTAAACACACCAAAGAATTTCAGATATTATCATTCAAAATGGGGCTTGGATTTTGATAATCCTCATTATTTGGAAAATGCTTTAACCAAGTCTCCAAGTTTGTATAAATTTGAATGGCTTGATCTCCGATCAAGGCATCCTGATAAATATCAAATAGATTGGCTTAATAAAGAGGAACATGAGGCTGAGGAAGAGGTTAAGAGAAAATCTACTGTCAAATTGCAACTTTCTTTTTGCTACGAATGGGAAAATAGGAAGGCTTCGGTTTGGAATTGGAAGCAAACCTTGTCTAATGACTATTTCCAGAGCTATGCGGTCGAACAACCAAAGGAGAGTGAAAACCCAGTTTTTGAAGGAAGATTAATTATCCTCCTTTGGTACTCGAACAAAAGCTCGTAGACCTTGAAAGCAAGATCAAGAGAAAAATTGAGGAAGTCAGGAATGACGACCAACTTGCTTTTGACATTGAAATGGAAGTTATGTTTACAGTTATTTCAAACGGTTTAAAAGAGATGAAACCTAAACATAAAGAAGTATCTGAAGAGAAATTTTTAAAAGAAAAAGATTCTTCAAAGTCGGATGCTTCCTCATGTAAAGCCTTTATGGGAAATACTATCTTCCGGGGCTTGACTGTTGATGACCAAGATGACCTTGAACCATTGGACTTGGAAAATCAATCAGTTGGTGCTCCTCCTGAGAGAAATTTTCCTTCAGAAGAAGAAAAAGTTTTAAGAAAAGAAAAAAATGAATTTCTCTTTCCGAAGTCTTATGGTATCTTTCACACTTCAGTGGATAGTCAGTCCGATTGTGATATTGAGATTCTTTGTGATGGGAAGGGTAAGGAAGTAAAAGAATATGTTGTTTAATTTGATTTTGACGCCAAACTTCCAGATCATTTTGACTTCTTGATCAAAGAAGAGGAACCTAAGAAGACTTTCTTCAAAGGTGAATCTTCTAAATCAGCTACCAAAACTTCTGCTAATGATTATTATTCAAAATCCAAATCTAAGCAATCATTTTAGAAAAAGAAAAAGAAGAAGAAGAATAATCATAAATCAAAGTCTTTTCCAGCTCAAAATTTCAATGCTTATGATTCTTATTTTGCTGGCATTTCAGATCATCATATAAGAAACCCCCCGAGATACGAATGGAGAATAAAGGAGCCCACATAGGATGTGGCCCAGAGAAAATCATCCCATGTTGTTTTTAATTCCAAGAAAAACAATTTTGCTTCTACTGTTAGTAATCATGCTGTTTGCAATAACCAAAAACTTGTTATCCCATGCAAGATTTCTTCTATGCAACAACTGATTAATTTAGCACATGATCAAATTTGTTGCTCTTCGTGTGGTGTGGATGATTTTATCTACAAGTCCGATTATTCTTATTGGTTTGGTTATAATTTCTTATGGTCCTAGTAGATTTTATACAAATGGATATTATAACAGAAATTCTAAAAAGAAACATGCTAAGATAAAGCCCGTTGGTTCTCCTAACCCGAAAGGACCCATTTGGAAATGGGTACCTAAAACCATCTGATTTCCATTTTGTAGCCCAGTCATGTATGGTATTTGGATTCAGGCTGCTCAAAGCACATGACTGGTAGAAAGGAGCTGTTGAGTAATTTTGTGGAAAAGTATGGTGGGAGAGTTAAGTTTGGGAATGATCAGTATTCTTCGATTATGGGTTACGGATATATAGTAAAATACAATGTCAGGATTACCAAAGTCAACTATGTTGAAGGTTTAGGGCATAATTTGTTTAGAATAGGTAAATTTTGTGATAAAGATCTAAAGGTGAATTTCAAAAAGACCCGGTGTTCAGTTCGAACCGAAAGAGGGGATGAGCTTCTAGTTGGTACACGGAAGTCCAATCTTTACACAATTGATATGTTAAAGCTCAAACCAAAGAACGACGTGTGTCTTTTGTTGGTGATTTTAGTGAAATCATCATGTTCATTTTATGTAATTGGATTCACAAAGATAATAATGGGGTTGTTAGCTAAGCTATAACATGAGTTAGGAGGTGTGGAGTGCACACTCGTGTAAGCTAACTAGAACCCGGGATTGTTGGACGGTTAAAATCGACAAGTTACAAAGTGGTTTCATGAGATGGGTGTCGGGGCCAGTTGTCTAGCGCCAAGTCTGGCGCCAGGCTCTTGAATGTTGCCCGCACCCTTATGGCGCTAGTTGTCTAGCGTGGAAAGTAGCGCCGGCGTCTAGACTGGTTTTTCACATTTGTAACTGCCGTCATTAATTCCACAATCAATCTCATTAAGTGAGAGATTATTATCAGTATTCAAAATAGGTCGGTTACGATTCTCTAAAGGTGTATAAGTATGAATTGATTTTTTCATTGATCAATGCATAGAAAATCAGAGATTATTCTCGAGAGAATTTTGTGATACCCGGGCAGAATAGGGTCGAAATATCTCTTACGGAAAGCGAGCTCTACGCGATCTCTGGTTATATCCAAGTTCTTATAATTGTCACTCACTCTCCTCTTCCACGTTTTTATACCCCGATCCCCCAACAATCGTAAGAGATATTATCTTCGTGAAGAGATTTGGCGGGTGATCAATCCGTGAGAGACATGACTTCCAAGTTCACAAAACTTGAGAAGTTTGAAAGCGTGGATTTCCGTAGATGGCAGAAAAATATGCATTTCTTGCTAACAACATTGAAGGTTGTATACGTTTTTAGCACCCCGATACCGGAGCTGATGGAGAACGAGACGTTGGAGGTCACCCGGCGTCGTGGCAAGTGGGAGAATGACGACTACATCTGTCGTGGCCACATCTTGAACGGTATGTGTGACTCCCTTTTCGATATCTATCAAAACGTTGAATCCTCCAAAGACCTATGGGACTCTCTCGAGTCCAAATACATGGCCGAGGATGCTTCCTGTAAGAAGTTCCTGGTGAGTAATTTTAATAATTACAAAATGGTAGACTCAAGGCCGGTGATGGAGCAATACAATAAGCTCCTTCTCATTCTAGGCCAATATGCTCAACATAATATGAAGATGGACGAATCCATCTCCGTATCGAGCATAATTGATAAATTGCCCCCCTCTTGGAAAGACTTTAAACACATGTTGAAACACAAGAAGGAAGAGTTGTCTCTTGTGCAACTCGGTAGTCACTTGCGCATAGAGGAATCTCTTCGGGTGCAAGAGGCTGAGAAACCTAAAGTAAAGGAGGTTTCTGCACCTTCGGTGAACATGGTTGAAGAGGGTAAGACTAACAAGTTCAAGGGAAAACAAAAATCCAACGAAGCCAAGAAAGGGCCCAACAAGAAGGTTAAATTAACCTGTTGGACCTGTAGGATGACCGACCATCTCAAGCGGGATTGTCGGGTTGTCAAGAATAAGAATAGAGCAAGCACGAGTGGTAGTGGGCAAGGATCCAAGGATCAAAGCCCACGACAAGGTCAGTTTCTTGACTTTGATTTTAATTCAAATTTTAGTTATGTACCACTAATATACGAATCCTTTTATGTGCAGGATGATGATGTCGCTTGGTGGATCGACTCGGGTGCTACAAGTCATGTGTGCAAAGATCGCCGTTGGTTCACTTCTTTGGAACCGGTTGAAGACGGATCAATGCTTCGCATAGGGAACGAGTCGATGGCTCCCATTCTTGGAAGAGGCTTAGTTAGGCTAGAATTTAGTTCTGGCAAAATAGTTGAACTTATTAATGTTTTGTATGTACCACGAATTCAAAAGAATTTGGTTTCCGGTAGCATCTTGAATAAGTTAGGGTATAGGCAAGTTTATGAGTCGGACACGTTTATCTTGTCAAAGGGTGGCTCTTTTGTAGGATTTGGCTATTTGCTTAATAATATGTTTATGTTGAATTTGAATTTGAAT
This sequence comes from Saussurea involucrata, assembly GCA_033807775.1. Taxonomy (NCBI): domain Eukaryota; kingdom Viridiplantae; phylum Streptophyta; class Magnoliopsida; order Asterales; family Asteraceae; genus Saussurea; species Saussurea involucrata. Next base: position 167,762,465 of record CM066322.1, read on the forward strand.
AAAATGAATGTTGTTTCAAATTTTGTTTTTGTTGCAAATAGCGTTTGTGTTGATTCTAATTTATGGCATGCAAGACTTGGTCACGTTAATTTTAAGCGTATGGTTGAAATGTCAAAAAATGGTCTTATTTCGGCTTTTGATATTAAGACCGATAAGTGTAAAACTTGCATGTTAACAAAGATCACTAGGTTGTAAGACTTGGGGCTGTCGAGCGGTTGTTCGACTACCCGAACCCAAAAGAAAGACTTTGGGTGAGAAAGGCATTGACTGCATCTTTGTTGGATATGCCGAGCATTCCAAGGCTTATAGGTTCTATGTTATTGAACCTAATGATTCTATAGCGATTCACACCGTTATAGAATCGAGAGATGTAATTTTTGATTAGACTAGATTCTCTTCAATGCCAAGGCCAAAGGACATGGTTCCAAGTACTAGGGAAACTAGTGAGGTTGTAGAACAAGCAATTGTTCCAACCGAATCTCCAATGCTTCGAAGGAGCAAAAGAGGAAGGATTGAAAAATCCTTTGGTCCCGATTTCCAAGTATACTTGGTAGAGGGATCAAGAGATGAGATTGGATCCCAATTCCTTTACTACTATAGTGTTGAGGAGGATCCAAAATCATTTGATGAGGCTATGAAGTCTCAAGATGTTGCTTTCTGGAAAGAAGCAATACATGATGAGATAGACTCCATGGGGAATAATACTTGGGTATTATCAAACTTGCCACCGGGTTGCAAACCTTTGGGTTGCAAGTGGATCTTCAAAAGGAAGATGAAAGCGGATGGGTCAATCGACAAGTTCAAAGCTCGATTAGTGATCCAAGGCTTTATACAACGGGAAGGCATCGATTAATTTGATACATATGCCCCGGTTGCAAGAATCTCCACGATTAGATTGTTGATAGCCTTAGCAGTTATTCACAATTTGGTGATTCACCAAATGGATGTCAAAACGGCATTCTTGAATGGTGACTTGGAGGAGGAAGTTTACATGAAACAACCGGAAGGTTTTGTTATGCCCGAAATGGAGCATAAGGTGTGTAAACTTGTAAAATCATTGTATGGGCTGAAACAAGCACCTAAACAATGGCATCAAAAATTTGATGAGGTTATCTTTTCCAACGGTTTTATGATAAACCAAGCAGACAAGTGTGTATATAGTAAATTTGATTCATCCAGTAACGGTGTAATCATTTGCTTATATGTTGACGACATGTTGATCTTTGGCACCAACCAAAATCAAGTTGGAAAAACCAAAGAGTTTTTGTCGTTGAGTTTCTCCATGAAAGATATGGGAGAGGCGGAGGTGATCCTTGGTATAAGGATCAAGCGTGAGAACAAATGGATTACAATTATGCAATATCACTACATTGAGAAAGTATTAAAGAAATTTAATTGCTTTGATTGTTCTTCGGTGAGTACTCCATGGGACCCGAGTGTGAAGCTTATGCCCAATTCGGGCGAAGCGGTGTCACAACTCGAGTACTCAAAGGCTATTGGATACTTGATGTATGCCATGACAAGCACTAGGCCGGATATCGCTTTTGCCATAGGAAAGTTGAGTAGGTATACTAGTAATCCTAGTATTCATCATTGGCAAGCGATAAGACGAGTATTCAAATACTTGAAGAAAACCATTGATTATGGTTTGTCATATGTCGGGTTTCCTTCAATATTGGAGGGATATTCGGATGCAAGTTGGATTACCAATTTGGAAGATCACTCTTCTACGAGTGGTTGGGTGTACTTGCTTGGGGGAGGTGCCATCTCATGGGCTTCCAAGAAGCAAACTTGCATCACGAGTTCGACTATGGAGTCGGAATTTGTGGCATTAGCTGCTGCCGATAAAGAGGCGGAGTGGCTAAGGAATTTGGTCCATGAAATTCCATTATGGCCGAAACCAATATCACCCATTTCTATCTGTTGTGATAGTGAGGTTACTTTGGCTAAAGCTTATAGCCAAGTGTATAATGGCAAGTCTAGACACTTAGGTGTTAGATATAGCATGATTCGTGAGCTAATCACGAATGGGGTGATTTCAGTTGAGTTTTTTCGGTCGCAACAAAATCTAGCGGACCACTTGACAAAGGGGTTAGCTAGGGACTTGGTTCACAAGTCGATGATAGGGATGGGATTAAAGTCCATCTAAATCTCTAACAGTGAGATACCCAATTCTCTTCTAATACAACGTTAGAAGCTGAATTCAATGGGAAAGCTCGCTCTAAGGGATTGGAGCATAAGATGGTCATCCCACGGTTTGTTCTCGGTACTGCAAGTGAAGGAGGTAATTGTTCTTTTGTAAAAATGTATGTACAGGTGCATGAAGAAAAGAACTACCTATATGAGTGGGAAGTGTGGCCGCTTCAAGAAGCTTGGACTTGGCTTTGATGCCTGATAACGCCACTTTTTGGCGTTATTTTCGGTTCTCAAACCAATGAGATTGGATTGTTTTTAAGCAAAGAAGATGAATTTTATGGTTTATCTAGTGGAATGTGCAGGTGATTTATACAGGGTAGCTTTGAGGAGGCATTCATCGAGAAAAGAAGCGAAAAGAGCCCGAAACGAGTCCAAAACGAAGCAAACGGAAGCCCGAGATCCAAGCCCAAGAACCGCGAACCAAACCCGACCCAAAACAGCCTCAGAAACACGCGCGGTTTTGCTCGCGACTTGCAAGTCATGGGACAAACCGCGTAACCCACTGTTTCGCGTTTTCCAGCTATATTTTCCAGTTTTTAGGTCACTTTTCCGATATCGAACTTTCACAAGATGGCCAGAGCAGTTCCAGGGGCGATTTTTAGTGACATTCCACGTCTTTTAGAGCCACAATAGAGGAACGATTAGATACACGTTCACCACATAAAGTAGATACGAGCACGAGAGAAGGGAGTTGCCATTTACATCTTTCACGTTACGATTATCATGTTTACATCCATGTTTTCATCCTTTTTCTTTGTGTTTGAATCCACCACCGACATGAACTAACCGGTTCATGTTGGGGGTTGGAATGATATTGGTTTAAGTTTGTAACCAGATGATTTGAGACTTTTATCAGTTTTTCTTGTTTAATGAATGCATGCAATTTGGTTTTTAATGCCTTTGTGAGTTTAGCTACCTTACAATTGTTTTATTGTTTTCAATTAGGTTCAAGAGAATTAATTGAGAATTAGAATTAGGAATTGCATGTCTAAGGTAAGAAAGGATAGAGATATACCGAGTAAACCTTAGTCAAATAAATAAAAAGAATACGAGAACTAATTAGGGATTCAAATGGTCTTTTGGGGGATAGAGGGAGGGACTTGAACCCTCACGATTTTTTAAATCGTAACGAAACACAATCAGAAAGGAAACTAGATGGTTCGACCAAAAGCAATTCTTACATTAACTAAATAGTTATGAAGGACTTAACAATTTCAATCATTGGAGAATGCCCACCCATCTTAATCTTCTAGATTTGGCTAGAAGATGAGCCTTTGTTCTGGTTAAGGGTATATGAAAGTATCTGTCTTTCTAACATCGAAACTTGTTTTTGGAGAACAAGTTTGTCATTTCTGAGCTGAGTATCGTCATCATTGATGACTTTTAGTTCTTCGTAAGGGTTCACAATGATCCCAAAATAGTATTTGGCTAGTGTCTTTGGTAACTGAGAATTCTAGAGGGGGTTCTGTATAATTTCCAAGAGATGGAGAAACAAAAAAGTTTTTTCTTAAACGATCTCTGGCAGTTGAGATGGCTTATTGGTAGTTATTGAATTCTTTATAAATGGGACCTGGAAATCCTTGCGTCGCATCAAGAACTTCGATCCAAGTATGAAAGAACCTTGTCTCTTTACCCTTAAAATTAACGTAGAACTTAAAACGTTTAGAGTTCTGGTTAAAAGAGTTGAACTTTAATAGCCCTAAAATATATGAAATTTTGAAATGTCTTTACTTGTTTCACATAAAAATGAAAGGAAATAAAAACCAAAATTTTAAAAGTATAAGTTTTTTATATTTCGGATCCCGACATTAAAGATGGCCAAAATTTGATACCGACCAGCGAGCGGTCCCAATCCCAGTCTCAAGAGGTTGAAGTGTAACCTGGCCTTCCTGTCCCAGCGCCGTCCCAAGCGAAAATAGCGAGACTAAATGTAGTCGGTCTTAGCCTCGACCGTCTTATAAAAATAAAATTGAACTTTTAAATAATGTTTACAGGACAACTGTCCAACGTTTGGTAAGATGTTTGATAAGACATTACAAACAAGACTGTACATAACATAACCGATTAAATGACCAATTTACCCTAACTAAAAATCATAGATTACTACATCAATAAAACTAATACATAGTGCAATTAACTTGTCAAAAACATAAAACTAATTTATAATGATTTGGTTATAAAATATATAAAGCAAAATATCCTTTCATACATCAACCAAAAACCTGCACTTCCATGAAAATGGAATGTCAAACCACAAATAGACAGTGCAATGGATTTATCAAATATAAGCTTTATCAAACCATAAAAAATATGCAATAGGTTTATCAAATTAGGCTTTTTCAAACCTAAAATACATAGTGCAACGGATTTGTCAAACCACAAATAAGTTCTAGTGGCCATTAATCAGTATCAACATGAGGAAGAAAGAACAACCCCTTTTACCTGAAGAAGAAAGTCGATAATCTGATGAGAATTCGTGTAGGAATACTCCATTTCTTCTGTCGATCTCATTTTTTCCCTATCTTGTTCCTCAATGAAAAGCTTTGATTGTGGTGACAAAAAAAACAAATATAAGAGTGGTGAAGGTCATATAAAAGTTCACAGAAAAACACAGTGGTGAAGAAATCGATCACATATCTTGGAAGATATCAAGTTCATAGTCAAGAAGTGTAATCAATTACCTGTCCAGACATGGAAGTGAGTCTATCGAATGAGAGGGTCGTTGATTGAAGGAGAGAGTCGTCGATTGAAGGAGAAGGCCGTCGATTGAAGGCGAGAATCGATTGAAGGTGAGAATAGATTGAAGGTCGTTGATCGAACGAGACAGTCAATTAAAGAAGTCGATTGTAGGAGATAGTCGATTGTAGGCGTGAAATCATGAAGGAGGAAGTATTAGGTTGGGGGTATATTGGTACATGAGGGGTTGTTCTACTTAGTTCCATGGGGTGTGATAAGCGTGTCTCATGTATGTTCTACTTAGTTCCAGGAGGCGGGGTTGTTCTACTTAGTCCTAACGTGTACCACATATGGTGACATCATGTTGAACCTTACAAAAGAAATTTGAAGATAAAAAATTGAGAGATGAACTCATTTCTTTGTTGAATAATCAGAGGTACCTTTTATAGGCTTACAAGAACAAAAGCAGAAAACAAACTATCCTATTCTAAAGGGATAAGAGATTGCAACAGAAAGACTAAATCAACTAAAAGAAAACACCCACGTTCCCGAGACTTCAAGGATTTATTCACTGCACACCAAATTCTTTGTGGAACAGGTCTTCAACAGCAAACAAATGCTCCTGCCAACATACCTTCTCTAGACATTTTTCATGTACCCATTATATTCATAAGCTAGGAAACGGTAATTATCATGATCGTAAGTAGTTGGTTTACTCTACAATTTTGGAGAAAGTGTTTTGCGTTTGTTGTAAGTTATTCAAAGTTGCTCGATCGAAAAGTCAATTAGCTAGTGAAGGACTTAATGATTGGAATCATCTTAGTCATGTATTATCTTTACATGAAAATAGTTCTAAACATTGGATTAATTTAAAAGCATGGTCTGAGTTGAAATTGAGGATGGATAAGAATCAAACAATAGACAAGGACTTGTAAGAGTTAATTAAGAAAGAAACCGCTCATTGGAAACAAGTTTTGATTCGAATAATCGTTGTTGTGAAATGTTTGGCACAATATAATTTGGCTTTTCATGGAACAAATGAAAAACTTTATGAAGAGTCTAATGGTAACTTTTTAGTTGTTCTTCAAATGATTGCTGAGTTTGATCATGTCATGCAACACCATTTTCTATGATTAAAGAAAAAGAAACTTATCATCATTATCTTAGTCATAAAATTCAAAATGAGTTGATTGAAATGTTTCCATCGAATATAAAAAGTGCAATTATTTCAAAAATCAAAGGCAAAATATTTTTCGGTCATTCTTGATTGCACTCCCGATGCAAGTCATAAAGAACAAACGACTTTGATTATTAGATGTGTTGATGTGTCGAGTGTTCTTATCAAAGTAGAAGAGTTTTTTTAGAGTTTTTAATCGTAGAAGATACGTTTGGTAAGGGTCTTTTTGATGTGCTACAAAATGTTTTGATCTCTTTTGATTTGGATATTAATTGCGTACCGGGACAAGGGTATGATAATGGGGCTAATATGAAAGGAAAGCATCAAGGTGTTCAAAGAAGAATGCTTAATATAAATCCTAGAGCTTTTTACAAGCCATGTGGATGTCATTGTCTTAATTTAGTTTTGTGTGATATGGCAAACTCTTGTCGTAAAGCAAAATCTTTTTTTGGCACATGTCAGACAATTTATACCGTATTTTCTAATTCTACGAAGCCGTGGAGTGTTTTACTTGAATATGTTGATGATTTGACTTTGAAGTCTTTATGTGCTACTCGTTGGGAAAGTCATGTTGAAAGTGTTAAAGCAATAAAAACTCAACTTGGTCAAATAAAAAAATGCTTTAATAAAATTATCCGACGTATGTGAAGATGGAAAAGTGTTTAGAGATGTTGAATCTGTTGGAAATAAATTGGACTTTAACACTATCTGTAATAAATATTAAAGAACAATTGATATAAATATTTATACTTATCAAGAGAATTCTATATCAGTCATAATCCAGTTACATATTTGGATATATATCTGTTAGTGCTGAAAATGTAATTGTACCAAGTAGAAGGACCTTTTGTGTAAATAGGGTATTCTATACCCTAAGTATATAATGTTTGTTATTTTCCTTTTAGGGTAAGAGTGTAAAAGAGGTCATCCATATTACACATAGTAGCCACACATAGTGTTCTTCATTCCAATCATCATTGTGAGCTACTTTGATCTTTAATGAATATAGAGATGACTTCATTTGTTGCAAATATGAATTGATTACTTGTTCTGGGATCACAATTGGTATCAGAGCTTGTAAATCTGTGATTTGATTAGGATTGAGAGAAATATTTCCATTGTTGAGTGTTCTTCATTTTTCTTCAATTTTTGATTGATTTTAGCCATTAGAGTTCTTCTTTTGGATTGGAATTGATCAAGGGTTGTTTCTAGGATAGTCCTGTGTGTTTTATTCCGCAAAAACGCAAGGATCGAAGCTCAGATTGGTCTGTTTTCCTCATTTTCGCACTTATATATTCTGCACTCTGTTTTGGATCGAAAATCACTGTTCTAGTGGTTTTTGGACAAAACTTGAAGTTATAAACCTGCCCAGAATCGCATTTCTACCTTACCTACCAATTTTCAGATCATTCGAATCATTATTGAAGAATCAACTCCCGATTTTCTGGATATTCATCGAAATCGCAATCTTCAAATATTCATCGAAATCGCAATCTTCAAATATTCATCGAAATCGCAGTGATCTTTGCGTGAACAATACAAAGTCGCAGTGACCTATTGCGACTTCATTCCCGAATCGCAGTCTAATACCCCGTGAACAGTACCAAGTCGCAGTGACCTACTGCGACTTCGATCCCAAATCGCAATCCTTTATTGAGACTTCAGGTGTTGCGATTCCAGTTCATTGCGACTCCATTCATTGCGATTCCACTTCATTGCGATTCCAACCTTTGCGACTTCATTGCATTGTGACTTCAAACCCATTGCGACTTCAAGTGCGTTGATACTTAATCTTGAAAATTTAAAAGTTACTCCTAATCAGATTAATCAGATTTTTAACGATCAACAACAAGTAATTCAAAATGACTGCAAGAGATATGTTAACTATTGGTTCAAAAGACAAACCACCCGTTCTTTTCCCGAAAGACTTTAAGATTTGGAAAGACAGATTCCTTGACTACGTTGAAAGACAAGAAAATGGAACTTTTATCCATGAATCCTTAATAAACGGGGTTCTAGGAGAGGTTCGTGAAGAAGATCCAGAAGGAAACATGGTAGTTATTCATCCAAAGGGCTACACAGGTGACAATTTGCTGAGATACAAAGCCGATAAAGCAGCTAGATCTTTAGTCATGCAAGCCTTAACCAACGACATATATCGGAAGGTTGATAGTCTAAGTGAAACAGGTAAAGGCATGTTTGATGAACTTATCAAGCTGCATAAAGGGTCAGAAGTGGAAAACCAGCTGAGAATATCAAATGTATTCAATACGTATGAGAATTTCAAGCAGAAGGAGGGCGAGAGCTTAGATAAAGCTTATGATCGTTTCACAACTATCCTAAATGATCTCAACAGTTACAAAGTAACAAAATCCATCATGGAGACTAAGGTGAAATTCTTGAACGTGCTTCAGCCTGAGTGGAAGAAGTATGCTCATAGAATGAAACAGAATTCTCAATTGGATTCTCTTCCGTTACAACAAATGTTTGAAACCTTAAAGCAAGATGAAGATGATGCTGAGTTGAAAAGGAAGAAGCTGATGAAGAATGGTAAGAAGGAAAAGAAGTTGGTGGGGTCTGAGAAGAAGGCAGTAGAAGATGATGAGCAAGAAGATGAGCAGTTAGCATTGTTATCTCGACAAGCAAAGGGAAAGAATGTTCAGAGAGAAGAATTTGAACTAGACCAAGCTGACCTGGATGAAGCTGAAAGCTTAAGGCAGGCTATGATACTTCTTTCCAAGGCCTTTCAGCGCAGATTTGTAAAAACTCCCGGATCAAACAACCAACGTTACTCATCTGGTTCTAAAAACTATGAACATAAGAATCGGATTGAGTCAAAGAAGTTTGATGATCACAAGGAAGATGGTAAAAGGCTGGAGATGAAGAAGTTTGTTGAGAAAAGAGATGAAGATCAAAAGTGCTACAACTGTGGGAAGACCGGACATTTCTCCAAAGACTGCTGGAAACCAAAGGTGAAGAATGCCGACTACTACAAGCAGAAGGCTCTGTTAGCTGAACAGAAAGAGTCGGGGATTGAGCTTCCAGTGGAGGAAGAGTTTTGGTTGGACCAGATAGATGACGAAGAGGAGGAAGACACGGCTGCTTTTGCTAGGATGTGCTTGATGAGCAGAGATGATGAGGATTCAGAGGCTGATGCGGCGCCTGAGACAAATGAGGTAGATCTCTGCACTATTAATCATTATGGTAATCAGTTCCAAGTCTTTCAATTAAAACTTGATGAACAAAGCGAGAAACTGAAAAAGGCACATAAAACTATTGCGCTTCAAAAGCAAGTTATCATTGACCATAAACAGTTAAATGATGATTTAAAAGTTGAAAGGATAGAGATCGAAAAATCTCGAACCTATTTTCGAAGAAAAATGGACGAAATGGCAGAAAGTGTAAGAATAGCTGAGAATAGGAGGAATGAGCTGGAACAAATGTTGCGTTCTTATAAAGACATAAACAATGAATTGTCAGAAAAAGCGAGTGATCTGGAAGCTAAACTTTATAAACTTGGCCAGTCCGAACAAACCATTTTCTTAAACACGCTAAAGAATTTTAGATATTACAACTCTAAATGGGGTGTGGGATATGACAATCCTCACTATTTGGAGAATGCGTTGAAAAAGGCACCGTGTATTTATAAGTTTCAATGGCTCAAGTTTTTGAAGGATCCTAAATTCAAAATTAAATGGCTAAATGAGGAGGAACATGGAGCTGAAGAAGAAGTTAAAAGAAAAACAATTGTGACTATGCAACTTCCTTATATTTATGATCAAGCGAATAGGAAGGCATTGCAAGACAAGAAAATTCTGCCTAATGACTATTTCGATAGCTATGTTGTTCAGTCACCGAAGGGAACTGTATCAAAACCAGTCTCTGAAGGCAAAATTTATTATCCTCCCTTGGTACTTGAACAAAAGCTGGTTGATCTTGAATTGAATATTAAAAGTAAGATTGATGAAGTCAGAAATGATGATCAGCTTGCATTTGATATTGAGAAGGAAGTAATGCTAACCGTTTTGTTAGATAGCTTGAATGAAAAATCTAAGAAGGTTGGTTCTGTCTCGTCTTTAAAAACCTCAGAAGAAAAGAAATCGCTGGAACTTAGATGTTTGAATCTCTCACGTCAAGTTTCGGATTTTCAGAAAAAGTTATTTCTTGAAAAAGATAATATTGAGAAAGAAAGAGAGAGATTTAAATTTGAAAGAATGTCTTTTGAAACTGAAAATGTTTTGCTTTCAAAGAAAATAGTTGATTTAGAAAACATTTTGATCAAAGAGAGAAATGATCTTGAGTCCAATAAAGAATACTTTCAAAATGAGATCTCAAGACTCATGGGAAAATTGACAGATCTATCCACCGAAGCTATGACAGAGTTTGCTAGCAAAGCTTCCTCTGATTCAGATGCTTCATCATGCAAAGCTTTCATAGGCGATTCTATTAATAGAAGCATGATGGCGGTTGATTTGGATGATTTTGGTCCCATTGAGTTAGAGGAAGAACCTGTTAATGAAAAATCTTGTGACTTCTCTCATCACTCCTCCTCCAATGATATTAAAGTTGATCATGTTATTTCCACTCCTTGTGAAAGGAAGGATAAGCAAGTTCAACAAAAGGATGTTAATTTTGACTTTAGTGCTAAACTTCCGGATCATTCTGCGTTTTTGGTCAAGGAAGAGGAACCCAAGGAGAAATTCTTCGAAGGGGAATCTTCTAAGACCGTTGAGAAAAAGAAAAAGAAAAAGAAAAAGAAAAATAAGCGTAAATCTAAATCTTCTAAAGTTCAAACTTCCTACGCTTACGATTCTTACCTTGATTCCATTTCAGATCGTAATTTAAGAAACAACTCGCGGGTAGAGTGGAGAATAAAGGAGTTCACACATGATGTGGCCCAGCGAAAATCATCTACTGTCGCTTTTAATTCCAAGAAAAACACTTTTGTTTCTAATGTTAGTGATCGTGTTGCTTCAAACAAACAAAAACTTGTAATTCCGTACAAGATTTATTCTATGCAACAACTGATTAATTTAGCACATGATCAAATTTGTTGTTCTTCTTGTGGTGTGGATGATTTTATCTGCAAGTCCGATTATTCTTCATGGTTTGGTTATAATTTCTATGGTTCAAATCGTTTTTATTCTAATAGATATTATAATCACTACAATTCAAAGAAGAAGGTTAATTCTCCTAACCCAAAAGGACCCAATTGGCAGTGGGTACCTAAAACTGTTTAAACTCCATTTTGCAGCTCTGTCATGTGTGGTATTTGGATAGTGGTTGCTCTAAATACATGACAGGTAGAAAGGAGCTGTTGAACAATTTTGTGGAGCACGATGGAGGGAAAGTTAAGTTTGGAAATGATCATTATGCTCCAATCAGAGGCTATGGAGATATTGTGACCGATAAAGTCAGAATAACCAAAGTGAATTATGTTGAAGGCTTAGGGCATAATTTATTTAGTATAGGTCAGTTTTGTGATAAAGATCTAGAAGTCCATTTCAAGAAGACTCGGTGCGCAATTCTAACCAATGAAGGAAATGAACTTCTAGTTGGTTCTCGAAAGTCAAATCTTTACACTATTGATCTATCAAAAGTTAAGCCGAAGAATGACGTGTGTCTGTTGTCGAAGGCATCTATGGAAAAGAGTTGGTTATGGCATAGACGACTATCTCATCTCAACTTTCGTTACATTCAGAAGCTAACGTTGGGTGATTTAGTTATAGGTCTACCAGTTCTGCAGTTTGAGAAAGACAACTTCTGTATTGCTTGTGAGAAGGGGAAGATAAAGCGAGCCGCTCATCCACCGAAACCCGAACCCAGCACACAAAGACCGTTAGAAATCCTACATATGGATCTCTGTGGTCCGATGAAGACTCAGAGTGTCAGTGCCAAACGATATGTGTTAGTAATTGTCGATAATTATTCGAGATATACTTGGGTCAAGTTTCTTCGATCAAAAGACGAAACACCTGACTTGATAATCTCGTTAATCAAGCAACTTCAAGTGAACCGTCAACAATCAGTTCAGACTGTTAGGTCAGATAACAGGACAGAATTCAAGAACAAGACTCTTGATGATTTCTTTAAATCATTAGGAATTTCTCATCAGTTTTCTGCAGCTAGAACTCCTCAGCAGAACGGAGTCGTTGAGAGACGAAATCGCACACTTGTTGAAGCTTCCAGAACGATGCTGTCCTATGCTGATCTACCTCTGTTCTTGTGGGCTGAAGCTGTTGCTACGGCATGCTATACACAAAACCGTTCAGTTATCCATCGCCGGTTTAGTAAAACTCCATATGAACTGATTAATAATAGAAAACCTGTGATACACTACTTTCGTGTGTTTGGTTGCAGATGTGTTGTGCTGAACGACAAGGACAACTTGAACAAATTCAGTCCAAAAGGGTATTGAGGGCGTTTTCATCGGATACTCACTCACGTCAAAAGCATATAGAGTCTATTTCAAGTCGTTTAGAACTGTGAAGGAAAGTGTAAATGTCAGATTTGATGAAGCCGAGACAATGGCTTCTGTGCAAAACAGTACAGAACCCGCTATATCAGGTGTACTAGCATCTGGACAGATTCGTCCTATGGTGACTAGATCTTCGAACAAGGATCAAGCATCCGCTTCTAACTCTAAACCTGATGATCTTGATTTATTGTTTGAATATTTTTATGATGATTTTTTCAGAAGTGATAAACCTAATTCATCTATGTCTGACAGGAGCAATGTTGTCACACCACCAGCTAATGCTACTTTGTCAGGGCCTTCACCGGAACTGACTACTCCTTCATCTGGTGCAACAACTCCTGCTACAACTTCAAGTAATATGCAAAGGGAATCTCCACAAGCAACACCACACGTATCCACGAATGGTGCTTCTTCGTCAGGTACAACTTCTAATGACAATGGTGAGGATTCTGCAACTCAACGTGAGTCATCTTCTGAAGCAGAACCGGAGGGAGTTCCTGTTGACATTTCTGTCAATGAACCCGTCTCACTTCCGGAACCTACCTTGACAATAGAGTTGAATTTTGAAAGAGATCCTACCTTAGTGGATCCCAACTATGGTGCTATAATTGTTCATCCTCATGCTTCAAGATGGACTAAGAGTCACCCAATTGAGCAAGTTATTGGTGATGTCTCCGAACCTGTAAAGACTAGATCTGCAACGGCCAATGAAGTCCTTTACGCGCTTTTTCTGAGTCAAGTTGAACCTACAACAGTTCGACAAGCCTTGGAAGATCCGGATTGGATCATTGCTATGCAAGATGAGCTGAATTCGTTTGAAGCATTGAATGTGTGGCGACTAGTTCCTAGACCCAAAGGTAAAACAGTGATTGGTACAAAGTGGGTCCTCAAGAATAAGAAAGATAAAGATGGGATTGTTGTGAGAAATAAAGCACGCCTTGTAGCCAAAGGGTATAGGCAACAAGAGGGAATTGATTATGATGAGACGTATGCACCGGTGGCTCGCTTAGAGGCAATTCGGATGTTTCTTGCATTTGCCGCTTTCAGAAACTTCACTGTCTATCAAATGGACGTGAAGACTGCTTTCTTGAACGGTATCTTGAAAGAAGAAGTATATGTTTCTCAACCAGAGGGTTTTGTGGACAAAGATAAACCAGATCACGTCTACATTCTTGATAAAGCTCTCTACGGTCTAAAGCAAGCCCCTCGCGCCTGGTATGAAATCTTATCTACCTACCTACTTGGTGCTGGCTTTCGAAAAGGTAAAATCGACACAACTCTCTTCACTCTGCATAAAAACGGTGAGATCCTTTTAGTACAAATTTACGTTGATGATATTATATTTGGTTCAACTGACCCTGGATTGTGTACTTGGTTCTCGGGTATAATGAAGACCAGATTCCAGATGAGTATGATGGGAGAGATTAATTTCTTTCTTGGATTACAAGTCAAGCAATTTTCTTCAGGCATCTTCATTAACCAGTCGAAGTATGTGTTTGACATCTTGAAGAAATTTAAGATGGAAAACTGCACCTCTATTGGAACACCTATGGCTCCTGGATCTAAAATAGGTCCGGATCCAGAAGGTGAGGATGTAGATGTTAAGGATTATCGCGGGATGATAGGCTCTTTAATGTACCTGACGGCAAGTCGTCCAGATATAATGTTTGCAACATATCTCTGTGCAAGATATCAGGCACAACCAAAGGTATCTCATCGGAGTGTTGTTAAAAGAATCTTTCGATACTTGAAGGGGACACCGTACCTTAGTCTGTGGTACCCGAAAGGAACAGGATTTGAACTCACTGCATATTCTGATGCCGATCATGGTGGTAGTATGCTAGACCGGAAGAGCACATCTGGCCATGTCCAGTTTTTGGGTGATAAACTAGTAAGTTGGTCCTCGAGGAAACAGAATTGTGTCTCAACATCAACCGCGGAAGCAGAATATGTGGCCGCTGCCAGTTGTTGTTCACAGGTTCTGTGGATGAAGGCTCAACTATCTGACTATGACTTCAAGTATGAGAAGATCCCCATTTACTGCGATAGCAAGAGTGCAATTGCAATATCAGCTAATCCGGTCCAACATACAAAGACCAAACACATCGACATAAGGTATCATTTCATCAAAGATCACGTTGAAAAAGGTACAATTGAGCTATACTTTGTCACAACTGAGTTTCAACTTGCCGATCTTTTCACCAAAGCCTTGGATGAAAAACGTTTTAATTTCTTAGTATCCAAGCTCGGCATGTTGAACATGAAAGTTTAATATTCTATATTGATCATACAATGCATGGAAATATGTGTAACTCAATCTAGTTTTCTCTATCTAGATTGATACATACAAATTTTCATATCATTCTATTCTCAATCTAAAATATTTATTTTCATGTCTTTGTTGTTTTTTATTGTTCTTTATCTGTTGCCTTTTATTTCTGGTTATGATATCTATGTCTGCATAAGGTGTGTTCATAGTCTCAGGGGGAGTACAAATTATAAAGTATGCACAACAATAGGGGGAGCGTGTATCTCTGAATGAGCTTGTAAGTGTTGAATTCCTGCGCTTCTTACTTGAAGATTCCAAAGGTAAGTTTTTCTGATCTGTTTTTAAAACACTTGCCTTTAAATGATGAAAATCTCTTTGCAAAATCTTTGCATCATTTAAGGGGGAGTGAAACTGTGTTTTTAAAACCATAAGTGCTTAATCAATTGGAAGTTGGACATCTTCCAATGTGATAAAATCTTTCTTTTGTGATAAAATCTCTTTTATATTTTCTGAAAAATGTCCAGTTTTACATCAATATCGCTTGCGATTTCACATGTGGACAGTGAGATGTCGCAGCCTTCTATTGCGACTTCTCAATGAGCTTAAAAAGTATCAAATCGCAATGGTGCATTGAGACTTGGAAGTTTGAACAGTGCCAAATCGCAATGGTCTATTGCGACTTGGAGGTTTGAACAGTGCAAGTCGCAGTGCCCTATTGCGACTTGACCATGTGAACAGTACCAAGTCGCAGTGACCTATTGCGACTTGGAGGATATGAACAGTACCAAGTCGCAATCGACCATTGCGACTTGGGTGAATGAACAGTACCGAATCGCAATAGTGCATTGCGACTTGGTCAAGTGAACAGTGTAAATCGCAATGGTCGATTGCGATTTCAAAGTGTCAAGTTGTGATTTGTTCATTGCGACTTGAAGACACGTGGCGGTCAAACCTTGGACCAATCAGATTGTGCCACGTGTCACCTTTTTTTGAAAAATTCGTATATGTCTGCGATTTAGACTTTTCAAAATTCAAAACCCTCTTAAACCCTTTCGAAATCTCTCTCTACTGCTTTTCGATTCAAGTGCATATTCGAAGTTTCTGGTTCGTGCTATCCATTCACATCATCATCGAGGTAATGAATCTCGATTCCCATGTCCTTACATCCATTAAATCGTGTGCTATTGTTGAAATTAGGGGTTTAGGTTCGTACTGCATAAAAATGCTTAAATCGATATCTGTTGTTGTTAGATAGATGTTTAGATGGCTAGGGTTTATTCACGAACATGTATCGAGTCTAGTGGTAGGGGTTTTAACACCTATAGTGCGAAAAACAAGAAATCTGGGTTGAACACTTAGGGTTTATTTCAATGTTCATCGGAGTCGCAGTCAACTGTCCTTCAAATATTCATCCGAGTCGCAGTGGTCATACATTCAACCAAGTCGCAGTCCTTCATTGCGACTTGGGGACTGAATCGCAATCTTGTATTGCGACTTCACCTTGTCCAAATCTCTTCCCATTGCGATGTCGCAGTGATCTGTGACCTGTCATTTTTAGTTGGTTGCGACTTGGCCAACACTTAGAAAATTTTTGAATTTTTTTTTTTTTAAAGGCAAACTCGATTTTGGTCCGATTCTTAACCGTGTACTATTCCAGATGGCTGATCTAGATGAAAATGCTTCGGATGATAATACCATTATCCGTTCGCATCGCTCTTCACTTCCTTCGGTAAATGCACATGACCTTGACGAGGAGATTTATCCATCGACGAGCCCACCTGTGCAATTTCTAGACAACAATCATCATCTAGATCTTGCAGTTCGCTTCGAGCATCCAATCATCACCGAGATTATCAGTCATCATCCGGTAATGACTGCACTGACAAAGGTCGAGCTCGTGCCTGCAATCTACCTCAAACAATTCTGGAGTACATTAACATACAGACCAACGGATCGTGTACCCAAGTTCACAGCCAAGGTTGACCACTTTGATGTCCGTTTCACTCTTCGAGCACTTAGACGATCTCTAAACCTACCTAGTGAAAACATTCAGGATCCGATTGCTGAATCTCAGCTTCGTGCGGATATTCAAAGTTTGGGTTATCAACCTCTACCCAATCTACCACTGACCGGATCATCAATGTTCAGACGAAACTACCTACCGCCACTATACTATTCGATATGCTCTATATTCAACAGATGTATGACGTCTAAGCATATAGGATTAGATAAGACCAACCTTGCAACCTTAAGAATGTTCCACGCGTTCGTCTTTAACCACAACATTGATTATGCTGTCTT
This sequence comes from Saussurea involucrata, assembly GCA_033807775.1. Taxonomy (NCBI): domain Eukaryota; kingdom Viridiplantae; phylum Streptophyta; class Magnoliopsida; order Asterales; family Asteraceae; genus Saussurea; species Saussurea involucrata. The sequence continues at coordinate 167,779,562 of CM066322.1, forward strand.
GATCTGGAACGAAATGATAGAACTTGCTGCCGACCAGCTAAAACCGAAGATGAGACGTAACTTCGTCCCCTTCCAGCGGTTCTTCCAGATTTTGATACATCAAGCTATGACTGACAACGCCGAGATCCCACGTCGTGAGCAACATCCCCGAGGGCCGAGCCAATACATGCACGTTCTACGAATGCCCAAGGCGATGGATTTTGCTCACACCGCCGTTCTTCGAGAAGACCTGCTTGCCTATGCTGACCAACAGTCCAGGGTAGTTAGGCAGTATAGAATAGATAATGCATTGCCGGTCCAGCCAGAACCGGAGGGACCTACCCACGATGCAATTCCTTTAGGCGGTGAGGGTCCAAGAGTTGAGGGGGTTCAGGAACAAGGGGGTGTTCCTGAACAAAGAGGGGTGAGGAGAACAAAAAGAAAGAGTGTCGGGAGAAGAGTAAGGACTGTTGGCCAAGCATCCTCTTCACGACCAGCTCAACCACCACCTCAGATTCCTCCAGTGAACGTATTTGATGATGATGTAACCTGGGATGAAGCTTATGCTGCTGCATCATCTCCCGATGATGATACAGCCAATCCAGATGCCCAAATGGAACCTTTCATTCCTCCCCACGATGATGATGGTGATGGTGATGACGACTTAGGACATGATCCTTCAGCGAATTTGATTCCGAGACACATGGGCAAAAGGCCACGTGTTGTAAGTCCGGATACCGAGTCTACTCGTCCCACCGGATTGCTCGAAACTGCTACTGCTGCTGCGGGTACTTCAACGATAAACGAAGAAGTAGAAGAAGGAGTAGTAGTGGAAGAGATAGGTAGTGGTAAGGAAAGAGGGAGAAAAGAAATGAGTGAAGCTGTGATAGAGTCGGACAAAGTTTTAACTACCGACTCTCCCCAAACCGTTAAAAGCCGGGTAGCCACATCTACTACCGACGTGCGTTCGTCGCCGTTGCGTATTGAACAAGCCGTGGTCCGCCCAGCCATGCATAGCACAGCCCCACTCATCCACTCATCGGTCTCTCAACAGGCCGGTGTTTCATTCAGCACAGGGGATTTAGCACAAACTCTATCGGCGACACGCTCGGTGTCGGCTGGTATTGAAACAGGTAGGCTCCCGCCCCGGCCACCGCCGTTCTTTCAAAGCACACAGAGTCTAGAGCCCTTTGATTTCACATCTTTTCCTAGGCCACGTATGTTTGTGCAACACCAAGTTGGTGGCTTTCGTGCCCCAACCGGAACGCCCAGAGTGTCGTCGCCATTCGTTGGTGCTTCACGAGGACCGGGCGGAAGACCTGTCATTGCTAACACCATGCCAGCTTTGAACACAGGCAGTACGGTTGCTTCAACCGCTACTTCAACCAGTAACCTAAGTGGTCTGGGTGTTAGTCCCTCGGATGCAGAACGTGTACGGTCCTCTATTGGACCGGATAACCTTGTAACAGTGCCCCTTTTGCAGATTGCCATCAAGGCCTTGGACAACTCTTATAAAGCTCATGTTGCAGAAATGAAAGAAGAAATGAAGAAGTTGTCTCAAGAGGTATCCAAAGCAGTAAAAGGAAAAGGCATTGCTGAGTCTACCGAAACACAACCTGACCCACAATCTCTACCAGTTCCATTACACCAGATCCCAACCGACCAGCTCAAATCAGAGCTGTTAGCCCGACTATTAGCCCAAGGCGAATCCAACACTGCCGAAGAAGTGGATCTTGTTTCTTTACTGCGCCAACAATCACAACCTCAACCCCAACCTTAATCGTCAACATCCTCAGATGGGCTAGCTGCACTAAACGCTCAGTATGAGAAGCTAACTAATGCTATCTCAGATATGACCAATGCCGTACTGAATGGATATCAGGTTCTTGCCTCACGGGTTGCAGTTGTTGAAGATAGGTGTGGCGTTCAAGCTGAAACCTCCCAGAAACGAAGACATGATGATCAGGATCCGCCTGATCAACATGAGGGGGAGAAGAGATCTACAGCAGTTGTTGAATCCAGTGGGACAGCTGCTGGAATTGTTCATGGCTCAGATCAGCCAGCTGGTGAACAGGGAACAGGTGGAACGGATGCGGTTATGGAGATAGTGGAAGATACTGTAGTTCTAGCTGATGTCATAGCTGGGGTTGAAAAGCCTGCGGCTGTTGACAATAGAACCGAAATCGTAGAGATTGACTCAGATGTAGAACCTGATCTTCTAAACTTCCAGATCAAAGAAGAAATGGTTGCTGCTTTAGATGAACTTAATTATGAGACTGAAACTGGGGTTCCGAATACAGATATAGAGTCTGAAGAAGAGGTTCCGGCCGTGCAATAAAATGCTCCATCAAACGTCGAATCTGCAGGTCCAAGCTCAGGTACTCTAGCTCCACATGCGCCGGTTATACCGGATGGTAAAATTAGAGATCGAGCACTTGAAGCTGAACTTCGTTTTTTCCAAGCTATCGTTGATGTTGAACCTAAATATGTAGCCACCGGAGAAAGAGTTTCTATCCACACTCCCTTTCTAGAAACTTTAAGGAAATAACTCTACGTGCGGAAAGTTCAGCGAATCAATTTCGAAAAGGTATACGGTATTGAAAACTGGCCATCATTGAAAAAGGTTGAATTCCTATATGTTATGAAGAACAAGGACAGAGGATCAGAAGCAGTCAAGTCAGACAATATGATCATGAAGATTCTCAAAGTTGAATCCAAGAAGCTGTTTGACGTCTTCTATCCAGAGTTCACCGTCTTGAGATCAGATGGGTCTGAAAGCATATTTTCTGAAGTTGATTTCAAGAGTATGCGGTTGAACGATCTTCTGAGTCTTCTCAACCTTCTTATTGAGCATCCAGAGCTGAAGAATCCCGAGAACAGAATACAATACCGAGCTGCCTTCAGAAGTGTGAAAAACTTCATGAAGAATATTCTCAAGTTCTCATATCTTACTGATTTTCAGATGGGCTTGGAATCCTTTCAAGCGAATGTGAATATGAAAAGACCGAACAGACGCCTATCAGATATTCAGGGTATCCCAGCTTACACTGTGCTGAGCAAGCCAGAACTTGGAGTTGTCTACATCGATACTAACTCAAAGAAGAAATTTTTGCGAGTCATTGAAATGAACAAGTTCTGTGAGGGTACTTTGAAGATCATCTCGGTCCATCTAGAGAGCAGGCTTCGTCTGGATGCCAATGGAGAAGTAAAGCTTAAAGATAAAGAAAAAGATTTGATCGACCAAGTGCTGAAAGCCATATCGTACCGAAAAGACTACCGCGTGGAACTTCGCCGCTTCGAGAACGTCTTTGGACTCCGTAAAAGTATTGTGAAACCAGTTGACGTCTAAATCTTTTTCTCTACTTTGGTACAAAGGGGGAGAATGTTAGTGTTGAAAATGTAATTGTACCAAGTAGAAGGACCTTTTGTGTAAATAGGGTATTCTATACCCTAAGTATATAATGTTTGTTATTTTCCTTTTAGGGTAAGAGTGTAAAAGAGGTCATCCATATTACACATAGTAGCCACACATAGTGTTCTTCATTCCAATCATCATTGTGAGCTACTTTGATCTTTAATGAATATAGAGATGACTTCATTTGTTGCAAATATGAATTGATTACTTGTTCTGGGATCACAATATCTCCTAATATGAGTAGGATAATTCATTAAGTTAATTACCTGATTAACATTAAGATTAGTGTATATCTTCTATTATTTAAATTCGAAACTTATAGATAAACTAGGACTCCTTATGGGATGAGTCTCTAGTGGCCTATAAATAAAGGAGATCAAGTCCCTATTGCGTACACGAATCTGCATTCAGTTCAGCCCCATTCTGAAGCAAACCGTATAGACCTTTAGAAGACTTCGATCTACACGCAACGATGAATACTTCCGCATCAATCAATTTCGCTGCACCTAACGTGAGTGCTTCAGGTTAGTTTTCTAAACTCTATTAAGATACAATATGGAATCGATTTCTGACATGTGTTTATGTTCTTATGTTCTTCATTTATTGTTATCATATGATTAAGTATCTCATATGAATATAACAAATGGTATCAGAGCCTAAATTCTCATAGGTTCAAAAATCAATTTAGTTTATCAGAAATCTGTTAAACAATTTTGTAAGCAAGAAAAAAAAAGGAATTTTTTTTGCTCATTACGTTTTTCCAGCAGTCAAATTGATGTTTTCTAAAGATCCAATCCGAATCAGTTGGATAAATATCAAACACTTGTTATTTATTTCTTTTGCTAGTTTCAAAAACAAACCTCTGCAGTACACGTGTTTATTAGAAGCAAATTAGTATTCATCAAAACTTGTTGATATCTTGAGGGTAAAAGCAATAGTAATTATATAGTAATAATTTCCTATGCTACTGTCGAATTTTCTGTGTTAACATTACTGTTTGTTTTTATTTTCTTTATTTTATTTTCTTTTATTTATTGGTTTATTTGTTTATTTCTTGAATAAAACAACAGCCAATATAAAAAAGGTTTGGTTTAAAGAGATAATTATTGAGAGCTTTTATTCCTTTAAAAAAAAAGGAAGTTAAAATCCAATCATATTTTAATTAAACGATGAGTTGTTTGATTGATTTTTTTTGAATTTTGTAAACAATATTAATCTCCCAATTATATGAAATCTAGATTGTTTACCTTAAGTAATTCATAACTATAGATCATTTGACTGAAAATATTCTAAATCGTAAGAATCATGTTGCCATAGCAATTGATCTTTTCAGAGAAAATTTATACAGATTAATCAGTCAACACTTGTGTATCTCAAATCACATTTACTTGAATTATATTCTTCCATAGAAGAGGCATTCTGAGTAATTTTGGTTTAAGAACAGCATCACATATAAACACACATGTCTATCTTGATACTTTGAAACTCTTCTTATCCATAGATTTGATTGTTTCATTGGATAACTGATATGTGTAGTGTGTAGTGTGATGATACAGAATTTTTAAATATCGAGTTTTATACTACCATAAGTATTACTTGATATTTGTATTCAGTTATGGGGTTAAGATAATGATTAATTTTGCATGACAACTTATATATATTTCTTTTACTGTTTTGTTTTTAGGTTTTGTCAACTTTAACTTGATCCCTGTCTTAACCGGTTCTAACTATAAGCAATGGAGAGCACAGATAGAATTTTACCTCCAATTTAATCAAGAGATGGATTATTGCCTTAGAATTGAAAAGCCAGCCGATTTAACTGAAAATAGTATTGTAGCTGAAATTAATAGCCATGCTAAATGGCACAAAACAAATAGGATGGCTAAGAGTGTGATAAGATTTTCCATGGGTGACATAGTGAGAGGATCCATAGAAGAACCAGAAACTGCAGTTGACTATCTCAAGAACATTGCTGAGAAATATAAAGAAAGTGACATAGCTGAAGGTGCCAGACTTTCTAAGATGTTTAATGAACTGAAGTTTTCTGGTGAGGGAAATGTAAGAGATCATCTATTGTCTATGATTGAGATTAACCAAAAGCTTAGAGACTTGGAATAGGGGTTAAAGATGAGCAGGTGGTTCATATGGGACTGCAATCTCTTCCTGTACCTTACAGCAACTTAAGGAGCATGTATAATGCTCAAGATAAAAAATGGGATTTGAACAAACTCATTTCTGTCTGCTGTGAGGAACAAGAGAGAATTAAGAAAGAAACACCTGTAATCTATCTGTTAGAGAAACCTAAAGAAAAGAAAAAAAAAAGTACAAGTTGAAGAAGACTACCAACTTCAAGGCTAAGGGAAAAACTACAGAAAATAAAGGCTCCAAAACCTTTAAGTATAAGTGCTACTTTTGCAAGAAAGTTGGGCACATGAAGAAGGAGTGCAGTGGCTTCAAAGCCTGGATGGCTAAGAAGGGTAATGTTTTTCCAAATTCAGCATTTTCTTTAGAAGTTAATTTTATTAACATTTCTCCACTCAGTTATTGGATTGATTCAGGATCACCAATTCATATTACTACTTCATTGCAAGGTATGACAAAAAGGAGAAAACCCCACAAGTCTGAACAACAAGTCTGTGTAGGAAATGGAGCTAAAGTTGGAGTTAAAGCTATAGGAACATTGGAATTAGATTTAGGACTAGGAAAATCTATTTGTTTGGACAATGTTTATTTTATTCCCTCACATAAGAGGAACTTAATTTCTGCAGTACTTTTAGTTAAAAATGGTTGCAAACTAGTCATTGATTTTGATGGAATTAAAATATTTCAGGGTTCTGATTATCTTGGTTGTGGCAATTTTGTTCATAATTATTTACAATTAAATTGTTCTCTTGTTAATCAAGAGATTTTTGCTATTGAAAATAATTTGAATGCTGTTCAGAATAACACCACTATAGCAGGCACAAAAAGAACCATCATTAGAGAAAATTCTGCAAATCTTTGGCATAGAAGGTTAGGCCATATCTCTAAAGATAGACTAAAAGCATTAGTTAAAAATAAAACATTGCCAGACTTAGATTTTTCTGATCTACAAGATTGCATTGAGTGTTTTAAAGGTAAGCTACATAACAAATTTAAGAAGATTGCAGTTAGGAGTGGAAATTGTTGGAACTAATACATACAGATATATGCGGTCCATTTCAACATACCACTCTATGTGGAAACACTTATTTTATAACATTTATAGACGACTTTTCAAGGTTCTGTCACATATACCTACTATCAGAAAAATCACAAGCACTTGATGCCTTTAGAATTTTCAAAACTGAAGTTGAACTACAACTTGAAAATAAAATTAAAGTTGTGAGATCTGATAGGGGAGGGGAATTTTATGGGAAGTATACAGAAGCAGGCCAAGCTAAAGGTGCTTTTGCATCTTATCTTCAGCAAAATGGCATTAAGGCACAATATACTACTCCATACAACCCTTCCCAAAACGGAGTGGCTGAAAGAAAAAATAGAACCTTGTTAAACATGGTGAGAAGCATGATGTGCACTACAGGATTACCTATTTTCTTATGGGGTGAGGCACTTAAGACTGCAAATTACATTTGCAACAGGTCTCCTTCTAAGTCTACAGAAAAAACACCATTTGAGTTGTGGTATGGTAAACAACCAAGTTTACATCACCTCCATGTGTGGGGATGTAGAGCTGAGGCTAAAATACCAAATGTTAATAATAAGCTTCAGTCAAAAACAATTAGCTGCAATTTTATAGGCTACTGTGAAAAATCAAAAGGGTATAGATTCTACACTCCCAACAATTTCACTAGAACTATGGAAACAAATCAAGCTAAATTTCTAGATGAAAATTGTTGTAATGCAAATTTTGAAGATTTATCTACAGAATTTGTTGAGGAAACTCAAAATGGGGGTTCATCTATTTTTCAGAAAGATTTTTCACGGGAAATCTCTACAGATGATGCAAATTTAGTCGATCATACAATTCCAATTGAAGAGCCTATAAGCCAAAATATAGAACCAAGTCCTACACATTTAGAGCCTGGGTTATCTGAAAATGTAGAACCTATAATAGATCCCCAACCCAGAAGATCGAATAGACTCAGAAAGCCAACTTTTGGGCCTGATAGCGACTACATGATATTTCTGCAAGAAGTTGATGATTTAATTGATGGCGCTGATCCTATAAGCTTCAAACAAGCCAAAGAGAGTAATGAAGTGGTACAATGGCAAAAGGCAATGGAAGATGAATTAGAGTCTATGAGAAAGAATTATGTATGGAAACTAGTCAAACCTCACCCTAATCAAAAGGCAATAGGTTCAAAATGGGGTTTTAAGACTAAAAGAGATTCAAATGGCAAAATTGAAAGGCATAAAGCTAGACTTGTTGCTAAAGGTTTCACACAAAAAGAAGGTATTGACTATACAGAAACATTCTCTCTAGTGTCCACTAAGGATTCATACAGAATCATAATGGCTCTAGTAGCTCATTATGATATGGAGTTACATCAAATGGATGTTAAAACGACTTTTCTAAATGGAGAGCTAGAAGAAGTCATATACATGAAGCAACCTGAAGGCTTTGTGGAACCAGGAAAGGAAGATCATGTATGCAAACTTCAGAAATCCATATATGGGCTTAAGCAAGCTTCAAGACAATGGTATAAAAAATTCGATTTAGTTATATCAAGTTTTGGCTTTACAGAAAACATTGTGGATGAATGTGTATACATTAAGACAGTTGGGAAAAAATTCATTTTTCTCATTCTGTATGTAGATGACATCCCTTTAGCTAGCACCAATATTAAATTGCTTAAAGACACTAAAGAATTTTTATCAGCTAATTTTGACATGAAAGATTTAGGTGAAGCTTCCTACGTTTTAGGTATAGAAATTCAAAGAGACAGATCACAAGGTTTATTAGGATTATCTCAGAAGAACTATATCCAAAAGGTTTTGAAGAGATTTAACATGCAGACTTGTGCTGAAGGGGACTCACCTATGTCAAAAGGTGATAAACTGTCCAAAATTTCTAAAAATAGGGGGAAGGTTTTAGCTGATGAAATAGATTACAAGTCTTATGCACAATTAATAGGAAGTCTAATGTATGCACAAGTATGTACTAGACCAGACTTGGCATATGCTGTAGGAATTTTGTCCAGATTTCAACAAAACCCAACTAAAGATCACTGGACTGCAGGAAAGAAAGTACTTAGGTACTTGCAAAAAACTAAAGCTCACATGTTGGTCTATAGACAAGTTAAAAACCTAGAACTTGTGGGCTATACAGATTCAGATTTTGCAGGTAAATATCCAAACTCAAAGAAATCTACATCTGACTATATTTTTATGCTTGCGGGAGGGGCTATAGCATGGAAAACCATGAAACAATCCCTCATTGCAACTTCAACTATGGAAGCTGAATTTATAGCCATTTATGAAGGGGTTTGTGAGGGCATTTGTATCAAGAACTTCTTGATTCAAACAAATGTCTTAAGCTCTATTGTTTCAAGTCCTCTAAAGATGTTCTGTGACAATGAAGTTGCAGTCTTTTTCAGTGGAAATAGCAAAAGATCAAACAATTCGAAGCATATTGGTCTTAAATATTTCAGTGTGAGACAAAGGGTTAAAAGAAAAGAGGTTATTGTTGAACATATTGGTACGGAATCTCAACTTGCAGATCCATTCACTAAAGCCCTTTCAGTGGTGAGTTTCCAAAAACATGTTAGGAATATGGGAATCTTACCTGAACTCGATGCTTGAGATTAGTGGGAGTTGAGATTAGTTTAGCAGTTATTTTATAAATTTTTTTAATTTTCCGTTGTAATTTTCTTTTGGTACCTTTTAATAAAGTGAGGAATTCAAGTATATAAGTCATGTTATCTGTTTTACAAATTAAAGATTTATATCATTATCTATAACAAGTGAATCACCACGCTTAAGAAAAATTGTGGACTACATAAGCAAATTTTGATTTACTAGTGTTAAGAACTTTTGCTTGTAAGTTTTAAAAACTTTTTCTAAAACATTCGGTGGACTTTAAGCTACATATTTATGCTAATTCAGGTAGATATAATAAGTTGCATAAAAAGCTCAAATTTAGACACTAATGAACTTATGTGGAATATGATATTGTGTGCTAGTGGTTCTTAATCAAACTAGTTTGCCAAACTGGTGTAGATTCTGAGTTCTGCATACGATATCTATTCTGACCAAGTTTGAATGAATTCACAACTGTTAGAATTTCTCAGCGTGCCCTTCATTTGATATTTATAATGTTTATGGTTCTCTTGTCCTTACAGATTATGTTAAGTCCAGTGGAAGAATGTTGGAAATAAATTGGACTTTAACATTATCTGTAATAAATATTAAAGGACAATTGATATAAATATTTATACTTATCAAGAGAATTCTATATCAGTCATAATCCAATTACATATTTGGATATATATCTCCTAATATGAGTAGGATAATTCATTAAGTTAATTACCTGATTAACATTAAGATTAGTGTATATCTTCTATTGTTTAAATTCGAAACTTATAGATAAACTAGGACTCCTTATGGGATGAGTCTCTAGTGGCCTATAAATAAAGGAGATAAAGTCCCTATTGCCTACACGAATCTGCATTCAGTTCAGCCCCATTCTGAAGCAAACCGTATAGACCTTTAGAAGACTTCGATCTACACGCAACGATGAATACTTCCGCATCAATCAATTTCGCTGCACCTAACGTGAGTGCTCCAGGTTAGTTTTCTAAACTCTATTAAGATACAATATGGAATCGATTTCTGACATGTGTTTATGTTCTTATGTTCTTCATTTATTGTTATCATATGATTAAGTATCTCATATGAATATAACAGAATCTTTGATAAACGGTGAACTCTCAAGTTTTGAATTTGTTTTGAGTTTGGTTATTTAGCATGAAATTCTATATCGAATCAATTTGGTTAGTGAAAAGTTACAGCCAAAAGATATGCTTTTAGATATTGCGGTGAAAATTTTGGAAGGGTTGGTTGTTTATTTTGAAAGTTATAGGGACAATGTGGTTGACTTGGCAATAATTGAAGCTAAAGAAATGGCAGAAAATATTGGAGTCGAGCCTGAATTTCCTGTAAAGCATTATTCTTGTAGAAAAAGACAATTTGATGAGATCCCAAATAGTGAAAGAGAACAACAATCTGCACGAGAATCATTTAGAACTGATTAGTTTCTAGTTTTACTGGATATGGCACTTTTTTAGTTAAGAAGTAGATTTGAACAAATGAAACATTTTGAGTCAATATTTGGGTTCTTGTTTGATGCATCGAAGTTGGTTAAATTGAAAGATGATGAATTAAAGGAATGTTGTTTGAATCTTGAGGTTGATTTGACACATGGTGACGATGTTGATATTGATGGAAAATACTTATTTACGGAGTTACAAATTTTGCAGGGCATGATACCATATGAAGCATACGAGAAAGAAAAGCCTTGGACGTCTATTCAAGTTATGGAATTTGTAAGGAAGGTAGATATGTTCCCACATGTGTTGCTTGTCTACAAGATCTTGTTGACCGATCCAGTCACGATAGCATCCCTCGAAAGAAGTTTTTCAAAATTAAAGCTATTGATCGAAGTCGTATTTGCGGACTACCATGAGTCAAAAGAGGCTTAACGGATTAGCAATTTTGAGCATCGAAAGTAAGTTTTTAGCAAATGTTGACTATGATAGAATAATTGTGATTTTGCTTCACGAAATGCACGAAGACAACGTTTTAAGTGATATTGTATTTGTTTTGTTGTTCGGGGTTTTGGTTTATGTCCCCCCCCCTCCCGTTGTAACTTTTTTTTAATAATAATCGGCGTGGGGATAAGCCGCCTAGCTTGACTAGGTTCCAAACCCCTTTAAACAATCGTGTTCTAGTTCATTAGATATTTAGATTAGGGGCATATTTTTTACAATTCGCCCAGGGGCATCAAAAACCATTGGACCGGCCCTGCAACCGTAGATGTCTTCACCAAATTAAGCTTCTCCCTGGTCGCTTCTCGAGCATTGTTCACAAACGCAAGTTGGTTTCTCGTGATTCTCCTTGAGTTTGAGGGGGTATTAGCTATATATGTAAATATGTGTACTTTAGGGTCCATTCTCGTTATAATTAGTCCATAGTTATTTGACATTATATAGTTTGCTATTTCTTTTTCTCTTGTATCTGACTTCATGATTCTGCATCCTCACCTTCAATATTCAATACATAGATAATAAGATCTCACCATTGGAGCTTCAACATCAAACTCATGCTGAACTGGTAAGGAAATGGTGGTTTTCAAGAGATAATTGCAAAGTTCAAATAGGAAGTGATGGTGGTTGTGGATCTTCAACATAACTTGTTTTTCTATTGAAAAAAAAATGGTCAACAATTTGACACACCTCTTAATTTGTGTTGAAAATTCTTTCATAATATTTAATAATATTTTTCTGAAGCTATATATTCAAAATATATTTAATAGTATCATAACTAAAAAAACTTATCATCTAATTAATATAATCAAAAGTCATTGTATTTGGTTTAGAAAAACAAATAACAATAAGGACCGGCATATATATCTTTCTATTAAAAACGTACCTTGCGCATGTGTATAACTATGATAATTGATAAACTAAAATGGACAAAAAGAAAGCTAAAAACAGATTTACCAAAAGATCACAAAAGATGTCGGAAAAAAATCACAAAATATTACTATAATTAAATATGGAAAAATACTTTAAATAGGAAAAACACGAAATTTCCTTAACTTCTCCAATTGGAAAATGATATATTTTTATTCTTCACAAAATATGAGGTTAGATCGTGTTTTTGCTAGAAAATGCCAATATGTCAAAAAAATTGCGACAAGTTGATAGTTGATGGTGTACAATGGAAATGCTATTATTGGCAATTTCCATGCAACTCGTTGGAATTGGAATTCACACGCTTTCTAGTGTGGTTGTTCATTTCTGACACTTATTTCGTTGACAAAATCAAATCCATAGTAAAAAAGAAGAAATTAGGGGTCCATTTGTGGATAAGAAACTTGAGGCCACCACCAAACCAAGGCTTCAATCCACAATCCAAAGTCTTTTATGGTCAACAATCCAAAGAGAAGACTCATCATGAAGGCTCAAGTCATACAAGTTGCAGTGGCCAAGTGGTAGTGGTAACTAGACAAGTCCAAACGAGCGGGTCGGGCTAGCCCGGACCGGGCTTTGGGCGGGCCCGGGCCCAAACATTGTTCAAAAGCCCGGGCTTTGGGCCGGGCCGGGCCGGGCTTCATGGATGAGGGATGGGTCTGATCGGGCTTTTCAAAAGACCGGGCCTAAGGGACCGGGCCGGGCCCAAAACCGGGCCTAAATCGGGTTTTGTAAAAAAATGTATTTTTTACATTTTTAGTAAATATTATTCGTATCCACTATAAAATACTTAATTGGGTCACTCAAACATACTTAAAAATACGTTCTATTAGAATTTCATATATAAAGAAAAATACGTTCTATTAATTTTATATAAATTATAAAGAAAAATACATTTAAAGAAGTACATTTATTGAATTATAAAGAAAAATACTCTTAATCATCGTCCTCGTATGGTGGATAGTATGCAAGAGTTCCGGTCGTTTTAAGTCTAGTAAGAGTCGTAGGATCATCGAGTTCATCAACATCGAGTTGTTCTTCAGGGTCGATCTCGTCGTCGTCGTAATGTGATACATTACTTTCACAATCGGTACTTGGCGGGGTACTTAGTTGGGCACTTTCGTTTTCTTCAAGATTTTCTTCCACTCCATCAAGCCCCGCCTCTAGGTTCGTTCGGTCTTGAATTCTTTCAAGACTATCCAAGTAGTCCTTCAAACAAACGCAAGCTTCTACTGAATCCGGGGTTAATCTTGTCCGACGGGCCGAAATGATCCTTCCACTAAAAGAAAAAGCGGACTCCGAAGCTACGGTACTAGCTTGGACGGTTAGTATATCACGGGCCATTAATGCCAAAACCGGAAATGCTTGTTCTCTTTCCTGCCAAAATGCTAATATGTTTAATTCTTCAAAATTATCTCACGGGCCATTAATGCCAAAACCGGAAATGCTTGTTCTCTTTCCTGCCAAAATGCTAATACTGTCATATCGGAATTTTTTACTGTCATATCGGGATTTTTTACTGTCATATCGGGATTTTTTACTGTCATATCGGGATTTTTTTACTGCCTTCAAAATGCTAATATTCATGTAAATTTGTAATTCATTGAGATTACTGTCATATCGGGATTTTTTACTTGATTCATTTTGCACCTCATTCATTAAAGAGGTCATTAAGTCTTTTCGGCTTTTGCGATGACCACTACTAGAAGAACCCGACGCAAATAGTGGTTGTTGGGAGGGTTGTTGGTGTGCGCCCCCATGTCGGACTTTATAAATTTTAATTAATTCTAAAAACATGTTATTAAATAATGTTTTTCTTTTCGTTGAAAACGTAGAATTTGTGGACGTATCTAAACCAAAAGTTTGACTTATTCCAGTAATTAAAACCTCAACACCAGTAACCTTTAGCCACGGGTTTAACGTCGCGGCACAAAGAAAAGAAAAAGGGATTTTTCTAAAATATTTTAACAATTTAGCTTTCATTGTAACAATCATATTCGACCAATGGTCGTCTCTCTCCTCGTACTCTCTAATTTTGTTTGCTAAAATATATATTTGATTTAAAACTAGAGGGCTTGTTGGATAATAAACACCGGATAAGTAAGTTGTTGCGTTTTTAAAATCACCCAAAAGATCGTATAATCCCTCAATCACGACTCAATCCCACTCTACAATAGTATTCCGTGGGTAATGAATATTATAAAATGCATGTATATAAATTCTTTATGCACGCAAATTTTCGATCATTTGATATGTCGAATTCCATCGAACGGCCAAATCATGAGTCGGTCCCAAAGCTCTAAATCCACAATCCATGCAATATTTTCTAAAAGACGCTTGCATTGATTTACCTTTATAAAAAATTCTCTGTAACATAAGTCTAAATCATAATAATGTGGGCAACACAACATGTATGAAATATTTCATCGTCCAACATAGGGGTTAAAGCACATTTTAATTTATCCACACATGCAGTATTATTTCTAGCGTTACCAAATGAAATGCTAATGATTTTATTTGAAATATTATAAAAAACAAGTGTTTTTTATAATTGAAAATTGACGTTTACCCAAATGTGGCGAACCAAACGTTTCAAACGCTATTACACGTTTGACCATTTGCCACGACTCCATCCAATGTGTCGTTATACATATATAAGAATGTGGCAATCTGTGTGGTGCGCTCCACACATCACAAGTTAAAGAAATGTTGTTAGGCATTTGTTCAAACATTTTTTTCATTTCAATTTTAGCATTTTTCCACATTTTTAATGCATCACGTCTAAGAGTTTGACGGCTTACCGAAGTGTAGCGAGGTTGTAGACATTTTTGGATCATTTTCGTCATATGCGGATTGTGGAAATTGTTGGTGCAAGTGTACCACATCTCTATATATTTATATATATTTATTTTGATGATTACAAACACACCGTATTATTGTTTATCTAACAATCCTATCCAAGTGTACAGTTCTTGAAGAACACGAAGATTTTATCTGAAGAATTCAAGACGGAAGTGTTTACGTCGTCATTATTGTTTATAACTAATAATGATAAACACCCTAAAATAATATACCACTTGGATATTTATAAAACCCTAAACTGTTTTTTAATTAAAGATATTTAAAATTATTTAAAACTAAAGTTTTATTAATTTTTATTAAAATAATCTTTAAACCTTTTTTGTCAACTCAAAAATCAGTTTTCTATGCAATTTTACTGTTTGCATTTATTGAGGAAGGTTGTTCAGCCGAAAGCAATCCAGCGTGCAGCCTGCTCCCTTTGTACTTTCTGACCGCGGTATACCGCGGTGTGCAAGGCGGTATACCGCCACCTCATATATCCGTTGGTATCTTTGTACTGCACGGTATACCGCGTGCATTTGGCGGTATACCGCGCCTCTTGTTTCCGTTGGAGATACTGATATATAAATGATGCTTGCTGGTGATGAAAAAGACCAGACCACATAACAGTAACAACAAGCAGCAACCACACTCTCAGCTCTCTCATTTTTAATATATATATTTTATAAAACATTTTTTATAAAATATCCAAGTGTGAGATATTATACAAGAGTGATTACCCATTGTGAGTTATACTCCTCTTGTAAGTGTTTGAATAACGGGTGTGTGATCCTGTATATCTCGATAAGCTAAAGCTTGAGAGCCGTTTACTTTGCTCTGTATTTGGTTTGTATTCTACCGTAAAGAATACATTTATTGGATCGTGTCGGGAAGTGTCTCGGCTGCTGGTTTATCACAGTTGGTGGTAAATCAGTAAATCTCTGTGTCAAGTATCTCTAACCTTTATCTCTTTATTTATTCCGCTGTGCTTTATTATATTTGTTTATATAAACTGCTTTGCATTTATATTTATTTATATAATCTCTGTGTATTTGTTTATATTTACACTCTTCGTTATTATTTGTATACTCTGATTTATTTATACTGTTTCTGCACTGTATTTATTTGTAAAAGAATTTTTGAAAGTAAAAGATTTTAAATACAACCTTACCCCCCCCCCCCCCCCCCTAGGTTGTCTAACATTTGGTATCAGAGCAGGGCTTTCAAAAATTATCTGTTTAAATTTTTAAAGTTAATTCTTTAATTCTTTTAAATGGCTCAACAAACTAATTTTGTGTTTTCAAAACCTCCTTTGATAGATACTGAAAAGTTTGGCATTTGGGCCGAGCTATTTGAATGTCACGTGCGTGGCAAAAATCAAAAAATTTGGGATATTATAGAAAATGGGAATTTTAGACCAACCAAAGTTGAAAATGATCTTATTGTTGATAAACCCATAAAAGATTGGACTCCCGCTGAAGAATCTCATTATTGTTTAAATTTTGAAGCTAAAAATATATTATATGCTGCTTTAACCTCTGATGAAATAGAAAGAGTTTATACTTATAAAACTGCTAATCTAATCTGGCAAAGCTTGAGCGACACTCATCGTGGAAATACTCAAGTTAAAAGCTCTAAAATAAATATTCTTGTTCATGATTATGAATTATTTGAAATGTCAAAAGATGAGTCAATCGACTCAATGTTTAAACGTTTTAACCTCATTATGACTACTTTGAAGGGATTAGGTCGTACTTATCCTAATGAGGATTATGTAAGGAAAATTCTTCGAGCACTTCCTTCGGAGTGGATGGCAAAAATTACATCTTTAGAAGACTCCCGAGATCTCGCAACGATGAAGCTCGATGATCTCATCGGCAATCTTAAAGTGCACGAAATCGCACTAAAAAGAAATCAAGTCCGGGAGCAAGTCAAAAAGAAATCCATAGCTTTAGAAGCCGTTGCCTCTAAAGATGAGAAAGAAAAAGAAGAGGAGGAAGATGCAAGTTCCTCGGATGACGAACCCGAAAATCTTGACGATTTAGTCAAGTTGGTAAGAAAACTTTCTAAACTTTTATCTAACAAAAAGTTTGCCAAAAATGATAGGTTTCAAGAAAATGGAGACTACCGTCGTGGTGGTAAAAACCAAAGTCGCAACGTCCATAAAAGTGAAGACAAATATGACGAATCTAGCGACGATGAAAAAGCCAATAAAAAGAAAGGCTTTTGCTATGTGTGTGGTGACAAGGATCACTATGCAAGTGTGTGTCCGAAACGAGCAAAACAAATCAACACACCAAAAGCTTTAGTTGGAGGCGCGTTGAGCGCAAGCATAAATGAGGCCAAAAATTTTTGTTTCATGGCCGACCATGATAATGAGGTATCTTCATCATATTCTTCTAAAAATAATTATGATAATAATTATAGTGATAATTATTATAGTGACGATGAAAATAATCTTGACGAATTATATAAATCATTTCATGATATGGCTGCTCTCGCAAATAAATATAAAGATGAAATCTCTAATTTAAAAGAAACCGTATCCGCATATAAAAAAGAAATTGATGACGGTAAACAAAAATCTGCTCATGATTTAGATGTTATCACTAAATTAGAAAATAAATTAAGTGAAAAAGATATTTGTAAATCTTGTGTTATTTTAAATGATAAAATTGCATGCTTAAATAAAGAGACACATGAAAATGTTGTATGTACAAAATGCGAGATTCTTGAAAATGAAATTGCATGTTTAAATGCTAAATGTAAATCGCATGAGAAAAATGACTTATTAGCAAATGCTTTTAATAGTAGCAATGATAAAGTGCTTAAAATGCTAAATATATCAAATCGTATAAATTGCCGAAAAGGCATTGGTTCAAATACGTGTATTGAAAAATGTGATTGTATGCCAATTAAAAAGGTTTTTGAAAAACCTAAATTTGTTGTTAAAAATAAAACGCAAAAACCTCCATATATGTCAAAAATAAAAAATGTGAATTATGGGAGGAAACCGCATGCTCGTATGTATAATGGTAATTTTTCTAGACCTAAAAATAATGTAAATTTGCATGCTTCATTTTATGTGTATGATAAATACAATCGCAAAATTAAAATGGTTAGAAAATGGATTCCGAAAGGAATGTTTAATGTTGACAATCCCGGTGGGATGCGTTTGTGGTTTTAAACCATTTATATGGCTTTGTATGTTTGTCGTGTTTGTTTTATGTCGACAACATATTTTTTTTTTGCAGTTTATGTTTTATACTAACTGTTAAAAGGACCCATAAGAAAAGGGTACCACGAAATATTTTCTTTGCCTTTTGTAGGTGTTTCCTGGCGAGGATATAATACGTGCTTCCTGGCGAGGTTATAATACGTGGTTTCCTGACAAGGATACAATACGTGTTTCCTGGCGAGGATATAATACGTGTTTCCTGGCGAGGATATAATACGTGTTACCTGCCGAGGATATAATACGTGTTACCTGCCGAGGTTATAATACGTGGTTACCTGCCGAGGTAATAATACGTGGTTACCTGCCGAGGTTATAATACGTGGTTACCTGCCGAGGTTATAATACGTGGTTACCTGACGAGGTCATAATACGTGGTGATTTTTTTTTAAATCACATAAAATTAACCGAAAATTGAAGCCTTAAGATCCGTTTTGGTGCAAGTGTTTCGTATTGGTTTGTATATCTTATGTCTCTATTGCTTTTTGCATTTTATTTTATCCCTCAAATTTTATAAAATCAAATTGATATCGTTATTAATTTGAGGGGGAGCGTTTTAGCTCTTTTACCCATGAGTTTATGCTCTCTCAATTATATGCATATTTTGAGGGGGAGCATCTCTCGAGGGGAAGCATACCGTCTTTCTTGACCCTTTTTGTTTCGACAAACGGGGGAGAGAAACCGCATATGCTCTTGCTTAGCGGTTGTGTTTGTCATCATCAAAAAGGGGGAGATTGTTGGTGCAAGTGTACCACATCTCTATATATTTATATATATTTATTTTGATGATTACAAACACACCGTATTATTGTTTATCTAACAATCCTATCCAAGTGTACAGTTCTTGAAGAACACGAAGATTTTATCTGAAGAATTCAAGACGGAAGTGTTTACGTCGTCATTATTGTTTATAACTAATAATGATAAACACCCTAAAATAATATACCACTTGGATATTTATAAAACCCTAAACTGTTTTTTAATTAAAGATATTTAAAATTATTTAAAACTAAAGTTTTATTAATTTTTATTAAAATAATCTTTAAACCTTTTTTGTCAACTCAAAAATCAGTTTTCTATGCAATTTTACTGTTTGCATTTATTGAGGAAGGTTGTTCAGCCGAAAGCAATCCAGCGTGCAGCCTGCTCCCTTTGTACTTTCTGACCGCGGTATACCGCGGTGTGCAAGGCGGTATACCGCCACCTCATATATCCGTTGGTATCTTTGTACTGCACGGTATACCGCGTGCATTTGGCGGTATACCGCGCCTCTTGTTTCCGTTGGAGATACTGATATATAAATGATGCTTGCTGGTGATGAAAAAGACCAGACCACATAACAGTAACAACAAGCAGCAACCACACTCTCAGCTCTCTCATTTTTAATATATATATTTTATAAAACATTTTTTATAAAATATCCAAGTGTGAGATATTATACAAGAGTGATTACCCATTGTGAGTTATACTCCTCTTGTAAGTGTTTGAATAACGGGTGTGTGATCCTGTATATCTCGATAAGCTAAAGCTTGAGAGCCGTTTACTTTGCTCTGTATTTGGTTTGTATTCTACCGTAAAGAATACATTTATTGGATCGTGTCGGGAAGTGTCTCGGCTGCTGGTTTATCACAGTTGGTGGTAAATCAGTAAATCTCTGTGTCAAGTATCTCTAACCTTTATCTCTTTATTTATTCCGCTGTGCTTTATTATATTTGTTTATATAAACTGCTTTGCATTTATATTTATTTATATAATCTCTGTGTATTTGTTTATATTTACACTCTTCGTTATTATTTGTATACTCTGATTTATTTATACTGTTTCTGCACTGTATTTATTTGTAAAAGAATTTTTGAAAGTAAAAGATTTTAAATACAACCTTACCCCCCCCCTAGGTTGTCTAACAGAAATGTCCGAACGGCAACCCCATTTGAATAACACATTTTGTTGTTAATTCCCGGGCTAACATGTTATCGTACGACCATATTTGACCTTGGTTGTCAAGTATGGGTTGACTTGAATCACCTCCGGACTTGAGTGCCTTGCATGCGGTATCGGTGTGCCTCTTTAAGGTCGATTTTCCCGAGAGCGCAAGGAGAGCTCCACACCTTTTGCATTGTGCCTTTTTTCCCGTCAGTGAGAACCACCATATTGAAATCATTCCAAACTTCAGATTTTCGTCCGTGTTCGAGAAGAACTTCTCTAATTTGATCGTTTGATGAACTACCGCCGGCCATTTTGAGTGAAGGATGAAAAAATTGAAAGAACGAGAAGTTGTATGAAATGAACACGAGAAAGCGAGAATTGTGTTTTTTGCGTTTTTGTAACTTGATATCAAACCTCTAACATCCACTACCTATTTATAGTGATTTGGAGGCAAAAAATACAAAAAAACGGCTCTAAAACGGTCAAAAAACGGCTAGTTTTTTTAACACAAACCAGGTCGGGCTTTGGACCGGGCCCGGGCCGGGCCGAAAAATTTCACAAAATGACCTGTTAGGGACCGGGCTTTGGGCGGGCCGAGCTTGGGCTTTGGGCGGGCCGAGCTCGGGCTTTGAGTGGGCTGGGCTTCGGGCTTTCGACGGGCTTTTTTGGGCCCGGGCCAATTTGGCCATCTCTAGTGGTAACTAACTGGTGGTGCTGGTGGTTATGATGAAGGTGGAGGTGGCCGACGGCGGTAGTGGTGGTGATAATGCGTGGTGTTGTGGAGATTGTAATGGAAGAGGAGGTGGTTGGTGGTGGCGGTTAAATACATCATTGTGACTTGTAAAAAGAAACTAATGTTATACAAATTTAAGAAAAGTCTAAAAAACCCCAACAAACTATCTGATTTTGAATGATTAAGTCCTTAAATTTTATTAACAAACAATGTGTTACACTTTTCCCTAAAAAAAATAACAAATAAATCTTTAAACTTTTTCTTAAGCTTTTTTACCAAATAAATTCTTGAACTTTTTTTGAACAAATAAATAAATTTTTTTTGAATAAACAAAATAATGAACTTAATTTTGAAAAAATAAATCTGAAACATTTTTTGAATAAAAAATATACAAATTCTCTAACCGACAACAGAGTAAAATGAACCAATTAAACGAGAAATTTATGTCATTTCTATTACTAATTCCGAGACATTCAAAAATTATGCATAAAACATAAATAGATACATACAAAAATTATACTCATTCTTTCATAAAATAAACAAAAAAACGCTCATCCTTTCACTAAATATACCTAAAAAAATGTCAATCTTTTTACAAGTACATCTCAAGTTGGCAGAGAGTAAGGATAATATCCTTCTGCCATGAATCTAAATCCTCAGGATCAATTACTTTGGAATGAATCAAGTTAAAAAACAAACAAAACTTTGTGATTGTGTGTCAGATGTGTTCTGGCAAAATCCCACGAATTGCAACAGGAATCATGTGTGTCATTAGAACATGACAATCATGTGACTTCATACCAAGCAATTTCAAGTCCTTCATCGACACCAACTTTTTAATGTTAGCTGAGTATCTAGATGAAACCTTAATACCATGCAAACATTGACAAAATGAAGTTTTCTTGGCTCTCGGCAACGTATAGCAAGCCGGTGGTAGATATGTGCGCCTTCCGGTCTCAACAGGAGCAAGTTGTGATCGAATTCCCATTTCAACCATGTCTCTTCGAACTTTGACCCCATATTTTGTCTTCCCTGGAATGTTCAACAACAGACCTATCAAGCTATCACATACATTTTTCTCGATATGCATAACATCAAGACAATGTCGTACTTGTAAGTGCTCCCAATATGGTAAATCCCAAAAAATAGACCTTTTCTTCCATATATTCTTAGGTGGAGGTGTACCACATTTTCCAAGCATAACATTTAGATGTTCAACTCGAGAGTATATACTTGGTCCATCCAATGGTGGCCTTATCACTCCATGTTCAATTTTTTCGTCAAACACTTTCTTCAATTTACGGTATGGGGGACTCCTTGGTAGTGATCTTCGATGTCCCATGAACACGTTTTTCTTACAGTTTCTCAACCGTAGGGAATGTGTATCATCTTCACATACAAGACACGCTTTTGCACCTTTTGTACTATATCCAGACAAATTGTCGTACGCCGGAAAATCATTTATGGTGCAAAAAATCATGGCACGTAATAAAAAAATCCTCCTTACTGTACGCATCATACACCTGGACGCCTGAACTCCATAATAATTTCAAGTCATCAATTAACGGTGCCAAGTATACATCAATGTCGTTCCCTGGTTGTCTGGGACCTTGAATTAATAAAGACATTATGATGTATTTCCGTTTCATACATAACCAAGGCGGAAGATTGTAGATGCATAAAAGAACTGGCCAAGTACTGTGACGGCTACTCATGTTTCCAAACGGATTAATTCCATCTGAACTAAGCCCGAACCGGATATTTCTAATTTCCTCACCAAATTCTTCAAAATCAGAATCGATATTTCTCCATTGAGGAGAATCAGCCACATGTCTTATTTTCCCATCTATTTTACGCTCTTCGGCATGCCAATGCAACAATTTTGCATCTTTGGCGTTTGCAAATAAACATTTCAACCTTGGAACAATGGGCAAATACCATAATAATTTAGCAGGTGGCCATTCTTCATCTCATCACTATTTTCTTCCGCATGTATTTTTCGCTTATGCCGTGATGTGCCACATCTAATGCATTTATGTAGATTTTGATACTCATTTCTGTATAACATACAATCATTTGGACATGCATGTATCCGTTCTATTTCCAATCCCATTGGACGCATTAGTTTTTTTGCTTGGTATAAAGACACAGACAACTCATTGTCTTCCGGAAGCATTTCATGCAAAATCTCTAATAGGCTAGTGAAACTTTTATCACTCCAACCATTGGTTGCTTTTAAGTTAAATAACTTCAACACAGCAGCAAGTTTGGTAAATTTGGTACAACCAAGATATAACGGTTTTTCAGATCGACAAATAGTTGTTGAAATTTTTCATAATGCTTATCAGCAACATTATGTTCCACATCATGTAACATATCATCTATATTATCACGATCACTATTGTCTGAATCATTATTATCATCAACACTACAATCATGATCGGTGTTACGATCTTCAAATATCTCACCATGTTATGACCAAATCGTATACCCTTCCATAAAACCACGGCATATCAGATGTCCTTGAATTACATTATAATCACTAAACTTATGCAAATTATGACAATCTTTACAAGGACACCAAATGTAACTTTCCCTATTATTCACCCGATTATCCTCAACAACTTTAATAAACTCGTTCAAGCTGGTTAAATACTCAATGGTGGCACGTGGTATTTTGTACATCCAAGTATCACGATTCATCTATAATGTAGAAAATAAAATATTAATGAAATGTATGCAATGCATGAATTGAACAAATGGCAGGTGGTCAATCCTAACCCACTTTCTGAATAATTTGTCTCGTATATGAATATGTATTAGCGAATTAAGCATTTAAGAAAATTTCGACAGCATTTCCCATTGACTCCCCAAATATGCGTGTGAAACACATATTCGTAGGAGCAATGAGAAATGACTACCGAAATTTTCCTAAATACTTAATCGACTAATACACATTCATATCCTAAATGAGACAAATTATTCAGAAAGCAGTCCCAAAACAGGGACTATCTGAAAATAATCTCTATTAGATTATTTCAGACGGGTATAAAATCTAAGGGTTCGGGTGTATGCAATATCATTTCTAAAAAACAAAATTTTATGTATGCCCGTACAACAATCAATACTAAAATTTGAAATGACAAAATATTTACCTTGTTGCGTCGATTGAAATTACTCAAACATGCACAATTCTTGTAATTCGATTGCTCAAACGGTCCTACAAAATATAGAAAGCAACACCATTTACTTATATATTATTGCACACTACATTCATGAATTATATATGTATAAATATAAAAAATATACGTGTATATATATAATATACGTATATATAAGTGTGTATTATTTATTTAAGGAAATGAATATACAATTAATACTATTTTTACCTTATGGATATTCAATTCAATGTTGACAATGAAGAAAAAAAGAGTAAAAGTTGGATGAAGTGAAAAGGAATAGGGTAGTGGTAGGTAGCTATTTTGGAAGAAAAATGGAAGAGTGGGAGCTGGTAGTGGTAGTGGCGCCGTACATAGTATAATTGAAATGGAGAAGAAAAAGGAAGGTAGTTAGTTTACCTAGAAAATTATGGAGACAAATAGTATCCGGTTTATTAAATGCAACCGGGTAGCATTTAAAAAAACCCGCAACCAAATAAACCCCACCTCATACTACCCGGTTTCGTTAGGGGCCGGGTATGTTTGAATCTAATGGAACCCGGGTTCTCCTAAACAACCGGGTACGATTACTACCCCTTTAATAGAACCCGGTTTGATGGACGCAGCTGGGTACAAATCTCATGGGTGAATAATAGTACCCAGTTTCTTAGTTAACCGGGTGCTATTTAGGGGGTGTTATCAGTCTTTCTGTAATAGTGACATGTGGTTTGCAATATTGTTCGTCTTCTTCAAGTTCCCGCCACTGACCAACCGTAGATGTCTTCACCAAAGTTTATCCCTGGTCGCTTCTCGAGCATCGTTCACAAACGCAAGTTGGTTTCTTGTGATTCTCCTTGAGTTTGAGGGGGTATTAGCTATATATGTAAATATGCGTACTTTAGGGTCCATTCTCGTTATAAGTAGTCCATAGTTATTTGACATTATATAGTTTTCTATTTCTTTTTCTCTTGTATCTGACTTCATGATTCTGCATCGTCACCTTCAATATTCAATACATAGATAATTAATGAGATCTCACCATTGATGCTTCATCAGCATCGAACTCATGCTGAATTAGTAAGGAAAAGGTGGCTTTCAAGAGGTAATTGCAAAGTTTAAAGAGGAAGTGACGGTGGTTGTGAATCTTCAACATGACTTGCTTTAATATTGAAAAAGATTTGGTCAACAATTTCACACACTTCTTTGTGTTGAAAATTCAGTCATAATATTTTCTAAAGCTATATATTCAAAATATATTTAATTGGAGAATGAATGGAAATGTTATTATTGGCAATTTCCATGCAACTCATTGGAATTGGAATTCATACGCTTTCTAGTGTGGTTATTTATGCATCTTCTACACGTTCATTTCTGACACTTATTTCGTTGACAAAATCAAATCCATGGTAAGAAAGAAGAAATTAGGGGTCCATTTGTGGATAAGAAACTTGAGGCCACCACCAAACCAAGGCTTCAATCCACAATCCAAAGTCTTTTATGGTCAACAATCCAAAGAGAAGACTCATCATGAAGGCTCAACTCATACAAGTTGCAGACAATTTGGAAACTCTCACACGAAAACGATTGAGTTTAGATCACACATTTCTGAGCAATAAAGTTACAAAAATTGATCAAGAAAAACGATAAAGATGTGACATTTACCAAGCAACCCCGTAAATTTCAACTGGAAAAGGACCGGCAACACCATACTCTCTCATTCATTTACTATTGGCCGAGGAGCTCAGATTTATCTTACTTATGTCGAATATATAATTTTGAGCAATTAAACAATGAAGATGAATAACATAGTCTTAAATAAATAGAAAAAATCATAACTAAATAACTCATAGATTTCACCACCCAAAAGATGTTGTACGTCCACAACCAAAAGGAGAATTAAACCAAAGAGAATATTGGTGGTGGTGGCCAAGTGGTAGTGGTAACTAAACGGTGGTGCTGGTGGTTATGATGAAGGTGGAGGTGGCCGATGGCGGTAGTGGTGGTGATAATGCGTGGTGGTCAATGGTGGTTGTGGAGATTGTAACGGAAGAGGAGGTGGAGGTGGCCTAAAGTGGTTGGTGGTGGCTACCCGTGGTCGCTGATGGTGGTGGCGGCAGCGATGAGCGCCGATGACCATTAAAATATATACAAGATTAGGGTTATATACTATATCAGGGCAGATTAATAATTTCTAATTTATGTCTATCATTGTCCCATCTTGTTCCACCTATTTTGGTGTAACAAGAATAACTTTTTTTGTCCTACGTTGTCGTTGTACCATGCTGCGCCAAACATGGAACAACGAGTTCTTGTCCTGTCCCATGTTGTGCCAAACATAGGACAATGAGTTTTGTTCATTCCTGTTCTGTCTCATGTACCAAACTCAGCCTCAAGTTACTGCATCACTTATGACCATCTTCCGGTACCTTAAAATTTGATCCGATTAGCTATGGTTGTACTTTGTTGTGTCTTCTATCTGACCGGTCATGAAGGCTATGATGACGTCTAATTGCCATAGAGGCCAATTTTGAGACAATGTATATACTAGATTCGTGACAAGGCAAAATGTTTTGTAACAAGTGTTACTGTATTGTTGTAAAAAACCCATTTGCCACAACGAAACCTTATATTTGTCTAAGGTTCTATCTGGTTTTTGTTGAATTGAAAATATTTGGTGGAACATGTATGTCATTTGCAACGAGCTCCCAGTTCCATTAATATGGATTGAATTCAACATCCATAACTTTCTAGTTTCTGCCAACAGAGATCTTTAGGGAAATACAGAGATCAACCTCAGACTCAGGAATGAGCTTTCCGTTGTTTTCAATACTGAGGAAGATCGAAGTAGGATTATACTCAGACACCCACTTCCCTCGAAGTATACCACATACCGTAAACCCTATGATACGGGTATGATAGTTGGGAGGCAACTTAAATGTTATTGTGGATCCGTGTCGTTGCTCTTTGAACCAGCTTGGAATCTTGCTTCCAGGAATAGAGATACTTAATCGGCGATCTATGGCAGCACATTTCTGTAAGCAATAATAAACATCATAATTCAATCGTTATTGGGCATCTCCAACCCGACATCAAATCTGATTTTATACACAATTCATTCCAGCCCAACATCAAATCTGATTTTATACACAATTCATTCCAACCCAACAAGAATTTTAACAAAATTTTGGTGTTGGTGAATAGTATTATAGGAAATCTATATATGTTTAGAATATGAATATACTTGTGATATTCTATTTTGTGTTAAAAATTGGAGATCAATTATCGATTACACCATTTTGGAGCAAGAATTGGGCAAACGGTTGAAGATGGACTTAGAGCATCTCCTACAGCTTTGCTAAAATAGAAAAAATTGGGTTCTTGTTCTCTATACTTCCCCAACAGCTTTGCTATCTTGTTTTCAATAATAGAGAAGACAAAAAAATCCATGTTTAGAGAATTCTCTAAAACTTGATGGTAGGAGAGAAAATGATTATTTTATTCAATCCCACCAATAAGATTAAACTTTTATCATTTTATATTAAGTTTTTTTTTAAAGTGTATTAGGAAGATAAATTAGAGAATATTATATTAATATAACTTGTGCTAAAATCTCTAAAATAGAAAACCTGGTGGTGATGAATGTAAATCTTTTTAGAAATTTTAACTTTTGGTTCTCTATTTTAGAAAAACTATAGAAAATGGAGACGCTCTTAAGCACCCGCCTCAGGAAATATATAATTTGTAGTATTATATGAGAAATGCAGAGATTTGCTGAAGCTTAATTGGGTTTTTATCAAACTAAGGATTTCAAAAAGATTTTTCTTCGGCTGAAAATTAATTCATAAATAAACTATAATGAGATACGAGAGAAGGAGATCGTCTACCTCAAGAAAAGATTGCTGCAACATCTTATTGAGGCATCGTTCATTCTCTTGATTTTCTAGAAGCTTCTTGCAACCGGTGAGCCATATCTTATACAACCACATATACTTTTCCGTTAGATCTTCAATCTTTTCCAATGCTTTGCAATTGTGTGCCTTTAATACTTGTATCCCTGACGGGAGAGCTTGACAACTTTGAAGATGTCGGCAATCATTCAACTCTAGGCGTTTAAGACTTAAAACACGAGAGATGCTTGCAGGTAACTGGACTAACTTAGAGTTGCCACTTAGATATAATTCTTCCAAGAAGGAACACGCATCCAGATTATTGAAGAAGTCTTCATCTTCGATTTGTCTCCAACTGAGATCTAATATTCTTAAACAACACAAATTTGTCAAAGTATGAAAATTAATGAACTCGGGTTGCCTTTCTAAGTCATTGATGTGATCCTTAAATCCTAGCCGTATCTCTTCTAATTTCTTCAACCTTCCTAGCTCCTCCGGCAATGTTTGCAATTTCATGCAGTCGTAAAGATGAAGGGACTTGAGATTCTTTAACCCACAAATTGAGTTTGGAATGTTCTTCAGATTTTCACATCCGTTCAGATTTATATTCGACAGTTTAATCATACATGGTGAGACTTCTGGGAATTCTTCAAGACTGTAGCAATAAGAGAGAATTAGAGTCTCCAACGATTCCATCTCAATCTTGGACGAGAGGCACTTGAGATTATCGCAACCACTCATGTCTAAGTAAACAAGCTTTCGGAGAGATCCAAGAGACTCGTGAACTTCCACCAAATTGCAGCAGTTTGACAAAATTAACCTCTCAACATTTGGGGTCCACAAGAAATCAGGAAGTCTTCTAACAGAGAACGAGTCGCGAAGGTCGATGAGCTTCAAGTATGGCATAACCTGACAACAAAACTATAATCAATGTGACACATAACTGAATACAAATACAAATTTGTTAAATTATCTCCGTAATTTTGTTTCTAACAGAATTTACCAATAAGTACCTTATTCTCCATCAACAAATGTTCAATTTCACCTCCTATCATGATTAGTTCAACAAGCTTATGCAGGTTAGCAAGTCGCAGAGAAGAAAATGGGTATTCATCCCATCTAAGCCATCGTAACTCATCAGGGAGAGTTGTAGGTTTACAAGTAGTGAAACCACCGCAAATATCAAGTAGCCGAAGATTCTTCATGTTCTCGAAAACATCAGCATTAAAACCCGTGTTCTCATCAAACATGTCCTCGTCAATGTGTGTCGACACTATGGCTTCAATTGCTTCTAGATTCTACACAAAGTACTAAACCGAGTTCAAACTGAATTCTAAATACAAATTTTTTAAGAGTATATAAAGAAAGAAATTATTACTTTGTTTTTGTTAATGAAATGATGGATTTCATTTTGCCATAGCATGCTATTCGGGTAATACTTACGAACAATTTCCATACCCATTTCTTGAAGAACATCATGCATGTCTATCCGTTCATTTGAAACGGTTATAAGAGATTTTTCAATAAGAGCACTAATTCCTATCACCGGATCAA
This sequence comes from Saussurea involucrata, assembly GCA_033807775.1. NCBI lineage: Eukaryota > Viridiplantae > Streptophyta > Magnoliopsida > Asterales > Asteraceae > Saussurea > Saussurea involucrata. The sequence goes on from CM066322.1 coordinate 167,808,965, forward strand.
AACCAAAGCTTTCGAGTACTCTGGTCACACGTTCTTTATTATGGCCCTTGTAGAAGCATGCAATGTCTAGGAATATATTTTTCTGAGAAGCCTCTAGCCCATCAAAACTTACTTTCAGTGTCTCAAAGATCTCAATGTTTGGTGTTTTGGCTAATCTATTTAGAGCACTTTCCCACACACTTGCTTCTCTTTTACGAAAGAAAGAGCCTAAAACTTTTAGGGCTAGAGGAAGACGGCCAGTGTAGCGTATTGCACGATTTGAAAGTTCCTCATACCCTTCTGTAGGGCTATTTTTCCAAAACGCATGCCTACTGAAGAGCTCAATAGCATGCTCCTTAAGTAAAATAGCGGGTTTGTACATGGCATTTGTATCTGATAACAAATGCTCGTTTCTAGTGGTTATGATGATTCTACTGTCTGCACCAAACCACTCATGTGTTGCAGATAGGAACTCTAATTGTTTAGAATCATCCACATCATCAAGAACCAGAAGAACCTTCTTATTGCAAAATCTTGTTTGTATCATTTCAGCTCCGTCCTCTGGATCCTTAATCAAGGACTCGTGGTGTGTCCCTATAACATCTTTAAGAATATGTTGTTGTAAAGCGCATATATCTCTTTTACTATTTTCTCTAACACCTTTAACAAAGCTACTACCATCAAACTTATAAGAAATTCTTCTAAACAAAGCTCGGGCAATGGTTGTTTTACCGATTCCTCCCATTCCACATATCCCTACCATGCGCACCTCATGTGTTGCTTATGTACCCAATAATAAATTTAATTCATTGATACGAGATTCAATACCAATTAGATTGTTCTCTACTCTGCAAGGTTGTATATAGCCAGATATCTCTTGAACAATCTTGTTGATAAATAAAGATTCACTCCTATACATTTAAGAGCATTGTTAGCAAGTTAATTAACTAGCATTCATAATTCCCAGTTGTAATTTTCAATTAAATGCATAAAGTTTCATTTCCATTTATTAGCTATTAGAGTATGTTAAACCTTTTCATTGTACCCAAACTCGTGATTCGGGAGTGACTAGAAACACCAATTTTCCTTATATAGAAAAGGTTGGCATCGCCCGTAAAAATGAAAGTTCGGTTGATTGATTTAAAAATGAGCCCAAACTCCATATCAGAAACTCTTGTTCTAAAGCTTCCCCACAACTCCATGGAATTCATACTTCTTGCATCTTGGATATAGGAACCATAAGTAATTGAATTTGAACCAGAAAATGCAAGAAAACTAACCCATTGATCAACGAGATATGCCATCCAGATAAATTGGCAGCTGCAACTAAAGATTTCCTCCACTTGTTCACTTTATCCATCTCTTCACTGAACTTCTGCTCGTGTTGCTGAAATGCAGTGGCAAAGTCTCTTTTTTGTCCGCGGACATCGGATGGATCCACGTGGTAGAATACCGGTAACACCTTCTGTCCCATCCGATCGTGACATTCCATGATTTTGACAAGCTCATCCAAACACCAACAAGAGTCTGCATAATTTTCAGAAAAAACAACCACTGCAAACCTTGATTCCTCAATGGCTTTCAGGAGTTCGAAAGATATGGACTTTCCTCTACGGAGCATGTCGTCGTCTTTGAACACACGTATTCCTTTCTGAAGCAGAGTTGTATAAAGATGATCTACAAAATTGTTTCGAGTGTCTTTGCCTCTGAAACTTAGGAAAACGTCATATGTCCATCCTCCAATTGGTACATGTACAGAAGAAGATGAAGATGGAGATGCCATTGAATTGGTAAAATGCAATTGCTTTGCGTCCACACGTCTTGTTTGTATATCAAAAGTTAGTTTCATTTCAATGAAAACAAATTTAGCAGAAATATGTACTTGATAACCTTGTAAACAGATTGTTGATTAAGCTACCAAAAGGAAAGTAATTTGATCCTTCAGTTGGCAAAAACATATATGGATTAATTTTGAAATTAATCCATATATGTTTGTGTGAATCAGTACCTGTGATGGTGAAAATTAACAGATTTTGATGAACATTTGGTGAATCAGTACCTGTGAGGGTTTGTGTTCGCCAAAGAGGGTTTAGGGCTCCAAATGGTTTTTTTCAATTTCTGTAAGCATATGCAACGCACGTGATGCGTTTTATATATACCCCCCACGTTTTAGACTAAACTATTATTTTGGTAATCATTCTTCTAGTTGTGAGTATTGATAACTTTAGAAATCATTCTTCTAGTTGTGATTTTGTTTTGAAAGTAATCTCTAATAACTAATTCCTTTAATTAAAGGGTGTTTTTGTCTTTTTGTTTATTTCCCTAGTTCTTTTAAAAAACTACATACACACACAATATGATATTATTTGTAGGTGAAATATTGTATGAGAAGTTGAGTTTAACGTGAAAAGTGTGAGAAGTGGAACTGAACCGTTGATCATTTTTAATAAAATTTCCTTCCATGAATTGTTATTTACAAGAGAACTGATCTGGTGCATCTCATCCTAATGTGCGTTCATTTCTCATTCAACGGTTGATAACCACTTCTCATGTTAATCTCAATTTCTCACTGAACCCAACTCATTATTTATGTTGTCATATATATATATATATATATATATATATATACATATATAACACATTGACCAAACCATTTCGCATCATCTACGACACCTCATGGACGAAGTCCTTTCATATCATCTGCCAAACCCCTTTCCCGTCTTTCCCGTCTGGTGAAACTCTCTCCTTTCTATCTGCACGCAAATCACATACACACACATACAACGCCATAGGGACGAGATCTCAAAGGGATGAAATCTTCAAGATAGTCGGAGCTAGAAGTTTTCCCATTGAAATCTCTGGTACAGAGACGTGAATCCTTCACTCCCCCTTCCCCTTTGGTGACATAAAAACCCACATACGTCAGGGATCAAATTTGTTTACATAGACGAAATCTTCGTCCATACGGGAATGAAGAAGAACAATGACACTAGGTTTCGTCGATTTTGAGCACATGGACAAAGATGACGATCAATTTTAGACTTTCTGAACTCCTCTATATTCATTTATACATAGTGTGTGTGTATGTTTACCGAAGGGGATGATGGAGTGGGGTGGATCTACTTCTAGGCATCGACGGTGAATGGGAAAGAAAAGGAGGGTGGTGGCAGAAAGAAATGTAGGTAGATGTGAGGGTTATTTTTCGATTTATATACAGTGTGTATGGTGTGTGTGTGTGTGTGTGTGTGTGATTTATTTTACAAACCCCTTGTTAGTCCCATTTTAACAAGGCAACGATTCATATATTGATGGATTGGTAACAAGAAGAGATAGTATAATTCAAAGTGGTGTATTATTGAAATGGAAGAACACCTAGAGAGAGAATGGATCTCTCTCTAGAACACACACAAACACCTTGGAGGCTACATTGCAATGGACACTCACTTAACCCTAATTACACACACTAAACATTATATACCCCCTTTGTTACACTATTAAGCCCAAGCCCTAATAACATAACCCAAGCCCATATTACAATTAATACCCCTTTACAAAACTATCTTATAATTGGACATTTTGTGTCCTAACAATCTCCCCCTATAGTTTTGTAAAGGAATCACCCGTCTTGAAAGATCTTCAGTTCTTCTCCCCCTTGATTTCTTTAGAAAACCGTAGTGATGCAATTCTTCAAATGTAGTCTAGGCTCCCCCTTGAAATAAGCTCTTACTCTTTAAATTTCAACCTTGACAAATCGGATACAATGTCTCGACCGAGTGCACAAAAAACATCTTCATAAATGTGGAAACTCTAGCTCGTGCTGATAAGCTCACAAGAAAGATAACGAGCGAGTTGTTGAGTGATAAACCAAATGCAATCTCAGTCTATAACACCAAATCCGTCGATAAGCCGCGAGTTGAATAGGAATTCAGCTTAAGAGCGTGATTCGGATTTGCTCGAAAGAGGAAACATATAGAAGCATACACTATAAGGTAGGGTTTAGAAGAACACCACTAGTAACATTGTTCATCAACTGTAGAATAATGTTCATCCCCAAAACATCAGAATACTGAATGATGAAAATCCGGAACTTCAATCTTCAAGAAATAGCTGAATGATTATAAGCACTCAAGAGTCTGAATCACAACCAAAGCACCAGAACAACGATTGCAAGCACTCACAATTCTGATTGATCAGGTCAGAAGAGCACTCAACGGTCTAGCATCGTCAACAAAAACTCCAGAATAATGATTGCAAATGCTCAAACGTCTAATTCAATTCAACTAAAGACTGAATTTCAACACTCATCTTCTGAAAATCTTGGCAAACTTAAGCTCCTTTAAGCATTGACAGTTGCAATATGTATGTGACATCCTAAATATGGGAATGATGTCACACGCGCTTTATGCTAAACACCATGAACAATGCCCCCCTCCTGAGACTAAGCATGGGGGTTCCGCTAACCGGTTAGCGGATTTTTTTTTTTAATATTGAATGGTTGATTACTTGGGTGAGGATACCATCTGGATCTCTAGAAACAGTCACGATTACACATTTTTAACCCTTTGTTGCAACACAAACCATGTTAAAACCCGGAGTCGCAACGCACTGAAGTCGCAATGCACTGAAGTCGCAATAGTTGAAGTCGCAGCACCTGAAGTCGCAATAGGTAAAAGTTCACCCAAGTCGCAACTGAAGGTTGCGATTTGGTACTGTTCATAGTGTAATGGATTGCGATTCGGGATCGAAGTCGCAATAGGCAATTGCGATTTGGAGGCCAAGTCGCAATAGACCATTGCGATTTGGTACTGTTCATCGTGATGTGGATTGCGATTTGGAGCCAAGTCGCAATAGACAATTGCGATTTGGAGGCCAAGTCGCAATAGACCATTGCGATTTGGTACTGTTCATGAGCAGTGGATTGCGATATGCATGAATATATGACCATTGCGACTCGGATGAATGTTTGAATGCATGTTGATTGCGACATGGATGAAGATTCAAATAATCTTAAGTCGAAACTTCAATACTGATCTGTTTGGGCTGAAAATTGGTACGTAGATGCGCGAGGGTATTCTGGACAACATTAATACTTCGAGTTTTGGTAAATAGCCAATAAGTTACTCTTGGTTTCTTCAACTCTTCACAAACTATATACCTACTTTGTGTCGGGGTTTGAAATATTTGCTAGCAACAAAACTATAAATCATCATATCCTTTTTTGTGTGTGTATCTATGTTGGGTTTAAAATGTTTAATAGAAAGTAAACTATAATTCTACTTTTTATTAACAAATATTTCATATTATCATTTATGTTAGCTAGTGATACAAGTGTTGTCCAAAAGACCTTTGCTTTTAAATTTCACACGTAATAGCTCAAATTACAAAAGAAAATATTTCTTGATGTTTGGTGATAAAAGAAACTATGAAACGTGTTTTCAATTTTCATAAATAGGAGACAATTTTTGATAAATAAAAAATATAATTCATATTGGGGCACAGAGTCCGAGGATGTTTGGCTGCTGAATGGTTTAGTGCAGAATGATTAAGAGACTTTTATTATATAGTGCAAAATGAAATATGGTTGTTTGGTAATTGTTTAGAATGAAATCAGGGTGCTGAATGGTTAAGAGAGACCCAACATACTAAATCATTCGGAGGGTTTTAGAACCATTAAGAGATGGTCATTTTTTTTTGCCAAACAGGATTTACCTCTTAGCGATTCAGAGGTTGCCTCTTAGTGGAACTATTAAGAGGTAAACAAACAACCCCTCAAACTACTATTTTAGTTGGTGAATTTTTTCCCATCAACTTATCCATTCTATCATTGGGTCCTCCATGCTCCTATTTTCGAGTCTGTGAGATGATTAGGTTAAGCCTTAAGTAAAACCCTCATATCATAGAGTGCATCTCCTGCAAGTATTACCACCGACTCACATAAGTTAAAAAGGAAGGAGACTAAACAAGATCAAACACACCATTGCAATCAAAAAACCCAAAAAAGAGACCACCATAAATCCCTCTTTTAGGCCTGACAAGAATAGTAGACATAAACTTGGAGAACCAAATCATAGAAAACCTTATGCTCATTTGACCATTTGTAATAAAAAACAAAATTCTAATCTGAAAGATCAAGGACATGTCTTAATTATACAAGACAATCCCATTCCTATACGTTTTGTACCAGCCTCCAAATTGGACATAAACCATGAATAATCTGATAAAAAGGGTCATCATCCAACAAGCCAAAATAATCTCCTACCACCATGTCCAAATGAAGAACATCACTAAATAAACACAACTCAAACTTTCCATAAAACATACAGTAGACAAAATATGACAGCTCAGATCCCAAATCTGATTCAGAATCCAAAAAATGATGGAAGAAAATAGACTAGATATAAACAATCATACATATTAAACACATTCAAGCAGGGGGTGGCGCCAGTTCAACAAGAGTTTGGTTTATCAAAAGGAAACATAAAACAAAACATAGCAGAAGCAGAAGCAGAAGCAGAAGCAGAAGCAGAAGCAGGGGTGGTGACGGAGAGGTAGGGACAGCTAAGAAAGTGAACCCAAAAAGAGTAAATTCAATATAAGTGCTTGGACATAAGGTGTTAGTACACAATGTATCCAAGATTTAGGAATAATTGTATTTAGTCTAATTGTAATTAGTCAAAGGTCAAAGTCAAAATAGCTAGGTTTGGTCAAATGGTATATAAACCCAATTGCTAGGGTTTGTGAGGTGAGGTCGTTAGTGTATTAGCCACCAAGGAGTGTGTGTGTGTGTGTTTTAGAGAGTGGCCTCCAAGAGAAAATGTGCAAAATTCCTATCTTCTACATTTTCTCAATCAATTCTTGTTCTAATTGCTAAATCATTGTTACTTGATTTGTTCTCAATTGGTATCAGAGCCTAGCAGTGAAGAATTTGTGCATCATTCATAGTATTTTTATCAATTTTTTGAGAAATTGAAGTTTTGTTGGGTTTTTGAGATTTTATTGAATTTTTCCAGAAATTTAGGAATTGTTTGGAGTTTGGTTTTATTCAAGTTTATAGATCCACTTTAGTTGTTGTTTGGAACGATTTGCAAGTTACAAAATCATTTTTCATCAACAAATCATATTTATGGAAAAACAAAATCTTCAACAGTTTGTGTTCATCGCTAAGGTTTATAAAGATTTAATCGATCTGGAGTTTTGCAGTGTTTTAATCGATTTTGATGTCACAGAACGATTCCTTGTGAAATTTCGAGCATACCACAACTTTCAGATCTGGAAAATCGGCAAGAAATGAGCGAGATATATGTGTTGAAAGTGTCGCCGGAAACTGGGTAACCTTCGCCGGAAAAACGAAATCTCGCTTGGAAAAACGTTTTCTTTGCCGGAATCTTCATCGGAGTCACAACTCAAGTGAAGTCGCAACCCAAAAATCACTGGGAAGTCGCAACTGTTGCGACATCGCAACGAAATCGCAACGATATCGCAACCTCACCCGAATATTCACCTCGCCGGAAAAACGATGGTCGCCGGAAAATTCTTGGGTCGTCAAAACGTGTTGCTGATCTCGAATTAATTGTTGAAAAACGTTTATTGATGCTATAAAAACCCAAATGAACCAAAAACACATCGATTTTGACGTGAAAACCTCAAGAAAATCGAGTTTGAAATTCTCAGATCTGAAAAATCGTGTTTGGGGTGGTGATGAACAGTAACTAACGGAAGTCCGTTAGTTCCGTTAACTTCGTTACAGTTTTGGTCCCTTTTCCGTTAGTTTCGTTAGGATTGTTAAGTTTTCCGTTAGTATTAGTTAGTTTTATATCAATTTTAGTCCTTTTCTGTTAGGGGTCAGTTAGGTTAGTTAGTTAACTGTCCGTTAGATTTTTCCGTTAACTTCCTTACATTTTTAGTCCTTCCGTTAACAGTCCGTTAAGTTTAGTTAACAGTTTAGATTTTGACACTTTTGGTCCCTGGACTTAAAGTTTCAGGGTTTGTCTCTTTTAGCCCCTGTAGTTTAGGTTTTAGTTTAAGTCATTTTTAGTCCCTCTAGTTTTAACTTTCAGTTTTTTTTACTTTTTTAGTCCTTGTCTTTTGTAAGTTTTAGATTTTTACATTTTTAGTCCTTTGAATTTATTTTTCTTTTAGGATTTTTCATTTTTAGTCCTTTGAGTCTTAATTTTAGTCTTTTTGTCATTTTTAGTCCTTGTCTTTTAGAAGTGATAGTATTTTACACTTTTAGTCCTTATTTTTCGTTTTAGTTTCGTAAGTTGTCAGTTTTAGTCCTTATTTTTCATTATTTTTCATTTTTCATCGTTTTTATCAGTTTTTCCTGCAATTAATCATAACTGATATATCTTTCTCGTGTTTTGCAGGTTTGTCGATTTAAAGTCCAGTTTTCCGCATTAACTTTTCGGAATTAATTTTTGGGAGACAAATTTACAATTTGTTTTTCAAATTTTATTTTTGAAATATTTTTCTGACTTTAATCGGTTTTTCTTTGATCGTTCAAGCGCACAAATTCTACTTCTCACGAAGTATCTGTTAACGATCCGACATTTTAAATTTTCAGGTAACAATGTCTGATTTTGATTTTGATCCAGATTCAATCGAGGAAACTCGTGAGTCGGGTAGAAAGCTAGCTGAAGAGTTGTTAGCTTATGGAAAGCATAAGGAAAGACTTATTAAAAGTGTGAGATGTGATAAAGTCTCTCTTAAACAAGATCTAGATGTACTTGAAGAGAAACAAAAAACTGTTGAAAGTGAAAATCTTGATCTAAAGCAAAAGCTTTCAGTCTTTGAAAAGGAAAGAGAAGATTTCAAGAAAGAAAAAAATGAGATTGAAAAGGAAAGAAGTGTATTCTTAAAGGTCAAAGATGATATTCAAAAAGAAAGAACAGTTTTTGCAAGTGAAAGAGGAAAGTTTGAAAAGAAATATTCCGAATTTTCAAAAAGAACTTTAGAAGAAAAGAAAACTATTGAGCTTAGATGCATAAAACTTTCCACGCAAAACTCAGATTTTGAAAAAGTTTTATTTCTTGAAAAGGAAAAGTTTGAGAAAGAAAAGGTAGATTTTAATGCTAAAAGAAAATCTTTTGAAGCAAAGATTGTTGAGCTTTCACTGAAAATATCTAATTTGGAGAATGAATTAGACGTAGAAAGAAAAGAACTTGAAAATAAGAAAGTTAAAGATTTTCAAGCAAAGAGTGTGAAAGATGTTTATGCGCATGAAAGAAAGATTTTTCAGAATGAGATAAAGAAACTCACAAAGAATTTATCTGGTTTATCTGCTGAAATTATGCAAGAGAAGAAGGTCAAATCTGGGATTCAAAGAAAATTTGATTTGTTATCCAAAGAGAGAAACGTTTTGTCCAACAAAGTTAAAGAACTTGAAGACAATATCTTTAAAGTTGAGGTTTCAAAACAAGCAAGTCCTGACACGATTGTTCAGACTACACTTGTTGGCTCAACTGGTTCTGAATGTTCATTTAAAACGGCTTCAAGTTCAATCAATACCGAGGTTTCTTCAAAGGGATTTGATGAATTAAAGGGTCTTTCAAAAGATCAGATTCGTCCTTCCAATCTCTTCCATAATCTTTCTGCTAATAAGTCTGATGCTTCTACTTCAAGGCCTACAGAAAATCCTGTTTTCAAAAGAGTCAAGTGGTTTGGAGAGCAAAAGGCTCAACTCCTGAAAAAGATGCCCCAAAGTCATTTGTTCCTTCACCCACCGTGAACAAGAAGAACAACGTTCCAAAAGGTAAGTCTTTTGTTAAACCTAATCTTGTTTATTCTACAAATCATTTGATTAGGTTAGCACAAAAGCAAATATGTTGTTCTTATTGTGGAACTAATGATTTTGTTAAGAAAGAAGATGTTCAGTACTGGTATGGTACTTACAATATTCCTTCAAATCGAACTGCACATAACAAGCCAGGACCCAATTGGCAATGGGTACCAAAATCTACTTAATATGTTTTGCAGGTTTATCATGTGTGGTGCTGATTGTCAGGACTATACAAACACATGACTGGGAAACAGAAGAGAATTGTGCAGATTTGAAGAAGAATACCCGTGCTGAAACCATCTGCATAATTTCAGGGGGAGAGATTCTAAACTTTTGATTGTTTGTGTTTATTGATATATCTTTCTACATGTTAATGGTTTCTGAATACTTCAGTTCAGAACCCGCACTTCAAAGAGATTATGGTTTCTAAACACATCAGTTTAGAACCCGGACTTCAAAGAGATTATGGTTTCTGAATAATTCAGTTCAGAACCCGCACTTCAATTAGATTATGGCTTCTAAACACGTCAGTTTAGAACCCGAGCTTACAATGTTTTTGACTTCTGACCATATCAGATCAGGACTCGTTCTTAATCTCTAATAATAATAAAAAATAGCCTTTGATTGTTACATGTGCTAACTTTGTCAAATTAAGATCTTTGCAGATTTTGAGGGGGAGCTTATTCGATTTTAAATCAGTCGATCATAATTTGAGGGGGAGCTTAAATGATAGCACTGTAAGTATCTTCTGAACTCAATTTGAAATTGTTTGAAAGAAGAACAACTTTCAAGCATGAAAACGTGTTCTTAAATGTTCAAACCACTTCTCTAATTCAAACAGATTTTATAATTTTAGAAGTGTGTTTTAAATGTTTTCATGTATATCTCGGGTTGTTATATCATTATTTCTGACCGTGTGTTTCCAAAGATTAATACTTGCGTATTATCTTGTCTATATACTTTCAAGTATTCATACACACCGGTTCAGTTTCTTATTGACTTTGTTATTACCATGTCTCAAAACGAAACAACTTTTCGATGGTAATACTTCCGTTTGTAATTCAAATTTTGTTGAGCATCATACATTCATTCAGCTTAAGAGCATAATCGTTTCATTCATAGATTGTTTATATTTGTTCATATAAACAACATCCAATTCTTTGATACCCTATCCATACATGAATATATATTTCATATTTGATCTGATTGATACATTGTCAGATTCACAAACAAGTCTTTCAAATTCATTTCATTCATTCAATTTTCTTGTTGTGTGAAATCTTCAACGTTCAAATGCTCAAATATTTCATGATATAATTGAGGAGCATACATTCTGATGACAATGTAATTCAAAAGCTGAGATTCATATTTGTTCAAGCTAAACTGTTGAACAACACATCTTTTAGGACAACATTTCATGGGAATCAGTGTGAGATTTAATAGAACTTCAATGGATTCACGTTAACCAGTGTTTCCTACCCAAGAAGTTATCCTTGAGTGATTGAGGGGTGAGGGGTCAAAATCAAAGAGTGGGGGAGATAACTCATCCGGTTGAGTAATCTCATTGTGCTGAGGTAAAATGAAAAAGAGAGTTTGGTTAGCAGTGAGCAGATTAAAAACAGAAAGAGGGTGTGAGAACAGAGTTAAAAGAATACGAGAACTCTGCACCAACCACTTTCTGAGTCGGGCAGCCACATTACTGATTGGTTCACATTCTTTGGTGACCGTCATTGAAACAGGCAACTAGCCCATGCCAACTCTTGCATTAACCCCACCAGCTACTCATTTCTTTCTCAACAAAGAAATGTTTCATTTTCTTGGGGATGCAGCATATTATCTATCTAATCTTCACTCGGAAGGTTGGATATTGAAAAGAAGGAAGTTTGCCCCACCTTCGCTCTTCATTCATGCACATTGAGTCCGTGGAAAACTTGTTGCTGTCTCAACAGTTTACACAATTTGAGCCTAACTATTATCAAGCATAAGTTGCTTCAATCATTTCTACACTTTCACGTACACACAAGGAATATGTTTTCTTGTCATAACGTTCATAGAAATTCCTTCGTGTTTTTCGATTATTGAATGGAAGCCCTGGAGGAGTGAACATCAAAAAGCTCCTTTCCAAAGTACATTCGTTGTACTAAGTGGCTTTATGCAACTTACAGGCATTTCAACTGATTCATCCGTTGTTTCAGGGTTACAACTTTCATATTATCTGAATTTGAAAAGATTCGGATAAACATTTTTGGAATTGACGGTTATACAGATCAACAGGAGGAGATTATTTCTGGTACTCAAAGAGAATGATGAAATTGAACAAGAGTTTTGATGGTCATGATGCTCACAATCATTAAAAAGGGGGAGAAATATCAAACAAAAGAAAAGAGGGAGATAATCAAATATTTCAATTTCCGAAAATCAAAGTTGATATTTGCCAAAGTCGAAGAAGTTCAAGATCAAGTATTTCCAAGAGATAAGTTCAAGACAGTTTGTTCATAATTGTTTACATGCGTGAAGATACAAAGACAGTTCGTGCTTAAAGATTATTCAAGAATGTCTTAAAGCTCAAAGCCCGTTGAAACCTCAAATCCTGTTCATAATTCAAAGACTGAAGAATTTTTCAAAAGTCAAAGGTGCAAAGATCAGAGATTCAAAGATAAAAAGATTTTATTTGAAGACCTTGATCAACCTTACACAGATTTGAAGTTCGTGTTTCAAGACTTGTTGACTTTTTGACTTTAAAGAGCCTAATTGAAGATTAAAGCCGCCAAAGTGGATTCTTGAAGATAAAGCCTATCTAAAGATTAAAGAGCTGAAGACTAGCGTCATAATTTTTTAAATCTTGAATCCATAGGGGGAGATTGTTAGTACACAATGTATCCAAGATTTAGGGATAATTGTATTTAGTCTAATTGTAATTAGTCAAAGGTCAAAGTCAAAATAGCTAGGTTTGGTCAAAGGGTATATAAACCCAATTGCTAGGGTTTGTGAGGTGAGGTCATTAGTGTATTAGCCACCAAGGAGTGTGTGTGTGTGTTTTAGAGAGTGGCCTCCAAGAGAAAATGTGCAAAATTCCTATCTTCTACATTTTCTCAATCAATTCATGTTCTAATTGCTAAATCATTGTTACTTGATTTGTTCTCATAAGGACGCCATGAAATATATAATGTTATGATCAGTAACAATAAAAAGCTATTAGAGAATCTATGTCCTAGCTACAGACATGAAACTACATATAAAACAACTAACTGGTCCAGCTATGTGATGGCTACGAACTGAGATGATGTAAGGAGGGTTCCTTCACTAAATTTTATACAAAAACTTGATATATATTACCCACCCATTATATGCGGCCAATTATTTTTTATGGCAGGAAGAAATATTTAGATCAAGTTCCTTGAAGCATACAGCCATTGTGAAAGTTCATTTCCATAGAAAAACACTTAACAGCTTTGGTTTTTAAGATTTTTCTAGTAAACTCCTAAAAGCTACAAGATTGTAAAAAAATTCTATTCTAAGGAATTTTGGTTTTTAAGAATTTAATGATAAGTTAAATTCTTTTATGATGATGATGATGACTCGGGTCATGAACCTTTAGTGAACTTGATTCCGAGACATATGGGCAAAAGACCACGTGTTGTGAGTTCGGATACTGAGACAACTCAGCACACCGAACTTCTCGACACTGCTACTGATGTTGCGGGTCCTTCAAATATAATCTAAGAAGTAGAAGAAGAAGTAGTAGTAGAACAGGCAGTTAGTGGTGAGGAACGAGGGAGAAAAGAATTGAGTGAAGCTGTGACAGAGCCGGAAAAAGTTTTAACTACCGACTCTCCCCAAACCGATACAAGTCGGGTAGCCACAACTTCTACCAACGAGCGTATGTCGCCGTTGCGTATTGAACAAGTCGTGGTCCGCCCAGCCATGCATAGCACAACCCCACTCACCCACTCATCGGTCTCTCAACAGGCCGGTGTTTCATTCTCCACAGGGGATAAGCTCAATTGCTATCGGCAATACAATCGGTATCTGCTGGTATTGAAACAGGTAGGCTCCCGCCCCGGCCACCGCCTTTTATTCCACGCACATTGAGTCTGGTACCTTTTGGCAGAACATCTTTCCCTAGGACACAAGTGCTGGAACAACACCAAGTTGTGGGCTTCCGTGCCCCAACCGGAACACCCAGAGTGAGGCCGCCATTCGTTGGTGCCTCGCAAGGACCGGGTGGAAGTCCTGTCATGGTCAACACCTTGCCAGCCATGAGCACAGGCAGTACGGTTGCTACAACCGCTACTTCAACCGGTAACCTAAGTGGTCTGGAGGTTAGAATGATTTTCCCACACTTTTCTCCTGAACAGGTGGCACAGATGCTCGGGCCTTGACCCTATTATATTACTCTGCCTTTACTGACCTCTGCATTATCTACTATAGACAGATCATACAAGCAACACCGTGCTCAAATGCATAGATCAGTTGATCAATTAGCATCTGAAGTCGGCCGAGCAATAAAAGGCAAACACATAGCTGACTCATCATCCACTCCTCAAGATCCACCATCAGCAGATCAACCTAACCCATCACATCCACCATCTGTACCTCTACACCTTATACCTGAAGATCAACTGAAATCTGAGTTGTTATCCCGCCTTCTAGCCAAAAGCGACTCGAGTACATCTGAAGAAGTTGACTTAGTTTCCTTACTTCGTCAACATACACAACCTCCAACCCAACCTCAACCTTCAACATCAACCAATACATCAACCGATACACAACTCCTTCTATCTAACCAACTTGAGAAGCTTACCGACTCTATCACATATATGACTAATGCAGTGATGCATGAGTTCACCGACATCAGTAAACGGCTCAAAGTTGTAGAAGAACGATGTGGTATCGCATCAGAAGCCTCTCAAAAGAGAAGACATGATGATCAGGATCCGCCTGATCAATATGAGGGGGAGATGGGAGCAGGTGTTGGAGAGACTAGTGTTGCAGCTTCTACTGGTAACACCAATGAACCTGAAGCTGGGGGAAATACAGGTGAAGGTGGAATGGAGACAGATGTGGTACAAGCAGTTGATACTGAAGCACTCATTCTAGCTGATGTCTTAACCGGGGTTGAAAATCCTTCGGCTGTTGACAATAGAATAGCAGATGTGCAGATGGCTGACGATACGCTTAATGAGATGATCTACATTGATTCTGAGGAAGAACCAGAGCATTTGAACCACCAGATAAAAGAAGAAATGGTTGATGCTTTAGATGATGTTTTAGATACTACTGGGGATCAAGTCTTGGAACTCGGATCTGAAGATGATGCTCCACCGATGATTGAAACAGCAGGTCCAAGCTCAGGTACTTCAGCTCCACATGCACCGATAATACCGGATGGTAAGATTAGAGATCGAGTACTTGAAGCAGAACTTCGTTTTTTCCAAGCTATTATTGATGCTGAATCAAGATATGTAGCCACTGGAGAGAGAGTTTCAATCCAAACTCCCTTTCTAGAAACCTTGAGGAAAGAATTGTATGTACGGGAAGTTCAGCGGATCAATTTGGAAAAGGTATATGGGATTGAAGACTGGACATCACTGAAGAAGATTGAATTCTTATACGTCATGAAGAACAAAGACATAGGATCAGAAGCAGTCAAGTCAGATAACATGATCATGAAGGTGCTCAAAGTTGAATCTCAGAAACTGTTTGATGTCTTCTATCCTGAGTTCACAGTCTTGAGATCAGATGGGTCTGAATGCGTATTCTCTGAAGCTGATTTCAAGAGTCTGAGACTGAATGATCTTCTGAGCCTTTACAACCTTCTTGTCGTCCATCCAGAGAAGAAGCGTCCAGAGTATAGAGTTCAATACGATGCTGCCTTTCGAAGTGTGAAGAAGTTCATGAAGAATATTCTGAAGTATTCCTATCTCACTGACTTCCAGATGGGTTTGGAATCCTTTCAAAGTCATGTAAACCTAAAAATACCAAACAGACGCTTATCTGATATTCAGGGTATCCCCGCCTACACTGTACTGAACAAGCCTGAGCTCGGGGTTGTCTATGTTGATACAGACTCACAGAAAAGGTTTATGAGAGTGATTGAGATCAACAAGTATTGTGAGGGTACTTTGAAGACTATTCGGGTTCACTTGGAAAGCAAGCTTCGTCTGGATGCAAATGGAGAAGTAAAGCTCACTGAGAAAGAGAAGAACTTAATCAACCAAGTGATTGAAAGTCATCTCCCGCCGGAATGACTACCGTCTTGAACTGCGAAGATTCGAGATCATCTTTGGGATTCGGAAGAAAAGTGTGACCCCGGTGGATGTCTAAATCTTTTTCTCTACATTGGTACAAAGGGGGAGAATGTTAGTGCTTAAAATGTAATTGTACCATGTAGAAGGACCATTTGTGTAATTAGGGTATTCTATACCCTAGGTATATATTGTTTGTTTCTTTCCTCTTTAGGGTAAGAGGTCATCCATCATACACATAGTAGCCACACACACATTAGGGTTCTTCATTGTAATTGTGTGCTACATTGATCTTTTTGAATATAGAGGTGACTTCCTTTGATGTTTATATGGATTGATTACTTGTTCTGGGATCACATACTCTCACTTCTCCACCACCGCGGTACCGCCACCCTCTCTCTCTCTAAAAACCCTCTTCTCTCTCTATGTATCTTTAACCAACCATGTTGTTTGGTAAGAGACAACGGCCTCCGATGAAGAGAACCACCAGCATGACGGAATTCACCTTGGATCTGAACCACACCACCGTGGTTGATGATCACCCTAACAGCACCAACCCAGTACCCATATCAACCGATGCTACTACACTTGATCACCGGTTTCTTTCAGCCACCGTCGCTTCCAAGATCCACCGCCGTAATTCCGTTGATTTCATGATAATTTTAGATAGGTTACGGCGGTGTGGTTATGATTTAAGAGGAAGTGAAGTTTAATGAGTGTTTTTGTATGATTGGTGCAGGGGAGATAGTGCATTTTTGCAGTTTAGATTGTAGAGAAAAACAAATGAATCAAGACGAGAAAAAAGAGGTGTGTTCAATGGCATCCAACAAACGCAATACTTCTGTTGCGACCACTTCGTCCACAACTTCCGAGACTCTTGCTGCTATGTAAAATTTTAATTTTTTTTTATTTTTATTTGGTCGCAACTTTTGATGATCAGGTATTATTAGATGTTCTATGACTTTTAGTTTTTCATTTTAGCACATTAAAAAAGGCAATGAAAGTGGTTTTTTTTTTGTTGAATTTGTTTGTTCATTGTTTAGTAGATTTGATTATGGATAATAATCGAGATATGCTGATACCAACACAATTTGGGAATATGTTGAGCCGTTGGATGGTTCTTGAAGTGCATATATGCACTTTTAAGAGGTGCATATATGCAATTATATGATGTGCATATATGCAGTTTTAAATGCATATATGCTCTTTTTTGATCTTCATATATGCAACTGATGTGCATATATGCACATACACCGTGCATATGATTATTTGTCAGGTTGGTTTGATTATTCTTATGGATACACGCTATTTTGTTTATGTGCATATGTGCAGGTTTACACAAATTTATGGTTGTGCATATATGCAATTTTACATATATTTATGGTTTACACACAGTTTTACACAGATTTATAGTTGTGCATTTATGCACTTTTTTATCTTCCTATATTCAACTGACGTGCATATATGCAATTCTATGATGTGTATATATGCAGTTCTAAGGTATGCATATATGCAATTCTATGATGTGCATATATGTAGTTTGAAATCGTGCATCTATGCAAAAAAAAACGTGAAAAGAATCTGTGGAACGTGAAGATGAAGATTATGTTTGAAAATGAGTTTTAGATGATTAAGATTATCATTAATAATTACCAAAAATAAAATGGATTTTAGAAGATTAAGATTATTATTAATAACTACCAAAAATATCTTGTGCATAAAATTAGGAAAGTAAATAACCCATAAATAATTAAAATTCTGAAATTCCTAAACTACCCCTACCAAACCAGTAACCTATCTTGATTCATATTGGTCCAAAAAAGTTAACATAGTTAACACTAATTAGACGGTTAACAAAAGAACGGGACCCTATGATATTTGGATGGGATGTTGAATTAATTGTGTGTGATTTTAATAATGATGTATAGGTGGAGGTGGGGATGAAATTAGTGTAGAGAGGTTAGAGGAAGATATAAGTAGGGGGAAGCAGAAGTGCTGAAATCCAACTGGAGCAGTGAAGATCGAGCTCTTAAGGATACACTTTTACGCAAATACAGTAAATATTATTCTTATAGTGTTTTGGAGGCAAAAAAACCCAAAAAAACGGCTATAATTCGAGAAAAACGGTCATATAACGGCTAGTTTTTTTAAGACAACCGGGCCAGGCTTAAACCGGGCTTTGGACCGGGCTGGGCCGGGCCAAGAAATTTCACGAAAGCAGGCCTGTTAGGGCCCGGGTGCTTACCCCGGGCTTTGGGCGGGCCGGGCCCAGGCTTTGGACGGGCTAGGCTTCGGGGCCCCATCTGGATTTTTCGGGGCCGGGCCCATTTGGCCATCTCTAAGCCCACCTACACGAAGCCGAAAAGCCGAAAACGAACAGTCCGTGTTTATCCTTCACACGAAGTCACGAACAGTCGAAACGAATCTCCCGCCATATTCAATAAACTAGGTTTCCATTTCTCAGGTTGTCCTTCAATAACTTATTTGCTCCAAAATGAGCAACAATTGTGATTAAATCTGCCATCGAGACAACCGCCATTAACAAGGTTTGTAGCTTTCATACTTTCTTCGCTTAATCGCTTTCGTTCCAATACTTGTTATTTTTTACCCTAATAGTTCTCTAATCAGCATATGTTGCATCTAGAAGTTGTTTTGGGTTTGTGCACTATTCATATCATGGCCGTCACGCCACCGTTGCAACCCCTAGTATCCGACTAATCGACTTGGAAACCCTAATATCCTCTAATCGACTTGGAAAGCAACATTAAACAGTAGTAATATACTATTAATCAAGTCTCCAGTTCACATTCATTAACTAAAATCTAAAGTTAGGTGACTCTAGCTACATTATAAAGTGGCGAGTGCTAGTAGTGTGCACGTGAGGTGACTTGAGTAGTGAAGAACTACACCAAATGTCGCCTTAGACAACATAGGCTAATTGCCTATGTTGCTTAAGATAAGCTTAGGCAACAAAGGCTAATAGATGTTGCCTAAGTTTCCTCTTAGGCAACATATCGTTATATGTTGCCTAAGTGAGACCTTATGCAACATATGAATAATTATATGTTGCCTCAAGTATCTTAAGCAACATCTTCCATTATGTTGCCTTAGTTGTGTAATCTTAGGCAACATATTTTTTTGTTTCTATGTTGCGTAAGGTAAAAAATTATAAATAAATATAGGTAGTTGAAAATTTAATAAGTTGTGTACGGATGATTGATACCTACTTTTACTTAGGCAACATATAATCTATTGTATGTGTTGCGTAAGAGTAGGCTTAGGCAACATATTTACTTGTTTCTATGTTGCCTAAGGTAAAAAATTAAATAAATATATAGGTAGTTGAAAACTTAATAACTCATGTACGGATGATTTAAGGTTGGCACATATGTTTACTTAGGCAACATATAATATGTTGTATTTGTTGCGTAAGATCTCGCTTAGACAACATATTTTCTTGTTTCTATGTTGCCTAAGGTAAAAAATTCGTTTAGCTCTTAATTTATTTATGTATTTATTTTTCACATATAGACATGGCAGAAAATGTGGATAAAAGTTGGATGAATTTAAGAAGATTCGAGGAAAAATACATTTTGGGAATATATTCATTTTTGGAATTTGCTAAAAATAATTCAGTGAGTTGGAATGGTTATTACAAATGCCCCTGCATAGATTGTGGCAACATATTATTTCAAAATGAGGCAGATATAATTTACCATTTGAAAAATGTTGGTATAATGAAAAATTATACTGTGTGGGATCAACATGGTGAGGTTACAAATATACCTACCGCATCGCAACGAAGGCTGAATATGATACGCGATCGAGCATCTTCGAGTCATAATGTCAGTCCTGTTGTACAATTCGTGGAAGATGCATTTCCATTCCGTGAGCGATACAATGATAATGAATCAATCGCCGAGGAGGGTACTCATGTTTGTGATGTGGACACTGTTGCTTTTAAAGTGACTGATGCATATTCACGACTGATAGCGGAAACAAATACTCCATTGTACGAGGGTTGTACAGAAACTTCCTTGGGCGCCCTTTTAAGAGCAATTTCTCTTAAAGAAGAAACTGGAATTTCTATCAATGCATTTGATAAGCATTTAGGGTTTCAAAAATCTTTATTGCCTACTCCAAACAAGTTTCCTAAATCATACGCAGAAGCGAAAAAAATCCTCAAAGGCGTTGGGATGGGGTATGAGCTTATACATGCATGTTTAAATGGTTGTTTCTTATACTACAAAGAAGGTGACATGCATGACCAGTGCCCCATATGTGGATTGCCAAGATATGAAGATGTCGGTAACAAAGTACCAATGAAGACTGTTCGTTATTTCCCTCTGACACCGAGGTTGCAGCGTTTGTACATGTCAAAATATACGGCAGGTCATATGCGATGGCATGGTCAAAGGGAAACGTCCTCATACGATGATGTATTGAGACACCCAGCGGATGGTGAAGCATGGAAAGATTTTGATAGGTAATATATTTATATTTTTTTGACAAGTAAATGTTTTAAATATTTTTATATTGTTTTGACAATTAAATGTTGTTAATATATTTATATTTTATTGACACATAATAGGTCATATCCTCAATTTGCGAGTGACCTTAGAAACGTTCGTATCGCTTTATCGACTGACGGGTTTAGTCCTTTCGGGGCTTCTGCTACTCCATATAGCCTTTGGCCAATTGTTGTGATTCCATACAACTTACCTCCTTCGATGTGCCTGCAAAAGGAATTTAATATACTAACGATGTTGATATCCGGACCAAAATCCCCAGGGAAATGTCTCAATGTGTTTATGAGACCATTGATTGATGAGCTCAAAATTCTTTGGGATACAGGTTTTAGGACATGGGATCGATATGGGGAAGAGTACTTTATGATGAAAGTTGCGGTGATGTGGACCATTAGTGATTTTCCGGGGTTGGGAATGTTAGGTGGTATTCAGACGAAAGGGTACAAGGCGTGTCCCATATGTTTGGATGACACTGATGCTAAGTTCTCTCATGGAAGGATGTCGTATATGGGGACACGTAGATGGCTAGATATGAATCATGAATTTCGAACTCAAGGGAGAGATTTTTGTGATCCCAAAATAAGTAATCAATCAATATAAATCATAAAAGAAGCCATCTCTATATTCAATAATCTCCAAATAGCTCACAATACAATGAAGAACAATTACTTGTGTGTGTGGCTAGTGTGTGTGAGAAATGACCTAATTCCCAAAAGGGAAAATAGCAAACTATATATACCTAGGGTATAGAATAGCATAATTACAAATATAGTCCCTCTACATGGTACAATAACATTTTAAGCACTAACATTCTCCCCCTTTGTACCAATGTAGAGCAAAAGATTTAGACATCCACCGGGGTCACATTCTTCTTTCGAATACCAAAGATGATCTCGAATCTTCACAGTTCAAGGCGGTAGTCTTTCCGGTATGAGATGGCTTCAATCACTTGGTTGATCAAGTTCTTTTCTTTTTCAGTGAGCTTTACCTCTCCATTCGCATCCATACGAAGCTTACTTTCCAAGTAAAACAGAATAATCTTCAAAGTACCCTCACAGTACTTGTTGAACTCAATAACTCTCATGAATCTTTTCTTTGAATCAGCATCAACGTAGACAACCCCTAGCTCAGGCTTGTTCAGTACAGTGTAGGCATGGATACCTTGAATATCGGATAAGCGTTTGTTCGGTCTTTTTAAATTCACATGAGTTTGAAAAGATTCCAAACCCATCTGAAAGTCCGTGAGGTATGAATACTTCAGAATGTTCTTCATGAACTTCCTCACACTTTGGTAAGCCGCACTGTATGTTATTCTCTTCTCTGGATCGTTCTTCTCTGGATGGACGGCAAGTAGGTTGTAAAGACACAGAAGATCATTCAGCTTCAGACTCTTGAAATCAGCCTCAGAGAATACACATTCAGTACCATCTGATCTCAACACTGTGAACTCAGGATAAAATACATCATGTAATTTTAGAGATTCTACCTTCAGCAGCTTCATAATGATATTGTCTGATTTGACAGCACTTGATCCTCTGTCTTTGTTTCTCATAACATACAGAAACTCGATCTTCATCAGTGACGGCCAGTCTTCAATCCCATATACTTTCTCCAAGTTGATCCGCTGAACATCCCGTACAAATAATTCTTTCCTCAGGGTCTCTAGATACGGAGTCATGATTGCTACTCTTTCTCCAGTGGCCACGTACCTTGGTTCAGCATCAATGACAGTTTGATAGAAGCGGAGTTCTGCCTCAAGTACTCGATCTCTGATCTTACCATCCGGTATAATCGGTGCATTTGGAGCTGAAGTACCTCAACTTGGACCTGCGGTTTCTATCAAAGGTGGAGCATCATCTTCAGATTCTATTTCCATAACTTGGTCCCCAGTGGTATCTAATTCAACATCCAGAGCATCAACCATTTCTTCTTTTATCTTGTGGCTCAAATGCTCTGGTTCTTCCTCAGAGTCAACATAGATCATGTCGATAAGCATATCATCAGCCATCCGCACATCTGTTGTTCTATTGTCAACAGCCGAAGGCTTTTCAACCCCGGTTAAGACATCAGCTAGAACAAGTGTTTCAGTATCAACCGTCTGTACCACATCTGTCGCCGTTCCACCTTCTCCTGTATTTCCCCCAGCTTCTGATTCATTAACATTGCCAGTAGCCGCAGCAGCACTAGACTCTCCTGCACCTGCTCCTTTCTCCCCCTCATGTTGATCAGGCGGATCCTGATCATCATGTCTTCTTTTCTGAGTGACTTCATGTTCAATTCCATATCTGTCTTCTACAACTCTGAGCCGCTTACTAATGTTGGTGAATCCATGCATTACGGCATTAGACATATCTGTGATAGAGTTGGTAAGCTTCTCAAGTTGGTTTGCTAGAAGAAGTTGTGTATCGGTGGATGTTGAAGTTTGAGGTTGGGTTGGAGGTGGTGTATGTTGACGAAGTAGGGAAACTAAGTCAACTTCTTCTGATGTACTTGAGTCGCTTTTGGCTAGCAGGCGGGATAGCAGCTCAGATTTGAGCTGGTCTTCAGGTATAAGGTGTAGTGGGATAGATGATGGATGTTGTGAATCTGGTTGAGCTTCTGATGGTTGTTCATGAGGATTGGATGATGATTCAGCAACATGTTTGCCCTTTATGGCTCGGCTGACGTCAGATGCTAATTGATCAACTGATCTTTGCATGTGAGCATGATGTTGCTTGTATGATCTGTCTATTAAACTCAGTGCAGCGGCCAGTAATGGTAGAGTAATAAAATGAGGACGTGGCCCTAGCATCTGTACAACCTGTTCATAAGGAAAATTTGGGAAAAGAGAGCTAACTTCCGGACCACTTAGGTACGCGGTTGAAGTAGCGGTTGTAGTAACTGTACTGCCTGTGTTCATGGCTGGCAAAGTGTTGACCATGACAGGACTTCCACCCTGTCCTCGTGGGGCACCAACGAATGGCGGCCGCACTCTGGGTGTTCCGGTTGGGGCACGAAAGCCTCCAACTTGGTGTTGTTCCAACAATTGTGTCCTAGGAAAGGATGTTGTACCAAATGGTCCTAGACTCAATGTGCGTGGAACAAAAGGCGGTGGCCGGGGCGGGAGCCTACCTGATTCAATACCAGCAGACACCGAGTGTGTCGCCGATAGACTTTGAGCTATATCCCCTGTGGAAAGTGAAACATCGGCAAACTGAGATGCCGATGAGTGGCTGAGTGGGGCTGTGCTATGCATGGCTGGGTCCACCATGTCTGTTTCAATACGCAACGGCGACAGACGCTCGTTGGTAGATAATGTGGCTACCGGCTTGGATCAGTTTGGGGAGAGTCAGTAGTTAAAACTTTATCTGACTCTATCACAGCGACACTCATTTCTTTTCTCCCTCTATCCTCACCACTAACTGCCTTTTCTACTTCTACTTCCTTTTCTACTTCTTCGTTTATGGTTGAAGGACCCGCAGCAGCAGTAGCAGTGTCGAGAAATCCGGTGTGCCGAGTCGACTCAGTATCCGAACTCACAACACGTGGCCTTTTGCCCATATGTCTCGGAATCAAGTTCACTAACGGGTCATGTCCTGAGTCGTCATCATCATCATCATCATTGGCAGTAAAGAAGGGTTCCATCACGTCGTCTTGATTGACTGCATCATCATCAGGAGATGATGCAGCGGCATAAGCTTCACCCCAAGATACATCAGCATCAGAGACATTAACTGGAGGAATTTGAGGTGGTGATTGAGCTGGTCGCGAAGAGGATGCATGACCAACAGTCCGTAATCTTCTCCCAACACTCTTTCTTTTAGTTCTTCTCACCCCTCGTTGTTCAGAAACACCCCCTTGTTCCTGAACCCCCTCGACTCTTAGACCCTCACCTCCTAATAGGTTTGCATCGTGGGGAGGTCCCTCCGGTTCTGGATTGGCCATCAATGCGTTATCTATCCTATATTGCCTAACTACCCTAGACTGTTGGTCGGCATATGCAAGTAAGTCTTCTCGTAGAACGGCAGTATGAGCAAAATTCATCGCCTTGGGCATTCTTAGAACGTGCATGTACTGGCTCGGCCCTCGGGGATGTTGCTCTCGGCGTGGGATCTCGTCGTTGTCTATCATGGCTTGATGTATCAAGATCTGGAAGAACCGCTGAAATGGGACGAAGTTACGTCTCATCTTCGGTTTTAGCTGATCGGCAGCAAGTTCAATCATTTCATTCCAGATCAAGACAGCATAGTCGATGTTGTGGTTAAAGACGAACACGTGGAACATGCGTAGAGTTGCTAGGTTGGTCTTATCTAACCCAGTATGCTTTGACTTCATACATCTGTTGAAGATTGAGCATATCGAATAGTAGAGTGGCGGTAGGAAGTTACGTCTGAACGTTGAAGATCCAGTTAGTGAAAGATTGGGTGGAGGTTGATAACCCAGACTTCGAATGTCCTCAAGAAGCTGAGATTCAGGAATCGGATCCTAAATATTTTCACTGGGTAGGTTTAGAGATCGTCTAAGTCCCCGAAGAGTGAATCGGACATAGAAGTGGTCTAGCTTAGCTGTAAACTTTGGTACTCGGTCTGTTGGTCGGTATGATAAGGTACTCCAGAACTGTTTGAGGTATATCGCGGGCACGAGCTCGACCTTCGTCAATGCAGTCAGTACCGGATGACGACTGCTAATTTCAGTGATGATTGGATGTTCGAAACGAACTGCAAGATCTAGATGGTGGTTGTTGTCTAGAAATTGCACAGCCGGGCTCATCGACGGATAAATCTCCTCGTCTAGATCATGTGCGTTCACTGACGGAAGTGACGAACGATGCGAACGGATAATGGTATTATCATCCGAAGCATAGTCATCTTGATCAGCCATCTGGAATAGTACACAGTTAAGAATCGGACCAAAATCGAGTTTGCCAAAAAAAAATAAAAAATTCTAAGTCTTGGCTAAGTCGCAATCAACTAAAAATGGCAGGTCACTGACCACTGCGACATCGCAATGGGAAGAGGTTGAGACCAGTTGAAGTCGCAATGCAAGATTGCGATTTGGTCCCCAAGTCGCAATGAAGGACTGCGACTTGGTTGAATGAAAGACCACTGCGACTCGGATGAATGTTTGAATGCATGTTGATTGCGACTTCGATGAACACAGATAAAACCTAAGTGTTCAAGCCCTAAAAAACTTGTTTTTCGCTCTAAAAGTGTTAAAACCACTACCACTAGACTCGTCTAACATTCGAGAGTAAACCCTAACCACCTAAAATTGCTATCTAACAACAATAGATGTACTTTAGGCAGAATTAAGCAAACCGAACCTAAAACCCTAAACATGAGCATAGCATACGAATTAATGGATGGAAATCAATGAGGATCGAGATACAATACCTCGATGATGATGTGAAAAGATCCCTCGAACCAGAAACTCGATAAAAACTTCGAATCGAAATAGCAGATGAGAGAGATTTCGAGAGGGTTTAAGGATTATTTTGAAATAAGAAAAGTCAAAGTCTCAATATATACGATTTTTTTTTTCAAACAGAGGGACACGTGGCACAACATGATTGGTCCAAGGTTTGGCCTGCCACGTGTCATCAAGTCGCAGTGAACAAGCTACGAACTGATAAAAGGTCAAGTCACAACAGAAGGTTGCGACTAGTTACTGTTCACATGATGAAGTCGCAATACACTGTTGCGATTTTGGCACTGTTCACGTTGTCAAGTCGCAGTCCATGGTTGCGATTTGGCACTGTTCACATTGTCAAGTCGCAGTCCACGGTTGCGACTTGGCACTGTTCATGCTCTGAAGTCGCAGTGTACGGTTGCGATTTTGGAAAATATAAGCACATTGAGAAATCGCAATAGAAGGTTGCGATTCTCACTGTTCACATGTGAAATCGCAAGTGTGAGTTGCGATTTTAATAAAAACTTGGACATTTTTCAGTTTAAAAAAAATATTATCACATTGAAAGATGTCCAACTTCCAATTGATTAGCCACGCAAGGTATTAAAACATTTTCACTCCCCCTTAAGTGATGCAAGTAAGCTTTAGAAAAATGATTTTCATCATCTAAGGGTTTGTGTTTGAAAAACAGATTAGAGAACATACCTTGTGATCTTCAAGTAAGGAGCACAGGAAATCAACACTTACAAGCTTAGTCAGTAATGCACACTCCCCCTATTCTTGTGCATACTACTTAGTTTGTACTCCCCCTGAGACTATGAACACACCTCATGCAGGCATAGATATCATAACAAGAAATAGAAAGTAATAAAGAGAATAAACAATGAAAACAACAAAGACATGAAAATAAAATATCTTATATTGAGAGTAGAATGAGATGAAAATTTGTATGTATCAGTCTAGATAGAGATAACTAGAGTGAACTACACATATTTCCATCCATTAAATGATCAATATAGAATATTAAACTTTCATGTTCAACATGCCGAGCTTGGATACTAAGAAATTAAATCGTTTTTCATCCAAGGCTTTCGTAAAGAGATCGGCAAGTTGAAACTCAGTTGTAACAAAGTATAATTCAATTGTACCTTTTTCAACATGATCTTTGATGAAATGATACATGATGTCTATGTGTTTGGTCTTTGTATGTTGGACCGGGTTAGCTGATATTGCAATTGCACTCTTGCTATCACAGTAAATGGGGATCTTCTCATACTTGAAATCATAGTCAGACAGTTGAGTCTTCATCCACAGAACTTGTGAACAACAACTGGCAGCGGCCACATATTCTGCCTCCGCAGTTGATGTTGAAACACAGTTCTGTTTCCTCGAGGACCGACTTACTAGTTTATCACCCAAAAACTGGACATGACCAGATGTGCTCTTTCGGTCTAGCATACTACCTCCATGATCCGCATCAGAATATGCAGTGAGTTCAAATCCTGTTCCCTTCGAATACCACAGACCAAGGTACGGTGTCCCCTTCAAATAACAAAAGATTCTTTTAACAACACTCCGATGTGATACCTTTGGTTGTGCCTGAAATCTTGCACAGAGACATGCTGCAAACATTATATCTGGACGACTTGCCGTCAGGTACATTAATGAGCCTATCATTCCTCGGTAATCCTTAACATCTACATCTTCATCAAGTGGATCCGGACCAATTTTAGATCCAGGAGCCATAGGTGTACCAATTGAGGTACAGTTTTCCATCTTAAATTTCTTCAAGATGTCAAACACATACTTCGACTGGTTGATGAAGATACCTGTTGAGAATTGCTTGGCTTGTAATCCAAGAAAGAAATTAATCTCTCCCATCATACTCATCTGGAATCTGGTCATCATTATACCCGAGAACCAAGTACACAAACCAGGGTCAGTTGAACCAAATATAATATCATCAACGTAAATTTGTACTAGAAGGATCTCACCATTTTCATGCAGAGTGAAGAGAGTTGTGTCGATTTTACCTTTTCGAAAGCCAGCACCAAGTAGGTAGGTAGATAAGATTTCATACTAGGCGCGAGGGGCTTGTTTTAGACCATAGAGAGCTTTGTCAAGTATGTAGACGTGATCTGGTTTATCTTTGTCCACAAAACCCTCCGGTTGAGAAACATATACTTCTTCTTTCAATACACCGTTCAGGAAAGCAGTCTTCACGTCCATTTGATAGACAGTGAAGTTTCTGAAAGCGGCAAATGCAAGAAACATCCGAATTGCCTCTAAACGAGCCACCAGTGCATACGTCTCATCGTAGTCGATTCCCTCTTGTTGCCTATACCCTTTGGCTACAAGGCGTGCTTTATTTCTCACAACAATCCCATCTTTATCTTTCTTATTCTTCAGGACCCACTTGGTACCAATTACCGTTTTACCTTTGGGTCTAGGAACTAAACGCCACACGTTCAATGCTTCAAACGAATTTAGCTCATCTTGCATGGCAATGATCCAATCCGGATCTTCTAAGGCTTGTCGAACTGTTGTGGGCTCAACTTGACTTAGAAAGAGCGCGTAAAGGACTTCATTAGCCGTTGCAGATCTTGTCTTCATAGGTTCGGAGACGTCACCAATGATTTGTTCAATGGGGTGACTCTTAGTCCATCTTGAAGCATGAGGATGAACAATTATAACACCATAGTTGGGATCCACTAAGGTAGGATCTTTATCAAAGTTCAACTCTATTGTCAAGGTAGGTTCCGGTTGTCGGGCGGGTTCATTGACAGAAGTGTCAACAGGAACTGCCTCCGGTTCTGCTTCAGAAGATGACTCACGTTGAGTTGCAGAATCCTCACCATTGGCGTTAGAAGGTGTACCTGACGAAGAAGCACCATTCGTGGATACATGTTGTGTTGCTTGTGGAGATGCCATATGCGTGTTACTTGAAGACGAAGCAGGAGTTGTTGCACCAGATGAAGGAGTAGTCAGTTCCGGTGTAGGCCCTGACAATGTAGCATTATCTGGTGGTGTGGCAACATTGCTCCTGTTAGATGTAGATGAAGTAGGTTTATCACTACCGAAAAAATCATCATAAAAATATTCAAACAGAAAATCAAGATCATTAGGTTTAGAGTTAGACGTAGATGCATGATCCTTGTTTGAAGATCTAGTCACCATAGGACGAATTTGTCCAGATGCTAGTATTCCAGATATTGCGGGTTCTGTACTATTTTGCACAGAAGCCAAATCTTCAGTTTCATCAAATCTGACATTTACGCTTTCCTTCACAATTCTAGACGATTTAAGATAGACTCTGTATGCTTTTGATGTGAGCGAGTATCCGATGAAAACGCCCTCAATACCCTTTGGACTGAATTTGTTCAAGTTGTCCTTGTCGTTCAGCATAACACACCTGCATCCAAACACACGAAAGTAGTGTATCACAGGTTTTCTATTATTAATCAGTTCATATGGAGTTTTACCAAATCGTAACACGTATATCTCGAATAATCATTGACAATCACTAACACGTATCGTAACAGTTCATATAGAAAACCTGTGATCAAGTCAGGTGTTTCGTCTTTTGATCGAAGAAACTTGACCCAAGTATATCTCGAATAATCATTGACAATCACTAACACGTATCGTTTGGCACTGACACTCTGAGTCTTCATCGGACCACAGAGATCCATATGAAGGATTTCTAAAGGTTTGTGTGTGCTGGGTTCGGGTTTCGGTGGATGAGGAGCTCGCTTTATCTTCCCCTTCTCACAAGCAATACAGAAGTTGTCTTTCTCAAACTGCAAAACTGGTAAACCTATAACTAAATCACCCAACGTTAGCTTTTGAATATAACGAAAGTTGAGATGAGATAGTTGTCTATGCCATAACCAACTCTTTTCCATAGTTGCCTTAGTCAACAGACACACGTCATTCTTCGGCTTAACCTTTGATAGATCAATAGTGTAAAGATTTGATTTTCGCGAACCAACTAGAAGTTCATTTCCTCCGTCGGTTAGAATTGCACACCGAGTCTTCTTGAAATGGACTTCTAGGTCTTTATCACAAAACTGACCTATACTAAATAAGTTATGCCCTAAGCCTTCAACATAATTCACTTTAGTTATTCTGACGTTGTCGGCCACAATATCTCCATAACCCATGATTGGAGCGTAATGATCATTTCCAAACTTAACTTTCCCTCCATCGTGTTTCACAAAATTGCTCAACAGCTCCTTCCTTCCTGTCATGTGTTTTGAGCAACCAGAATCCAAATACCACACATGACGGAGCTGCAAAATGGGATTTAAACAGTTTTAGGTACCCACTGCCAATTGGGTCCTTTCGGGTTAGGAAAATTAACCTTTTTCTTTGAATTGTAGTGGTTATAATATCTATTTGAATAAAAACGATTTGAACCATAGAAGTTATAACCAAACCACGAAGAATAATCAGACTTGCGGATAAAATCATCTACACCACAAGAAGAGCAACAAATTTGATCATGTGCTAAATTAATCAGTTGTTGCATAGAAGAAATCTTGTACGGAATTACAAGTTTTTGTTTGTTTGAAGCAACACGATTACTAACATTAGAAACAAAAGTGTTTTTCTTGGAATTAAAAGCAACAGTAGATGATTTTCTCTGGGCCACATCATGTGTGAACTCCTTTATTCTCCACTCAACCCGCGAGTTGTTTCTTAAATTACGATCTGAAATGGAATCAAGATAAGAATCGTAAGCGTAGGAATTTTGAACTTTAGAAGATTTAGATTTGCGCTTATTTTTCTTCTTTTTCTTAACGGTTTTAGAAGATTCCCCCTCGAAAAATTCTCCTTGGGTTTCTCTTCCTTGACCAAAAAGTCAGAATGATCTGGAAGTTTTGCACTAAAGTCAAAATTAACATTCTTTTGTTGAGCTTGCTTATCCTTCCTTTCGCAAGGAGTGTCAATAACATGATCAACTTTAATATCATTGGAGGAGGAGTTATGAGAGAGGTCACAAGAATTTTCATTAACAGGTTGTTCCTCAATCTCAATGGGACCAAAATCATCCAAGTCATTCGCCATCATGCTTCTGTTATTAGTATTGCCTATGAAGGCTTTGCATGAGTAAGCATCTGAATCAGAGGAAGCTTTGCTAGCAAACTCTGTCATAGCTTCAGTGGATAAACTTGTCAATTTTCCCATCAGTCTTGAGATTTCATTTTGAAAGTATTCTTTATTGGACTCAAGCTCATTTCTCTCTTTGATCAAAATGTTTTCTAAATCAGATATTTTCTTTATAAGAAAAACATTTTCAGTTTCAAAAGATGTTCTTTTGAATTTAAATCTCTCTCTTTCTTTCTCAATATTTTCTTTTTCAAGAAATAACTTTTTCTGAAAATCAGAGACTTGTTGTGAGAGATTCAAACATCTAAGTTCAAGAGATTTCTTTTCTTCTAAGGTTTTTGAAGACGAAACAGAAACAACCTTTTCAGATTTGTCATTCATGGTATTTATCAAAACAGTTAACATCACTTCCTTTTCGATATCAAAAGCAAGTTGATCGTCATTTCTGACTTCTTCAATTTTGCTTTTAATATTCAATTCAAGATCGACAAGCTTCTGTTCAAGCACCAAGGGAGGATAATATATTTTTCCATCAGAAACGGGTTTTGATACAGTTCCCTTTGGTGGCTGAACAATATAGCTTTCAAAATAGTCATTAGGCAAGGTTTTCTTATCTTGCATAGCCTTCATATTTGCCTGATCATAAATATAAGGAAGTTGTATGGTTACAGTTGTCTTTCTTTTAACTTCTTCCTCAACTCCTTGTTCCTCCTCATTAAGCCATTTAATCTTGAATTTAGGATCTTTTAGAAACTTAAGCCATCGAAACTTGTATAAACAAGGTGCCTTTTTCAAAGCATTCTCCAAATAATGAGGATTGTCATATCCCAAACCCCATTTTGAATTGTAATATCTGAAATTCTTTGGCGTGTTTAGAAAAATGGTTTGTTCAGATTGACCAAGTTTATACAGTTTCGCTTCTAGATCACTTGCCTTTTCAGACAATTCGTTATTAATATCTTTGTAAGAACGCAACATATGTTCAAGTTCATTCTTCCTATTTTCAGCAATTCTTACATTTTCTCCCATTTCATCCATTTTTCTTCGGAAATAAGTGCGGGATTTTTCGATTTCAACTCGTTCAATTTCCAAATCATCATTTAACTTTTTATGGTCAATGATTGTTTGTCTTTGAAGTTCAATTGTTTTATGTGCCTTAATGAGTTTCTCGCTTTGTTCATCAAGTTTTAATTGAAAAACTTTAAACTGATTACCAAAATGATTAATAGTGCAGAGATCTACCTCATCTGTCTCAGGCGCCGCACCAGCCTCTGAATCCTCATCATCTCTGCTCATCAAGCACATCCTAGCAAAAGCAGCCGTATCTTCCTCTCCTTCATCATCTGTCTGGTCCAACCAATACTCTTCCTCCACTGGAAGCTCAATTCCTGACTCTTTCTGTTCAGCTAACAATGCCTTCTGCTTGTAGTAGTCAGAATTCTTTACTTTTGGTTTCCAACAGTCTTTGGAGAAGTGACCGGTCTTCCCACAGTTGTAGCACTTTTGCTCTTCACCTTTTTTATCACCATACTTCTTCACCTCCGGCCTTTTACCATCTTCCCTATGATCATCAAACTTCTTTGACTCAATCCGATTCTTGTGTTCAAAGTTTTTAGAACCAGATGAGTAACGTTGGTTATTTGATCCAGGAGTTTTTACAAATCTGTGTTGAAAGGCCTTGGAAAGAAGTATCATAGCCTGCCTTAAGCTTTCTGCTTCATCCAAGTCAGCTTGGTCTAACTCATATTCTTCTTTCTGAACAATCTTGCCCTTAGCTTTTCTTGACATCAATGCTAACGGTTCACTATCAAGCTTATCTTCTTCTGCCTTATTCTCAGACCCCCCCACCATCTTCTTTTCCTTCTTACCATTCTTCTCATTCTTCATCAACTTCTTCCTTTTCAGCTCAGCATCATCTTCATCTTGCTTTAAGGTTTCAAACATTTGTTGTAACGGAAGAGAATCCAGTTGAGAATTCTGTTTCATTCTGTGAGCATACTTCTTCCACTCGGGCTGAAGCACGTTCAAGAACTTCACATTAGTCTCCATGATGGATTTTGATACTTTGTAACTGTTGAGATCATTTAGGATAGTTGTGAAACGATCATATGCTTTATCTAAACTTTCACCCTCCTTTTGCTTGAAATTCTCATACGTATTGAAAACATTTGAGATTCTTAGCTGGTTTTCCACTTCTGACCCTTTGTATAATTTGATAAGTTCATCAAACATACCTTTACCTGTTTCACTCAAACTGTCAACCTTTCGATATATGTCGTTGGTTAAGGCTTGCATAACCAATGACCTAGCAGCTTTATCGGCTTTGTATCTCAACAAATTGTTACCCGTGTAGTCCTTTGGCTGAATAACTAAGTTGTTACCATCTGGGTCGTCTTCACGAACCTCTCCTAGAACCCCGTTTATCAAGGATTCATGGATAAGAGCTCCATTTTCTTGTCTTTCAACGTAGTCAAGGAATCTGTCTTTCCAAATCTTAAAGTCTTTCGGGAAAAGAACTGGTGGTTTGTCCTTTGAACCAATAGTTAACATATCTCTGGCAGTCATTTTGGATTACTAGTTGTTGATCGTTAAAAATCTGATTAATCTGATTAGGAGTAACTTTTAAATTTTCAAGTTCAAGTCTCAACGCACTTAAAGTCGCAATGGGTTTGAAGTCGCAATGCAAATGAAGTCGCAATGTTTGAAGTCGCAACAGTTGGAATCGCAACAGATGAAGTCGCAATAATTGGAATCGCAACACTTGGAGTCGCAATAGAAGATTGCGATTCGGTACTGTTCACGGGTTACTTGACTGCGATTCGGGAATGAAGTCGCAATAGATCACTGCGACTTGGTACTGTTCACACAATGCTCACTGCGATTTCGATGAATATTCGACGATTGCGATTTCGATGAAGATCCTGATGGCGACTTCGATGAATATCTTGATTGCGATTTCGATGAATATTCAAAAAATTTCGGGAGTTGATTCTTCAATAATGCTCCAAATGATCTGAAAATTGGTAGGTAAGGTCGAAATACGATTCTGGACAGGTTTACTACTTCAAGTTTTGTCCAAAAACCACTAGAACAGTGATATTCGATCCAAAACAGAGTGCAGTAATATAAAAGTGCGAAAAAGAAGAAAACAATCCAATCTGAGCTTCGATCCTTGCGTTTTTGCGGAATAAAACACACAGGACTATCCTAGAAACAACCCTTGATCAATTCCAATCCATTAGAAGAACTCTAATGGCTAAAATCAATCAGAAATTGAAGAAAAATGAAGAACACTCAAAAATGGAAATATTTCACTCAAACCTAATCAAATCAATGATTTACAAGCTCTGATACCAATTGTGATCCCAGAACAAGTAATCAATCAATATAAATCATAAAAGAAGCCATCTCTATATTCAATAATCTCCAAATAGCTCACAATACAATGAAGAACAATTACTTGTGTGTGTGGCTAGTGTGTGAGAGAAATGACCTAATTCCCAAAAGGGAAAATAGCAAACTATATATACCTAGGGTATAGAATAGCATAATTACAAATATAGTCCCTCTACATGGTACAATAACATTTTAAGCACTAACAATTTTAACGGAAAGAACGAATTTCGACTAGCTCCACAAACTCGAACCGCCATCCAGATTTACAGGAAACCGTCTCCCACCGATACCCTCGTTTGAGTTTGGTTAAAGAGAAGAAATCGAGACAGGTTTGTAAATCTATTGCATTCAAAACTTGTATTTACTTTATATATATGAAAGTTGAACTAAGGTTATTGTAAACATTATAGGGGATGAATGAGCCAAAGTTGTGTTGGACTCACAAAAGTATCTTTTGGGAGCTCCCGTATTGGAAGAAATCTAGAGTGAGACATGCCTTGGATGTAATGCACATTGAGAAGAATGTATGTGACAACATTCTTGGTACTATTCTTGGGTTTGATGGAAAATCTAAGGACGACCTTAAAGCCCGCAAAACTCTTGAAGATATGAAGATATGCAAGCATCTTTGGCCGAAGAAATCCCGAGGCACTTCGGGAAAGACAACATTACCTTATGCTAATTACACAGTGAAACCTCAATTTCGCCTCGAGGTACTTGATCAAATTGTTGCGGTTCAGTATCCCAGCGGTTATGCTGGTAGCTTAAAGAACAAGGTAAACATAAATGACAAGAAGTTTTATGGTTTGAAGACTCATGACTGCCACGTGTTGCTCCAACGCATTCTTCCCGTGGTCATACGACGCTATGTGGCCAATCATGTTGCTGACGCAATTTGTGACTTATCTAGATTCTTTCAGATGTTGTGTGCTCGAGAGTTGAAGAAATCGGATGTTGAACAAATGCAAAAAGACATTATTTTGATATTATGCAAGTTAGAGGTGATATTCCCTCCGACTTTCTTCACAATCATGGTACATCTTTGCATCCATATTCCTGAACAAGTCCTCCTAACCGGTCCTGTGCATTACACTTGGATGTTTCCTATAGAGAGGTATGTGCACACTAATGATATTGATAATTAAATATAATGATTTGTATTAATTAAGGATCTTATTTTTCAGGCAACTTGGAGAATACAAAAAACATGTAACAAATACACGTTACCCCGAGGGTTGTATTGCTGAACGATACCTCATGCATGAGTGTGTGACGTTCATGAATCTCTATTTGAACAACGAATCATCCGTATATAACAACAATTTGAAGTCGGATTCATCTCGATGGAGCTTATCAGTCGTGTCTGATTATGTTATCCCGAATAGTCGCCTCTGGAACGCCACTTTGACTAGAGAAGAAATGAAAACAGCTCGTTGGATGGTGATTATTAACTGTACAGAAGCACAACCAGATATTGATAAGTTCAATGAACTTTACGCAATAAACTACCCGGAGGGTTGCTTCGAGCATCGTATCGCGACGTTCCATCAGACTTTTAAAACTTGGGTAAACATTTCGACCATAACTTTCAAAACTTGGATAAACATTAATTATGTTTTTTTGATCATTCATATATTTTATTATGCAGATGGCAGACGAACAACGTAATGTACAACAAGAACTAGAGATACTATCACGTGGCCCTCAACAAATCGCTGTATACCTACAGTGTAACGTGAACGGTGTTAGATTTGTATGTGAACAGCGAGATGAGAGTCGTAAGACACAAAATAGCGGGGTGATGATAGTGGCAGACGGCGTGTCGTACTATGGGGTTCTACTACAAGTTGTAGAGCTAAAGTATCCCGAAGCAATGCCGGTCGTGTTGTTTAAGTGTAGGTGGTACGATGAAGAAAATACAAAGTTAGATCGTGGTCTGATTTCGATTGATACAAAGACTGATTGCTACAAAGATAGTCAATTTTGTCTCGCCTTACATGCAAAACAAGTATTCTACGTCGATGATCCAATGTTTGGTAACGGTTGGAAAATTGTTCATCACATGTTTCATAGAGGTACATACAAGGCGAGTACACTTGCACGAAATACAAATGTCGGTCCACGGTATGAGGTAGATGAACCATACCAAGAGCCCGTGACTACCACTATTCCCATCTGTCAGATTTTTATTGACATTGGTCCTACACCGCGTATTGATATACCAAATGATGATGATGATGAGAACGATGAAGATTACAACGAGGAAGAGAGCGAGAACGACGAGTACGACAGTGATGACGAGGAAGAGGACGAGGACGATGTGCTTGGAATCAACGACGGTACAGATTCAGATAATGATGTCAATGAGTTTCATAAGACTAACAGTGAATATCGTCATGACCCGGATTATTGATTAAACATTTGTATGTGTGATGCAATGAACTAATTATGGTAAAAAAATTAACATTTACGTTGACCGTTTTCATTTTTTTCTATTTAGTTAACAGTTTAATTTAATTAAAAAAGTTGTACTAACTTGTAATATTTACTAACTTGCATTAATATAATTATAGAGGCGGGTTCAAACGAGAAGCGTATCAATTTAATGAAATTGTTTATTTTAATTAAAGTGTTTCATATCATTTAGTTCAATCATATATTTGTATTTTTGTTTCATGAAATTGTATATTATTAATGAAATTGTAATTATTTTTAATTAATAAAACAAAACCAAAAAATTTGATTTGAAAACAAATTAATAAAACAAAATTTTCGTTTAATGAAATTGTATATTATTAATGAAATTGTAATAATTTTTAATTAATAAAACAAAACTAAAGAATTTGATTTGAAAACAAATTAACAAAACACAAAAATTTGGTTCTACCCGCCCACCCTTCCCTCTTTTTCCTCTCTAATTTTTCATCTCCCTCCCACTCTTCCCCCTTTCTCCTCAAACTAGGTTAAATTCAGAATTCAGACCATCACCAACAGCCATCGAGAGCCACCAACAGCTGCCGTCCAAAGCC
Source organism: Saussurea involucrata (assembly GCA_033807775.1). Taxonomy (NCBI): domain Eukaryota; kingdom Viridiplantae; phylum Streptophyta; class Magnoliopsida; order Asterales; family Asteraceae; genus Saussurea; species Saussurea involucrata. The sequence continues at coordinate 167,846,424 of CM066322.1, forward strand.
TCCACCATCCGAGCATCGCCATCGAGACCCACCACCGTCGCCATCTTCATCTAGACCCACCAACGTTCGGGAGCAGGACAGGTAACATTTTAGGGTTAGAACATCTCTGCTGAATTGATTTCTGTTTGTACAAAGCTAACATCGATTTGGGTTTCTCATGAACGATTTCCGATTCGGGTTAGAGCATCTCCATCGATTTCACCATCACCATCGATTTTCGATTTGGGTTTCTCTGGTTTATATCTATTCGGGTTAGAGCATCTCCTCTTCTTTGATGTTATTCCAACAAGTAGCCAGGTTTCCACTGAATGGTTCAGCAGCACCAATCTTTTCTATCCAGAGCTGAACTCTTCGACCAGGCCAAAAGCCAATAGCCTGTGCAAAAGTGCTTGCTGTCAGCTTATACTTTCTTTGTTCTTGCCAGTTTTTGAACCAATGTCTAAGAACGACTGATTCAGCAATAGGACCACTTAAGGTACATAAAAGTCGGGTAGTGCAACAAATACAACAACCAATGCGATATTGACTTGCCACTAGCATGATAGCTTAATGTGCACCGTTGACTTGCACTATCCATGAGTTTATGCATTTATTGTTGACACTTGTGTCATACTTAGAGTTACCCTGAAACCAAAATAAACGAACAAATTAAATTTGTTATCATATATATCAAAATGATCTTTTAATCAATATAACAATATTGAAGTTCGATAGAGAGTGACATCTAGAATCTTCTTGCATTGGTTGAGACAAGGATAATGTGTTAAAAGAACTAAAATAGTATTTTAGCTATGGACCTTGGATCGTTAGGTGAAGCATTTAGTCGAACACCTAGGATACGCAACTTTAATTCAGTCTGAATCGAAATAGCAAACTATAAAGGTACATACATTTGACATGTTCATACATTGTTCAATTATGTCAAGGAACTGAAATCAAAATCTCAGTCATACATTGTACATATATTCCTAAGCTATATTTTTATACTTTAAGCACTTTTTTATGCAATCTTTGGTATGGCTGGGTCCAAGCCAGAAAGACCCCCTGCTTGTTGAAACAAAAATATGCATAACAGATTCATTACACCAAACAGAAATCATAATGACAAGATATTTAACAACTTGTTTTTCAAAATTTCATGACATTTTGCATCTTTAACAGAAAAGAGATGAGCTGGGGTTAAAAATTGTTGCTTCTCAACCTTATAAGTTGGCAAAAATATACTACTAATTTCTTGTATGACATTATTTACTTACACAACTAATTTTTAAGGAGTAATCGTGGGTTTCAGGACCAAATATGTCTGATGAATTTGAGTCATTTATAACAGTTTATTAACAACTAGTCTTTGGCTCGCCCGTTGTGCGACAATCAAATTTGGGTTTCTCAGGTCGATTTCAGGTACGAAACGAACTGCTCAGGTTCTGCCATCGAAGAAGGTAACATTTTTATACTCTCTCAAATCAAGTTCTGTCATTTCCCATTTCTTGATTTCGAACCTTAGACAAATAGGAACCACATCCTAGGACCTTAACCAAATCTTAACTCTCCTATTCATTGTTTATGCATAAAAAGGCATCACATTTTCTAATTGAATGTGCTGAATTGGCATTGAATGAATTTGATGCATTTAAGACACAGTGGATCACCTGAACTGTACTTTTGATATAACTTGATGCATCAACAACACACATTAATTATATTGGTTGTACTTGCACTTATGCATTCAAAAAAGCCCTGTCCATGCTGCTAATTACTAAAGCTTAGTTAGCACGTAATCTGCCATGTGCATAACCTCGTTACTTCTTGTTGTTGCTGTTTGTTTTTCTGTTTTGCAAGATTAAGCTACCATTAAGTTGCCTTTAAGCTGCCATTAAGCTACCATTAAGCTATTGCCATTAAGCTATTGACATTAAGTTATAATTATGGGGTTTCAATTGTGGATTTGGCCCAGGATTGGTTTGTCCAGATTCCATTAAGCTATTGCCATTAAGTTGTCATTAAAATGCCATTAAGCTCCCATTAAGCTGCTTGTTGGTATACTACTGTTTGGTCCAGGCTTGGCTTATGCAGATACCCTTAAGCTATTGTCATTAAGCTGCCATAAAGCTGTTGGTTTTGCTGCTGTTTGGGGGCTGTCTTAGTCCCATGTACTGTCTGTTTTGGTTCAGCTGCTGAGTGTTGATTTGGTTTATTTCTCTTTAGTGTTTGGGCTGTTATTTGGGTATTATTTGTAAAGGTTGTTGTATTTATATATATATGCATTCCAATTATCAGGGGCTGCCACGTCATAGGTTGAGGTTGTTGTATTTATATATATAAAAGATATGTATTGGTTTGCCCCTGGCAAACTGTTTCCTTGGCTGTTTGTGGGTGTTTGCTAATTGTTGATGTTAATTTGTAGATTGATATGCCTCCAAAAAGAAGTAAAGCCTTCAATTTAGCAAAGGCATCGGCCTTGGAGAGGACTACCACACGTTCAGAGGGCGATTCGGTGGATGTCTCGTTAGAGGTGACACCTTTCGTTTCCGTCCAACGCCGATTGTACCCTCCGACTTTGGGGTCACCAACTACACCGGTGTCACCAACTACAGATGTGACACATCCCGACACCGAGGCGAGCACTTCTACTAGTGGGCCACCGGCTTTAGATATACGTATTAATTGTCGCCGCACCCACATCCATGTTGAACCGACGGAAGAGTCGGTGACAAAGAAGGCAAGACGGGGGATTATCACGGGAAAGGCGATCAAGAGAGACATCGCAAACAATGAGAATAAACGTCTCCCACTCAAGTGGAGCATGGATAAGGAGTTGCCCGACACAAACGGTGTCATTAGGATCGCAAAGCAAATTGGGAGCATTGTTCGGGAACATATTCCGATGTTGACTGAATATTATTTTAATCTCAAGGAAGATGATTTTAAGATTGTAGTTGATCAACTTAGCGTAAGTACATTTTGATTGTTAGTTCTTAATTTTATTCTATGATTTATACCTCTTAATAATAATGATTAACTTTTTATTTCATATTGATTTGTATTTGCTTTTTAGGTTTTTTTTTAGATTGATTTGGATGGACCTCCGGGTGAAGCCTTATTTGAGTGGATCCACGCAACTGCGCGTCGCGCATACAATAGGTGGAGAACTGATTGTCACACGTTATACAAGCATCAAGGTCGTTTTCCCATTCCGAAAAACTTTGTACATCGGCCAAATCAGTGGGACTTTTTGTGCACGCTTTTTGAAGAAAAACATGGAAGGTATTTAACTAGTATATAATTAAATATACAAATTATTGTTGAATTTAGATTGTAAAATAAGTGTTTCTCATGTTGTAGAATAAATCAAAGAGGATGTCGGAAGCAAGATTGTCTAAAAATAGGGTCGAGCATAAATCGGGACCGATTTTGTTCAAGTTTAGGGCTAATAAACTTGAAGCTAACGGACACGTGGCTCCTTATCTCGGTACAATTGCCGAGACCACTAAAAGCGAAGACCGTAAAGTAAGTACTTATAGTATATGATGATTCGTAAAGAACTTTTTATCCATATTTAGGTTGCACACTTGCAATAATTATAATTAAAAGCAATGTCATTTATAGTTTTAAATATATTAATAATTGTTTGAATCGTATTTATAGAGACTTGTTGAGGAAGCGATTGAGAAGATAAAGAATGATTCCGGCGACATTTCAGATTCTACCGTTCCTCCAATGCGTTTCCCAATTGAAAAAGAAATATCAATAATTGAGGAAATAGTTGGTCCTTCGGTTGGGACGGTTGTTCGAGGTATGGGTTGCTTGGGGGTTCGAGCTCCGAGGATGAGAGGTCCGACGAAGGGAACCTCTGTGCCCGTTGATGATTTGTGGCGAAAACTTGCCGAACGTGACGAGGAGATTCTCTTACTAATAGAGGCACAAGAGGAAGCAAAAAAGGCACAAGAGGAAGCAAAAAAGGAAGCCGCCGAACAAAAAAAAATGATATTATCTTTGATGCAAATTTGCGGTGTTGCTAGCGATGCAAACTCTAACTCAACAACCTCGACAAGCAAGGCTTTAGGTTAATATTTATTTTTATGTTTTCGTACTTGTTGCCGACTTTTGGACTTGTTTAGGAAAAACATTATCGTTCAATTATAGAATTTATTAGTTTTATTTGGTTATTGGAGTTGTTTGTCGATTCACACGAGTTTGTTTGTTTATGGGTGTTTGTAGAAAACATGCGAGTAGAAAATCATCATGGTGCACAAAATGTGCAATAATATTTTTTTTTATATAAAACATCTTAGGCAACATATGCAAATAGTATATGTTGTATAAGTTGATATCTTAGGCAACATATGCAAATAGTATATGTTGTCTAAGTTCATATCTTAGGCAACATATGCAAATAGTATATGTTGTCTAAGTTGATATCTTAGGCAACATATGCAAATAGTATATGTTGTCTAAGTTGATATCTTAGGCAACATATGCAAATAGTATATGTTGTTTAAGTTGATATCTTAGGCAACATATGTTTTTATCATAGGCAACATAACCAATTGTGTGTTGCTTAAGGAGTCCGCTTAGGCAACATATGTTGTTTGCTTATGTTGCCTAGGTTCTTATGCAACATTGAGAAGGCAACACTTCTTAGGCAACATAGGCATGTTGCCTAAGCCTTAGGCAACATATAAACCCCTCTTAGGCAACATTTTTCATTTGTTGCCTAAGTGAGATTTGGTGTAGTGAAGACTTCCGCACTTATTTGAAATTAGCAAAGTGTGTTATGTTAAGTAGCACCCGTTTAAGTTATTTTATTGTGGGAATTATAATGTTTTATATTCCGAAGTATTTTGATGAGGGAATTGTAGAAATGATTTTATCTATTATGGTTAATTTATTGATTTTAAAGTTAGTTGCTCGTTCCAAATTTGAGGGTGTTACAATTTGTGACGCTTTTGTCTGCGTTGGCAATAATCTACGATGTAATCAATAAGCAAGAACTTTGGCGTTTAATTGTCCTCAAATTTTTGCAGCCCTTTATCTCGTCAGGATCTTGTGAGCTGGAAAATGTCCTTGGAAAAACGACTGCTTCCTGTAGCTTACAGAACGGTAATACCGTAATATGACTTAATAATTGATTTAAATTCATCTTTTTATCATATAAACTTTGAACCTAAAATATCTCATTACATATCATTTACTATCTTTAAGCAGTAAATACTATCAAATCTAGCACCATTATCGTTGTCATCACTTATCATTTACTTTCTTTTTAGCAATGAATTCGTAGTTATTACTACTCACAACTATAGGCATCCTACCAAGAATCTTACCCAGTAAGAGCTAAGGCAAGGACCAAGAGTCTTATTCGATAAGTGAGGGGGAAGACTCTTACCACGGTTAGCGCTTACCGGGAAAATTGTTGCATACGATACCGTTTTGTAGACTAAAATCTTATGCGGTAAGTAAGTGACGGTGTTAATTTTACCGATAAACACTTGGTAAACGGCCCCTTAGTGATCTTTTATCCTCCTCTGTGTTAGTTTGTGCTACATTGTATGTGTGTTCAATTCTTAAAATCGATTGTTTTGAGCATATATTCAATTTGCTTTAATTTGTTGAAGAATATTTTTTTATTGGTGAACAATTTTGATTAGGAAGGATATGCGTAGGTTGCTGTAAATCCTTGAACACTTTAATCTGTACCAGAGGTTTTTTTTAAGGCTTTGCTGCAACAGTTTCTTCTAGGCGGTTGGTCGTTTAATCCGTATCATTGAGAAGTGATAACGGTGGAAGTTTTCATGCTGAGGAAAGTTAAGCCTCTATACATTCACGTTTCAAAGAGATACAGGAAGGTTATTATGTTGCTATGATGGTATACAATGCAAGGTGAAAAATGGGCTTCAAAGTGTGGAGAGAATCCTTTACCTGAGGTACATTGTTAAGTGTGTTGGTTGGAGTGACTCAATACTACCCGTTAAAATCTTCATATTTGACGTCACTGATACTTGGCAGTCCACAGGTATCCATGATTGCTTGGTAACTTAACTTGGCACGCTTCATCTTTTGACATGAGTTTATCGAAATTTGATACCTTTTTGTAGTTAAAGTTTGAATTTTTTTGCTATCTTGGTAAATAATCGAACCGTTATCCTACAGATTGAGTTCAACGTTGAACCATGTACCACTGGGCTCACTTCTAATGACAGCACCAGCACCAGAAGAGCAAATGTGAGTTTCCCATCTGCTGATAATATCATCAAGATGACTGGGATCACTATCGCAAGATGACCGCAAAATGTGGTGACAGTACAGATTGTTGGAGTTGATCTGTTGGTCACTAACCCCACGGTCAGATTTGTCACTTAACTCCAAAAGATCCAACCTATGAGAATCAAAAAAATATGTCTTTAAAGTTTTTCAATATCCATCTTTAAGTTGTTGTTTCAGTTTGATTGAACATTGGATGTTATTTTTGACTTTTTGATTCAAAGTTTCACTTTCAGTTTGTTGGAATTATTGTTGTGTTTGATTCTTGGTTTGCATACATTTTCACCATGTATTACCAATTACCAAAGATGCAAAATAAAAATCAAACTAAAGTTTAGGGTGGGGGACGAATATGCATCATTTTAATCTTGGTTGGCATATCACTACACCAAGGGATAGTAAACCTTTAACAACTGAGCTTATTGATGCATACATTAAAGTCATGTCGTATACCCGACCAACGGACGGGTATAACACTAGTTTCTATGGAAGTATTTTCATTTGTCTCAACTTCTCAACCCACGCCTTGATGCTTACGAGTGTATTTGCGTATCCAAGAAACCCAAATTCTCGACTCTTATTCATGCTACAAACATGTTGAATGTCGAGTTTCAAGACTGCTGATGTTGCACCGAAACATGTTATCTCCTCCAATTTGGTCTCATACAATCCATTTTCTTCCACAATTTTATCCCATACTTGTCCTTTATCCTTCATGAAATCTACACAATCAAACTCATCTTTCTCATCGAATTCCACAAACTCAACATCAAACACGTCAGAAAGCACCCTCCATAACATTTTCCATGTAAACACATCGCCATTTGTGCAATTAAAAGCTTGATTCTTAGCCTTTTATGTTGTTGATGCCCATATTTGCTGCTCAGCTAGCAGGTTAGCATCAGATGCATCCCAGAAGTGCTCCCAACTGTATTTATTTCCATAATACCTATAAAACAATAATGATAGTTTAGAATTATAGGACCAAATAAATGTGTGTCCTATATAAAGATATTGCAATTGGATGCGTTAAGACGTATATTTTTTTTGATCGGCATTAAACTCACACACACGATCCCGCGGTATCCGGGCATCCAATTGGGCAGCACCGACTAATCCGCGGCGACCCGACCCAGTCATTCTTAGGACTGGACCCGCCCAGGCACGACTAAGCCCGGCCTATGGCCGAACCCGTATGCCCATAGACTAGCATACCCGTTAACCTGGACCCGAAGGCCGACCCGCAGAGTCTGGGATATCTCCAGGACGCTTCCCCCAGGGTTCGAACTCTGGACCTAGGGATACCATCCCTAAGCCTTTACCACTGGGCTAACACCCCTTTGATGTTAAGACGTATATTATTTGGGTATTCAAACTAGTTTTTCAGAACAATTTTTGAAGTATAGTGTTTTACTAGTTTTTCTATAAGACATTTTTTGAGAAGAGTTCTTTAAACACATATTTATAGGAATTTATAAGATACATTTTAAATAAGATCGTATAAAAATACCATTATAATAAATTTTATTTAAATATTGCCTTAAAACTTGTTAGGACATACAATTGTTTGTATCGTTAAATTTGTAGTCATGTTAAGCAATTTAGCATGAGTTGCATATAATATATGCACTACAATAAAATTTAGGACGTCTAAAGTTTTTAAGTGTTAATAGTGCTTTGTAGGACTTAATTGTATATGACCAAAGAATAAAGTGCTCTATCTAAATATTTTTATAGGACGCTTTTAGACATCGTAATAAGTTTTTTATAGGATGCTTTTAGACATCGTAATAAAGTGTTAATAAAGTTCTTTATAGGACGCTTTTAGACATCGTAATAAGTTTTTTAGGAAATGGTTTTTAAATAAAGTGTCATAATAGCTCTTTTATATATCCATTATGAGAATTGTCGTCCTATAAATTCATCTTTTTATATGACATTTGTGGGTTTGATAACAATTTTCCAAATGTCTTATAAAATAGCCGGTACAACACGATATTTGAAAAGGGTCCTAAAAAACTAGTTACAAAGCCTAAAAGCATTCTATACATTTATTGTAACAATTTTAGATATGAGTGTTTATTTTTTATTCCTATAAACTTAAGTTCTATAAAGCACTCTATTAAGATACTTAAACGCTTTAGTCGTCATCATTTATATTATAATGACGACATCATATATAAAACTGATTTTGTTGCAACGTTTCATACCTGAATGGATGGTTTCCGTGTTTGCAGATTAGTGCGTAGACCGAGAACGTCAAAAGTGCATTATAATAACTTCTCGCTGATGCACCAATGATAATGGATGCACGGTGTACGGAATACGTGAAAGATTTTGAGTAGGAAGCTGCTACAATGTCTTCCAAAGCATAGTAGAAGTTTGTAAATGGTAATCTTGGATAATCTTCTTTAAAGGGTGGATCATGAGGAACTAGTTGAGTTGAAAAGGTTGGGTCATAAATTGGACCCATATAATGTTGTGTGCCTGTTTGTAAGGTCACATGACTGAGTTTTGAGTTTGGAGAAGAAGTTAAGGAATTAAGGACATTGGAAAGCATGGTGGAGTTTTGGGAAACATTTAGTTCTTCGGTTTCATTGACATGTAAAGCTAACCAGAAGAGATGGGTGATTTTGGAGGAGAGTGAAGAGAGGATTTTGTGGGTGGTTTCTTGGTTGAGGGTGTCGAAAATGAAGTAGTTGTCAAGTTGGGAGGATGGGAACCAGGTGGGTAATGGCCGCCGCGATACACCGTAGACCGTCCAAGGACCACCTAATGTCGTCGGCTTCTTTAAGGCCTCAGTTAAAGCAACACCCACCATGCCGGTGACCCCAACAATAAGAGCCACAAGCGGTTTAGGGTTATCTTGCTCCATCGAGAGAGAGAGAGAGAGAGAGAGAGAGAGAGAGTGTGGGTGTAGAAAAAATGATATAGAACCTCAAATTTATAGAAATGGTTTTTACAAAACAAAAAACGCTTATACCTAATATTATACATTTTATGGTTGTTATAATATTTTATTGTAAATCTTAGGGCCGGATATACTATTATTAGTTTTTTAAAATAGGACAAAATGCATTAAAAATGTAACGGTTTAGTTCTTATTTAGTGTAACAAACTTGTTTTTCTCAATTAATATAACAAACTTGTATTTTCCTATTAATGACTATCAATTTTCCATCAATCAAAAGTTGCAATTCTATCAATCTTGGGTTATCAATTTTCCGTCAATTTGTTACTTGTTCTTTAAAGGTTTGTCGTACATTTTGTTTTTTTGTTATTATTTTGTAAACTATATATATCTAAACTAAAATGAAGAAAGTATTTTCGTAAGTGGTACATTTTCTTATATTGATAATTGTTTCTTGTTATGAAGAGTTTACGATGTATCAGTTACAATTTTATTGTTATTTCTGTTGAAATTTAAAAGACATGTCATACAACCATATCACTATTGTTGCTACAAATGTTCAACTAAAATTAGTCAACCTTATGAGATACAACGATTTGACGTACTCTCATTTTGTCAATATTAGATCACACGTTTCATTAAAAAAATCATCTTCTACTCTTAAAAACAACCTGTAAAGCTTTATGTATCGTTACTTATTGCTAATTACTTAAAATCTCTTAAAAACAATTAATGAAGATTTATGTACCGCTTGTAATGTTATATTAATTGCTTGATTAATACTTATATTTAACAATCTTCAAATACTTAAATCGTGAACAATTATTAATTAATCTTTATCTCCAACCACTTTCAAATCTTCAAATCATGAACTCCTTAAAAACGTCATTTTTAAACAAGTTTATAAAAAAAATAAACTTTATGTAACTCTTTGGAAATTCATTCATACGCTTTCTAGTCTGTGTGGTTATGCACGTTCATTTCTGGTACTTATGTAGACAAAATTAAATATTCAAAAGTAAGAAAAAATAAATTAGGGGTCCATTTAAGGGTTCAATTAACCGACAATCCAAAGAAATCTCATTTCTAAATCTTGGAAATTTGTGACAAGTTGGGGAGTTGATGGAAGGTTGGCATTGCTAATTTTCACGTAATTAATTGCTTGGAAATACACATCTTTCTAGTCTGTGGTTAAGTATCTTCTACACTTCCATTTCAAACACGTGTTCAATTCCTTTGATAAAATCAAACTCATCAACCTTAGAAAAGAATAAATTAAGGGTCATTTGTGGATAAGAAACTAGAGGCCACCACCAAAATAGACATGGCCATATGGGTAGGACAGGGCATAGGCGGACCCATAAATTTATTCTTACGATGACACCTCTAACGAACCTAAAAAATATCCACATCGTCCGATGTTGTTTTTAAATCTTGAATACAATATATAGTACTAACAATCCCCCATTTGGATTCAAAACTTAAAAAAGAAATCGTTTTTTCTTCAAAAAATATTTATGGATTGCATAACTTTATGGACGTTGAATTCAATCTCCCTTAAAAAAAATCTTCAAATGAGGAGATTATTAATTTCAAGATATCTCAACATCCATAACTTTCTAGTTTCTCCGAGTTCCAGTTCCATAAATATGGATTGCATTTTAAAATCGTCTCCTTTGTTCTTCTCAAAATACATAATTTATCCTTTCTGATCAGATATTTGTTTCATCATCCATCTTATCTCTTTGTTCCATCTCCCCCTTTTTGATGATTATGAATATCATGATCATCAAAACTTCATTTATTCCGATCAACATCACTTTTACATTCTCAACTCCTTTTGATTAGAGTAAAACTCGATAAGAACCATCCGTCAATTCCAAAACGTGTTTTCGAATCTTTTCAAATAACCCTGAATCACCGAATGCAACAATTAATAATGTTTGTAAGTAGCACAAAGCCACTTAGTACAATGGATGTACTTTGGAAGGAAGCTTTTTAATGTTCACTCCTCAGGCTTCCATTCAATCATTGAGAATACAAGAAAAACTCTATGAATGTTAAGACAGGAAAACATTTTGTGCATGTATTAGAAAGAATTTAAGCATTTTGTGCTTTATCATGCTCATAATGTGTAAACTGTTGAGACACAACCAATTGTGATGTGTTCGTCATTATATGGTTTAAATCATGCACAAAAATTAATGAATGTGTTAGTTAAATTTCATCACCTATAACATTAACCATATTCACAGTTTGCATACGAATTAACTTGCTAAGAATGCTCTAAACTCTACGAGGTGAATCTGCCTTGATCACCAAAATTTTCGAGATATCTTAAGCAATATAAAGGGATGAAACTCTAACCGGAACATAAACTGTTGTACCTTGGTTGCTGCCATGCATTTGTTTGCTGTTCTTCTTGTCTATTTGATTTACACCTTTTGATTTAGCAGGCTTCGATGTTCTACATCTGTTCCATTTTATAGTCTCCATTTTTATTGGTATTAATGCTTGTTGTGCAATATAGTTTTGGGAAATTGTTGGAACAAAATATTGGCTCAAAACCCCCATTTTGTCTAGTTTGGAGAAGCTGTTGGAGATGCTCCAAAATCAAAATCTCGATTGCAATCAACCAAGCGAAATTATTCATACATGTAGCTAACCTCGTCTTTGTACACTAATGTATTGCCGAAGTGTTGAACCCGGTCCAAGTTCCGGCAATCTAAGATACAAGTTTTGGATTGTTGGATCAATTCCACATCTTCTTTATACACTATATGTGCCCCACATCTTACGACCTCTCGATCACATTGTATACTTATCATGATAAAAAGACTGCCTTCAACAATAAGAGACCCATCTCCCACTCCATACTCATCATCCATATGCTGCTCCAAGAAACTCACCGGTATATACACAATCTGCACGCTCGTATTCTCAGTAAATGTAATACAATCAACCTCGGACTCAGGAATGAGCTTTCCGTTGTTTTCAATACTGAGGAAGATCGAAGTAGGATTACACTCAGACACCCATTTCCCTCGAAGTATACCACATACCGTGAACCCTATGATACAGGTATGATAGTTGGGAGGCAACTTAAATGTTATTGTGGATCTGTGTCGTTGCTCTTTGAACCAGCTTGGAATCTTGCTTCCAGGAATATAGATACTTAATCGGCGATCTATGGCAGCACATTTCTGTAAGCATTAATAAGCATCATAATTCTATCGTTATTGGGCATCTCCAACCCGACATCAAATCTGATTTTATACACAATTCATTCCAGTCCAGCATCAAATCTGATTTTATACACAATTCATTCCAACCCAACAAGAATTTTAACAAAATTTTGGTGTTGGTGAATAGTATTATAGGAAATCTATATATGTTTAGAATATGAAATATACTTGCGATATTCTATTTTGTGTTAAAAATTGGAGATCAATTATCGATTACACCATTTTGGAGCAAGAAATGGGCAAATGGTTGAAGATGGATTTAGAGCATCTCCATCAGCTTTGCTAAAATAGAAAAAATTAGGTTCTTGTTCTCTATACTTCCCCAACAGTTTTGCTATCTTGTTTTCAATAATAGAGAAGACAAACAATTTCCATGTTTAGAGAATTCTCTAAAACTTGATGGTAGGAGAGGGAAATGATTATTTTATTCAATCCCACCAATAAGATTAAACTTTTATAATTTTATATTAAGTTTTTTTTAAAGTGTATTGGGAAGATAAATTAGAGAATATTATATTAATATAACTTGTGCTAAAATCTCTAAAATAGAAAACCATGTAAATCTTTTTAGAAATTTTAACTTTTGGTTCTCTATTTTAGAAAAACTATAAAAAAAACCTGTTGGAGACGCTCTTAAGCACCAACCTCGGGAAATATATAATTTGTAGTATTATATGAGAAATGCAGAGATTTGCTTAAGCTTAATTGGGTTTTTATCAAACCAAGGATTTCAAAAAGATTTTTCTTCTGCTGAAAATTAATTCATAAATAAACTATAATGAGATACAAGAGAAGGAGATCGTCTACCTCAAGAAAAGATTGCTGCAACATCTTATTGAGGCATCTTTCATTCTGTTGATTTTCTAGAAGCTTCTTGCAACCAGTGAGCCATATCTTATACAACCACATATACTTTTCCGTTAGATCTTCAATCTTTTCCAATGCTTTGCAATTGTGTGCCTTTAATACTTGTATCCCTGACGGGGGAGCTTGACAACTTTGAAGATGTCGGCAATCATTCAACTCTAAGTGTTTAAGACTTAAAACACGAGAGATGCTTGCAGGTAACTGGACTAACTTAGAGTTGCCACTAAGATATAATTCTTCCAAGAAGGAACACGCATCAAGATTATTGAAGAAGTCTTCATCTTCTCCATCAACAGAGAACGAGTCGCGAAGGTCGATGAGCTTCAAGTATGGCATAACGTGACAACAAAACTATAATCAATGTGACACATAACTGAATACAAATACAAATTTGTTAATTTATCTCCGTAGTTTTGTTTCTAACAGAATTTACCAATAAGTACCTTATTCTCCATCAACAAATGTACAATTTCACCTCCTATCATGATTAGTTCAACAAGCTTACGCAGGTTAGCAACTCGCAGAGAAGAAAATGGGTATTCATCCCATCTAAGCCATCGTAACTCATCAGGGAGAGTTGTAGGTTTACAAGTAGTGAAACCACCGCAAATATCAAGTAGCCGAAGATTCTTCATGTTCTCGAAAACATCAGCATTAAAACCCATGTTCTCATCAGACGTGTCCTCGTCAACGTGTGTCGACACTATGGCTTCAATTGCTTCTAGATTCTACACAAAGTACTAAACCGAGTTCAAACTGAAATTCTAAATACAAATTTTTTAAGAGTATATAAAGAAAGAAATTATTACTTTGTTTTTGTTAATGAAATGATGGATTTCATTTTTCCATAGCCTGCTATTCGGGTAATACTTACGAACAATTTCCATACCCATTTCTTGAAGAACATCATGTATGTCTATCCGTTCATTTGAAACGGTTATAAGAGATTTTTCAATAAGAGCACTAATTCCTATCACCGGATCAAAACCAAAGCTTTCAAGTACTCTGGACACACGTTCTTTATTATGGCCCTTGTAGAAGCATGCAATGTCTAGGAATATATTTTTCTCAGAAGCCTCTAGCCCATCAAAACTTACCTTCAGTGTCTCAAAGATCTCAATGTTTGGTGTTTTGGCTAATCTATTTAGAGCACTTTCCCACACACTTGCTTCTCTTTTACGAAAGAAAGAGCCTAAAACTTTTAGGGCTAGAGGAAGACGGCCAGTGTAGCGTATTGCACGATTTGAAAGTTCTTCATACCCTTCTGGGGAGCTATTTTTCCGAAACGCATGCCTACTGAAGAGCTCAATAGCATGCTCCTTAAGTAAAATAGCAGGTTTGTACTTGGCATTTGTATCTGATAACAAATGCTCGTTTCTAGTAGTTATGATGATTCTACTGCCTGCACCAAACCACTCATGTGTTGCAGCTAGGAACTCTAATTGTTTAGAATCATCCACATCATCAAGAACCAGAAGAACCTTCTTATTGCAAAATCTTGTTTGTATCATTTCAGCTCCGTCCTCTAGATCCTTAATCAAGGACTCGTGGTGTGTCCCTAGAACATCTTTAAGAATTTGTTGTTGTAAAGCGCATATATCTATTTTACTATTTTCTCTAACACCTTTAACAAAGCTACTACCGTCAAACCTATAAGAAATTCTTCTAAACAAAGCTCGGTCAATAGTTGTTTTACCGATTCCTCTCATTCCACATATCCCTACCATGCGCACCTCATGTGTTGCTTCTGTACCCAATAATGAATTTAATTCATTGATACGAGATTCAATACCAATTAGATTGTTCTCTACTCTGCAAGGTTGTATATAGCCAGAAATCTCTTGAACAATCTTGTTGATAAATAAAGATTCACCCCTATACATTTAAAAGCATTGTTAGCAAGTTAATTAACTAGCATTCATAATTCCCAGTTGTAATTTTCAATTAGATGCATAATGTTTCATTTCCATTTATTTACCTATTAGAGTATGTTAACCTTTTCATTGTACCCAAACTCGTGATTCGGGAGTGACTAGAAACACCAATTTTCCTTACATAGAAAAGGTTGGCATCGCCCGTAAAAATGAAAGTTCGGTTGATTGATTTAAAAATGAGCCCAAACTCCATATCAGAAACTCTTGTTCTAAAGCTTCCCTACAACTCCATGGAATTCATACTTGTTGCATCTTGGATATATGAACCATAAGTAATTGAATTTGAACCAGAAAATGCAAGAAAACTAACCCATTGATCAACGAGATATGCCATCCAGATAAGTTGGCAGCTTGTTAGTCCCATTTTAACAAGGCAACGATTCATATATTGTATAGATTGGTAACAAGAAGATAGATAATAGAATAGGTGTTTTATTGAACACACACAAACACCTTGGAGGCTACATTGCTATGGACACACTCTTGCTATGGACACACTCTGGTGGCTATGCTCAAAAGACCTCACTCTTAAACCCTAATTACACACACTAAACATTATATACCCCCTTGTTACACTATTAAGCCCAAGCCCTTATAACATAACCCAAGCCCATATTACAATTAATACCCCTTTACAAAACTATCTTATAATTAGGACATTTTGTGTCCTAACAATCTCCCCCTATAGTTTTGTAAAGGAATCACCCATCTCGAAAGATCTTCAGTTTTTCTCCCCCTTGATTTCTTTAGAAAACCGTAGTGATGCAATTCTTTAAATGTAGTCTAGGCTCCCCCTTGAAATATGCTCTTACTCTTTATATTTCAACCTTGACAAATCGGATTCAATGCCTCGATCGAGTGAACGAAAAGCATCTTCATAAATGTGGAAACTCAAGCTCGTGCCGATAAGCTTACAAGAAAGATAACGAGCGAGTTGTTGCGTGATAAACCAAATGCAATCTCAGTCTATAACACCAAATCCACGATAAGCCGCGATTTGAATAGGAATTCAGCTTAAGAGCATGATTCGGATTTGCTCGAAGAGGAAACATAATCAAGCATACACTATAAGGTAGGGTTTAGAAGAACTTCCACAAGTAACATTGTTCATCAACTGTAGAATAATGTTCATCCCCAAAATATCAGAATACTGACTGATGAAAATCCGGAACTTCAATCTTCAAGAAATAGCTGAATGATTATAAGCACTCAAGAGTCTGAATCACAACCAAAGCACAAGAACAACGATTGCAAGCACTCACAATTCTGATTGATCAGGTCAGAAGAGCACTCAACGGTCTTGCATCGTCAACAAAAACTCCAGAATAATGATTGCAAATGCTCAAACGTCTAATTCAATTCAACTAAAGACTGAATTCCAACACCCATCTTCTGAAAATCTTGGCAAACTTGAGCTCCTTTAAGCATTGACAGTTGCAATATGTATGTGACAGCCTAAATATGGGAATGATGTCACACACGCTTTATGCTAAACACCATGAACAATGCCCCCCTCCTGAGACTAAGCACGGTGGATTTTTTTATAATATTGAATGGGTGATTACTTGGGCGAGGATACCATCTGGATCTCTAGAAACAGTCACGATTACACATTTTTAACCCTTTGTTGCAACACAAACCATGTTAAAACCAGAGTCGCAACGCACTGAAGTCGCAATAGCTGAAGTCGCAACACCTGAAGTCACAATAGGTAAAAGTTCACCCAAGTCGCAACTAAAGGTTGCGATTTAGTACTGTTCAACGTGTAGTGGATTGCGATTTGGGGCAAGTCACAATAGACAATTGCAATTTTGAGGCCAAGTCAAAATAGACCATTACGATTTGGTACTGTTCATCGTGATGTGGATTGCGACATGGATCAAGTCGCAATAGACCATTGCGATATTGATGAATCTATGACCATTGCGATATTGTTGAACATATGAAGGCATGTTGGTTGCGACATGGATGAAGATTCAAATAATCTTAAGTCTAATCCTCAAAAATGATCTGTTTGGGCTGAAAATTGGTACGTAGATGCGCGAGGGTATTCTAGACAACATTAATACTTCAAGTTTTGTCCAAAAACCAATAGAAACGGGTGTCAACTCAAGATCGACAAGCTTCTGTTCGATTACCAAAGGAGGATAATATATTTTTCCTTCAGAAACGGGTGTTGACACAGTTCCCTTTGGTGGCTGAACGATATAGCTTTCAAAATAGTCATTAGGCAAGGTTTTCTTATCTTGCATTGCCTTCCTATTTGCCTGATCATAATAATAACGAAGTTGCATGGTTACAGTTGTCTTTCTTTTGATTTCTTCCTCAACTCCTTGTTCCTCCTCATTAAGCCATTTGATCTTGAATTTAAGATCTTTTAGATACTTAAGCCATTGAAACTTGTATAAACAAGGTGCCTTTTTCAAAGCATTATCCAAATAATGAGGATTGTCATATCCCAAACCCCATTTCGAATTGTAATATCTGAATTTCTTTGGAGTGTTTAGAAAAATTGTTTGCTCAGATTGACCAAGTTTATACAGTTTCGCTTCTAGATCACTTGCCTTTTCAGACAATTCGTTATTAATATCTTTGTAAGATTGCAGCATTTGTTCAAGTTCATTCTTCCTATTTTCAGCAATTCTTACATTTTCTCCCATTTCATCCATTCTTCTTTGGAAATAAGTTCGTGATTTTTCGATTTCAACCCGTTCCTTTTTCAAATCATCTTTTAACATGTTATGGTCAATGATTACTCTTCTTTGAGATTCTATTATTTTATGCGCGTTTTTTAGTTTCTCAGTTAAATCAAATGCTTGTAATTCAACTTTTGCTGCAGGAGTTGACATCTTGTCCTTGAGAGTAACAGCTTCCTCTGAGCTTGCCTTGGGTTTGTCTGTTGATGAATCATTCTAACCCATATATTCTAGAACGAGATAATCATCCAATGAATAATCATCTATTGAATAATCATCCATTGTTACCTGAAAAATTAGAATGTCGGATCGTTAACAGATACTTCGTGAGAAGTAGAATTTGTGCGCTTGTACGATCAGAGAAAAACACGATTAAAGTCAGAAAAATTTCCCGAAATAAAATTTGAAAAACAAATTGTAAATTTGTCTCCAAAAAAATTTTCCGAAAAATTAATGCGGAAACCTAGACCTTAAATCGATAAACCTGCAAAACACGAAAAAGATATATCAGTTAAGTTCAATTGCAGGTAAAGACTGATAAAAACGATGAAAAATGAAAAATAATGAAAAAAAAGACTAAAACTGACAACTTACGAAACTAAAATGAAAAACAAGGACTAAAAGTGTAAAATACTAAAACTTGACAAAAATAAGGACTAAAAGTGAAAATCCTAAAGTTAAAAACTAAAAGGACTCAATTTGACAAAAATAGAAACTTAAGACTCAAGGGACTGAAAATGGAAAAAACTAAAATTTACACTATAAGGACTAAAACTGATACAAATCAAAACATAAACTACAGGGACTTAAACTGCTAAATCCTGAAACTAGAAGTCCATGACCCAGAAGTGTAAAACTCTAAAACCCCAAACTAGACTTAACTGATACTTAACGGAAGGACTTATTTTGTAAGAAAACTAACGAAAGGACCAAATTTGTAATGACACTAACGAAACTAACGGACTTTCGTTAGTTACTGTTCATCATCACCCCAAACACGAACTGGAAGTTTTTTTCTATATCCATCTTTAAGTTGTTGTTTCAGTTTGATTGAACATTGGATGTTATTTTTGACTTTTTGATTCAAAGTTTCACTTTCAGTTTGTTGGAATTATTGTTGTGTTTGATTCTTGGTTTGCATACATTTTCACCATGTATTACCAATTACCAAAGATGCAAAATAAAAATCAAACTAAAGTTTAGGGTGGGGGGCTAATATGCATCATTTTATTCTTGGTTGGCATATCACTCCACCAAGGGATAGTAAACCTTTAACAACTGAGCTTATTGATGCATAAATTAAAGTCATGTCGTATACCCGACCAACGGACGGGTATAACACTAGTTTCTATGGAAGTATTTTCATTTGTCTCAACTTCTCAACCCACGCCTTGATGCTTACGAGTGTATTTGCGTATCCAAGAAACCCAAATTCTCGACTCTTATTCATGCTACAAACATGTTGAATGTCGAGTTTCAAGACTGCTGATGTTGCACCGAAACATGTTATCTCCTCCAATTTGGTCTCATACAATCCATTTTCTTCCACAATTTTATCCCATACTTGTCCTTTATCCTTCATGAAATCTACACAATCAAACTCATCTTTCTCATCGAATTCCACAAACTCAACATCAAACACGTCAGAAAGCACCCTCCATAACATTTTCCATGTAAACACATCGCCATTTGTGCAATTAAAAGCTTGATTCTTAGCCTTTTCTGTTGTTGATGCCCATATTTGCTGCTCAGCTAGCAGGATGCATCAGATGCTAACCAGAAGTGCTCCCAACTGTATTTATTTCCATAATACCTATAAAACAATAATGATAGTTTAGAATTATAGGACCAAATAAATGTGTGTCCTATATAAAGATATTGCAATTGGATGCGTTAAGACGTATATTTTTTTTGATCGGCATTAAACTCACACACACGATCCCGCGGTATCCGGGCATCCAATTGGGCAGCACCGACTAATCCGCGGCGACCCGACCCAGTCATTCTTAGGACTGGACCCGCCCAGGCACGACTAAGCCCGGCCTATGGCCGAACCCGTATGCCCATAGACTAGCATACCCGTTAACCTGGACCCGAAGGCCGACCCGCAGAGTCTGGGATATCTCCAGGACGCTTCCCCCAGGGTTCGAACTCTGGACCTAGGGATACCATCCCTAGGTCCAGAGCCTTTACCACTGGGCTAACACCCCTTTGATGTTAAGACGTATATTATTTGGGTATTCAAACTAGTTTTTCAGAACAATTTTTGAAGTATAGTGTTTTACTAGTTTTTCTATAAGACATTTTTTGAGAAGAGTTCTTTAAACACATATTTATAGGAATTTATAAGATACATTTTAAATAAGATCGTATAAAAATACCATTATAATAAATTTTATTTAAATATTGCCTTAAAACTTGTTAGGACATACAATTGTTTGTATCGTTAAATTTGTAGTCATGTTAAGCAATTTAGCATGAGTTACATATAATATATGCACTACAATAAAATTTAGAACGTCTAAAGTTTTTAAGTGTTAATAGAGTGCTTTGTAGGACTTAATTGTATATGACCAAAGAATAAAGTGCTCTATCTAAATATTTTTATAGGACGCTTTTAGACATCGTAATAAGTTTTTTATAGGATGCTTTTAGACATCGTAATAAAGTGTTAATAAAGTTCTTTATAGGACGCTTTTAGACATCGTAATAAGTTTTTTAGGAAATGGTTTTTAAATAAAGTGTCATAATAGCTCTTTTATATATCCATTATGAGAAGTGTCGTCCTATAAATTCATCTTTTTATATGACATTTGTGGGTTTGATAACAATTTTCCAAATGTCTTATAAAATAGCCGGTACAACACGATATTTGAAAAGGGTCCTAAAAAACTAGTTACAAAGCCTAAAAGCATTCTATACATTTATTGTAACAATTTTAGATATGAGTGTTTATTTTTTATTCCTATAAACTTAAGTTCTATAAAGCACTCTATTAAGATACTTAAACGCTTTAGTCGTCATCATTTATATTATAATGACGACATCATATATAAAACTGATTTTGTTGCAACGTTTCATACCTGAATGGATGGTTTCCGTGTTTGCAGATTAGTGCGTAGACCGAGAACGTCAAAAGTGCATTATAATAACTTCTCGCTGATGCACCAATGATAATGGATCATGAGGAACTAGCTAGTTGAGTTGAAAAGGTTGGGTCATAAATGGGACCCATATAATGCCGTGTGCCTGTTTGCAAGGTCACATGACTGAGTTTTAAGTTTGGAGAAGAAGTTAAGGAATTAAGGACATTGGAAAGCATGGTGGAGTTTTGGGAAACATTTAGTTCTTCGGTTTCATTGACTTGTAAAGCTAACCAGAAGAGATGGGTGATTTTGGAGGAGAGTGAAGAGAGGATTTTGTGGGTGGTTTCTTGGTTTCATTTATTAGTTTTTTAAAATAGGACAAAATGCATTAAAAATGTAACTGTTTAGTTCTTATTTAGTGTAACAAACTTGTTTTTTCTCAATTAATATAACAAACTTGTATTTTCCTATTAATGCCTATCAATTTTCCATCAATCAAAAGTTGCAATTCTATCAATCTTGGGTTATCAATTTTCCGTCAATTTGTTACTTGTTCTTTAAAGGTTTGTTGTACATTTTGTTTTTTTGTTATTATTTTGTAACTTTGTTGTGCCGATCTGGGTTATATTTGATTCAATTTTTAGTTTTGATGTGAAAAGTTTTATCCATGAAAAATAATTGTGACTCTCGTTTCATTCACCCGATTAGAAAAAGGTTACTGCGGTGTTGAAAAGAGATTGTGGCATACAAAGAAAAATAAGTTCACTTAAAAGTTAAAAGTTTGTTGCATTGATTGAGAAAAAAAAAGTTTGGTATATAAATAGAAACTAAACCAAACTTCGTTATACTATTGTGTGGTCCGTGCGTTGCACAGTAACAATTATACTTATATTTAACAATCTTCAAATCCTTAAATCGTGAACAATTATTAATTAATCTGTGATCCCAGAACAAGTAATCAATCAATATAAATCATAAAAGAAGCCATCTCTATATTCAATAATCTCCAAATAGCTCACAATACAATGAAGAACAATTACTTGTGTGTGTGGCTAGTGTGTGTGAGAATGACCTAATTCCCAAAAGGGAAATTAGCAAACTATATATACCTAGGGTATAGAATAGCATAATTACAAATATAGTCCCTCTACATGGTACAATAACATTTTAAGCACTAACATTCTCCCCCTTTGTACCAATGTAGAGTAAAAGATTTAGACATCCACCGGGGTCACATTCTTCTTTCGAATACCAAAGATGATCTCGAATCTTCGCAGTTCAAGGCGATAGTCTTTCCGGTATGAGATGGCTTCAATCACTTGGTTGATCAAGTTCTTTTCTTTTTCAGTGAGCTTTACCTCTCCATTCGCATCCAGACGAAGCTTGCTTTCCAAGTGAAACAGAATAATCTTCAAAGTACCCTCACAGTACTTGTTGAACTCAATAACTATCATGAATCTTTTATTTGAGTCAGCATCAACGTAGACAACCCCTAGCTCAGGCTTGTTCAGTACAGTGTAGGCAGGGATACCTTGAATATCAGATAAGCGTTTGTTCGGTCTTTTTAAATTCACATGAGTTTGAAAGGATTCCAAACCCATCTGAAAGTCCATGAGGTATGAATACTTCAGAATGTTCTTCATGAACTTCCTCACACTTTGGTAAGCCGCACTGTAAGTTATTCTCTTCTCTGGATCGTTCTTCTCTGGATGGACGGCAAGTAGGTTGTAAAGACATAGAAGACCATTCAGCTTCAGACTTTTGAAGTCAGCCTCAGAGAATACACATTCAGTACCATCCGATCTCAACACGGTGAACTCAGGATAAAATACATCATGTAATTTTAGAGATTCTACCTTCAGCAGCTTCATAATTGTATTGTCTGATTTGATAGCACTTGATCCTCTGTCTTTGTTTCTCATAACGTACAGAAACTCGATCTTCCTCAGTGACGGCCAGTCTTCAATCCCATATACTTTCTCCAAGTTGATCCGCTGAACATCCCGTACAAATAATTCTTTCCTCAGGGTCTCTAGATACGGAGTCATGATTGCTACTCTTTCTCCAGTGGCCACGTACCTTGGTTCAGCATCAATGACAGTTTGATAGAAGCGGAGTTCTGCCTCAAGTACTCGATCTCTGATCTTACCATCCGGTATAATCGGTGCATTTGGAGCTGAAGTACCTGAACTTGGACCTGCGGTTTCTATCAAAGGTGGAGCATCATCTTCAGATTCTATTTCCATAACTTGGTCCCCAGTGGTATCTAATTCAACATCCAGAGCATCAACCATTTCTTCTTTTATCTTGTGGCTCAAATGCTCTGGTTCTTCCTCAGAGTCAACATAGATCATGTCGATAAGCATATCATCAGCCATCCGCACATCTGCTGTTCTATTGTCAACAGCCAAAGGCTTTTCAACCCCGGTTAAGACATCAGCTAGAACAATCGTTTCTGTATCAACATTCTGAACAACATCAGTCGCCGCTCCGCCTTCACCTGTATTTCCCCCAGCTTCTGATTCATTAACATTGCCAGTAGCCGCAGCAGCACTCGACTCTCCTACACCTGCTCTGTTCTCCCCCTCATGTTGATCAGGCGGATCCTGATCATCATGTCTTCTTTTCTTGGATACTTTAGATTCAATTCCACATCTCTCTTCTACAACTTTGAGCCGGTTACTGATATTGGAGAATCCATGCATCACGGCATTAGACATATCTGTGATAGAGTTGGTAAGCTTCTCAAGTTGGTTTGCTAGAAGAAGTTGTGTATCTGTGGATGTTGAAGTTTGAGGTTGGGTTGGAGGTGGTGTATGTTGACGAAGTAGGGAAACTAAGTCAACTTCTTCTGATGTACTGGAGTCGCTTTTGGCTAACAGGCGGGATAGCAGCTCAGATTTGAGCTGGTCTTCAGGTATAAGGTGTAGTGGGATAGATGATGGATGTTGTGAATCTGGTTGAGCTTCGGATGGTTGTTCTTGAGGAGTGGATGATGATTCGGCAACATGTTTACCTTTAATGGCGCGGTTGACTTCAGATGTTAACAGGTCAACTGATTTCTGCATTTGAGCACGGTGTTGCTTATATGATCTGTCTATTGAACTTAGTGCAGAGGCCAGTAATGGTAGAGTAATAAAATGAGGACGTGGCCCGAGCATCCGTACACCTGTTCACAAAGAAAATTTGGGAAAATAGAGCTAACTTCCGGACCACTTAGGTACCCGGTTGAAGTAGTGGTTGTAGCAACCGTACTGCCTGTGTTCATGGCTGGCAAAGTGTTGACCATGACAGGACTTCCACCCTGTCCTCGTGGGGCACCAACGAATGGCGGCCGCACTCTGGGTGTTCCGGTTGGGGCACGGAAGCCCGCAACTTGGTGTTGTTCCAGCAATTGTGTCCTAGGAAAGGATGTTCTACCAAATGGTACTAGACTCAATGTGCGTGGAATAAAAGGCGGTGGCCGGGGCGGGAGCCTACCTGATTCAATACCAGCTGACACCGAGTGTGTCGCCGATAGACTTTGAGCTATATCCCCTGTGGAAAATGAAACATCGGCAAATTGAGATGCCGATGAGTGGCTGAGTGGGGATGTGCTATGCATGGCTGGGTC
The DNA here is from genome assembly GCA_033807775.1 of Saussurea involucrata. Lineage (NCBI taxonomy): Eukaryota > Viridiplantae > Streptophyta > Magnoliopsida > Asterales > Asteraceae > Saussurea > Saussurea involucrata. The sequence continues at coordinate 167,871,037 of CM066322.1, forward strand.
CACCATGTCTGTTTCAATACGCAACGGCGACGTACGCTCGTTGGTAGATGATGTGGCTACCCGGCTTGGATCGGTGTGGGGAGAGTCAGTAGTTAAAACTTTATCTGACTCTTTCACAGCTTCACTCATTTCTTTTCTCCCTCTATCCTCACCACTAACTGCCTTTTCTACTTCAACTTCTTTTCTACTTCTTCGTTTACAGATGAAGGACCCACAGCATCAGTAGCAGTGTCGAGAAGTTCGGTGTTTCGAGTGGAATCAGCATCCGAACTCACAACACGTGGTCGTTTTCCCATATGTCTAGGGATCAAATTTACCAACGGGTCATGACCTGAGTCGTCATCGTCATCATCATCGTCATTTAAAGCAAAGAAGGGTTCTATCTCATCGTCTTGATTAACTGCATCATTATCGGGAGATGATGCAGCAGCATAAGCTTCATCCCATGAGACATCATCATCAAAGATCCGGGGAGGAGGTCGAGGCGGTAGTTGAGCTTGTTTCGAGGAAGATGCTTGGCCAACAGTCCGTAATCTTCTCCCAACTCTCTTTCTTTTCGTTCTCCTCACCTCTCGTCGTTCAGGAACACCCCCATGTTCCTGAACCCCCTCGACATTTGGACCCTCACCTCCTAAAAGGTTTGCATCGTGGGGAGGTCCCTCCAGTTCTGGCTGGACCATCAATGCGTTATCTATCCTATATTGCCTAACTACCCCAGACTGTTGGTCGGCATATGCAAGTAGATCTTCACGTAGAACGGCGGTGTGAGCAAAGTTGATCTGCTTGGGCATTCTGATATAGTGCATGTACTGGGTTGGGCCTCTTGGTTGATTCTCTCGTCTCGGAATCTGATCGTTTTCTACCATAGCTTGATGAATCAAGATCTGGAAGAATCGTTGAAATGGTACGAAGTTTCGTCTCATCTTCGGTTTTAATTGATCCGCGACAAGCTCAACGATCTCGTTCCATATCAAGACGGCATAGTTGATGTTGTGGTTAAAGACGAATGCATGAAACATGCGCAGTGTAGATAGGTTAGTCTTGTCTAGTCCAGTATGCTTTGAAGTCATGCAACGGTTGAAGATTGAGCATATGGAGTAGTATATTCTCGGTAGGTAGTTCCGTCTGAAAGTGGATGAGCCGGTAAGTGGGGCATTCGCCGGAGGTTGATAACCCAAACTTTGGATGTCTTCATAGAGCTGAGATTCAGGAACCGGATCCTGAAGATTCTCACTCGGGAGATTTAGTGAACGGCTGAGTCCCCTTAGCGTGAATCGGACATCGAAGTGGTCGAGTTTGGCAGTGAAATGTGGAACTCTGGCGGTCGGATGGTATTTCAGTGTACTCCAGAATTGTTTAAGGTATATCGCAGGCACAAGCTCGACTTTGGTCAAAGCAGTCAGTAAGGGGTGACCGCGAAGAATCTCGAGTATGACTCTGTAGTCAAAAGGAACCGCCAAGTCTAGATGATGGTTGTTGTGCAGAAATTGCACCGTATTAGTACTCGGAAAGATTTCTTCGTCCAGATCATGTGCATTGACCGACGGATGTGATGAACGATGTGAACGGATGATGGTGTTGTCATCCGACTCATTTCCATCATGATCAGCCATCTTGATGATGATCTGAGAGGATTGAACGGAGCAGAATCACGAAAAATAATCTTGAAAAAACGAAGCAGTTGAGAGAGTTTTGAAAGGGGGTTTAAGGGTTTTGAGATGAGACTTAGATTGAAAAAGGAAGTCGCAAAACCCTAATTTTATACGATTTTCAAACTGAGGGACACGTGGCTGTTGATCCAAACCCTCAGTGATTTGATAATGACCCTATCTTAAATACTTAGTGAAAATTGTAAGTAAACAATATGTATCAGAGTTTCACTATCGCTGATAAGTACTAAGATCTTACAGTACTGCTGATAGGAACTCTCGCACTTTTAGATTAAACATTCAGCGAACACTGTTCACCATATCGCTGAGTCTGTTCAGTCCTTATGGTGATCGCTGATAAGTTAGTTGTTTACTTATGATCCCTGAAGACAAGATTCACGTCAACAAAGGTTCTACGCTGAAGTCGAAGATCAAGCTCAAGAACCAGCGACAAGTCTCCTAATGAACTGATGCGGATCAGCGAAGACTCAGATTTGTCCACTCAACGTGAAGTATCAAGTACAAGACTTCAGCTATCGCTGAACTTTATCATTCGCTGAATAGTAAATGATAATCGCTGAATCAACGAAAGCTGATCATGAAGTCCTCCGTACAAAGTACTTTTGTCTTAACCTCCCTTGCACGCCACCGTACGAAATGTCAGAAAAGAACCTCCGAAAATCTGAAATCGTACAACCACTCTGATACTACACTGTTCATTCATGCGGCTACTAAGGTTGTCAACAAAGGTCAATGACATGCAACCAATCCGCTGATGACACGTGTAAAGTGTATACTGAATTGCATTAAATGCATGCAGTATATAAAGAGATGAACTCACTTCATTTGAAGTAACTTGCTAACTCTGGACAAGTTCAAATCTCTCAAGATAGGATTTTATTAGTAATCTCCTTATCTTTCTTAGTGCAAGAAAACCTTAGTGTTCCAACTTGTTTAGATTTAGGTTTATCCTTAATCTTGTTTCCGCAACAAGCTGTAAATTGTTAATGATTTATCAATAAACAATTTAGAAAAGTAAAATAGTGTGTTTGTATTCAACCCCCCCCCCCCTTCTACAAACTTGTTTAGGCCTTTCGGGACCAACAAGTGGTATCAGAGCAGATTTGTTTAATATCATAAACAAGATCTAATCTAAGATATTTCTCTTCCTTGCTATTATCTGAAAATGGCCAACTCAAACACAAACACTCACTATATTGACAATGGTTCTCTTGCAAAACTCCCTAGATTTTCCAGAGATAACTTCAACTTATGGAAAAATAGGATGACACTCTTCTTAGAAGGTGTAGACCCTACTATACCTTACTATCTTGAAAACGGCCCACACATCCCTGTAACAATTGATCCTGCAGTTCCAGCCACTGCAACTAGGGCTGCTATTCCAGAAAGGCTGATTCCAAAGGAAATCCATCATTGGACCGATGAAGACAAGAAGAAAGTGGCTATAGATACAAAAGCCAGATCCATACTATCCATGGCCCTTCCTGACGAAGTCTACCATTCCGTCATGAACCTGAAATCCTCAAAAGCCATGTGGGACACAATATGTGTTCAGTATGAAGGAACGTCTGAAGTCCAGGATTCAAGAAAGATCAACCTGGTAAGACAATACGAAAGCTTCATCTCTGGTAAGAATGAAACTCTCTCTGAAGTACATCAACGTTTTAATTGCTTAATTATAGATCTAAAAACGGTTGGTAAGGAATATTCTAACTTTGAAGTGCTGACAAAGTTTTTAGAATGTTTACCTGAAAGTTGGGACAATTATTCCATGTGTCTCAAGCTGTCGAAAGATCTAAGATCAATGACACTTGCTACCTTATATGGCACATTGCTGAATCATGAGCAATCTAGCCATCTTAAGAAGAATCTTGTAAAAGATTCCAAAAGCACCCCTGTTGCTTTAATCTCAGAGGAACCTTCTACTCAGCGACCCGTGGTCACTATCACTGAGTTAGAAAGTAACTCTGAAAGGTCATCAGATTCTGATTCTTCAGATGATGAATCCTTGGCTCTCCTAACTAAAAAGTTCAGGAGATTCGCCAAGAAGAAAATGTTTAGAAAGAATAAAACTCTTTCTATAGCTGACAAGCCTAAGTCATCAGCTTTTGTTGATAAGGCTACTGCTACTTGTTTTAACTGCGAAAAGACAGGTCATTTCGCTAACGAGTGCAGGTCAAAGAAAATCATGAGACCTTCAGCTTTTACAAAGAAATCCTTTGTTCCAAGGAATAAAGACGACAAATACTTAAAGCTGAAGGAGAAGTATGCAAAGCTGAAAAGCTTTAAGAAGAAGGGAAAAGTCCTGATGGCTGACTATGATTGGGCTGCTTCTGATGAAGAAGCCTCATCATCTGATTCTGAAGATGATGAAGCAAATCAATGTCTCATGGCCAAGATTGAAGAAGAGGAAGAAAGTTCAGACATTCCCTCCACTTCAACATCTGCCATTCAGGTATCACCTTCCTTCTTTACCAATATTGTAAATATTGATGAAGCTGATAGTCTCCGTAAAATCGAACTACTGACTAGAAGTTTATACGAAGCCATGAACGGCAAAGCTGTGGTTGAAAACCAAAATCTTGATCTCGCTGAAAAGCTTAAAAATTGCCACCTTCAAATAGAAAAGCTTTCTAAATTTGAAGAAGATTTTAAAGATCAAGTCCATTTAAATCAGCTAGTCAAAATCGAACGAGCGGAAGCTATCGCTGCATTAAAAGCTGAACAAGCTACTGTTGAAGGATGGTGTAATTCTTCAACAAAGATCACTGAGATAATTAAGGCTCAGATTCCTCTGAGTGATAAACGTGGTCTGGGTTATAAATATGATACTCCAATACCAACTACTGAACGTTCAATGCTTAAATTTGGAACGTTCGTATCCTCAATAGCTGACACTTCTTCATCTCAGTACTCCTCGTCGATTACACCAATCCCTGAGGAAACTCCTACCTCAAAAGGTAAGGAGAAAATGGTTTATTCAAAACCTACCTCTGTCTCTAAAGACAAAGGTAAAGGAATTGTAATTTATCAAAATCCTCAGAAGGGTACTTTAGTACCTAAGCTGAATGCTTCCAAAGCCTTAGTGATTCATTCATCTGGTTCTAGAAATCAGACCTCTGGATCAGTTCAGCGACCTACTCCTAGACTCAGAGTAGATGTCCTTGGTAAGAAATCTGAAGAACTGAATGTTCGTCCTATTTCAAAAACCAATAGTGTACTTGGTGCTGGCACTTCTAATTCCAAATTAAAAGCTCAGCACTCAAGTGGTCCTAGAACTAATTTTAGTTATAGGAAATGTTATCACTGTGGACTTACCGATCATATTGCAAGTAAGTGTCCCACAGCCACCAAAGCTGATAAGATAGCTAAGGTGAAGATAGCACCCAAGAAGACCAAACCAGTTGCAAGTCAGGTCAAGGTGACTCCTACCTCTGAGGTCAAGAAATTGACCAAAGTGAAGAAGGACAAAGCTGAATCTTCAAATGCTGCGAAGACTGCTGAACCCATTCCAACCTCTTCCACTGACAAACAAGTATACATGGCGAAGTGGGTACCCAAGCAAAACTAATCTTCCTTTGTATTGCAGGTTAAGAAGGGTATCTGGTATCTCGATAGCGGATGCTCTAGACACATGACTGGAAAGAAAAGCCTGCTCGCTGAATACAAGGAAGAGAAGGGTCCCTCTGTGACTTTCGGTGGAAATGGAAAAGGACACACCCGAGGGTATGGTGTACTTTCAAATGGTACAACATCCTTCAGAAGAGTCGCATATGTTGAAGGGCTGAAGCATAATCTTCTGAGCATCAGTCAGCTTTGCGACATGGATAACAAAGTGATTTTCACTAAGGAATCCTGCTTTGTCTCTGACAAAAAGGAGAAGATAGCTCTCAGCGGTTATCGTTTGGAAAATGTTTACGTTATAAACATGGACTCAACAACCACTGAGAACTCCTGTTTCTTCTCAAAGGCATCTTCTGATGTCAACTGGCTATGGCACAAGAGGCTCTCACATCTCAACTTCAAGACACTGAATACTCTTTCATCCAAAGAGTTAGTCACTGGTCTACCTCAACATTCATACGCCAAAGAATCCTTATGTTCAGCGTGTGAAAAAGGGAAGCAGACCAAGGCAAGCTTTAAGTCCAAGCAAGTTTCCTCAGTGTCATCTCCTCTTCAACTACTCCATATGGATTTGTTTGGTCCCGTTAACAAACAATCCATCGCTGGAAAGAAATATACGCTGGTCATAGTTGATGAATTCTCTCGTTACACATGGGTAATGTTTCTCCGTTCTAAGAGTGACACCCCTGAAGAACTCATCACCTTTGTTCGGAAGATGGAAACTCTGAACAATATGACTGTTCGCTCAATAAGGAGTGATCATGGAACTGAATTCAAAAACAGTTCTCTTGATTCCTTCCTTGAGAGCAAGGGTATTTCTCACAACTTTTCGTCAGTGAGAACACCACAACAAAACGGAGTCGCTGAAAGAAGAAATAGAACAATTATTGAAGTTGCACGTTCAATGCTCAGCGATTCTCACCTGCCTACTCAGTTTTGGGCAGAAGCTGTCAACACGGCTTGTTTTACGCAAAACAGGTCGCTGATAGTCAAAAGATTCAAAAAGACAGCCTATGAACTTTTTCATGGGAGAAAGCCTTCAATCAGCTTTCTTCACATCTTTGGTTGTCAGTGTTTCATACTGAACAACAGAGATGCCCTTGGAAAGTTTGATCCTAAGGCTGATGATGGAATCTTTCTTGGATACTCCTTAGTTTCCAAAGCCTTCAGAGTCTTCAATCGAAGAAGACAAACTGTAGAAGAAACTATTCACGTCACGTTTGACGAATCCCGTTCAGCGAACTCTAAACCGAACGCTGATACAGAAGAACTGAATCAATGGATGTTTTCTCATCTTGGTGATTCAGAAGATGTTCCCACTACTCATACTCATACAACTGAAAATGATGGTCCTACTATCATTCCCAATATGCAGAATAGTGAAGCTGAAACATCTTAGGTCTCAGCTGTTCCTATAAACACTATACCCGCAGTTGATCCAAATGTCTCAGAAATTCCATCTATTTCTCAGCAATCAGTGAATGAAGTGACAAATGCAAGCATTCCTCTCTTAGCTGATAATCCAGAAGTAGCTGAAGCCTCATCTTCAGTTTCTCCAGTTCAGACTGAGTCAGCGACGCATGCTCCGGCTCAGCGATGGACTGTAAATCACCCAATCGATCAAATTCTTGGTGATCCCAACGCTGGTATTCAGACTCGTAGAAGTGCAGGTAATATTTGTTTATTTGTTAACTTTATTTCTCTAACTGAACCAAAGAAAATAGATGATGCCCTCAGAGATCCAAACTGGGTCAGCGCTATGCAAGAAGAGCTGACTGAATTCGAAAGAAACAAAGTTTGGAAACTTGTTCGGAGACCAACTGACAAAACAGTGATAGGCACTAAGTGGGTCTATCGAAACAAGTTGGACGAACATGGTACTGTAACTCGCAACAAAGCTCGTCTTGTTGCTCAGGGATACAGACAAGAGGAAGGTATAGATTATGACGAAACCTTTGCTCCTGTAGCAAGACTTGAATCTATTCGTCTTTTCTTAGCATATGTTGTACACAAAAACTTCACTGTACATCAAATGGATGTTAAGTCAGCGTTTCTAAATGGAAAGCTGAATGAAGAAGTTTATGTGGAACAACCTCCAGGATTCTCAGATCCTAAGCGTCCAGGTTATGTTTATAAGCTGGATAAGGCACTTTATGGCTTGAAGCAAGCTCCTCGTGCATGGTATGACACTCTTTCTACTTATCTCCACCTTGAAAATTTTGAGAGAGGTAAGATTGACAAAACTTTGTTTTTTAGAAAAATAAAAGGTCATATCATTTTAGTTCAAATATATGTTGATGACATTATATTTGGTTCTACTAACCCTGAGCTTTGTACTCGTTTCGCTGATAGAATGAAAGATGAGTATAAAATGAGTATGATGGGTGAACTAACATATTTCCTTGGTCTTCAGATTAAGCAAACTGAAAAAGGAACTTTTATAAATCAGGGAAAGTATGTTAAAGATATGCTGAAGAAATTCGACTTAACTGAAAGTTCAGCTATGAAAACCCCTATGGCACCACCGCTGATACTTGATAAGGACACAAAGGGTGTTCCTGTCAATGTCACGCTGTACCGTGGGATGATCGGCTCACTACTGTATCTTACAGCTAGCCGACCCGATATTATGTTTGCAACATGTCTGTGCGCACGATATCAAGCTGAACCTAAGATATCTCATATGAAAGCTGTAAAGCGAATCTTTCGATATCTTAAGGGTACAGCGAATCTAGGTCTTTGGTATCCCAAAGATTCAGGATTCGATCTAACCGCCTATTCAGACAGTGATTTTGCAGGTTGCAAAATGGATAGGAAAAGCACCACAGGAGGATGTCAGCTCCTGGGTGGAAAGCTGGTAAGTTGGACAAGTAAGAAGCAAAACTCAGTGTCCACTTCCACAGCTGAAGCTGAGTATGTAGCCGCTGGAAGCTGCTGTTCTCAAGTCTTGTGGATGAGAAATCAACTACTAGACTATGATCTTCAGCTCTCCAAAATTCCAATCTATTGCGACAGCACAAGTGCCATCGCTATAGCAAACAATCCAGTGCTACACTCAAAGACAAAACACATAGAAATCAGATATCATTTTATCAGAGATCATGTGATGAATGGTGATATAGAACTTCATTTTATCCCAACTGATTATCAGTTAGCTGATTTGTTTACCAAACCTCTTGATGAGACAAGATTCAACTTTCTCATTAGCGAGCTTGGAATGCTGAACTTTGAAGGATAAATCTTCAGCGGTCCACATTTAATCAGCTATACGTTTATACATTCTTGTATAGGCTCTGGATAAAATAAACTTGTACAATTCATTTCATCATCTTCTCTCTGAATAAATTTGGTTAAACTGATATCAAGGTATGTTTTCTCTCTCTGACAAATCGCATGAAAATGCAAGATTTCAAATTCTTTCATCGCTGAATATCTCTTCCTTAACAGCGATATTTTGAAATTTCTTAAAACCCTCACTGATATTTCTATTCAGTGCTTCATATTTTCCAAAGAGTCCCTGAGTTTTTCTTTCAAAACCTCAGAGACAACGAAAGAATGTGAAAGGACAGTTGTGACGTCATTACAACGGATAACACCAGGCACGCTCTTTTTCTGACACACGTTTGCACGTTTCGTTGTCTATCCAATCAAATGCAAACACGTGTCCGTGTCATGATGAAAAACTTTCCCGCTCAAGTTTTTCTCTCTCTACTCTCTTCCTATATAAACACTCTCAAAGTTTATATTTGTCTTTTACGCGAATCAATCTTTCTCCGCAAGAAAAGAACACTGTTGCATTTTGTGCTCTCAATCTTCAAGAACTGTTCATCATCTTCTTCATCAAACTCAAGGTTAATATGTTCTTATCTATTATCAAATGCGAATAACTTGTTTTCGATCTTATCATTGTTTTACACAAGATCAAACAAAAGAACTCAAAAATAAAATCATTTTCTTTCATGGTTTTATAAACACAACCATTTCATGGTTGTTCTTCAAGTTTTAAATCTAAAATCTTAAACTTGTTCTTCTTTCGTATCCATTTTTTAAAACTGGAATACAAGGCTTATAGGTGTTATATTAGTTTTTTTTTAAACAAGAAAAACCCTAATCTTCATTAAGACTTTTTGTCTGAATGAAATGGACAAAATTCGAAAAATCTTAATGGAAATTTTCTTTCCACATTAAGATATTTCTTATTTGTTAACATCTTTGGTTGAACTGATAATACAGTGAAATGGCAACTTCAAAGCTGAATGTTACCGCTGAGTCCATCTCCGCTGATTCTGAGGAACTGGAAATCACCAAAGCTCCTCAGGTTAAGTTTGAGCTGGATCAACTAGACTGGACAAAGGCAAACAACCTCTCAGCGCTTCTTGAGTTTCCTCCTCGGAAGCAGGTATCCCATCTAGACGACGCTGTAAATTTTTTGAAGAATAGCCCCATCTACACAGCACTGACAATCACACCTCCTGCCAGTCAGCGTCTATTATCCCAATTCTGGTACTCTGCCAGACACACCGACCTACCCTCCGCCAAAGATCCATCTAAAACCATCGACTGCATACTCAGCGATACTGAGTATGGCACCATCAAGATAACCCCCGCAATAATCCGCAAAGCTCTGAAATTCCCTAACGCTACCTCAGAAAATCCTTTCATTCCATTTCCTGACCACAAGAAGCACGCTGACAGGGAAGAAATCATTGCTTTCCTTGATGCGATGGGTTACATCTGGGAGACTGGAAGAGACAAGCTACCTGAGAAGAAGCTGACGCTGATAAAGAAATCCAAGATGCCCAGCGAGATGAACTTCATCTTCGCTCACCTGATCAGCTGCATGACAGCGAAATCCGGATCTTCTGATCAAGCCGCTCAACCTCAGCAGGCCATGGGTTACGCACTGCTGAAAGGTCTCAACATTGACTGGGCCTCCATCATCTATGAAGACCTCATTCAACGTGTTGATTCTGCCGCTGACCGACCAGCATGGGTTCCTTACCCACGATTCATCAGCGCCATCTTTCAATATGGCCTGAAGGACAGCTATCCTGAAGAGGGTGATCTGAAACTCTCTCAGATTGGCCCTAAAGTTCTCGACTTCAAGCCTATCGCCAACGAGGTACGTCTCTCTACCCTTCTCACTCTACTTAATTCTCCGCTTTCTGTGGCTCCTTCAGCGACAATACCCCTCGCTGATTCCCAGGCCACAAAATCCATTCCTTCTAAGAAAAGGAAACAATCTCTTACCCCTCTTGATTCCAAAAGGATTAAGAAAACCAAGGAGCTACCCCAGCAATTCCATGCTGAAGACTCCTCAGCTCATTCTGAAGAGCTGAAGGAAAGTTCCGTGGTACGCTCTGCCACACCAATTCAAGCCATCCCTTCTAAACCTACTTCAGCGTCCCTACACGCTGAGGTTAGAACTTTGGAATCTACCCTACCTTCTTCAGTCTCTCAAAAGACTGATGAAGTACTTCTCAGCGAATCCAACGCTGAACTTGCAACCCAACCCCAATTCTTATCCTTCGATCCTCCCTCTACTTCTTTGGACACTCCTCCAGTTAAAGCTGGAGATGCCATCATTCAAGAAGCCGTTGAAGCTTCTCAGCGAATGACGAAGAAAGGACCTGCAGAGATCTCCATCCCTCACGGAACTTTTGAGGGAGATATGGAACACTATGGAGGGACTCGAAACTTTGATGAGTTCGTCAACGCTCCTGCAGGTACAGATCCCACCTTAAACACTGTAACTAAACCTGAAACTTCTGAGCTTTCCTTTGTTCACAAGTACTTATATGTTACAGGTCCTTATTTGGGAGACATCAACCAGTCTCTGAAGTCCATGGAGATGAAACTTACAGATCTCACCACCGGTCTATCAAATAACTCTACAGCTGTAACAAACGCTGGAGAGAATCTGACGAAGCTGACTGCTGTGGTGGAAAAGAAGGCCTCCTCTGATGACATCAAAGACCTTGATAAAACTCTCGCCGACTTTGCCAAAGTGCTCTCCGACATCTACACTGACTACACCAACCTCAAATCATCAGTTTCCACCGTTTCCAGCGAGGTTACAACGCTGAAGAAATCGGTTGGTACACTCGAAGGTGATATGTCAGTGGTCAAGACCGACTTGGGCTCAGTGAAGACCGACCTTAGTTCTGTCAAGACAATGATCGAGACGCTGGTGAACAGGGCAAACAATCCAGCTCCTGCTCCGGCCCCTGCACCTATTTTGGACTCATTCATCGCAGAGGATCGCCAAGAGCTGAAGAAAATCACGCCTGCTATTTCTGGCCTAGAAGACAGAATAGCTAAGCTTGAAGGTTGTGTGAAAGTCTCTGGCCCAGAAGACAGAGACAACACCAATGCTGAATCTACCCATTCCTCCCCCGCCCATCATGAGAAAGAGGGGGAGAAGAGCGCTGCACAGGAGAAGAGCGTTGAAGATCAAAATAAGAGCGCTGAAGACCTTTCCCATGATGAATCTATCAGGGGAGAGGGTAATGAAGATCTGATTACTGGACCTCAGGGAGATGAAAACCCTGAGGGAACCGAGAACCTCGCCTCTGTATCTGAGGGGGAGCAACTCGAAGAAGATGCTGAGGAATCCGAAGCAGAAGAAGACGAAGACATCGACATCCCTGAAGCTGAACCATCCTCCTCTCCAAGGAACGATGATGATGATGATGATGAAGATGACGAATTCTTTGTCGTCAAACATGCTCCTCGAAAATCTCTTAAAGGGATTGTGATAACCGAATCCACAGGGGAGAAGACAAAAACAAAGACAAACCACTCAGCCTCTGGCGCTGAGAAAAGCAAAGACAAAGGCATCGCTGAAGATGATAATCTGGCGATCCTACTTGCAAAGCCGATTTGTCAGGTACACTAAACTTATTTTTCCTTCCCTGATCATCTCTGAACAATCAGTTATCCATTCCACAAACACCATACACATCCACATTTTTTTTCTATCTTTTCTACCCAAGTTCTTCTACCCAGTTCTTATTTGTAAGATCGCTGCGTTTCAGCTAGTCCTCTCCCCTGTTTGAGGATATCGCTGAAATATCTTCTATTGCGACTTCACCAATAATTCCAGCTACCGCTGAAGACATAATCCCAGTCTTAGATTTAATCTCTGAGACTGATGAATCAGAAGAACAACCTCTCTCGCACAGAAACAGACCTTCCTCAGTTTCTCAAAAGCTGAGTGAAGAAGATCAAAAGAGGAGAGAAGAAATGATAAAGCGATTCGAGGATCAGCGAATCATCCTAAAGCGCGATCAACTACCTTCAGTTCCTCCTAAGTTCAGAATTTCAAAAGCTGAATACCAGGATCATCTCAGAGCTGAACGCCTCATCGCTGAAAGGAAGGAAGCTGAAGATAAAGACAGAGAATACGCCATCAAGCTCACTCAAGAATCTGTCAAAGACCCCAAGCTGAAGCGTATTCCCATTCAAATCCAACGAAAGCTTTGGGAACAAGCCCAGAAGATCGTGGAAAAGAAAGCTGAAGTTTCTCAGACCACCCTGATCTGGTGTAAAGAGAAAATCCACTTCAGATATCGTCCAGCGAAGATCAACAAGGTATTCATCTCTGGAAGAACCTCCATCGGAGTACCTATTGTTGACATCAAACTGTTCAGAGAAGATGGCTCATCTGAAACCTTTCGTGTTGACACTGTAAAAAGGTATGGTCTCTCTGAATGGCTGGAGATGAGGTTAGCTATCCAACCATCAAAATCTAAGTACAAGGATCATTTCGAAAAGCTGATAAACAGACAGATCGATTTGATATCTTCTTGTGTGGATATTCCTCCTGTTCCTGATCTAAAGCCGAAAAGAAAAGGGGGCTCACCAAAGAAGAAACGTCAAGATTCAAACTCATGTCCTGTCATACGAAATGAAACTGGAATTGGTTTCTCTCGCGCTGAAGTACTTGGTCCTGATCCTGATCTATCTGCCCTTGACATCTCTTTGCCACCATGTGAACTTTTCGTCCCTGGTAAAGTCATCAGTAATCCTTATGGAATATTCTTTCTTGACTACGACGGACGTAAATGCTTTCAACGGATCGCTGAGCTTCCAATCACTCCAATCGAACAGTTCAGAGATCTCATCTACTGGTGCGACTTCAGAAAAGACATTCAGGCACGACACCTAAAACCCTTGATTTTTGAAGCTGCTCTAAAGCTAAAGAATAAAGGAGAAAAGGTTCCTGACTGGATGATTCCAACTGAAAAGACAACCCTTGATGAACTTCTCATTAAGGAAGAACCCTTTGAAGGCTGACAACAATCACCACTTTCTCTATTGTATCAGTCATCCTTCAGCACTTGTAATTTATTTCGCTTGTACTTGTAATCTTTCTTATTCATATTGTAACCTGATTCAAAGATTTAAAGAAAGATTTCAGCGAATGTACTTTACTCCATCAGTACTGAAAAGATCCCAGAAAACAGTAAAAGGGACAAATATTTTATGAGTTCTTTTTATCCTTATGTTTTCATTAAATAGCAATTTTCTTTGTTGCTATGTCATAATCAAATAGGGGAGATTGTTGATCCAAACCCTCAGTGATTTGATAATGACCCTATCTTAAATACTTAGTGAAAATTGTAAGTAAACAATATGTATCAGAGTTTCACTATCGCTGATAAGTACTAAGATCTTACAGTACTGCTGATAGGAACTCTCGCACTTTTAGATTAAACATTCAGCGAACACTGTTCACCATATCGCTGAGTCTGTTCAGTCCTTATGGTGATCGCTGATAAGTTAGTTGTTTACTTATGATCCCTGAAGACAAGATTCACGTCAACAAAGGTTCTACGCTGAAGTCGAAGATCAAGCTCAAGAACCAGCGACAAGTCTCCTAATGAACTGATGCGGATCAGCGAAGACTCAGATTTGTCCACTCAACGTGAAGTATCAAGTACAAGACTTCAGCTATCGCTGAACTTTATCATTCGCTGAATAGTAAATGATAATCGTTGAATCAACGAAAGCTGATCATGAAGTCCTCCGTACAAAGTACTTTTGTCTTAACCTCCCTTGCACGCCACCGTACGAAATGTCAGAAAAGAACCTCCGAAAATCTGAAATCGTACAACCACTCTGATACTACACTGTTCATTCATGCGGCTACTAAAGTTGTCAACAAAGGTCAATGACATGCAACCAATCCGCTGATGACACGTGTAAAGTGTATACTGAATTGCATTAAATGCATGCAGTATATAAAGAGATGAACTCACTTCATTTGAAGTAACTTGCTAACTCTGACAAGTTCAAATCTCTCAAGATAGGATTTTATTAGTAATCTCCTTATCTTTCTTAGTGCAAGAAAACCTTAGTGTTCCAACTTGTTTAGATTTAGGTTTATCCTTAATCTTGTTTCCGCAACAAGCTGTAAATTGTTAATGATTTATCAATAAACAATTTAGAAAAGTAAAATAGTGTGTTTGTATTCAACCCCCCCCCCCCTTCTACAAACTTGTTTAGGCCTTTCGGGACCAACAAGTGGCACACTATGATTGGTCCAAGGGTTTGACCTGCCACGTGTTATTAAGTCGCAGTGAACTAACCACGAGATGACAAACGTTCAAGTCGCAATAGAAGGTTGCGACTTGATACTGTTCACATGATGAAGTCTCAATACACAGTTGCGATTTTGGCACTGTTCACGTTGTCAAGTCGCAGTCCATGGTTGCGATTTGGCACTGTTCACATTGTCAAGTCGCAGTCCACGGTTGCGATTTGGTACTGTTCACATTGTCAAGTCGCAGTCCACGGTTGCGACTTGGCACTGTTCATGCTCTGAAGTCGCAGTGTACGGTTGCGATTTTGGAAAATATAAGCACATTTAGAAATCGCAATAGAAGGATGCGATCTCTCACTGTTCACATGTGAAATCGCAAGTGTGAGTTGCGATTTTAATAAAATTTTGACATTTTTCAGTTTAAAAAAAATTAAAAAAATATTATCACATTGAAAGATGTCCAACTTCCAATTGATTAGCCACGCAAGGTATTAAAACATTTTCACTCCCCCTTAAGTGATGCAAGTAAGCTTTAGAAAAATGATTTTCATCATCTAAGGGTTTGTGTTTGAAAAACAGATTAGAGAACATACCTTGTGATCTTCAAGTAAGGAGCACAGGAAATCAACACTTACAAGCTTAGTCAGAAATGCACACTCCCCCTATTCTTGTGCATACTACTTAGTTTGTACTCCCCCTGAGACTATGAACACACCTCATGCAGGCATAGATATCATAACAAGAAATCGAAAGTAATAAAGAGAATAAACAATGAAAAACAACAAAGACATTAAAATAAAATATCTTATATTGAGAGTAGAATGAGATGAAAATTTGTATGTATCAGTCTAGATAGAGATAACTAGAGTGAACTACACATATTTCCATCCATTAAATGATCAATATAGAATATTAAACTTTCATGTTCAACATGCCGAGCTTGGATACTAAGAAATTAAATCGTTTTTCATCCAAGGCTTTCGTAAAGAGATCGGCAAGTTGAAACTCAGTTGTAACAAAGTATAATTCAATTGTACCTTTTTCAACATGATCTTTGATGAAATGATACCTGATGTCTATGTGTTTGGTCTTTGTATGTTGGACCGGGTTAGCTGATATTGCAATTGCACTCTTGCTATCACAATAAATGGGGATCTTCTCATACTTGAAATCATAGTCAGACAGTTGAGTCTTCATCCACAGAACTTGTGAACAACAACTGGCAGCGGCCACATATTCTGCCTCCGCAGTTGATGTTGAAACACAGTTCTGTTTCCTCGAGGACCAACTTACTAGTTTATCACCCAAAAACTGGACATGACCAGATGTGCTCTTCCGGTCTAGCATACTACCTCCATGATCCGCATCAGAATATGCAGTGAGTTCAAATCCTGTTCCCTTCGGATACCACAGACCAAGGTACGGTGTCCCCTTCAAATATCGAAAGATTCTTTTAACAGCACTCCGATGTGATACCTTTGGTTGTGCCTGAAATCTTGCACAGAGACATGTTGGAAACATTATATCTGGACGACTTGCCGTCAGGTACATTAATGAGCCTATCATACCTCGGTAATTCTTAACATCTACATCTTCACCAAGTGGATCCGGACCTATTTTAGATCCAGGAGCCATAGGTGTACCAATAGAGGTACAATTTTCCATCTAAAATTTCTTCAAGATGTCAAACACATACTTCAACTGGTTGATGAAGATACCTGTTGAGAATTGCTTGACTTGTAATCCAAGAAAGAAATTAATCTCTGCCATCATACTCATCTGGAATCTGGTCATCATTATACCCGAGAACCAAGTACACAATCCAGGGTCAGTTGAACCAAATATAATATCATCAACGTAAATTTGTACTAGAAGGATCTCACCATTTTCATGCAGAGTGAAGAGAGTTGTGTCGATTTTACCTTTTCGAAAGCCAGCACCAAGTAGGTAGGTAGATAAGATTTCATACCAGGCGTGAGGGGCTTGTTTTAGACCTTAGAGAGCTTTGTCAAGAATGTAGACGTGATCTGGTTTATCTTTGTCCACAAAACCCTCCGGTTGAGAAACATATACTTCTTCTTTCAATACACCGTTCAGGAAAGCAGTCTTCACGTCCATTTGATAGACAGTGAAGTTTCTGAAAGCGACAAATGCAAGAAACATCCGAATTGCCTCTAAACGAGCCACCGGTGCATACGTCTCATCGTAGTCGATTCCCTCTTGTTGCCTATACCATTTGGCTACAAGGCGTGCTTTATTTCTCACAACAATCCCATCTTTATCTTTCTTATTCTTCAGGACCCACTTGGTACCAATTACCGTTTTACCTTTGGGTCTAGGAACTAAACGCCACACGTTCAATGCTTTAAACGAATTTAGCTCATCTTGCATGGCAATGATCCAATCCGGATCTTCTAAGGCTTGTCGAACTGTTGTGGGCTCAACTTGACTTAGAAAGAGCGCGTAAAGAACTTCATTAGCCGTTGCAGATCTTGTCTTCACAGGTTCGGAGACGTCACCAATGACTTGTTCAATGGGGTGACTCTTAGTCCATCTTGAAGCATGAGGATGAACAATTATAACACCATAGTTGGGATCCACTAAGGTAGGATCTTTATCAAAGTTCAACTCTATTGTCAAGGTAGGTTCCGGTTGTCGGGCGGGTTCATTGACAGAAGTGTCAACAGTAATTGCCTCCGGTTCTGCTTCAGAAGATGACTCATGTTGAGTTGCAGAATCCTCACCATTGGCATTAGAAGGTGTACCTGACGAAGAAGCACCATTCGTGGATACATGTTGTGTTGCTTGTGGAGATACCATATGCGTGTTACTTGAAGACGAAGCAGGAGTTGTTGCACCAGATGAAGGAGTAGTCAGTTCCGGTGTAGGCCCTGACAATGTAGCATTAGCTGGTGGTGTGGCAACATTTCTCCTGTTAGTTATAGATGAAGTAGGTTTATCACTACCGAAAAAATCATCATAAAAATATTCAAACAAAAAATCAAGATCATTAGGTTTAGAGTTAGAGGTAGATGCTTGATCCTTGTTTGAAGATCTAGTCACCATAGGACGAATTTGTCCAGATGCTAGTACTCCAGATATTGCGGGTTCTGTACTATTTTGCACAGAAGCCAAGTCTTCAGTTTCATCAAATCTGACATTTACGCTTTCCTTCACAGTTCTAGACGATTTAAGATAGACTCTGTATGCTTTTGATGTGAGCGAGTATCCGATGAAAACGCCCTCAATACCCTTTGGACTGAATTTCTTCAAGTTGTCATTGTCGTTCAGCACAACACACCTGCATCCAAACACACGAAAGTAGTGTATCACAGGTTTTCTATTATTAATCAGTTCATATGGAGTTTTACCAAACCGACGATGGATTATAGAACGGTTTTGTGTATAGCATGCCGTAGCAACAGCTTCAGCCCACAAGAACAGAGGTAGATCAGCATAAGACAGCATCGTTCTGGCAGCTTCAACAAGTGTGCGGTTTCATCTTTCAACGACTCCGTTCTGCTGAGGAGTTCTAGCCGCAGAATACTGATGAGATATTCCTAACGATTTAAAGAAATCATCAAGAGTCTTGTTCTTGAATTTTGTCCCGTTGTCTGACCTAACAGTCTGAACTGATTGTTGACGGTTCACTTGAAGTTGCTTGATTAACGAGATGATCAAGTCAGGTGTTTCGTCTTTTGATCGAAGAAACTTGACCCAAGTATATCTCGAATAATCATCGACAATCACTAACACGTATCGTTTGGCACTGACACTCTGAGTCTTCATTGGACCACAGAGATCCATATGAAGGATTTCTAAAGGTTTGTGTGTGCTGGGTTCGGGTTTCGGTGGATGAGGAGCTCGCTTTATCTTCCCCTTCTCACAAGCAATACAGAAGTTGTCTTTCTCAAACTGCAAAACTGGTAGACCTATAACTAAATCACCCAACGTTAGCTTTTGAATGTAACGAAAGTTGAGATGAGATAGTCGTCTATGCCATAACCAACTCTTTTCCATAGTTGCCTTAGTCAACAGACACACGTCATTCTTCGGCTTAACCTTTGATAGATCAATAGTGTAAAGATTTGATTTTCGCGAACCAACTAGAAGTTCATTTCCTCTGTCGGTTAGAATTGCACACCGGGTCTTCTTGAAATGGACTTCTAGGTCTTTATCACAAAACTGACCTATACTAAATAAGTTATGCCCTAAGCCTTCAACATAATTCACTTTAGTTATTCTGACGTTGTCGGCCACAATATCTCCATAACCCATGATTTGAGCGTAATGATCATTTCCAAACTTAACTTTCCCTCCATCGTGTTTCACAAAATTGCTCAACAGCTCCTTCCTTCCTGTCATGTGTTTTGAGCAACCAGAATCCAAATACCACACATGACGGAGCTGCAAAATGGGATTTAAACAGTTTTAGGTACCCACTGCCAATTGGGTCCTTTCGGGTTAGGAGAATTAACCTTTTTCTTTGAATTGTAGTGGTTATAATATCTATTTGAATAAAAACAATTTGAACCATAGAAGTTATAACCAAACCACGAAGAATAATCAGACTTGCAGATAAAATCATCTACACCACAAGAAGAGCAACAAATTTGATCATGTGCTAAATTAATCAGTTGTTGCATAGAAGAAATCTTGTACGAAATTACAAGTTTTTGTTTGTTTGAAGCAACACGATTACTAACATTAGAAACAAAAGTGTTTTTCTTGGAATTAAAAGCAACAGTAGATGATTTTCTCTGGGCCACATCATGTGTGAACTCCTTTATTCTCCACTCAACCCGCGAGTTGTTTCTTAAATTACGATCTGAAATGGAATCAAGATAAGAATCGTAAGCGTAGGAATTTTGAACTTTAGAAGATTTAGATTTGCGCTTATTTTTCTTCTTTTTCTTAACGGTTTTAGAAGATTCCCCCTCGAAAAATTCTCCTTGGGTTTCTCTTCCTTGACCAAAAAGTCAGAATGATCTGGAAGTTTTGCACTAAAGTCAAAATTAACATTCTTTTGTTGAGCTTGCTTATCCTTCCTTTCGCAAGGAGTGTCAATAACATGATCAACTTTAATATCATTGGAGGAGGAGTTATGAGAGAGGTCACAAGAATTTTCATTAACAGGTTGTTCCTCAATCTCAATGGGACCAAAATCATCCAAGTCATTCGCCATCATGCTTCTGTTATTAGTATTGCCTATGAAGGCTTTGCATGAGGAAGCATATGAATCATAGGAAGCTTTGCTAGCAAACTCTGTCATAGCTTCAGTGGATAAACTTGTCAATTTTCCCATCAGTCTTGAGATTTCATTTTGAAAGTATTCTTTATTGGACTCAAGATCATTTCTCTCTTTGATCAAAATGTTTTCTAAATCAGATATTTTCTTTATAAGAAAAACATTTTCAGTTTCAAAAGATGTTCTTTCGAATTTAAATCTCTCTCTTTCTTTCTCAATATTTTCTTTTTCAAGAAATAGCTTTTTCTGAAAATCAGAGACTTGTTGTGAGAGATTCAAACATCTAAGTTCAAGAGATTTCTTTTCTTCTAAGGTTTTTGAAGACGAAACAGAAACAACCTTTTCAGATTTGTCATTCATGGTATTTATCAAAACAGTTAACATCACTTCCTTTTCGATATCAAAAGCAAGTTGATCGTCATTTCTGACTTCTTCAATTTTGCTTTTAATATTCAATTCAAGATCGACAAGCTTCTGTTCAAGCACCAAGGGAGGATAATATATTTTTCCATCAGAAACGGGTTTTGATACAGTTCCCTTTGGTGGCTGAACAATATAGCTTTCAAAATAGTCATTAGGCAAGGTTTTCTTATCTTGCATAGCCTTCCTATTTGCCTGATCATAAATATAAGGAAGTTGTATGGTTACAGTTGTCTTTCTTTTAACTTCTTCCTCAACTCCTTGTTCCTCCTCATTAAGCCATTTAATCTTGAATTTAGGATCTTTTAGAAACTTAAGCCATCGAAACTTGTATAAACAAGGTGCCTTTTTCAAAGCATTCTCCAAATAATGAGGATTGTCATATCCCAAACCCCATTTTGAATTGTAATATCTGAAATTCTTTGGTGTGTTTAGAAAAATGGTTTGTTCAGATTGACCAAGTTTATACAATTTCGCTTCTAGATCACTTGTCTTTTCAGACAATTCGTTATTAATATCTTTGTAAGAACGCAACATTTGTTCAAGTTCATTCTTCCTATTTTCAGCAATTCTTACATTTTCTCCCATTTCATCCATTTTTCTTCGGAAATAAGTGCGGGATTTTTCGATTTCAACTCGTTCAATTTTCAAATCATCATTTAAATTTTTATGGTCAATGATTGTTTGTCTTTGAAGTTCAATTGTTTTATGTGCCTTAATGAGTTTCTCGCTTTGTTCATCAAGTTTTAATTGAAAAACTTTAAACTGATTACCAAAATGATTAATAGTGCAGAGATCTACCTCATCTGTCTCAGGCGCCGCATCAGCCTCTGAATCCTCATCATCTCTGCTCATCAAGCACATCCTAGCAAAAGCAGCTGTGTCTTCCTCTCCTTCATCATCTGTCTGGTCCAACCAATACTCTTCCTCCACTGGAAGCTCAATTCCTGACTCTTTCTGTTCGGCTAACAATGCCTTCTGCTTGTAGTAGTCAGAATTCTTTACTTTTGGTTTCCAGCAGTCTTTGGAGAAGTGACCGGTCTTCCCACACTTGTAGCACTTTTGCTCTTCATCCTTTTTATCACCATACTTCTTCACCTCCGACCTTTTACCATCTTCCCTATGATCATCAAACTTCTTTGACTCAATCCGATTCTTGTGTTCAAAGTGTTTAGAACCAGATGAGTAACGTTGGTTATTTGATCCAAGAGTTTTTACAAATCTGTGTTGAAAGGCCTTGGAAAGAAGTATCATAGCCTGCCTTAAGCTTTCTGCTTCATCCAAGTCAGCTTGGTCTAACTCATATTCTTCTCTCCGAACACTCTTGCCCTTAGCTTTTCTTGACAACAATGCTAACGGTTCACTTTCAAGCTCATCCTCTTCTTCTTTCTTCTCAGCCCCCACCATCTTCTTTTCCTTCTTACCATTCTTCTCATTTTTCACCAACTTCTTCCTTTTCAGCTCAGCATCATCTTCATCTTGCTTTAAGGTTTCAAACATTTGTTGTAACGGAAGAGAATCCAGTTGAGAATTCTGTTTCATTCTATGAGCATACTTCTTCCACTCGGGCTGAAGTACATTCAAGAACTTCACATTAGTCTCCATGATGGATTTTGATACTTTGTAACTATTGAGATCATTTAGGATTGTTGTGAAACGATCATATGCTTTATCTAAACTCTCACCCTCCTTTTGCTTGAAATTCTCATACGTATTGAAAACATTTGAGATTCTCAGCTGGTTTTCCACTTCTGACCCTTTGTATAATTTGATAAGTTCATCAAACATACCTTTACCTGTTTCACTCAAACTGTCAACCTTTCGATATATGTCGTTGGTTAAGGCTTGCATAACCAATGACCTAGCAGCTTTATCGGATTTGTATCTCAACAAATTGTTACCCGTGTAGTCCTTTGGCTGAATAACTAAGTTGTTACCATATGGGTCGTCTTCACGAACCTCTCCTAGAACCCCATTTATCAAGGATTCATGGATGAGAGCTCCATTTTCTTGTCGTTCAACGTAGTCAAGAAATTTGTCTTTCCAAATTTTAAAGTCTTTCGGGAAAAGAACAGGTGGTTTATCTTTTGAACCAATAGTCAACATATCTCTGGCAGTCATTTTGGATTACTTGTTGTTGATCGTTAAAAATCTGATTAATCTGATTAGGAGTTACTTTTAAAGTTTCAAGTTTATGTCTCAACACACTTAAAGTCGCAACCCAAACCAAGTCGCAACACTGAAGTCGCAACAGTTGAAGTCGCAATAACCTGAAGTCTAAATAACCTGAAGTCGCAATAACCTGAAGTCGCAATAACCTGAAGTCGCAATACCCGAAGTCGCAATAACCTGAAGTCGCAATTCCCAAAGTCGCAATAACCTGAAGTCGCAATTCCCGAAGTCGCAATTGAAGGTTGCGATTTGGTACTGTTCAAAGTGTAATGGATTGCGATTTGGGGGTAAGTCGCAATAGACAATTGCGATTTGGGAGCCAAGTCGCAATAGACGATTGCGACAATGATGAAGGTTAGTGGATTGCGATTTGTATGAAGATTCAAGGTCGAATCTTCAAAACAGATCGGATGAGGCTGAAATTTGGTGGGTAGGTTCGCGAGGCTATTCTGAGCAACTTTAGAACTTCAAGTTTTAACCAAAAACCAACAGAAAATGGGTTTTTGATCCAAAACAGTGTGCAGAAAGTTAAAGTACGAAAATGAGAAAAACTATCCAATCTGAGCTTCGATCCTGATGTTTTTGCGGAATAAAACACACAAAACTATCCTAGAAACAACCCTTGATCAATTCCAATCCATTAGAAGAACTCTAATGGCTAAAATCAATCAAAAATTGAAGAAAAAATGAAGAACACTCAAAAATGGAAATATTTCACTCAAACCTAATCAAATCAAAGATTTACAAGCTCTGATACCAATTGTGATCCCAGAACAAGTAATCAATCAATATAAATCATAAAAGAAGTCATCTCTATATTCAATAATCTCCAAATAGCTCACAAAACAATGAAGAACAATTACTTGTGTGTGTGGCTAGTGTGTGTGAGAATGACCTAATTCCCAAAAGGGAAATTAGCAAACTATATATACCTAGGGTATAGAATAGCATAATTACAAATATAGTCCCTCTACATGGTACAATAACATTTTAAGCACTAACATAATATTTATCTCTAATCACTTTCAAATCATGAACTCCTCAAAAACGTCATTTTTAAACAAGTTTATAAAAGAATAAACTTTCTGTAACTCTTTGGAAATTTATTCATACGCTTTCTAGTCTGTGTGGTTATGCACGTTCATTTCTGGTACTTATGTAGACAAAATTAAATATTCAAAAGTAAGAAAAAATAAATTAGGGGTCCATTTAAGGGTTCAATTAACCGACAATCCAAAGAAATCTCATTTCTAAATCTTGGAAATTTGTGACAAGTTGGGGAGTTGATGGAAATACACATCTTTCTAGTTTGTGGTTAAGTATCTTCTACACTTCCATTTCAAACACGTGTTCCGTTGATAAAATCAAACTCATCAACCTTAGAAAAGAATAAATTAGGGGTCATTTGTGGATAAAAAACTAGAGGCCACCACCAAAATAGACATGGCCATATGGGTAGGGCAGGCCAGGCCGGGCATAGGCGGACACATAAATTTTTTCTTACGATGGCACCTCTAACAAACCTAAAAAATTTCCACATCGCCCGATGTTGTTTTTAAATCTTGATACTAATGTCCTTAAATCTTGAATACAATATATAGTACTAACAATCCCCCATTTGGATTCAAAACTTAAAAAAGAAATTGTTTTTTCTTCAAAAAATATTTATGGATTGCATAACTTTATGGACGTTGAATTCAATCTCCCTTAAAAAAAATTCTTCAAATGAGGAGATTATTAATTTCAAGATATCGAGAAAATTCTTCAAATGAGGAGATTATTAATTTCAAGATATCTCAACATCCATAACTTTCTAGTTTCTCCGAGTTCCAGTTCCATAAATATGGATTGCATTTTAAAATTGTCTCCTTTGTTCTTCTCAAAATACATAATTTATCCTTTCTGATCAGATATTTGTTTCATCATCCATCTTATCTCTTTGTTCCATCTCCCCCTTTTTGATGATTATGAATATCATGATCATCAAAACTTCATTTATTCCGATCAACATCACTTTTACATTCTGAACTCCTTTTGATTAGACTAAAACTCCTTGTAAGGATAAGAACCATCCGTCAATTCCAAAACGTTTTTTCGAATCTTTTCAAATGTAACCCTGAATCACCGAATGCAACAATTAATAATGTTTGTAAGTAGCACAAAGCCACTTAGTACAATGGATGTACTTTGGAATGGAGCTTTTAATATTCACTCCTCAGGACTTCCATTCAATCATTGAGAATACAAGAAAAACTCTATGAATGTTAAGACAGGAAAACATTCTGTGCATGTATTAGAAAGAATTTAAGCATTTTGTGCTTTATCATGCTCATAATGTGTAAACTGTTGACACACAACCAATTGTGATATGTTCGTCGTTATATGGTTTAAATCATGCACAAAAATTAATGAATGTGTTAGTTAAATTTCATCACCTATAACATTAACCATATTCACAGTTTGCATACGAATTAACTTGCTAAGAATGCTCTAAACTCTACGAGGTGAATCTGCCTTGATCACCAAAATTTTCAAGATATCTTAAGCAATATAAAGGGATGAAACTCTAACCTGCCTACACCGGAGCAATTCCACATCTTCTTTATACACTATATGTGCCCCACATCTTACGACCTCTCGATCACATTGTATACTTATCGTGATAAAAAGACTGCCTTCAACAATAAGAGACCCATCTCCCACTCCATACTCATCATCCATATGCTGCTCCAAGAAACTCACCAGTATATACACAATCTGCACGCTCGTATTCTCAGTAAATGTAATACAATCAACCTCAGGCTCAGGAATGAGCTTTCCGTTGTTTTCAATACTGAGGAAGATCGAAGTAGGATTACACTCAGACACCCACTTCCCTCGACGTATACCACATACCGTGAACCCTATGATACGGGTATGATAGTTGGGAGGCAACTTAAATGTTATTGTGGATCCGTGTCGTTGCTCTTTGAACCAGCTTGGAATCTTGCTTCCAGGAATAGAGATACTTAATCGGCGATCTATGGCAGCACATTTCTGTAAGCATTAATAAGCATCATAATTCTATCGTTATTGGGCATCTCCAACCCGACATCAAATCTGATTTTATACACAATTCATTCCAGCCCAGCATCAAATCTGATTTTATACACAATTCATTCCAACCCAACAAGAATTTTAACAAAATTTTGGTGTTGGTGAATAGTATTATAGGAAATCTATATATGTTTAGAATATGAAATATACTTGCGATATTCTATTTTGTGTTAAAAATTGGAGATCAATTATCGATTACACCATTTTGGAGCAAGAAATGGGCAAATGGTTGAAGATGGATTTAGAGCATCTCCAACAGCTTTGCTAAAATAGAAAAAATTGGGTTCTTGTTCTCTATACTTCCCCAACAGCTTTGCTATCTTGTTTTCAATAATAGAGAAGACAAACAATTTCCATGTTTAGAGA
Organism: Saussurea involucrata; assembly: GCA_033807775.1. NCBI lineage: Eukaryota > Viridiplantae > Streptophyta > Magnoliopsida > Asterales > Asteraceae > Saussurea > Saussurea involucrata. The sequence goes on from CM066322.1 coordinate 167,897,180, forward strand.
ATTCTCTAAAACTTGATGGTAGGAGAGGGAAATGATTATTTTATTCAATCCCACCAATAAGATTAAACTTTTATAATTTTATATTAAGTTTTTTTTAAAGTGTATTGGGAAGAGAAATTAGAGAATATTATATTAATATAACTTGTGCTAAAATCTCTAAAATAGAAAACCTGGTGGAGATGAATGTAAATCTTTTTAGAAATTTTAACTTTTGGTTCTCTATTTTAGAAAAACTATAAAAAACCTGTTGGAGACGCTCTTAAGCACCAACCTCAGGAAATATATAATTTGTAGTATTATATGAGAAATGCAGAGATTTGTTGAAGCTTAATTGGGTTTTTATCAAACTAAGGATTTCAAAAAGATTTTTCTTCTGTTGAAAATTAATTCATAAATAAACTATAATGAGATACAAGAGAAGGAGATCGTCTACCTCAAGAAAAGATTGCTGCAACATCTTATTGAGGCATCTTTCATTCTCTTGATTTTCTAGAAGCTTCTTGCAACCAGAGAGCCATATCTCTCACAACCACATATAATTTTCCGTTAGATCTTCAATCTTTTCCAATGCTTTGCAATTGTGTGCCTTTAATACTTGTATCCCTGACGGGAGAGCTTGACAACTTTGAAGATGTCGGCAATCATTCAACTCTAAGCGTTTAAGACTTAAAACACGAGAGATGCTTGCAGGTAACTGGACTAACTTAGAGTTGCCACTTAGATATAATTCTTCCAAGAAGGAACACGCATCAAGATTATTGAAGAAGTCTTCATCTTCTCCATCAACAGAGAATGAGTCGCGAAGGTCGATGAGCTTCAAGTATGGCATAACCTGACAACAAAACTATAATCAATGTGACACATAACTGAATACAAATACAAATTTGTTAATTTATCTCCGTAGTTTTGTTTCTAACAGAATTTACCAATAAGTACCTTATTCTCCATCAACAAATGTACAATTTCACCTCCTATCTGTTATGCACCGGCCCAAGCCTAGGCCCAAGCCCAGTAGTATATTCTAGAATAATTGGTTAGTATAAAATAGGGGTGTGGGGGGAGAGTATAGGCATGTAGAATATTGTTAGGTTTGTCTTCTGGGAGAGTCTAGCCTCTCGAATAGCTAGTTTCCTATCATTTCCTTGTTAATTCAAGCATTTTACTACAGTTTGTTCCATTTGTTTTCATCTTAAGTGATCAATCAAAGTTGGTTCATAACAAATTGGTATCAGAGCGGTCCGAATCCATGGCTACAAATATGAGTTTCCAGGGGGTCGACTCTACGGTGAAGAAGGTGATTCCACTAAAATCCATAGTTTCTGATTTTCAACAACAAATCCAAAATCAGATGGAAATATTCGGTCAGTTCCTCAAACTTAAACTGAACGAGATGGCAATTGAGAATGCCAAAACTCACGCCGTCATTCGAGAGGTGCTAATTCTCCGTAAAGAGGGATGTAGCTATGTATCCAAACCAGTCCTCTACACCAAACCAGACGGTTCCCCACAGTTGCAGATCGAATCTGGAGGTACCACCGAGACCAAACCAGGGATTAGAAACAAAGGGGAGACTGTCCTTGACCAATATTCCGATTTCAAGAGTAACAATATTAGGGTCACGGCGTCACTCGAGAACGGAAGAGGAGAAGAAAAGGAAAATAGCGAGAAGGTGCAACCGATTGAGAAGAAGAGAGAACTCGTAGTCGGAGAAGGATCGTCAAGTTACATATTCGAGTTGGGAGGATACGAATCGACAAAGCAACGACACTCTGATAGTCCAGAATCCGAAGAATTTGGTTGGCGTCCAGATCCGGGCTCAGATCCGCCTGATAGAAACTTTTCTATACCTCTGGTTGATCCTTCATCGGATTCATCCACATCCTTGAGTTCGATTGACAAAAATAAGGAGAAGAATGAAAAACAGGAAGAGTCGGACGATCATTGTGAAAATGATTCAAGTATGAATTGTTAGAGTATTAATGTCAATATGTATAGTTCAGGGTCCTTTCTGTAATTGTGTGTAACTTATCTTGTATAAATTGTCTCTTAGGGTTTCATTATTAGGTTAGACACTTCATTTGTATTACTCTCTCAATATATGAAAACGGCTGATTCTGCCACCATCTCTAGTGTGTCTCTCTCAATCTATCAACCTACTCACATATTCTAACATGGTATCAGAGCTCTAGGTAAGCATCCTCAACCATCTTTCAGATCTGCATTCTCAAGTTTATTTCCCTTTTTTTGCTGCTGTCGATTTTGCTCAGAAAATCCATTCTCTGTTGGTTTTTTGACAAAATTCCAAGTTTTAAAGTTGCTCAGAATTTCATCACGAACCTACGTACCACTGCGACTTCGTACTATACACCTCCAAATCGCAACTGACCACTGCGACTTCGTACTATTCACCTCCAAATCGCAACTGACCACTGCGACTTCGTACTGTTCACAACCCCAAATCGCAACTGACCACTGCGACTTCGTACTGTTCACAACCCCAAATCTCAACTGACCACTGCGACTTCGTACTGTTCACAACCCCAAATCTCAACTGACCACTACGACTTCGTACTGTTCACAACCCCAAATCGCAACTGACCACTGCGACTTCGTACTGTTCACCTCCAAATCGCAACTGACCACTGCGACTTCGTACTGTTCACAATCCCAAATCTCAACTGACCATTGCGACTTGGTACTGTTCACAACCTCTTTTATTCAAACTCACAAATCAGAAACTCCTATTTTCGATTTTCAATTTCCTAATCCGTCAGATGGCCCTCCGTACCGAGTCTTAATACAGTGACTGCTCATATTGTCACTCTACTTCTCATCTTCTTCTCAACTGCCCAAATCGACAATGTCGCTGGTGCGGGATCACACAGCCACAACACTATGGGTCTGACTGTCTAAACCATCCAAGGAACTCAGGTAATCAACAACACTCCAGTCATCAAAAGCAACACCGCACTGCGGATCAATCTCGCAAGACTCCTCTACGCCAATCTCAGTCATATGTTGGATCAATCTCTCCAAACTCCTCTACTCCAGCAACTCAGACACCGCAAGAGCTTGTGGAACTTCTACGCCAAAACCAAGACCAAATAAAGCGACTCATGACAGGTTCTATGGGTATGCATAACACCAACTCATCACCTATGCATAACACCAACTCATCACCTGATCCTCTGGCACTCCTGCGACAAAACCAAGACCTAATAGAGCGCCTCCTGACAGGTTCTATGGGAATGAATTCTCAGTGCAATATATCATCACCAGGCAATCCTTGGCTATTCGACTCTGGTTGCTGTAACCACATGACACCTAAGGCTGGCGGGTTTATCTCTAAGCAAACCTCCAGCATGTACTCATCAGTCCGCACTGCGGATGACACTCGGTTACCCGTATCTTTCAGTGGAACTGTATCTACCACCAACCTTCAATTACCTGATGTGCTACATATTCCAAACTTATCTCTGAGTCTGATTTCTATCACTCAACTTATGGAATCCGGCCTAATTGTTTTGTTTCATCCTACTGGTTGTGTTGTGCAGGATCCAAAGACCAAGCAGATCCTTGGAGTAGGCCGTAAAGTTAGTCGAATGGTTGAAGTGGCCTACCTTCGTCTCCCCTTACAATCCTCAAATCATGTTGCCTCTGTTTCCAGTACCCCTTCCTTTGAATTGTGGCATAAACGACTAGGACATTTATCTCTAGCTAGGATAAAATTGTTAGCTAGTTCAGGACTGTTAGGCAACACCTCTTTTGAAAACATTTCTTGCTTATCCTGTCAACTTGGCAAACACCATGCCTTACCTTTTCAACTAAATGAACTCAATTATGCTTCCCCTTTTGACCTCATTCACTCTGATGTTTGGAGGCCAGCCCCACATCCATCTATGGGGGGTTATAGATATTTCGTTATCTTTATCGATGATCACACACGATTTACATGGATATATCTCATGAAACATCGCTCCGAACTACCTCAAATCTACATCACCTTCGCTCGTATGATCCAAACCTAGTTTTCTAAACCTATAAAGATTATTCGAGCAGATAATGCTATGGAATACAAAGAATCTTCTCTTCTCTCTTTTCTTCGATCTCAGGGTACTCTTTCTCAGTACTCCTGTCCAGGCACCTCTCCGCAAAATGAACGTGCAGAACGTAAACATCGCCATATCCTCGATACTGTTCGTACTCTATTAATCTCAGCCAAGTGTCCAGAACGTTTTTGGGGCGAAGCTGCCTTCACGGCTGTCTACACCATCAACCGTCACCCGACTCCCATCCTCAATCAAAAGTCTCCTTATGAAATGCTCCATGGGGTCTCCCCTGCATATGAACTCCTAAAAGTATGGGGTTGTGCCTGCTTTGTTCAGTTGCAACCTCATGAACACACCAAACTTGAACCTCGTTCTCGATTATGCTGCTTTCTTGGCTACGGTATTGAACACAAAGGTTATCGTTGTTGGGATCCAGTCTCTAAAAGACTACGTATATCCCGTCATGTCACATTCTGGGAACATCTTCCCTTCTCAACAGTATCCAAATTTCAAGACATACCCAATCCTTCCACTTCCTTCTTCACTGATAACTCTATCTCTTTGGACTCACTACAATTTGATTCCATACTGACCTCACCATCTGTCCCACCTCCTTCTAACTCACCTCCATCTGAGCCTTATTCTGTGCCATCTGTTCCACCTCCTTCCGCCTCTTCTCAACTGGAACCTTCATCTGTTCCATCTGAACCTTCACCGGCCCCATCTGTGCCATATGATCACGATCAATCCTCTGCACCAATTCCAAGTACTACTTCTGAGCCATCTGCTGAGTCTATGGATCCTAGCTCCTCTCAACCACAAGATGAAGCACGACGCTCCGCTTGGGTAAGACAAGTTCCTTCTCACCTTCGTGATTATCATTGTTATGCCACTTTACTATCCACCCATGAACCAACTTCCTTCAAGGAAGCCGACTCTAACCCTGTTTGGAAGCAAGCTATGACAGAGGAACTTCAGGCACTTGACAAAGCCAATACATGGGAGTTTGTTCCTCTCCCACCGGGAAAGTCACCCATTGGTTGCAAATGGGTCTTCAAAATCAAAACCAAGTCTGATGGATCCATTGATCGATACAAAGCACGCCTTGTGGCAAAAGGCTTCAATCAAGAATATGGCATTGACTACGAGGAAACGTTTGCTCCTGTGGCTCGTGTCACATATGTTCGTAGTCTTCTCGCCATAGCTGCCACCAAGAAATGGCCACTCTATCAGATGGATGTCAAGAATGCCTTTCTAAATGGAGATCTCGAAGAGGAAGTCTACATGAGACTCCCTCCAGGTGTGACCTCCCGTCAGGGACATGTATGTCGACTTCGAAAAGCCCTCTATGGCCTCAAACAAGCTCCGCGTGCTTGGTTTGAAAAGTTTAGCAACACTGTCATCTCACTGGGTTTTTCTCCAAGTAACTATGATTCTGGCCTGTTTACTCGGACTACTGCTGCAGGTACTATCTTACTTCTGTTGTATGTTGATGACATGATCATCACCGGCAGTGACACTACAGGTATTAATCATCTCAAACAATCTCTCAGCTCATGTTTTGAGATGAAAGATCTTGGCAAACTACACTATTTTCTTGGACTTGAAGTTCTATCAGACTCCTCCGGCATCTACCTCTGTCAAGCCAAGTACATATCAGATCTGTTGTCAAAGGCTGGGATCACAGACAACAAAGTTGCGTCTACACCAATTGAGCAAAATCTGCACCTTGCTCCGAATGCTGGAACCCCGCTGAAAGACCCTACAAGGTACCGTCAACTGGTTGGATCTCTGGTCTACCTGACAGTTACTCGTCCAGATCTTGCCTATGCAGTTCATATAGTTAGCCAATTCATGGCTGCCCCGTGCTCGGATCACTATGCCGATGTTCTTCGTATACTTCGGTATCTCAAAGGGACGATGTTTCATGGCCTTCATTTCTCATCCACTTCATCCTTACAGCTTCGTGCCTTCTCAGATGCAGACTGGGATGGTGACATAACCGATCGTCGTTCAACTACCGGCTATTGTTTCTTCCTTGGGAACTCTCTTATCTCCTGGCACAGCAAGAAACAATCACTGACAGCTCGCTCCAGCACTGAAGCGGAATACCGAGCCTTAGCTGACACCACTCAAGAACTCGTATGGCTACGCTGGCTACTATCTGATATGGGTGCTCATCAATTTTCCCCAACACCTTTGTGGTGTGACAACACTAGTGCTATTCAGATTGCTCACAATGATGTCTTTCATGAGCGTACAAAGCACATCGAGATTGACTGTCATTTCACTCGTCAACATGTTCTTCACAAGACGGTTAAACTTTTTCCAATCTCAACCATTGATCAGACTGTTGATATCTTCACCAAAGCTCATCTTCCAGGGCGTTTTCGGGCTCTCGTTTCCAAACTCAATTTGTCTCATTCTTCCCCTACTTGAGTTTGCGGGGGGATGTTAGAGTATTAATGTCAATATGTATAGTTCAGGGTCCTTTCTATAATTGTGTGTAACTTATCTTGTATAAATTGTCTCTTAGGGTTTCATTATTAGGTTAGACACTTCATTTGTATTACTCTCTCAATATATGAAAACGGCTGATTCTGCCACCATCTCTAGTGTGTCTCTCTCAATCTATCAACCTACTCACATATTCTAACATGAACGAATATGGAATACACTCTGATTTGATTCATCCAGTTTATCAATTGCCGCCAGTTTCTCCTATCGGATTTCTGCAACCACATGATTCTACAAGTACGACTACCGTGTTTATTGAGCCTCAGCCTCTACTGTTTTCTCCACCATGGAACTCGACAGAGGCCGTAGAGTGGGAATTGAGCGTCGGAAATCGATCGCAGGAAGAAAGATCAGAGACGTCAGCGAGGCCCATATCAATACCTACATTATGGCCCAAGCCCAATAGAGTAATTTCAACTTGGGCCAGACTTATGCCAATTAACATCTCTTTGGACTTTGTGGCGTTCAAGATATGCAAGGGAATTTGGTTGGGCGGCGATCATCGGAAACCACTGCCACCACCGCTCCCACCACCACCACCATGGCCGACGCTGCTGCCACTACTACCATGGTCGGCGCTGCTATCACCACCGTTGCCACCGCCACGAATACCATGTGTGCTGACTCGATGGAGACCTAATTTTCGTGATACATTATGCAACCGCTGTTTGGAAAAGGTTAGTAGGTTCTCGACGTTTGATACATATCTTCACGTTAAAGAAACTGAGAAGAAAAGTCAAAATGGGGAAGCAGATAATCAAAGGGGGAACGGTTTTTTGAAAGAGAAAAGTCAGGAAGCGGAGTATGTTAAGGAGAAAAATCAGAAAATTGAGGTTCTCTTAAACTGCATAGCGGGTGTTTTGGGTACAAAAATTATAAAATTAGAGGAGATGTCCAACGGCGGGTTGGGAGTTGTTCATTTAGGAAATTTATTAAGAGCCATAATGGATATTCTGGAAATAAAAACATATAGTGGATATCGTCAACAACACCAAAGTGGGCATAGTGCTGGACCCATTTCAACATTATGCACCGGATATTCTACTCTTATTCAAAGTTCCAACTCCTATGCTACTCAGTTTACCCAATTTGCTGCTGTTTTGAAAGAAAGGAGGAAAAACAAGGTTTGGTGTAAGAGTTCGTTAGTCCACTCAACACACGAAACAAAAGGGTTCTCTGTGTTTCAAATTGCAGAACTTGACCGTTGGTCTTCGACTATGATTTTGAAAAATGGAGGTGAAAGGATGTTGAATTGCAAGGGTTTGATTTTAATGCCAGTTGGTTGGAGAGCTGTGGACACTGGGCAGCAGCGGTTCCTCTATTTCTTCTACCCACCTTGAGGACAAGGTGGTTCTTTGGGGGCGCGGTAATGTTATGCACCGGTCCAAGCCCAGTACTATATTCTAGAATAATTGGTTAGTATAAAATAAAGGTGTGGGGGGAGAGTATAGGCATGCAGAATATTGTTAGGTTTGTCTTCTGGGAGAGTCTAGCCTCTCGAATAGCTAGTTTCCTATCATTTCCTTGTTAATTCAAGCATTCTACTACAGTTTGTTCCATTTGTTTTCATCTTAAGTGATCAATCAAAGCTGGTTCATAACACTATCATGATTAGTTCAACAAGCTTACGCAGGTTAGCAACTCGCAGAGAAGAAAATGGGTATTCATCCCATCTAAGCCATCGTAACTCATCAGGGAGAGTTGTAGGTTTACAAGTAGTGAAACCACCGCAAATATCAAGTAGCTGAAGATTCTTCATGTTCTCGAAAACATCAGCATTAAAACCCATGTTCTCATGAGACGTGTCCTCGTCAACGTGTGTCGACACTATGGCTTCAATTGCTTCTAGATTCTACACAAAGTACTAAACCGAGTTCAAACTGAAATTCTAAATACAAATTTTTTAAGAGTATATAAAGAAAGAAATTATTACTTTGTTTTTGTTAATGAAATGATGGATTTAATTTTGCCATAGCCTGCTATTCGGGTAATACTTACGAACAATTTCCATACCCATTTCTTGAAGAACATCATGCATGTCTATCCGTTCATTTGAAACGGTTATAAGAGATTTTTCAATAAGTGCACTAATTCCTATCACCGGATCAAAACCAAAGCTTTCAAGTACTCTGGTCACACGTTCTTTATTATGGCCCTTGTAGAAGCATGCAATGTCTAGGAATATATTTTTCTCAAAAGCCTCTAGCCCATCAAAACTTCCCTTCAGTGTCTCAAAGATCTCAATGTTTGGTGTTTTGGCTAATCTATTTAGAGCACTTTCCCACACACTTGCTTCTCTTTTACGAAAGAAAGAGCCTAAAACTTTTAGGGCTAGAGGAAGACGGCCAGTGTAGCGTATTGCACGATTTGAAAGTTCTTCATACCCTTCTGGGGAGCTATTTTTCCGAAACGCATGCCTACTGAAGAGCTCAATAGCATGCTCCTTAAGTAAAATAGCGGGTTCAATACCAATTAGATTGTTCTCTACTCTGCAAGGTTGTATATAGCCATAAATCTCTTGAACAATCTTGTTGATAAATAAAGATTCACCCCTATACATTTAAAAGCATTGTTAGCAAGTTAATTAACTAGCATTCATAATTCCCAATTGTAATTTTCAATTAGACGCATAAAGTTTCATTTCCATTTATTTACCTATTAGAGTATGTTAACCTTTTCATTGTACCCAAACTCGTGATTCGGGAGTGACTAGAAACACCAATTTTCCTTATATAGAAAAGGTTGGCATCGCCCGTAAAAATGAAAGTTCGGTTGATTGATTTAAAAATGAGCCCAAACTCCATATCAGAAACTCTTGTTCTAAAGCTTCCCCACAACTCCATGGAATTCATACTTGTTGCATCTTGGATATAGGAACCATAAGTAATTGAATTTGAACCAGAAAATGCAAGAAAACTAACCCATTGATCAACGAGATATGCCATCCAGATAAATTGGCAGCTGCAACTAAAGATTTCCTCCACTTGTTCACTTTATCCATCTCTTTGCTGAACTTCTGCTCGTGTTGCTGAAATGCAGTGGCAAAGTCTCTTTTTTGTCCGCGGACATCGGATGGATCCACGTGGTAGAATACCGGTAACACCTTCTGTCCCATCCGATCTTGACATTCCATGATTTTGACAAGCTCATCCAAACACCAACAAGAGTCTGCATAATTTTCAGAAAAAACAACCACTGCAAACCTTGATTCCTCAATGGCTTTCAGGAGTTCGGAAGATATGGACTTTCCTCTACGGAGCATGTCGCTGTCTTTGAACACAAGTATTCCTTTCTGAAGCAGAGTTGTATAAAGATGATCTACAAAATTGCTTCGAGTGTCTTTGCCTCTGAAACTTAGGAAAACGTCATATGTCCATCCTTGTAAAGCCCGTGTCCCGGTACGGTTTTATTTTTTTTTACGTGTTTATTTATTTAAATATGTTTCGCTAATCGATCTCGTAATAATAAGTTGTCAGGGAAAACCATAATTGTTAGCATTTTGTTCGATTGGGGTTATATATCAAAATCCTAAATTAATTGGTTATAAATGAAATTTTCCTTAAAACCTAGGGACTAAAGGTGTCAATATGTATATGTATTGCATGGATCGGCCCATAAGGACCAATCCCTCCTTCTCTCGGTTTCTTTCATGCGACGATCACAACAGCCACAAAAACCCTATTATTTTTTTGTTCCTTTTCTCTTCCTTGCTGCGCCGTGAGACCCCAACCGAGCAAACCCTTCTTTCCTTTTTTTTTCTGTTTTGCTGCTGCCGTGAAACCACCATCAACGCCGCCGCTGATTTTTCTGCCGGCGAGAGAAGACAGCAGCGAGGGTGAAAGAGAGAGAGAGAGAGATCCGTCGAGGGGGGGAGGGACGTGGAGAGAATCGAGGCCCCGTGTGAGTCGGGTTGTCGTCGAAGAGGTAAGTTCTTTTCTTTTCGTTTCTTTCTTTTCGTCGCCTTTAACCGGGAAACAGCCGCCGCCGCCATGGCTGCCGGCGGTGTGTTGCCTCGTGAACCACCTTGGTGGTGGCTGTAAGGGCGGGTTAGCGTTTGTCGTTTATTTCGAGGGTGCGTGAATGGCCGGGATAGGATGTTAGATCATCCCGTTGCCTCATCGGTTATCTTACCAAAGCCGCCGGTGGTGGCTACCGCCGCCGCCGTCGCCGACCACCACTGCCGGAGATGGCAGTGGGTGGTGAGTGGTTAGTCCAGTCCTTGCAAACTCTAAAACCCGAACTCGTGAACCCTAGTTGCAAACCCGAAAGCCTTAAGCCGTTTTTAAAGTTTATCATTTTATGTGGTGATATCGGTTCTGCCCCTGTTTTGTTTCGTTCATAACTTTTCCATCGTAACTAAGTTTGAGGTAAAATCGGTGCCCACTGTTCACATTCTGTGTCGGGAATACTTTTCGTGTTTTAGCAAAAACCCGGTTAAGCCTCTAGCTAGGTGCAAAATGGTCGTTTTTGCAGCAGGTCCGAAACTTTCAGCTTTGAGTTTCAGTTTTAGAAAATTAATATAAAATCATAGGAACCTCGTATGAACGCGTATAATATGTCCCTGGAAAGCTATGACCCAGACCCTTCTGTTTGTGGAATTTATTTTCTGGATTAGTGGGTCTAGAGGGGGCTAAACAGGTCCCGAACAGACCTGCAGTTTAGACCGAAAAGCTGAAATGTCACTCTTTTAGTCTTATGTTTATGATTGAGGGTTGGGGCTTCGCGTTGACACTTTGTAACACTTCTTTAGGTGACGAGAAGTGATTTTGGAGTTGGCAAGTTTGCGTGGTCAGTTGGGAACTTCTGCAACGCTTTCGAGGTGAGTTCTCTCACTGCGTAGAATAGGGATTACATGTACATCGCGGTAGTTTTTGTGTACTAACTGAATTGTTGTGTGTACTGGCTGAATTGTGGTGCGTAGTACTAGGTTGAATTAATGTCTGGTATATATGAGTGTTATATACATCTCGGTGGGACCGAGGGCTCGGTGGGACCGAGGAGTGGTGTACAAGTGTTGCGTGAACTCGGGGAGACCGAGTACTCGGTGGGACCGAGGAATTGTGTACAAGTGATATGAGTGTTATATACATCTCGGTGGGACCGAGGGCTCGGTGGGACCGAGGAATGGTGTACAAGTGTTGCGTGAACTCGGGGAGACCGAGTATTCGGTGGGACCGAGGAATTGTGTACAAGTGTGGTATGAACTCGGGGAGACCGAGGGAAGCCTACACGAGTGTTGTGTGAATTCGGGGAGCCGAAGGATACATGTGAAGGTGTTCTTGCATATGTTTGCTTGTACCTTTTAACTGCTTGTGTTGGTTGTATATGTGCGGATAGGAGTGGTGTGTATATAATTGCTATATGCGTATGTGTTTGAATTCACTAAGCTTCGAGCTTACCCTTTCCTTATAACTGTGGTTTCAGGTACTAGTGGCTCTAAGGCGTGACGGTACACACTGGCGCGTGCGAAGGGCTCTTTACAGTTATGAGTTTAAGATTTTATATTTAAAAACATATTATGTCCGCTGTTTAAACTTATTGAGATTGTTTATTATTTGAGTTTGCAAACGAAACGGTTATTGGATATTTAACGGGTTTTATTTAATGAAATTATTAATTTTAAAAGTTCAAATTTACTGTAATTTTTGGGACGTTACAACTTGGTATCAGAGCACAGCTTGAGTGAATCAAATACATTTCGGTGTGTTTGAACTCAAGTTTGCGGCTCAGGATTATCTTTTTCCTTTTAAAATTTTTGAGAAATAAAAGAAAGGAAAAGTACGTTTGAGAAACGGTGACCGAAGGCGCAGTGTGTACAGTCAGCCGATGCCAAGGGAAAGGTAGAGTACTTAGTGTAATTTATTTCTTTCTAGAACATAGGAGTATGTATGCTAGATTGCTTGGTGCTAATTACACTGTACTGCGTGTTTGCTGCTTGCTAGTAGAAATTTATGCTAGTCTTGATAAGTTGTTAAGTGAATGCCTTATAAGTTGTATGCAGTAGGAATCAAATAGCCTTAGAATGTTTGATTTAGTTCTATTGCTCAGCTCTTGATTGAGTCCAACCGTAGTAGGATATAATCTTTTATTCGAATGTCTATCTGATTTCACACTGTATGCAACTGTGCATTCGCAAGGCGACTCGTCATGGCTAGTGTGGATTTCGTTGTAGCAAGGGTAGTGGGATTGGGTGAAATTCCTAGAGAGCTAGGAAGAGTGTTGACATATGCTGGTACGGGCATATGGGTTTAACTGTCGGCAAGGAACTACTTGGGCACTCCGGGATGGGACTCGAAACGAGTAAGGATAGGTGTGGAAGGTAGTAGTAGAGCTCCTACTATCTGAAGCACAGGATTCGTGCTCGGGTCGGGGAAAGTCACGGGGAATCCGAGGAGTTGAGCGTGAGCGTAGATAGCAGGATTTATTATGTGCTAATTACGCGTTGTAATATCTACCCAGAATAGCCATCACAAGGAGGAACAACAATAGTGAACCTACTAGTACAAGTGTGTACTTGAATTGCTTTGATGTGATGATCGTTGGGGTAGTGATGAAGGTTCTAAACTAGTAGTCGTTGGAATAGAAGGACGATTCTAGTATTAATCACTTGGAGTGACGATAAGGATGATGTTTGTTTTAAGTAGACCATTTCGGGTCAAGATGGATGATTGTGCTAGAATCATAGGCTTATAGAGCCGACTTTGAATTGAGGAAAAACCATAAGGATTATTTGACATAATTTCCCAACTTGCCTAAGAGGTTTAAATATCCGGATGACGATTGTGGATCGGAGAGATTTGGAGGGGTATGAGTCGAGACGTTGAATGTCGACTGAGTCATGCACAAAGTTTATTTTGAAATTAAAATTGCATTAACTAATTCTTGTGTTTCCAATCCTTTTATGGATCGTGTTTTGGAATTTTGGGAAATGTTCGGCACGCACACAAGATTTCGAATTATGGTTTTGAAAGTAGATGAAACCGTTTTATCACAGGAGTTGCAAACTTTGTTAGAATTTGTTTCATTTCGTTATTTTCTAACGGTTCTTTCGGGTAAGATGATATCCGTGTTTTGTGGTGTTTAAAATGTTGGGCAAGTGACTACGGCTTGTGACTTTAACATTGGAACTCCTCCATATATGTTAGAGTTGAGACGGAAAGTTACATTCCACGATGTCTGTATAAAACTATTTGAGTGATTTGGTTAAAATAAGTTTGTTAAACAATGTTGTTTTATGGTTTTACCGTGGAAAGAGATTTTGGGATTTTGGTGTCTCATTCATGTTTTTGCTGTTACCAATTTGACTTTGGGGGCACAATGTATGGTGCTATTTTATTGACTTAGAGTCATTGAGTTCGTTAAGGTTCATGAAGTTTTGTTTTACGGCATGTTGAGTCGTGTGGGTTTAATTTCACGAGGTGCATATTTTATTTGTTTATGTGACCATTTGGGGAAATTTTGGAAATCAATTTAAAGAACCCCACCTTTTGAGATTTGGTGTGAGTTAATTGGAGCATGTGTGTCATTGCAAGAAAATTTTAAGGAAGTGTTACAAGTTTGCATGCCTACCCCCAATTTGAGATTTTATGAGATTTTAGTCGATATTTTCAAATGATGGAAGCGGATTGGTTTCTATCTTTAAGTTTGAAACTTACACGAGACAATTGTGTTTTAACAAAAATATATTTGTAAACCGTTTCATCGTTTTGTATGACTAGCTGACGCGCGTAAAAATTTGTTGGTGAACCCTGTGCATCGACATTTTATGATTAAAAAGAGAAATTTTGGGGTCAAATGTCGTGGAACTGATTTTGAAATTATGTGCACCCTTTTGTCGCACCCTGTGTAAGGTCGAGCGGTTACTTTAAGTACATGTCATGAGTCAATCCATACTAGAACCGTGGCGGTTCATTTTTAAAGAAATTGTTTATTTCGCTTTGCGTTTTGTGAGTAAACTGAGCTGCAATGGAATGATTTTCAACATGATTTTCGTATGTGGGACAAGCGTGTCCACTTTTGCGTAACTACCGACCTGGTAATAGTAGTTTTATTGCATACGATCTTTTTGAGATGAAAAATCTTGGTGTTGAAAATATTTTGTAAACGATTTTGTAAACCATTTGGGAAATGCACTTTTAAATGTTATGTGTCATTTTGAGAATTATAAGGGTGTGAGTCCTTTGGGAAAACTTTTTTGTTTAAAATCCGTGATGAGTTTTGGGGTTAATGTTGATTTTAGAGTATTGCTTGCTTAAACTTTATTTAAACGCATTTTTGACCGACTTATGGGTCTAGCAAGCGTGGAGCATTTTGCTCGGTTTTGACTTTGAGATAGTCATGGGTCAATTGCACGGTTTTAATGGCTCGATGTGGAGTCTTGTTGATGGGTCGTTTTGTTGCACAGTTTTGCATTTATTGCACGTTGAGTATTTACATGTTTGGGTGAGTGAGTCATTCCGGGATAGGCATGTTGTTGGTAGACTGTTTTGCATTGGATCCTTGGACACGTTAGTCAGTCGTTGGTAATGGTCGGTTGGGTATCTCGGGGTGGGACCCCGGTATTCATGTGTTATGACCTTGACTTTCCAGTAGGCACTAGGAGGATATAGTCTTGAGCACTTACCTGGGAGGTAGATCCGATGTGCCAGGCCTTGAGGCGTTACATGAGAGGTAGACGTCAAGGTGTATCCTCGATTCGGTGTAACTTGGCTTCGTAGAGCGAGTGTAGAGGATACGTCAACGGTGGAAGGTAAGGTATTCCACGCGTGTTGGTAATGTAGGTCGAATGGTTACGGTTAAGGGAATGATGCCCTTTATAATTAAGAGCATAAATGCGCAGTAACCTTTTGAGGTAAGTGGTATATTTAGGTGTCGACTTTTGGGCTTGAGACCAAACACCTTTAGTGTAAGCGGAGATTTGTAGCCGATTTTAAAATAATCATGGTGATGGTAGTAGTAACCCTGAGATGCTTACTTGTGATGAATGGTTATGGTGGAATGACCTTCGTGTGTGTTTATAAATCTGTTGATTTGATGATTCGTGTGAGGTAAATTTTGGGAGTCTATTAGAACTCGTGGAAGTTAATCGACAGTTAATGGTAGGAATGATCGGATTCGAGTATCGTGTAGGGTATATTGGTGAGCAACTTTAGAATGGTTAGAGCTTGAAATTTGAATCGGGATGTATGGAATATCTAAGGTTGGGAGACAACCGAAGTCGTTTGACTATGAATGATTCCAGTTGTTGGAGTGTTCTTCAGATCATAATTTCAGTGTTCTTGAAGGAGTTTTGTTGGTAAGAAAAGTATTCGAGAAATTTTTAGACGGTGTGAGAAATTTAGATTCCAGTTAGGGATGTCGCCAAGCGTATAGAGAAATTTAGATTCCAGTTAGTGAAAGTCCAGTGGCAACACCGAAAGGGTTCCGAGTGGACTTGGAACCTGAGGTTGAGATGAGGGAGAACTATCCAGAGCTATTCACAGGCATAGACTTCGAGGACGAAGTCTAATTCAAGTGGGGGAGAGTTGTAAAGCCCGTGTCCCGGTACGGTTTTATTTTTTTTACGTGTTTATTTATTTAAATATGTTTCGCTAATCGATCTCGTAATAATAAGTTGTCGGGGAAAACCATAATTGTTAGCATTTTGTTCGATTGGGGTTATATATCAAAATCCTAAATTAATTGGTTATAAATGAAATTTTCCTTAAAACCTAGGGACTAAAGGTGTCAATATGTATATGTATTGCATGGATCGGCCCATAAGGACCAATCCCTCCTTTTCTCGGTTTCTTTCATGTGACGATCACAACAGCCACAAAAACCCTATTATTTTTTTGTTCCTTTTCTCTTCCTTGCTGCGCCGTGAGACCCCAACCGAGCAAACCCTTATTTCCTTTTTTCTGTTTTGCTGCTGCCGTGAAACCACCATCAGCGTCGTCGCTGATTTTTCTGCCGGCGAGAGAAGACAGCAGCGAGGGTGAAAGAGAGAGAGAGAGTCGTCGAGGGGGGGAGGGACGTGGAGAGAATCGAGGCCCCGTGTGAGTCGGGTTGTCGTCGAAGAGGTAAGTTCTTTTCTTTTCGTTTCTTTCTTTTCGTCGCCTTTAACCGGGAAACCGCCGCCGCCGCCATGGCTGCCGGCGGTGTGTCGCCCCGTGAACCACCTTGGTGGTGGCTGTAAGGGCGGGTTAGCGGCTGTCGTTTATTTCGAGGGTGCGTGAATGGCCGGGATAGGATGTTAGATCATCCCGTTGCCTCATCGGTTATCTTACCAAAGCCGCTGGTGGTGGCTACCGTCGCCGCCGCCGCCGACCACCACTGCCGGAGATGGCAGTGGGTGGTGAGTGGTTAGTCCAGTCCTTGCAAACTCTAAAACCCGAACTCGTGAACCCTAGTTGCAAACCCGAAAGCCTTAAGCCGTTTTTAAAGTTTATCATTTTCGTTCATAACTTTTCCATCGTAACTCGGTTTGAGGTAAAATCGATGCCCACTGTTCACATTCTGTGTCGGGAATACTTTTCGTGTTTTAGCAAAAACCTGGTTAAGCCTCTAGCTAGGTGCAAAATGGACGTTTTTGCAGCAGGTCCGAAACTTTCAGCTTTGAGTTTCAGTTTTAGAAAATTCGTATAAAATCATAGGAACCTCGTATGAATGCGTATAATATGTCCTTGGAAAGCTATGACCCAGACCCTTCTGTTTGTGGAATTTATTTTCTGGATTAGTGGGTCTAGAGGGGGCTAAACAGGTCCGAACAGACCTGCAATTTAGACCGAAAAACTGAAATGTCACTCTTTTAGTCTTATGTTTATGATTGAGGGTTGGGGCTTCGCGTTGACACTTTGTAACACTTCTTTAGGTGACGAGAAGTGATTTTGGAGTTGGCAAGTTTGTGTGGTCAGTTGGGAACTTCTGCAACGCTTTCGAGGTGAGTTCTCTCACTGCGTCGAATAGGGATTACATGTACATCGCGGTAATTTTTGTGTACTAACTGAATTGTTGTGTGTACTGGCTGAATTGTGGTGCGTAGTACTAGGTTGAATTAATGTCTGGTATATATGAGTGTTATATACATCTCGGTGGGACCGAGGGCTCGGTGGGACCGAGGAGTGGTGTACAAGTGTTGCGTGAACTCGGGGAGACCGAGTACTCGGTGGGACCGAGGAATTGTGTACAAGTGATATGAGTGTTATATACATCTCGGTGGGACCGAGGAGTGGTGTACAAGTGTTGCGTGAACTCGGGGAGACCGAGTACTCGGTGGGACCGAGGAATTGTGTACAAGTGTGGTATGAACTCGGGGAGACCGAGGGAAGCCTACACGAGTGTTGTGTAAATTCGGGGAGCCGAAGGATACATGTGAAGGTGTTCTTGCATATGTTTGCTTGTACCTTTTAACTGCTTGTGTTGGTTGTATATGTGCGGATAAGAGTGGTGTGTATATAATTGCTATATGCGTATGTGTTTGAATTCACTAAGCTTCGAGCTTACCCTTTCCCTATAACTGTGGTTTCAGGTACTAGTGGCTCTAAGGCGTGATGGTACACACTGGCGCATGCGAAGGGCTCTTTACAGTTATGAGTTTAAGATTTTATATTTAAAAACATATTATGTCCGCTGTTTAAACTTATTGAGATTGTTTATTATTTGAGTTTGCAAACGAAACGGTTATTGGATATTTAACGGGTTTTATTTAATGAAATTATTAATTTTAAAAGTTCAAATTTACTGTAATTTTTGGGACGTTACAAACCTCCAATTGGTACATGTACAGAAGAAGATGAAGATGAAGATGCCATTGAATTGGTAAAATGCAATTGCTTTGCGTCCACACGTCTTGTTTGTATATCAAAAGTTAGTTTAATTTCAATGAAAACAAATTTAGCAGAAATATGTACTTGATAACCTTGTAAACAGATTGTTGATTCAAAAGCTACCAAAAGGAAAGTAATTTGATCCTTCAGTTGGCAAAAACATATATGGATTAATTTCAAAATTGAGTAAGAATTTGGATATAGTTTAAATATAGATTTCAAAATGGATTTGTGTGAAACAAGAAGCAACGATATCGATATGTTTGTGTGAATCAGTACGTACCTGTGATGGTGAAAATCAACAGATTGGTGAATCAGTACCTGTGAGGGTTTGTGTTCGCCAAAGAGGGTTTAGGGCTCCAAATGTTTTTTTTTTCAATTTCTGTAAGCATATGCAACGCACGTGATGCGTTTTATATATACCCCACGTTTTAGACTAAACTATTATTTTGTCATTTCTTCTAGTTGTGAGTATTGATAACTTTAGAAATCATTCTTCCAGTTGTGATTTTGTTTTGAAAGTAATCTCTAATAACTAATTTCTTTAATTAAAGGGTCTTTTTGTCTTTTTGTTTATTTCCCTAGCTCTTTTAAAAAACTACATACACACACAATATGATATTATTTGTAGGTGAAAGATTGTATGAGAAGTTGAGTTTAACGTGAAAAGTGTGAGAAGTGGAACTGAAACGTTGATCACTTTTAATCAAATTCCCTTCCATTATTTGTTGTTTATAAGATAATTGATCTGGTGCATCTCATCCTAATGTGCATTCATTTCTCATTCAACGGTTGATAACCACTTCTCACGTTAATCTCAATTTCTTACCGGAACCCAACCCATTATTTATGTTGTCATATATATATATATATATATATATATATATATATATATATATATATACATATACACATATATAACACATTGACCAAACCATTTCACATCGTCTACGGCACCTCATGGACGAAATCCTTTCATATCATCTGCCAAACCCCTTTCCCGTCTGGTGAAACTCTCTCCTTTCCATCCGCACGCAAATCACATACACACACACACACACACACAACGCCATAGGGACGAGATCTCAAAGGGATGAAATCTTCAAGATAGTCGGTGCTAGAAGTTTTCCCATTGAAATCTCTCGTACAGAGACGTGAATCCTTCACTCCCTCTTCCCCTTTGGTGACATAAAAACTCACATACGTCAGGGATCAAATTTGTTTGCATAGACGAAATCTTCGGCCATACGGGAATGAAGAAGAACAATGACACTAGGTTTCGTCGATTTTGAGCACAGGGACAAAGATGACGATCAATTTCAGACTTTCTGAACTCCTCTATATTCATTTATACATAGCGTGTGTGTGTGTGTGTGTGTTTACCGAAGGGGAGGATGGAGTGGGGTTGATCTACTTCTAGGCATCGGCGATGAATGGGAAGGAAAGGAGGGTGGTGGCAGAAAGAAATGTAGGTAGATGTGAGGGTTATTTTTCGATTTATATACAATGTGTATGGTGTGTGTGTGGGGGGGGGGGGGGGGTGATTTATTTTACAAACCCCTCAAAACTAACAAACCATACAGATGGCATTAATGTAATTATATTTAAAATGTAGATTTTTTTGGATCCAAAGTGAGGCAACGAAAGGGTACATTGGCCATTTAAAATATAAAAGTAATTGGATTAATAATGGTAGATTCATGAAAATCACATCCCATGTAATTCTTGCAATATGAAAAAAATAGGGTTTCCGATTTCATAGGGTTTTCTTCAAATTCTAGGGGTGGAGAAAGGCAATTCGATTTTTAATCATTAATGAATATTAATACATTAGGGTTTTGATTTTGTACAGTACGAAAAGAGGGGTGGATGGCTGATAAAGGTTCATTCTTTCTCAAAATTCAAGAACACAACGAAAACACCTGTTGGTTTTGTATGAAGAAGTTGAATCAGACATTGTTACAAAAAGTTTAGAACAACATCAACAAAATATCAATGAATATAGGTGAATCTTTCTTCATAAAGTATGAAATGTCACTGCAAATCATTGACTGAAATTGGATTCTTTATATAAATATTTGTTTATATGAATGTTACTACAAATCATTTACTGAAACTAGGTTCTTTATATGAATATTTGTTATGATGTTATAAAATACACATACCTTCTTCATCGAAAAAACTTACACAAATCATTGGCCTTGTTATGTTTAGTTGCAGTGCTTCCACCCACACGAGAATCAGATTCCAGAAAATCCTTAGATCTCATCCAAGATAAAGACCCAACAAGAACACGAAAAACCAGCAGGATCCATGTAGTGAAGATAAACACAAAAAAACTACAAATTACTGTCGAATTTTAAACCAAAAAGAAGTAATAGACGGAAACGATGAAGAAATTGTGATAATTTGGTTACTGTAATTAACCGTTCCATATAATAAATTAAAAAATAAAAATAATAATTAAATCACAATTCCTAAACTGCCCTTGTGCTAATTAATTAAAAGAAAAATGAATAAAATTGGTTGATAACAAGATAGATGTGTAGGATGAAGGTTGCATGATTTAAGAGGTTTGTAAAATAACATTGAACTATACGTATAATCCAAGAAAAAGATTGAGAACCATGAAAACCGATCTAACCTGTATTTTTGTTTTTTATCATACGGTTTTAATTAAATAAATCTTGATAAAAATAATACATCCCGCTGTATTGTGTGGATACACAACTAGTTACCAATAAAATATCACCTCATATAACAACTATGGGTTCGGTTTTGCAAATTTTAGAAATTAGTTAATAGTCTATTTTCTAATTATAGAAAAGAGAAAAAAACAATTGGGTATTTAAATGGGGGGCTAGTTGGGCCATTCTTATGGAGTTCACAGTAGAGATGGCCAAATGGGCCCGGTCCTGGCCCGATCCGGTAGGGCCTGAAGCTCATCCCGTCCCAAGCCCGATTTCTAGCCCGACCCGGTAGAAGCCTAATCCTAGCCCGGCGGACCGTAACAGGCCGATATTTGCGATATTTTCATAGCCCAATCTCGGCCCGAGCCCGGTCCCAAGCCCAGATTCGGCCCGACCCACCCAATTTCAAAATTATAGCTGTTATATTACCGTTCTTTTGACCGTTTTCATGTTTGGCCGTTTTTTTTGTGTTTTTTTGGCTCCTAAACACTATATATAAGATAGCGTGTGTATGAGATTAGATACCAAGTTACAAAAACGTAAAAAAAACGCAATTCTCGCTCACAATTCTCGATTTCTCGCTTTATCATGTTCATTTTTCACAACTTCTCATTCTCTCAATTCTTCCATCCTCCAATCACGGACCTAGAGATGGAGCTCAAGCGGGTGGAAGAAAATCTCGAAGAAAACGAATTCCATGAAGGACTAAGTACCCCGCCAACTACCGATGGTGAAGGTAGTTATATCACATTACAACGACGACGAGACCTACAACGGACGACTCGATGTTGATGACCTAGATGATGGAACGACTCTTACTAGAATTGAAACGACCGAAACTCTTCAACTCTATCCACCATACGTCGAGAATTAAGAGTATTTTTCTTTATAATTTAATAGATGTATTTTTTAAATGTATTATTCAATCGAAATTCTAAGTCAAGCTTTATAATTCAATAAAAACGTATTTTTAAGTAATCCAATTACGTATTTTATAGTGTATTCGAATAATATTTATTAAAGAATGTATATATATACATATATAAGCCTGGTTTAGGCTCGGGGTCTTTTAAAAGTCTAAACAGACCGGACCTTCAACCATCAAGCCCGGTCCGGCCCGGTTCGAAAAAAGACCGAGCCTTTAAATAGTGTTTCGGTCCGGTCTCGCCCAAAGCCCGACCCGGCCCGACCATTTGGCCATGACTAGTCCACTGGTAAGCAGCCCACCTACAGGAAGCCGAAAATACTAGGTTTCCATTTCTCAGGTTGTCCTTCAATAACTTATTTGCTCCAAAACGAGCATAAACTGTGATTAAATCTGCCATCGAGACAACCGCCATTAACAAGGTTTGTAGCTTTCATACTTTCTTCGCTTTCGTTCTAATACTTGTTATTTTTTACCCTAATAGTTCTCTAATCAGCATATGTTGCATCTAGAAGTTGTTTTGGGTTTGTGCACTGTTCATATCATCGCCGTCACGCCACCGTTGCAACCCCTAGTATCCGACTAATCGACTTGGAAACCCTAATATCCTCTAATCGACTTGAAAAGCAACATTAAACAGTAGTAATATACTATTAATCAAATCTCCAGTTCACATTTATTAACTGAAATCTAAGGTTGGGTGATGAAACTCGAACTTACACTTTAGTTCTGCTGCTATTTTGCTTAAAATGCTTTGTTTTAGGATTATTTTGATGTGTTATTTGATGTCATTTGTATCTTTCCAATACAAAAAGAAGCCATCTTCCTTCACTTCCTCTTTGGGCTTTTGCAGATTACTTCTTGAATGGCGTCTTCCAAGTCTTCTGTACCACGATATGATGTTTTTCTAAGTTTTTGCGAAGACACTCGATACAATTTTGTACATCGTCTTCATGCGGCTCTAATGCAGAGTAAAGTGCTTGTGTTGAGTGGCGACAAGATGCTCTGGAGAGGGAAAGAGATCCTTCTAGAACACTTGGAGGCCATCAGAGGGTCAAAGTGTGCAGTGGTTGTTCTCTCTAAAAACTATGCCAACTCTTCATGGTGTTTGGCTGAGCTTGCTAAAATTATGGAATGTCGTAATCGGATGGGACAGTTGGTGATACCGGTGTTCTATCATTTTGATCCATCCGATGTGTGCATCCAGAAAAGAGACTTTGAGACTGCCTTTCCGTAGCATGGAGAGAAGTGTTTGGAAGAAATAGATGAAGTGAACGAGTGGAGGGAAGCCTTAGCAACAGTCAGCAAGTTATCTGGATATCATATCTCGAAAACAGTCAGAGTAAGTTTTCCAACCATATCTCGAAAACAGTCAGCAAGTTATCTGGATAGCAACAGAAGATGTGTGAATGGTTGAATTTTGTTGAATGGGAGGAATCGGTAAAACAACTATTGCCCAAGCTTTGTTTGGAACAATTTCTTATGAGTTTGAGGGTAGTAGCTTTGTGCAAAGTGTTACAGAAAAAATCAAAAGAGGTATATGTGCCTTACAAACAAAGATTCTTAAAGATATAACACACCATGAGTACTTGATTAAGGATCCAAAGCATGGAGCTGAATTGATAAAAACAAAAATTCTCAACCAGAAGGTTCTTCTTGTTATTGATGACGTGGATGATGTAGATCAATTAGAGTTCCTACCGACAAAGCATGAGAGGTTTAGCACAGGAAGTAGAATCATTATAACCACCAGAGACGAGAGACGAGCATTTGTTATCGGACGCAGATGCCATATACAAACCTCGTACATTACCTAAGGAGCAAGCTATTCAGCTCTTCAGTAAGCATGCTTTTCGGAAAAATAACCCTACAGACGGGTATGAGGAGCTGTCAGATCGTGCAATATGCTACACTAACGGTCTTCCACTAACCCTGAAAGTTCTATGATCTTTCTTTTATGGAGAACATGCACATGTGTGGGAAAGTGCTTTAAATAGATTAGCTGAAAGACCAGATAGGAAGATCTTTGAGACATTGAAGATAAGTGTTGATGGGCTATGTGATTATGATAAAAAAATATTCCTAAACATTGCATGTTTCTTCAAGGGCCATGATGAAGAGCATGTGTCTAGAGTACTCGATAGCTTTGGTTTTCACCAGGTGATGAGATTTAATGTTCTTATAAGAAAGTCTCTCATAACCATTTCAAATGACCGGATATACAAGCATGATATGCTTCAAGAAATGGGTTTGGAAATTGTTCGTTAGAGTTACTCGAACAACAGGCTATGGCAATGGGAAGAAATCCATGATATCATTACGAAAAACATGGTAATAATTTATCTTTTTTAAAAAACTTATTTAGAATGAGTATAGTTTGACTTCAGCTTAGCACTTTGTTGCAGAAACTAGAAGCAGTTGAAGCCATAGTGTGGACATACGTTAATGCTGACGAGAACATAGGTTTCAGTGCTTATGTTTTTTAGAAGATGAAGAATATTCGGCTACTTGATATTTGTGGGGATTTCACTTCTTGTAAACCTACAACTCTGTCTGATGAGTTACGATGGCTTAGATGTATCAATTTTCTTCTCTGCCAAGAGCAAATCTGGATAAGCTTGTCGGGCTTGAATTATCAATTGGCTTCATTCAACATTTATGGATGGGGTATAAGGTATCTAATGGATGAAACCCGTTTCTTAGTGACAAAGATATGTCATAATTTGTCATTCATAGACATCTACATAGATAAATAATAGCTTTTTATTTGTCATTCATAGACAACTGGGTTCCGATGGATTTCCAATGGATCCGGCCATTACCGACAGATTTTCGACGGAATATTCCGTCAGAAATTATGGTTTGTTTTGTAATGCTTTTCAAAAAAAAAATTGCCGATGTTTTTTTTTAAATTTCGACCAACTTGACCAAACCAAACAAATCCTGTATATCCCGCTCAAAAGCGGTCTTTGGGAGGGGTGGGATGCACACAGTCTTGAACTGTACTACCCAAACTGTAACACCCCCTTCCCGAGAAGGAAAAGGAGGTCACATTAAAACTTAAAACAAATTGCTAACAGAAACATACAGAGCACTATGAAACCATATTTAAAATAAACATCATAAAATATAACAATTGTCTCAAACGATACATTTTCTTTCTTACAAAACTTGTTTTACAATGCCAACTAAACCTACAATTTCTTACCAACAAACCTCTTAGATCTGAAAATACTTCGGATCCCCTACTCCTTAGATTCCCTTCGAATACCTGCTGCGAAGAAAGAAATGCGGCTGAGCCAAACGCTCAGTGCACGAATACAATAGATAACATACAAATACTTGAACCAAACACCGAATAATAATAAAAATCAAGATTTAGGCAACGAACATACTCTAAAGACGAAACTCGAAGTGTCCATGAAAACTAGATTGAGTCTAAAACACATAAGATACAGATTCAATTACAACAGATGAGATACCCACAAGTAGGGAAACAAAGATAAAAGACTTGGACCGTGCAAATTGATTTTAACATGCTTATCAAGCCATAGCAAAATGAATGTTTTCAAATTCATAATATCAAACTCAGTAAATCTTTTCGAAGATCAAAAATGTCAAATCACAACAAATATCGTCAACTAAATATCAAACGAATTTTAGAAACTTAACTCAAAATCATATCATATTGTTGTATATCGAGCTCGAACAAATAATCGCATACACTTGCATATCAACCGACGTGACAAGTGTCAGACATCTGGCCACAAAGGCCCGTACGTTGGGTAGCAAGTCCACACGTACTAATTGTGAGATGCGGCGTTGGACACTACACCGACATCCACCCTACAAACATATCACATAAACTAGGGTCAACCCATACGCCTCCTAAGTCAAATAATCCCCACACCATATATCGCTCCTCACAAGAGCACAAAAGAGGAGACGCTGTGGTCTAATCACACCGCCACGGTTAGTGTCACGTCATTGGTGCCACAATGACATGCCTATGGTACCCCCATAGGTGGTTAGTAGCTCGACTTAACCGAAATAGTTGTCACCACACATGTGACGTATAACACATAATGATTTTTCACAAAAGGTGTCAGAGTCAAATAAAAGGTTATTTGCACTTATTCAAAAAAAATGGTCTCAAAGGATTGAGAGATCAAAATCAAATCAATCCTATTTTTATAAAATGATCGATGGTAAAACATAAATAAGTCACATTTAAATAACGACGTCATCGACTAATGCATTTGGAACAATCGAATTAAATCTCCAAAAGTTGAGAATCAAGTAAAACATCTTATTAGTATTGACATCACGAATACGTGTGTAGGACAATTTTTATAAAAATGTGACCTTAAAGAATTACGAGCGAAAGAACGATACGGACAAATCAAATAATCATGAAGCATGTATTACGAATTAAACGAAAGCTTGAGGTTTATAAACTTACTTAAACGAATCGAATGAACGAAAATGTTTAACTTCAAAAGTGTGTCACGTCACATGTGAACAAATCATACTAATTACAAAAAGAATCAAAAAGACATTTGCTTATACAAAAATGTCAACCAATTCCATTAAAAGCCTTATATTTTGGAACACACTTTATTGACGACTTACGAATCGAATAGGATTTTAAATGGCATGAGATTTAGTAAACCATTAACATAAATACTTGAATGGAATCTTACAAAAGACTTGAAAACAAAAACATATGGAAAGCCAAAACCATAAGTAGGATAGGAATTTCACACTCAAAAGCTTTTCTAAATCGAGTATTACCTGTTTTAACACTTTACACATTTAGAAATCCCAAATTATATCATACTTCCGGTAGGTTTTTGAAAATTATATCTAAACATAAGTAATACATAAAAGTCTTGTGATTCCATAAAATCAAGAATGAACTGAATCGGATTTAAAAGGAATTATATACGAATTTTTGAAAACAGTCGCACAGTTTTGGCTTAAAATGAGACCAGTTTTGGAAAACACAGATTTTAGACGTCTTAGAATAAAAATCACAGTTTGCTCGTGTGACAATAAATCGTTGTACACATCTCCAGCTTTTCAAAACATATTATACGAATTAATCCGATAAACGAGTGATTTGTTATTGATTTTTATAAACAACACGAAATTTTCCGAGATAAATTCAGCAGACTTAAAAATAGGTTTTTACGTTTTTAGCATGTTCATAACTCGATTTATTGCTTGCAAAACAATACAGAACTCACCCTATAATAGACATAATCCAATGATCCACTAATCGGATGGGGAACACACACCAACTTGATGGAAGAAAGAGCACATTGTACACCAAATCAAACGAAGAGAATTGAAAGAACAACAAAGAAGTCGTGTATATATATATATAACAAACTAAATAACGTAAACGAAACAACACATATATATAATGGATCGAATGAAGACGAAGAGGGGGCGTAAAGAAATCCGTACACATGTAAAACAACTCAAATAAACACAACGGAATGAGAGGGAGAATAAGGAATCCGTACCTTAACCAATGATAAATATCTTAGATGTCTTCAACGAACGAAATCTTTCACGAACCAAACCTCAAACCTTAAGATTGTTTCTTGAAACTCAAAAAAAAAACTCACTATAACTCTCGTTGAATGGGTAAGAACCATTAAATATGTATAGATTTTGAATCCTAATTTTAGCTATCATCATCCACGCCACCATCATTAGGAGTAGATTATCCCAAAATTCCAAAGTTCCCTTTATGATTTAACTTCTCAAATAATGTGATAAAAAAAATTAGAACCCTAATTGAATATATAACAAATGCCGCCGATTTTCATCCAAGAGTTATCCAAAATTTCCAACTTTTACCTGTTGACAAAAATAGTCCCTGTAATATCACAAGGTTCCAAACTTGAACCAATATTTTGCATATTAACTTCTTAAAAGAAAATACGGGATATTACACAAACGATAGAGCAGCTGTTTACATGATCTAACTAAATGAAACAAAAGATGTACCTGCGGTATAGCACAAAACCTGAAGATAGCCGGATAACGCAACTGAGACATATACTTTAGAGAATCATCCATGGTTGTCCATAAAGCCTTTTGGCCACAGTTCCGCAAGCCGCAACACCAACGAAAATGGTTGTTTGATAGTTAGTAAAGTTTCATAGCGAGTGGCATGAATTTCAATGTGTTCTACAATAAATGCACAACAAATTGGGAAATACAAGGGAAAAAATCATTTAGGAACCGTATATATTTTGAGAACGGTGACCACCAAATATTCATCATGAACATTCTCATTATTCACGATAAACATCACAAATCTTGTCCTCCAAAGCATCATCTGTTGTAAATCTGCTTTTTAAGAACTTTTTCTTTGGTACTAGTTTCCTGAAGATCATCGGCAGATGACCCAGCCTGCTGCTCGATTACCTGAGAAAATGGACTATGCAGAGCAACAAAAAACCATATTAATGGCAGGCAGTATCAGATACAAGAAACACCATATTTAAGATCAGTTTCAACATGTATAACTATTATTTAACTCAACCATGTTACTTTATACGATGTCTTTTTTCCAATCTGAAATGCAATCTAGTAGGAAAAAAGTACCTCGGGTTTCATCAGAGGAGCCCAGATCTTAACCATCCCATCTACTTCTTTCTTTAACTGCTGCAACCTGGCATCATTCTCTTCTTTGGCAGACAATCCCATAACAACCAAGTTTTGAAGATTTCTCTGTTGGTGGGAATAGCCGAAGCTTTTACTTATGTAGCCCAATGGGAATTCTTTGCAGCACAAGTTCCGGATAAGTTGAAGAGTATTGGGCTCGGATTGTCTATGTACGTGTTCTTCGGCAATGGGGAGTTATACTAGCAGCATTATATTGTCAGTGGTTATGAAGATTACCTCAAAAGATGGGAAACCCAGGTGGGTCCCGGCGAACTTGAACGATGGGCATCTGGATAGGTTTTTCTTCCTTTGTGCAGCATTGACTGCGACTAATCTTGTGTTGTTTGTTTCCTGCGCTAAGAGGTATAAGAATATAGTTGTAGAGAGAAGAGATGAAGCACGGGAAATGAATTAAATGACACTCATGATTTCTGCTGAAATAAGAAACAATAAGATAGAAATATAACAACCTAAATTATATATATCTTCGATCAGATTTAACTTCAAACATTAACCCATATAATATGTGCAGTAAAGGGATCGATCCAGAATCCCCTTAACCGCTTAACGACCCTAGTGCACCATGATTTCTTGGCTTTCCGAGGGTTGAGGAGGAAAGACACTATTAATTTTTGTATTTTGCAAAGCTCTCCCCATTCGCCAAATTCCCTTAAGAAATAGCATTGATAATGATTGAAAAATGTCACTTTCTTAAGGAAAAAAGAACCAACTTTTTTATACTAATATTTCATATGAACTGGCATACATAATGAATAAGCATGTAATTACTTCCTATTCTTGTTGGTTAGGTATTATCCAGGTTGAAAAATACGGATAAACTGCATAGGGAAAAAGTAGTACTTGTAAGAGCCTCCGAGCATAACCACCCTCCATAATTCGGGCAAAAGAAGATGCATGTGAATACTTGTTTCCTTCAAAGCAATCATAGATATCAGGGTGTGCATCAAGGTGAAGGACATTCACAGGTCCACCAAGCTTCTCGGACACAGCTCTTATTTTTAGATATGATATTGAATGGTCTCCCCCTAAAACTAAAGGGCGCAATGGACTCTGAAAAAGAGGGCATATTGCTTAGTTAAGTTATGGTGCTTAGAATCGGTGAACATAATTGGTATCCAAAATTTCCGTTGGTTTTTTCTTCTAAAAGTAAAGTTACTTACTTCTTCCATCACTAGTTTGACAGACTCACTAATAATATTCATCAATCTGTCATCATCTATTCCACAGTCTCGAAGTTCTTGAACTGGAACATCACCAACATCTGTTAAGACTCTAGGATCATTCAGCTCTTTACCTGCAGTGTACAACATGAACAAATTATGTCTTTGAACACATAATAGACATACTGAAACAAAAATAGTAAGGGGTAAAAATGTCAGCTCCATTTAAGATCAAGAATCATGCTGCATGCCTCCTAGTAGCATGGACGATTAAATTTCAAGCCTGAAAGTAAACTCAATCTATATAAATTTAAACTTCTGTATAACTTCCAATCTACAGTTCTAAAAGTTTCATAAGCACGAAAAACTATATGGTTACCTTCCTCTGTAGTAGCATTTGTGCTTCCACACCAGATGGCTTCTCGTATTCTTGGTGGAGCAAATGCTGGACCCTGGAGAAATGATGAATTATGTCCAAGAGGAACTCCAAGAAGAGACGATGAAGCTTTAGCACCACCCAACGCCCGAACTAGCTCTCCCTAGGAAAATAATATATCAAATGCTCATCGTCAAAACTCTTTTATACAACAAACAGAACCAAAAAAGTTATTATGGCATCTAAAAATATGTCAAACTTTCTGTTGAAGTAATGCTAGAAAAGCTAAATGGACCTGTATCTCCAGAACATCAATATATAGTCAATTTGAAGCAAGAATATCTTTAAAGATTAGGTAGTATATGGTAAACTATATAATACAACCAATAGTTATAAAGGGTAAAATAAATTTAATGTTATCAACTACTAACTAGTATTAACAACCAAGGACTTACTTGCTCGTAGGCGCTAAATAAAGCGCCAAATCGCTCTTCAGTAACCTATAAGAAAGAAAATTTACATAAATAACATCCATCGATTATGGGAAAACGTTTCTACAAAGAATCCAATTTAGAGAAAAAGGTGTTAGGCATCTTTATAGTCATCCTTCCTTGTAAGTGTATCACTTCATTAATATATAACCTTCCAGCCGTAATAAGTAATATGGCGCAGGAGCATTCAACATATAAGCAAAGCCAGGAGCATTCAATATATAAGCAAAGCCAGGAGGGTTGGCCACTAAAAGGTGTTAAGCATCTTTATAGCAATGTCATTTATTAAAATAACATGATCAACATCGATATATGCTCAATTGAGTAATTTTTTACGAATGATATGATAATTCTCAAGTTCATAAGCAAAACTAATGCCCTAGCTTTTTATTTCACCATGAACCAATGCATGCATTATAACAGGCTCTTTTATGAGATTAAAAGGTGTAACTTCCAATTCAACTCATGTGTTTTACGTACCTAATTAGCCTGACAACAGATAGGTTAAAAATAATATAACATAGCCATAACCAGTGAACTTTAAACAATTCGACAATAGAGATTGATCACTGCCAGTTGATAGACTGGTGGCTAAATCAGACATTGCATCACAAACTAATTACACTTCCAAATTAACAAAAGTTCTCCATCGACAAAGGTTCAATTTATTCATTCAAATATGAACGAATTTTGAAAGCCAAAATAGCAGTTATAAGCTCTGAATTATGATTTCACCTCCTAAACAGACAAAAACTCAGTACCTTACTTTCTGTAATCTATTAATGGGATTACAAAGACAACATTCTTTCACAACCAACAATAAACGAGTACAAACTATGATGTTAGTGGAAGAGATTACCTTTGTGCAACTCTGTTCGTGAGAGTGACAATGACCATGGCGATTGTGATTTAGTCAGGTAATACCTTCTGTAACGTGTTCGTGAGAGTGACGATGGCGAGATTACCTTCTGTAACCGGTTCGTGAGAGTGACGATGACAGAGATTACCTTCTATAACCTGTTCATGAGAGTGACGATGGAGATAAATTAGGGCTAAATTCTCTATTCGTGAGGGTGACGATGGCGATAAATTAGGGCTAATTCTCTATTCGTGAGTTGGTACAATTTTCGTGTAGCTTCTGGTCTTTGACTATAATTTGCGACAGCCAAAGCCGATCCTTCAACCAGTACTGCTTCTCATGATCCATGAGGTTGGCCGCCCAGCGTCGGCTCTACGAACTAACAAGTGTGTGATCCCAGAACAAGTAATCAATCAATATAAACATCAAAGGAAGCCATCTCTAAATTCAATAAGATCAAAGTAGCTCACAATTTCAATGAAGAACCCTAATGAGTGTGTGTGGCTACTATGTGTAGAAATGACCTAAAACCTAAAAAGGAAAGTAACAAACAATATATACCTAGGGTATAGAATACCTTAATTACACAAATGGTCCCTCTACATGGTACAATCATATTTTAAGCACTAACATTCTCCCCCTTTGTACCAATGTAGAGAAAAAGATTTACACATCCACCGGGGTCACACTTTTCTTCCGAATTCCAAAGATGATCTCGAATCTTCGTAGTTCAAGACGGTAGTCATTCCGGCGGGAGATGGCTTCAATCACTTGGTTGATCAAGTTCTTCTCTTTCTCAGTGAGATTTACTTCTCCATTCGCATCCAGGCGAAGCTTGCTTTCCAAGTGAACCAGAATAGTCTTCAAAGTACCCTCACAATACTTGTTGATCTCAATCACTCTCATAAATCTTTTCTGTGAGTCTGTATCAACATAGACAACCCCGAGCTCAGGCTTGTTCAGTACAGTGTAGGCGGGGATACCTTGAATATCAGATAAGCGTCTGTTTGGTCTTTTTAGGTTCACATGAGTTTGAAAGGATTCCAAACCCATCTGGAAGTCAGTGAGATATGAATACTTCAGAATATTCTTCATGAACTTCTTCACACTTTGAAAGGCAGCATCGTATTGAACTCTATACTCTGGACGCTTCTTCTCTGGATGGACGACAAGACAGTTGTAAAGGCTCAGAAGGTCATTCAGTCTCAGACTCTTGAAATCAGCTTCAGAAAATACGCATTCAGACCCATCTGATCTCAAGACTGTGAACTCAGGATAGAAGACATCAAACAGCTTCTGAGATTCAACTTTGAGTACCTTCATGATCATGCTATCTGACCTGACCGCTTCTGATCCTTTGTCTTTGTTCTTCATGACGTATAAGAATTCAATCTTCTTCAGTGATGGCCAGTCTTCAATCCCATATACCTTTTCTAAATTGATCCGCTGATCTTCCCGTACATACAGTTCTTTCCTCAAGGTTTCTAGAAAGGGAGTTTGGATTGAAACTCTCTCTCCAGTGGCTACATATCTTGGTTCAGCATCAATAATAGCTTGGAAAAAACGAAGTTCTGCTTCAAGTACTCGATCTCTAATCTTACCATCCGGTATTATCGGTGCATGTGGAGCTGAAGTACCTGAACTTGGACCTGCTATTTCAATCAGTGGTGGAGCATCATCTTCAGATCCGAGTTCCAAGACTTGATCCCCAGTGGTATCTAATACATCATCTAAAGCATCAACCATTTCTTCTTTTATCTGGTGGCTCAGATGCTCTGGTTCTACCTCAGAATCAATGTAGATCATCTCAATAAGCATATCATCAGCCATCTGCACATCTGTTGTTCTATTGTCAACAACCGAAGGCTTTTCAACCCCGGTTAAGACATCAGCTAGAACGAGTGCTTCTGTATCAACTGCTTGTACCACATCTGTCTCCGTTCCACCTTCACCTGTATTTCCCCCAGCTTCAGGTTCATTGGCGTTACCAGTAGAAGCCACAACACTAGTCTCTCCAACTCCTGCTCCCATCTCCCCCTCATGTTGATCATGCGGATCCTGATCATCATGTCTTCTCTTTTGAGAGGCTTCTGATGCGATACCACATCGTTCTTCTACAACTTTGAGTCGTTTACTGATGTCGGTGAACCCATGCATTACTGCATTAGTCATATCTGTGATAGAGTTGGTAAGCTTCTCAAGTTGGTTAGATAGAAGGAGTTGTGTATCGGTTGATGTATCGGTTGATGTTGAAGTTTGAGGTTGGGTTGGAGGTTGTGTATGTTGACGAAGTAAGGAAACTAAGTCAACTTCTTCAGATGTACTCGAGTCGCTTTTGGCTAGAAGGCGGGATAACAACTCAGATTTCAGTTGGTCTTCAGGTATAAGGTGTAGAGGTGCAGATGATGGATGTGATGGGTTAGGTTGATCTGCTGATGGTGGATCCTGAGGAGTGGATGATGAGTCAGCTATGTGTTTGCCCTTTATTGCTCGGCTGACTTCAGATGCTAATTGATCAACTGATCTCTGCATGTGAGCACGGTGTTGCTTATATGATCTGTCTATAGTAGATAATGCAGAAGTCAGTAATGGCAGAGTAATATAATAGGGACGTGGCCCGAGCATCTGTACCACCTGTTCAGGAGAATAATTTGGGAAAATAATGCTAACCTCCGGACCACTTAGGTTACCGGTTGAAGTAGCGGTTGTAGCAACCGTACTGCCTGTGCTCATGGCTGGCAAGGTGTTGACCATGACAGGACTTCCACCCGGTCCTTGCGAGGCACCAACTAATGGTGGCCTCATCTGGGTGTTCCGGTTGGGGCACGGAAACCTGCAACTTGGTGTTGTTTCAGCACTTGTGTCCTAGGAAAGGATGTTCTACCAAAGGGTGCTAGACTCAATGTGCGTGGAATAAAAGGCGGTGGACGGGGCGGGAGCCTACCTGTTTCAATACCAGTAGATACCGATTGTATCGCCAATAGCAGTTGAGCTTGATCCCCTGTGGAGAATGAAACACCGGCCTGTTGAGAGACCGATGAGTGGATGAGTGGGGATGTGCTATGCATGGCTGGGCGGACCACGACTTGTTCAATACGCAACGGCGACGTACGCTCGTTGGTAGATGATGTGGCTACCCGACTAGTATCGGTTTGGGGAGAGCCGGTAGTTAAAACTTTTTTCGGCTCTTTCACAGCTTCACTCAATTCTTTTATCCCTCGTTCCTCACCACTAACTGCCTGTTCTACTACTACTTCTTCTACTTCTTGGTTTATATTTGAAGGACCCGCAACATCAGTAGCAGTGTCGAGAAGTTCGGTGTGCCGAGTTGTCTCAGTATCCGAACTCACAACTCGTGGTCTTTTGCCCATATGTCTCGGAATCAAGTTCACTAAAGGGTCATGACCAGAGTCATCATCATCATCATCATCATCATCAAATTAAGGAAAGAAAGGTTCCATCTCGTCGTCTTAATTAACTGCATCGTCATCAGAAGATGATGCAGCGGCATAAGCTTCATCCCAAGAGACATCATTATCAAAGACATTGACTGGAGGAGTTTGAGGCGGTGGTTGAGCTGGTCGCGATGAAGATGCTTGGCCAACAGTCCGTAATCTTCTCCCAACTCTCTTTCTTTTCGTTCTCCTCACCCCTCGTTGTTCAGAAACACCCCCTTGTTCCTGAACCCCCTCGACTCGAACTTCCTCACCACGTAAGGGATTAGCATCGTGGGGAGGTCCTTCCAGTTCTGGATTGACCATCAATGCATTTTCTAACCTATATCTAATGACTACCCCGGACTATTGATCAGCAAAGGCAAGAAGATCTTCTCGAAGAACCGCGGTGTGAGCAAAGTCAATGTGTGCCGGCATCCGCAAATGGTGCATATATTGGCTCGGGCCTCGTGGATGATCAGCACGTTGAGGTATTTGACTATTGTCGACCATTGCTTGATGAATAAGTATCTGTAGAAATCTCTGGAAGGGCACAAAGTTACGTCTCTTTTTCGGTTTGGCATGTTCCGCGACTAGCTCGACAAGATCGTTCCAGATTAGAATAGCATAGTCGATGTTTCGGTTAAAAGCGCAGGCATGAAACATTCGTAGAGTTGATAGGTTTGTCTTGTCTACACCTGTGTGTTTAGAGGTCATGCAACGGTTAAGGATAGAGCATAGGGTGTACCATACTCTCGGGAGGTAGTTGCGTCTGAACTGAGAAGAACCGGTCATAACATGATTGTCTGGATGTTGATATCCAAGACTTCGGATATCGGCAAATAATTGTGCTTCAGGGGCCGGATCTTCAAAGTTATCGGAGTAAGGAAGGTCAAGCGCACGTCGGATTCCTCGTAGAGTGAATGTGACGTCAAAATGGTCAACCTTGGCAGAGAAATGTGGTCTTTGAGCGGTAGGATTGTACCGAAGTGTACCCCAAAATTGTTGAAGATAAATAGCAGGTACAAGCTCGACACGTGTAAGAGCGGTTCGTAGTGGATGGCCACGGATGATCTCTATGATTATTTGATAATCAAAGGGCACCGCAAAGTCAAGATGATGATTGTTATCAAGGAATTTCACAAAGTTCGCCCTCGGGTAGATCTCTTCATCTCGATCATGAGCATTTATGGACAGGAGGGAGAACGATGCGAACGGATGATTGTATTGTCATTCGAAGCATTGTCTTCATGATCAGCCATCTGAACCACATAACAGTTTAGAATAATGCCAAAGTTGAAATTTTCTTGAAAAATTTTCCAAAAAATTTCTAAGTCATGGGCAAGTCGCAACTCACAGAAAAGTCAAATCGCAGGCAATTGCGATATCGCAGTGTGTAGTAGTGACAAGGGGTTGTCGCAACACAAGGTTGCGATATGCTCCTTGTCGCAACACACACATGCGATATGCTTGAATATGAGACCATTGCGACATGGATGAATTTATGAGTACCAGTTGGTTGCGACATGAATGAACACTGAACTAAAACCCTAAGTGTTCAACCCAGATATCTAATTTTCGCACAAAACCATGTTAAGAATCATACCACTAGGCTCGCAATACCTATGTGAGTAAACCCTAATAACGTCTAACACCCTAACACACAAACACAGATAGATTTAAGCAGATATAAAGAACATCGAACCTAAACCCTA
Source organism: Saussurea involucrata (assembly GCA_033807775.1). Taxonomy (NCBI): domain Eukaryota; kingdom Viridiplantae; phylum Streptophyta; class Magnoliopsida; order Asterales; family Asteraceae; genus Saussurea; species Saussurea involucrata. The sequence continues at coordinate 167,933,908 of CM066322.1, forward strand.
AAATCGAACATAACATGCGATATTATGGACCAAATCGAATGAGGTTTGAAAAGATTTACCTTGATGATGATCTGAATCGATTGCTAGGAATGAGAAACACGAAAATCGACTTTGAAGAATCGAAGTCGCAGCAGTAGAAATAGCAAGGGTTTAAGTTGAGATATGTTGAAAAGTCAAAACCCTAAAAACCTTATTTATACGAAATTTGAAATCGGGGACACGTGGCACAACAAGATTGGTCCAAGGATTGACCTGCCACGTGTCATCATATCGCAATGAACTAGTTGCGATATGACATTCAAGCGTATCGCAACATAAGGTTGCGACACGTTACTGTTCACACGACCATATCGCAATGCAAGGCTGCGATATGACACTGTTCATTCACTCATATCGCAGTGCACTGTTGCGATATGGAAAATCATAAGCTTATTGAGATATCGCAATAGAAGGCTGCGATATCTCACTGTTCACATGTGAAATCGCAAGTGATGGTTGCGATTTTAATACTCTTTGACATTTTAGCAGTTTAAAAACAAAATTATCACATTGGAAGATGTCCAACTTTCAATTGATTAAGCACACAAGGTGTTAAAACATTTTTCACTCCCCCTTAGATGATGCAAAAAAGTTTTAAAAATTTATTTTCTTCATCTAAGGGTTTGTGGTTGAAAAACAGATTAGAAAACTTACCTTGAGATCTTCAAATAAGAAGCACAAGAAATCAACACTTACAAGATTAGTCAGAGATACACGCTCCCCCTATTCTTGTGCATACTCTTTAATTTGTACTCCCCCTGAGACTATGAACACACCTTATGCAGGCATAGATATCATAACAAAAAATAAAAGGTAGCAACGATAATAAACAATGAAAAACAACAAAGACATGAAAATAAAATATTTTAGATTGAGAATATAATGAGATGAAAATTTGTATCTATCAATCTAGATAGAGAAAACTAGATTGAGTTACACATATTTCCATTCATTATATGATCAATATAGAGTATTAAACTTTCATGTTCAACATGCCGAGCTTGGATACTAAGAAATTAAATCGTTTTTCATCCAAGGCTTTCGTAAAGAGATCGGCAAGTTGAAACTCAGTTGTGACAAAGTATAGCTCAATCGTACCTTTTTCAACGTGATCTTTGATGAAATGATACCTTATGTATATGTATTTGGTCTTTGTATGTTGGACCGAGTTAGCTGATATTGCAATTGCACTCTTGCTATCACAATAAATGTGGATCTTCTCATACTTGAAATCATAGTCAGATAGTTGAGTCTTCATCCACAGAACCTGTGAACAACAACTGGCAGCGACTACATATTCTTCCTCCGCAGTTGATGTTGAAACACAGTTCTGTTTCCTCGAGGACCAACTTACTAGTTTATCACCCAAAAACTAGACATGACCAGATGTGCTCTTCCGGTCAAGCATACTACCTCCATGATCGGCATCAGAATATGCAGTAAGTTCAAATCCTGTTCCTTTCGGGTACCACAGACCAAGGTACGGTGTCCCCTTCAAATAACGAAAGATTCTTTTAACAGCACTCCGATGTGATACCTTTGGTTGTGCCTGAAATCTTGCACAGAGACATGTTGCAAACATTATATCTGGACGACTTGCCGTCAGGTACATTAATTGTAACGTCCCACTTTCATAACCATACGATAACATAACATAAGCATTCGGATTACATAAATAAACTTGTCTTTTTAAACATTAATGAACTAAACTAGGCAAAATTGACAGTGGAAGTCTCTACATTCCACAGCCGAGCACTATCTGTAACTACCATAACCAAAACTGGAGTCTCTCTAAGCTCCAGCCTCTTCTATCTCCTTTCCTAGTTCTTATTGGAAGAACCTGTTATGCGCTTACCTGAAAATGGTTTAGTTTTGAAAGCGAGGGTTAGACCAAAAGGTCTAGTGAATTCCCTCCAAAAACAACATATCTAAACAGTTGGAAAACATTTAAAAGATTTATACATAATCTGTAACATATCATCAAACATGGTGCTGCATTGTGTTGTGGATCACATAACATAATACGATCAGGGCCCCAGCAGACTCCTTTCTCGCCATTTGAAATCCCCGCGGATTCCCCTCTACCGAGTAGGATGAAAACGAATTCCACCCTACCGGTCTATCATACATAACCAAGAGTCCTAAGACCCCGAGAACCTCTCTTTGATCCCACAGTGCAGACCGACTTCACATAGTGTACACATATGTTCATGCAAACATGTAAGATATACTTTTCATAAATCATAACTTTCATAATGTCATGCTAAACATTTCTTTCATTTAAAATAAGATCATTCGTAAAAATCATGCAAATCCATTCATACTTTTCATGCTCGATAACCCATATTCAGTAAAAGAAACATTTATCACTTCGCGTCGTAAAAAGGGTTTAGGGAACTCACCTGATTGCCAATTTATTCCTAACCTCGTGACTCGTTTCGAACCGCGCTTACACCTAAATCGTTTCATAAATTAAATTAGCGATAACTCACCTCTTGACTCCAATACGTATTTACTTTGAACCCGTAAATAATTTATCGGATAAAAAATGAACTTACAGATCCTCTAAAATAATCCAATCCCAAAACTCTAAATTTAAATAAGATACCGGACCTTATCTTATATAAATTAAACTGCCCAAGAGATAAAGAATGGATTTTGATTTGTGATTGGTAATGGATTTGGTCCTATCAAAATCCCAGCCACGTGAGGCCACATAAAATCAATATGGAATCCATATTTCTCTTGTGGGTTTCGGCCCAACCAATCACAAGTATTCCACCGCCAACAATTAATAAAAAGAATTTCCAAGCCCACGATTCTTATGTATAATCAATCCAAATCCTACTTCAACTTACGGTGAAGAAGTCCCGGTATCCAAGTCTCCCGGTAAAAACCAACTCCCGGTAACCATTCTTGGTCCCGGTAATTCCAACTACTGGAGTGACTGGTACCGGTACTCAACTCCCGGTATGTACAAATCCGATGCCTAACTCGCGGTATTTACCAAATTCGGTACCTGGCAATTTCGAACAGAACCAAGTCCCTTATCAATCGGTCTTTAAAACAAGTTTTCAAGCGTTCACGATCTAAAGCGATTTCATGCCAAAATCATTCCTCACATGCTCTGAAAACCCTTGATTAAAAACATTAAAACATTTCATTTTAGGGTAAAATCCCATTCCTGTTCTTTACCCATTTCAACGTTCAAAAGAGAAGCATAACCACGATTAATTTACCCAGCTACTTCTATGTAGGAAATAACATTCAGGGGCTGAGTACTTACCAAAACAAGTTCTTCTCTCGATTTTAAAAGCCAAAGCTCTACGCCTTCTACTCTTCTTCTAGCCGCCTCAAAATTTACCAGTGTTCCTCTGTTGGTTCCCAGATTCACGTCGTATCACGATAATGGTAGTTAAATAGACAGCGGAAGCATTTAAATATAAAGCCATTAAAGTGAGTGATTGTATAAGATGATATGTAAACTGTGATATCAAATATAGAACAGGAATATGATAACAAGATCAAATAAGAAACGCTGCTGGTATATTGATAAAGATAACACCAAGAACAAGATCAATGGTGTATCAAGAAATCACAGAGACAATATCGTACGGGGTAGTGCTACGAGGATATGACAGTGTGTGCTTTTACAATTGTGGAAAACTATTCTTCCAAAAGCTTACAATTGTTTGTTCCACTACCTCGCTATATATAGCCTAATAAAGTGTAGACAGTGTACTATCGTACCCTGGAATGACACGTGGAAAGTGTGTCTCCAATCTTTAGGGCATACGTGGAAAGATGTGGACACGTATCTGACACTTCGGATTTCTACGAGACTTAGGCATAACAGAGGTCTTCACTTCAGCAGAGCGTGTTATGACAGAACTATGTTGATCTTCGGGTATGAACAGTTCTTCTGTTGATTTTCTGCCAGAGCTCTGTTGAGCTCCGTTGGTTCCACCAGAACTCTGCGAGTTCTGTTGGTCTTCTGTTGATCTTCTAAGTCTTCTGCTTTATCTCTGTAGGTCTTCTGACTTGGTATTATTTTCAATACTTTTATATTACAGATACTTGGGGCTAACAATCTCCCCCTAAGTATTGAAAATAAAAAATTGGAAATGATAAGAGATGGAAAACAAAAGAACAGAGAACTTTACCCTCTGTTACCCTATGCACTATTCTTTCAAGATATTACAATGCAAAGAAAAGAATAAGTACAAGTTAAGCGAAATTATCTCCCCTTAAGATTCTGTCAAATCTTCTGATGAGTTCTCGGAAGTTGATCATAAGATAGATCTGGGTGATGAAGTTTCTCTGTTGCTCTTCCTGACACTTTTCTCTTGGGAGATTTTGAATGATGTCTCTGAGGTATTCCAGCGATTCTGTTGAGTACTTGTGGATTTCAGCCGCTCTGAGGGCCTTCTTGATTTTTCTCTGTCGGCAGATGAACACTGGAGGATCTCCAACTACGGTTCCGGTTCTGTAGTGCTCATAGCCTTGAAGACTCTCATTTGGTGGAGCAATCGCTAGTCCTTCTACTTCGAATTCTATGCCTAGCTGAAAGTCAATCTGAATTCTTAGATTTATGTGCTCTTGCATAGCGAAGCGTACCTCAGGAAGTGCTGTTCTTGCCTCTTTGTATCTGTCACTAAAGTTGTAGCAGTAGGCATGGAGTTGAATCAGATCATAAGGGTTTAGAAGTACCAGGTCATTGTCATTGAAGTGCTCAACCCTGTTGTCATTTGATTCAACTATGAACTCATGATAGCTCATTTGTACTCTGTTGTGCCGGAAGATCTTCTGCTTGATGTCTACGATTCTGCGGATTCCAAAGTCTGAGCTTATATTTCTGTTCAGTCCGGACTTGGTTTCGATGAACTTTCGTCTAACGTCAGAGATCGTATTTATCCTGCAGGGACTCAAGTGTGGGTTGATGGGCACAGCATTTGTGGGGATGGTGTCGTGGTCACCATAAAGATAGGCAAAAATTTCTTCTAGTGGAGGTTTGCCAGAATGTTGAGTTGAGGTTTCGGGGTTCTGTTCTGTTGACATGGGATTTGGGTCTTCATGAGTTTCTGCCATGAGTATGTCAATGTGGGCAGATTCTTTAGGTTGGGCTTGGTTTAGTGATTCTTCAGCAGAGAATGGGTCGGTTCTCTCTGGTTCTGTTCTAGGTGAAGTAGGAGGGGTGTCCAGGATAATGACCTCAGGTGGTTGTTGAGAGGATTCTGTTGGCTTGATGACTCGATCTTTGAACATGTAGTCGAATTCCACCATAGTCATCTCTGGCATATCTTCTTCTGTTATCCACATATCTTCTTTCTCTGTCCCGACCTCTTCTGTTAATTTCTCTTTGCCTCTTTTAGTGGGCATTTCAGCCTCTCTCTCTTCTTCTTTCTTTTTCTCTGTCTCTGTTTCTTTCTCCTTTTCTTTCTCCTTCTCTCTCTCTTTCGCTTTCTCCTTCTCCCCCCTTTTGTTGACCCGAGGATTCACCCAAATTACTGTCTGATGGAGCATCGTGGAAATCATCATCATCAGAGGAGTCTTCATCAGAGAGTCTGGTGACAATGGGTGAGGATTGGTCAACAAACTTACGTCTTTTGCTGGAAGGTTCTCCCTCTGGTGCTTTCTCAGCAGACCGTTTCTGCGCGACAGATTGTAAGATTGCATCTGTGAAAGTAGGAACTGCTTTCTTCAAGGTGTCTTCCACTTCTACTGCAGCACCTCTGATCTCATCAACTTGGCTCTCAAAGTTGAATTTGTGAGAGTCCAGCGATGCCTTCACAAGTGCTTCTGTTGCCTTGGCTTTCATGACAAATTTGGATGAGATTGTCATCATTTTCTTTACGACGTCCTTTCTGAAGTCGCCCATTTGGCCGACTGTCATTGGCAAACTGTTTGGGTTGGGGCTGGAGATGTTGAGAGGATCAGCGGCTGACGTTGTGGCTTCTTTTATAGATTTCTTAACAGAGTTATCAATGAGCTCTGTCAAGGTTCTGACGTTGGATTCTGATAGGATAACTGTTGGGACTGGCAGAGTTCTGTTCATTTGAGCTGTATGGTTGTCGATCACAAGTCTTTTAAGTTCTTCTACTTCTGTCGATACCTTTCTGTTCTCTTCTGCTCTGACGGTTCTTAGGTCTGCTATCTCTTTAGCCAGTCTGCCAATTTCCTCTCTTCTTGTCTGTTCAGCTTCTGTTCTGATCCTTTCAGTGTCAATGTATTTCTGATGAAGTTCTGCATATTTCTCTGTCAGTTTCTGCAGTTCTTCTCTGAGAGACGCATTTTCCTTGAGGATCAGCTCCTCCTTTTGAGAATTGACAAGTTTATACTCATTCAAGGAGTTGTTGATACTATCACAGAAGCTTGTGAACTCTGTTTTTGTGATAGTGTCAACGGGGGTAACCCTGGTACCAACTAATGGATCCAGTTCTGCCTCGAGTTCAGAGGCGCCTGCGTCAAGAGTTGTGTTGATGTTGTCTCTTGCAGGACTTCCACCCGATCCTTGATGTTCCTTTTGAGGGGAATCAACTACAGGTGTTCTGATCAGAGGTTCCTTCTCCAGCTCAGGTTCTGAGGAAGGAAATCTGATATGATGAGAAGCATTTGGATCAAGCAAATGTTTCCCTTGTTCAACTATGGTCTCATACTGTCCCTGAGTCGGACAGATGCTACGTGAGATTACAAAAATCTCGGGTCTAGGTTGTGTTCCGACTAAATGAGCCACAAAGGCATCATCATGTGTAGGTGACCTAACGATGTTCTGGGGCGAATGAACATCACTAGCAAAACTAGCTTCCCCGGTTTCGTGCGTACCAGAGGCATGAAGAGTTGCCTCTGATTGGTAAGGCTGGTTAAGGTTCGAGGTGTGCACCTCTGTTTCAATAATCCTTTGAGCTTGATCACCAGGATTAGGTAATGTGGTAGCACTGGGAGTTTGGTTAGGGTTTCGCACAGATGTGTCAGTTTGGACATCTTGTTCTATACTCACATTTCCCTCGGTATCTGGGGTTTCAGAATTCTCTGGTGAGCTCTCTATCTCATGAATCTCTACACTGCCAAAAGGGTGCGATCTCTCTGTCACCACTTCTGCAGCTTCTTCTGCTCCCTCTTGAACAGCCTCCACTGGGGATGCTCTGTTCACTACTTCCTCCTCCATTACTCTAGAGGAAGACCCCACTTCGGGTACTCTATCCTCTGGTCTATTTACTTCTTCTATTTCCTCACTCACACTTTCCACAGAAGGCTCAGAACCTAAATATGCTGGGGTTCTCACCTCAGGTTCTTGAGGTTGAGCAGCAGTTCTATAGTTTTGGATAGAAATGTGGGTTGGATTGATCAGAGCAAGCATTGTACCTGGAATTCTTCTGATGAAAGGGTAATCTCCTGAAGTTGTTGGTTGGAATCTTGCCATGGTCCAGACAGGAGTAGAACGACCTTGATGTGTCAGTTCCAGTCTGTCGAATGCCCTTCTGATCACCAAACTGATAAAACGAGGAAACTTGATGGCTTTGAGGGATTTGTGTTTGCCAACTTCTCCACCTCTGGCTAGAGCAGTGGTTTTTGCATTGACAGCATCTAGAAGTACATTGTAGAGGATTCCTGCATAGTTGAAGTTTCTGTTGAAGAACAGACCATACATGATTTCGAGGATTTCAGTGCTCGCTTGGTCTTGACTGCCGGATTTGCAGGTGAGGGTTCTGTTGAGGGTTGAGAACATGAAATTCCACATTTGTGGTAGGTTCTGTCTTCTGAAGGCTCCTATTCTCTCTAACTCTTTGTTGTATCCCAAAAACTTTACGAAGTCGAGAAGAACAGCAATAGAAGGTGGTTTCTCATAGGCATCAATACCTAGCTGTCTTTTGGTTTTCATCCCAAAAGTTTTTCTGAGAGTTCTTTCACGAATCCTTATCGTTCCTGAACCTCCATTTCCAGAGTTGACACTCCCGACTATTCCGCTTTTGTCTTCAATGTACTGGCATGTGGTCCACCATTGTTGGACATATTTTGCAGGAAGATGATCGTCAAAGGCTGTTAGGGCTGTAAAAACTTCTGAGTTTCGGAAAAACTCAATATAGATGTGGTAAAGGGGCAAATAGAGTGCTGGATTGGGATCAAAACGGTAGTTGTTATCAGCCAACTCGTATGGTAGAATAACGATGTTGTCTACGGGTTCGTTGCGACTAGAGTCATCAGAGTTCTGGGGTTGGTTTTGGGGTTCAGCCATTGATGCAGGTTAGGGTTATTCTTGAAGAACACAAGGTATAGGTTTTTGAGAGGGAAAATATGAAGAGTTTGAAATGGTTGGTAAGCGTAAGACTGAAATGGGTCAAGGTTGGATATTTATACGGGAAACATGTGGTTGGGGAAACAACGTAGGGACTGTAGGCACTTGAGTGTCAGAAGGTGGAACGGCCTGAACAGTGTATCGTGGGAACAGCTAGTGGTTTGTCTTTCAATCAGAGGATGCCACGTAAGATTTTGTTCTTACAACCGTAGGACAAGTAAACCGTCACGGTTAGAGATATGCGGGTGACAAGTGGGTGATTTTCAAAGAATGACCCGCATCTCTGCTGACGTGTTTCTGATGACGTGGCAGAGAAGCTAACAGAGCTCTGGTGGAGCTCAGTTATTTTCTTTCTCTGTTGAAATGATCTTTTCAACTTTGCTCAGTGACCAATCATGTTTCACCTTTACCCAAAAACATTTAAAAAAAATCTGTATCTGATGTGAAGAATCAAAGAACAAGGACAGAATTGACCAACAATTTTCAACAGAGATCTGATGAGAAACAACAGAGGCTCTGGTGAGAATATCAGAGTTCTGCTAAGTTCTTGACTTTCTCAAAAGATTTTCATCAGAACAGGTTTTCCCTCTTTCAAAAAGATTTTTCTTTCAAGATCAAAAAGAGCCAAGTCATATGAATTTGAAATCAGATTTTTGACTTGCTCCCCCTAAAACCATGCACATTTTCTTTTATAAGCTCCCCCTAGAAATATGAGCTTAAAAAAAACTTGCCAAAAGAAATATTTACAAGGATATATACAAATGAATTCACTGGAAGCTTGTTGAAAAAGTATGTTTTACAGAGCTCTGGTAAATGACAGAGTCTCTGTTGAACTATCCTTCCCAACTATTTTGACAGATCTCTGGTAGGAACATCAGAGGCTCTGTTGAGTGTTAAACAGTGTTAGGAGGACATGTTCAGCATACCCAATTTGCTGATTAAGAAGTTAAATCTCCTTTCATCAAGAGCTTTTGTAAAAAGATCAGCAAGTTGGAAGTCTGTTGAAACGAAATACATTTCAATAGTCCCCTTTTCAACATTATCTTTTATGAAGTGGTACCTTATATCGATATGCTTGGTCTTTGAGTGCTGAACTGGATTAGCTGTGATTGCTATGGCGCTTTTGGAGTCACACAAGATTGGAATTCTATCATACTCCAAGCCGTAATCTTTGAGTTGAGTTTTCATCCAGAGAACTTGAGAACAACAACTAGCAGCAGCAACGTATTCTGCTTCTGCTGTAGAGGTGGACACGCAATTCTGTTTCTTGGATGTCCAACTTACTAACTTCTCTCCAAGAAATTGACAACTACCAGACGTACTCTTTCTGTCATTCTTGCATCCTCCATAGTCTGAATCTGTATATGCTACAAGCTCAAAACCAGAATTCAGAAAAATTGAGTCCCTTTCAGATATTTAAATATGCGCTTGACAGCAGAGAAATGCGAAACTTTAGGATTAGCCTGAAATCTAGCACAGAGACACGTTGCGAACATTATATCGGGTCTACTGGCAGTTAAGTACAGAAGTGACCCTATCATGCCTCTGTAGTTCTTGACATCTGTTGGTTCACCATTAAGGTCAGGGTCAAGCTTAACTCCAGTGGCAATAGGAGTTTTCATTGGATTTGAGTTGTTAAAATTATACTTTTTCAAAATGTCAGAGATATATTTGGACTGACTTATGAAAGTCCCTCTGTCGGTTTGTTTTACTTGTAAACCAAGGAAGAAAGAAAGTTCTCCCATCATGCTCATTTTGAATTCACTTTTCATCAAATCCTCAAACTTATCACAGTACTCTTGCCGTGTTGATCCAAAAATAATGTCATCAACATATATTTGTACCAGAAGTATATCATTCTTGTATCTCCTAAAGAATAGAGTTTTATCTACAGTACCTTTCTCGAAGTGATTAACCAACAGAAAATTGGACAGAGTTTCATACCAGGCTCTGGGAGCTTGCTTAAGCCCATACAGAGCTTTGTCTAGCTTGTAAACGTGGTCTGGAAACTCCGAATTTTCAAAACCAGGTGGTTGCTGGACATAGACTTCTTCTTGTAGTCTGCCATTTAGGAAGGCAGATTTGACGTCCATTTGGTAGACCCTGAAACCTTTGTGAGCAGCATAAGCTAAGAAGATTCTGATTGCTTCTAGCCTAGCCACAGGAGCAAAAGTCTCGTCATAGTCAATTCCTTCTTCTTGACAGTATCCTTTTGCAACCAGACGGGCTTTGTTTCTGATGATAATCCCATCTTCATCCTTCTTGTTTCTAAACACCCACTTGGTTCCAATGGCAGATTTGCCTCTTGGGAGTGGAACTAAGGACCAAACTTTATTTCTCTCAAATTCCAGAAGTTCTTCTTGCATAGCTTCGATCCAGTTTGGGTCTTCAAGTGCTTCAGAGATTCTTTTCGGCTCAATCATGCTCAAAAAGTTAACAAAGAAAGCTTCGTTGATTGTAGCCGATCTTGTCTTGACACCATCTTCAGCAGCACCAATTATAAGATGTTGGGAGTGATCCTTAGTCCATCTTGTCATGGGAGTATGGACAACAGGAGGGGTTTGTGCTTCAGATGAGAAAAGACGATCTTCAGCAACAGAGCTCTGAGGGTTGGTGCCAGGGTTCTGTGGCACACAACTCTGAAGAGTGGCTTCATCGCTCTGTGAATTGCCAACAGGGCTCTGAGAAGGTGAACTTTCAAACAGGGAGTTTCTGCCAATATTTGTTAGCAGAGGTGATGATGGCTCTTGTGTAGGTTCTGGTTGTGGTTCCTCGTTTCTCTGAATTATACCTGTAGACAGAGAAGTAGATGGTGAAATATTGGAGGGACCAGTAAGAGTTGTACCTGTCAGATTCTGTTCTGTTGAACTTTGAGCTTGATCTCCTCTGTTGATGTTGACAGAGGAATCATCATCATCGAAGAAATCATCGAACAGGAGATTGATATCTTCCCTTGATTTTGAAGAACTAGGCTTCTTCTGTTCTGTTGATGTCCCCTCTGTTGATTTGCGATCAGAGGTACTTGATGTACTTTCATCAAAGGACACGTTCACGCTTTCTTGAATGACGCGAGTTCTGGTGTTGTAGACTCTGTAGGCTCTAGAGGTCAAGGAATAACCAATAAAGATTCCTTCGTCCGCCTTCTTGTCAAATTTACCCAGCTGTTCTCGGTCGTTCAAGATATAACATTGACACCCAAAAACATGAAAATATTTCACGTTTGGTCTTCTGTTATTGATGAGTTCATAAGGCGTCTTTTTAAATCTTTTCACTATTACAGCTCTGTTTTGAACAAAACAAGCTGTTGAGACTGCTTCTGCCCAGAAGTTGATGGGAAGGACAGAACCGGCCAACATGGTTCTGGCGGCCTCTACCAGAGTTATGTTCTTTCTCTCCACTACGCCATTTTGTTGTGGAGTTCTGGTAGCTGAAAAGTTTTGGGAAATTCCTTCTTCTGATAGATAAGCATCCATTCGAGTATTTTTGAATTCTGTCCCGTTATCACTTCTCAACTTTTGCACTTTTAGTCCTAACAGAACCTGTATCCTTCTCAACAAACTTATCAGAATTTCTGGGACATCAGATTTTGCTCTGATGAACTCAATCCAAGTATATCTAGAATATTCATCAATAAGCACAAGAATATACTTCTTGCCAGACAGACTTTGCACAGAGATTGGACCACAGAGATCCACATGAAGCATATGCAAAGGTCTTAAGCAATTGTGATCACTCTTGGTTCTGTGTGAGGATCTTTTCATTTTTCCCAACTCACAAGCAGAACATAGATGGTCTTTGTCAAATTTCAGCGAAGGAAGACCTTTTACCAAGTTCAATTTCACGAGTTTGTCAAGATTTGAAAAATTTAAGTGAGCAAATCTTTTATGCCAGAGCCAGGCATCTTCTTTGTTCAAAGAGACTAAACAGAGTTTTTCTGTTGCAGTTCCCTGTTTTGGATTGAAATTCATTTTATAAAGATTGCCTTTTCTGTCGGCTCTTAAAAGTTCTTGACCAGACTCAGAAAGTAATAATGAACAATACTTCTTCCTGAAATTGACATCGAACCCATGATCACAGAGTTGACTTATACTGAGAAGATTATGATTTAATCCTTCAACATAAGCAACTTCAGAAACTGAAACACCACCATTTACTAGAGTACCATAACCTCTAATCTGTCCTCCATTGTCTCCTCCAAAGGTGACTGCACTTCCCTTTTTGTTCTTGAATGAAGTCAACAGCTCCTTATTGCCGGTCATGTGCCTGGAACATCCTGAATCTAGGTACCAGATCTGCACATGAGGCTTCTGCAAGACAGATTAGTTTCTTTTAGGTACCCATTGCATGATGGGTCCTTTCTTGTTAGGCTTTGATGGGTTAACAGTCTTTCCTACAGGCTTTACATTCTTTGATGTTGTGCCAGAGGTCTTCTTCTGTGTGGTCTGATCAGTCTTGGGATTTATCATCTTTTGTGACTGATTCAGAACACAGTGAGGTCCATTCATATGATTTTGCAGTTTTCTTAACAGATGAACACAATTGCAATTGATGGAACATGAGGATTGATGCAAGTTGTTATTCAAAAACTGTTTATTAGATGGAGTTTGATTCTGAAAAGCTCTAGGACCATGCATTCTGTTGGAACTGTTCTTTGAGACAGATTCTCTTTTCTCAAAATTGATTTTTTGATTTCCACCAGAAGTGGAAGTATGTCTGTTATTTACTATCCATTTTCCCTTCTGTTCTGGTGTAAATCTGATTGGTTTAAAAGTCAGAACAAAGGTGTTGTTAAGTAGAGTACTTGCTTTCACCTTTCCTTTTACTTCTGTTGAGTTAGAAGCAAGAATTCTGAATTCTTTGTTGTTAAACTCAGTTACCGGTATGAATCTTGATTGTTTCTTGAAAAATGATATGTCCCTTTTTAAATCAAAAGATCCAGCCGGTATCTGTTTAGGTTTGTGCAAAGCATTTGGTTGAGTGCAGAAAATTTGCTCATCTACCTCAGGGTCAGAGTCACTGTCAGAGGCTAGAAAGTCTCTGGTGGCTCTGTTGGAGGTGTTACTCATAGAAACAGGTTTTGTAGAATCAGGTTTTGCAGTTTTATACCTTCTCAACTTGGGCTTTAATGCATCAGAAACAGCATTTTCTTTAAGAACTTTCATGAGATCTTCTTCAAAAGATGTTCTTATCGTTTCAGAAGTAGGAGAGAAGACTGGTGCTTCAGGGTTGAGCTCGCTCTGTGGTATTTTAACAGAGGATTCAGCCACAGAAGTGACAGGCTTCTGTTCCTTGAAAGAATTAAAGTTGAAAATCTCTTTTGGATCCAGACTTTCGACAGAGTTAGGAATTATGATTCTAGCTCTTCCTTGATCAAGAATAAACTTTGAAGATGGTTTAAGAACCTTGTTATGATCCAAGGAGTCATAGCTGGCATTCCTAAAGTCAAGTCTTTTCGTCCTCTTGTAAACGTCCGAGGTTTTAATTCTTTTGAAAATAGCATTACCAGAGATAACATTCTCTTGGACTTTCCCAGCACAGAAAGTAGTCAACAGAGATGTTTTCTTCTTTCCGTTCCAGGGAGCAAGGTCAGAGAAACCAAGACCTTGCGTATCCATCTGAGAATTAATCTTAACATGCACATCCTGTGCATCCTGATACTTTTTGATTTGAAGTTCTTTTCTCTGTAGGGACTGATGTAAGATTTCCCTTTCTTTTTGAAAAAAGTCTTTTAAAGCGACAGAGTTAAGTCTTTCATTCTCAGACTTCTTCATTTCTTCGGTTTTCTGTTTTAACAGATTTTCGTACTCTTTAATCTTTTTAGAAAAAGTACTTTTCTCTTTCTGCTGTAAGATCTCTAGCTCAGATTTCTCCTTGAAGATATCTTCCTTCTCTTGTTCCAAGAGAGTTTTCTCTCTCTTGTAGAAGGACAGATCCTTCTGAGCTAGCTTTCTTAGCTCTTTTTCTTCAGAAAACTTTTGTTTCAGCAATTGAAATTCCTCAGTTAATTGCGAGACATGCATTTCCAGTTCTGAGTCAGACTTGGATTCGGAGGAACATACCTTGGCACTGGGTTTGATGGTCTCCAGCGCTCTGTCGTCTGGCTCTGTTACAGTAAGAGCGAATGCATGAGCTATATCTTCTTCTTCTGTTCTCTCTATTCGTTCTCCAGTCATCCAGTCAACCTCTGTCATACTTTCATCATCTATAGCAACATTGGCTTGCTCTGGTTCATCATCAGAGGATGAGTCAGAGATCCAATTCTCCATCTCGGCGACATAACTCCTTTCTCTGTAGTTGTACTTGTATTTGTTTTTGTAGTAGTCTTGATCTTTTACAAGTTTTCCTCTACAGTTAGCAGAGAAATGGCCAGGTTTGCCACATCTGAAACAACGACCATCGTTTTGGTTGATGGGTTGTGCAACATCAGCCTTTTGTGGATCAGGAGCGTTGTACTTCTGTTGAGGTTGAGGTCTCTGTTCTGTCGGGTTTCTGTTCTGGTGATTCTGTTGAGGTGCAGCATAACTTTTGTCACCTTTTTCTTCTCTTTCGTACCTTCCTCTTCTGTCAAATGTCATGTTGCCAAATCTCTGGGTAAATTATTGAGTTATTAACGCAAGAGATTTAGCAAAGGCATTTATATCAGTATCCTCATCTGATGAACTCCTTTCATCATCACTTTCTGCAACCAAAATCTTTTTCCCTTTCTTTTTATCTCTCTTCTTATCTCTGCTAAGGCAATCTCTGTTGAGTTTACCTTCTGCTGAGTTCTTAGATTCTGAAATCAAAGCGATAGGACCTGCAATGGTGGATTTGCCTTTTTGCTTGACAACATCCTTCTCTTGTGCGGCCAGAGTGCCATACACATCAGTAAGAGACCATGCATCTAAGTCCTGGTTAGCTTGTAAAGACATGGACAGATTTAACCATTCATCATTTAAACTTTTCAAAAACAGAACATTGTTATCTTCCTTCGACCTAACAACCCCACATTTTTTACATTTGTTAATCAGAATATTTAATCTGTTGTAGGTCTGTTGTAAGGTTTCCTCAGGAAGTGCCTTGAAATCATTGTATTCATTTATACACTGGGTCCTTCTGTTCTTTTGGGTCTTGATACCACCCTCAAGTTGATTTAGAAGTTGATCCCAGATTTCCTTGGCAGTAACACATGAGTCTAGTTCTTGAAATATATCGTTCGGAATGGCCATAATCAGAAGTCTCACTGCTTTAAGGTCATTTTCCATTTTGCTCGTTTCTTCTTCGGTAATCCCAGTGGTTTTGGGTTCGAAGTGAGCAGGAATCTCATCAGTGGTTTCTGTTGCGGGTACACGTGGGACAAAAACCATAGGTTGGAATGGTCCATTCGTGACAGATCGCATTAAGTCCTTATCCATTCCCTCAAGGAAGTTGACCATCCTAATCTTCCATTGAGGGTATTCATCCCTCAGAAGAGTAGGAGGCTTGGTCAGAGAACCAGAAGTATAGATGGCGTTGATGTTTGCCATTTTTTTGTAAAGAAAGCAGAGTATAAGAGTTTCAAATGGTCTACAATGAGAATAAGCTGAGGTATGATGAACAGTAACCAATGAAACAGTAGAACAGATCTTTTAATCTAGACTGGAAAGTTTAGAATGATATTAAGTGAACTGAGAAGATGTAAAATACTTTAAGCAGTAAAACAGGGTATAATGAAGCTTTTAAACACACACACACACAATCAACAACAGTGAATCAACCTTGGTAGATTGGATGCCTTGATTTGAGCAAATCAAGCAAGCTCTGATACCAATTGTTGGTTCCCAGATTCACGTCGTATCACGATAATGGTAGTTAAATAGACAGCGGAAGCATTTAAATATAAAGCCATTAAAGTGAGTGATTGTATAAGATGATATGTAAACTGTGATATCAAATATAGAACAGGAATATGATAACAAGATCAAATAAGAAACGCTGCTGGTATATTGATAAAGATAACACCAAGAACAAGATCAATGGTGTATCAAGAAATCACAGAGACAATATCGTACGGGGTAGTGCTACGAGGATATGACAGTGTGTGCTTTTACAATTGTGGAAAACTATTCTTCCAAAAGCTTACAATTGTTTGTTCCACTACCTCGCTATATATAGCCTAATAAAGTGTAGACAGTGTACTATCGTACCCTGGAATGACACGTGGAAAGTGTGTCTCCAATCTTTAGGGCATACGTGGAAAGATGTGGACACGTATCTGACACTTCGGATTTCTACGAGACTTAGGCATAACAGAGGTCTTCACTTCAGCAGAGCGTGTTATGACAGAACTCTGTTGATCTTCGGGTATGAACAGTTCTTCTGTTGATCTTCTGCCAGAGCTCTGTTGAGCTCCGTTGGTTCCACCAGAACTCTGTCGAGTTCTGTTGGTCTTCTGTTGATCTTCTAAGTCTTCTGCTTTATCTCTGTAGGTCTTCTGACTTGGTATTATTTTCAATACTTTTATATTACAGATACTTGGGGCTAACATCCTCCAAAATGATGGAAACCTAGAGAACCGCACCTTTTTATATCTTTCGTAGTTTACAAATAAGCCCCTTAACTAAACTTTCTTTCTTTTCTTTCTAACCACTAAACTTTTAACTGACTAGAATTTGGGTTGTTACATTAATGAGCCTATCATCCCGCGGTAATCCTTAACATCAACATTCTCACCAAGTGGATCCGGACCTATTTTAGATCCAGGAGCCATAGGTGTACCAATAGAGGTACAGTTTTCCATCTTAAATTTCTTCAAGATGTCAAACACATACTTCGACTGGTTGATGAAGATACCTGTGGAGAATTGCTTGACTTGTAATCCAAGAAAGAAATTAATCTCTCCCATCATACTCATCTGGAATCTGGTCTTCATTATACCCGAGAACCAAGTACACAATCCAGGGTCAGTTGAACCAAATATAATATCATCAACGTAAATTTGTACTAGAAGGATCTCACCATTTTTATGCAGAGTGAAGAGAGTTGTGTCGATTTTACCTTTCCGAAAGCCAGCACCAAGTAGGTAGGTAGATAAGATTTCATACCAGGCGCGAGGGGCTTGCTTTAGACCGTAGAGAGCTTTATCAAGAATGTCGACGTGATCTGGTTTATCTTTGTCCACAAAACCCTCTGGTTGAGAAACATATACTTCTTCTTTCAAGATGCCGTTC
The DNA here is from genome assembly GCA_033807775.1 of Saussurea involucrata. NCBI lineage: Eukaryota > Viridiplantae > Streptophyta > Magnoliopsida > Asterales > Asteraceae > Saussurea > Saussurea involucrata. The sequence goes on from CM066322.1 coordinate 167,951,428, forward strand.
AAGAAAGCAGTCTTCACGTCCATTTGATAGACAGTGAAGTTTCTAAAAGCAGCAAATGCAAGAAACATCCGAATTGCCTCTAAATGAGCCACCGGTGCATACATCTCATCATAGTCAATTCTCTCTTGTTGCCTATACCCTTTGGCTACAAGGCGTGCTTTATTTCTCACAACAATCCCATCTTTATCTTTCTTATTCTTCAGGACCCACTTGGTACCAATTACTGTTTTATCTTTGGGTTTAGAAATTAATCGCCACACGTTCAATGCTTCAAACGAATTCAGCTCATCTTGCATGGCAATGATCCAATCCGGATCTTCCAAGGCTTGTCGAACTGTTGTAGGTTCAACTTGACTTAGAAAAAGCGCGTAAAGGACTTCGTTAGCCGTTGCAGATCTAGTCTTTACAGGTTCGGATACATCACCAAGAACTTGTTCAATGGGGTGACTCTTAGTCCATCTTGAGGCATGAGGATGAACAATTATAGCACCATAGTTGGGATCCACTAAGGTAGGGTCCTTATCAAAATTCAGCTCTATTGTCAAGGTAGGTTCCGGTAGTGAGGCGGGTTCATTGACAGAAATGTCAACAGGAACTGTCTCCGGTTCTGCTTCAGAAGATGACTTACGCTGAGTTGCAGAATCCTCACCATTGGCATTAGAAGTTGTAGCTAATGAAGAAGCATCATCCGTTGATACATGTTGTGTTGTTTGTGGAGATTCCATATGCATGTTACTTGAAGTTGTAGCGGGAGTTGTTGCACCAGATGAAGGAGTAGTTAGTTCCGGTGTAGGCCCTGACAAAGTAGCATTAGCTGGTGGTGTGACAACATTGCTCCTGTTAGACATAGATGAAGTAGGTTTATCACTTCCGAAAAAATCATCATAAAAATATTCAAACAATAAATCAAGATCATTAGGTTTAGAGGTAGAAGCGGATGCTTGATCCTTGTTTGAAGATCTAGTCACCATAGGACGAATCTGTCCAGATGCTAGTACACCTGATATTGCGGGTTCTGTACTGTTTTGCACAGAAACCATCGTCTCGGTTTCGTCAAATCTGACATTTACGCTTTCCTTCACAGTTCTAGACGACTTGAAATAGACTCTATATGCTTTTGACGTGAGTGAGTATCCGATGAAAACGCCCTCAATACCCTTTGGACTGAAATTGTTCAAGTTGTCCTTGTCGTTCAGCACAACACATCTGCATCCAAACACACGAAAGTAGTGTATTACAGGTTTTCTATTATTAATCAGTTCATATGGAGTTTTACCAAACCGACGATGGATAATTGAACGGTTTTGTGTATAGCATGCCGTAGCAACAACTTCAGCCCACAAGAACAGAGGTAGATCAGCATAGGACAACATCGTTCTGGCAGCTTCAACAAGTGTGCGATTTCGTCTCTCAACGACTCCGTTCTGCTGAGGAGTTCTAGCTGTAGAAAACTGATGAGAAGTTCCTAATGATTTAAAGAAATCATCAAGAGTCTTGTTCTTGAATTCTGTCCCGTTATCTGACCTAACAGTCTGAACTGATTGTTGAAGATTCACTTGAAGTTGCTTGATTAACGAGATTATCAAGTCAGGTGTTTCATCTTTTGATCGAAGAAACTTGACCCAAGTATATCTCGAATAGTCATCGACAATTACTAACAGGTATCGTTTGGCACTGACGCTCTGAGTCTTCATCGGACCACAGAGATCCATATGAAGGATTTCTAAAGGTTTTTGTGTGCTGGGTTCGGGTTTCGGTGGATGAGGGGCTCGCTTTATCTTCCCCTTCTCACAAGCAGTACAGAAGTTGTCTTTCTCAAACTGCAGAACTGGTAGACCTATAACTAAATCACCCAACGTTAGCTTTTGAATGTAACGAAAGTTGAGATGAGATAGTCGTCTATGCCATAACCAACTCTTTTCCATAGATGCCTTAGTCAACAGACACACGTCATTCTTCAGCTTAACCTTTGATATATCAATAGTGTAAAGATTTGACTTTCGCGAACCAACTAGAAGTTCATTTCCTCCATCGGTTAGAATTGCGCACCGAGTCTTCTTGAAATGGACTTCTAGGTCTTTATCACAAAACTGACCTATACTAAATAAGTTATGCCCTAAGCCTTCAACATAATTCACTTTAGTTATTCTGACATTGTCGGTCACAATATCTCCATAACCTCTGATTGGAGCATAATGATCATTTCCAAACTTAACTTTCCCTCCATCGTGTTCCACAAAGTTGTTCAACACCTCCTTTCTACCTGTCATGTGTTTAGAGCAACCACTATTCAAATACCACACATGACAGAGCTGCAAAATGGAGTTTAAACAGTTTTAGGTACCCATTGCCAATTGGGTCCTTTCGGGTTAGGAGAATTAACCTTTTTCTTTGAATTGTAGTGATTATAATATCTATTTGAATAAAAACGATTTGAACCATAGAAATTATAACCAAACCACGAAGAATAATCAGACTTGCAGATAAAATCATCTACACCACATGAAGAGCAACAAATTTGATCATGTGCTAAATTAATCAGTTGTTGCATAGAAGAAATCTTGTACGGAATTACAAGTTTTTGTTTGTTTGAAGCAACACGATCACTAACATTAGAAACAAAAGTGTTTTTCTTGGAATTAAAAGCGACAGTAGATGATTTTCTCTGGGCCACATCATGTGTGAACTCCTTTATTCTCCACTCTACCCGCGAGTTGTTTCTTAAATTACGATCTGAAATGGAATCAAAATAAGAATCGTAAGCGTAGGAGTTTTGAACTTTAGAAGATTTAGATTTGCGCTTATTTTTCTTTTTCTTTTTCTTTTTCTCAACGGTCTTAGAAGATTCCCCTTCGAAGAATTTCTCCTTGGGTTCCTCTTCCTTGACCAAAAAATCAGAATGATCCGAAAGTTTAGCACTAAAGTCAAAATTAACATCCTTTTGTTGAACTTGCTTATCCTTCCTTTCACAAGGAGTGGCAATAACATGATCAACTTTAATATCATTGGAGGAGGAGTTATGAGAGAAGTCACAAGAGTTTTCATTAACAGGTTCTTCCTCTAACTCAATGGTACCAAAATCATCCAAATCAACCGCCATCATGCTTCTATTAAGAGAATCGCCCATGAAAGCTTTGCATGAGGATTGTCATATCAAAACGGTTATTGTTGGGAACTGAAGATATGCCAAGTATGGTTAGTACTGCCAAGACAATTTTACTACTGCCAGTTCTTCATTAATACTGCTTATGTGAAGTTACTACTGCTAGACACAGTTACTACTGCAAGTCATGGTTACTACTGCTAGACAAGGTTACTACTGCTAGACACAGTTACTACTGCAAGTCAAGGTTAGTACTGCTGGTGCATAATTGAATATCTGTTAGTACTGCTCATGATTAATACTGCTGGAGTGATGTTAATACTGCTGGAGATGAAATCGGTTAATACTGCTGAAGATTGTTAGTACTGCTCATGAAGAATGAAGGTTAATACTGCTGACTTGATAAGTTTGGGATGCGATACTTTTGGAGACAAAGGAGGAATTGATCAAGATATGTTTAACGAAGATTCAGAAGATCAATTTACTTTTGATAGTTATCTTGTAATTACTTTTGTATAAATAGTATTGATAGATAGCTATTAGAATATAGATGATAGACGAGCTAATATACGTGTGAAATAGAATTTGATATTGATTCAAGAGAGAATTAACCTCAAGGTGTAAGAACCCTATTTCTAGAGAAGTAGAAGTCGTCTTGTTGAGCCTGTTCAACAAGATTGAGGTTTGGTTGTTAATATTGTGATTCGAAACAGTGAATACAAAATTGTGAATTTTCTGTTACATTGTTCTTGATTGTGAGAATTAAAGTTCTTTTCCGCAGATTCTTTAATTCTGAATTCTAAGTGTTTGTAGTCTTGTTAAGATTCGATCCTGACAAGTGGTATCAGAGCTAGTGTCTCTTAGAATTCTACAGTCATTATGGAAAATTCTTTTGAATCAAACAGTACTCTTGTATCTAAGGTTCCCATGCTCAGACCCAATGAATTTGACATGTGGAAAATTAGAATCAAGCAGTACATTCTGCTTACTGATTATTCCATCTGGGATATCATTGAGAATGGTCCATGTGCTGAAGGAAGAGTAGGAGCAGATGGCAAAAGACCCCCACCAAAGACAGATGCAGAAAGAAAGGTCAGACAGACAGAGATGAAAGCCTTAAGCACTCTGCTTTTGGCTATTCCCAATGAATATCAGCATCAATTCCATCACTGTTCTGATGCTCAAATCTTATGGAATGCCTTGGAGAAGAGATTCACTGGAACAAAGAGCACAAAGAGAAATCAGAAGGCAATTCTCAAGCAACAGTATGAAAACTTTACTTCTACCAAGAATGAGTCTATGACTCAAACTTTTGATAGATTCAATAAGTTGATTGGAGAGTTGGATACAGTTGGTGTTCATATGGAGCCTGATGATGTGAATAGGAAGTTTCTCAGATCCCTAGGTGAGGAATGGACCATGTACACTGTGTCCTTCAGACAGAATGACCAACTGGAAGATAAGGAACTTGATGATCTGTACAATGATCTTAGAGTCTTTGAATCAGAGGTTGAAGCCAAAAGGAAGCCCTCTGGATATGTTCATAATGTTGCACTTCTTTCAGCATCACCTGATTCTACTGCTAACCATGAATCAGTTAGTACTGCTGGTTCAGTTAGTGCTGCTGGTTCAATCAATCAGGAAAACTCAAAAGATTCAGTACTAGAAGCTTTCTTTTCTAGTCATGTAAATTCCTCTTTGATTAATGATGATTTAGAACAGGTTAATGCTGATGACCTTGAAGAGATGGACATCAAATGGCAGATGGCTATGCTGTCTATGAGGGTGAAGAGATTCATTAAGAGGACAGGGAGAAACAATTTTTCCCAAAGAAGAGAGGATGGTGCTGGATTTGATAAATCCAAAGTTGAATGCTACAAGTGTCACAAGATGGGACACTTTGCCAGGGAATGCAGAGGAGGAACATCTCACAACAGCCATCAACAAACTCAGGCTGGAAGTTCCAATCAAAACAGAAACTCCATTCAAGCTCTTGTTTCTCAACAAGGAATGGGATTTGACTGGAGTGACCAAGCAGAAGAAGCCATCCAAAATCAAGCTCTTATGGCTGAAGTTTCAGATCTTCCCACTGAGGTAAAATCTAATCTCTGTACTCAAGCTTGTATAGACACTGTTAAAAGGTATAGAGATCACAATCAGGGTATGTGTGATGATCTTAAAAGGTTAGAAAAGGATAGAAGAGACTATGTGTTGATTGTTGAGAGGTTTGAAGAACAGATTAGGGCCTTTCAAGCCAATGAACTTCAACATTCATATGATACTAACTACTGGAAGTGGGAAAAAGGTGATCTTGAGTTCCAATTAAAAGAGTCTAGGGAAGAGTGTGGGAAATTAACAGAAGAACTTAAGAAAGTTAAAGCTGATGTTGAAAAGTTTTCAAAGGCATCTAAAGCCATGGACACAATAATAAATGCTCAAGTCCATGGTAAGGTGAAAACAGGCCTAGGGTATAATGCCACACCTCCACCCTACAACAACAACTACATCCCTCCTAAGTCAGACCTATTAGAAACCAAGGATAGGAAGGACTTACCTAAAGGAGCCACTGAAGTAGATCCTTTAGATAAAGTAGTTGTTGAGGATGAGACTGACAAAGTAGGATCTGATGATGAATGTGAAAGTCCATGTGTTAAGAACAATGAGATCAAAAGGACTGAAAAGGAAAAGGGAGTTCATTACACACAGACCACAGTTGTGAACTCCAATACTTGTGAACAGTGTTCTTGCAGGAAATCTAAAGAGAACAAGCCCCAAAAACATGATAATCAGAGGGGAAATCAAAGGAACTGGAATAACCAGTGGGCACTAAGGCAAGGAGTTGATCTGCAAAAGATTAACAGACCAAAACCTTGCTTTATTTGTGGCAAATTGAACCATCTTGCCAAATACTGTTACTTTAATCCTATTAACCAAAAGAGAAGTTTACAAAGAAGTTTTCAAAAATCCTCTGGTTATAGGAAGCCTGCAAAGAAAAATGTGGCAAAGAAACAAGATAAACCCAAAAGCCACATAAAGAAAACGACTGAAAAGGAATGTGGTACTATGTGGGTTCCAAAAGGCACTAAAAACAATACTGCTGCTAGCAGTGTTAGTACTGCTAACACTGTTAGTACTGCTTCAAAAGTTGGTGCTGCTAGCAGTGTTAATACTGCTAGTAATCATTCCAAAGTTAGTGCTGCTAGCAGTGTTAATACTGCTAGTAATCATTCCAAAGTTAGTGCTGCTAGCAATGTTAGTGCTGCTAACACTTTTAGTGCTTCTTCTTCAGATAGTACTGCTGCTAGCAGTGTTAACTCTGTTAATACTGCTTCTAGCAGTGTTACCTCTGTTAATACTGCTACCTCTGTTAGTACTGCTGATATTGCTGCTAACAATACTGCTGCTCCCAGTATTAGTACTGCTAGCACTGTTAGTACTTCTGAGGTTAATACTGCTTCTAGTGCTGCTACACCAATAATTTTGACAAAGTACTCCAGTACTGCAGTACCTAAATTTGAAAATCTCATCAAAACCAAGTGCAAGTACTTTGATGAGCAAGGGAGACCCAAGACCACTTCGGCTTGGGTTCCCAACAAAACTAACTGATTTATCTTAATGTGCAGGGTAACCAACAGCTCAAGGGGAAGAGCATTTGGCATGTTGATAGTGGTTGCTCCAGGCACATGACAGGTAACATGGCTTGCCTCAAAAATTTCAAAAAGATTGATGGAGGACATGTTGCATTTGGGAATAATCCTGCTGGTGGAAAGATAAGTGGTAAGGGTGATGTTTCAAAAGGTAAGATGACCTTTGAAGACGTGTACTATGTTGAGCAATTGAGATACAACCTGTTAAGTGTATCACAGGTTTGTGACAAGAAGCATAGCATATTGTTTACTGATTCTGAATGTATTATCCTTGCTCCTGGATACAAAGTGGTTGATGAAAACATGATACTTCTGAGAACTCCTAGGAAGGATAATGTATATTGTTTAGATTTGGAAAGTGTTTCATCTGATTCATCCCTAAATTGTTTAGTTTCAAAAGCTTCTTTAGATGAATCATCACTTTGGCACAGAAGGATGTGTCACATGAACTTTAAAACAATGAATAAACTTGTTAAGAATAACCTTGTAAGGGGTTTGCCATCCAAAGTCTATTCATGTGATGATCATTGTGTTGCTTGTCTCAAAGGCAAACAACACAAAACTTCTCATAAGACCAAAGAGATAAACACTATCTCAAATCCTCTTCAACTGTTACATATGGATCTGTTTGGTCCTACTAATGTGATGAGTATTGGCAAGAAATCATACTGCTTAGTTATTGTTGATGATTATTCTAGATTTACTTGGGTATATTTTCTGAGAACTAAAGATGAGACAAGTGGACTGATCAAATCTTTTATTCTCAAAATTGAAAACCAATCAAATCAAAGAGTGAAAGTCATTAGATCAGATAATGGAACTGAGTTTAAAAATTTTGATCTAAACACCTTTTGTGAAGAAAAAGGAATTGAGAGACAATACAGTGCTCCTAGGACTCCACAACAAAATGGTGTTGCTGAGAGAAGGAATAGGACACTGATTGAGGCTGCTAGATCTCTGTTAGCTGATTCAAAGTTACCAATTACTTTTTGGGCAGAAGCAGTTAATACTGCCTGCTATGTTCAAAACAGAGTTTTAGTTGTAAAGCCTAAAAACAAGACACCTTATGAGCTTTTCCATAAAAAGAAACCATATATTGGATTTTTCAAACCATTTGGATGTCCTTGTACTATTCTCAATACCAAATCTCACTTAGGTAAGTTTGATAGCAAAGCAGATGATGGTTTTCTTGTTGGGTATTCATCTCAGAGTAAGGCCTACAGAGTTTTTAATACCTCTTCTAGAATAATTGAAGAAAGTGACAATGTCAAATGCAATGAGAACACACCAAATCCTATTGGTTCAGGTCCTAATTGGCTATTTGACATTGATTCACTCACTAATTCTTTGGGTTTCAGTAGTGATGTATATGCAGGACAAAGGGATACACCAACATCAGAACACAGAATTCAATCTGTGATATTTCCACTCCCTTCCATTGATCCTGTTGAATTCTGTGAACACCAAGAGGAGACTGAACCTATTCAGAATGAAGAAGAGAGGAGAGCAGAGGAAAATCAGTCTTCAGGTCCAAATTCCAGAGAATCTGAGGTGACTGAAGTAGCAGAAACAAATCCAGAATTAAATGAGTCAAATCTGGATGAGAACATACAAGAGGAAGCTGGTCATCCAACAAGAACTCAGAAAAATCATCCTCCTGAGTTGGTGATTGGAGATATTGCATCTCCCATGATGACTAGAAAGCAAAGCAGACTCCAAGAGTTGAAAGAGCAGCAAAATACAGTTAATATTGTTCTTACTTGCTTTCTATCCCAGATTGAGCCCAAAAAGGCTTATGATGCTATGAAAGACCCAAGCTGGATAGAGGCAATGCAAGAGGAGCTGCTACAGTTCAAATTACAGGATGTTTGGGACTTGGTAGACCTTCCAAAAGGTCATAGAGCAATTGGCACCAAGTGGATTTTCAGGAACAAGAAGGATGACAGAGGGATTGTGATCAGAAACAAAGCTAGACTGGTTGCACAAGGGTACACTCAGGAAGAAGGAATAGATTATGAGGAAGTCTTTGCTCCTGTGGCAAGGATTGAAGCAATCAGGTTATTTCTAGCCTATGCCTCATACATGAAGTTCAAAGTGTACCAAATGGATGTCAAAAGTGCATTTCTGTATGGAAGTATTGAGGAAGAAGTATATGTCTGTCAACCCCCTGGATTTGAGAATCCATTGCACCCTGACAGAGTATACAAATTAAAGAAGGCTCTTTATGGTTTGCATCAAGCCCCAAGAGCATGGTATGACACCCTGTCTACCTATCTCCTGAAAAATGACTTTGAAAGAGGAGTAATTGATAAAACCCTGTTTATCAAGAGGAGAAAGAAAGACACATTACTTGTTCAGATCTATGTGGATGACATCATCTTTGGATCCACCAATGATCAAATGTGTAAAGAGTTTGAGGAGTTAATGCACAAAAGCTTCAAGATGAGTTCCATGGGAGAACTTACTTTCTTTCTTGGGCTTCAGGTAAAACAAAGGAAAGATGGGATTTTTATTAGCCAATCCAAGTATGTGAAAGACATCCTGGACAAGTTTGGTTTATCAGACTCAAAGCCAGCAAGCACACCAATGGAAACACATAAACAGATCACTGCAGATCTTGAGGGGGAGGATGTGGATGTCCATCATTACAGATCAATGATTGGTTCACTCATGTATCTCACAGCCTCTAGACCTGACATTATGTTTCCAGTATGTGTATGTGCCAGATTTCAGGTTTCTCCTAAGCAATCACACCTTCATGCTGTCAAGAGAATATTCAGATACTTAAAAGGGCAACCTAGATTAGGTCTCTGGTATCCTTATGAATCCTCTTTTGACTTGCTTGCATATTCAGATAGTGATTTGGGTGGAGCCAACATGGATAGGAAGTCTACTTCAGGTGGATGTCAGTTTTTGGGTACAAGACTAGTATCTTGGCAGTGTAAGAAACAAACCACAGTGTCCTTATCTACCACAGAGGCTGAGTACATAGCTGCTGCAAGCTGCTGCTCTCAGGTTCTATGGATTCAGAATCAGATGTTGGACTATGGGGTAACATTTCTTCACACTCCAATCTTCATTGATAACAACAGTGCTATTAGCATTGTTAATAATCCAGTCAAACACTCAAAAACAAAGCATATAGAGATAAGGTATCACTTTATAAGAGATTGCAATGAAAAGAAATTAATTCAGGTTGCTAAAGTTCATACAAATGACCAGTTTGCTGATCTATTCACAAAAGCTTTTGATGTGGGTAGATTCACCTTTTTGGTAACAAGTGTGGGCATGATCAACCTAGAATAAATTCATGACTTTCTGTTTTTATACCTGTATTTCTTCATATATTTGGTGCTACTAACTTTCTTTCTCAGGATCCTCTGTTTCCCTCAGATTACCAAGTGCAAAAAAAGTGTAAGTGTAGTTACTACTGCCTGTGAAGCGTTACTACTGCTAGTGCAGAGTTACTACTGCCAGTGTTCTAGCAGTTAATACTGCTAAGTAGTTAATACTGCCCTTGCAGTTAATACTGCAGGTGTGGTTAATACTGCTTTGCAGTTAATACTGCTAGTGCACAGTTAATACTGCTTGTGTAGTTAATACTGCTTGTGTAGTTAATACTGCATATGTAGTTAATACTGCTTGGTAGTTAATGCTGCTAGGTAGTTAATACTGCTAGGTAGTTAATACTGCTTGGTAGTTAATACTGCTTGGTAGTTAATACTGCTCGGTAGTTAATACTGCTCGGTAGTTAATACTGCCGTGCAGTTAATACTGCTCAGTAGTTAATACTGCTTATGTCGTTAATACTGCTTTTGATAATCTAGGGCAAATACTGCTATAAATACCCCTGTTTGCCCGCCAAAGTTCATAACGACTCTTCGCATTAACTTCTTCTCTCTCGTTCTAACCTAGTCTCCCCAGAATCTTTGTGTTTTTCTTTCAAGAATCCTCAGGAATCATGGAGTTTGTTGATGAGCACAATGAAATAGCCATGCTTCAGAAGCCGAAACAAGCTGCGGGATTCCACGATATCGTCGATTTTCTTAAATCCTCGCACATCTCTTATGCCCTAACGGTGAGCCCAACCATCTATATCGAACATCAGACGCAATTTTGGGAGAATGCCACTGTTAGTTTCGAAGAAGGGCAGAAAACCATTCGAACAAGGGTTTGTGATAAACCCTTGAAAGTCACAGAGGAGGTTATTCGCATCTCTCTTCACTTGGATGATGCCTCAGGTATAACCTCTCTATCTTCTGATGACCTATATTCGACTTTACAAAGAATGGGGTATGAAGGTCCCATTGGTGTTTTTAAATTCTACAAGTCAAAATTTTTCAACCAATGGAGATTTCTTGTTCATACCCTGATGCACTGTATTTCCAAGAAAACTACTGGATGGAGTGAGTTCAGCAGTCCCATTGCATATGCCTTGGTCTGCTTATCCACTGCCAGAAAGTACAATTTTTCAGCTATGATCTTTAATGATCTTGTATCAAACCTGGAATCCAAAAAGCGGTTTTATATGTATCCAAGGTTTGTTCAAGAAGTGATAACTAAGGAATTGACGGATATACCTCAGTTTGATGAGATATATGTACCAAAATCCCCTAAAGGGAAGGTTTTCTCAAATATGAGGAGACTTCCTAGGGACTCGGAAGGAGTTGACACACCATTGTTCTCTACAATGATGGTTGTGTCCCACACAAATGAAGGTATGGCATCAGGGTCAAGGCCCTCATTAGACACACCCACTGATGACCAATCCCAACCTTCCATCTCAAAAGACATCCCTCAGTCCATTCTTGAACGACCCACTCCCACAATAACCAAAAGATTTGAAAGAAGAAAGGTACACAAGGTTCCTTCCCTTGATGTATCTCCTAAGAGCCCGAAGCCTTTAAGCCCTCTGTTGGAGCATTCTCCAATGGAGAATATCGATAGGGAAACCACAGGGGTGTCTCCCAACCCCAAGAAGGTGCTCACTAAGGAGAAGGTTGAGCATGTGAGTCGTAAGGCTGCCACTACTTCTGCTAGCAAAGAGAAGGCCAGTGGTAAAATAACTAAGCCCTTCCTCACGGCAACTCAGGGTGAGAAATCATCCAGAGGTCCCAGGTGCCAAGAACCCATGGGGGCAGGTAGTGCTTTTGCTAGGCAAAAGACACCTGCTAAAACTTCCAATGATCCTGTAATGGAGGTAAACACTTCTAAACCGGGTGAGGATAGATACACTTATGAGGAATTGATGGATACTATTGCCAATATAAACCTTGATGTCCTAAATCAGCAGCAGGAAATTGAGGAACTCAAAAAGGTGGTCCTCTATCAAAACTCCCAGATAGAGAAGAATAAGAAGATGATCACAAAGCTACTACACAGAAGGAAGAAAGCACAGTTTGTCCTTAGAAGAAGAAACCCAACCAATGATGCTCCCAAAAAGGGGGAGTCAGAGGATGAGTTGAACATGGAGAGTGCACAGGAACAGGGGGAGCAAGTGAATGAATTTGCTGAGGAAAGTACAAAGGAAGCTAAAAATGTTCAAGCAACAGAAACCATAGCAGCAGAAACGACAGCAGCAGAAACTACAATAGCAGCAGAAACGACAGCAGCAGAAACTACAACAGCAGCAGAAACCACAGCAGCAGAAACTGTTACTGCTGCTGAGTTTGAACAAGCAGCAGAAACAGTTAATGCTGCTGAAGGCCAAACAGAAAAAGCAGCAGAAACTGAGAAGGAAGCAGTAACTACATCTCAAGCTGAAATTGATGAAGAAGTATACTGGATTGTGAAGAACAGTGTTGAAGCAGCATCATTACATGTTCTAAGAGAAGCAGTAACAGCCATAGCAGCAGAAATGGTTATTGCTGCTGAAAAACTTAAAACAGCTGAACCAACTCCTGAAGCTGTTAAAACTCTTAAAAGAACCAAGATGATGTCAAAGAAAAGACCAAGCACCAAGCCCATAACTTCACAGAAGAAAAATGAAAAGAAGCCAAGGGTGGAGCCAACTGCAGAAGAGGCCCAGGAGGAAACAGTGAAAGAAAAATCTGATCCAAAAGTTGCTGAAGAAGAAGTGGCAACTCCATCAGGGCAATCAAGCAATGTACAATCACAAACTGATGCCCAATGTGATTTGTATATTACTGTTGTTGACTCTAACCCAATTCAGGCTGAACCAATATCGTCTAAAGCTCCTGAAATCATCTTTTGGGACACTTTGAAAGATGGTAGAAAGGAGTTCATTAGGATAAAAAGAGCAGATGGAAAATTTGAAGTCTTTTCAACTTGGGGAAAAATTGTCAGAACTTGCTCAAGATCAGACTTAGAAGAGATGTTCAAAGTTGGGATGAGGCTATATGAAAACATGCTGACTGAGCAAGGGATGTCAATCTCTAAAATGGTACTTGAATTCTTGTGCCAAATGTTCAAACCTGAAGCAGTTCAGCATAGGATAAACACACAGTTTCAAGCCATTACCAACTGGATGCTCTATGAAAACTGTGGAGTATATGTCATCTCCCTTGACTCTGCGACTCAAGAATACTATCTGGTGGATGAAATATACACACACAGCATGAAGAGGCTGAAAGGAATGCTACATGCTAAGTTGACCTGCAACAAGGATTCAGCAATGGGTAGATTCTTGGTAAAAAGGATTCTCAATCAAAGTCTGGGATTGAATCCTAATCTAGGCATGTATGATTAGGTTTTGGAAGCATCATCTGAAGAACTTGACTTCTTTTCCTAAAAGTCAAGTTAGGGGGAGATTGTTGGGAACTGAAGATATGCCAAGTATGGTTAGTACTGCCAAGACAATTTTACTACTGCCAGTTCTTCATTAATACTGCTTATGTGAAGTTACTACTGCTAGACACAGTTACTACTGCAAGTCAAGGTTACTACTGCTAGACAAGGTTACTACTGCTAGACACAGTTACTACTGCAAGTCAAGGTTAGTACTGCTGGTGCATAATTGAATATCTGTTAGTACTGCTCATGATTAATACTGCTGGAGTGATGTTAATACTGCTGGAGATGAAATCGGTTAATACTGCTGAAGATTGTTAGTACTGCTCATGAAGAATGAAGGTTAATACTGCTGACTTGATAAGTTTGGGATGCGATACTTTTGGAGACAAAGGAGGAATTGATCAAGATATGTTTAACGAAGATTCAGAAGATCAATTTACTTTTGATAGTTATCTTGTAATTACTTTTGTATAAATAGTATTGATAGATAGCTATTAGAATATAGATGATAGACGAGCTAATATACGTGTGAAATAGAATTCGATATTGATTCAAGAGAGAATTAACCTCAAGGTGTAAGAACCCTATTTCTAGAGAAGTAGAAGTCGTCTTGTTGAGCCTGTTCAACAAGATTGAGGTTTGGTTGTTAATATTGTGATTCGAAACAGTGAATACAAAATTGTGAATTTTCTGTTACATTGTTCTTGATTGTGAGAATTAAAGTTCTTTTCCGCAGATTCTTTAATTCTGAATTCTAAGTGTTTGTAGTCTTGTTAAGATTCGATCCTGACAGGGTTTAAATATAATTATAGTTTCCATGGTTATTACACACTAGTATGACTGAAGGCCATTGTTGATTCATAGAGAAGTAGCGTAGAGATAGATTATATTTAACATGTATAATTGCAAATGGTATGAACCCACATGTTAAAAATTAAATATTGTGGTTCAATTTTGATGTGTGAACATGGTAAGGTATTTAGAATTTTAGATCATGTTTTTTATTTCTTTTCTTTCTTTCTCTTTTTGTATAAAAAGGATCACTCAATAGAAGAGTTATACCTCAACAAAAAAGCTTATGATGCAGCTGTTGTTGAAGAAGCAAACAAGCTAATTTGATTTGTTCATTACTACTGAAAATAGAACAAGATAAGAATCCATATGCTTTTGAGGACTAAGCTACTTATTGTTCTTTCTTTATGGAGTTGACAATTTAAGAGGTCTAGTTGAGACTTGAGAGTTAGAGAGTATAGGAGTGTAGTAGGTAACTTGACATATTTTTGCACAGATTAGATTGGTAAATTGTAAAGCATCCATGTACCCTCACTATGTTTTATGCAAATTGATTGGAGTTGTAAAAAGCATGTTTATACATTTTTTAGGAATAGATGGTTGGGTTTTCTTGTATCTGGGATGTTTTTGTGAAATTTGAAATCTAACCTTTTTAATATCTAGTGCACAACAAGGAACGTCCAAAGAAAAAACCAGTGCGGTCATACTCAGATGACGATAGAGCCATTAGTATGATTAGAAGCATGTTTAGTAGGTATTAGCTCTATTTGTGTTGTATTTAAAGTTTATACGATTAACAATGAGGTAAAAAATTGGTATCCTATTTTGCAGATATAATCCCAGCAGATATCATGGTGTTAATGATGATGATGATGATGATGACATGGAGGCTGGGTTTGATGACATTATGATGGAGGAGAAATGCAGGTCAGTAAAGTTAACTCAACTTTTCACACAATCCTTTGTCTATATATATATATGACTATGACATTCTGGTAGTGTGTCCCGAGATTTGGCTACTGAATAAGGCTATGAGACAACTCAAATTAGTTACTTTGTATGTTCAGTTTCTTACTAAAGATTAAATATAGATTAAAAAGAACATAAATATACACTATTCAAAGTTATAACATGGCAGCCTCATTTTATTTTAAAGAACTTGTTAAATGGCAGCTTATTTATCTTAGGGCCGTTTACAAAACGCTTACCCGGGTAAGTGCTTACCAAGTCACATTAGCTTACCGGATGAATATGGCAAGGATCAATAATCTTACCCGGTAAGAGCGGAAGCAAGGACCGAAAGTCGAAAGCAAGGACCGAGACTCTTGCCCGGTAAGATAAATGACTTTTTTGACATGCTAGGAGAAAGAGTTGGGTATTACACAAAAAAGACGAGTCTTCCAATGGGTAAAAACTGCTGTGTTGTGGCAGAAATCAGCACCTTGTGTAAACCAATTACCCAATGGACCCTTTTCCAAGTCAATCTCCAAGTACATAAAGGAGTACTTGTTGCAATCTTCAATGTAGATGCCATTTTGTACTTCCTCCAGCCATTTCCCTGCTAATGAACCTTCTTCCTCCAACAAATTAAGTCCCAACTAGTAGTTTCTTTTGTCTTTCTTGATCAGCTCGAATAGTGAGCAGCCGGAGTGGGCACAACAGTGATCACTGCAGGATAAAACGTGAAAAACACCCAAATTCTACCAAATAGTTTATTAAACACTAAAGTTCTCTCCTTTTGCTCATTTTCGAGATTTATACCAAGAATGGGGGTTTTGAGAGGCGGAATGGCTAAATTTGACAGAATAAAATAGGAAATACACGGAAATAATAACTCTAAAAATAGAGTTATCAAATACTCTCTTCTCCATTCTCAACAAGTGTCTAACTGGGAAAGTGGGTAGTCCAGACCAAACTTCTCACCAAATCATGACCATTATGTACGGGGTATACTACGACCTACCTCTGGACTACGCCATCCTCATGATACAGGAAATGGTTAACACCATTGACCGCAAAATCTCTTCCCAGAAGGCCAAAGGATGCAAGACCGATGCTCTACCTCCTCTACAATATCAACGTATTCTGGGTGTCCTTCTAGAGCCTCTACTCCTACTACAGAAATGGCCAATGGAGGGACCAACGGCCAGAATGTATCCAATGAACAAAAACACCCCAACAGAGCACGACGACAAATACCCTTTCTGCAGACCTCTGCCAGCCAAACTTCTGGCATATTCTACCAACGAGACTCTTAAGTTAGATTACATACGCGATCACAGGACTCCAGAACCGAGTCCTGTGACACCCCCGCGTCTAGGAGTCCCTTTAGGAACTAAGGTTGTAGATAGGATGACTGACAACGAATGGGCAGTGGCTTTTGCTAAGTATGAACTGGTACAAGCAAACTTTCATGCTCAACGAAACACAATTCTCTCCTTTGCTTCCAAGAGCAAATCCTCTGCCAAGAAGAAGAAGAAGGCTCACAAGAAAAAGAAATCGACAGAGGGAACCTCAACCAGTGTTGCTGAAACCCAACTGTCCCCTCCTCATGCAACAGAAGTCGGATCTTCTACTCCTCCCCCTCCTCCAAAAGAAAACACAAGTCTTCTGAGGAAGGTGCACCCAAGCCATTGAAAAAGAGGAGCAAGAAGAAATCCAAGACACCTGTAACACCCCGTTTCTTTTTTTCAAGTAAGTAACCGACCCTATTTGTACATTCATGATTTGAGATCAACCTAAAGAAATAGGGAGAATTGGGGGCCGAATTGGATTTTGGGCAGCAGCGGGATAGAGGTCCGCGACTATGCCCGGCGACATTGCCCAGGGCATAGTCGCTGGGGCATTGTCGCGTAAGAGGAACATCCGAGCCGAATCAAACAGAAGGTGGTACACGGGTCGTGACTATGCCCAACGACAATGCCCATGGGATAGTCGCGGTGTCATAGTCGCGGTCGGGGGTGCTGAATCCGATTAAAACCCCTTTCAACCCTAAATCACTTCTCACTTCTCCCATTTCACCCCTTTCCCTTCCAAACCGAAACCCTAACCCTCTAAATCGTTTTTGGAGCTCTTGAAGCCATAAATCATGCAAACCAAAGCTCTTCTTTCAGTTTTTATCAAGGGATTATGGATGGAGGTTATAACCCTTCTTCTCACTTTCGTTTTGGTAAGATTTCTACAATTTCTAGGGTTTTCACCCAAACCTTTCCACTCCATTTGAAGATTAGGAGTTATGGTGCATCTTGGTGGTTATAGAAGCACTTTGGGTTGGTGGATTCAAGTGTGGTTAAGGTAATCTCCTCTCCTCTTTGATTATGAAGCTAGGGTTTTGTTTAAATGGGTATTGTTGGTGTAAATTGGTTAGATGATGATTTTTATGGTTAGATAAGAGTATTTATGGTTGGAAACTTATGGATTTAGGTTTTGGAGGTTTTGGCTTGAGGATGCAAACTTCATCAAAGGAGCTTACGTTGGAGAAACTCTAGATTTAGCTTAAATCTAGCAAGGTGAGTTCAAGTTACTTTGCAAAAACTTTGTACATGCCAAAATGTTATTTCCAAGTATTTATGTGTTTACTTGAAAATTATCTAATGTTGGATTATTTGATGGGTTTCAACCCTTGAAATGTTTAAGTTGGTAAATGTGGAGAAATGCCCATATTTGGGATTTTTGAGGAAACTGTATAGTAAATCATAAACGAAAAGGTTTCGATGTTTTAAATTCATAAATGGAGTTCATTTGGTGAAAATGCACTTCTAGTGCTTGCTTGGAAATATGCATAGTTTATGATATGACACGTTTTGAAAATACGAACGTGTGAGATTTTGAGCTATGAATAAACGAGATATGCATGAAGGCATTTAAATGTTTTGTCCTATAGATGGAGATTTATATAAATGCCCTTTTTACGCATGTTTTGGAAATATGCATAAGTTATGTTATGGGACAGTTCGAAAGTGTAAACGATATAAGTTCCTTTGGAAAATGGGATGTCCTACCCAATGTTGTGTTTTGGGTTATTCATGAATTTAAGACGGGTACTCGCTTAAACGTGTGTTGTTTACGTTTAGTTCATTTTATGACTTTCACTAATGGTCATCTAATTTATGAGAGCCCATGGCTCAGTTTTGACTCCGTTGGGTCTTGGGGACATTTGTCCGATTTTGATAGCTCGATGTTGGGTGTTTGATTTTGTTTTGCATTTAATGCATTCTATTTGATAGTTGCATGTTTTGAATGCGCTAGTTCATTCGTTTGAGGTCATGTAATGTTATATTTGCAATGCAATGGATCCATAAACATTATAGTCTTTATGCCGATGTTGGGACGCTAGTTTTCCACATCGAGGCATGGTTAGGCATCGACGGTATGGTGTAAGACCTACGTGCTAATACGTTTTTATGTCCAATGATGGAACGCTAGTTTTCCACATTGAGGCACGGTTCAGGCATCGACGGTATTGTGTAAGTCCTGCATGCTAGTACGTTGTACCATTGTTAAGGCATCGACGGTATGGTGTAAGTCCTACGTACGGATACATGAAATCTAGATAACATTGATAAGTGACATAACTTTGTGTGCCCGTCACTTTCGATGGAACCGGGTCTCCCCCGTCACCGAGAGGTGTTGTTTTGGGTATTTATGTTTATCCATGTTTTTGGTGACGTGTTATATTTATGAGAATTACTTTCCACGTTATACGAGTTGTGGATTATGTTTCATCCATATTTTGGGATGTTTTAGGATAATGACAAATAATTATAAGTTTAATCGTTTTGAGTGTCAAACGCTGTTTCACCTTTTCGTTGACCTTGTGAATAAGTCTATTTTTGAGACTTCATGTTATAATAAAGATTTTAACATGGGAATTGTGTGAGTTGGGAAAATGGGTGATTTGTAATTGAAATAACTCTTTTGAAGTCATGACTAAAAACTACACTCCTCTTGATTTATGAATTTATATAGTCATGATAAAATGCTTGAACTCACTAGGCGTTAGCCTAACCCTTTTTATTTGTCGGCATGTGCAACAGGCTCAGGTTGGGAGTAGCTTTAGCTATACTGTGAAGTGGCGGGTGCTAGTAGAGTGCACGAGAGATGATTTTGATTAAGTGATTCTTCCGCATTATTGGGACTAGCAACTTGTGGTGTATTAAGTAACGTCCGTCTTAAGTTTTAATTATGAAAATTAAAAAGTTTAAATTCCGAGGTATTTTCAGGAATGAATTGTAAAGACGATTTATCTACTTTTGGTTATTTTATCGGAATTAAAGTTAGTTGCTCGTTCCAAATTTGAGGGTGTTACAAGTTGGTATCAGAGCATAAGTTTGAGAGATTTAGGTGTTGATTTTGGATACCTAGACTCAAACTAGCGTTTGTTTAAGTATATGAGAGTGAAATTCACCGTTAGGCACCTTAAGATAGGATGTTTTGAAGTTGATGAATGTTGTTAGAAATGAGAATCACTTCGAGAGTAACAATGATAACCATGTACGTTGCGTTTATAGTGACACTTGGCCAGTGTCATGGTGAACCTACTTGTACATATGCATACTTGAATTACTTTGACGTGATGATCGTTGGGGTAGTAAAGAGGGTTCTAAGCTAGTAGTCGTTGGAATAGATGGACGATTCTAGTATTAGTCACTTTGAGTGACGATAAGCATGATATTTGCTTTAAGTAGACCGTTTCGGGTCGAGATTGATGGTTGGACTAGAACCATAGGCTTATTGAGCCTACTTTGAATTGAGGAAAAACCGTAAGGTTAATCGATGTAATTTCCGACTTAGTCTTAAGAGGTTTGAATATCCGAGTGAAATTGGTGGACCGGAGGATTTTGGAGGGGTATGAGTTGAGATGTTGAATGCCGACTAAGTCATGCACAAAGTTTATTTTGAAAATAAATTTCATCAACTATTTCTTGTGTTTCCAATCCTTATATGGATTGTGTTATGAATTTTGGGAAATGTTTGACACACATACAAGATTTTAAATCATGGTTTTAATGTGCACGAAACCACTTTATTGCGAGAGTCGCAAACTCCGTCGGGATTTGGTTTGCCTTATTTCATTGTTGTTCAACATTTGTTTTGGATATAATGATAATCATAGTTTATGATGTTTAAGATGTTGGGCAATAACTACGGCTTGTGGCTTTAACATTGGATCTCCTCCACATATGTTAGAGTTTGGGCGAACAATTATTTTTCATTTTGTCTATGTAAAGTTATTTTGGGAATTTGTTTAAGGTGGGTTGTTAAATAATGTTGTTTATATGGTATTACCATGGAAAGGGATTTTTGGAATTTTGGTGTCTCATTTATGATTTTCCTTATAGCAATTTGGCTTTAAAAGCATAATGTTTAACACTGTTTTATTGACTTGGAGTCATTGAGTCCATTGAGGTTCATGGAGTTTTGTTTTACGACATGTTGAGTCGTGTGAGTACGATTTCACAAGGTGCATGCTTTAATTACTTATGTGAAAAGTTTATAAGTTATGTGGGTATTTTGTCCCACTCGAGTTTTGTTAAGAAAAGTTAATTTTATGTCATAAGGCGACTAAAAAGAGACGAGTTTGGAACTCTAGTGTCGCGTAGCTTTTCTTTCAAAAGGTTTGTGTTACTAAGTATTTCGTTGCATATAGTTCAGTGTATGGATTGATTTATACGTGGCTTAAGTGATGCATGAAGGAACATTTTGTTGACATTTCATAATGACTTGCTTGGTGCGCTTTTGGTCAGTTAAATGTTTTATTATCATTTTATGTAAATGAGTTATATCGACTTAGGGGTATGCATAGCTTGGTAACCATTGTTTCTCGACACTTTGATA
The DNA here is from genome assembly GCA_033807775.1 of Saussurea involucrata. Lineage (NCBI taxonomy): Eukaryota > Viridiplantae > Streptophyta > Magnoliopsida > Asterales > Asteraceae > Saussurea > Saussurea involucrata. The sequence goes on from CM066322.1 coordinate 167,972,560, forward strand.
AACGGGTCGTGCATGAAAATGTTTTAGTAACTCCTTGTTTAAATGAGAGACCATTTGGTCAAAGCATGTTTTAGTGGTGTGGGGATCACGAATGATTTATGATGCATGATATAAAAAAAACACGAATGTATGAGTTCTTGACATTGGTCAATTTTGAATTGTCGAATATTTTGGAAAAAAAATTTTTGATAGCTTTTTGGTTTTGGAGGAAATGTGTGTTTTGAGTATTTTTGACAAATACATTTTTAGCAATGACGTTTTATGTTCCAAGTATGAAATTTTGAGGAAAGTGCTTCGTGATAAAGATTTTAGAAAAATGGTTTGTATAAAACTACGGTGCGTGGAATTCTTATGTTTAGAACATTGATACGCACCGTTGGTGCAATTTGAGATTTGAAAATAGGTTTGAACCCTCTTTGGTGTCAACAAATTATTAACGCTTATTTCCTTATATGTCTTGGAAAAACGCATTGTTGTGTGCAAGTTTGCCAAAAACGTTTCGTTCAAATGTCGTTGGACTTCTTTCAAAATACGTGCACACCTTTTGTTGCACAATGTTTAAAGTCAGGTAGTTACTTTACGTGCATGTCATGAGTCAATCCATGCTAAAACCGTGGCGGTTCATTTTAAAGAAGTTGTTTATTACGCTTTTGCGTTTTGTGGGTAAACTGAACTACAATGAAATAATTTTCAACATGATTTTCATATGTGGGACGAGCGTGTCCGTTTTACGTAACTACCGATTGGATGATAGTAGTTTTCTATACGTACCATTTATTTGATATGAAAATCCTTGCGTTGAAAATTTATGTGAAAAGTTTTGTTGATTGGCATAATTGTTAAAATATTTGCTTGAAAACCTTGAACTCGTTAGGACCTTGAAAAGGGTAAGTAACCCAGTTAAGGGTACGTGCGTGTAGCACTTCAACGGTGAAAGGTTGGGTATTCCACGCGTGTTGGTACTATAGGAAGGATGATATCGGTAGCGAAGTCAATAAGTTTGTGGTAATTGAAGGGTTAGACTTGCGGTAACACATTTCGAGGTTAGTATAGCCATTTTTGTGGACAACCTTAGTTTTGTGGAAACACTCGGTAAACGGAACTCATGTGTGGAGTCCTGTTAAAGTTCGAAGCTTGGTGGTATAACTAGGTGTCAACCTTTGTGGGTTTGAGGTCGGAAACCGTTAGCGTATTCGGAGGTTGGAGTTTCATTTAAACGAAATATTGGTGATGGTAGTAGTAATCTTAAGATGCTCTTTTGGGATAAGAGGATTTGGGGAAATGACTTTCCTTGTGTGGTAAGAGAAACCGTCGACTTGATGACTGTTAAGTAGACACACCTTTGGGATTAGGTAATTGACGAGTCAATGATGACCGTCAGTATTGGAATTGATGGAATACGCCGAGAGTAAAAGCTAGTATAGTAGCAGGATTATTGGGGAGTTCGAAATGACGTTGGGGGAGTATGAAACATTTAAGGTTGGGAGACAACCGAAATCTTGTGGTTATAAACTGCCTTGGTAAATTAAGCGTTACACGAATGTAAGCGTGAAGAGCCTAAGGTGACAGTAGGAGCGGACAACAATGCACAGACTTCCGTGGCAGTTCAGTCAAGAAGGACAATTTAAACCTCAGTTTGGAAACTGAGGGATCGTGAATACGTTTGAGCTCGGTAACGGTAGGAAGCACGAGGACTAGATTTTGAGGACGAAATCTCTTTAAGGTTGGGAGGATTGTAACACCCCGTTTCTTTTTTTTTCAAGTAAGTAACCGACCCTATTTGTACATTCATGATTTGAGATCAACCTCGAGAAATAGGGAGAATCGGGGGCCGAATTGGATTTTGGGCAGCAGCGGGATAGAGGTCCGCGACTATGCCCGACGACATTGCCCACAGCATAGTCGCTGGGGCATTGTCGCGTAATAGGAACATCCGAGCCGAATCAAACAGAAGGTGGTACACGGGTCGCGACTATGCCCAACGACAATGCCCAAGGCATAGCCGCGGTGTCATAGTCGCGGTCGAGGGTGCTGAATCCGATTAAAACCCCTTTCAACCCCAAATCACTTCTCACTTCTCCCATTTCACCCCTTTCCCTTCCAAACCGAAACCCTAACCCTCTAAATCGTTTTTGGAGCTCTTAAAGCCATAAATGATGCAAACCAAAGCTTCTCTTTCAGTTTTTATCAAGGGATTATGGATGGAGGTTATAACCCTTCTTCTCACTTTCGTTTTGGTAAGATTTCTACAATTTCTAGTGTTTTCATCCAAACCTTTCCACTCCATTTGAAGATTAGGAGTTATGGTGCATCTTGGTGGTTATAGAAGCACTTTGGGTTGTGGATTCAAGTGTGGTTAAGGTAATCTCCTCTCCTCTTTGATTATGAAGCTAGGGTTTTGTTTAAATGGGTATTGTTGGTGTAAATTGGTTAGATGATGATTTTTATGGTTAGATAAGAGTATTCATGGTTGGAAACTTACGGATTTAGGTTTTGGAGGTTTTGGCTTGAGGATGCAAACTTCATCAAAGGAGCTTACGTTGGAGAAACTCTAGATTTAGCTTAAATCTAGCAAGGTGAGTTCAAGTTACTTTGCAAAAACTTTGTACATGCCAAAATGTTATTTCCAAGTATTTATGTGTTTACTTGAAAATTATCTAATGTTGGATTATTTGATGGGTTTCAACCCTTGAAATGTTTAAGTTGGTAAATGTGGAGAAATGCCCATATTTGGGATTTTTGAGGAAACTGTATAGTAAATCATAAACGAAAAGGTTTCGATGTTTTAAATTCATAAATGGAGTTCATTTGGTGAAAATGCACTTCTAGTGCTTGCTTGGAAATATGCATAGTTTATGATATGACACGTTTTGAAAATACGGACGTGTGAGATTTTGAGCTATGAATAAACGAGATATGCATGAAGGCATTTAAATGTTTTGTCCTATAGATGGAGATTTATATAAATGCCCTTTTTACGCATGTTTTGGAAATATGCATAAGTTATGTTATGGGACGGTTCGAAAGTGTAAACGATATAAGTTCCTTTGGAAAATGGGATGTCCTACCCAATGTTGTGTTTTGGGTTATTCATGAATTTAAGACGGGTATTCGCTTAAAAGTGTGTTGTTTACGTTTAATTCATTTTATGACTTTCACTAATGGTCATCTAATTTATGAGAGCCCATGGCTCATTTTTGACTCCGTTAGGTCTTGGGGACATTTGTCCGATTTTGATAGCTCGATGTTGGGCGTGATTTTGTTTTGCATTTAATGCATTCTATTTGATAGTTGCATGTTTTGAATGCGCTAGTTCATTCGTTTGAGGTCATGTAATGTTATATTTGCAATGCAATGGATCCATAAGCATTATAGTCTTTATGCCGATGTTGGGACGCTAGTTTTCCACATCGAGGCATGGTTAGGCATCGACGGTATGGTGTAAGACCTACGTGCTAATACGTTTTTATGTCCAATGATGGAACGCTAGTTTTCCACATTGAGGCACGGTTCAGGCATCGACGGTATGGTGTAATTCCTGCGTGCTAGTACGTTGTACCATTGTTTAGGCATCGACGGTATGGTGTAAGTCCTACGTACGGATACATGAAATCTAGATAACATTGATAAGTGACCTAACTTTGTGTGCCCGTCACTTTCGATGGAACCGGGTCTCCCCCGTCACCGAGAGGTGTTGTTTTGGGTATTTATGTTTATCCATGTTTTCGGTGACATGTTATATTTATGAGAATTACTTTCCACGTTATACGAGTTGTGGATTATGTTGCATCCATATTTTAGGATGTTTTAGGATAATGGCAAATAATTATAAGTTTAATCGTTTTGAGTGTCAAATGTTATTTCACCTTTTCGTTGACCTTGTGAATAAGTCTATTTTTGAGAAATCATGTTATAATAAAGATTTTAACATGGGAATTGTGTGAGTTGGGAAAATGGGTGATTTGTAATTGAAATAACTCTTTTGAAGTCATGACTAAAAACTACACTCCTCTTGATTTATGAATTTATATAGTCATGATAAAATGCTTGAACTCACTAGGCGTTAGCCTAACCCTTTTTATTTGTCGGCATGTGCAACAGGCTCAGGTTGGGAGTAGCTTTAGCTATACTGTGAAGTGGCGGGTGCTAGTAGAGTGCACGAGAGATGATTTTGATTAAGTGATTCTTTCGCATTATTGGGACTAGCAACTTGTGGTGTATTAAGTAACGTCCGTCTTAAGTTTTAGTTATGAAAATTAAAAAGTTTAAATTCCGAGGTATTTTCAGGAATGAATTGTAAAGACGATTTATCTACTTTTGGTTATTTTATCGGAATTAAAGTTAGTTGCTCGTTCCAAATTTGAGGGTGTTACAAAACCCCACACTCCTCTGCAAACCATCGCAGAGGGAGTTGAATTGGAAGAAGAAACCCATGACCAACCTCTGCAATCCCCTTCACCTATCAACTATGCAGACCTTCAGGGTGACTTCAACTCTTTCCTTGAGCATCCCAAAATCGCCAATAATCTAGATACTTCTGGCTGGAACGTAGAAGCCCTCTCCCATCAGTCAACAGAAGCACCAGACTTCAGAATCTCTTCTGACTTAGATGACGATGACGAAACCCCCAAGAGCACTCAAGTTGCCACACCAGAAGTTCTACAAAACCCCTTCACACAACCTGGATTTGATGTGCTAAGAGCAAGCCCAGAAGATCTGGTTAAAGCGACCACCATAACCCCACCAGTCTTGGTCTCAGAGGTAGATTCTGATGAAGAAGAAGCTGATAAGGTAAACTACGGAAATCTACACCCAGATCTCAGGCATTTGCCTTCTTTCAATCCCATGTACGCCACACTCGTACAAGAAGCCGAAGGCACTGTAGTTCAAACCACAACAGAGGTAGGTGCTGTGAGCTACATAAAAGAGAAAGAGGTTGACACAATAGATGGTGAAGTAGTGATAGGATGCCCAACAGAGCAAGAATCCAGAACAGATGCCTAGAATAGAAGAGGCACATAACCCCGACCAACTCCCAGTGCAACCCATACTTCTATTACCACCAGTCTAGTGGCAGAAGGTAATATTGAACAAGAGCAGCACAACTCGAACCCACCCTAAACTGACCGAACAGAGGAAATTCTTTCCACGTCTGTGCCACTAATAGCCGGGGAACCCATTCAAAGGGAGTCCTCTCCAAAGGACTTGCCTTTAGTTCGTGATTCCTCGCCCCGGATCACATCTGACACTCTTGCAGAGGAATTTGTTTCCTCCGCCACACGCACACACGTAAGTCCAACCGGCCCTTCAGAGGGGCCTAGAGTGCACGCAGACGAAGGGATTCTAGACAAGTCCCCGAGTCAACTTAAGGATACTTGTGTACCCACCTCTGGAGTGGATCAGGACAATGTCCTTAACAGAACCTCTATAGAGTCTGAGGCTGATAAAGCCTCTGCTCAAGGATCAGAGGGAAATCCTTCCGTCCTCAACGTCAATACAGGGACGAAAGAAGGTGTCCAAGGAATAGGGACTCACTCTGGGGATGAATGTGTTCCCCCATAGGTTACACCGAGTCCACATGTATCAAGGGATGAGTTCCAAACCCTTGTCACCTCTATGGACACCACATTGAAAGAGTTGAAAAGCTCTTTTGATTCTTTTGCATATACAACTTCCAGGGCCATTACTGATCTGAACACCAAAATGGACAATCTGTCCACAGATGTGCAAAATGCCTTAGCCCAGATGAAGTCAACTGCTACAACCTCTGCCACCTCTGCTGCTGTTGAGTTTTAAAAAGCCACAACCTCTGCATTCCAACGCTCTGTAAACGACCTACTCGAAAAGCTGAAGAAAGACACTACCCCAACCTCTCCGGGCCTTACACCAGAAGATCTGAAGAAAGCCCTCGAGTAAGTTCAGGAGCAAACTACAAGGGAAACTCTGGCCATGAAACCCTCTGACTACATGACCAGAGCTCAGCTCACAGAACTCGGCCAAGGGGTAATCGACCAGGTCATAGAGCTTATCAAAGCCTTCCCTGCTGCCAACGCAAATTACGTGAAAGACTTCAAAAAAAGCGTTGGCAAAATGCACTTCAACACAAAAGCAGAGGTCCATACACTCCTTGGCCTCTGTGATGACTTGTGCGCAAAGATGATAGCTGCGGGTGCAGGTCTGCCGAAAAAGCCAGAAGCTTCATGCAGAGCAGAGGTTACCAAAGATAAGGGTCAGGATGACTCTGATGATGACTCTAGTGATTCATCAGATCATCCTGAGGGGGAGAAACAAAGGGAAGAAGTTGCAAACAGAGTCTACCAGAACCACCATTATCAGCAGAACCCCTAAACCAAGTTCACCCAACTCAAACCCAATGAAGAAATCAACAACAGACCACAGAGGCAACAACCACCTCTGTGGAAATATCTCTTGAAGAAACCCCAACTCAAACCCAAATACCCGAACAAACTGCAGATCAACAACAAAAGACCACAGAGGCAACACCCACCTCTGTGGAAACAACCTCTGTATTCGAAGAAGATATCCCAACCCGTGAAGAATTCCAAATCCTAACATCCTCCGAAGAAGATCAACCATCCCAATCACCAAAACCAAAATCACCAGAAGAACTCCCCTCTCCAACACCAAAAACACCAGAAGAAACCAAGATACCATCCCCCACACCAGAAGCTGCAACAACAAAATCTCCATCTCCCACACCCAGAACCAGAACCAAATCGATTGCTCACAAAAGAAAATATTTGAGCAAGTCTACAGAAGCCTCACCAACCTCCTCACCATCCAAGACCTCAGAAACACAAGTGTCAAAACCATCAGAGGCAACCCCTAAAACTTCAGAAGTACCTCCTTCAAAGCCCTTGGAACCCCAAAAGACAAAACCCACAGAGGCAAACCCCATCTCTACAAGAAGATCTACAACCGAAGGCAAAAGAAAAAGGCAAGGGGATAATGACAGATGAACCCAAGAAGAAGAAGCCAAAGCATCAACTAGCAGAGAAATTGATGAAAAGCTCTTTCGACGCCTATGTTACACCAAAGCCAGAAGAAGAAGACTGGGCTTTCGATGCTAACCCTCTGTCAAATATACCTGTTCTGGATCCTAAGGCAACACTCACAGAGGATCGAGTGGCCCAAATCAGGAAACAAATGGATGCTCTGCGCAGGCCCATGCCTCCACCCGGTGCACCTCCACGACAGATGGAAGAGGTGGTGTACAGATATATGTACAACAGAACTGCCAGAGATCCTCTGCCACCAGCCATTCAAGATCCCGACTTTCGTGCTGACCTCGAAAATATCTTCACAAGAACAACACCAAAGCCAAAACACCAAGTCTTCTCAACCTCCACAATCGACAAGGTCATATACTGTAAGTTTTCTCAAACCAGAACCACACCTAAGGTTTCCTACAACATATACAAGGTCAAAAGGGAGTTCTACACCGGCCCCATAAATTGCTTCTCCCCCTCTCCAAGCCAACAAACGGGAGTTCTACACCTACTACCATACAAAGATTCAAACGGAGAGGCCTTGAGGCTTGAATGGTAACTGTTGTTGTACGCGAATTCCACCAATGGTAGATGTGTGTCCCAACTCCCGTCAAAGTCGATGACACACGATCGAAGTATATCTTCGAGAGTTTGCATTGTCCTCTCATTTTGCCCATCCGTTTGGGGATGGTAGGCCGTATTTAGCTTTACCTTCGTTCCCAACTCTTTTTGGAAACTAGCCCAAAAATTAGAGGTGAATCGGCTATCTCTATCGGACATAATGGATAGCGGCACTCTGTGCTTTGACACGATCTCGTTGATGTAAATTAAAGTCTTGCTAGTTTGTCCAAAGGCAAAGTCTCCCACATCGCTAAAAAGTATGTGCTCTTAGTCAAACGGTCCACAATCACCCAAATGGTGTCATGGCCTTGCAACGTCTTTGGTAGCCTTGTTACGAAATCCATTGTGACGTTACACATTTCCATTTCGGAATCTTCAAGGATTGCAAACTTCCATATGGCTTTTGGTGTTGTGCCTTGACTTGAAGACACGTCACACAAGTTCCCACATACTTAGCCATATCGAGCTTCATTACCGGCCACCAATAGTTCAACTTTAGGTCCCTCTACATCTTTGTGCTACCAGGATGTATAGAGTATCGAGACTTATGAGATTCCTCAAGAAGTAACTCATGATTAACCCTAATTTTCGGCACCCAAATCCGGCTTTTAAAAAGTTTGAGGCTGCGACTATCTTCCGTCAGTAGCTTCGTTTGTCTTACCATGACCTCGACCTTAAGGTTCTCTTCCCGAAGTGCCTCCCCTTGATTTGCTTTGATGTTTGCCATTAAGCTTGACACCACATCGATCTGGTTGAGGTTCAATTTGATCCCATCTTCGTGGTCCTTTTGGCTCAAGGCATCCGCCACCATTAGCTTTCCCGGGGTGGTAAAGTAGTTCACAATCGTAATCTTTCAAAAGTTCGAGCCACCTCTGTTGTCGCATGTTTAGTTCATATTGGTCAAATATATACTTGAGACTTTTGTGATCGGTATAAAGAGTACACTTCGTCCCGTACAAATAGTGTCGCCACAACTTCAAAGCAAAAACCACCGCTACCAACTCCAAGTCATGAGTTGGGTAATTCTTCTCCTTTAGTTGTCGTGATGCATAAGCTATCACCTTCCCCCTTTGCATTAACACACAACCGAGTCCCATTTTTGAAGCGTCGCTATAAACCACAAAGTCCTCCAATCCTTCCGGTATGGATAAGATTGACGCTTCACACAATTTCTTTTTTAGTGTTTCGAAATCTTGTTCTTGAACAGTAGTCCACACGAATTTGACGTTCTTCCTTGTCAAGGAAGTAAGCGGTGTAGCGATCTTTGAGAAGTCTTGGATAAATCGTCTATAATAATCGGCTAGGCCCAAGAAGCTTTGGATTTCCATTGGGCTCGTGTGCGATATCCAATTTTTACATCGCTTCCACTTTTGTTGGGTCCACTTTCACCCCGTCTTGAGACACCACATGTCCCAAGAACTGAACTTATCGCAACCAAAACTCACACTTCGAGAACTTAGCAAATAACCTTTCGTTTCGAAGAACTTCCAACACTTCCCGTAAATGTCGACTATGCTCGGCCTCGTCTCTAGAGTAGATCAAGGTATCGTCGATAAAGATTATTACCGACTTGTCCAAGAATGGACGGAACAAACGGTTCATCAAGTCCATAAATATGGCTGGAGCATTGGTCAAACCGAATGGCATCACCAAAAATTCATAGTGTCCATACCGCGTCCAAAAATCCGTCATCGGAACATCACACTCCTTCACCCTCACTTAGTGGTATCCAGACCTCAATCAATCTTGGAGAAACATCCTGCCCCTTGTAGTTGGTCAAAGAGATCATCAATTTGGGGGAGCGGGTATTTGTTCTTTACTGTTACCTTATTCAATTCTCGGTAGTCTATGCACATCCGCATTGACCCATCCTTCTTTTTCACAAATAATACTGGAGCTTCCCAAGGCGACGAGCTCGGCCGTATAAACCCTTTCTATAACAATTCCTGTAATTGCGACATCATTTCTTGCATTTCGGTTGGAGCCAATCGGTACGGAACACGCGCAATCGGAGCTGCTCCCGGGGTAAGGTCTATTTGGAATTCCACTTGTCACTCCGGCGACAACCCGTATAGGTCATCCGGGAAAAAATCCGGATAATCGCGCACCGCATCCACATCTTCCAACTTCTTCTTCTCTAGTTTCGCGTCAACGATGTAGGCCAAATACGATGAGTACCATTTGGCAAGGAATTTCCGCTCCTTTAGCGAAGAGATTATCAAAGTAGTCCTCCCCCTTTTCTCCCCATACACTGTCACTACTTTCCCAATAGGTGTCAGAATTCGGATCATCTTCTCCACACACAAGATTTCGGCTTTATTCTCAGTCAACCAATCCATACCCATAACCACATTGAAACCACCGTTCGCCATAGGCAACAAATCTGCCTCAAAAGGGTTCCCATCCATCTCCAAGATGCACTTACTATAACATTCCTGGATCAATACTTACTCCCCATTAGCTACCTCGACTATTAGGGCGTCTGAGAGTGTAATGACTGGAATAGTAAATTGCTTGCAAAAAGAATTCGATACAAAAGAAAGATTCTCCCCCGAATAAAACAATATACGAGCAGGCAAAGAGTTTACGAGGAACGTACCAGTCAAAACATCGACGGTCTCCCTCGCCTCCGCGACGGTCATTTAGAAGGCTTGGCTTGGCGCCCTCGGCGGATCCTCTCTCTTGATTGGCACCCCACTTGGTGCAATTCGATTCCCCCTCATCAACTTCGGGCAATCCCTCTTGATGTGCCCCGATTCTCGGCACTCGAAGCCAACCGGCCCTCGAATCGGGCAATCTCGAACCACATGATCTCTCTTCCCACACTTTGCACATCCAGTCAGGTTAGGGTGTGGCCTAGTGTTGCATGGGCCACTATGCTTGCTTTTGCACTTATGGCACCGTCTTACATCGCGTCGGAGATCACCCTTCCTTCCCCCATTAAACGGTCTAAACTGTCGAGTGGGTCCGGTCGACCCTTCCCATCTCCTCTTTTCACCAACAACCACCTTCTCTTCTTTTCCATTCGCATAGACGGTCTCCATCAACTTTGCTTCCTCTATCGTCTCCCTCAGTGTAACAAATTTAGAGTTTCGGACCATGGCCATCAGGTCCGCCAGTAGCCTCTTGAGGTATGCCTTAACCTTTTCCTTCTCAGTCGGGGCCACATGCCCCACCAAATTGAGCTTCTCCATGAACAAACGGGTGTACTCCCTCACAGTTGAGTCCCTTTTCTTAAGTGATCGGAATTCCTCCTCGATCCGGTCCATCTCCTGTTCGTTGCAGTATTCCTCCAGTACCTTCTTCTTGAATGTCTCCCACTGCATCTTGGCCAGAACGGAGGCCTCCAAGGTATAAGTGAAGATATTCCACCATGTGAGGGTCGCACCCCTCAACATCTGAGAACCGAACTTTACCTTTTAACCTTCCCCACAATCACAAGCCCCGTATGCTTGCTCGATTTTCCGAATCTAGTTCATACAAGCCACTAGGTCGTCGGAACCCGCAAACTCGGGTGGCTTACAACAAAGGAAAGTCTTATAAGAGCAACCCTTTTCCCTCCTTTCTTCTTCCGTAGTCACATGCTCATCCGTGTCGACCACATGTACCACTCCACCCGAACCAATCAGAGCGTTTTCCGCAACCATTTCATTCCTTTGGTGACTAACATCTCCGTCCTCTAGTAACTTTAGGAACCTTTCATCTCTCTTGTTCATTGCAGAATTCATCATTTGCAGAAAACTTGCCATCATGACAGATTGTGGGTCAACTTCTTCCAAAACCGGCTCCTCCACTACGATGTTATTTTGGGGAATAAGGTCGACGACGCCCCTTAGCATTTGAGGGATCAGAGGAGTAGGAGGATTACCACCCTGATTTGGCTGTCCCGGATTTTCTCGAGCTGTCACACTGTTCTCTTGGCCATCCTCTTAATTAGCCACTTGGCTCCTCGTGTTTACCATGGTGAGCCTCCACACATGATAAATACCATACCAGTTAATTCTTTAAAAGATTAACTGTGTGTAACGTACTACTACAATCATTAAGCATTATAATAACAATTTCAAGCATGCTCACGTATGAATATATTCACCATAACACGGGTCCTACGAAATTTTGAATATACCACACATAAGAATCCTTTTCATCATCACCACAATTTTCAATAACCGTAATTCCGTTGGTCCTATACTCTCCCCACCTATAGATTCTACCCATAGTCACGAAATCTCATAAGGGCAATTCAGTTTAAGTCTAGGTATATATGCTAAGGTCAACACCTAGTTCGCTTAAACCAATGCTCTGATACCAACTTGTAACAGCCTAAAAATAAGGGTAAACAAAAACTTTCATAATACGAAAGAGCGGTATATATATTACTATTGCAAGAGCCAACACAAATAAAGAAATTACAAGTGTACTAGTTAATTTGTAAACGTATCCAAATGAAAGATTTATAACCACCAACTAATCTAAATCCTATTATAGAATTAAGATTACAAAAGGGTTGTTATTTCTAATCGTGTAGATCTTCTATGGTTCGAATCCCAAAAGCATTTCTCAAGGCTCACGCGCTCCACCTAGTATTTCTTTAACAACGGCTCCACTAGAACCTCAGATCCAAGGCAACAATCAAACAAGTATCAAGACAAGGTTTGGTGAGTAATTCCACATAATAACACATAATAATAATAGCATGTTTATGTAAGAATCAATAACCAATATTCCACAAGTAGATTTGAAGTCAATGGGGGAGACCCATAACACCAAGAAGTTCCACCCATAGAGTCGAGATACCTTAGTGTCTTCCGCATAAAAGTGACACCAAAGGCCCGACATATCTGGGGATACAACAAAGGCATTGCCCCAAAATGGCGAGGGTCTAGGCACATACCCATATCGTGGTGCCCAAGACTATGTCCTCCTAGTGAACCCTTAACTTGATTCATTCAAAGATCAACTTAGCCACAAGCCATAACAATATGCATAATCAATGTAAAGGGCTTCCATTAGTAGCACATGATCCACCATCTACCAAAGCATGTATTTCGCATATAAAAGGTACACATAGTTCATGTAGGGTCATTTACACCCAATAAGCCACATTGGCTGAATAACTTAATCATTAAAACATGCTTAATACCACTATAGTAGATTTATAACCCGTGGGTGTGAAACCCTAAATTTACCAAGACAAAGTATCATAGCATCAACATATAGACCCCATCAACACTTCCATTAACCAAGAACACTACCATTAAGACAACAAATCATGTTCCCAAAATTAGGGTTTCCAACAAGATGAAGAAACAAGCAAAATAACAAGTAATAAGCATGGATTTAGTTTAAGGTAGGTTAGAACACTCACAATCTAGGTTTTTAGACCAAAACCTAGAAATTTGAGGAAACCCTAGATATGGAAGAATGCAAGATGTGGTATGTAGTTGTAGATGCTAAACCCTTGGAAGAATCTTCAATAAATGCTCCTAAAATGCTCAATGATTCTCAATAAATGAAGCTTTAACCCTCAAGGTGATTTAATGAAGAGAGAGGGGTGGAAAGTGGGTGAAATCGCCCTTGGGTCTTAAGAAAATCGGTTGGAATTGATTTGGGGTAAAGTGTGTGACCTAATGAGCTAAAAATCACATTTTATAGCCTCAGCATCCCGACGGCGATAGTGCCCGATGATTGTGCCCACCGCAACCCCCCAACAAACTACCAAAATTGACCCCCGACGATTGTGCCAAGGGTACAATCGCAGTGTCACTCTCGCACCAAACGTACCGAGAGTGGTACCTGGCCAGCGATTGTGACACGCGATTGTGCCAAGGCACTCTCGCGGTGTCACTCTCGCACAGAGTGTACCGAAACTCCTTTCCCTCCAAGAATAAACAATTTGGGTCCAAAGCATGCATGCACATAATGTTTGACAAGTAAGGTTCATAAAACGTAGTGATGGCACACATAGGAATTATACGAATCTAAAGCTGCATAAATCGAGGTTGGGAGTTTTACGGGTGTTGCAAGCTCATTTCCTCTACGATATCCATGTAAATGCTCTGAATCTAGTTGATGTCCAAATCCAAAGGAGAATATTCTTTTTCATCCTCGAATGCTAGATATGGTATCCAACTCCTTGGAAATGATAAAGAAGAGCTTGCGGAAATATAGAGAGAAAGAATTGAATAGGATGAAAAACTCTTGCAACTTATAACTTCATTATCTCATAATGTGTCTCTATTAATACAAGTGTAATGATGGTGAGATAATAAAAAGATATAAAAAATAGGGAAATTAATTAAAATGCCACAAGTCAAACATCGACTTACCAAAATGCCACAAAATTTCGGCGGTTTACCAAAATGCCCTAATGGCCCGCAATGGAGCCCGCGATCGCGGGATAGGGCTGATGTGGCACGATCTTTGGCAAAGAGTGTCCCGCGGAGCCCCTAAACTTTCGCCGCGGTGCACATTTGGCCCCTGCCTGCGATCGCAGCCCGCGATGAACCAAAATTTTACAGTTTTGGTCCCTGAAAATTTACACTTTTGGTCCCTAAAAATTTACACTTTCAGCCCCTGTACTTAGACGAATCTTGCATGCTTTTACTGTTTGTTTCCACAATTATTGTACTTTGAAGACCGATTTGTGGTTGAAATTCATTTGCATGTTTTCATCAATGTTAAATCAGTGTTTTAGAATACCAGTTTGTGGATGAAATGAGAGATTGGTTGTCATCAATGTTGGTTGTTTCATTGATAAATAGATGTAAAATGCAATCCATAATCCACACACCGATTTCATACTTCTTTCTTGATTTCTTTCTGCAATATTTTGTGTTTGAGATACTACTGAAAAAATGAGTTCATCTGTTGCAAAAGCTAAGCTATATTTCTGTTTTGATGGTGAATGGGAGCAAGATAACAATGAGTGGAATTTTGCTTATAAATCTAAGCATGGTGTAAAAGTGCCAGTAAACTATACTTATCAGAAATTTCTTGCATACGCCATGCAAAAAATGTGGAATCAACCCTTCTGATGTTTGCAAGTTATTGTTTAAAAATGGCGATAGGTCATTTGTGGATTTATCCAACGATGGGAATATCTCTACTTTTCTGCACTTTGCAGTCGATCCAGAAAGGCCCCCATTACTTTTTGTGTATCCCGGCGTATCCGACGAAAACGACGACGACGGTGACGACGAAGACCTCCAAATAGAGCATCCTGATTCTCAATTTCAGGCGTCCGACGCCCCAACGGTTCATTTAGATCATGCATATGGTCTTAAAGACTGTATTCCGGAGACGCAACAACAACCACCACAACCATACGAAGGGCAACTGCTGGAGTTGCTGATGACGAAACCCACGTTTTCAGAACGGGTAATTCTGAAATAGACAGATCAGACACCGATAGTGATGATCACGAAGAATATACCCCTAGTAGAAAATCATGTAGTCAGATAAATGACTTTTTTGATATGCCCCCTGTTCTTCCAGACTCCCATACCCAGACACAAACCTACGAACCTACACCTTATATTCACAGTGAAATGTTACATGTAGGTCAGATATTCGAGTCGAAGGATCTCTTGGCAAGTCAGGTCGGACTTAAGTTCTTGGAAGAGGGTTTCGAAAGGCGCACGTTGAAATCTTACAAATCTAGATACATAGTTGAATGTGCCAGAAAAAACTGTGACTGGAGGATGTACGCGATTGACACGGGTGGCAAAGAAGGGGCGTTCATGATTAGAAAGTTACACGGCGTACACACTTGTACGAAGACGCAACTGAATCCCCGCCACAAACAAGCCGGCAAAAAGACTTTGGGTGCGATACTGAAAAACAAATTTCTTGATGTTAGTAGGTCATTGCGTCCAAAGGACATTGTCCACGATGTTCACCAGCAGTTCGGCGTCACGATTGATTACCACCAAGCTTGGCGTGCGCGATGCCATGCACTGTTTATGGTGAAAGGCACGTTCGAGGAGTCGTATGAACGACTCCCGACATATTTATATAATTTGCAGCTGCAGAACCCTGGTACTGTCACGCAGCTACGGACCGATTCACGTCGACAGTTTGAGATGTGCTTCGTGGCCCTTGGACCCGCGGTACGTATTTTAACACGTCATATGTTTACACATTATAAACTATAACATTTACAAAGGAAAACCACCTATGTTTTTGCAGATCCGCACATTTGTGGCAAATCTACGTCGTGTCCTGATAATAGACGCAGCCCATTTAAAGGGCCGTTACTTGGGTATGATGTTCCTGGCGGTTGCCATGGACGGGGATAACTTCATCGTTCCAGTAGCTTTCGGCGTAGGCAAGTCCGAAACCGGGGACGAGTGGACTTGGTTTCTGTCCATGTTGAGACAAACTATCGGAGACCCGCAAGGGTTGGTGTTTATGTCTGACAGGGCTCCTTCCATAAGCGTCGCAATCTCTGCCATGTACCCAAACGCCCCTCACGCCATATGTTGTCGACATTTGGAGATGAACGCCAAATCCAAGGACAAACGTATTACCACCTACAAGGATGTCTATTTGGGCGACATGCAGAGCATATACGGATCGGGAGTTTAACAAGTACATGAATATGCTACGATATAGTGCCGACGAAGTAGCCAAAGTCTTTGACGAAGCTGTACCGGAGAGGTGGTCCGCGGCCCATTTTCCTGGACAACGGTATGACATTCTGACCTCGAATAGTGCAGAGTCTGTGAATGCACTCTCCCGTTTTGCGCGTAGATGTCCGATTGTTAATCTTATGGACTACTTTCGGGCCTTTCAACAAGAGTGGTACCAAATTCGACGCCTAAAAGGAGCTGAGATGCAAAATGCACTCACACCAACGTCGGAGAAGATCGTTCAGTACAGGGCGCGTCGTGCGACGACATGGCCGGTAAGAGCAATCGGGTATGGGAAGTACGAGGTGCATGATGACTATCTTCACGCGATTGTGAATATGGAAGACCACCTTTGTTCGTGTCGTGAATGGGATAAATCTTGGTTACCGTGTGGCCATGCCATCGCTACAGCAAGATATATGGGTCGTACAGATTGCAGCGACTTGGCTGTACCTTTCTTCACGTCCGAATATTACCGGAAAACATACGTGGAGGTAATAAACCCAGCTGGACCCCCTGCAGCATGGGTGTATCCACCCGACCCGCTTCCGCCATGCTATCCACCTTTAATGGATAAGAACAGAGCCGGGAGACCGAGAAAGAACGACTGACGTCCATCACGTGGTGAAAGTTCGATACAATGAAGATGTACTCGGTGTCAATGCATAGGACACACTCGTGGAGAGTGTCCAAATCCCGCCCCTTCAACCGTGCCAAGGAGACATTCAGTCAGTCACACCCCGGGCCCGTCACAGCTTGAACCATATGGAACAAACACATATGATACTGTTGATCTAAACGCTGATTTGTAAAAGATATATATATATATATATATATATTCATATTATATATACACACATACATATGCTTCTAAATGAACATTGATAACACAGCTAGTTTGTAAATGATATATATATTCATATTATATATATACACACATACATATGCTTTTAAATGAACATTGATAACACAGCTAGTTTGTAAATGATATATATTCATATTATATATATACACACATACATATGCTTCTAAATGAACATTGATAACACAACTAGTTTGTAAATGATATATATATATTCGTATTATATATACACACATACATATGCTTTTAAATGAACATTGATAACACAACTAGTTTGTAAATGATATATATATATATATATATATATATATATATATATTCATATTATATATATACACACATACATATGCTTCTAAATGAACATTGATAACACAACTAGTTTGTAAATGATATATATATATATATATATATTCATATTATATATACACACATACATATGCTTTTAAATGAACATTGATAACACAGCTAGTTTGTATTCCATCCAACATGCTCTTCATCTTCAATCTTTCTGACCCTTCTTCAACGGCTTCTGCTTTTGCAACCACGTATGGCCATTGTGTACCACAACCCGGACACACTTTAGCAAATGAGTTGAGGGTTGTCATATATTCTACAAGAGGAGTAGACCCACGTGGATAGAGTTTGGCTACCAAAATCTAGCATCATTAACAAACAAAACCCCATGTTTGTTTATCCGAATGAGGTAACCTCTGACTTGACCTAGCATGATGTATCCAACCTAACCGTGGTTCAGCGGCTTAAAAACTACTTTTCAGAGAAATTAACAACAACAAAATACAAAACAACAACACAGTAAAAAAATACAAACAACAACACAGTAAAAAAAATACAAAACAAAAAAAAAATACAAAACGACTAAAATAACCACCACCTACTTAATAATTGATTTAGTTTCATCAATCCAAATTTGCTTCTCGTTTACCTTCGCTTGAATAATTGCGAAGTCTTGTACAATATGGTGAATTGCTTCTTGTTCTCGACGAACACGAGCCTCCTGAGCTTTTATATCCCCTTTCATCCTTTTGATCTCCCTGTCTTCCTCTTCGATCTTTCTCAAATGGACTGCCTTCTTGTCCATCATTTTTTTCCACTCTTCTGTTAGTTCATCTATCTCCTTTTCCTTTTTTGCTATGGCGACCTCGATTTGAGGTGGCATTTTTTCAGGAGTAGACTTAGGTTTGATGACGATGTCATTTGTGGATGAAATGAGAGAAGAGAAATCAAGAGAGAAAGCAATTCAAAGAAAGAAAGAAAGAGAGAAATCAAGAAAAAAAAAAGCAAGAACAAGTGTGAATTGCATATTACTGATATTTATGGATGAAATCTCAAACATGCAAATGAATTTCAACCACAAATCGGTCTTCAAAGTACAATAATTGTGGAAAAAATTAGTAAAAGCATGCAAGATTCGTCTAAGTATAGGGGCTGAAAGTGTAAATTTTCAGGGACCAAAACTGTAAAATTTTGGTCCATCGCGGGCTGCGATCGCGGGCAGGGGCCAAATGTGCACCGCGGCCAAAGTTGAGGGGCTCCGAGGGACACTTTTGGCCAAATCCCGTGCCACGTCAACCCTATCCCGCGATTACGGGCTCCATCGCAGGCCATTAGGGCATTTTGGTAAACCGCCGAAATTTTGTGGCATTTTGGTAAGTGTTGGTCAAACTTTTGGCATTTTAATTAATTTCCCTAAAAAATATTATCTACCCAGGCCTGTAAGAGTGGTGTATGCCTTTTAGAAGGTCTTATATCATCTAAAGACATGCTTGTCCTTTCTACACTTAGCATCGTTGGCAAAAAAAACTAGCTTATAAGCTAGCTTTTTTTCTGGGTACATGTTTGGATTACCATAAGCTAACTTTTTGTAAATATTCTAATATTGCTCTCCTTATTTTAATTAACTATTATTATAAATAAATATTAATTTTATTATTATTAGTTAATAAATATTAATTAATATTAACTGAAAATTATTAAATTAACTTTTAATTATACATTGATATCAATTTTAATTATTTAGAGTTATTATTGATGATATAAATTATTTTTATATATTGATTAATATTAATCAATATATTTTAATTATCAATTACCATTATCTTTTTTAATTATTATTTGATTATTTTTTCATATTATATTTAACAGTTATTGAAAATCATAAGTTAATATATTTTTTTAAACTTGTTTTAACAGATTCAAAATTTATAGTATATATATAATAATAAATTTTAAATTCTTTTAATTAACATGTTATATTATTTAATTTTTTTACTACATTGGTTGTATTAATTAACATATTATATTGTTATAAATTTGTTTTAACTTTAAAATTAAATATTGTAATTGATAATTTTTTGAAAATACCCTTTTTAGTCATTTTACATGTTCATAAGCTAGTTTTGTCAAACATGACTTTTTCATCAGTTAACTTATATTATCAACAACTAGCTTATTATAGTTTGCCAAACATAGCCTTATTAGGCCATCCGCAGCGCCCTTCGGGCATGAGCTCGGGCTCGTGCGGGCTCGGGCGGGCAGCGGTGGGGTATGGCGGGCTTCATCCTCGGGCTCGGCCAGCGGGCTTTCAAACCCGAGGAACCCGAAAGATTTTTGTTTGTTTTTTATTTTATTTTTTTAAAATTTTGAAAATAAATAAATCCAACGGCACTCCAACAGTAATTTTTATTTTTTTTAATTTTTTTTTCCAATTTAATCACACTATATACATTAATCCAAACCTCTTATTTTTTTACACCAAAATCTCTCAAACTCTCTCATTCTCTTTCATTCTCTATATTTTAAACAATATGAATTCGCTACAACCCGGTTCACCGACCGCATCATCATCATCCGTAGACACCGACGAGTTGTTGAATCTATAAAGAGAAGTTTTTCGACATACTGCACAATGGATTTATGGTAGCACCGCCTCGTCGTCAACAAGAGAGAGGGCCGCGAACATAGAAAGAGGTCGAGTAGCTGCAAACGAGCGGCTTATGCGGGACTACTTTGGCAACAACCCGGTTTATACACCGGATATGTTTAGGCGACGGTTCAGGATGAGCAGGCAACTATTCGAACGAATAATTGAAGATTTAGCAGGAGAGTATCCGTATTTTACACTTCGGGTGGACGGCAGACGCAAACAAGGTTTTTCTCCGATACAAAAGTGTATTTCCGCTATTCGGCAATTGGTGTATGGAGTAACTGCTGACGCACTTGACGAGTACATCCGTATGGGAGAGACAACGTCACGAGATTGTCTGTACAAATTCTGCATAGGTATTATTGAATTGTATGGTCAAAAATATTTACGCAACCCTACTTTTATTGATATTCAGAAGTTGTACGCCACGCATGAAGCTAAACACGGATTTCCCGGCATGCTCGGCAGCATAGACTGTACTCATTGGGCGTGGGCAAATTGTCCGAATGCATGGCGAGGTCAATTCATGAGAGGTGATCATGAGCACCCGACAATCATGCTAGAAGCAGTGGCCTCTCAAGATCTATGGATCTGGCACGCATACTTTGGTGTTGCCGGTTCCAACAACGACATCAATGTTCTCAATCAGTCGCCCATCTTGAACGATGTATATGATGGAAAAGCACCCGACTGCCCTTTTGAGGTGAATGGAGCCACCTACGAGCACGGATATTATCTAGCGGATGAGATATATATTCGGAATGGGCTACTTTCGTAAAATCATTTACGTGCCCACGGGACCCTAAACGACAAAAATTCAAGTCCGCGCAAGAATCGGCACGTAAAGATGTTGAACGAGCTTTTGGCGTGCTTAAACAACGTTGGCATATACTTCATAACCCGGCACGCGGATGGGAACCGACAATATTGGGAAACATTATGTACGCTTGTGTCATATTACACAATATGATACTCGAAGACGAATACCATGCTATTTGTGGTGGCGATGAAAACGGCCTTTTCACGGATGATAACGAAACCCAAATCAGTGAGGAACAACGCGCGGCAAATGTTCGAGAAGTCCAAAACCGGGCCACTCATAATAACCTTCGGTCGGATTTGGTCGAACATATTTGGCGTATTCAAGTTCCCAACAATGACGACGAGTAGATTTTTAAATTTATTTTGTAATTTTTATTTTTAATGAATGATATGAATTTTTATTTTTATTATTTATCTTATTTTTGTTTATTAAAAAATATATAAATATTTTTATTTTGTTAAATAATTAAATGTATAAATAAAAGAATTAAAAAAATGAGGTGGCAAGAGGGCTTTTAGTTATGCGTTGCGGGTCTTTAGGGCTTGAGGGCTTAGCTGATGTGGCGTTGAGGGCTTGATGGCTTTTAGTTATGCACTGAGGATGGCCTTATAATTGACAAGTCATACTCGTCCTTTCGTATTCCATACTTGTCAAACAAGTTATCTTTTATCCGATTATATTGATAGGTGTCGTTTTTTATATATTTTTGCGTCAAAATCCCTTACAATTAGTGTTACTTAGATGCCTAAAATACCCCTATTATATTGAGTTTTAGTTTTATTATTTATAAATAAATAAAAAATGAAAAAGAAAAAAAATACAAATCTTTTAATATTTATATATTTAGTATGTGTTGGATTAAAGGAAAAAAACCATATATTTTACGAAATTAAATATTACAAAATTAGATATAATAATTAAGCACTTTAATTATTTAATCATCTTATTCAAATATATATTTTGTATGCGTGACTCATTGGGACTTTATCGATAGTAATTTTTATAAATCCTATATATCATTATAAACGAAGAGTGACATCTAGAAATACATCATCGTTATGCAAATGAAAAAGTTTGGTGATTCAACTAATTATAAATTGCATGATGATTATCGGTATACATGTTTATGTACCTTTGTTATCGATATACAAATTGAACACGGGGCATGAAAGTGTCATTCTCGTTATGTCTGATCTTCAGTTTCTCTATTTCAGAATATATAAAACATATATATCAATATTCTATACCGACTATATCAGCATGCATGCACTTCCTCAATACTATTCAATCGAGAGCCCAATGATATCACTCTCGTAATCCAAGAGGAACAAATCATATCTTGATCGAGGCTAGTACTACTAAGTGATACATGATATACCTAACAATCAATTTGTAACCCAGTTACAAAATTATTAAAATCAGTTATCAAAGTACACCTCACACAGAACAGACTCTGTGATCTCAAGTCAAAAGACTAAATGTACAACGACCACGTGAGAAACATCTATGACATTCATATGACATCCAATAAAACGTTCTCATAGCAAGTCACGTCCGGTACACAAGATCTCATCTTGTACCCATATGTGGAGTTTATACTCTATATGAATCCCTATATATAGTAGTCATACCATATTAATTCATTCTAAACCCGAATTAATATTATTGATTAAGAAATTTTAGATACAATATTCTAAGATCTTTGTTTGAATTTCAAAAATCATTTGTAACAACAAGTATGCGGTGTCGTAGCATTACGGTTGAACATGAGACACAAGGGAATAAACACATTTTTGCTCATGGTATTAGCTAGTTGCGTGAAATCAATTATCAAAGGTTGGATCAATGCTATAAATAAAATAACATGACTAATCACTTAATTTACACTAAACATAATAAAATTAAGAATCAAACAAGGATAAGTAAACACACAAAACTAAGGAGCAAGTAAAGCTAGATTAACAGCTAAAACTAGAGTCAAATAACAATCTAATTAGCAATAACACTTCAAATTGAATGAAATTAAATTCTATGTTAAGCGGTCTAAAATGGTAAATACCAATTTGAACCTTTCAAAGTGTGATTTGTCGAGTTCAAACGTTACTTTTGCCCCTCTTCAAAGGCGACAAAACCCTTTCTTCATTGAAAATCGATTATGTTCATATTAATTAATTCTAAAAAGATGCATCGATCAAGAATTGGTTAACCCAAGTTAAAACCAAATTTTCATTAGATCTCAACTGTTAAATTTAACAATTATCGATTTAGCGATCGCTTAACAACCCCTAACTTCCATTAGTCAACTAATCAAAAACCGTTTTATCGGAAACCATTTTCTTAAAACAACACATTGATACAAATCAAGTCATTACCAATATTCACCTTAAACTATGAATCAATCAAACATGAATCTAGGAAACACGATATGTAACTAATAAACATGATTAAACAAGAAATAATCTATGAAGAAAACAATTAAAAAGAAAAAAACACATAAACCCTAGCAAGATCTAGATTATCAAAGACATTAATCAACAATAAAACGTAAGCTAACAAACTTGAAATCTAACCCAAATTTAAAGAAGAACAATGTAACAAATCTAGTTTATCTATTACAGAAAATGAACATGAGCAAAACTAATTAATGAAAAAGTTTTTAATACAATTTTGAAATAAGAAGTCATATTAGTCTCTTAATGTGATATTATATGAAAAAAATGTCTTATAAAACACCTATCCAATAACGAAAGACACTTTATTCGATACTATTCAAAAAAAAATTGTTGGGATCTCCAAAAAGTCCTCCTATTGTAACACTTTTTATATAAAACACCTATCCAATAACGAAAGACACAATTGTTTGATCTTATAACTTAAGTCCTATATAAATTAAAATCTATATATATCTAAAATCAAAATCTACGGTTACTTAGGTGACATAATGAGAAGACCCTATTCACCTTTTTCTAATTTCTCATAATTTTAATTTTTTTAAATAAAAATCTTTGAGTTTAACTTTTCATCTAACCTTTAATTTTTTTTTATTATTATATAGTATTTTTATGTACACAAGACAAATACATTATCTAATATATAATTTATATTTCTCTTACATTTTTTAATTTAATAAAAAAATTTATTTAATAAATCCAACAACTTTTTAATTAAATTTATAAGATTATAAATCATTATATATATATATATATGTGTGTGTGTGTATTACTCAAACACACTGATGTGTCTTTCTTATAATAGAATTGTTTATAAGTTTTTTTTTCTAAAATTTCTAATTATTTTAATTGTTTAATTTGATAAAGGTTTTTTAGTCCTTATATAAAAAAATGTAAGTTTTATTATGAGTAGTATTTTTTGATAATTTTGTGATACTCCAACCTATTGATCTACTCTCTAAAAATTGTTCTTTTAATCTCTCAATTATTTCTTTTTATTTAGTTCAACCTATTCATATACTCTCTAATAGTTGTTCTTTTAATCACTCAATTATTCCTCTCTATTTAGTTATAAATTTTTCATCTTCTTCTCATTATACACCTCTATAATAATCACTCTCTTAATATCTCAATTCTATGTTTTTATTTGGTTATAACTTTGTGAGTCCATTCACAATTTTGTTGATTTGGGACATCATCTAGAAGACAAATCATTGTATGAGTTTTTGTTGATGTAAGTAAAATATTTCGTGTTTTGTTTAATTTCTATACAATGTGTCCTCCTTGAAATTAAAATAAATTTTCAATTGGAGACATCTAAAGTTAGAACAATGCATGCATATAAAACATTTTTTAGATAAAGTTGCATATGAATTCTTGATGAAAATTATATATATATATATATATATATATATATATATAATGATTATAAATCATTTTTTTGTCAAATTAGTCTAACGGAAGCCTCTACACATGAGAATCAATCTTTTTTTTCTCAGTTTATGGTATTTTTTTATTATTATATATTTCCTTAGCTATTTGTCAATATTTATTTATAACCCACCATGTCCTTTCTGTCAACTTCCTCTGGGTTTACATTATCTTTTACTCTTTTGGTAATAATGCAATTATATGAAGAGAAAAATTGAAGAAGTTCAAAGGTTTTGGATAAAATTCCAAGGTATAATTTGAATGTTTCCTCTCTCCATCTTGCATAAAAAAAGAAAGTCACGATTATTGACATCAATTGGAGCATGTTAATAATTCTTGAGATATAAGATGTTTGCAATTTTCACCCCACCAAGTTATTGTCCAGCTTTCTAAGATTATAGTCCAAGTATCTTTCGAGTTTTTTTTACTTGATTAGTGTGTGTTAACACAATATATCTTAGTTTGTTTTTTTCAATTATTTTGGTAGTTTTTGTGTTTGTTTGTGTAGGGAATTTTATGGGTTATCTTAGGTTGCTCAATGGTTTCCTATTGATTTTATTGTCAACTCAAGCGGCTCCTTAGATTCCCTTTTTTCGATTTTTTTTCTTAAATCAATGTAAGTTAAAGTTTTTGGAGGAGACGATATGAAGACTGGAGTATTTTGATTCTTGAGTTTTGGTGACGTTTATTGTCTGGAACTTTTGGTTTTCAATTGTAATTTTAAGATGTGATGTTTCATAATTTATGTAAGCTAGAAAATTAAGTAGAGTATATTTTGTAACGGTTGTTGAAAAGTTGATGTATGAAGAATTATATAACCTCTTTTATGTAATAAACGATCAACAAATTGTATTGTGTTGTGATATAAATAATCTTATTTTTTGTTTTCCAAATATTTTTTATTGAAATGAAGATAAAATATTCAACCAATAACTTTCAATAATATTCAAGGCTAAGGGTGCATCGTAGAAAAAGAAATTCTAATGTCATTTAAAAAAATGGAAGTATATATTGAATTTACATGAATGGAAAATCTATCTATTTGATGTTTCTAAAAAATAAGTAATTTTTATTGGATAAATGAATCTTATTTGAAAAAATGACCGATACTAACATTATTAGAAGAATCAATTAAAAATTACGTTTTATTTATTTATTGGATCCACCTTTGAAAATATTATCAATTTCTTGGCGTATATTTTGTAATAGGAAATGAATGCGAAAAATAAAGACAAGAAAATAAGTTTTGAACATTTCTTGAAACTAAGTATTATATATTAACCTTACATGAATTAGAAATATTTATCTATTGGATCTTTAAGAAAAACAAGTAAGTTCTATTTTATAGACAAATCCTATTTGATTGGTGGATGGTAACATTTTTTAGGAGGATGAATTAAAAAAATACGTTTTAAATTTAGTTAGTTTACGTTTTAAATTCCATCACTGTGCAACGCGCGGTGCGATGCACTAGTAGTCTATTAAGACATTTAGACATCGAACCTCCGTTTTATCAATATTTTTTTGTATGTTGTTTGGGTGAACTTTTTTGGCATAAACTTGTCTAGGAAAGTTTGTAAAAATCTACTTGGTCAAATATATAAATCCTGTTGTATTTCTATGTCGTTTATAACTAACTTCATGGGAATGAATTAAATTTGAAGTTTTAAGCCCATTCTTTTCTTGTGATGACCTATTTGATGTAATCAACTTTTAGAAGTTTTAAATCTAGGACGGCCAGAATATATAACTTCAAAAGTTTAAAGTCTTTGATCATATTTTAAGACTCATTTCCACACCAAACATGATAATAAAAAAAGAAAGGATCTCATTGATTGAATATAATTTAAAATAGTTGTTGGTGCAACTTGCAAGGCGATTGCTTATTTGACTAATGCATTAATAGCCTCTTCTTCAATTCCTTGAAACATTCAATGGCTTCTTCATTTTGGTCTTCTAAACCATCTTCATCATCTTCTAAATCAACCAGAGGATGGACATATGACGTTTTTCTAAGTTTCAGAGGTGGAGACACTCGTCGCATTTTTGTAAGTCATCTTTATACGGGTTTGGATCGGAATGGATTAAACGTATTCAAAGATGACATGATATTCCAGGGAGGGGAAAAGATCTCTCCAAAACTCTTGGAAGCCATCAAAGGTTCGGAGTGTGTGGTGGTTGTTCTTTCTAAAAATTATGCAAACTCTTCATGGTGTTTGACTGAGCTTGCGCGCTAAAATCATGGAATGTCATAATCAGAAGGGACAGTTGGTCATACCGATGTTCTACCATGCAGATCCATCTAATGTGCGTAAAAAAGGAGACATCGAGACTGCCTTTTGGCAACACGAGAAGTCTTTGAAAAAGACAGATGAAGTGAACGAGTGGAGGGAAGCCTTAACAGCAATCGGCAATTTATCTGGTCATCATATCTCGGAAACGGTTAAAGAGTTAGCATTCCTCTATATATATGTTGCTTAAATTACTTGCACACGCTTAAACACGCACTAGTATTCTAAAGACTTTTGCCTACGAATTTTTCCGTAGGAAACTTTTCGCTAAAGGGTGATTCGTCACAGAAGTTGGTGGGTATAGTTTTTGTGGGTAAGGAAAATTAGTTACAGATTACGCAGGGATTCTGTAACTAAGGTCCTATAATACACTCTATTAAGACGTTTATTTATTTTAGACGTTCTATAAACTCAAATTTGTTGTAGTGCACAAAAGACATGAATTCCTTTGAGTTATGGTAAACTTTATGAACAAAGTTTAAAACATTATCATTGTGTTTTCAATGATAATGGTTTTAGGCAAAACCATACATATATATATATATATGAAAGGGTTCAATAGAAAAGTCCAAATATTTAAAGAAATAAAGAAGTGATCTTGGCCATTTATTCGGTCAAGATCGGCGGCTTTGACCGAGAAGCAGCGGATAATTACTCGTGTGGTCTGCACAAGATAGAAGAGTAGTTTCGTAAAAAATACACGGGTTGAGTTCATATGTGAATCTGTGTGATTCACATATGAATTATACGTTCATATATGAACCTTTGTAATTCATATATAAACTCTTTTTAACTAATTCATATATGAATCTTTGTGATTCATATATGAATCAGTTAATTTGTTCATATGAGAAATAGTTAAAAAAAATTCATATATGAATCACAAAGATTCATATATTAACATAGAGGTTCATATATGAATTAGTTAAAAAAATTCATATATGAATCACAAAGGTTCATATATGAACACAAAGATTCATATATGAATCAATTAATTGGTTCAAGTGATTCATATATGAACCTACAGTTAATTAGTTTCATATATGAAACACAAAGATTCATATATGAATCACAGGATTCATATATTAATTAGTTATAAAGAGTTCATATGTGAATTACAAAGGTTCATATATGAATGTATAGTTCATATATGAATCACACAAATTCATATATGAATTCAGTCCGTGTTTTTTTGTAAAAGTTACGAAATTGCCCTTCTATTTTTGGAACAGCCGCAACTTTTGACCAGTCAAAGCAGCATTTTTTTACTTCAAATGAGAAGTGCAAAATTTTTTAGAAATAGAGAAGTGATCTTGGTCATTTATTCGGTCAAGATCGGTTATAATTGGTCAAAAGTTGCGACTTTGACTGGTCAAAAGTTGTGGCTGATCCAAAAATAGAAGGGCAATTTTGTAACTTTAACAAAAAACACAGACTGAGTTCATATATGAATCTGTGTGATTCACATATGTACTATACGTTCATATATGAACCTTTGTAATTCACATATGAACTCTTTATAACTAATTCATATATGAATCTTGTGATTCATATATGAACCTTTGTGTTTCATATATGAAACTAATTAATTGTAGGTTCATATATGAATTAGTTGAACCAATTAACTGATTCATATATGAATATTTGTGATTCATATATGAATTTTTTTAACTAATTCATATATGAACCTTTGTGTTCATATATGAATCACGCAGATTCATATATGAATATTTGTGATTCATATATGAATTTTTTTAACTAATTCATATATGAACCGTTGAGAACAACGCCGTCGTAGGGCTTGCGGCGGAGCGTGAATGAGGAGAGCGATGGCGCCGCCGAGAGGTTTGGCCCTGGTGGTCGATGGCGTGGCCCTGGTGGTCGATGGTGCAGACGGCGACGCCGGCTTTGGCGAGGTGGACAGAGGTTAGTTGGACAAACCAGGTTGTCTTTGATTTCTCTGATGAAGATGATGACGACAAAGATGCAGTAAATGTAGCCTCGTCATATCCTCCAAAGAAGCAAGTTTCGGTTGATTTAAAGAAAGGTAATAAAACCTCAAGTCTGGAAAATAAGAAGGAAAAGGTGCCCGAAATTCTTCCCAAATCTTTGTTGAAAGAAGAAAGTGGTGACCGGAAAAGGGGTCCCACTTCAAACGAGAACCAATGCCCTGATAAGGATGATACAAATCAGAAAGATAAAGTGAGCGATGCTGCTTAAAAAGATAAAGGTTTTGAAGACACGAATCGATGAGTGTAGGAGAGAAGGTATGATTGTGCAAGGTGCTTTCTTTATGTTTTATGACTGTACTTTTAATTTTTTTGGTAACAACACCAAAAAGGAAAAAAAAAAACCACATCAATGTTATTTTTGATGAAATCGTACTTTTTATAATTAATATTTGTTTATTTCATTAACCTGATTCATGAAGAACGATTTATGAAGAAGGATTCACGAAAGTGGATTTATGATTTTGTATTCATGTTTTTGGGTTCATGAATTTATATGGTTTTATGTTTCTTGCTTCATAGATTTTTTGGATTCATGATTCTGGGTGTATTCATAATTCTGGGTTGATGATTTTATGGATTCTTGTTCATGACTCTGGGTTGATTATTTTCATGGATTCTTGTTCCTGGGTTACATGATGAAGAACACGAAACAGATTAAAAACACAACACATTAATATTAAGGGATTGAGATTACGATTGATTTTAATGGGATATCAACAAATTGCAAGAAATATGGAAACTGCCATCTTTACACATTTTTTTAATAATAATTAAAAAACTGAATTTATAAAATTACGTCCATACCCCTCAGTGATAATATTAATTAATAATTAATTTTAATTAAATTAAATGAAATGATTGGTTAAGAAGTAGTTTCTACAAATGCATTGGTTTGTAAAAGAAACCTCCCCTATATATATATATATATATATATATATATATATATATATATATATATATATATATATAGAGAGAGAGAGAGAGAGAGAGGGAGCTTCAAATATAAACTTTTTTTTCTTGTAAACCGTGTAAACTTTCGATTTCATATGGTTTTTCATGAATTTTTTTATAAAATTGTTTATTTTGATGAAATTGTTTCATATCATTCATTTCTTGACGAACTGTTTTTGCGAAATTTGTAGTTTCATAGGTGAAAACGAAAAATGTATGAAACAGTTCATAAAAATGAAAAAAACCTATGAAACTACAAGTTTCACAAAACAAATTCGTCAAAAATGAATGATATGAAACAATTTCATCAAAATAAACAATTCTATAAAAAAAAATTCATCAAATAAACCTATGAAACTACAAAGTTTACACGGTGTACACGAAAATAAAGTTTACATTTGAAGGAGTCTCTATATATATATATATATATATATATTTTCAGTGAATCATGGTCTAATTTTTATTTGTATTGATCTACCATGCTAAATTTTTCTTTGTATCCATTGATCTTCCCAAACCAGTGATGCACGAGACACATGTTCTGCTTCTTTGTTTAATAGGCGTTATTATATCAGAACACCAATTTCACTGTGAATTTATGAACACTGAATCCATTGTTTTATTGGGAGAATAAAGAAGATAAATCATGTTTCTTGACATTTTGTAATAGGTAAATAAATGAAATAGAATTTTTATTTCTTTAATTCATAAATAGAAATGGGAATTATGAATGCGACTTATCATTGAAAATTTTGAATCAATTTCTTAAAAGAAAAAGGGAAACAAAATCGATATTCTCTTTGTAGGTCTATTTCAGCGTAAAGATTGGTCTCATATCATTAACGGTAATCTTTTCATGACTGTAACGATAAATGCTATTGACCGATCCCTATTATATAGTCCATTTTCAAGTATGAAACATGAGAAAAATGGCCCAAAACCAAAGTTCATCTAAAGTTCGTCAACTCTACAATTTATTTGCACTATAGCTTATGTAATAACCGAGATTTTTAATTGGAAAAGATTTAAGTTTTGTGGAAATTGTTGTAAAGTTGAAAGCCCAGAGGCTGAAGTGTAATATGATATAAGGGTATAAAAAACTATTACTTGAGCACAAAACTCTAGAGATCAATGATGTGTGCGTGAATGGCGGCTGGGGTAAGAGCAGAGTAAGAAGAAGATGGATTCGATCGATTTTGGGAAGAAGGAAGGAGAAGGTGGATTCAATCGTTTTGGAATTTCAAGCAATCAACACAAGGTAATTTTTACCTATTCTTAGTAATCTTATAATTTTAGTTTTAGAATGCTTGACAGAAATGGAGAGGTCTGGTAAAGTGATCGACTTATAAGAGTAAACCCATTACTGCATAATAATCATGTTAAGAGAGTTAATAGAGTTGGAATAATCTCTTGGTTGAATAAGGGACTTAATAATCGTTGGAGAGGGATTAATTTTCGGTGTTTAAGTTAAGAAGTATTGCATCGCCAATATTTATTGCGAGGTTCCGGAATTTATTAAGTTCCGGAATAGAAGCTCGATCTGTTCCGGAATTTAAAAGATATCCGGAATGGCCTTATTTATCTGGATCCGGAACTTGGTAAAAGAGAGAGAACCGAAATGTAATAAAATAAAATGTGATCCGGAAGTTATTAATGGGTTCCGGAATGTTGTCTAATAAAAAAAGATCCGAAGTGTTCAAAAGATCCGGAAGTAAAGCCATATGATCCGGAATTTCAATTCTTAATGTTTTGGGCCACGTGATACATCCATGAATTTTAATTCATTTTGAGTGGGCCAAGATTTAATGAAACTGGTTCGGCCTCTAGCTAGGTGGAAAAGTGGTCGTAAGTTGAGTGAATCGTCATTTTATGTAAAAGAAACTGCATTTCGGTCACTGTTTTGCGTAAGCTGTAACGTTTTCGTCGTAACTCGGATTGGGGTGATTTCGGTGTCAAAAGTTCCCTTTTTGAGTCTAGAAACTTTTCTGTGTTTTGTGCAAAACCCAGTTCGGGACGTAGCATGGGTCGATTTGTCGTTTTATACTGAAAGGTGCTGAATTTCGCTGTTCCGGAAACTGTTTTTGTAAAATCCGTAGTAAATTGTAGAAAAATCGTTAGGAGGCGTATAATATGTCCTTGGAACCCTAACTCAGAGTACTTTCTGGTCATGAAATAATATTGGGAATTTTCTGGGTTTAAAGGGGTCGAAACAGGTCCCGAACAGACCTGTTTTGGGTGAACGGAAAATAGTTTTAGTGACGGTTTAAGCGTATGTCGAGTCATAGGGTCCGGGTCTCGTATTGACACGTTTTAACATGCGTTTAGGTGCTGGGAAGTGACCGTATTTGTGAAGCTTGAATTGTGTTATTAAGCTGGGCGCGCATTCGAGGTGAGTTCTCTCACTGTGTAGTTAGGGGTTGTATGCATGTCATAATAGTTTGTATGTACTACTGTCTTTGTGGTGTGAACTAGTTGTTTGTGGTGTGTAATATTTGATTGGTTTGAATGCTTAGTATAATTGTTTTATATTGCAATTCGGTGAGACCGAGGAAGTGGAAAGAAACGTTGTGGGAACTCGGTGTGACGAGTGTGTTACATTACAATTCGGTGGGACCGAGGAAGTGGAAAGGAACGTTGTGGGAACTCGGTGTGACGAGTGTGTTACATTACAATTCGGTGGGACCGAGGGCTCGATGGGACCGAGGTGTTGGATACATAATTACTTGTAGATGTTTACTCGTTTTATGTAACTGTGATGTTGTTGCTTATGTGCGGATAGGGGTGATGTGTATATAATTCCTATCTGCGCATGTGTTGGAATTCACTAAGCTTCGTGCTTACCCTTTTCCCAATAATTTGTGGTTTCAGGTGCGAGTGACTCTAAGGCGTGACGGGTACACACTGGCGCGCGATGAGAGTTGGTTGTTTTATGATTTTGATAATTAAACGTTTATTCCGCTGGTTTTATTTTATAAAGATATTAATTATGTGTTTGCAAACGAAACGTTGGGATCATTAATGAGTTGTTATAAATGAATTGTTTATTTAAAAATTTAAATTTGGTTGTAATTTTTGGGACGTTACATTCATAAATGATTTAATAATCTGTTTATTGGATTTTTGATTTTAATATATTTTTCTTTAACATGAATAATCATATTTTTTTTCAAAATAATTATATATTTTTCAGGCTTAAATAAAGGAAGAAAGGAATTTAATTAATTTTTTAAATAAAAAAAGATTTGAGTTTAAGTTGTTAGAGAGATAGAAAAAGATAACTACAACAATTAATTTTTCAGTTTTATTAAAAATAATAATAGAAACAGCAGAATCAGCATGCTTAAATAAAGAAAGAAAAGAAATATAATTAATTTTTTAAATAAAAAAAGATTTAAGACTTTAAGACTTTTAGTCTATATGCTTTATAAGATAGTATAAATAGTTATTTAAAATAATAAATTAATGTAGATTTTATCTAAAATTTGCTTTAACAAATTCAAATTTTATTGTATATATATATAATAATCAATTTTAAAATTTTTTAATTAACATATTATATTATTTGGTTTTTTTTACTATCTTTATTTGTGTTAAATAAAATATTATATTCTTAGAAATTTGTTTTAAGTATATTATAAAATATTGTAATTGACTATTTTTTCAAGATGTAATTTTTGATCATATTATATTTTTTTCCAGCTAGTTTTTATCGAACATAATTTACTAATTAATTAAAAATAGGGTTACCATTTTTTAGTTCAAACCATAATAGGAAAGAAGTGGTTATGAAAATAAAAGAAAAACATAGGCTCTCAATGATAAAACGGTTAACGAAATACACAAGTGATACAACACTTACTTTTTAGGGAAATTCTCTTAAATAGTCATTCCACACCATTGGCTTCTTCAAATAATCACTTTGATAACCTTATTTCTAAAATAGCCAAAACTTATGCAGATAAACTTACGCAGAGAAAGTTTTGAAATTTTCTCCCCTAATTTTTATGAATGAATCAGATTATAAATTCAGTGATTTGACAAAAAAATAAAAATAAAACAGGGATGTTTTACAGTCGATTTGATTTGAGAAAGAAATATATATTTTTAAAAAATATTAAATAAATCTTTTATGCAATTTTAAAACAAATAAACATATAACAAATTGTATAAAATGTAAACATACAACAATTTTATAAAAATCATCATGAAAATCATATATATTTTATAAATCAATATTTTTAACATATCTGGAAAAAAATGTGTTGATTAGCGCCTAACATTCGATCTATGGTCGGATCTGAAGATGACGTCATCGGCACAAGAACACATATAAACCAAAGGAAATTCAAAGGCTGTACTGTTGCACGATCAATGGTTAAGGACAACACTCCTCTGAGGCTGTATCAGATCGACGAACACACAGTCGGCCAAAGCCTTTAAAGAAGATCAAGAGAAAAACAACAACCTAGATCTGAGAAGCCTCGAGACAAAACGAGCAAAAAACGGACGAATCGTTCCTAGTTCTTAGTCAGAAACTAAATGTTTCGTCGAAGACATCATGGGAACTTCATTGTTCTTGATCGATGAGCGAGACTAGAAACACGAAAAATTTATAGATCTATGAAAAAAAACTCACGAGACCACAACAGATCTCGTGCGAGATTGAACGAACAACCGAAGAGTCTAGGAAGAGGCTCGTTTGACCAGACAGAACAAACAAACAAAACCTGAAGAAGATGCTAAGATCTGTACTCGTATGAACATGTAAATAACCAAGAATACATATCCGATTTGAGTACAGGTCTGTTTAGCTACACCGTACCAACACAAAAAGGTCGAACAATCACCGAAACTCGTTCCAAGGATTTTCTCAATGTAACCAGAAGGCTTCGTCGGATTTCATGAACTTATCATTGTTTCTATGTTCGATTCAGAAAACAACCAAGGTTTAGGGAAGAAAACAAGAAGAGGACAATGAAGGAACAAGTACCTTCGAAAAGAGAGAGAGAGAGATTTCTTGATGCTTGAAGATCAAGGATCTATCCTTGACGCTCTGATACCATCTTGAAAACAATACTCATCTTATTTCTCTTATTATTACAAAATAGAATGCAAATATACAAGATCTAAACTTGTTACAAATGATGAAAGAAATAACTAGTTAGAAACCCTAAACTTATTGAGAGAGAAACTATGTAGCTATATTGATAAAAAAAGAAAATGCATCAAATTAGCCTTCAAAGGAAAAAGACCACTTTTTAAATACTATCAACATTTTACAACTCCAGCCCCTGAAGTTCCACTCAATAGCTGCGCTAACCTCCTTCTTTGTCCAGATGTGAGGCGCCACCCACAAGTTTCAGCATTGAATCCTTTTAGCCCTTGAACTTCACTTTCATCCTTTTATTCCTTATCTACTTTTGAAATATTACAAATCAGACCCAAAGTCAAGATTGGATAAAATAATTACATTTCCAACATTAGATAATGAAAAAAATGGATTTAATGTTTTACGATTGCTGGAATTGCAAAAACATTTGTGTTGCATGTACCTTGCTATGATGAAAAAACTTGCATGTAGTGAAACCCTTTTTTCAACTTCATGTGCAGAAACATGATTGATATTAAATTTTTAATGTGGTACCCACTACATCTTACAAAATGGATGTGATTTTTATAGACTTAGTGGATGAGCTTTTAGTATAATTAACTCCACATATGTAACATATGGTGAAACTGACTATGATGAAACACATGGTGAAACATTAAATCAATCACAATTCAACAATGAAACATGGTGTTGTTTGACTTGTATGGTGAAATCTGTGATACGGCATCATGAAACCTGTAATTTGCATCATGAAACCTGTAATTTGGAACCAACCATGAAAACATGGAACGTGTAACATGTAAACATGAAACCTGTAATTTGGCTTAATAAAGTGTCAAGAATGAAAAAAGCATGACAACTTTGAAAAACTCGAATAAAGAAGAATCTTTGAGCAACTCAATGTGAAGAAGATGAACTCGGAAACTGATGTGGATATGTCTTTGAATATGAAGGCTACTTATGAATATCAGTGTTTACTACTGGATCAAAACTTCCTATACTCTTAGTGAACATGAAACCAATAATTTGTATAAGGGATTAGATGATGACAATCTTAGTTACCCCAAAATTATAGGGATGCATTCCAAATACGGTTTTAATAAAAGAATTAATTCAAATTTTATATAATTTCCATAATTAGTGATTGATAACAAAAAGACTAAACTACCCCTAAAAATTAATTAAAATAAAAAAGCAAGAAAATCTCTGATGGGTTGACAATGGTTTGTAAAGTTTGCAATCTAAGGGTGGTTTTCAAATGATCCCTTCCCTATATATATATATATATATATATATATATATATATATATATATCCCTATATATATATATATATATATATATATATATATATATAGAGAGAGAGAGAGAGAGAGAGAGAGAGAAAGAAGAAGGCTAATTTGCAACCCAAGAAACAAGATTCGTTTTTTTAATCAAATGTTCTTGGTGTTCCTGATATTCTTTCTTGGTTGTTCTTGATTTTAAGTTAGGGTTTTGAATTAATGGATTGTTCTTAGATTGACGGGTGATTTAGTTTTACAACCTTCTATAGAATATAGTTTTGCAAAATGACCTTCTTTAATTCTCTTAACAAACAAATGACTATACTACCCTAACATTAACATAATCAGGTTTCATGGCAGAACCCTAGCTTTCATGGCCGACCATCGTCTCCTCCGACCACCACCATCGTCCGACGAAGAAGGAGGAGATCGATCTGGTTCCAACCACCTCCACACAAATCCGGTTCGACTAGGCTATGTGCTCCGACCACCACCACCACCACCACAGTCCGACGAAGGAAAATGTGTACGATGAAGAAGAATAAAGGGGGTTAATCTGGGGAAGCAGAAGAGGTGTCCGACGAAGAAGAAGGTAGGGCCGACGGGTTTGGAAAAGAGGGAAGAAGGGAAGAGGTCTGATCGATTTGGACTGATCTGGAGAAGAGGGAGGAGCAGATTGGGGAAGACGGGTTGGGAAGAGGCGTCGAGAAGAAGGTAGGTGGCTAGAGAGATTTCATTAAGGGTTGTTTAGGGATAACACATTTATTAAGGTTACAGGTTTAATTTAAAATTTTAAAAGGTTATAGACTTAATTAAGACCTCATGTAAGATCATTTAACTAATTAATCCTACACTGATTTAGGTGTTTAAATCTGAGTTGTTGGTGTTTTTTTAAAGTATATAATATTTATTATATACGACAAATGTAACAATTAAACTTACACGTCCTCCTCACCTTTGGTGAGGTTTGAACTCCTGACCTCCTACGAGGCAAACGCTCCCATACCGCTAGGGCAAAGGCCCTTTGATTGATATTCTTTGTTCTTGGTATGGTGTTCTTCAAAAACATGAAGATTCAAGAAAAGAAAATAAAAAAGAAAACAAATGGTATAATGGTCATTTTGCTTTGTACTTAATGGATTTGTAGACGGCCGTTAGCTCGAGGGATCAATTCCGTAACAAAATGCATACCTAGGGTTATCTTGTAATAAATGAATTTAAAGAACCAAATTCATAATAATTAACATACTTGAGGGACCAAATTAATTCACTCATATTTGGAATATAACGCTTTGTAAAAGTCCATCCGTATATCAATCATTTTGAATATTTTCCTTGAAAAAGAAAAGGCAAGCATGCGAAAAGCAATACAACTCTAGCTTTTTCTTTAATGTCCTGTGTCTGAGATAATTTGTGTTCACATTGAATTGATAAAAAGTATTTTAAATATTTGATTTCAAATATTTATTAATTAAAAGATAAACGAAACAATATCTGTCGGTCAAAATTGTACAAAACGAAACAATGAGGTAATTTAATATCAATACAAGGAAGCGTGTCAAATTCTGGACAACTATATATCCTTCCAACACAAAAAACAAGTCATCTTATCATTTCCTCTTTGAGACTTTGACCTCTTGAAAATTAAACCATCTTCAATGGCGTCTTCATCTTTTCCATCTTCATCGTCTTCTTCTTCTTCTGTACCACCAAGAGGAGGATGGGCATATGACGTCTTTCTAAGCTTCAGAGGTGAAGACACTCGCAACAATTTTGTAGATCATCTTTTTACGGCTTTGGATCGGAGTGGATTAATTGTGTTCAAAGATGACAAGATGCTCCGGGTAGGGAAAGACATCTCTCCAGAACTAATGAAAGCCATTGAAGAGTCAACGTGTACGGTCGTTGTTTTCTCCAAAAATTATGCAGACTCTTCATGGTGTTTGGCTGAGTTGGCCAAAGTCATGGAATGTCATAGTAATCAAAATGGAAGGTTGGTGATACCAGTGTTCTACCATGTTGACCCATCCGATGTGCGCAAACAGAAAGGAGACTTTTTGACTGCCTTTCAACAGCACGAGGAGAAGTTTAAAGAAGAGATGGATAGAGTGAACAAGTGGAGACAAGTTTTAACGGCAGCCGCCAATTTATCCGGTCATCATATCTCGGAAACAGAGTAAGTTTTCCTAGTTATATGTTGATTAAATTGCTTACACATTATGCCTGCCAAAATCTGACTGACTATGTTTTCCTCGCGTCCTTGATAATTTTTCATGAATAAGTTTATAGGGTTGTCGCTAGGGAGGGCAGGTCCGGCGTACGACGAGGACCCAAAGGAAATAAGGGCCCAAGTTTTTTAAGTATAAACTATATAGTAGTTGTAAAAAAATGTAAGTAAAAATGACAAAAAAAAGAATATAATACGACCCAAAAATAATTTAGCATTATATTAAGGGCCCAAACATATATTAATTAATTATATTGAATAATAAAATTTAGAAAAAGTTAATTGTTCTTTCATTTTATTGTATTATTATTCTCTAAGTTTTTTTTTATCTAGTATTAATGTCTAAAAACTATTTTTGTCTAGAAACCTTAATATATATACTCCATTACTCATCTTCCACATGCTCTTTTGATTAATGATTTTTCCATCCACATAAATACATTTTTTTGTTAGAAATGTTTGATTTCTTATTATTAACTAAGAAAACTCCTACTATTTGAAAACAACTATATAAGACAACTCAACTTATATTTATATTTAGGATTTAAAACAATCTTCTTCTTTTTACATATATTATTGACTCCTAACCTTTTTAGGGGTGTCAAAAATAACCGAAACCAAATAACCCACCCGAACCAAATAAAATTTGGGTTAAACGGTTTCGGGTTATTCGGTTTTCGGGTTAAACGATTCGGTTAACCGAATAAGAATTCTTATTCGGTTCGGTTTTCGGTTAATTTTTTCCTGATTCGGTTAAACCGAATAACCCGAATAACACATTCTACTAATATTTTATATATTTCATGTTTATAAAAAATAATCCAAATACATGTTATACTATTATTATTTTACATATTTTATTGCTATATATATTTTTTATTGATAATAGATAAGGTTTTTTTATTAGATTACGTTTTTTTCTTTAATTTACGTCACATTAGAAATTATTCGGTAGATATTGGTTGATAGATGACGTTTTTACTTAATATATTCAATTATTGAGTATTATTAATATGATACAATAGCATATTAAAAGCAATAAACAATTAATTTGAGAACATTATTTGAGAAAGTGTCCAACGAAAATAAATAAATCCTTATTCGGTTTAACCGGTTACCAAACCGAATAACCCGAAACCAAATAAACCAAAACCGATAAAACCGAACCTTATTTGGTTTGGTTATCGGTTAGTAATATAAAATCTTAAAAACCGATTAACCCGAACCGAATAAACCGAAAACCGATTTACCCGACCGAATAACACCCCTTGACCTTTTTACCTAATGTTGAGTACATGAGTCTCATGTACTCTTTTATCTTTAAAACAAAAATAAGATCTCAAATTATAACCAACATAGTTTTTTGATTTTAAGATTGATGGTTCTTAAAAAGTTTGTTTCAATTATAAAAGTTTAAAATGATGATGAAAACCACTAAAATCAGGTAACATGTGGAACCTCAACTGATTTATGTTGGTTTACTTAAAGTGTTACGCTGAACGGTCAACATATTGAACTAAAATGATTTCAATGTATATATTAAAGGTATATCATAAGATGTCTTTGATGGTGGAACGGATTGACGATGTTATGTAAAAATAATATGGTAGATAATATTGATATAGAAATGATTATTGATTGATCTTGCGCTAATATTACAGAGAAAACCGGTTTTATATAAATTTATATTTCTTGAATTCAAAGTTATTTTGATGATATAAACAATATATTGAAAAGAAATTTTAGTTATTGAGGGCCCATTTTTACATTTCGTCTAGAACCTAGAAATTGTCACGAACCGGCCTGTGTGTAGGTCGATCCAAGATTATCTTGCTAATGGTATCTGCAAATACCATGGTTGTATAAAATAGAATGAAAATCAACTATAAGATAATTATAAAATTATCTCCTGACTTATTGATTGTTGATCAGTTAGATATTGTATTTTATAACAACCAAAAGCAATGAACGTCCAAATGCCTCGAATCATATCTCCTATAACTTATGCTTTTATGTATAAGTGTTTATTAACTCATGTGGTGTTAAACTCGAGTTTTATAAAAAAGGTTTGGATTAGCTTATAGTGGTATTAAAATATAATAAACAATAAGTTGTTATTTAGGTGGTGTTTGGAATTGCTTATACATGTAAAATAACCAAAAAACTTATAAGTTGTTTCAAATAAGTTGATAAGTTAGAATAGAATGACTTATTAAAAATTGTTTATCAGCGGTGACAAAAGGATATAAACAGTTTTTGTTCTCTCATCCAAGCACTTAAAACTACTTAAAACTGTGTACCAACTGTGACAAAACGGAATAAGTCAATAACCCTTTTAAATAAACAATCCCAAACACCCCTAAAACTTTCAATTCATTGGCCACTAATTTGTAGTCATTTAGGTGTATCCGTATTTGTAGGAGCTTCAATTTTCGTGCTTATCTTGATTGTTGGTTTAGTTTATGCATGGCGAAAGGGGGCATTGAAATGGTCTTAGCTCCTGAACATTCAGACAATAAAAGGAAGAAAAAAATTGACATAGTTATGAATTCCATTGAATTTCCC
Organism: Saussurea involucrata; assembly: GCA_033807775.1. Taxonomy (NCBI): domain Eukaryota; kingdom Viridiplantae; phylum Streptophyta; class Magnoliopsida; order Asterales; family Asteraceae; genus Saussurea; species Saussurea involucrata. The sequence goes on from CM066322.1 coordinate 168,013,771, forward strand.
TTATTTGATCGAACAACCCAAAATTCAGTTATTTCAACTACATTGAAATATATTAACACTTTAATTTTGTGACCATCATTTTTTGACGGTCTGTGACTCTTCTAAGTAATTATAATTATTTAACTAATGAATATTATTTATTGACGACTACGTTTTAGTTACTAACTTTTTCAATTCAATGGGCACCATTTTTGGTCACTAATAATGAATATATGTCCAAAATCATCATTTATGACTACTATGTTTTGGCTATTAACACTTATAATTTAGTGACTACCAATTTTTTATAACCGACCTTTCTAATTAACTGAACTTATCCAACCTACTAGCTTAGTGACCACCATTTTTAGTCACTAACGCTTTCAATTTAGTGAGCATAATGTAGGTCGCTAAACACATGAATCTATATCATTAGTGATAAAAAAGATAGTTGTCACGAAATTTTGTCATTAAATTAGATTAATATGAAAAAGTTTTTTTGGCCATGACAATATTAGTGACCAAGTTTTATTTTTTGTCACTAAATTTGAATTAGTAACAAATTTAATGACTGACCTCTGTTATCATCACTAATGTCACATGTTAGTGACCAAAATATAAGTTGCCACTGATTAATGGCCCAAAACCAGCTTTGCAGTTTGCTTGCAAGAGTTAACTTGCTAACAATGCTCCAAACTCCACAGGGCTGAAGCTACCTTTATCTCCAAAATTGTTGCACAAATCCAAGGCAATATACCACTCCGTGGTTTGGAGAAAAATCGAATTGGCATCAAGTCTCGTATCAACGAATTAAAATCGTTACTGGATTTAGAAGCAACAGAAAAGGTGTTCATGATAGGGATATGGGGAATGGGAGGAATTGGTAAAACAACTATTGCCCGAGCTTTGTTTAGAGAAATACATTACAAGTTTGATGGTAGTAGCTTTGTTGATGCTGTCAGAGAAAATGTTTCTCATCAAAAAGTATGCCTCTTACAAAAAAAGATTGTCAAACAGATTGCGCACTACGAGCCCGATATTACACATGAAGACATAGGAAGCGAGATAATAAGAAAGATATTTCGTGAAAAGAAGATTCTTCTTGTTCTTGATGATGTCGATGATGTCGAACAATTAGAATTCCTTGGTGCAACACTTGAGTGGTTTGGTAAAGGAAGTAGAATCATCATAACCACTAGAGATCGCGGTTTTTTAACAGATGCAAGTGAAGTCTACAGCCTTGATTCTTTACCTAAGAAGCATGCTGTTGAGCTCTTCAGTTGGCATGCTTTTCGAAAAAATAGCCCTCCAGAAGGGTATACGGAGTTGTCAAACCGTGCAATAAGTTACACTTATGGTCTTCCTCTAGCGCTTAAAGTTTTAGGTTGTTTCTTCTATGGAAAAAGAGACGAACATGAGTGGGAAATCCATTTGAATAGATTGGCCAAAGCAAAAAACAATGGGAGTTGTGAGACAGCCCTTACCCACACAAAAAAAGGGGTCATGGAGACAATGAAGATCAGCTTTGATGGACTAGATGACAATGAGAAAGAAATATTTCTAGACATTGCTTGTTTCTTCAAAGGCGTAGGTCAAGAACATGTGACTGAAATACTGGATTGTTCGGGTTTAGAACCAATAATAGGAGTTCGTGCTCTTATAAAAAAATCTCTCATAACAGTTTCAAGAGGATGTATACATATGCATGATGTCCTTGAAGAAATGGGTTTGGGAATTGTTCGCGAGAGTTACCCAAATACCAGACTATGTCAATCCAAAGAACTCCGTTGTCTTGAGCAAAAAAATGTAATGAATTTCTTTCTTTGTAAAAACAACTCTTTCTTAGAAACTTTTTGTTTATAATGACAACAGTTTGACCTCCGTTTACTACCTTTCTTGCAGAATCTAGAAACAGTTACAGGCATAATGCAAGACATTTATAACGTTGGGGAAATGCGTTTTAGTGGTGATGTTTTTGAGAAGATGAATAACATTCGGCTACTTGAAACTTGGGGTTATTTCACTTCTTGTGAACCTACAACTTTCCCTGATAAGTTAGGATGGCTTCGTTGGAATTGGTACCCATTTTCTTCTCTGCCCGTAGCAAACATGCGTAAGCTTGTTGGGCTTGAAATGAGTGGAAAAAATATCAATCATTTATGGACGGGGTGTGAGGTATTTAGTGGATGAAACCCATTTCTTATTTGTATTCAGTTATGAGTAACCTTGATTATAGTTTTTTTTCTCTTTTTGTTTTCAGCATATGCCATACTTGAAATTCATTAAGCTTAGTGCCATGAGCAACTTAAAAAGTCTTCCAGACGTCTCAGGGGCCCTAAATGTTAAGAGGTTGGTTGTACGAAATTGTGACAACTTGGTGGAGATTCATAAGTCTCTTGGAACTCTAAAGAAGCTTGCTTACTTGGAGTTGAGATATTGCGAAAACGTCCTGCATCTCCCATCCATGGAAGAGATGCCATTATTGGAGACCATAGATCTCACTGGATGCTGTGGTCTTGAAAGATTCCCAGAGGTCTCTTCAAGTATGGTAAAACTATCAACTATACATCTTAATAAATGTTCAAATCTCAAGAAGATTCCAAACTCAATTTGTGAGTTAAAAAATCTCAAGATTCTTCATCTTCAAGACTGTGGGAAACTGCAAGATTTGCCAGAGGAGCTGGGAAGCATTGGAAAATTAGAAGAGCTACTGTTAGGATTAAAGAAAAATACATTGGCAGGATTAAAGAAAAATACATTCGCAGGGTCCATTGACTTACCGTACTCCATTAACTTGCATGCTTTGACAAACTTGTGTTGCTTGAGAAAATTAGATCTCAGTTGGAGACAAATGGAAAAACAAGACTTCCCCAAAAAATTTCCTGGATTTTCCTCCTTGGAAGAATTACATCTAAGTGGCAACTGTAAATTGGTCCGGTTACCCGAAAGCATCTCTCGCCTTTCTAGTCTTAAACACCTCGAGTTGAATGATTGCCAACAACTACAAAGCATTCAAGGGCTCCCATCAGGAATACAAGTATTGATGGCAAACACGTGTAGAGCGTTGGAAGAGATTGAAGATCTATCGAATAAGTATGCATCGATGCATACCATATTTCTCCCTGGTTGCGATAGACTCCTAAAGAATCATGAGAACAAAGCATATCTCGATGAGATGTTACAACAATCCTTCATTAAGGTAGCCAATCTCTATCTCTTAAATCTGATAATATTTATATTTATCACATTTTATTCTGAATCTGCAACAGTTTTGCTAAAATATAAAAAAAAATTAAGGTTTTTTTTAAACCTCTCAAACAGCTTTGGTATCTTGTTTTCTATAATAGAAAACTTGAAAAAACTCCAAGTTTTGAGAATTCTCTACAACTTGGTTGTACTGTAAGCTTAATTTATTCAATCACACCAATGAACATAAAATTTTATCATTTTATATTAAGTTTTCTTTAAAAAGGGTATTGGGAAGATAAATTAGAGAATATTATATTAATATAACTTGTGTTAAAATGTCTAAAATAAAAAAGTTGTTGAAGATGAATGTAACTCTTTTTAGAGATTTTAACTTTTGATTCTCTATTTTAGAAAAATTATAGAAAAACCGTTGGAGATGCTCTTACGCAACTACCCGAGTATATATGTATACTAATCCTATCATCCTTTTTTAGAGATTTTAACTTTTGATATTTCTTGTTGAATATAGAAATGTATTGCTTTAGATGGCCAGTTAAACATCTGGATTCCAACGATCGATCTCCCAAGCTGGTTCAAAAAACAATTTCATGATGGATACAATATATCAGAAAAGTATTATAGTATATATGAAATAGCATTAAAGTTGCCTCCCCAACGTCATATCAGTATCATGGGCTTCGTTGTATATGTTGAATTTAATCGGAGAAATTTCAATCCAATCTTGTATGATGATGGTACAGTATCAATGGTGTATATACCGGAGAGTGTCTTTTGGGGGCAGATGAATGATGATTTTGGAAAGGGTGATTGGTCACTTTTAGTTGAAAGTGGTCGTTCTGTCACTATAATTGTAGAATCTCGTTATAGTTCTCTGAAAGTTGAAAGCTGTGGGGCATATATAGTCTACAAAGAAGACTTGGAATCCATCCAACAAATCAAAACTCGTATCCCTGATTATGGCGACTCGGATTTTGGTAAATTTCATGTTTTCTGTGGAGGCGATTTCTTCTATTCTGTTAAGTTTAGACTTGGGAGTATTGGAAAAATTCCCCTTAATTAGTACTATACATTTCAATTTTGTTAAATGCAGTTGAGTTCTTATGTATTTTAAAAGCTCCATTGTTTTATTATTTTAAATTAACTTCAACTTTAAAAGTGCACTCTTGTTATATTTTGATTTCTTTCCAAATTCGGTAAATAGTTAACACTAAAATATAAATTATTTTACACAAGATCACGTCTAGACCAATATTCAATCTTATTAAACTTTGATTGAATTAAGTTGTTGGTCTCTATGATTTGTTCACAATTTGGATATGGTCCTTAAACGTAGTGTCTAGCCACCCCATGCGACCCTTACATGAGGGGTAATTTCATCAGGATTTTAATTGATAAATATTCATCTTTTTTGTCTTAATTGTTCATCTATCTGTCTTTAAGTTTATTAAAATAATTTAGTATGAATCTTCAATTAGAAAAAAAAAGGTAGGATTTTCGTTCACCACGACGGGTCGAGCTTGTTTTCCGCTCAACTATTGTATCTTCCGCTAACATCGCCTCTTGTTCAGTTGCCAAGTCGTCAACGGAAGGCGGGTTCTCACCCAACTCGTTATCTAACATGGATGGCTTGAACGGTTTGAGTTTATCCACATTTACGACAGAGTACAACTCCATATAAGCTGGGGGTTCGAGTTGGCAAGAATTTTCACCAATCTTCTTCACGATTCGAAAAGGCACGTAGCGGATGGGTTTAAACTTTTTCCCTTCGCCTTTCAATCAATCTTTTCTCAGGTGCAACCACACCAAATCCCCTTCGTGAAAGTCTCCTTGAACTCGATGTCGGTCATGGCGCTCTTTATACTTCTGTTGGGACCGATGTAGTTGTTGCTCAACCTCTTGATGCACCTTTAGCGTCCTATCAATGAATCTTTGAGCTCTACCGACCTCTCCCATGTCTTTGCCATCTGGTGTGGAGCTGATTGTGAACTCCATATCGAAAGGACTTTGAGGAAGGAATCCCAAGCAAACTTCAGATGGTGCCTTACCTATTGAGCTATGCATGGTATGGTTGATGGAAAATTGCAGAAATGGAATGCTATCATCCCATGTTTTTGGGTGCCGTACATTATATCCTCGTAGAAGATACACAACTGTGCGATTTACCACTTCCGTCTGACCATCAGTTTGTGGGTGAAAGGCGGTGCTGTGCTTCAGCTTTGTGTCCATTTTAGACCATAAAGCACACCAAAACTTACTTAAGAATTGCGAATCGCGATCAGAGATGATCGATGTTGGTAGCCCAAATATCTTCCACACATTTTCAAAGAAAAGTTTTGTTGCCTCTTCACCGGTAATCGTCCTCTTGCACGACATAAGTACTACCATTTTTGAGAATCGGTCTACTACTCAAAGAGGTAGTCATTCCCTCTTCGGGTCTTCGGGAGGCCTCCGACAAAAATCCAACAAGATGCTTTCCCATGGACGAGTCGGTACCGGTAGGGGGTGTATAATCCAACCTTCCTGTTCGCCGGTTTAGACGTGCAACATAATATGCACCGTTTCACAAAGCGGACTACATCCTGATGAATCCGGGGCCAAAACACATAACGTTGTAGATTTTGGAGGGTCATGGTCACCCCAAAATGCCCGGAAACTTTGGATGTGTGTGCCTCCCGCATCCATCGGACCCGTTCACTTGTTTTGGGAACGCACAGTAAGGTCCCCTTGTATAGAAGTTTACCTTGCCAAGTAAACTCTAACGGCCTTCGACACTTATGTCGTTCTCATATTCTTCAACATACTCATCATGCCACGATGGTTGGACCTGTATAAAAATTGACAAACAAAGTGTGGAAACAGGTGGCCGGGATAACATGACGGTCAATTTGTTGTGAACTCCTTTCTTGTACTTGATAACAATGTTGAATTGTTGCAAGTAAGTCATCCACTTCATGTGTCGTGCTTGTTGCAACTTGTCTTGACTTTGCAAGTATTGCAATGGTTGATGGTCCGTATGTATCACCGTTTCCTTGCCGAGTAAATAACAACGCCAATGCTTTATCGCTTGGTGCAAGGCTAACAATTCTTTGTCATATGACAGATAGTTCTTTTGAGCTCCTTGAAACATCTCTGACTGATATTGATATAGAGAGAGTTGCGAGGAAAATTGAGGAACAAAATGAAAATTACAAACAGCGGCCATCGAGAGTTGTTAGCGAGATAAATACTCGCTAACTCACGTCAAAAGGCACGCTGCACACTGTTTGGAATTCTATACGGTTTGTCATGCAAAGCAATACCAAAGCTAGCCACCAAACTCCAAAGACCCACTTTGATTTAAACTCTTTTCCACCATTCCACGTTGACACCATCCATTCATTATCTTTTCTTTATTTTTTAGTTTCCTTTTAATTATCTATGCTTTATATCCATTATCTTTTATTTTATTATTATTTTCCCTTAGTTATCCATAGTTTTAGATTTAATCTTTTAATTATCTTTTAGGTTATAAATAGGGTTTTATTTTAAGTTGTAAGCAATCGATTATTCAATCAAGTTTGTTCTTAAGAGTTTTTCTCTTTCGTTTGAGTTTTGCAAATCGTAATTCTCGAACCGTTACGGGATTTAGACGCTTGTCGATCCTTTCGCAAACTTACGCGGCGTCAAGTGGTATCAGAGCAGGATTTGTCTGTCTTTTCACCATCAATGGCAGATCAACAACCTGCTACCAAAGCAGACCTAGTCGAGATGAACGCGGCCCTTACCGCGGCAATCGCTGATCTAACGACGGTTGTTAACATGCTTCAACCCAATATCCTCAACGACAACCGTCGAAGAAGAGACAGGTTTGAAGAACCGGTTATGAGGCCACGCAATGGCAATCGTAACCAGATCGACCCTTTTAGCTCTGAATCCGAAGAGTAGGAGGAAGAAGAACTGATCAACGTACGAAGAAACGAGCATGACTATCACATGAAGGCGGATATCCCATTCTTCTATGGAACCATGGGAGTTGAAGAGTTCTTAGACTGGCAGATCGAAGTCGATCGGTTCTTCGACATCATGGAAGTACCCGAGCATAAACAAATAAAGATGGTTGCTTTCCGTCTCAAGAGCACCGCCGCCGTATGGTGGGACAAGCTCGTGGTCCAACGACAACGACAACGAAGAGGTTCGATTTGATCGTGGCGCCGAATGAAACAGTTGATGATCGAACGATTCCTACCTGAAGATTACGAGCAAATCATCTACAAGATGTATCTCAACTGTAACCAAGCCCGAGATCCGTGACTGATTACACCACCGAATTCCTACGGTTAACCGATCGTAATGAAATCCGGGAATCCGAAGGACAAAAGGTAGCCCGATAAATCAGCGGCTTAAAAACCTCAATCCAAGACAAGATTGGGCTTCAAAATGTGTGGACCGTGACCGAAGCTTCTAGCTTGGCTCTAAAGGCCGAGTTAATGGAAAAATCTGCACGTACCTCTAACTCTTATCGACGATTTCAGGGGTCCAACGAAAACTCAAGCACCACCGTCGATAAAGGAAAAAGCGCCACAACCCCGCAAGACACTAACCCGCATCCCAAGGCTAACACCGACAATCCTATTGGCGAACCACAAGGAAAGACTACGCCTTCCAAGACCCCCAATCCGTATGCCAAGCCGATGAGTTCAAAATGTTACCGATGTGGCCAACCGGGACATCGATCCAATGAGTGCAATAATCGAAGAACGACAACACTAGTCGATGGTGAGGAAAGTGAGGAAGACAACCTCTATGAGGGTGCCGCATTTTCCGAAGAAGAGTCTGAAGAGAGAATCAACATCGTGCTCCAACGAGTGCTCCTCTCGTCCAAGGAAGAGGGCCAAAGAAAGAATCTTTTCCGATCTCATTGCTCCGTTCATAAAAAGGTATGTAACCTTATTATCGATAACGAGAGTTATGAAAATCAAGTGTCTCGAAAGCTAGTCGATTATCTTAACCTACCCATGCAACCTCATGAGGCTCCCTATTCTCTTGGGTGGGTCAAGAAAGGCCCGCAAGTTAGGGTCACGCAAACTTGCCAGGTACCTATATTGATTGGGAAATACTATCCAGAAGAGGTTTTATGCGACGTTCTTGATATGGATGCATGTCACATCCTATTGGGCCGACCTTGGCAATTCGATAACGACGTCACCTATAAAGGGCGAGACAATGTCATGTTATTCCGTTGGGGCGACCAAAAGATTGCCATGGCACCCGTTAGTGGTTTCGAAAAGACAACCGACAAGAAAAGCAACAATTTGATCATCATGACTAATAGAGAGCAAGATATGGAAGAAGATGCCAAGAAAGTCGAAGTCTTTTTTTAACACCCTAAAATTTAAACAATAAATATAGGGGATTTCTGAAAAAAAAAGGTAAAATTTAAACTTAAAAATATAAGCCAATTAAAACCCTTAAATGCAATTGGGTAGTTTGGACAATGCTTTGTAACATCCCAAATTTTCAATAATAGTATTTTAAAGAGAATTGGGATCTATTTGTATTTTGGTTAAAACCTTAAATTATATTGCAAGTTTATTATTCAATGGGGTTAAAATACAAAGGATTAAAGTTGGATGTTACTTTTGGAAATATTGGAACTAGAAGGTGTATTTGGTCATTTATGAAAAGTGTGTATGGATAAAATAGCAGAAATCAGATATTTATCTTATTCCTTGGTCTGGGTCGGTTTAGAAGGCAGAGAGAAGAAATAGAGAGAAAAGGAAGAAAGCAAGGTTTTTGGCTCAAATTGGTAAGGAAATTGATCATGTTTTCTGATTAATTTGTTGTAGATGCATAGTGGTAAACGAATCTGTGTTTTGAATAGGTTCTCAAAATCGTTTACAACAGATTGGAGCAGCAAATTGTGATGAAAGTGGGTTTTCTTCAAAAAGGTGAGTTCATTTGTTGTTTGTGCAAATCAGTGTTTATATGTTAAATTAAACCTTGAAATAGTTGTATAAATTGGTTATGAACTGTATGGAATGGTCTGGAATGAGCTGAATCGAACAGACATCGAATTAGATCGAATTTTAGGCTGCAGACCGATGTTTTCGGATAAAAAGTCGTATCCGGAAACCCCTGTGATGAATGTTTCCGGACGCAAAAGAGTATCCGGTAAGTTTAGTTTTATTGTAAGTTTTTAGATAAAAAAAATAGTTACCGGATAGTATCCGGGTTGCTTTAGTTTCCGAGTGTTGTCTGGATTAGAAGATATCCGGAAAGCATGGTTTATCCGGTGAGTTATAGTTATCCGGAAAGTTCAGTTGTTCGGGTAGTTTAAGTCATTCGGAAACCCCTGTTGTCCGGACACTTTTGTGAAATTGAGAATGTTAGGTTCTGATGTCTGGATGCAGATTCTAGATGTTTTGTCTGGTTAAGTTTTCTAAAAATTTTCTAGAAGCGCTGCCCCAGACCCCGCAAGAGCGTTGCCCCTTGACCCCATCCGCTAACCGGTGCTAAGTCGCCGAAGGGGGGGGGGGGGGCATTGAGGATGAAGATACGATAGGTTATCTAGTATTCTTAGATTTGAGAATATGATATGAGCTGTAATATGTTGTTATGCATATACGTTAGTAAAGTGTAATGGATCCATATGCACTAGTGTTTGGTAATCACATGGAATAGGCATGTGGTAATAATCGTTATTCCAGTGTGTGTGTGGAATTGTGGAATAGGCGTGTGATAATAATCGTTATTCCTAATTTCTAAGGAAGAAAATGGGATTGACATAAGTGCTTGTAATCTCTACTTCCTTTCCTAGGAAATAGGCATGTGTATATTGCGATTTCTTAGGTGGGAGCATTAATCTAGAATCTGAGAAAGATTCGTAATGTGGCTCTGGAATAGGATATGAATGGAAATGGGCATGTGTATATTGCGATTTCTGGAATAAGAATATTAATCTAGAATCAGTGAAGATTCGTAGTGTGGCCCTAAGACATGATATGATGTTGGAATGTGTGTCAGTCATATTCATGGAATTGGATGAAAATCGTGTTAACGGAATAGAGTTACACGTATGGTAAGAAAAAGGGTAATCAGGTTTGTTGTAACTTGTTTACATTGATTTTGCAAATATTATTATTGAAACGAATGTTCTCACTAGGCGTTGGCCTAATCGTTTCATATGATGTTTTCTTACCATGTACTAGCTCGGGAAGGTAAAAAGGGATGTGGGACGAGCGTTTTGGAATAGCGGAAAAGTCAATTAATAGGAGGAGTTTTTGAAGGATTGCTTAGATAACTTAGTTAATCTGATTATAGTGGTATAATTAGATTAATAGGTTATTTGAAGAATTCTGTACTTGTAAATGTACTCCTAGTGGTTAATTCACTTGCTATATACGTAAGTTTGAAGTTTATATTATCATAACTTGTTGAAATTAAAGGTTCAAATTAGCCCAGATTTTGGGGCGTTACATGCTTACACATAGGAGTTTTGAGACATAATACATAACAACCTAATAATCTAGAATTATAGCAAACTAGATTAATCCGGGTGTCACTATATCTCCAAAACGTCTCTCATCTCGATCCCAAAAACCCGACCTTCCCAAGCTCCTAAGCATGGTCGGCAATCTAGACGCTGCTAGGTGGAACCTGTAATCCACAAACATGCAACATCAAGTGTTAGACAAAAGTCTAGTGAGATTTCGTGAAATGCACATTTATATGATTGTGACAAAGAAACATATAAATGATGTTACCGGCTCCGTGTGATCTCAAATTACCACAAATCAACTCGTTAAGCATTCCCACCTGAACATGATTATATAACCGAGAAGCATTTCTTTAACAACAAAATACGGGGGAGACCCGTTACCACCAGGGTGACAAGAACACGGGAATGGAGTCACCCACGATGTTATCAGATTACACCTCAAGTCCCGGTCCTAGTTCCCATGCTATAAAGACATCACAACCTCAAACCATCTAATTATCATGCCTTTAGTGCCTACTCCGTCGAGTTACACCTCAAGGACTTACGGGACCACATTGCATATCTGAACTAGACGAGTTACACCTCAAGGACCCCAACGTCCCCTATTGCCTACTCATTAGTGACCTAAAATGGTGAACGATAAAAATGAACAATTAATCCATAAAGGTCTAAATCCTCGTGCACAAGGAGATAAACATCCAGTAATTCCGTACAATGGTAAAGGAAACATACAAATTAGTTCATAGAAGTTATAGCACAAAGACAAACCTTCCATATCAAATACTTAGCATGTGAAATTCCACCTCATGAAGATTCCAAGTATTTACGACCAAGCATATGTATATATGCATATACATACGCATCTACTTATATTTATGCATATATAATCATACACACACATATATGTATATATATACATACCCATATATATATATATATATATATATATATATATTTATACATACACATATAAATATGCATACATATATGTATATATATATATAGGACGATAATCAAATGAGAACCACAAATAGATTACAAATCCGTGAGAACCAATGTAAAATTTTTTGTTTACATGATTTTTTTTCATCAAAACCTATGATTTAAGATATTGTTACACATATGTTCGTGTTCACCATATGATAAGTTTACATGTGAAAAACGAATTTTGTTTCACCTAGTGAAATGAAAAATACTCGTAAAAAATATTCATATGGTGAAACAAATCCACGTGAAACTATCATATTATGAAACACATATATTTGAAGTAAAATATAATAAATCCTAGCATTTTATGAAAAAAATTCATGTAAAAGTATATTTTTTATATCGGTTTTCACGGTTTATAACATATTTGTGGTTCTCGCATGATTTAACCCCTATATATATATATATATATAACAATGGGCACAAATATATATATATATATATATATATATATATATATATATATATATATATATGTATATAACTACATACACAAGAACACATTTATACTTTAGGATGAACATAAATATGGATGTATACATGTATACATATATGTCTTAACTACACAAAAACATATGCATCCACATTCATATACTATGTATCAATGTAACCCAAGTTAGAAAGCAACCCAATATGTAACCTACATATATATTTATACATACATGCATATATGTGTATATATACATATGTATATATATATATATACATATATAGAGGTGGGTTCAAACGAGAACGATAACTATTTACGAGAACTACGAGAACGGCCGCCCATGTACAAAATCACTAGTGATTCACGTATAAAATCAATGTTGATGCGCGCGACTTGCCAAACCGCGGCCCAAACTGCGCGTGTCCCAGAATTTTAATCACCGGTGATTTTGTACGTGAATCACCAGTGATTTTGTACATGGTCGGCCGTTCTCGTAGTTCTCGTAAATAGTTATCGTTCTCGTTTGAACCTACTTCTACATATATATATATATATATATATATATATATATATATATATATATCTATTTATATGTATAAATTTATAACAATATCCAAGAGAATTTCTTTGGGTAAAAAATCAAGGGGAACCCTAGTTTTTGAAACGATATGCTCCCATCTAAGTCAATCCCACATTTTAATGTATTGGTAAATGAAAGACAAGTGTAAGTGGAAAATACTCACCAACTCTAGGGTTTGTAGTGAGAAACCCTCAACCTTGAAGAAAGTCCTAGATTAGACAAAATCCATAGTTAAAATCTATCTTGATAATAATCTACAACCTAAAATGGAAATTGTAGGTCAAACAACTCACCTGAGAACTTTTATGACAAACCCTAGCTTTTTGGATTGTAACTCTAAAGAGAGGGTGTAAACACTTGGATCTTGAACCCTTGATGCTTAGAATCCTTTGAAGAAGTTTGACTAATGGTGATTGGAAGTAGGGTTTGATGAATCAATCACATAAATGTTTAACCCTAGCATTAAATGGAGAGAGAAGTGTGAGGAGTGAGGAGTCGGCAGTAGGGAGAGAGAGAGAGAAGTCGCAAGAGGCTAAGGGAAATAAATGAGTTGCTTTTTTCCACCAAACCTGCTGCTCTCGACATTTAAACGCCCTAATAGCCGACCGACGAGTATGACACCGTGGTTGTGACCCAGGCCAGATCGCCGGTCACTTCCGCCGGGAATGTACCGCAAGTTCTCGAATTTTGCTGCAGGGCTCCTCGCAAGATTGACACCGCGAGAGTGCCACAGCACTTCCGCCGGGCACTCTCGCCCAGATGGTACCGCCGGCCAAAAGTGGTTGATTCCACGACCCACATGCATGCAGCCCCCAAATGCGATGAGAGTTCCATATTGTCACGTGGTAGGCATGCAAGCTCATTGTATTTTATAATAATGAATGAGATCTACCCTAATGTGCTTGATCCAAAATTGGGAATACATAACATCAAGAAATTAGTTAATCGATTTGTGCCATGCTGAAAACCATGGGGAGAATGCTTGCTAGGAGATTTCGGGGTGTTACACTTTTGCCCTATTATTGTTAAAGGGTTAATGAGTGCATAAAAGGTCGAGACCGAAATCCCGAAAGAAGTAAGCAAGATACTAGAAGATTTCAAGGAACTAGTTGCGGATGATTTGCCTCCCGAACTTTTATTTGTAGAAGACAACATTATCATGTGAGTATATATTTGATTATGTTATATTTTTCAGTTAAATAGTGAATAAAACAACAAATTGCGGAAATTAACATTTTTTAATTACAGATGATGAATACACAATCCAACAATATGTTTATTAAAGACCAAGAAACTCCGATTAGTGATGCAGTGAAAATACAACAGATTCATTCCAACATTCTTGATGAAGAGATACCAAAGGTTAGTATGGAATTTGAAACTAAAGAACAAGCTTACAATTTCTATAATATTTATGCTTATAAAGTTGGATTTAGCATACGAAGAAGCAAATAACAAAAACATAGTAAAGATGGAAAAATCAAAAGTAGGATTTTTTGTTGCTCATGTGAAGGCTTTCATGAAAAAGATAAACGATATGATAATGTGAAATGTCATCGTGCTGAAACAAGGTTTGGTTGTTTGGCAAGGATGAAGATAAACTTCATGAATGTGGAAAATATAAAGTTGTTGAATTTATAGCAGAGCATACACATGTGACAGCAACTTTCTGTATGAGCCACTTACATAAGTCACAAAGGAAGATAACCCAAGCTCAAGCATCTGAAATTGTGTTGGCTGAGAATTCAGGAATTGGTCCTAAAGCTAGTATAGAACTAATGATTAGGTGAGCTGGTGGACATGTAAATCTTGGATTTATTTTTTATGACTGTCGAAATTATTTGCGCCCTAAAAGAACAATTCAAATGTGCGTAGGGGATACAAGTGGAGTTCTTGAATATCTTCAAGGAAAGAAGTCGAATGATTCTAACTTTTTTATGCTTTACAAGCCGATAAAGATGATCTGATAACAAATATTTTCTGGGCAGACACACAAACGAAAACATCATATTTTAACTTTGGTGATGTTGTTTGCTTTGACACAACCTACCGCAAAAATAATGATTGCCGACCTTTTGCAATATTTGTTGGGGTAAATCATAATAAGCAAACCATCGTATTTGGGGTTGCATTGTTATATGATGAAACTACAAAGACATTTATGTGGTTATTTGACACCTTTGTAGCAGCAATGTCAGGGAAGAAACCAAAAACCATTCTAACTGATCAAGATGCAGCAATGGCAAAAGCATTAAGATCTCTATGGCTAGAAACTTATCATCGGTTATGTATTTGGCATATGTATCAAAATGCAGCAAAACACTTGAGTAGTGTTTTTGAAAGATTTCGTGAATTTGCAACTGATTTTAGAAATTGCATATATGAACATGATGAAGAATGTTAAGTCATCGATGCATGGGGAAACATGCTTAGAAAATGTAGTCTTGAAAATAATGAATGGTTGGCTCAACAATTCAAGTTGAAGGAGAAATGGGCTCTGGTATATGGGAGAGAAACGTTTTGTGCAAATATGACTACTACTCAACGAAGTGAAAGCATGAATAATTGTCTTAAAAAGTATGTTAGCTACCAACATTCAATGTTATGTTTTCTTGAACATTTTGAGAGGTTGATTGTGGATCATTGTTATGTAGAGCTAAACGCAGACTTTAGAGTAAGTCAGCGTAATTTAGCACCATCCCTTCCCATTGAAATTTTGAACCATGCAACAACTTTATATACCCCAGCAGTGTTGAGAATGTTTGAAGTTGAATTTTTACATGCTTATAATTGTGTTATGGAACTTTGTACCGGGGTAGTAGTAGTGGAAGTGTATAAGCTTACTCCTAGTGGTAAGTATTTTCACCACAAAGTTAAATATGACTCATCAACCAATACGGTGATATGTAGTTGCAATAAGTTTGAGTTTGGGGGAATATTGTGCTCACATATTCTTAAGGTTTTTTTTCCATTCGTAATGTTGTGAAAATACCTTCACAATATATACATTTTAAAAAGATGGACAAAACATGCTAAGATGGGAGTTACGAGTAGTACATCTGAAGTTAAACAAGGAGATGATCCTAAAGCATGTTTGGTACTACGTTATCAAGATTTGTCCAAATCTTACACTCAGATTGTAACAAGAGCATCGGAAACTGAAAATGCCTATGAAGTTGCTAGAGATGGCTTAAAAAGAGTGTGGGACAAAGTTGATGCATGCATGAGGGAAGAGAGAGTTGAAAGCAACACGAAGACTAATGCTAACAGTGAAATCAATACAATAATAAAAGGTATAAAGAAGACAACACGATAATTCGTATAAGCTCTTCACGTCCAAATAATGCTCTTGAGAAGTCTCATAAGAAAAGCAAAGTTTCCAAAAAGAAATTGTCTACACAAGAGGTTCAACTTTTTTCTCTTAGTTTATAACTATGCTTTTAATCATCTAGATTTTGAAGTATTGTAAATTTATACATAATCTTGTAGGTTTCGCAAGACTTCAACGGCGATAATGATCACGTCAATAATTATATGCCATTGGCAAATTTGTCACATTCCATCACACCATTTAATATTAGCCATGTAATATATTATATTTTATTAAATTGTTTTTACTAAGAGTTATCTTTATAAATGGATGATATAATTTGTTTTGTTACATATTGGTATGACCCTTGAAAATCCAATCATGATTCATATATGATTGAATTACTCTTGCAAGCCGAGTCTACATCCACTAGATACGAAGATAGCCAATTTTTCAAGAATATATATAAGGATTAGCTTTGTGAACTTAGTTGTTTCTAAAGGCTAAAATTGGTTGACATTTTAATATATCATATATTGGTTATATTATTGCTAATTTAGTTGACATATTTGAAATTTACTTATTATTAGATATTGCTTACTTTGGGATTGCTTATATTTTTTACTTATTTGCTTATTGATTTTCCTCACCGCAAGTAAACTATTTTTAGTGTTTGGATTGAAAAAAGAAAAAATGCTTATGACTTTTCCCCACCGCAAATAAGTTGTTTTTGATAAGTTAATCCATTTTAACTTATTTGAAACTGCTTATAACTTATTTGCCCAAATTACATTTTTACCCCCAACTCCTTTTTATCACAACACAAGTTGATAAGCACTTTTGAAAATAAGGATAAGTTGTTTTAAATAAGCAATCCCAAACACCCCCTAAGTTGGTTGACATGTTTGAATTTAATTATTAAGTCAAATACTGATATTTCTGAATTTTATTTTTTACAAAAAACAAATCGTTATTGATTATAGGTACAACTTATCTATGTTTGAATATAAAAATTAATTTGTCATTGTTTACTATTTTAATTTTTCGATAACAAAAAATTATCCAAACATCAACTTTCAAAAACATTGGATTAATTTTAAAATAGAATTTAAATTATAAAATAAAGATTTAACTTTTTTAAGGTTTTAATCGTTTAGAAAGATTATATTTATTTCAAATTTAGAAAGAAAAAACTTAATGTACACGAAGATCTTTATATATTAAAAAAAGGAAAAAAAATATTTTGGATAAAAAATTGTGAGAGAAAGAAGGAAAGGAAAGCTTTTTTATTTGTTTGTAATAGATTGCATAATGTAAAATTGTTAGTAGAGAGAGATGAGAATTGTTTTTTTTGGAGGGTGTCCTAGGCTTTGCCTAGATTAAACCCTTGGTAAATTATGACCGTAATACATTAGCCCTGATTAAACCGAGATGAGAATTGTTAGTGGGAACAGAGAAAACAAAACTGACGCCATGAGCCTTTTTTCATAATTAAATAATTTTTTTAATAAATGCTTAGGTGACAATATATGATTAGGTGGACAAGATTGGTATAGGAAGTCTTGAGACAATGGATTTTTTTCTTCGTAAAGTGTAATATGTAATTATTAGCCTTGGGTAGGATCAAAATTGGTAAGAGTCCCTAATAACTAGCATTATACCCGTCCATTGGTCGGGTATACGACATAATTTTAATCTAGATTCAGTTATTTGATATTACTATTGCAAAAGATATGTTTCTTTGTTGTATTCTAAGTTTCTTTACCCATTTTTACCACTTAAGTTATTTAATCTAGTGATATACCTGTCCGTTCGCCGGATACATGACCTGACTTAAATCTAGATTCAGTTATTTGAATGGTCAATCTTTAACTTGCTCGTTCCAACACAATAGCTAGATCAATAGAAAATGCAATACAAAAACTGATTTTCTTATATGATGCTTAAGACTTTAACATCAATATTTTCTTCTATTAACATCTCACATGACAAATGCACTGATTTTCTCTTAATTAGACTCCCACAAATTCAAGAAAAGAGCATATTACACTTTGTAGTAATTAATGATAGAAAACCTTCGGTGCCAAAATCTGTCAACAGCAAAAACATAGAACCAAGGATATAAATCCTCCCAAAAAGAACTTTGTACTAATTAATGATCCTATTATGCAACTAATACCAAAAGGATATTCCATAAAGAAAGTTAATGCAATCTGAAATCAACATACATTCACCCTCAAAACCAAATGATCTAACAATAGACCAAGAAACATATATATTCGGACACTTGTCGAATTTGATCAACACCCCTATTTTTTGAAAACTCATGTTTAATGATAAGTTTTCTTTAAAAACTTTCTTCCCAAATGTGGGAGGATCGGGAAGGAAAAATTTAAAAGCATCTAAAAAAATTACTAAAATTACATAACTACCATGTCATTCATTATAAAAGATATATATTTTTAAGGGTATACATGTAAAAATTATATCTTTCTTTCCTTTCCTTTCCTTTTTATCATGTTCAAGAACATGAAAATTATTTCCTTTCCTCATTTCCATTTTCTTCCTTCCTTTGAAAAAATTATTTTTCTTTCCTTTCTTTTCCATCCCTTTCTTTTCTTTTCTTTTCTTTTCTTTTATCTCCACACTAGTGTTTGTCACCGTGCGTTGCGCGATGATTAGAATTTAATTTAAAATGTATTATTGATAACTAATCGGGTATAATTTTTTATTCAATTCAGTTTTTAAAGATTGGCCTGAAGACTATTTATTATTATGATTATGAAATATGTCGATATGACATTCCAAACAATACATCTTATTTTATTTTTTCGTGAAAGGATGGGAGCAACTTTTATGCCTATCATATGGATTCATTCCTGTTCCGTAATATGTCGGTTAATTAGTATATAATGTATACTATCATATGTCTTGAAAAGTTACATGTAACATTTGATATATAGAGATTTTTTATAAATACGTGAACATATATGCATAATAATACATATTGTTAGTGCTTAAATGTTATTGTACCAAGTAGAGGGACTATTTTTGTAATAGGGCTATTCTATACCCTAGGTATATATAGTTTGCTATTTTCCCTTTTGGGAAATTAGGTCATCCATCACACACTAGCCACACACACTTAAGAGAGAGTTCTTCATTGTAAATGTGAGCTATTGATTCTTTAATGATATAGAGATGGCTTCTTTGATGTTTATAGATTGATTACTTGTTCTGGGATCACAATTGGTATCAGAGCTTGTAAATCATTGATTTGATTAGGATTGAGTGAGTTATTTCCTTTTTTGAGTGTTCTTCATTTTCTACAATTTTTTGATTAATTTTAGCCATTAGAGTTCTTCTAATGGATTGGAATTGATCAAGGATTGTTCCTAGGATAGTCCTGTGTGTTTTATTCCGCAAAAACACAAGGATCGAAGCTCAGATTGGATATTTTTCTTCATTTTCGCACTTTAACTTTCTGCACACTGTTTTGGATCGAAAATCCATCTTCTGTTAGTTTTTGGTCAAAACTTGATGTTCTAAAGTTGTTCAGAATAGCCTCACGAACCTACCCACCAATTTTCAGCCTAATCCGATTTGTTTTGAAGATTCGACCTTGAATCTTCATACATATCGCAATCCTCTAACATTCATCAATATCGCAATCATCTATTGCGACTTGGCTTCCATATCGCAATCGTCTATTGCGACTTGTCCCATATCGCAATCCATTACACGTTGAACAGTACCAAATCGCAACCTTCAGTTGCGACTCAGGTGAACTTTTACCTATTGCGACTTCAGTTGTTGCGACTTCAGTTGTTGCGACTTCAGTTATTGCGACTTCAGCTGTTGCGACTTCAGTGCAATTGCGACTTGGTTTGGGTTGTGACATTGAGTGTGTTGAGACATAAACTTGAAACTTTAAGAAACTCATAATCAGATTAATCATATTTTAACGATCAACAACAAGTAATCCAAAATGACTGCCAGAGATATGTTGACTATTTGTTCAAAAGATAAACCACGTGCTCTTTTCCCAAAAGACTTTAAAATTTGGAAAGACAGATTTCTTGACTATGTTGAACGACAAGAAAATGGAGCTCTAATCCATGACTCCTTGATGAACGGGGTTCTAGGAGAGGTTCGTGAAATAGACCCAGAAGGTAACAACGTAGTTATTCAACCAAAAGACTACACTAGTGACAATTTATTGAGACACAAAGCCGATAAAGCGGCTAGGTCATTGGTTATGCAAGCCTTAACCAACGACATATATCGGAAGGTTGACAGTTTGAGTGAAACAGGTAAAGGTATGTTTGATGAACTTATCAAATTATACAAAGGGTCAGAAGTGGAAAATCAGTTGAGAGTCTCAAATGTCTTCAACACGTATGAGAATTTCAAGCAAAAGGAGGGTGAGAGTTTAGATAAAGCATATGATCGTTTCACAACTATCCTAAATGATCTCAACAGTTACAAGGTATCAAAATCCATCATGGAGACTAATGTGAAGTTCTTGAACGTGCTTCAGCCCGAGTGGAAGAAGTATGCTCATCGAATGAAACAGAATTCTCAACTGGATTCTCTTCTGTTACAACAAATGTTTGAAACCTTAAAGCAAGATGAGGATGATGCTGAGCTGAAAAAGAAGATGTTGATGAAAAACAAGAAGAATAATAAGAAGGAAAAGAAGATAGTGGGGTCTGAGAAGAAAGAAGAAGAAGATGAGCTTGATAGTGAACCATTAGCATTGTTGTCAAGAAAAGCTAAGGGTAAGAGTGTTCAGAGAAGAATATGAGTTAGACCAAGCTGACTTGGATGAGGCGGAAAGCTTAAGGCAGGCTATGATACTTCTTTCCAAGGCCTTTCAGCACAGATTTGTAAAAACTCCTGGATCAAACAACCAACGTTACTCATCTGGTTCTAAAAACTTTGAACACAAGAATCGGATTGAGTCAAAGAAGTTTGATGATCACAAGGAAGATGGTAAACGGCTAGAGGTGAATAAGTCTGGTGATAAAAAGGATGAAGATCAAAAGTGTTACAACTGTGGGAAGACCGGTCATTTCTCCAAAGATTGCTGGAAACCGAAAGTGAAGAACTCTGACTACTACAAGCAGAAGGCATTGTTAGCTGAACAGAAAGAGTCAGGAATTGAGCTTCCAGTGGAGGAAGAGTATTGGTTGGACCAAACAGATGATGAAGGAGAGGAAGACACAGCTGCTTTTGCTAGGATGTGCTTGATGAGCAGAGATAATGAGGATTTAGAGGCTGATACGGCGCCTGAGACAGATGAGGTAGATCTCTGCACTATTAATCATTATGGTAATCAGTTTAATGTTTTTCAATTAAAACTTGATGAACAAAGTGAGAAACTCATTAAGGCACATAAAACAATTGAACTTCAAAGACAGACAATCATTGACCATAAAAAGTTAAATGATGATTTGAAAATAGAACGAGTTGAGATCGAAAAATCTCGAACTTCTTTCCGAAGAAGAATGGATGAAATGGGAGAAAATGTAAGAATTGCTGAAAATAGGAAGAATGAACTTGAACAAATGTTGCGATCTTATAAAGATATAAACAACGAATTGTCTGAAAAGGCAAGTGATCTAGAAGCGAAACTGTATAAACTTGATCAATCTGAACAAACCATTTTTCTAAACACGCCAAAGAATTTCAGATATTACAACTCTAAATGGGGTGTGGGATATGACAATCCTCATATTTGGAGAATGCTTTGAAAAAGGCACCTTGTTTATATAAGTTTCAATGGCTTAAGTATCTAAAAGAACCTAAATTCAAGATCAAATGGCTTAATGAGGAAGAACAAGGAGTTGAGGAAGAAACTAAAAGAAAGACAACTGTAACCATGCAACTTCCTTACATTTATGATCAGGCAAATAGGAAGGCAATGCAAGAAAAGAAAACCTTGCCTAATGACTATTTTGAAAGCTATGTTGTTCAGCCACCAAAGGGAACTGTATCAAAACCCGTTTCTGAAGGAAAAATATATTATCCTCCTTTGGTACTTGAACAGAAGCTTGTCGATCTTGAATTGAATATTAAAAGCAAAATTGAAGAAGTCAGAAATGATGATCAACTTGCTTTTGATATTGAAAAGGAAGTGATGCTAACTGTTTTGATAAATACCATGAATGACAAGTCTGAAAAGGTTGTTTCTGTTTCGTCTTCAAAAAGCTTAGAAGAAAAGAAATCTCTTGAACTTAGATGTTTGAATCTCTCAAAACAAGTCTCAGATTTTCAGAGAAAGTTATTTCTTGAAAAAGAAAATATTGAGAAAGAAAGAGAGAGATTTAAATTCGAAAGAACATCTTTTGAAACTGAAAATGTTTTTCTTTCAAAGAAAATATCTGATTTAGAAAACATTTTGATCAAGGAGAGAAATGATCTTGAGTCCAATAAAGAATACTTTCAAAATGAAATCTCAAGACTGATGGGAAAATTGACAAATTTATCCACTGAAGCTATGACAGAGTTTGCTAGCAAAGTTTCATCTGATTCAGATGCTTCCTCATGCAAAGCCTTCATGGGTAATACTCTTAATAGAAGCATGATGGTGGATGACTTTGATGATTTTGGTCCCATTGATATAGAGGAACCACCTGTTAATGAAAATTCTTGTGATTTCTTTCATAACTCCTCTTCCAATGACATTAAGGTTGATCATGTAATTGACATTCCTTGTGAAAGGAAGGGTAAGCAAGCACAACAAAAGGATGTTAATTTTGACTTTAGTGCTAAACTTCCAGATCATTCCGACTTTTTGGTCAAGGAAGAGGAACCCAAGGAGAACTTCTTCGAAGGGGAATCTTCTAAAACCGTTGAGAAAAAGAAAAAGAAAAATAAGCGCAAATCTAAATCTTCTAAAGTTCAAAATTCCTACGCTTACGATTCTTATCTTGATTCCATTTCAGATCGTTATTTAAGAAACAACTCGCGGGTAGAGTGGAGAATAAAGGAGTTCACACATGATGTGGCCCAGAGAAAATCATATACTGTCGCTTTTAATTCCAAGAAAAACACTTTTGTTTCTAATGTTAGTGATCGTGTTGCTTCAAACAAACAAAAACTTGTTATTCCATACAAGATTTCTTCTATGCAACAACTGGTTAATTTAGCACATGATCAAATTTGTTGCTCTTCATGTGGTGTAGATGATTTTATCTGCAAGTCTGATTATTCTTCGTGGTTTGGTTATAATTTCTATGGTTCAAATCATTTTTATTCAAATAGATATTATAACCACTACAATTCAAAGAAAAAGGTTAATTCTCCTAACCCGAAAGGACCTAATTGGCAATGGGTACCTAAAACTGTTTAAACTCCATTTTGCAGCTCTGTCATGTGTGGTATTTGGATAGTGTTTGCTCTAAACACATGACAGATAGAAAGAAGCTGTTGAGCAACTTTGTGGAACACGATGGAGGGAAAGTTAAGTTTGGAAATGATCACTACGCTCCAATCATGGGTTATGGAGATATTGTGACCGACAACGTCAGAATAACTAAAGTGAATTATGTTGAAGGCTTCGGGCATAACTTATTTAGTATAGGTAAGTTTTGTGATAAAGACCTAGAAGTCCATTTCAAGAAAACTCGATGTGCAATTCTAACCGACGGAGGAAATGAACTTCTAGTTGGTTCGCGAAAGTCAAATCTTTACACTATTGATCTATCAAAGGTTAAGCCGAAGAATGACGTGTGTCTGTTGACTAAGGCAACTATGGAAAAGAGTTGGTTATGGCATAGATGACTATCTCATCTCAACTTTCGTTACATTCAAAAGCTAACGTTGGGTGATTTAGTTATAGGTCTACCAGTTCTGTAGTTTGAGAAAGACAACTTCTGTACTGCTTGTGAGAAGGGGAAGATAAAGCGAGCCCCTCATCCACCGAAACCCGAACCTAGCACACAAAAACCTTTAGAAATCCTACATATGGATCTCTGTGGTCCGATGAAGACTCAGAGTGTCAGTACCAAACGATACGTGTTAGTAATTGTCGATGATTATTCGAGATATACTTGGGTCAAGTTTCTTCGATCAAAAGATGAAACACCTGACTTGATCATCTCGTTAATCAAGCAACTTCAAGTGAACCGTCAACAATCAGTTCAGACTGTTAGGTCAGACAACGGGACAAAATTCAAGAACAAGACGCTTGATGATTTCTTTAAATCATTAGGAATATCTCATCAGTTTTCTGCGGCTAGAACTCCTCAGCAGAACGGAGTCGTTGAAAGACGAAACCACACACTTGTTGAAGCTGCCAGAACGATGCTGTCTTATGCTGATCTACCTCTGTTCTTGTGGGCTGAAGCTGTTGATACGGCATGCTATACACAAAACCGTTCTATAATCCATCGTCGGTTTGGTAAAACTCCATATGAACTGATTAATAATACAAAACATGTAATACACTACTTTCGTGTGTTTGGATGCAGGTGTGTTGTGCTGAACGACAAGGACAACTTGAACAAATTCAGTCCAAAGGGTATTGAGGGCTTTTTTCATCGGATACTCGCTCACGTCAAAAGCATACACAGTCTATTTCAAGTCGTCTAGAACTGTGAAAGAAAGCGTAAATGTCAGATTCGATGAAACTGAAACAATGGTTTCTGTGCAAAATAGTACAGAACCCGCAATATCTGGAGTACTAGCATCTGGACAAATTCGTCCTATGGTGACTAGACCTTCAAACAAGGATCAAGCATCCACTTCTAACTCTAAACCTAATGATCTTGATTTATTGTTTGAATATTTTTATGATGATTTTTTCGGAAGTGATAAACCTACTTCATCTATATCCAACAGGAGCAATGTTGTCACACCACCAGTTAATGCTACATTGTCAGGGCCTACACCGGAACTGACGACCCCTTTATCTGGTGCAACAACTCCTGCTTCGTCTTCAAGTAACACGCATATGGCATCTCCACAAGCAACACGACATGTATCAATAAATGGTACTTCTTCGTCAGGTACAACTTCTAATGCCAATGGTGAGGATTCTGCAACTCAACGTGAATCATCTTCTGAAGCAGAATCGGAGGCAGTTCCTGTTGACAATTCTGTCAATGAACCCGCCCCACAACCGGAACCTACCTTGACAATAGAGTTGAATTTTGATAAAGATCCTACCTTAGTGGATCCCAACTATGGTGCTATAATTGTTCATCCTCATGCTTCAAGATGGACTAAGAGTCACCCCATTGAACAAGTCATTGGTGACGTCTCCGAACCTGTAAAGACAAGATCTACAACGGCTAACGAAGTCCTTTACGCGCTTTTTCTAAGTCAAGTTGAACCCACAACAGTTCGACAAGCCTTAGAAGATCCGGATTGGATCATTGCCATGCAAGATGAGCTGAATTCTTTTGAAGCATTGAACGTGTGGCGATTAGTTCCTAGACCCAAAGGTAAAACGGTAATTGGTACCAAGTGGGTCCTGAAGAATAAGAAAGATAAAGATGGGATTGTTGTGAGAAATAAAGCACGCCTTGTAGCCAAAGGGTATAGGCAACAAGAGGGAATCGACTACGATGAGACGTATGCACCGGTGGCTCGTTTTGAGGCAATTCGGATGTTTCTTGCATTTGCCGCTTTCAGAAACTTCACTGTCTATCAAATGGACGTGAAGACTGCTTTCTTGAACGGTATGTTTCTCAACCAGAGGGTTTTGTGGACAAAGATAAACCAGATCACGTCTACATTCTTGACAAAGCTCTCTACGGTCTAAAGCAAGCCGCAAGCCCCTCGCGCCTGGTATGAAATCTTATCTACCTACCTACTTGGTGCTGGCTTTCGGAAAGGTAAAATCGACACAACTCTCTTCACTCTGCATAAAAATGGTGAGATCCTTCTAGTACAAATTTACGTTGATGATATTATATTTGGTTCAACTGACCCTGGATTGTGTACTTGGTTCTCGGGTATAATGATGACCAGATTCCAGGTGAGTATGATGGGAGAGATTAATTTCTTTCTTGGATTACAAGTCAAGCAATTCTCAACAGGTATCTTCATCAACCAGTCGAAGTATGTGTTTGACATCTTGAAGAAATTTAAGATGGAAAACTGAACCTCAATTGGTACACCTATGGCTCCTGGATCTAAAATTGGTCCGGATCCACATGGTGTAGATGTAGATGTTAAGAATTACCGAGGTATGATAGGCTCATTAATGTACCTGACGGCAAGTCGTCCAGATATAATGTTTTCGACATGTCTCTGTGCAAGATTTCAGGCACAACCAAAGGAATCACATCGGAGTGCTGTTAAAAGAATCTTTCGATATTTGAAGGGGACACCGTACCTTAGTCTGTGGTACCCGAAGGGAATAGGATTTGAACTCACTGCATATTCTGATGCAGATCATGGAGGTAGTATGCTAGACCGGAAGAGCACATCTGGTCATGTCCAGTTTTTGGGTGATAAACTAGTAAGTTGATCCTCGTTGAAACATAACTGTGTTTCAACATCAACTGCGGAGGCAGAATATGTGGCCGCTGCCAGTTGTTGTTCACAGGTTCTGTGGATGAAGACTCAACTGTTTGACTATGACTTCAAGTATGAGAAGATCCCCATTTACTGTGATAGCAAGAGTGCAATTGCAATATCAGCTAACCCGGTCCAACATACAAAGACCAAACACATAGACATCAGGTATCATTTTATTAAAGATCATGTTGAAAAAGGTACGATTGAATTATACTTTATCACAACTGAGTTTCAACTTGCCGATCTCTTTACGAAAGCCTTGGATGAAAAACGATTTAATTTCTTAGTATCCAAGCTCGGCATGTTGAACATGAAAGTTTAATATTCTATATTGATCATATAATGGATGGAAATATGTGTAGTTCAATCTAGTTATCTCTATCTAGATTGATACATACAAATTTTCATCTCATTCTATTCTCAATCTAAAATATTTTATTCTCATGTCTTTGTTGTTTTTCATTGTTTATTCTCTTTGTTACTTTATATTTCTTGTTATGATATCTATGCCTGCATGAGGTGTGTTCATAGTCTCAGGGGGAGTACAAACTAAGGAGTATGCACAAGAATAGGGGGAGTGTGCATTTCTGACTAAGATTGTAAGTGTTGATTTCCTGTGCTCCTTACTTGAAGATCACAAGGTATGTTCTCTAATCTGTTTTTCAACCACAAACCCTTAGATGATGAAAATCAATTTTCTAAAACTTACTTGCATCATTTAAGGGGGAGTGAAAATGTTTTAATACCATGCGTGCTTAATCAATTGGAAGTTGGACATCTTCCAATGTGATAAATTTTTTCAAAATTTTAAACTGGAAAAATGTCCAAGTGTTATCAATATCGCAACCCTCACTTGCGATTTCACAAGTGAACAGTGAGATATCGCAGCCTTCTATTGCGATATCTCAATGAACAGTGCCATGTCGCAACCGTGCACTGCGACATGACCATGTGAACAGTGCCATGTCGCAACCGTGCACTGCGACATGACCATGTGAACAGTGCTATATCGCAACCGTGCACTGCGACATGACCATGTGAACAGTAACATGTTGCAACCTTCTGTTGCGACATGATCAATTGTCAACTCGCAGTTAGTTCATTGCGACTTGATGACACATGGCAGGTCAAACCTTGGACCAATCATGTTGTGCCACGTGTCCCTCAGTTTTCAAAATCGTATAAAATAAGGGTTTGACTTTTCAACTTTATCTCAACTCAAAACCCCTTTCAAAATCTCTCTCAACTGACTTTTCGATTCAGACTGATTTCGTGATTTCTGTTCCGTTCATTCATCTCAGATCATCGTTAAGGTATCGTATCTCAAATCTCATCTTTTTTAATCCATTAAATCGTAGTTTTCAGTCGATTTTTAGGGTTTTTAAAGTTCATTTTATTTGAATCTGCTAAATCGATGTCTTATAATGTTTGTTAGAATTTTTAAGTGATTAGGGTTTGTTCTAGAGGTGATTGCGAGCTCAGTAGTATAGGTTTTAACATTTTTTTGAGCGAAAAATCTAGATTTCTGGGCCTGAACACTTAGGAATACTTCGGTGTTCATCCAAGTCGCAACTCACTAATCTTCAAACATTCAACCATGTCGCAGTGGTCTTACATTCAACCATGTCGCAGTGGTCTTACATTCAACCATGTCGCAATAGCCTGTTGCGACATGGACCTAATCGCAACCTTGTGTTGCGACTTCCTCATGTCTTAGCTTTGCATTGCGATATCGCAATGGCCTGCGACATACTCTTTCATGTTGATTGTGACTTGCCCAACACTTAAAATTTTTTTTTTGAAAAAAAAAAAATTCAAGGCAGAATTGTTTTTGGCTAGTCTCTTAACTGTGTACTGTTCCAGATGGCTGATCATGATGGAAATGCCTCAGATGACAACACCATCATCCGTTCACATCGTTCATCACATCCGTCAGTCAATGCACATGATCTGGACGAAGAGATTTTCCCGAGTACAAATGCGGTGCAATTTCTGCACAACAACCATCACCTAGATTTCGCGGTTCCTTTTGACTACCGAGTCATTATCGAGATTATTCACGGTCACCCATTACTGACTGCATTGACCAGAGTTGAGCTCGTGCCCGCAATCTATCTTAACAATTCTGGAGTACACTAACATACCATCCAACCGCCAGAGTACCACACTTTACTGCCAAACTTGACCACTTCAATGTCCGATTCACACTAAGGGGACTCAGACGATCACTAAATCTCCCGAGTGAGAATCTTCAGGATCCGGTTCCTGAATCTCAGCTCTATGATGACATCCGATGTAAAGCCCGTGTCCCGGTATGGTTTATTTTTTTACGCTCTTATTTTTTTATCATCTTTCCTTAGCGAATTGTTAGAAACGGAATGTGACGGGGAAGACCTAGCATGTTAAAATATTGCGTAACGGCTCGTGGGCAAAACCTTGTTTAACTTTTGCAATGTTTTGGAAAAAACCAGGGACCAAAATTGTTTATGTTGCAAACTTGCATGGGGACCGGCCTTAAATGACCGACCCCCCTCCCCTGCTTCTCGTTTTCTTGCGAAGCACACAAACAGAACCCACAAAACCCTAATTTCTTCTCCTCTTGCCTTCATCGCCGAACCCCCTCCCCTTCCCCTTGCTGCCACCGCTGACCCACCTCCAAGCCGGCGCCAGCGCCGTTGTTTCTTGCCGGCGACGAGTGAACTGCAGAGAAAGAGAGTAGAGAGAGAGTGAGAGAGGAGCCGGACGTTGGTCGCTGTTGTGTCGTCATCGAGGTAAGGCTCTCTCTCTTCCCTTGTGTCTTCTTTCTTTCGTCGTCTTCAACCGCAAACCACCATTGCCGCCGCTGCAGCCTTGGCTGCCGGCGGTGTTGCCATCGCCGTGCACCACCAGATTGGTGGTGGCATTGTGCGAAGTCGGGGATGATAGGTCGAGCATGGGCGTATGTGCGGCCGTGTGGTTTTAATGGTGTACCCGCTGCCTCGTCGGTTTGTTTTACCGAAACCACCATCGCCGCCGCAGTTACGGCTGCCGCCGACAGGTGCCGCCGTGCACCACCAGTTTGGTGGATGTGATGGCGAGTTACGGCTGTTAGGATAGGCTCGAGTGTGTGGGTGGCGAGATAGGTTGGTTGGAGCGTCCGTGGGGTCTCGCCGGTTTCTTTTACCGAATCACTATCGCCGGTGGTGGCTGCCGCCGCCGCCGTCGACCACCACTGCCGGAGGTGGCAGTGGGTGGTGCTAGTGTGGTTGAACCTTAGATGCCTAAACCCTAGTTGCAAACCCTAAAACCCTAAACCGTTTTAAATGTTATCATTTTATGTGAATCGCCCGTTTTATCCCTGTTTTGTAAAATCCGTAGTTTAATCTAGGAAACTCGGGTTGAGGTGAAACCAGTGCACAAATCTCCCAAATTGTGTCTACTGAGTTTCTCGTGTTTTACAGAAAAATTAACAAGGCCTCTAGCTAGGGCCAATTTGGCAATTAGTACAGACTGGTCCGGATTTCCTGATTCGGGTAGTCTGTCTTAGAAATTTCATATAAAATAGTAGGGACCTCGTATGAACGCATGCGATATGTCCCTGGAAACCTAAGACATAGAGCCTTCTATTTATGGAGTTATCTTTCTGGTTAGATGGGTTTAAAGGGGGCTAAACAGGTCACGAACAGACCTGTAGTTTTAGACTAAAAACCAGGAAAGTGCATGTTTAGATTTGTAGTTGTATTTCGGGTTGGGACTTCACTTTAACGCTTGTTAACACTTCTTTAGGTGGAAAGAAGTGAGTTGGAGTGGATGGGCTCTTATTCCTATTCGTGGAGTTCTACATTGCTTTCTAAGGTGAGTTCACTCACTGCGTAGGATAGAGATCGTATGCGCGCTGCTATAGTTCGTATGTGTTAATTGCGTTCTTTGTGTGTAGAACTAGGCCGAGATAGTGTCTAGTTTGAGATATTGGGTGTCGTATGAATCTTGGGGAGACTGAGGACTCGGGGAGACCGAGGAATGCGTACACGGGTGTGGTATGTACTCGGGGAGACCGAGGGATGACTACTCGAGGGTTGTATGAATTCGGGGAGACCGAATGATGCATGCATAGGGATGCTTGTATGAGTTTGCTTGTATTATTAAACTGCATGTTTTGGTTGTGATATCTATCTGCTGATAGGGGTGGTGTCGATATGATTGATATCGTATGCATGTGTTTGAATTCACTAAGCTTTGTGCTTACTCTTTCCCTACAAATTACTGTTTCAGGTACGAGTGGCAGCAAGGCGTGACGGTACACACTGGCGCGTTGAGAAGACCTTTGTCATTAATTATTTGAGACTTAAGTTTAGATTTATTACATTTTCCGCTGTGTTGTTTTGGGTGGGTTATTTAACTTAACGGGTTTTTTGATGAAACGTTTATTTGGGCCTAAACACTTATGGTTTTATTTAATAAAATGGTATTTTTTAAATGTTCAAATTTATTGTAATTTTTGGGACGTTACAAGTTGGTATCAGAGCACAGCTTGAGCGAATCAAACACATTTCGGTATGTTTGAACTCAAGTTTGCGGCTCGGGATTATCTTTTTCCTTTTAAATTTTTTGAGAAATAAAAGAAAGGAAAAGTACGTTTTAGAAACGGTGACCGAAGGCGCAGTGTGTACAGTCAGCCGATGCCAAGGGAAAAGGTAAGGTACTTAGTGTAATTTATTGCTTTCTAGAACATAGGAGTATGTATGCTAGATTGCTTGGTGCTTATTACACTGTACTGCATGTTTGTTACTTGCTAGTAGGAATTTATGCTAGTCCTGCTAGGTTGTTAAGTGAATGCCTTATAAGTGGTATGCAGTAGGAACTAAATAGCCTTAGAATGTTGGATTTAGTTCTATTGTGCAGCTCTTGTTTGAGTCCAACCGTTGTAGGATAGAATCTTTTATTCGAAAGTCTATCTGATTTCGCACTGTATGCAACTGTGCATTCGCGAGACGACTCGTCATGACTAGTGGGGATTTCGTCATAGCAAGGGTAGTGGAATGGGGTGAAATTCCTAGTGAGCTAGGAAGAGTGTTGACATATGCTGGTACGTGCATATGGGTTAAACTGTCGGCAAGGAACTATTTGGGCACTTCGGGATGGGACTCGAAACGAGTAAGGATAGGTGTGGAAGGTAGTAGTAGAGCTCCTACTATCTGAAGCACAGGATCCGTGCTCGAGTCGGGGAAAGTCACGGAGAATCCGAGGAGTTGAGCGTGAGCGTAGTTAGCAGAATTTATTGCTTGCTAATAGCTCGTTGTATTAATTACCCAGAATGGCCATCATAAGGAGGAACAACAATGCTGAATCAGATGCTGGTACTGGAATTACTACTGAGCAGATACGTGAGATGATTGCGGCCGAGGTGGCGCATGCTATTGGGGAGGCGATCCCCGAGATTATCACCGCCATTCGTGATGAGGTAGTAGTGCTGATGGAAGAGCGCATCACAGCGATTCCACCCCCTGCGGGTGGGCAGCCCCGAGCGAAAGAGTTTCAGTATCGGGATCCCTCTGCTTGTTCTCCTCCTGAGTTCAAGGGAGACTCGAACCCGATAGTCAGTATGCGCTGGATCTCGGATATGGAGTGCGTATTTCTTACTAGTGGCTGTCCGGAGAACCTGAAGGTTCGCTTTGCAGTGAACCTGTTACGAGACGGAGCTAAAGACTGGTGTGCTACTGCTTTGACACTCAATGAGCGCACTACTTTGACCTGGGAGGAGTTCGTCGCATGTTTTCGTGCAGAGTATGTGCCTCCAGTGGAGATATAGAGGATTGCTAAAGAATTCTTGGAGCTCACACAAACGACAGAGACCGTGAAGGAGATGAACCGGAAATTCATGGAGATGGCACTATTTTGTCCTCAGTATGCTGCTTCTGAGGACATGAAGATGACGCAGTACAAGGACATGTTACATACCGAGATCAGGGAGTTCGTGAGCACTACGCAGTACGCCACACTTGCTGTGATGATGGAGGATGTCCGGAGACGGGAACTGGAGCTAGAGACGCAGACAAAGAAGAGGAAGGCGGTGCAGACTGTTGTACCAGTTTCAGCTGTGCCGAAGAAGACGAAGTTCTCGGACTCGCGCTCGGGTCAAAGGAGCGGAGGGTTCAAACCTAGGGATGGTAACGGAAGGAAAGATGATAAATGTTTCACGTGCGGCCAGGTGGGACATTTCGGTCGTGATTGCAGGGTACCACTGATGGTCTGTTTTAACTGCAAACAGACGGGCCACGTGAAGGCCAACTGCCCGAATACGAGGGCTACTGATGGGGGTGGGGCACAACGAGCTCCTGCCACTGCTCCTTTGCGTATCACTGATGGTCGTGTGGGTCAGGCTGGAACCGAGATGACCCGAGGTAGAGTTCATCAACTGAAGGTGGACGAGGCACAAGCTACACCTAAAGTGGTGACAGGTATATTTCATCACTTGTTTTATTTGGTTATTAATCTTATATGTGGTTACATCTTGCTTCAACTGTACGTTCAGGTACGTTCTTAGTTAACCCGGTGCCTGTTGTAGTGATGTTTGATAGCGGGGCTACTCGCTCTTTCGTGTCTCACACTTTTAGCGAACGTTTGGGCCGTAGTGTATGACGGTTAGGTTGTCCACTCGTGGTTGAGGTTGCTGATGATAGAACCTTGACGGTTACTGATGTGTATCGTGGGTGTACTTTGGAAATCTCTGGTGTGAGATTCCCTATTGATCTGATTCCGGTCGCTATGCGTGAGTTGTGCGTGATTGTGGGCATGGACTGGATGGATGCTTTCCATGCGGAGATTGTTTGTCGTCGCAAACAAGTACGAGTTCGAACCCCAAGCGGGGGAGAACTGCTAGTTCAGGGCGACACGCCCAGGCGGACCTCAGCGATATGTTCGGCTGCGAGGGCCCGGAGGTACTTGCAGCACAGTGGCTAGGGATACTTGGCGTACATGATAGACACGCACGACGACGGAGAGAAGAAGACTGCGGAGGATGTGCCAGTTGTACGGGAGTTTGCCGATGTATTTCCCGACGATTTACCGGGGATACCTCCCGAGCGACAGGTAGAGTTCTGCATTGACTTGATTCCGGGTGCTGCTCCGGTAGCTAAGGCACCTTATCGCCTGGCTCCACCGGAAATGAAGGAGTTGTACACTCAATTGCAGGAACTTCTCGAAAAGGAGTTCATCAAGCCGAGTTGTTCACCGTGGGGAGCCCCGATTCTGTTTGTGAAAAAGAAGGACGGGTCCCAGCGGATGTGTATAGACTACCGTGAGTTGAATAAGCTTACGGTGAAGAATCGTTATCCTCTGCCAAGGATCGACAACTTCTTCGACCAGCTACAGGGAGCCTCGTGGTTCTCTAAGATTGATTTGAGATCGGGGTATCATCAGATGCGGGTGAGGAGTGAGGATACGGAGAAGACGGCATTTCATACACGTTATGGCCATTACGAGTTTGTGGTGATGCCTTTCGGGCTCACCAATGCGCCAGCAACGTTCGTGGACCTCATGAACAGGGTGTGAAGCCCGATGTTGGATCGGTCGGTGATTGTGTTCATCGACGGTATCCTCGTGTATTCGAAGTCGAAGGAAGAGCACGAGATGCATTTGCGGGAAGTTTTGGAGGTTCTGAGACGGGAGAAGCTTTATGCTAAGTTCTCCAAGTGCGAGTTCTGGTTACGAGAGGTCCAATTTCTAGGACATGTCGTGAACCAGAAGGGAATTATGGTCGATCCGGCCAAGATTTCAGCTGTAATGCGGTGGGAGGTGCCGAAGATTCCCACTGATGTACGGAGTTTTCTTGGGTTAGCAGGGTACTACCAGATATTTATTCAAGATTTCTCCAAGATTGCGTTACCTATGACCCGATTGACGAAGAAATCTGCGGCTTTTAGTTGGGGTGAAGAGCAGCAGAGGGCTTTTGAGGAGCTACGCAGGCGCTTGTGCGAGGCTCCGGTGTTGACCTTGCCCGAGGGTATGGAGGATTTGGTAGTGTATTGTGACGCTTCACACCAAGGTTTGGGCGCCGTACTCATGCAGCGCGGTAAGGTTATAGCTTACGCTTCGAGGCAGTTGAAGCCTCATGAGGCGAACTACCCGACACATGACCTAGAGTTGGGAGCAGTGGTGTTTGCACTCAAGATATGGAAGCATTACTTGTATGGCGTCAAGTGTACGATATACACCGACCATAAAAGCCTCAAATACTTGATGGACCAGCAAAACCTCAATATGCGACAGAGGAGGTGGCTCGACGTAGTCAAGGATTATGATTGTGAAATACTTTTCCACCCGGGTAAAGCGAATGTTGTCGCGGACGCAGTTAGCCGACATCCGGTTGGTGAACCACTTCGGGGTTTGTGTCAGCGGTTAACAATGGTTGCACCTCTCCTTGAGTCGATAGGTAAAGCTCAAGAAGTGGCGATTTTGGATGAGAATGCCAAACACGAGAGAGTTTCGAGTGAAATTCCGAATTTTACCCGTGATAGTCGAGGTTTATTGACCCAGTATGGTCGAGTGTGGGTTCCCTTCACTGGAGGGAACAGGCATACATTGATGAACGATGCCCATAAGTCCAAGTTTTCCATTCATCCTGGAGCTATGAAGATGTACCGCGACCTACGAGAAGATTATTGGTGGCCCTGCATGAAGCGGAATGTCGCCAAGTATGTAGAAGAATGCTTGACTTGTCGGAAAGTCAAGGCTGAGCACCAACGGCCGCATGGGAAGTTGCAGCCTTTAGAGATTCCGGTGTGGAAATGGGAACAGATCACGATGGATCTCATTACTAAACTCCCAAGGACTCCACGTGGAAATGTTGCTATTTGGGTGATTGTCGATCGTCTGACCAAGAGTGCTCACTTTTTGGCCATCAGGGAAAGCTCCTCGGTGGAGAAGCTCGCAGAGATTTTCGTGCGAGAGATTGTAGCCAGGCATGGGGTGCCAGTTTCAATTGTCTCTGACAGGGACACCCATTTTACCTCCCGATTTTGGGAGAAGTTTCAGGAGGAGATGGGTACGCGGTTACACTTTAGAACGGCTTTCCATCCACAGACCGACGGGCAGAGTGAGCGTACTATTCAGACACTCGAGGATATGCTTCGGGCATGTGCCATTGATTTTGGAGGTAGTTGGGATTAGTATCTTCCTTTGGCGGAGTTTTCCTACAACAACAGCTTCCATTCCAGTATTGGCATGCCGCCATATGAGATGCTGTATGGTAGGAAGTGCAGGACGCCCATTTGCTGGGGCGAGGTTGGTCAGCGAGTATTAGGGAACACTGATATTGTGCTGAAGACGACTGAGATGATACAGATGGTACGAGATCATTTAGTTACTGCACAGAGTCGGCAGAAGAGTTACGCCGATAAGAGACGATCAGACTTAGAGTTTCAGGTGGGAGATTATGTTTTACTGAAGGTTTCGCCTTGGAAAGGGGTGATTCGATTTCGTAAACGGGGAAAGTTGGGACCCCACTACATTGGGCCTTACAAGGTCATTGCTCGAGTGGGAAAGGTAGCTTACCGCTTGGAGTTACCTGACGAGCTGAGCTTGATCCACAACACATTCCACGTGTCTCAGTTGCGGAAGTGTGTGGTGGATGAGTCTGCGGTGATTCCTCTCGAGGATATTCAGATTGATGAGTGGCTTAACTACGTAGAGAAGCCGATTGCCATTATTGATAGGAAGGCTAGGGCCTCGCATAACAAGGTAATTGGCTTGGTGAAGGTCCAGTGGAAGCACCGAAAGGGTTCCGAGTGGACTTGGGAACCCGAGACTGAGATGCGGAAGAACTATTCGGAGCTGTTTGCGGACGTAGACTTCGAGGACGAAGTCTAATTCAAGCGAGGGAGAGTTGTAAAGCCCGTGTCCCGGTATGGTTTATTTTTTTACGCTCTTATTTTTTTATCATCTTTCCCTAGCGAATTGTTAGTAACGGAATGTGACGGGGAAGACCTAGCATGTTAAAATATTGTGTAACGGCTCGTGGGCAAAACCTTGTTTAACTTTTGCAATGTTTTGGAAAAAACCAGGGACCAAAATTGTTTATGTTGCAAACTTGCATGGGGACCGGCCTTAAAGGGCCGACCCCCT
Organism: Saussurea involucrata; assembly: GCA_033807775.1. NCBI lineage: Eukaryota > Viridiplantae > Streptophyta > Magnoliopsida > Asterales > Asteraceae > Saussurea > Saussurea involucrata. The sequence goes on from CM066322.1 coordinate 168,050,378, forward strand.
CCCCTTCTTCTCGTTTTCTTGCGAAGCACACAAACAGCACCTACAAAACCCTAATTTCTTCTCCTCCTTGCCTTCATCGCCGAACCCCCTCCCCTTCCCCTTGTTGCCGCCGCTGACCCACCTCCAAGCCGGCGTCGTCGCCGCTGTTTCTTGCCGGCGACGAGTGAGCTGCAGAGAAAGAGAATAGCGAGAGAGTGAGAGAGGAGCCAGACGTTGGTCGCTGCTGTGTCGTCATCGAGGTAAGGCTCTCTCTCTTCCCTTGTGTCTTCTTTCTTTCGTCGTCTTCAACCGCAAACCACCACTGCCGCCGCTGCAGCCTTGGCTACCGTCGGTGTTGCCATCGTCGTGCACCACCAGATTGGTGGTGGCATTGTGCGAAGTCGGGGATGATAGGTCGAGCATGGGTGTGTGTGCGGCCGTGTGGTTTTAATGGTGTACCCGCTGCCTCGTCAGTTTGTTTTACCGAAACCACCATCGCCAGGTTCCGCCGTGCACCACCAGTTTGGTGGATGTGATGGCGAGTTACGGCTGTTAGGATAGGCTCGAGTGTTTGGGTGGCGAGATAGGTTGGTTGGAGCGTCCGTGGGGTCTCGCCGGTTTCTTTTACCGAATCACCACCGCCGGTGGTGGCTGCCGCAACCGCCGCCGTCGACCACCACTGCCGGAGGTGGCAGTGGGTGGTGCTCGTGTGGTTGAACCTTAGATGCCTAAACCCTAGTTGCAAACCCGAAAACCCTAAACCGTTTTAAATGTTATCATTTTATGTGAATCGCCCGTTTTATCCCTGTTTTGTAAAATCCGTAGTTTAATCTAGGAAACTCGGGTTGAGGTGAAACCAGTGCACAAATCTCCCAAATTGTGTCTACTGAGTTTCTCGTGTTTTACAGAAAAATTAACAAGGCCTCTAGCTAGGGCCAATTTGGCAATTAGTACAGACTGGTCCGGATTTCCTGATTCGGGTAGTCTGTCTTAGAAATTTCATATAAAATAGTAGGGACCTCGTATGAACGCATGCGATATGTCCCTGGAAACCTAAGACATAGATCCTTCTATTTATGGAGTTATCTTGATGGTTAGATGGGTTTAAAGGGGGCTAAACAGGTCACGAATAGACCTGTAGTTTTAGACTAAAAACCAGGAAAGTGCACGTTTAGATTTGTAGTTGTATTTCGGGTTGGGACTTCACTTTAATGCTTGTTAACACTTCTTTAGGTGGAAAGAAGTGAGTTGGAGTGGACGGGCTCTTATTGCTATTCGTGGAGTTCTACATTGCTTTCTAAGGTGAGTTCACTCACTGCGTAGGATAGAGATCGTATGCGCGCTGCTATAGTTCGTATGTGTTAATTGCTTTGTTTGTGTGTAGAACTAGGCCGAGATAGTGTCTAGTATGAGATATTGGGTGTCGTATGAATCTCGGGGAGACTGAGGACTCGGGGAGACCGATGAATGCGTACACAGGTGTGGTATGAACTCGGGGAGACCGAGGGATGACTACTCGAGGGTTGTATGAATTCGGGGAGACCGAATGATGCATGCATGGGGATGCTTGTATGAGTTTGCTTGTATTATTAAACTGCATGTTTTGGTTGTGATATCTATCTGCTGATAGGGTGGTGTCGATATGATTGATATCGTATGCATGTGTTTGAATTCACTAAGCTTTGTGCTTACTCTTTCCCTACAAATTACTGTTTCAGGTACGAGTGGCAGCAAGGCGTGACGGTACACACTGGCGCTTTGAGAAGACCTTTGTCATTAATTATTTGAGACTTAAGTTTAGATTTATTACATTTTCCGCTGTGTTGTTTTGGGTGGGTTATTTAACTTAACGGTTTTTTTGATGAAACGTTTATTTGGGCCTAAACACTTATGGTTTTATTTAATAAAATGGTATTTTTTAAAAGTTGAAATTTATTGTAATTTTTGGGATGTTACATACGAAGTTTGGGTTATCAACCTCCAGAGAATGCCCCACTTACTGGCTCATCCACCTTTAGACGGAACTACCTACCTAGAATATACTACTCCATATGCTCAATCTTCAACCGTTGTATGACCTCAAAGCATACCGGACTAGACAAGACAAACCTATCCACACTGCGCATGTTTCATGCATTTGTTTATAACCACAATATTGACTATGGCGTCTTGATATGGAATGAGATCGTTGAGCTTGTCGTGGATCAGTTAAAACCAAAGATGAGACGAAACTTCGTACCATTTCAGCGTTTCTTCCAGATCTTGATTCATCAAGCTATGGTAGACAACGATCAGATTCCAAGACGAGAGAATCACCCCAGAGGCCCAAGCCTGTACATGCACTACCTAAGAATGCCCAAGCAGATCAATTTTGCCCACATCGCCGTTCTACGTGAAGATCTACTCGCTTATGCTGACCAACAGTCTAGGGTAGTTAGGCAATATAGGATAGATAACGCATTGATGGTCCAGCCAGAGCCGGAGGGACCTACCCACGATGCAAATCTTTTAGGCGGTGAGGAAGTCCATGTCGAGGGGGTTCAGGAACAGGGGGATGTTCCTGAACAACGAGAGGTGAGGAGAACGAAAAGAAAGGGAGTTGGGAGAAGATTACGGACTGTTGGCCAAGCATCTTCCTCGAAACCAGCTCAACCACCGCCTCGACCTCCTCCCCAGATCTTTGATGACGATGTCTCATGGGATGAAGCTTATGCCGCTGCATCATCCTTTGATGATGATGCAGTTAATCAAGACGATGAGATAGAACCCTTCTTTCCTGCCTTTGACGATGATGATGACGATGATGACTCAGGTCATGACCCTTTGGTGAATTTGATTCCTAGACATACGGGAAAGAGACCACGTGTTGTGAGTTCGGATGCTGATTCCACTCGGAACACCGAACTTCTCGACACTGCTACTGATGCTGCGGGTCCTTCATCTGTGAATGAAGAAGTAGAAAAACAAGCAGAAGTAGAGTTAGTTAGTGGTGAGAATGAGGGGAGAAAAGAAACGAGTGAAGCTGTGAAAGAGTCAGATAAAGTTTTAACTACTGACTCTCCCCACACCGATCCGAGCCGGGTAGCCACATCTTCTACCAACGAGCGTACGTCGCCGTTGCGTATTGAACAAGTCGTGGTCCGCCCAGCCATGCATAGCACAGCCCCACTAAGCCACTCATCGGCATCTCAATTTGCCGATGTTTCATTTTCCACAGGGGATCAAGCTCAACTGCTATTAGAGACACACTCGGTGTCTTCTGGTATTGAACCAGGTAGGCTCCTGCCCCGACCACCGCCTTTTATTCCACGCACATTGAGTCTAGGACCATTTGGTAGAACATCCTTTCCTAGGACACAGTCGTTGGAACAACACCAAGTTGCGGGCTTCCGTGCCCCAACCGGAACACCCAGAGTGAGGCCGCCATTCGTTGGTGCCCCACGAGGACAGGGTGGAAGTCCTGTCATGGTCAACACTTTGCCAGCCATGAGCATAGGCAGTACAGTTGCTACAACCGCTACTTCAACCGGTAACCTAAGTGGTCCGGAAGTTAGCTCAATTTTCCCAAATTTTCCTCATGAACAGGTTATACAGATGCTCGGGCCATATCCTCATTTTATTACTCTACCATTACTGACTTCTGCACTAGGTACTATAGACAGATCGTACAAGCAACATCGTGCACACATGCAGAGAACAGTTGATCAGTTAGCATCTGAAGTCAGCCGAGCCATAAAGGGCAAACATATAGCTGAATCATCATCCACTCCTCAAGATCCACCATCCGACAATCAACCTAACCCACAACATCCATCATCTGTACCTTTACATCTTATACCTGAAGACCAGCTTAAATCTGAGTTGTTATCCTGCCTTTTAGCCAAAAGCGACTCTAGTATGTTGGTGCAAGTGTACCCAGTTTTAATATTGTGATATATTTTTGGTACACATAAAATCACATCTCCATATTTATTTTGATGATTACAAAACACACCGCATTCTTTGTTATCTAACAATTTATCCAAGTGTACAGTTCTTGATGAACACAAAGTTTTTATCTGAAGGGTTCAAGACGGAAGTTTTACGTCGTCATTATTGTGTATATTTAATAATGATAAACACCCTAAAATAATATACCACTTGGATATTTCTAAAACCCTATGCTAATTTTAAAATAAATTAAAATACCTTTATGGATGTACTTGTGGACAAAGTTCAACTCTCAAGGTCTCCCATCTTCTCAACAATGTGCTGGAACACAACAAATGAAAAGAGAAGATGTCTTCTAGAAGCCATAGGTTTTGTTGTTGATTTCTCATTGGTTGATGCTTCAAGTGGTTGCCTCCTTTTTTCTCTATAAATAGCATGCAGGGGACGAAGACCAATTAACAACTTTCACAAATCTGCATTTGATCAAGACTCTGCAGATCCTCTCTTCCACTTAAATCACTTATCAAAATTATAAAATATTTTTTGGGTAAGAAACCTTGAGTTGATAGCAGATTAAAATCTCTCGATTAGTTGAATCAGCAACACAACTCAAGTGATTAAACTCTCTAAAAATATCCAAGTGATAAACATTATACAAGAGTGATTATCAATATTAAAATTATACACCTCTTGTAAGTGTTTGAATAGAGTGAGTGATCCATAGAAATCTCATCAACTGAAGTAGAGATATCCGTGATTATTTTTTTTGTATTAAGGTTTGTGTTCTACCGTAAAGAACACGTTCTTATTGGATCTCCGAGAAGTGTTTTCTCGAGATGGACTAGCCAACCACGTGATTGGTGAACCACTTTAAAATATCGGTGTCAAGTATTCTCTTTCCTTTATCTCTTTATTTTTACCACTGTGCATTTAATTATATCTGTTTATATAATTGTTGTATATTTATTCTTTTATACTCTGTTGTATTTGTACTGTCTTTTATACCGTATTTATTTATAAAAAGAATTTTTGAAAGTAAAAGATTTTAAATACAACCTTACCCCCCTAGGTTGTCTAACAATTGGTATCAGAGCAGGGCTTTCAAAATTTTCTGCTTAAATATTTTTTAATGGCTCAACAAACTAATATTATGTTTTCAAAACCTCCTATGATAGATACTGAAAAGTTTGGCATTTGGGCCGAACTATTTGAATGTCACGTTCGTGGCAAAAATCAAAGAATTTGGGATATTATAGAAAATGGGAATTTTAATCCTACTATTGTAAAAGATGATCTTATTGTTGATAAACCTTTAAAAGAATGGACTCCCGCTGAAGAATCTCATGTCTGTTTAAATTTTGAAGCTAAGAATATATTATATGCTGCTTTAACTACTGATGAAATTGAAAGAGTATACATATAAAACTGCAAATCAAATCTGGAAAAGTTTAAACAACACTCATCGTGGAAACACACAAGTTAAAAGTTCTAAAATAAACATTTTAGTTCATGATTATGAATTATTTGAAATGTCAAAAGATGAGTCAATCGACTCAATGTTTAAACGTTTTAACCTTATTATGACTACTTTGAAAGGATTAGGTCGCACTTATCCTAATGAAGATTACGTAAGGAAAATCCTCCGAGCACTTCCTTCGGAGTGGATGGCAAAGATTACATCATTAGAAGACTCCCGTGATCTCTCCCTAATGAAGCTCGACGATCTCGTCGGCAATCTTAAAGTACACGAAATTGCACTTAAAAGAAACAAAGATCGGGAGCAAGTCAAAAAGAAGTCGATCGCTCTTAATGTCTCAACTCCGAATGACAAAAAGAAAAAGGAGGAAGCTAGCACTTCAAAAGATCAATCCGATAAACTCAACGAAGTCGCTATGTTGGTAAGAAACTTCTCTAAATTTTTTACTAACAATAAATTTTCTAAAAATAGCAGATTTCAAAGAAACGGTAACTACCGTCGTGGCGGTGAAAACCGGAGTCGCAACTTCCATAAAAGAGAAGATAAAGTGAAGAAAAATGACGACTCAAGTGACGACGAAAAAGCCAAACCAAAGAGAGGTTATTGTTACTCATGTGGTGATAAAGACCACTATGCCAATGAATGTCCTAAAAAGAACAAATTTCAAAATAAAAAGGATAAAGCCTTCGTTGGAGGCTCGTGGAGTGGAAGCGAAGAAGAAGACGAATATCAAGCTATTTGTCTTATGGCCGAAAGCGACGACGAGGTAAAATCTTGTTACTCAGATTACGCTAGTGATTATGAAAATGAAGATGAAAATAATATTGACGAATTATATGAATCATTCCATGACATGGCCGCTCTTGCAAATAGGTATCAAGATGAAATCTCAAAATTAAAAGAAACCGTATCTGCATGTGAAAAGAAAATTAATGACGGTAAACAAAAATCTGCAAATGATATGGATATAATTGCTAAATTAGAAACTAAATTAAGTGAAAAGGATTTTTGTAAATCTTGTGATATTCTAAATAAAAAAATTGCATGTTTAAATAAAAAGACACATGAAGATATTATATGTACAAAATGTGATATTCTTAAAAATGAAAATGCATGTTTAAAAGCTAAATGCAATTCATATGAAAAGGACAATCTATTAGCTAAAGCATTTCAAAGTAGTAATGAAAAAGTTCTTAACATGCTAAATATGTCTAACCGTATAAAATGTAGAAAAGGTATTGGTTCCGATGCTTGCAAAGAAAAATGTTCTTGTATGCCAATTAAAAGATATTTTGAATCACCTAAAGTAAATACAAGAAATCGATATATGCAAAAACCTCCGTATGTACCTAAAATGAATAATGTAAAATATATACCGAGAAAACCGTATGCTCGCATGTACCATGATAAATATTCTAGACCGAAAAATAATGCGAATATAAATGCTTCTTTTTATGTGTATGATAAATACAATCGCAAAATTAAAATGGTAAATAAATGGATTCCAAAAGGAATGTTTAATAATGATAATCCCGATGGTATGCGTTTATGGTTTTAAATATGTTACATATATATGCAGTTCTTTTTAATTCTATATATAATATATTTTCTTATATGTATTATATATAAATAATATACTTTTGTATGTACTTTTTGTTTATATATACATACATACGTACTACATATAAATATATATTTGTTTTGTTTAAATTTTTTATTGTTTATATATTAGGTTTGACTTTCTATTTACTTATATATATATATACCTCATATATACGTATATCATACATATATTTATATATATTCTATTCAATTCTTTTGTCTTACTTATATATATAAAAGACTCTAAGTCCTTTATATATTTTTGTTGTTGTCATCTTGAAACTAATTAAGAAGGACCCACGAGAAATGGGGACCATAAAAGTTACATCCTTATTATTGTAGATAAACCTTGATATGGATTGGATACTCGATAGTGGTTGCACTCGTCACATGACCGGAAATAGCAATCTCTTTTCATCATATGAGTCATGTGATGGTGGACAGGTAATTTTTGGAGGAAATTCCAAAGGAAAGATAATTGGGAGAGGTACAGTTTCTTGCAATAATGTTAAATTTATTAATATTAATCATGTTGATAATTTACACTTTAACCTGCTAAGTGTTCGCCAACTTTGTAAAAATGGTATAACTGTTTTGTTTGAAGAAGCTTCTTGTAAAATCTTAAAAAACGGCAAAGTTCTTTTAAATGGTTTTGTAAAAGGAAATTTATATATTTGTAAAACTGTTGTAAATGAAAATGTTTGTTTATCTTCTGTTTATGATAATTCTACTTTATGGCATAGACGTTTGGGTCACGCTAATCTTAGATTAATTCAAAGTTTAAAAAATAAGGAGCTTGTGAGTGACCTTCCAAAATTAAAGTTTGATAATCTTTTTTGTGATGTTTGTCGTGTCGGCAAACAACATCACGTTTCTCATAAATCAAAAAATGTGATTTCAACTCAAAGAGTTTTAGAACTTTTACATATGGATCTTTTTGGCCCTATGGCGATTCAAAGTTTTGGAGGAAATTTTTACACTTTGGTTATTGTGGATGATTATTCCCGTTATACTTGGACTTTATTTTTGAGACATAAAAATGAGGCTTTTGAAAAGTTTAAAATTTTGGGAAAACGAATTCAAAACCAACAAGGTTGTACGATTGTTTCCATACGTACGGACCATGGACGTGAATTCGATAATGATGTCCAATTTGGTGCCTTTTGTGATAAACATGGTATAACTCATAATTTTTCGGCTCCTCGAACACCTCAATCTAACGGGGTTGTTGAAAGGAAAAATAGAACGTTACAAGAAATGAGTAGAACCATGCTAAACGAACATCAAGTTCCCCAAAAGTTTTGGTGTGATGCCGTTGCTACCGCGACCTATGTGCTTAACCGTGTCCTAATTAGAAGTATCCTAAATAAGACACCCTATGAGCTTTACCGTGGTAGAAAACCTTCCTTAGCCCACCTAAAAGTTTTTGGATGTAAATGTTTCATTTTAAACACCAAATCCTATCTAACCAAATTCGATGCCAAAGCCTATGAGGGAGTGTTCCTAGGTTATTCTTGGAATAGCAAAGCCTATAGAATCCTAAATAAGGAGACCATGGTTGTAGAAAAATCCCTAAATGTTAGCTTTGACGAGAGTCCTCCCAAACCGAGTGCACCCTTAGCAAATGACAATATCCGTGAGGGAGAAGTCTTAGCCCAACAACTTAGTACCTTGGATTTAGGTACCCAACCTTCCACAAATAATATTGAATCTAGTGATGCCCCTCCGTGTTTTATTCCGCAAGGTGTAGATGATCCTAACCTTAGAACCGCTCGAGGCCATCCCGTAGATCAAATTATAGGTGACCTAAACCAAAGGACAACTAGATCACAAATCCATACCCATTGTGCTTGTAACGTCCCGAAAATTACAAGCAAGTTTAAATTTTTAAATTAACAATTCATTGATAACAACTCATTAAATGATCCCAACGTTTCGTTTGCAAACACATAATTAATATCTTTATAAAATAAAACCAGCGGAATAAACGTTTAATTATCAAAATCATAAAGCAACCAGCTCTCCTCGCGCGCCAGTGTGTACTCGTCACGCCTTGAGCCGCTCGGACCTGAAACCACAGTTTATTGGGAAAGGGTAAGCACGAAGCTTAGTGAATTCCAACACATGCGCAGATAGGAATTATATACACATCACCCCTATCCGCACATAAGCAACAACATCACAGTTACATAAAACGAGTAAACGCCTACAAGTAATTATGTATCCAACACCTCAGTACCATCGAGGCCTCGGTCCCACCGAATTGTAATGTATCCAACACCTCAGTACCATCGAGGCCTCGGTCCCACCGAATTGTAATGTAACCAACACCTCAGTACCATCGAGGCCTCGGTCCCACCGAATTGTAATGTAACCAATACCTCAGTACCATCGAGGCCTCGGTCCCACCGAATTGTAATGTAACACATTTATACCAAGCATTCAAACCAATCAAATATTACACACCACAAACAACTAGTTCACACCACAAAGACAGTAGTACATACAAACTATTATGACATGCATACAACCCCTAACTACACAGTGAGAGAACTCACCTCGAATGCGCGCCCAGCTTAATAACACAATTCAAGCTTCACAATTACGGTCACTTCCCAGCACCTAAATGCATGTTAAAACGTGTCAATACGAGACCCGGACCCTATGACACGACACACGCTTAAACCGTCACTAAAACTAAATTCCGTTCACCCAAAACAGGTCTGTTCGGGACCTGTTTCGACCCCTTTAAACCCAGAAAATTTACAATATTATTTCGTGACCAGAAAGTCCTCTGAGTTAGGGTTCCAAGGACATATTATACGCCTCCTAACGATTTTTCTACAATTTAATACGGATTTTACAAAAACAGTTTCCAGCACAGCGAGATTCAGCACCTTTCAGTATAAAACGACAATTCGACCCATGCTACGTCCCGAACTGGATTTTGCACAAAACACAGAAACGTTTCTAGACTCAAAAAGGGAACTTTTGACACCGATTTCACCCCAAACCGAGTTACGAGCAGAAAGTTATGGTCTACGAAAAACAGTGGCAGATTCTAGAATTTTGCACATAAAATGACGAAACACCGAACTTGCGACCACTTTTTCGCCCAGCTAGAGACCGAACCAGTTTTCCGCTAAAACACGGAAAACGTGCCCGACCCTGAACTTGAACCATGGGCGCCAGTTTCGGCTCAAACGGAGTTACGACGGAAAAGTTATGATCACACGAAAACTGGACAGCACACTTAGAATTTTCATAAAATCACGATTTATAAAAACGGTTTGTACGATTCGGCTTAAACGATTAAGTCACGGGTTAAGGGCTCTACAGTGACTATGGTCTGGTCACGGCCACGCGCCACCCACTGCCATCTCCGGCAGTGGTGGTCTCCGGTGGCGACCGGCGGCGACGATTAAGGTTTACGAATTCGGCGATAACATATGAAACGAAATCCTTACCCTATCCCGACCTCCAGCATACTACGCGCAAACTGCCGCCACTCGCGGTGGCGCATGACGACGGCCACACCGCCGGCAGCCAAGGCTGCGGCGGCGATGGCGGTTCCGGTGGCGACGAAAAGAAGCAAACGAAAGGGAACTTACCCTACGACGGAACTCAGCAGTTAACGTACGGAAATCCCGATCACCGGCTGCTCCCTATCACTCTCGCTACTCCCTCTCTTGCTGCTGTCTCTCTCTCTCTCGCCGGCAACAATCACGACGGCGCTGGTGGTGTTGCTGGTGGTTCACGGTGGCAGGAAAAAGAAAAAAAAAGAAGTTGATTCCCCTTCCCCCCTTGCGTGCGGCACAACCAAAAAGAAAAGAAAAGAATGCTTAGGGTTTTGGAATTTCTCATCTCTTGTTTCTACTTCACGGCACCCACATCTTTCAACAAAAAAAATGGATTTCTACAATAAACTGCATGGGCCGAAACCCAATATGGGTTTTTGGCATTTGTCACAAATGGCCCTTCAACTTGCAAGCCTCTCACTCCTAACCAAAAACAATTAAAGGTAAACATTTTAAATTATTAAAATTAATTAATAAACGCACCGGGACACGGGCTTTACAACTCTCCCCCGCTTGAATTAGACTTCGTCCTCGAAGTCTATGCCCGCAAATAGCTCTGGATAGCTCTCCCTCATCTCAGCCTTAGGTTCCCAAGTCCACTTAGAACCCTTTCTGAGTTGCCACTGGACTTTCACTAACTGGAACCTAATTTCTCACACCGTCTAAGAATCTCCCGAATACTTCCTTACTAACAACACTCCTTCAAGAACACTGAAAACGCGATTGGAAGAACACTCCAACCATCGGAATCATTCCTAGTTAAACGACTTCGGTTGTCTCCCAACCTTAGATGATTCATCCTCCCGAGTCAAATCTCAAGCTCTAACCACTCTAAAGCTGCTCACCAGTATACTCTACAGGGTACTCGATTACGATCCCTCCTATCATTAATTGACGATTAACTTCTACGAATTCTAATAGACTCCAAAGATTTTCAATAACTTATATTAACAAAACATCGACCCCCTGCCGAACATCGGTCCAACCGATTACAATAACAAACATCGGCCACCCGCCGAACATCGGTCCAACCGATTACAATAACAAACATCGGCCACCCGCCAAACATCGGTCCAACCGATTACAATAACAAACATCGGCCACCCGCCGAACATCGGTCCAACCGATTACAATGAATCACATAAGCGTGGTATTATCCTAGACACTAACTCAAATAGATATCCCCCACAACCAAATCAACTAACACACACGTAGGTCATTCTACCATAACCATCCATCACAAGTGATCATTTCAGGGTTACTACTACCACCACCATGATTATCTTAAAATCGGCTACAACTCTCCGATTATACTAAAGGTGTTTGGCCTCAAGCCCAAAAGTCGACACCTAAATATACCACCTACCTCAAAATGGTTGATGTGCATTTATTCTCTTATTAACAAAGGGCATCAATCCCTTAACCGATACTATTCGGCCTACAGTACCAACGCGCGTGGAATATCTACCTTCCACCGTCGACGTATCATCCACACTTGCTCTACGAAGCCAAGTCACACCGGATCTACCTCCCAGGTAAGTGCCCACGACTATATCCTCCTAGTACCTACTGGAAAGTCTAGGTTAAAACACATGAATATCGGGGTCCCACCCCGAGATACCCAACCGACCATTACCAACGACTGACTAACGTGCCTAAGGATCCAAAGCAAACAGCCTACCAACAACATGCCTATTCCGGATTGACTCACTCACCCAAACATGTAAATACTCGACGTGCAATGAATGCCAAACGGTGCGACAAAACAATTCATCAACAAGACTCCACCTCGAGTCATTAAAACCGGGCAATTAGCCCATGACAAACTCCAAATCAAAACCGAGCAAAATGCTCCACGCTTGCTAGACCCATAAGTCGGTCAAAAACACATTTAATTAAAGTTTAAGCAAGCGATACTCTTAAATAGCATTAGTCCCAAACTCGACACGAGCTAAACAAAAGGACTCACACCCTTAAAATTCTCAAAATGACCCATATCACTTATAAACGCACTTCCCAAATGGTTTACAAAATCATTTACAAAATATTCTCAACGTCAAGATTTTTCATTTCAAAAAGACCGTAAGCAATAAAACTACTATTACCAGGTCGGTAGTTACGCAAAACTGGACACGCTCGTCCCACAGAGGAAAATCATGTTGAAAATCGCTCCATTGTAGTTCAGTTTACTCACACAAAAGCAAAGCGTAATAAATAATTTCTTTAAAATGAACCGCCTCGATTCCAGTATGGATTGACTCATGACGTGCACTTAAAGTAACCGTTTGACCTTAAACAGGGTGCGACAAAGGTGTGTACATAATTTAAATTAAGTTTCACGACATTTGATTCAAAAATTCTTCTTTTTAAATCATAAAATGACGTGGCACAGGGTTCTCCACAAATTTTCGCGCGTCAGCTAATCACACAAAACGATGACACGGTTTACAACTATATTTTGTTAAAACACAACTGTCTCGTGTAAGTTTCAAACTTGAAGACAGAAACCAGTCCGCTTCTATTAATTGGAAATATCGACTAAAACCTCATAAAATCTCAAACTGGGGGCAGGCATGCAAGCTTGTAACACTTCCTTAAAATTTTCTTGCAATGACACAAAAGCTCCAATTAACTCACATCAAATCTCAAAAGGTGGGGTTCTTTAAATTGATTTCCAAAATTTCCCCAAATGGTCACATAAACAAATAAGATATGCACCTCGCAAAATTAAACCCACACGACTCAACATGCCGTAAAACAAAACTTCATGGACCCTAATGAACTCAATGACTCTAAGTCAATAAAATAGCACCATACATTGTGCCCCCAAAGTCAAATTGCCAAAGCAAAAGCATGAATGAGACGCCAAAATCCCAAAAATCTCTTCCCACGGTAAAACCATAAAACAACATTGTTTAACCAACTTATTTTAACCAAATCACCCAAATAGTCTTATACAGACACCGCGGGATGTAACTTTCCGTCTCAACTCTAACATATGTGGAGGAATTCCAATGTTAAAGTCGTAAACCGTAGTCACTTGCCCAACATTTTAAACACCACAAAACACGGATATCATCATACCCGAAAGAACCGTTGGAAATAATCAATGATACAATTTTAACAAAGTTTGCAACTCTCGTGATAAAAAGGTTTCATGCACTTTCAAAACCATAATTCGAAATCTTGTGTGTGTACTAAACATTTCCCAAAATTCCAAAACACCATCTCTAAAAGGATTTGAAACACCAGAAGTAGTTAATGCAATTTTATTTTCAAAATAAACTTCGTGCATGACTCAATCGGCATTCCACGTCTCGACTCATACTCCTCCAAACCTCTCCAATCCACTATCGTCCTCCGAACATTTAACCTCTTAGGGCAAGTTGGGAAATTACGTCAAATAATCCCTACGATTTTTCCTCAAATCCAAGTCGGCTCTATAAGCCTATGGCTCTAGCACAATCTCCCATCTTGGCCCGAAATGATCTGCTTACAACAAATATCATCCTTATCGTCACTCCAAGTGACTAATACTATAATCGTCTTTCTATTCCAACGACTACTAGTTTAGAACCTTCAACACTACCCCAACAACCATCCCATCAAAGCAAGCCAAGTACACACATGTACCAGTGGATCTACTATAATTGTCTCCCCTCGTGACGGCTATTCAGGGTAGATAATACAACGCGTTATTAGCACATAATAACTCATACTAACAACACTCACGCTCAACTCCTTGGATTCCTCGTGACTTCCCCGACTCGAGCATTGATCCTGTGCTTCCGGTAGTAAGAGCTCTACTACTACCTTCCACACCTATCATCGCTCGCTCCGAGTCTCATCCCGAGGGTCCAAGTAGTTTCTCGCCGAAACTGTACACATAAAATAATTTATCCACACATGCCAGTTCAAGAACATATCCTAAACAGGCAACTCATACAACTACTGTATATATAAAACCATCGGTCTCCCCGATCAGACAGCCACAAATGTATACTTAATAAACCATCGGTCACCCCGATCATACAACAACAATTACATATATAATTAACCATATGCCTGTACCAGCATATATATACATCCACCCTTCCTAGCTCCCTAGGAATTTCCTCTTATCCCATTACCCTTGCTACTACCGAATCCCTACTAATTATAACGGGTGACCTCGCGAATACCCGATTATATGCAGTGCGAAACAAATAGACAGTCGAATACAAGAATCTATCCTAGAACGGTTGGACTCAAACAAGAGCTGCGCAATAGAACTAAATCGAATATTCTAAGGCTATAAATCTCTTACTGCATACAACCTAGAGGGCAATCACTTAGTAACCTATCATAATTCGCATAAATTCCTAATAGCAAGTAGTTCAACATACATCATAGTGTCCACAACAGGCAATCTAGCATGCATACTCTATGATCTAGAAAGCAATAAAACACTAAGTACTGTACCTTTTCCCTTGGCTCCGGCTGACTGTACACACTGCGCCATCGATCACCGTTTCTCAAACGGGTTTTCCTTTCTTTTATTTTCCAAAAAGATTTAATAAAGAATTTGAAAATTTCCCAGCCGCAACTTGAGACCAAACACACCGAGGTGCGTTTGATTCACTCAAGCTGTGCTCTGATACCAAGTTGTAACGTCCCGAAAATTACAAGCAAATTTAAATTTTTAAATTAACAATTCATTGATAACAACTCATTAAATGATCCCAACGTTTCGTTTGCAAACACATAATTAATATCTTTATAAAATAAAACCAGCGGAATAAACGTTTAATTATCAAAATCATAAAGCAACCAGCTCTCCTCGCGCGCCAGTGTGTACTCGTCACGCCTTGAGCCGCTCGGACCTGAAACCACAGTTTATTGGGAAAGGGTAAGCACGAAGCTTAGTGAATTCCAACACATGCGCAGATAGGAATTATATACACATCACCCCTATCCGCACATAAGCAACAACATCACAGTTACATAAAACGAGTAAACGCCTACAAGTAATTATGTATCCAACACCTCAGTACCATCGAGGCCTCGGTCCCACCGAATTGTAATGTATCCAACACCTCAGTACCATCGAGGCCTCGGTCCCACCGAATTGTAATGTATCCAACACCTTAGTACCATCGAGGCCTCGGTCCCACCGAATTGTAATGTAACCAACACCTCAGTACCATCGAGGCCTCGGTCCCACCGAATTGTAATGTAACCAACACCTCAGTACCATCGAGGTCTCGGTCCCACCGAATTGTAATGTAACACATTTATACCAAGCATTCAAACCAATCAAATATTACACACCACAAACAACTAGTTCACACCACAAAGACAGTAGTACATACAAACTATTATGACATGCATACAACCCCTAACTACACAGTGAGAGAACTCACCTCGAATGCGCGCCCAGCTTAATAACACAATTCAAGCTTCACAATTACGGTCACTTCCCAGCACCTAAATGCATGTTAAAACGTGTCAATACGAGACCCGGACCCTATGACACGACACACGCTTAAACCGTCACTAAAACTAAATTCCGTTCACCCAAAACAGGTCTGTTCGGGACCTGTTTCGACCCCTTTAAACCCAGAAAATTTACAATATTATTTCGTGACCAGAAAGTCCTCTGAGTTAGGGTTCCAAGGACATATTATACGCCTCCTAACGATTTTTCTACAATTTAATACGGATTTTACAAAAACAGTTTCCAGCACAGCGAGATTCAGCACCTTTCAGTATAAAACGACAATTCGACCCATGCTACGTCCCGAACTGGGTTTTGCACAAAACACAGAAAAGTTTCTAGACTCAAAAAGGGAACTTTTGACACCGATTTCACCCCAAACCGAGTTACGAGCAGAAAGTTATGGTCTACGCAAAACAGTGGCAGATTCTAGAATTTTGCACATAAAATGACGAAACACCGAACTTGCGACCACTTTTTTGCCCAGCTAGAGACCGAACCAGTTTTCCGCTAAAACACGGAAAACGTGCCCGACCCTGAACTTGAACCATGGGCGCCAGTTTCGGCTCAAACGGAGTTACGACGGAAAAGTTATGATCACACGAAAACTGGACAGCACACTTAGAATTTTCATAAAATCACGATTTATAAAAACGGTTTGTACGATTCGGCTTAAACGATTAAGTCACGGGTTAAGGGCTCTACAGTGACTATGGTCTGGTCACGGCCACGCGCCACCCACTGCCATCTCCGGCAGTGGTGGTCTCCGGTGGCGACCGGCGGCGACGATTAAGGTTTACGAATTCGGCGATAACATATGAAACGAAATCCTTACCCTATCCCGACCTCCAGCATACTACGCGCAAACTGCCGCCACTCGCGGTGGCGCATGACGACGGCCACACCGCCGGCAGCCAAGGCTGCGGCGGCGATGGCGGTTCCGGTGGCGACGAAAAGAAGCAAACGAAAGGGAACTTACCCTACGACGGAACTCAGCAGTTAACGTACGGAAATCCCGATCATCGGCTGCTCCCTATCACTCTCGCTACTCCCTCTCTTGCTGCTGTCTCTCTCTCTCTCGCCGGCAACAATCACGACGGCGCTGGTGGTGTTGCTGGTGGTTCACGGTGGCAGGAAAAAGAAAAAAAAAGAAGTTGATTCCCCTTCCCCCCTTGCGTGCGGCACAACCAAAAAGAAAAGAAAAGAATGCTTAGGGTTTTGGAATTTCTCATCTCTTGTTTCTACTTCACGGCACCCACATCTTTCAACAAAAAAAATGGATTTCTACAATAAACTGCATGGGCCGAAACCCAATATGGGTTTTTGGCCTTTGTCACAAATGGCCCTTCAACTTGCAAGCCTCTCACTCCTAACCAAAAACAATTAAAGGTAAACATTTTAAATTATTAAAATTAATTAATAAACGCACCGGGACACGGGCTTTACAGTGCTTTCCATGCCTTTATCTCAACCATAGAACCTAAAACCATAGATGAAGCTTTAGGAGATGAGGATTGGATAATGGCCATGCAAGAAGAGTTAAACCAATTTTCTAGAAATGATGTGTGGGACTTAGTTCCTTGCCCTAGTAGTCAAACCATTATTGGCACAAGATGGGTCTTCCGTAACAAGGTAGACGAGAACGGTGGAGTCACACGAAACAAGGCACGTTTAGTTGCCAAGGGGTACAATCAACAAGAAGGTATAGATTATGATGAAACCTTTGCACCGGTTGCAAGGTTGGAGTCTATTCGAATGCTTCTCGCTTTTGCAAATGCTAAAGATTTTAAATTATTTCAAATGGATGTTAAAAGTGCTTTCTTAAATGGTATTATAAATGAGGAGGTATACGTTTCTCAACCTCCCGGTTTTGAAAATTTTGAAAATCCGACACATGTTTATAAATTGAAAAAGGCGCTTTATGGTTTAAAGCAAGCTCCGCGTGCGTGGTATGATAGATTAAAAACCTTTTTAATTGTAAGTGGTTATATTATGGGTAAAATAGATAATACTTTATTTGTGAAATATGATCAAAATGATATTGTAGTTGTGCAAGTATATGTTGATGATATTATTTTTGGTTCCACTAATGAAAAACTGTGTAATGAATTTTCTGCGAAAATGACAAGCGAGTTTGAAATGAGCATGATGGGAGAGTTAAAATACTTCTTAGGATTGCAAATCAAACAATGTGAAACTGGTATTTTTATTAGTCAATCTAAATATTGTAAAGATATGTTGAAAAAGTTTAACTTTGAAAATGTCAAACCCGTTGAAACTCCAATGACCACAAACTTACAATTATCTCGTGACGAGGAGGGAAACGATTTTAATGAAAAGATTTATCGTGGTATGATTGGTAGTTTATTATATTTAACTGCTAGTAGACCTGATATTATGTTTAGTGTATGTTTATGTGCTCGTTTTCAATCTTCACCTAAACAAACTCACTATGAAGATGTCAAGCGTATTTTTCGATATTTACGAGGTACTACTAATCTTGGCTTATGGTATGCAAAGAAACCCGAGTTAGAAGTAACGTGTTTCACCGATTCCGATCTTGGTGGATCTATTGTTGACCGAAAAAGTACTAGTGGGGTATGTGCCTTTATAGGTCTCTCACTTGTATCTTGGTTCTCTAAGAAACAACAATCCGTAGCTTTGTCTACCACCGAAGCGGAATATGTAGCCGCCGCAAGAGCATGTGCTCAAGTCCTTTGGATGAAACACACACTTACCGATTTTGAGGTACACCTAACCAAAATTCCAATTATGTGTGATAACTCAAGTGCCATTAACTTAAGCAAAAATCCCGTGTTACATTCTCGTACCAAACATATTGAATTGAGACATCACTTTTTACGAGATAATGTTCAAAAAGGCCAAATCGTGCTTGAAAAGGTTGATTCGGAAGATAATTTGGCCGATATTTTTACTAAAGCTCTTAACAAAAAGGCTTTCTTTAAATTAAGACTTGGTTTAGGCATGCTTGAGTATAACCCTTGAGAAAATGCCAACTCTCAAATACTTCATATTTTGAGGGGGAGCATCTTTCAAGGGGGAGCATAGCGTCTTTCCTAACCCTTTTTGCTTTGACAAAAGGGGGAGAGAAACCGAGTATGCTCTCGTGTTTAGCGTTGTGTTTGTCATCATCAAAAAGGGGGAGATTGTTGGTGCAAGTGTACCCAGTTTTAATATTGTGATATATTTTTGGTACACATAAAATCACATCTCCATATTTATTTTGATGATTACAAAACACACCGCATTCTTTGTTATCTAACAATTTATCCAAGTGTACAGTTCTTGATGAACACAAAGTTTTTATCTGAAGGGTTCAAGACGGAAGTTTTACGTCGTCATTATTGTGTATATTTAATAATGATAAACACCCTAAAATAATATACCACTTGGATATTTCTAAAACCCTATGCTAATTTTAAAATAAATTAAAATACCTTTATGGATGTACTTGTGGACAAAGTTCAACTCTCAAGGTCTCCCATCTTCTCAACAATGTGCTGGAACACAACAAATGAAAAGAGAAGATGTCTTCTAGAAGCCATAGGTTTTGTTGTTGATTTCTCATTGGTTGATGCTTCAAGTGGTTGCCTCCTTTTTTCTCTATAAATAGCATGCAGGGGACGAAGACCAATTAACAACTTTCACAAATCTGCATTTGATCAAGACTCTGCAGATCCTCTCTTCCACTTAAATCACTTATCAAAATTATAAAATATTTTTTGGGTAAGAAACCTTGAGTTGATAGCAGATTAAAATCTCTCGATTAGTTGAATCAGCAACACAACTCAAGTGATTAAACTCTCTAAAAATATCCAAGTGATAAACATTATACAAGAGTGATTATCAATATTAAAATTATACACCTCTTGTAAGTGTTTGAATAGAGTGAGTGATCCATAGAAATCTCATCAACTGAAGTAGAGATATCCGTGATTATTTTTTTTGTATTAAGGTTTGTGTTCTACCGTAAAGAACACGTTCTTATTGGATCTCCGAGAAGTGTTTTCTCGAGGTGGACTAGCCAACCACGTGATTGGTGAACCACTTTAAAATATCGGTGTCAAGTATTCTCTTTCCTTTATCTCTTTATTTTTACCACTGTGCATTTAATTATATCTGTTTATATAATTGTTGTATATTTATTCTTTTATACTCTGTTGTATTTGTACTGTCTTTTATACCGTATTTATGTATAAAAAGAATTTTTGAAAGTAAAAGATTTTAAATACAACCTTACCCCCCCTAGGTTGTCTAACATAGTACATCTGAAGAAGTTGACTTAATTTCCTTACTTTGTCAACATACACCACCTCCAACCCAACCTCAAACTTCAACATCCACAGATACACAACTTCTTCTAGCAAACCAACTTCAGAAGCTAACCGACTTTATGACAGATATGACGAATGCTTTGATGCATGTATTCACCACAATCAGTAATAGGCTCAAAGTTGTAGAAGAAAGATGTGGTATTGAATCAGAAGTCTCTCAGAAAAGAAGACATGATGATCAGGATCCGCCTGATCAACATGAGGGGGAGAAGAGAGCAGGGGTTGGAGAGTCTAGTGCTGCTGCTTCTACTGGTAATGCTAATGAACCTGAAGCTGGGGGAAATACAGGTGAAGGTGGAACGGCGACAGATGTGGCACAGACTGTTGATACAGAAACACTTGTTCTAGCTGATGGACTAATCGGGGTTGAAAAGCCTTCGACTGCTGACAATAGAACGACAGATGTGCGGATGGCTGATGATATGCTTATCGAGATGATCTATATTGATTATGAGGAAGAGCCAGAGCGTTTGAGCCACAAGATAAAAGAAGAAATGGTTGATGCTTTGGATGATGAATTAGATACCACTGGGAATCAGGTTATGGAAATCGAATCTGAAGATAATACCCCACCATTGATAGAAACCGCAGGTCCAAGTTTAGGTACTTCAGCTCCACATGCACCGTTTATAACGGATGGTAAGATCAGAGATCGAGTACTTGAGGTAGAACTCCGCTTCTATCAAACTGTCATTGATGCTGAACCAAGGTACGTGGTGTTGATCCAAACCCTCAGTGATTTGATAATGACCCTCTCTTATATACTTAGTGAAAATTGTAAGTAAACAATATGTATCAGAGTTTCACTATCGCTGATAAGTACTAAGATCTTCCAGTACCGCTGATAGGAACTCTCGCTCTTTAGATTAAACATTCAGCGAAACTGTTCACCATAATACTCTGAGTCTGTTCAGTACTTATGGTGATCGCTGATAAGTTAGTTGTTTACTTATGATCCCTGAAGACAAGTTTCACGTCAACATAGGTTCTACGCTGAAGTCAAAGATCAAGCTCAAGAACCAGCGACAAGTCTCCTAATGAACTGATGCGGATCAGCGAAGACTCAGATTTGTCCACTCAACGTGAAGTATCAAGTACAAGACTTCAGCTATCGCTGAACTCTATCATTCGCTGATATAGAATGATAGATCGTTGAATCAACGAAAAGCTGATCATGAAGTCCTCCGTACAAAGTACTTTTGTCTTAACCACCCTTGCACGCCTCCGTACGATATGTCAGAAAAGAACCTCCTTATTGTCTGAAATCGTACAACCACTCTGATACTACACTGTTCATACATGCGGATACTTAGGTTGTCAACAAAGGTCAATGACATGCAACCAATCAGCTGTTGCCACGTGTAAAGTGTAAACTGCAATGCATTAAATGCATGCAGTATATAAGAAGAAGAACTCACTTCATTTTGAAGTAACTTGCTAACTCTGGACAAGTTCATCCTTCTTATATTGAGATAGGTTATTATTAGTAATTTCCTTCTCGTTCTTAGTGCAAGAAACTTAGTGTTCCAACTTGTTTAGATTTAGGATTTATCCTTAATCTTGTTTCCGCAACAAGCTGTAAATTGTTAATGATTTATCAATAAACAATTTAGAAAAGTAAAATCTGTGTGTTTGTATTCAACCCCCCATTCTACAAACTTGTATAGCCCTTCGGGACCAACAAGTGGTATCAGAGCGGATTTGTTTAATCTCATAAACAAGATCTAATCTATACTAAGATTTCTCTTCCTTGCTATTTCTGAAAAATGGCATCTTCTGACATTCCCAAGAACACCATCGCTGAAAACACTGCTGCTGATGAAACTGCTGAGGAAGTGGACATCCTCAAGGCTCCTCAGGTCAAGTTCTCTCTTGACAAGTTGGATTGGACTAAGGTAAACAACCTCTATGCGCTTCTCGAGTTTCCTCCTCGAAAGCAAGTCACACATCTAGATGATGCTGTGAAATTCCTCAAGAATTGCTGCATCTCCACAGCCCTGACCATAACCCCTCCCGCACATCAGCTCTTGCTATCACAATTCTGGTACTCTGCCAGACATTCTCAGCTACCATCAGCCAAAGACCCCTCCAAAACAATCGATTGCATCCTTTGCGATATCGAATATGGCACCATGAAGATCACCCCTGCCATCATTCGCAAGGCCCTCAGCCTTCCCGTAGCAACCAAAGAAAAATCCTTCGTTCCCCTCCCTGACCCCAAGAAAAACTCAGACAGAGAAGCCATCATTGCATTCTTTGATGCAATGGGCTATGTATGGGAAACTGGAAGGGATATGAAGCCCGAGAAGAAGCTGACCATTATAAAGAAATAAAAAATGCCCAGCGAGATGAATTTCATCTTCGCTCATCTGATCAGCTGCATGACTGCAAACAGCGGCTCCTCTGACCAAGCCGCTAAACCTCAGCAAGTAATGGGATATGCACTGCTGAAAGGTCTACATATAGACTGGGCATCGATCATCTATGATGACCTGGTGCTAAGAGTGGACTCCGTTGCTGACAGACTTCCATGGGTCCCATATCCTCGGTTCATCAGCGCCATTTTCCAAAAAGGCCTGAAGGAGAGCTACCCAACTGATGGTGACCTGAAACTCTCTCAGGTCGGCCCGAAGATACTCGACTTCAAACCAGTGGTGAATGAGGTACGTCTTTCTACACTCTTGACTCTTCTTAATCCTACCACCTCTTCTACTTCTGCAGCTCCCTTTGGCGGACAAACCCACCGCTGATACCCCAGCTGCAACCTCCATTCCTTATCTGAAAAGGAAACCCTCTGACACCCAACTTAGTTCCAAAAGAACTAAGATAACCAAGGAGCAACCCAAGCAATCTCCTGCTAAAGACTCCTCAGCTCCTCCTGTTGAGCTGAAGGAAAGTTCAGTGGTACGCTCTGCCACAGCTGAAAAAGCCACCCCTTCTATCCCAACTTCAGCGTCTCTAAACGCTGAGGTTACAAATTTGGAATCTACCCAACCTCCCTCAGTCTCTCAAAAGACTGATGAAGTGATTCTCCCTCCACTCATTTGGACACAACTCCAGTTTTCACTGCTGCACCTGTCATTCCTCCAGAAGCTAAAGGAACGACGGAAGTAGGACCTGCAGAGATGATCATACGTCCACGAACTCTCGCTGACGATATGGAACTTTACTCAGGAACTCGTGATTTTGATGAATTCACCAATCCTCATGCAGGTACTCACCAACCCCTATACACTGTTACTAAACCCCAAACTTCTGAGCTTTCCTCTGTTCACAAGTTTTTATATGTTACAGGTCCTAATTTGAGAGACATCAACACCTCTCTGAAGACACTAGAGACGTCGCTGACAGGTCTCACGTCTACTCTTTCCGGCAACTCTTCAGCTGTAACAACCGCTGGAGAGAATCTTTTAAAGCTTACAACCGAAGTCAGAAAGAATGCCTCCAAAGCTGATGTGGAGAAGGTTGATAAATCACTCGGTGATTTTGCAAAAGTTCTAGCTGACATCTACACATACTACCTCGACATCAAGAAATCAGTTGACACCATGTCCAAAGAAGTAACAACGCTGAAGACATCGGTTGGCACACTCGAAGGTGATATGCCTGCTGTAAAGGCTGATGTCAGTTCAGTAAAAACTGATATGAGTTCTGTGAAGACTGATGTCAACACGATGAAGAATGACATCTCTTCAATTCAGAACTTGTTGAAGCAGATTCTGACAAACACGACCGCCCCTGCACCTCCATCTTTTACTTCGGCGGATCGTGTTGAACTTGTGAAGATCAATCCTGGTATTTCTGGCATAGAAAACAGATTATCAGCGATTGAAATCTGTGTGGGGATCCCTGGCCAAGAAGACAGGGAAACCACACGAGCTGCTGAATCTTCTCATTCCTCCCCCAGTCATCATGAAAAAGAGGGGGAGAAGAGCGCTGAAGACCCTTCCAAGAGCGCTGAAGACCTTTCCCATGATGAATCTATCAGGGGAGAGAAGAATGAAGACCTCACCTTCACCGAAGAGGGTGAGAAGACTATTGAAGCTGAAGCAGCCGCTGGACCTCAGGGAGATGAACACCCTGAGGGAACCGAGAAGCTCGCCTCTGTATCTGAGGGGGAGCAACTCGAAGAAGAAGCTGAAGAAACTGAGTCTGAAGCTGAAGATGAAGAAGCCATCGACTTATCTGATGATGAACCATCCTCTTCTCCGAAGAATGATGATGACGAAGATGACGATGATGATGATTCTTTTATCATCAAGCCTGCTCTGAGATCTAAAGCTCTTAAAGGTATTCTGATAAATGAACCTACAGGGGAGCGGACAAAGACAACGCCATCAGCATCTGAAGCTGACAAGGGCAAAGGAAAAAGTGTCGCTGAAAATGAAAATCTGGTGATCTTGCTTAACAAGCCGGTTTGTCAGGTACATTAATCTTACACAACATCCCTCCTCTATACACTATCAGTTCTACACTCCATAAACCTCCATACACGTTATCCCATATTCTCTCTCTCTGTTCTACCCATGTTCTTACTTATAAGATCGCTGCGTTTCAGCTAGTCCTCTCCCCTGTTTGAGGATATCGCTGAAGTTCCTACAGCTGCGACTTCAACAATAATTCCAGCTCCCAACGCTGAAGCAATAATCCCAGTCTTGGATTTGATCTCTGAGACTGATGAACCTGAAGAACAGTCTCTCACTCACAAAAACAGACCTTCCTTGGCTCCTCAAAAGCTAAGTGAAGAGGATCAAGAAAAGAGAGATGCAATGATCAAGAGACTCGAAGATCAGCGAATCATTCTAAAGCGTGATCAACTTCCTACTGTTTCTCCAAAGTTCAGAATTTCCCAAAAGGAATACAAGGAACACCTCAGAGCTGAACGCCTAATCGCTGAAAGAAAGGAAGCTGAAGAAAAAGACAGAGAATACGCCATCAAGCTTACTCAACGATCAATAAAAGATCCCAAGCTGAAAAGAGTTCCCATTGATGTTCAACGTCAGCTATGGGATGATGCTCAAGAGATCGTTAGAGAAAAGACTAAGGTCTCTGATACGACTTTGGAATGGGCTAAACAAATGCTGACCTATCGATCTAGACCATCCAAAATCATCAAAGTAAACATCAGAGGAAGACTGTACGCCGACGTTCCTGTTGTTGAAGTGGATGTCTACAGAGAAGACAAAACCAAGCAAACTTTCTATGCTGCTAGCTTAGAAATGTTTGGTCTCTCTGAATGGTTAGAAACAAAATTAGCCATTCAGGGATCGCGCTCAAAGTTCAAAAGCCATGTCGAGAAGATCTTAAACAAACAGATCGACCTGCTTTCTTCTGCTGTGGATATTCCTCCTACTCTTCCTCCTCAACAAAGAAAAGTCTCTGCTAAGGAAAAGAAAGTATCTGAATCAGGTCCTCCTATACGAAATGAAACAGGTATTGGTTTCTCTCGTGCTGAAGTTCTTGGCCCTGATACTGATCTCTCAGCACTTGACACCTCCCTACCACCTGGAGAAACTTTCATTCCTGGCACAGTTGTAAGTGATCCCTAAGGTATATTCTTTTTAGACTACTATGGAAATCATCACTTTCAACGTATCTCGGAGCTCCACATCGCTCCCATCGAACAACTCAGAGATCTCATATACTGGTGTGAAGTCAGACGCGACATCAAAGCTAGACACCTGAAGCCCTTGATTTTTGAAGAAGCTCTGAAGAAAAAGAATCAAGGAGTAGATGTCCCTGACTGGATGATTCCCACATCAAAGACCCTCGATGAACTTCTCATCAAGGAAGAACCTTTTGACGGATAGGATCGCCTTGTAATTCTTTCTATCCTTATCTGTCTACATCTTTTGTACTTGTAATTTTATTCGCTGTACTTGTAATTTTATTCGCTGTACTTGTAATTTTTCCACTTCCCTCTGTAATCTTTACAAAGTTTAAAGAAAAATTTCAGCGAACGTACTTTACTCCATCAGTACAGAAAAGATCCCAGAAAACAGTAAAATGGACAAATATTTTATGAGTTCTTTTTATCCTTATGTTTTCATTAAATAGCAATTTTCTCTGTTGCTATGTCATAATCAAATAGGGGGAGATTGTTGATCCAAACCCTCAGTGATTTGATAATGACCCTCTCTTAAATACTTAGTGAAAATTGTAAGTAAACAATATGTATCAGAGTTTCACTATCGCTGATAAGTACTAAGATCTTCCAGTACCGCTGATAGGAACTCTCGCTCTTTAGATTAAACATTCAGCGAAACTGTTCACCATAATACTCTGAGTCTGTTCAGTACTTATGGTGATCGCTGATAAGTTAGTTGTTTACTTATGATCCCTGAAGACAAGTTTCACGTCAACATAGGTTCTACGTTGAAGTCAAAGATCAAGCTCAAGAACCAGCGACAAGTCTCCTAATGAACTGATGCGGATCAGCGAAGACTCAGATTTGTCCACTCAACGTGAAGTATCAAGTACAAGACTTCAGCTATCGCTGAACTCTATCATTCGCTGATATAGAATGATAGATCGCTGAATCAACGAAAAGCTGATCATGAAGTCCTCCGTACAAAGTACTTTTGTCTTAACCACCCTTGCACGTCTCCGTACGATATGTCAGAAAAGAACCTCCTTATTGTCTGAAATCGTACAACCACTCTGATACTACACTGTTCATACATGCGGCTACTTAGGTTGTCAACAAAGGTCAATGACATGCAACCAATCAGCTGCTGCCACGTGTAAAGTGTAAACTGCAATGCATTAAATGCATGCAGTATATAAGAAGAAGAACTCACTTCATTTTGAAGTAACTTGCTAACTCTGGACAAGTTCATCCTTCTTATCTTGAGATAGGTTATTATTAGTAATTTCCTTCTCCTTCTTAGTGCAAGAAACTTAGTGTTCCAACTTGTTTAGATTTAGGATTTATCCTTAATCTTGTTTCCGCAACAAGCTGTAAATTGTTAATGATTTATCAATAAACAATTTAGAAAAGTAAAATCTGTGTGTTTGTATTCAACCCCCCCTTCTACAAACTTGTATAGCCCTTCGGGACCAACACGTGGCCACTGGAGAAAGAGTAGCAATCATGACTCCGTATCTAGAGACCCTGAGGAAAGAATTATATGTACGGGATGTTCAGCGGATCAACTTGGAGAAAGTATATGGGATTGAAGATTGGCCGTCACTGAGGAAGATCGAGTTTCTGTACGTTATGAGAAACAAAGACAGAGGATCAAGTGCTAAAGGTTGAATCTCTAAAACTACACGATGTATTTTATCCTGAGTTCACCGTTTTGAGATCAGATGGTACTTAATGTGTGTTCTCGGAGGCTGACTTCAAGAGTCTGAAACTGCATGATCTTTTATGTCATTACAACCTCCTAGCCACCCGTCCAGAGAAGAAGATAGAATACAGAGCTGCTTACCAAAGTGTGAGGAAGTTTATGAAGAATATTCTGAAGTATTCATACCTCACTGACTTTCAGATGGGTTTGGAATCTTTTCAAACTCATGTGAACTTAAAAAGACCAAACAGACGCTTATCTGATATTCAAGGTATCCCCGCCTACACTGTACTGAACAAGCCTGAGCTTGGGGTTGTTTACGTTGATACTGACTCACAGAAAAGATTTATGAGAGTTATTGAGATCAACAAGTACTGTGAGGGTACTTTGAAAATTATTCTGGTTCACTTGGAAAGTAAGCTTCATATGGATGCGAATGGAGAGGTAAAACTCACTGAGAAAGAAAAGAACTTGATCAACCAAGTGATTGAAGCCATCTCCCACCGGAAAGACTACCGTCTTGAACTGCGAAGATTCGAGATCATCTTTGGTATTCGAAAGAAGAATGTGACCCCGGTGGACGTCTAAATCTTTTGCTCTACATTGGTACAAAGGGGGAGAATGTTAGTGCTTAAATGTTATTGTACCAAGTAGAGGGACTATTTTTGTAATAGAGCTATTCTATACCCTAGGTATATATAGTTTGCTATTTTTCCTTTTGGGAAATTAGGCCATCCATCACACACTAGCCACACACACTTAAGAGAGAGTTCTTCATTGTAAATGTGAGCTATTGATTCTTTAATGATATAGAGATGGCTTCTTTGATGTTTATAGATTGATTACTTGTTCTGGGATCACACATATTATACCGAAGTACTTTGAAAAAATCATCTTTTAACATATTTGAAGGAGTGACCGTAAGTTGTTCGAACCAATATAGTTTTACACATAATTCAAAATCATGGGTACATTTACTTAAAACCTTGATTTCTAATGAAACACTAAAAACATTTATTTAGTAAATAGCAAATCAAGAATAAAACAAATAAATGTGGATGACTACGCGAGTTACAATGATATATTATAAAAAATAATACCCAAATGTTATATTAGGTTGTACATGAATTGTGTGAAAGAAATTCTTGCAAAAAAGTCAAAATGTTATATTGAGAAAGGAGAATTATATAACATGGTTAGGTTTATTTGATGATTGGCTTTCATATTCTTGGACGTATTTCGAGATTTCCACAGTTTGTTTAAACAGTAATTTTTTTTATTTTAATTGTGTCATGTCTACAAAAATAAGTGTAAAAAATCGACAGAACATTAAATATTTTAACGATAAACAAAAGTTTAATTATCACAAACCACCACATGAAAGTTATTTTTATAATTATTTTACAAAAAATAAATAATATATTATGACTACTTATTTTTAAGGAACATTAACTCAAGTTTCTCCTCCTGAAAGGAACTTTTACCCACAAAAATTATTGCACATAGTGAAAAAGAATGTGTGAACAAACCAAAAATCAGTTAAGTGCGAGGAGTGAGTCTGAGACACTTTGGGATCGGATGTGTTTAGTCCAACAATCGCTCACAAAGATATTTGCCAGTCTTGGGAGTGACTTCGAAAGAATTTCCATTAACCACCATTCCAATATTAGCTTTGTAACGTCCCACTTTCCATAAAAGGTCAAAGTCATAAGATTAACATTCAAATTGCATAACTGAGCTTGTCCTTACATCAATGCTAAAACATACTTAACAAAACTTTAACGTTAACATTAATCATAAACAGCAGAAGTCTCTCTAAGCCACAGCCGTGCACTATCTAGACATATCAATCCAAAACTGGGAGCCTCATGAGCACCATTGCTTCCAAGCCGTCTCTAGTTCTACTTAGAAGAACTCGCTACACGCTTACCTGAAAATGGTTTAGTTTTGAAAAGCGAGGGTTAGACCAAAAGGTCTAGTGAATTCCCTTCGAAAACAATATGCAAAACAGTTGGAAAACATTTATCAATAAACTATAATGCATCATCATACAAGGTACTGCACTGTGTGTGGATCACAAAAACATTTCGCGATCGGGGTTCCATCAGGTTCCCTTCCCGCCCTCCTTGGAGCCCACTCGGACTCCCCTCTACCGGATAGGAGGGAAACAGATTCCAACCTACCGGCATGTCATACATATCCAAGGGATCCTCAGATCCCGATAACCTCTCTCTGACCCCACAGTGCAGACCGACACCTCATAACATACAAGTACGTTCATGAAAACATGTAAGTTAAGGTATCCGTACGTCATGTCTTTCATTTCTTCATGCTAAACATTTCATTTAATAGAACAGATACGTTCGTGAAAATCATGCAATCAGTTCATAACATTTCATGCTCGATAAAACCATAATCAGTTAAAACATATATCAATTTGCGTCGTAAAAGGATTTAGGGAACTCACCTGATAGCAATTTCCTTTCTAACCTTGTGTCCCATTCCGTTCGTACACCTAATTCATAATTTATAAATTAATTAGATGCAACTCAATTTTGTACCTAAACTTCTCCTCTTAACTCGACCTTAAATAATTAAGGATCGTCGACTAATCCGCGGATTATCTTATAACATTTTCTAAGCCCAATCTTTAATTACTTCTAGCCCAATAGATTTAATCCTACTTGAACAACTTCGGTCCCAAAACTCACACCCAATGGGCCTGCCATACGTAGCCCAAGCTACATGGTAACACCCTCGACCCAGCACCCTTCGGCCCAACAACCTACGGTCCAAGTCCCGATATTGGGTTGGGTGACTAAGTCCCGGTACAGCCAACCCCCGGTACCACCCTTGGTCCCGGTATACCGACTCCCGGTACGGACCTTGGGTCCCAGTGTACCGACTCCCGGTACCGACCTTGGGTCCCGGTGTACCGACTCCCGGTACCCCCTGGTCCCGGTACTCGCGAACAACAACGAAACCCACAATCGCCAAAACCCGATTCCTTCCTAAATACATAAATTTGTGAGGGTTTTCAGTTCCAATTATCCTTTCGCAACTACGTTTCACGCTACTCAAAACAATCCAAAATCCTAGTCGATTAGTTACACTAGATTAGAGGCCAAATTAAATGGTTAAAACCTTCCAGTGTGATCTTACTCCTTTACACAGCTAAAAAGAGGGATTGATCCCAAAAGAGGAATTTTGAGCTTAAGAAAGCTTAATGAAAGCTTAAGAGTTTAACACTTACCAATTTTAAGCAGAAATGAAAGCTTAAGATTACTCCTTAAGAGCAGAAATGAAAGCTTAAGAGTTTAACACTTACCAATTTTGAGCTTCTTCTCAAGACGAGTTGATGCCAAGCTTTCTGTCACTGCTTCTTTATTTCACCACTCAGCCGCCAAAGGAATAATCAGTATTGTGCCAACCCTAGGGATTTGGTCTCTTTTATAACTTCCTTACAATGCAAATAAGTCCTTTGATTAAAACTTTCATTTCTTACATTTTGACCACTGAACTTTCAATCCTACTTGATTTGGGGTTGTTACAAGCTTACAGAAGGAAAAAAACGATTATATAAGAAAAAAGGGAACATGGAAGGAAAAAAAAGGAGAAGACATAAGAATAAAAAAACCGTTCCTATCAAACCAAAAACATATATCTCATTGTTTTAGTCATGATTTCGATTCTACCTCTTAATCGAACGCCTCTGCGATACAACTCTTCCTCTCCATGACTATCTCCTTTGTTGACTCTCCAATTCCAGCTGTGTAGAAAAATATGTATTATGATGTAGCTCTCCAATTCCATGGTAGAAAAATATTATATGGAGAATGTCTCCTATGAAATGTATTTATTGAGGAGTAAATGATAATTAATTGTTAGGGAGCTTGAGAGTAAGGGAAGAGAAAGCCAATAGGTTATTTGAGAGTAATGAGAAGTTTTTTAACTAAAAAAAATCAAAATTATGATAAAATAGAAAAAGATGAATGAAGGTTTCTCATGATGCCACTAAGCAACTCTATGTTTTGCTTTTATATATAGATATAGATTAGAGAACACGGCGTAAGAGAAAGCAATAACAAAGAGAAAAAGACAAGTGTTGTTGGGAACATATTTTCCATATATACATATATGTATTTATATCTATATGTATGTACGTATATAATATTTGTGTCAAAGAACAAAGAAATCTAATATATCTTCAATGGAAATTGGTCCCTAACTCCCTATTGAGTATTTATTCACAGATGAATGGAATAGGACTACATGAAAAGCGACATAACAACTTATAATTAAAGAAGCTGTGACAATCAGGTGTACCTTTCCAAAAGTATCATGATCCCACACTTCACACATTAGCAAATCACGCAATCCATCTTCGATAACAAAGTCAAATGTTTGATTCCATGTGTTATTTATACCCTAAAAAAAATCATCATCACAAAAGGAACATATCGAATCAAAAACGTTATATCATGAAATATTGTAAATGATTATTTTTCAAGTTGTCCTTTTTGGTCATTTTACGTGCTTATTAACGTGACTTATCCATCATCTAGTTTGACGAACATAGCCTAAATGTAGCTATACTTTTGGAACACATGGAGTATGAAATAATGCTTGGCCACATGTTGTTCTTGAAGCTTTCAAAACCGTAGATATCAAGGACCCCAATTTGTCCCAACTCGGTGGGGAACCCGGTCTACCAGACCAGATCGGGGCTGGGGATTCCCCGCTAAAACAGGTCCCGAGGATCCCCAGTAGGCTCAAACCGGGGTCAGGGCCGGCCATCATATCCCTTAACCCGCCCATACCCGGTATATATATATATATATGTATATGTATGTATATATATTGTTTACTTTAAATTGTATATATTATTTAGTATTTACCTTTTTTCCAAAGTCCCTATTAAGCAAGGGCCTACTAACACTTGGGAGGGGTCCCATGCACCCACTTAATCGATTATAGCAAAAGGAAAAAATGAGTCGTTAAAGTGGTGCACCCGCTTAATTCTAAGTGTGCTCTTAAATAAGTGAATACGAAAATCATAACAACAAGCTGCTCGTGCGGAGATGGTTGTCCTAACCTCCTCTCTATAAGGTCTTAGGTTCGAGACCCATCATTTCTTTGTTTTTTTATCTTTTATATGGTGTTGTTATGAAATTTTTAGAAACGAAAGGATGCTTTGAAATATTTTAAAACTGAAAGGACTAAACTTAAACTTTAATAAAAAGGAACTTATAAAATAGAAGGGTGTTGTGAAATATTTTGAAACTAAAAGGGACTAAAATGAAATTTTTATTAAAACTTATCAAAATTTGTTTCTTTTTTTTTCTTCCAATTTACCCATTAATCTTAAATTTGTTTCTTTTGTCTCGTTCTAATAACAACACATTTTTATTAAAAATAACCTAATCAAATTGAACAATTATTACTTTGCAATGAGTTTTTATTTCTATCTTTTTAAAATATTTAAAAATTAATTGTTATTCATCTGTATATGATGTTATTAATTTTATTGGTTTGGTTATATGATTTATTTGTTTGTCCTAAATTTGATACTAATCATTAGCGCTAAATTTAATATTAGTCATTTGTCCTAAATTTTATATCAGTCTTTGCCTTAAATTGATCAGTTATAATGTTATACAATTATGTTTACATGATTTCATTGATTAGTTTACATGAGTTATTTGTTTGTTTTGAGTTTTTATAGTTGTTGTCTTGTTGATTTTAGTTAAATTCGTATAGTTGATTTTAATTTGTAGAACATTCTATTTATTAATCTAGTACTAAGGAATCCGAAATATTCCTTCGAAATCAGGCAAAAAAACTAAAAAAACTCTTGAATTCAACAAAAGAACTTAAAAAATCATAAAATCAAACCAAAAAATTGAATTTTTTTTCTCGAAATCAACAAAAAAAAATCTCTCGAAAATCAACCAAAAAACCTTAAAAAGTCCTTGAAGGCGGAATTCGGCTAAAACACATCGAGCGAATTTGTGGACATTTGGTCCAATTTAAAGGCACCCGCTCAAGGAAAATCCTGGGTCCGCCACTGCTATTAAGTTTAGCCTCATCCAGTTTAGAACTGGACTTCGACATCCCTTCGATTCGACAACATTTTTGTAGTCTTCTCCACCATTGTAAATTATCGTTGGCTTTAAGTTAGCTAGAGTTTTTGAGTGGCAATATATATATATATATATATATATAATGTGTGGTCTTTTTAAAAGGGATATAATGTATGGTTTTAAAGCAAGTAAGAAATGTTGATGATATGAAGCAATTAGTAGCACCTGGAGTTGGTATTTTCAAAAGATTATGTTTTTGCAGACTTTATTCCAAACAAACAGAATCTTGGCAGCAAGTATATCAACAGAATCGGATCCGACAACACATCCTATGGACTGTTTCTAGATCCACACTTCTACCTATTTCTTTAAGTTTCATAGGCTTCCTCTCTGTTAGAATTGTAGAGTCGATTGATAGAGAGACACGAGAGATGGCTGAATCGGCCGTTTTCATATAATGAGAGAGTAATACAAGTAAAGTGTCTAACCTAGACAAGGAACCCTAAAAGCCTATTTATACAAAGAGAAGTTACAGCTAATTACATAAAAGACCCTGAACTATACATATTGACATTTTAATACTCTAACATCCCCCCTCAAACTCAAGTAGGGGAAGAATGAGACAAGTTGAGTTTGGAAACGAGAGCCCGGAAGCGCCCTGGTAGATGAGCTTTGGTGAAGATATCGACCGTCTGATCAATGGTGGAGATTGGAAAAAGTTTAACAGTCTTGCGGAGGACATGTTGACGAGTGAAGTGGCAGTCAATCTCTATGTGTTTTGTGCGCTCATGAAAGACATCGTTATGAGCAATCTGGATGGCACTGGTGTTGTCACACCATAAGGGTGTTGGTGAGAACTGATGAGCACCCATATCAGAGAGTAGCCAACGGAGCCATACGAGTTCTTGAGTGGTGTCGGCTAAGGCTCGATACTCAGCCTCGGTGCTGGAGCGAGCTGTCAGGGATTGTTTCTTGCTGCGCCAAGAGATAAGAGAGTCTCCAAGGAAAAAGCAATAGCCGGTGGTGGAGCGACGGTCGGTTATGTCACCATCCCAGTCAGCATCTGAGAAGGCACGAAGCTGTAATGATGACTTGGATGAGAAATGAAGACCGTGGAACATGGTTCCTTTGAGATACCGAAGTATACGAAGGACAGCAGCATAGTGATCTGAGCATGGTGCAGCCATAAATTGGCTAACAATGTGAACGGCATAGGCAAGATCTGGTCTAGTAACAGTTAGATATACTAGAGAGCCAACAAGTTGACGGTACCGTGTCGGGTCTTTCAGCGGGGTTCCAGCATTCGGAGCAAGATGCAGATTTTGCTCAATAGGTGTAGAGGAAACCTTGTTGTCAGTAATCCCGGCCCTGGATAATAGATCTGATACGTACTTGGCTTGACAGAGATAGATGCCTGAGGAGTCTGACAAAACTTCAAGGCCAAGGAAGTAGTGGAGCTTGCCGAGATCTTTCATCTCAAAACAGGAGCTGAGAGACTTTTTGAGATGAAGGATACCTGTAGAGTCACTGCCTGTAATGATCATATCGTCAACATACAGCAGGAGTAATATAGTACCTGTGGCAGAATTCCGAGTGAACAAACCAGAATCGTAGTTACTCGGAGAAAAACCCAAAGATAGAACAGTATTGCTGAATTTTTCGAACCAGGCACGAGGAGCTTGTTTGAGACCATAGAGGGCCTTGCGAAGGCGACAGACATTGCCCTGTCGAGAGGTCACACCGGGGGGTAGTCTCATGTAGACTTCCTCTTCGAGATCGCCATTTAGGAAAGCATTTTTGACGTCCATCTGATATAGGGGCCATTTCTTGGTGGCAGCGATGGCTAGAAGACTGCGAACTGAGGTGACACGAGCCACAGGAGCAAACGTTTCTTCGTAGTCAATGCCATATTCTTGATTGAAGCCTTTGGCCACAAGGCGAGCTTTATAGCGATCGATGGATCCATCAGACTTGGTTTTGATTTTGAAGACCCATTTGCAACCAATGGGAGACTTGCCTGGTGGAAGAGGAACAAATTCCCATGTTTTTGCTCTGTCGAGAGCCTGAAGTTCCTCTGTCATAGCTTGCTGCCAGACAGGATTAGAAGTTGCTTCCTTATAAGAGGTGGGTTCATGAGTAGACAGCAAGGTAGCATAACAATGATAATCACGAAGGTGAGTAGGAACTTGTCTTACCCGATTGGGGCGTCTTACCTCATCTGATGGTTGGGAGGTGGTAGGATCCATAGACTCTGCAGAAGGCTCGGAAGTAGGCCGGGGAGTTGGTGTAGATGATTGATCATGGTCAGCGGGTATAGAGGGTACAGGCAGAGGTTCAGAAGTAGGCCGGGGAGTTGGTGTAGAAGATGCGAACGGTTCAGGAGAAGGCTCAGACGGGTTAATAGAGGGTTCAGGTGATGCGGATGCGGAAGGTTCAGGTGAAGGCTCAGACGAGTTAATAGAGGGTTCAGGTGATGCGGAAGTTGGTGGAACAGATGATGGGGAGAACAAAGAATCTAACTGGAGAGAGTCTAAAGGGATAGATGTGTCAGTAAAGAAGGAAGTGGAAGAAGGGATAGGGTCCTGAAATTTGGACACCGTGGAGAAGGGAAGATGTTCCCAGAAGGTGACATGCCTGGATATACGAAGTCGCTTAGAGATTGGATCCCAACAACGATATCCTTTATGTTCAATTACGTAGCCTAGGAAGCAGCACAGGCGAGAACGAGGTTCAAGTTTGGTGTGTTCATGAGGTTGTAGCTGAACAAAGCAAGCACAACCCCATACTTTGAGGAGTTCATAGGGAGGTGAGACTCCATAGAGAGTTTCATACGGGGACTTTTGATTGAGGATGGGAGTCGGGTGTCGGTTGATGGTGTAGACAGCCGTGAAGGCTGCTTCACCCCAAAAGCGTTCTGGACACTTGGCTGAAATTAGTAGAGTACGAACAGTGTCAAGGATGTGACGATGTTTGCGTTCGGCACGACCATTTTGTGGAGAGGTGCCAGGGCAAGAGTATTGAGAGAGAGTGCCTTGAGATTGGAGAAATGAAAGAAGAGATGATTCTTTATATTCCATGGCATTATCCGCGCGAAGAATCTTTATGGGTTTGGAAAATTGAGTTAGATTTTGGGTAATTTGGAGCGGTTTTTCATAAGATAAATCCATGTAAAATGAGTATGATCATCAATAAAGATTACAAAGTATCGGGCACCTCCCATAGAGGGGTGTGGTGCTGGTCCCCATACATCAGAATGAATAAGATCAAAGGCAGAAGCAGATTTAAAATCATTAATTTGAAAAGGTAAAGCATGATGTTTTCCAAGTTGACAAGATAGACAAGAGACATGTTCAGAGGAAATGTTTCCCAAAAGTCCTGAACTAGCTAAAACTTTCATCCTAGCTAAAGATAAGTGGCCTAAGCGTGCATGCCATAGCTCAAAAGACGGGGTGTTGGAAACTGAAGCAGCAAAATTGGATGCAGGTAACGGAAGGCGGAGATAGACCACTTCAACCATCCGACCAACTTTACGGCCTATTCCAAGGATCTGCTTGGTCTTGGGATCCTGCACAACACAACCAGTAGAATGAAATAAGACTATTAGATCAGCTTCCATAAGCTGAGTGATAGAAATCAGACTCAGTGATAAGTTTGGTATATGCATCACATCAGGTAATTGAATATCAGGTGTAGAAACCGTTCCACTGAAGGAAACCGGTAAGCGAGTGTTATCAGCAGTGCGGACAGACGAGAACAGGCTGGAAGGTTGTTTTGAGACAAAACCTTCTGCCTTTGGTGTCATGTGATTACAACATCCAGAATCAAAAAGCCAAGGGTTACCTGGTGTGGTTGCATTGCAGCCAGAGTTCATACCCATAGAACCTGTCATAAGCTGCTCCATGAGCTCTTGGTTTCGGCGCATGAGTTCCATGAGATCAGATGGTGATTGGTTGTTGTTCGGTGCTGCAGGTGTTGATGATGGGTACTCCTGAGTGATGGAGCCAGCAATGGGTTGCGACTTGAACTGTTGTTTTTGATTACCTGAGTGCTTTGGGTATGGGCATTTTGAACAGTCAGAAGCATAGTGACGAGGCTGTGATCAAAATTATAAATGAGGGATATGCGTCCTATAACTCTTAACTTTTTATCAAAATCTCTACAGAGTAAAACCATATATAGACTAAACATACATGATACAACTTTGTATTTCTATATTTAAAGGTTTGGTAATTACTCTTATGTATTTACAACTAAGTCAATGATGCCAAAATAGCCATGCCCTCGGGAGGATATACATAGCTCAACTCATCTCCCTACATCCATGATGCCATAAGTGTCATCAGTCTAATGAAGCTAGTGGTTATCTGCTAAAATGCTACTCACCTCATCCCATGCAAATTGCAATATATATGACTAACATATAGTTTTTAAAAGTGTGACTTTCAGTCAAGCCTTAAATGCCCTCCAATGAGGATAAGATAGAAAAATCTTGTGAACCAAAATCAATAGCATCAATGAGTTTTGATGATGACAATGCGCAAATAGGTAATATTAGCTTGAAAATTTTCAAGCAAAAAAGAGTTACCAACTTTTCAAACTATCTTAAGTGGTTTTTAGTTGCAAACTAACCACCTTTCCTACAACAATATCAAAAAAGAATTGATCGAAATCAGAAAGAAAACCAACCTTAAAATCCACGACACGAACAATCATCGGCTTCGATTATTCTGGTGATCTTGATGTCCCTTTAATGCTCAACCAAGACGTTAACAAAAAAGTCAGATTCAATGCAAGATGTACAAAGCACATAAGCAATCAAGTTTTTCGAAAAGTACCAATTGGGCCACCACATTCCCAGATGTGACTATACCAGGTCCATATATGATTCCATGATGAACATCAACTATAGCACCCCTTCCTTGGCAGATTCTACAACAATTTTATCAGCAACAACCTTTGATTTCTCATACTCAGTACAGAAAGACTTTGGCTGAGTGTATCTACTATCTATCACCAAATAATACCATATTTAGCCACAACGTTTAGGAGTCAAAAGGACCCTCTAATTCCAATTAGGAATTCGTTGGCCCCTTTGAAACAGGGCTATCCAATTATGATCCTTGATTGTTCATCAACAATTGTTTTCAAGATAAGTTTTTTATTTATCAGGTCTTCTTTAACATCCCGAGAAATACAAGATAACCCTAATAGTGTGTGGATGGCTCTTTTGCTACAAACAGTTACTTTTGCCAAAATACAAAAACACAACACCATGTTTTGCAAGAATGAAAGTGAAGTGTCAAATACCAAGGTTTTATACCTCATTTTCACAAACCATGGTTGGAATTTTCGTAGGACCAAATGTTAATTTGCAATGTAAATTGCTAAAATTTGTAACCAAATTTGTCAAGGTTAAGGCTCAAACCCTTGCCACTATGTGTAATCTGGCCAAAAATTCAAATATTTTTTACTCTGGCCAAACAACTCATATTTATGTAATCTTGCCAAAATCGAGGATGAAAACGAAATTTATTTTATATAATCACCGGTGAGAAATCGATAAGTGAGGAGAAATGTAACCTGAAATTGAGGATGAAACGAACCAGAAGATTGAAGAATGAAATCGAACCAAAACGAACCAGCAATTCCCAGAAAACGAACCTGAAAATCGAACCAGATTATCAAACCTGTTAGAAGATGGAACCTGAAATCTGGACACAAGGCATCTTCGATGTTTATGGTTCTTTCTGCTTTCTGACTTCTATTTTACAGCAAAGGAATTGAGGAGAGTTTTGCTTCTATTTATAGAGGGAGGGGATGATGATATGGAGCAGAAGTGAGAGAGGATTCAGGGGATAACTATATACATTGGGAATAAAATATATATATATATGTGTGTGTAATAAATCTTATAAGTTAATGTCTTGAATACAATTTATAATGCATAATGTATCATAAACTAATGCACATCCCCTTAAAAATTCAAGATTACATATTGTATTGCCCTTGGTACAATTTCTACACCACCACCATGCCTCTTCCACTATGATCTTAATAGGGATAGAATCCTAAAGTAATTGTTGATGGATATTGTACATCATAATACGGATTAGACTAAAATGCATTTTTTTCACCAACGTTTATGGTTTTCAATGAAATTAGTCTCCAGAATTCTTTTATTACAGATTTCTTCTCCATGCATGCAAAATTTCATGTAATTCGTCCTCTTGTTGGAATTTTTCCCAAATCAATCCAATGATAAAACCATATTATTGAATCATTAAGAACGAATGACATGCCTGAATTCATTGATTAGTCGTCTTCTTAACGCGGAACCTTGACGATGAACGGATCGGGTGGAAGTGATGATATTCCTCAACCGAAGCCCTTAATGTTCTTTACCGAACGAACAATTTCTGATAGATGGGGTTTAGAAATCGTTCTTAGAAATAATTTCCAAAAAGATGAAATAACACAAAAACAAAATTATAAAACTTCAAATTTAAGTATTACGTACCAGTTTCTTTGCATGTCGGTAAATGGATATGTAAGGAAAGTAAGGAAATTGTTGAGGCTTGTGGCAAGCACAGTTTCCTTAAGACAGATTCGCCCTCTCTTCCGTGCTAGAGATTCGTGGACGTCTATCTCCCAGGATACAACAACAAGTGATAACTCTGGCAGCACGATCGTATTATCTAAGCGAACCAAACATGTGTCTTTCTCTATTACATGAATTTGATGGACAAAGAAAATGAGACCATGAACAAGATTTCCTTTGGTGTATCATCTCACAAGAATTAAAATATTTTGTTCTATTTTTCCGTATCTTTTCGTTAAACCCATTTTACGTATTTATAAGGGGTTAGAGGAGACTCAAAAGACTCCAAATAATCAACCCGTGATTAATAGCACTTAATAGAAGACTACTCGATTTCCCAAAATTTCAAATTTCATTCAAATATATATTAAATTATTATATAAAATAATAATTTAATCCAAGAACCCCCACGTGAATGAAATTGAGAAGCGAAATGGAATCAACGACACGAAAGTGTAATAGAGATATGTGGTCGATATTTGCATAGGATAGGTAGGCATCAACCTTTGAACCTTCCCTCGTGAAAGTATATTTACTTTTCTGGCTGACTAGTAGACACGATGTCCATGAACTATTCTTCCTTTCATGAAAACGATGATATACCTTACACAAACACCTTCCTAACATAGGTTAGGTTCTCAATGGTGTGTTCGTTATGGTCATGAACACTTGTCTGGTTCAGTAAGAGCTCTTAGGAATTGTGCCCCACCAACTCCCTTCGAAGCGACCCCACTTCTCTCTTACATAGGTGATCTCACCCGGATCATTAAAAGCCACATATATATGCTTAACCTTTTCTCACCATCACTATCTATAGGAGGAATGGCTCAAAGGTTACCCTCCACAGTGATCTGACATAGTTCATACAATTAGGTTGTCCCATTGAATCTAGATATTGGGATCTCCAGTCAACTAGGTTGAGTTTCCTTCGTACAAACTTTATTTAAGGGCTTCCGTTTCATTCCCCTCACCAACTCTCACTTTAACCTCTTATATCTTAGTCAACAAAGTTACCCAAAGTTGAGAGTATTAGCGAAATTGGTGTTATGTCTTTGCCGAGGCATCATATCACACCATTCGTTTTGGTCATCTTGGAATGTAGCAATTCATATTCATCTCTACATTTTCCATAGCAATGAGAACATAGTTCATATCTAATCAAATGTTTCTAGATTATATTGTCCCTCCAAGTGTGATCACAAACCAACCAGTTGCTTGGAGTCCTTAACATCTGAAACCCAGTGTGTATTGCTAGACCCTTCAACATTCAACATATAAT
This sequence comes from Saussurea involucrata, assembly GCA_033807775.1. Taxonomy (NCBI): domain Eukaryota; kingdom Viridiplantae; phylum Streptophyta; class Magnoliopsida; order Asterales; family Asteraceae; genus Saussurea; species Saussurea involucrata. The sequence goes on from CM066322.1 coordinate 168,092,027, forward strand.
CAGAATAAGACAATCCATATTCATAACTCGACCTTAAGTATCTTGCAACTCATATTGTTCGAATATACTCAATCTGCTTATAAGTTAAGTTTGATAGCATGCGTAAAGCTTCCCATAACTCTTACACATTTTCATTGAGAAATGATTTCTTCTTTATCATGTATCATAGTAAGAACTGCATTAACCAATATGATTAGTCTATGTCAGTACATTACATGTACCGGTAGATTCACAACGACATTGGCCAGATGTAATTGTGAATATACCATACATGAGAGTACTTCTAAACCAACGGGATCATGTCCATAAAACAGATCATTTCCAAGTAAGTGTCTCTTAGATTACTACTCAAAGAAACTCATGAACGTGGTCAATGCTTTCTTTTGCCATGTGTTGGCGGAGTCTCTCTTGCCACCCTGTTCGAATATCGTGTCCATGGAGTCCACATTAGACTGTTAGCTATTCTTTTAATTTGGACACCCACATTACATTTGTTGTCCCATATCTTCCCTTCGAGACATGTTTGTGGTTTTCTCATTGTATCTAATAACGAGTGTGTCCTTACAATACAAACAAAATTGCAATTTTTTCATAGTCGTCATACTAACATTTGTTTAAGGACAAGATATTATCATCGTGTTCTTGAGAATCCATGAATCAGTAGATTCATAATCAATGAACCTTGATATCTTTTGAATAGCCAATGGAAACATTGTAGATAATTTGTATTCATTTCCATTTAAATAGGCGAGACGCCCCCACATTTCTTGGTACCTCTTCATAACTCAACGTATGAGAGTCACATACCAACCTACACCATCCAATTTTTTTTTTCAAATGAATGAATTTTAGATCAAATTGCATCTTTTCACTATTTTCATTTTTATCAACACATATTACAAGCTCTTTAATGTGTTTCTTTTTCGTGCTAAACACAATGTTTTTCCACATGTCAACCATAGAGAAGTTCCCCACTAATGGTTTTGCATCACGACAAGTAACTCATGTGTCTCCTTATGATTCATTAGAATTCATGCTCACAAGATTTACTTCTGAAACTTACAATTGTTGGGTCAAATTCTTCCATGAGTGCCAAAACAAACTCTCATTTTATATAACTTAGTGTCACATCTAAGAACATCTAGATCACTCTTCTCTATGAGAAAGGTATGTAGTATTCTTTGTGAATTAACATATTCACCACCACAACCACTCCACCATTATAATAAAATAAGTGATTTATCTCTTATTTTTATAGAACATAATTTTTTTCCATAAATTTATATTTTAATTTTGATTTATACAACTCAACATATCGTTGTACATATTTGAATATCAATAAAAGTTTATTAGACATTTAGTTTTTCGCACACTTGTCTTCTTTTTTCTTGTAGTCATACAATCTCGTAATATAAAACAACAAATTTTATTTTGTTGCAAAACAAAATTATATCAAAATCAAAATCAAATGGAGTTGTTATTCACAGATGTTTCAATGTCCAATCTAATAATGACACGAGTCTATGAGCTTTCAGTCTGTACATCCCACCTTGGATGTATCCTTTGGTAGTGCAACCAAACGACCTAAAAACCTCAACATGGGAGTTGAGTTACACAACGTGTATCATCGACGAGCTAAATTGCTTGCGGATACCAACCTTTTGGTAAAGTTGGAACATGAAGAACATCCCTCAAGGTTAACACCTTCCCAATAGACCATTTCAATTTATATTGTTCCAATTCTAATGACCATTAACTAGTACCACATGTTTCATGGTACCATGCAGTAGTTGCACAAATCAAATCGGAACCATCACATGACACGTGACCATATATGCGTACCATCGGGTCACAATTTTCCTCTTCTCACGGTTTAAGACATAAATTGTCTCCATTATTTTATCTCATAACCTTATTTTGGGTTCCCCTGTGAAGGGTTGTCACCGACGATCTACCATTTGCATTGTTTTTAAGTTAATTCATAGGACTTGGTTTAAAGAGACCTTAAACCAATCCGATCAAGACCAAAAATTGGTCATAGCTCAAACAAAATCCAAGCTTTTAAATTTGCAAATATAAAAGTTATACACATTTGGATTTTAAAAATGTATAGTTTTCAACCAAAGGATAAGTCCAAGTCTTAAAAAACATCGACTCATCACAAATTATTAACCTAAGTACAAAAAAAATTAGATTAACCCACATGGATTTATTTTAACTTTTGCTCGTAATAAAATTTATTAAATCATTTAGGTTTGCATTGGAATTAAAATGATGATTTAAAATACAAGAACCAACCTTAATGCTGAAATTGCCAAACTCCCAAACTAAAACTCAAATAACAATTTCAAACATTTCTTTTCAAATGTTTTTTTTAAACAAAACGGGACCTCCATGAAAGCTCAAACTCCATGGCTATATAATAAATAAATCTATAACTTAATATAGACTTATGAATCCAGGGGATAAAGTTTAAAAATATCCAATCACGCCAAAATGGATATGTGGATCCTCATCCGGATATCGACCCAACCTATATAACTCGAAATATAAAATTTCGATCCAACCGTGTTTTCCTGACTACATTATATCCCACCCGACCCTGAAATCGAATGGAAACCCTAATTACATTTCTCTTCTCTCCCGTACCGAGGACAGATTCACGCTTCTCACTTTTAACTCGTTGGTCATCTAGAAACCACATCAACATGAAGAAAAATCTTCCTCTCTCATCTAAACTTTGATTTAGAATGGTCCATTTTCTATTTCCATTTCGAGATGATTGTACAATGATAAGATATGACATTTGATTCCAATAAATTCTGCTACCAACATTATATATAATATGGACCCAGTGGAGTCCAACTGTTTTTAGTTTGATCTGAGCCCTTTAAATTAAACCCAACTTTTGATCTGGGCCATTTAAAATCAATAAGCCACTCATTAAGCCCATTCAGTCACGGTTACTGGCTACCAGGCTCTCCCTCTCCCACGTTCTGCAAACCGGTCTCCGCCTTCAACCTCCCCTCCTCCACGTTCAATCCTCGTTCAAGGAGTTTAAATCCCTAAATTTCTCACACAAACTCCCCCACGAACTCTCTACTTTTCTCCAAAGCCGCTAATTTCTCTCCCCCTCTTCTCTTCAAACCTCTATATAAGAAACGTAATCTGTTAAATCAAAACTAGAAATCGAATCCTCTGCAAGATTGTTGTTGTTAAAGAAGAGAAAGAGAAAGCGACTTTCAGACGACCTAACCTTGATCATACGGTGGCGACTGTACTGAAATCGGAAAGCCTAAACTCAGATTACTCTCCCGATTACAAGGTTTGTATCTCATTTGACGTCCTTTGTCTTTAAATTGAACGTTTACGACATTGATATTGTGAGTCATCTTTTCAATTTATAGAAAATGATGACGGTTTTGGTTTGTTGAAAGTCTTATCATCTATCCTCATCAACTGCTGCTTAAATCTCAGTGAATCAAGAAACCCCTTTGTTGAGTATGCAGTCCAATATTCTTTAGCAGCAGTGTAGGAAAAGAATAAGAGAAGAATTGCACAAATTACTTTTACAAGGTAACATTTTACCACTTTGTTGAATTTTGGTTGTTCAATTCTCTGTGTATCGGATAATCTGATTTTGTTGTCAATAATTATTCGTTTGTTGAAGATAACAAGTTGGTGGTTTTAGCCAAAGTGAAGAGCACAAGAATAGCCATTTTATATTGCTTTACTGCTAGGCGTGAATCTCGGTTGTTAATCATATGAGATTAACCTGTTGTTTTGGGTGTGCACCATCAGACGCTCAAACCGTGTGTACCGTCAATTCCCCATATACGGAGGGACTCCAATTGTATCTTTCTCTAATGATTTCGTCAACTAGCAGAGAGTGAAACCATGGTAATCAATCATTTATCCCCTTTTCTCAATTTTTATCACAGTTGGATTTAGTTGTAAGCCTCTTTTCCCTTTTTGATTGATAGAATGAATAAGGTTAATGTATTATTTGTTTTTTGCTTTTGAAGCAAGCAAAGGCCATTACATCTGCAATCACAGAGGTTTTGAATGGTAGTTTGGAAAATGTTAGGGTGAAATGCAATGGGTTTGTTTCTTTTTCTATGAATTAATTAATTCGATTGCTTGATTTGTGTTGGTTTTGGTGATTAAACTTACATTTCTTGTGGATCTGCTTTATTCTTTAAATGTATATGACTCAAGATGGTAATTTGGGTAAATTCAAGTCTCAAGTACAAAGCTCTCAGGTAATTAGTTTCTTTTCTTCCTTTTTGACGCATTTGTATGGCCCAAACTATATACATATTGCAATGATGAATCTTTTTGATGTTGTAAATCCCTTAAAGGCCCCAGATGAAGTTGAAAAATCGTCCAGATTGGAAAAATCATTATTTGCTTTGAAGTGGGTGTGATGATGTTCATCTGTAAATGCTTTTGCAAAGTGTATGTAAATCTTACAACTGAATCTGAACATGGGTTAGGAAACATTTTGTTATACTCATGGAGAATGTGACTATGAATGACCCCCTCTTTTATTACCTTATCATCTTAATGGGAGTTTGTAGTTGACATCTAGATTATCCACCACATCTCTTGCAAGTGAATTGCATGATAATCTTGTCATTCTTGTGTTAAACACATTCCAGTGGGATGTTAGGGTATGGTTTAAAAGCTTATGTTTGTTGTGCATGCATTTAATGAACAGTAGCATGGGTGCATACATATATGTATATATATTTTTTTGAAGCAGGTTATGCAGGTCTGCAAGTCTTACAACTGCGCTTAATTAGAAACATGATTTGTAACTACACAGATATCAACTAGATAGAAAATTTGTGTTGCGTGTTACATTTCCCACATATATCATGAATGATAATAATAATAATCCACATTTTATAAACCTGGACTTGGAAGGCACAAATAGAGGTCTTATAAGTGTTAAGTCTAAAATATGTCTTCAAGATTTAATGATAAAGTCAAAGTCAAAGTCAATGTATTATGTGTAGTGAAAGTCAAACTTAGCTTAATGTCTTGTGTAGATCTTAGGTATAAATAACTTTGTTTAGACTAATCATGTAACACACTTAGAGCATGACTCATATCTTGTATTACTGAGAGCTTATTCAATACGAGATCTACTTACTCTCTCTACTCTCTCTCTCTCTAGATCTTGTGTGAATTATTGGTTGATTGATCACTTTGGGACACACAATTGGTATCAGAGCACGTTATTGAAGATCTTCTGAAGAATTTGCACGATTTGAGATCAAAATTGTTAGGTTTTTGAGGAAAATCCATTGATTTTCTTGATTTTTTTAAGAAAATCTATTTTTCTCAAATTCTTGCAATTTTTGAGATTTTTGGTTGGAGTTTGGGTTCGTTGGATTCGATTTTAGAAGAGGAACAATTCTTATTCAAGGATCAAAAGCTAATTTCAAAGATATGGAGGTCAATCTGAAGGATTTCTAGATTCTGAACAGTTCGATCAAGAACAGTCTGATCAACCATTCAGATTTCAAGTCAGTGGATTTCAGCGAATTTGATCTACATCATCATGTTAGAAATCTGTTTTGGAACACATCTTCTTCAAAGATCGAAGGCTAATTTCAAGATTTTGAGGATCAATTTGAAGAAATTTGAGTTTTCTGTTCGGTTCGTTCGTATCATGTGGTTGATCATTCAGATTTTAAATCGGTGTTTTTCAGCGAAATTGGTTCACATCATCGTGTTAGAAACTATTTTTCTAACATTTCTGCAAATTTTGGTTGGTTAATTTGAAGATTTGATGAAGATTTGAAGAGATTTTTGAGCTTGATCATCTTGTTCATCAGATTGCTACCTTTGCGCCACCCATTGAAGCAGTATTGCGCCACCAACATAACATGAATTGCGCCATTCAAAGAAGATGAATTGCACCACCAACATATGAGAATTGCGCGAGTCAAATAGAAGAAGATTTGAGTCAAATTCACTTGTTTAGTCAACTGTTGCGGCACCAACATTTAGATTTCACCTACTTGCTTGCTTATTCACAAATTAATTGGTTCACCACTTTGGTTGCTTGCTTCGTAACTTTGCGCCACCTACTTTCAATCAAAAAGATTAATTTTGCGTCAACCAATCATAGATTTTTTTTCAGTTTTGCGTCAACCAATCAAAGATTTTTCTAAGTTTTGCTAGCTTTGCTAATTGTTAATTGTTTGAATTTTTCAGATTAATTTTTCAAACATGAATTTACCTCCGGTGCTGATCAAAGACTCTGATTTTGATCAATGGACAATTGCGTTCATCGACTTTATAGCAAGTAGAGAAAATGGTGAAAATATGATAAAATCTTTCACTGAAGGCCCAATGATCAGAACTGACAAAGATTATACAGAAGAAGAGATTAAAAGAATGAAAGCCGACAAGGAAGCTTCATCCAACTTGATCTTCGCAATTTACAAACTTCCGCAACACATCTTCAAACGCGTTGAATGTTTCAAAATCAACCCAATGCAGATGTGGAACGAGTTAACAAAGCAAATGCTTGGATCTGAAGTTGCTTTTAAAAGAAAGGAAGAAGAAAAGAAAGCTGAAAAAGAGGATGCGGAACAGAAATTATCAAATGCTGAAAATTAAGAACTCAAGAAAAAGGTTATAGAGCTTACAAAGAGATTGTCTGACACAGAAAAGTTACTAAAAGAGTGAAGAGAATACCACATAAAAGAAAGAGTTTCTCTTTCCCAAAAAGTTTCTGAACTTGAACAAGATTCAAAGACGGAGAAGAAAGAAAATGAAGAAAAGAAAGCTCTTGAACTCAAATGCAGAAAACTTTCCACACAAAATTCAGATTTTGAGAAAGTTTTATTTCTTGAAAAAGAAAAATTGGAGAAGGAAAGGATTGAGAATGAAAATACAAGGAAAGTCTTTGAAGCTAAGAATACGACATTGTCAAAGAAAATTTCTGAGCTTCAAAAAGACTTAGATAAAGGAAGTGAAGAGCTAGAAAAGAGGAAGAAAGCTGATTTTCAGGCCAGGAGTGTTAAAGACGAATTTCATGTTGAAAGGAAGATTTTTCAGCAAGAAATACGAAAGGTGACAAAGAATTTGGCTGTGTTATCAACTGATATCATGAAAGAGAAGTTGGTTAAGTCTGATATTCAGAAGAAACTTGATTTGGTGACCAAGGAATGGAACAACTTATACTACAAAGTGAAGTCACTTAACAAATCCAAACGCTATTCTGAATGTCCGATTCGTCCGTCTAATCTCGTCTATGATCACTCAGTGGATAATTCTTCCATGTTTCAATCTGCTGATCTTCCTTCATACAAGAAAGTCAACATGCAATGGAGAGTAAAAGGTACGACTCCTGAAAAAGATGTACCAAAATCGTCTTTTCCCAAAAACAACACTAACCTGAAAGGTAAATCTTTTGCTAAACCTGGTTCATTATATTCCGCAAATCATTTAATCAGTTTAGCATAAAAGAATTTTTGTTGTTCTTATTGTGGAATTAATGATTTTGTTAAAAATGATAATGCTCAATATTGGTATGGTACTTATCATTTTCCTTCTTATAGAGCTCCGCTTAACAAGCCAGGACCCAAGACACGTTGGGTACCAAAATCTACTTAATCTGTTTTTGCAGATTTAGAAGCAAAGCGTTGAACTCTCGGAAGAAGATTACTTGTGCCATTAAGGGGGAGTAAAGAGAATTGGTTTCTAAACATATCAGTTTAGAACCCGGATTTCACAATTAATGGTTTCTGGACAAATCAGTTCAGGACTCATGCTTCAACGACTATGGCTTCTGAACAATTCAGTTCAGGACCCGTACTTCAAAGACTAAGACTTCTAAACAAATCAGTTTAGAACTCATACTTATCAGGTGATATCCTTAACTGTCACATCTTTCAATTCAAGGAACAAGTGGTGAAAGGTAACATTGCATTATGTTTCATTTCTACTGCTTTGAAAATTTGAATCTCAACAAATTTAATTCAATGAGATGAAAATTTTCAATTTTCATTCAATGAATTAAATGTGTGCTAAAAGATGATTTTACAAGTATTGTTGTATTATCTGTGTTTTATTTGCTTCAACTTTCGCTTCTGAAATAAATCGAAAGGTCAGCAAAACATGAATGAAATTTTGATATATGCGCAAAATTGTGTAAATCTAGACTTATATAGAATACGATGCTCACAAAGCCTAATTGTCAGAATGAAGAATGGAAATGAAAATATGAGGGAAGCACAAAGTTTTATAACCAAGTGATTGAGATGCAATAAAAAAATCAAAATCATTAGTGTTACACCCTCAAATTTGGAACGAGCAACTAACTTTAAAATCCATATAAATATAACACGTCACTGAAAACATGAGTAGTAACAATTACCCAAAACAACACCTTTCGGTGACGGGGGAGACCCGTATACATCGCACGTGACGGAACACTAAAGTGGGTCACTTACTATGCAATAAAACACACACGTGGATTACTCTCGTAAACTGAGCTCAATCACTCCAGATCTATTGCCCGCGAGACTAGGGGCCCCCAACTTCAACCACTCCAGGTCTATACATTGGGTCACTCCAAATCCACAACAGCACTTTAGGGATTACACCTTACTGCCCATGAGACGATGCCCGACCATATAGGTCCACGCCTTACTTATCACGGATCCCGATGCCTATCTCGTGCTACAAAATAACTAACGTCTCGTAAACTGAGCTCAATCAATCCCGACCTCTTGCCCGCGAGACTAAGGGGAAACTCAAATGCCTATGGATCCATGGCTAACAAGGTCTAAACAACATACGACCTCAAATGAATAAACAAATGCATTCAAGACATGCAAATCCCCAATAACATAAATCATGTTCAAAACTCACTTGAGCTATCAAAACTGGACAAATGTTCTCAAAACGTGATAAAGTTCAACACCGATCCACAAACTCAACTAACTCAAAAGATAGTTCATAAAAGTCATAAAATGACATTAAATATAACAACACACATTGGTTGTCAGTAAATACTTCAAATTCATGAAACCCGAAATAAAACTTTGGATCGGGATAAACCTCAATTCCAAAAAGGACTCAACCTTTACATTTCAAAACATCTCATGATGTACTATATGAATATTTCTAAATACCCAAAAAATGCATTTTCATAACAATTAGACTTCATATTTCATATAAATCAATAACCCATTTTCATATAAGACTTATCTATCACATTTTTCCAAAATATCTAAAAGTAGCGTTTTACAATGTTTACCACAATTAATACCTCAAAAGGTAAATTCCACCAAATAACTGAACATTAATAATTTTCAGGTAGAACACATAATTGCTTGGAAAAATAACATGTTGGCATGTACAAAGTTTTCGCAAAGTAACTTGAACTCACTTTGCTAGATTTAGCTAAATCTAGAGTTTCTCCAACGTAAGCTCCTTTGATGAAGTTTGCATCCTCAAGCCAAAACTTCCAAAACCTAGATTTATGAAACCCCAACCATCAATATTACAATCCTACCATAAGGTATCATCATCTATCCATAACATACCAAAATACCCATTTCATACCAAACCCTAGTTTTATACATGAAGGGGATAACGATTTTCCCAATCAATCACCACCAAAATCGACCCATAACACTACAATAAGGAAATAAAGTGAAATATAACGATAATCTAACTAGAAATTACCTTAATCACTTGAATCCTCCAAAAGAGAGCTCCAAAACTTCCAACGACTCTAAGCTCCAAAAATGAACATCAATGGTGGAGTGGGTTGGTTCAAGTGGAGAGGATGAAGAGGAGATGGGAGGATTTGTGGTTAACTTGGGGAGAGAAACCGATTTGGTGAGAGGGGCGATTTTTAGAGAGAGAGCCGAGAGGGTTTGAGAGTGAGAGTGAAAATGAGGAAGAAGAAAGAAGAAAAAGGGTTTTAAAACCTTCTGGAGTCCGACGGCGAAAGTGACACGGCGAGAGTGACCATGTCACTCTCGTGAGTGTCATACTCGCTGAACCTCAAATAAACCCTCGGTAAAAAACCAGCGAGAGTGACACGGCGAGAGTGACACAAGTGTCACTTTCGCTGGTCACTTTAGCCGAGATTGTACCGAAAGTTGTTTTGGCCATAACTTCTTCGTTTTAGCTCCGTTTTTGCTCCGGAAAGGCCCGTTGGACTCGTATTTGAGTTCTCCATCCAACAAGACTATCAAATCTAGGATTTAACTCCAAATCCTATTTTCCATAATTTTCTTAAAAGATCGATTCCTCACTAAATAGAAGTTGTACTTATCCGAAATTACGGGTGTTACAATTAGGTTTGAAAGTTTGTGCCTGTGGCCTATCTGGTTTGGGAGATTAAGTCCCAAGGGGTACTCGATACCTAGCCCCTAAGATCAACTGGTCTGGGATTGGCTGAGCCAATCCTGCTATAGAACCAGATAGAAAGCCATGTCCTACTGGTACAGATGGGATTAGGATATATCGATGTAGCCTTTCTGGTTTGGGAGAGTAAGTTCCAAGGGGTGCTCGTCACCTAGACCCTAAGGCCAACTGGTCTGGGATTGGCTGATCCAAATCCTGCTATACAACCAAATAGAAAGTTACGTTTACGGTGTATCTTAGTCTTAATAAACCTTTTGATAAAAAGATGCCAATATGCACAAAATAAAAGATGCCAATGTGCACAAAATAAAAGATGCCAATGAGCACACATCTCTTATATCTTGGGGAAATAACAATGTCGTGATAAACTTATAAATTTGTGGAAATTCTGATTTCAGTCATATAGTGTGAGTAAAAGCAAAGTATTCTTATAGGTTTCAGAAGTACATTTGATTGTTGCAAATCATATTTTGCATGCTAGCACACCAAATAGATTTAATAAAGGGGTTGAAACTGAACATTTTTAACTTGATATGCAATGATGTCTTGTATTTGAATCCAAACACATGCATTTGATTTCATTTGATTGAAAAATCTGTTAAATTTCATTAAGTTGGATTTCTTTTGTAAAGTTTTCAAATGTTCAAATGGTAGTAGTTATAAAATGTAGTTCAATGAATTTTATTTTCTTTGAATAAAATTTTCAACTACTGTGCCTAAATGAAATATATGCATATTTTCAGGGGGAGAAAACAAATTGCTCCAGAATTCTTAGTTTGAGGGGGAGCAAGATTGTTCATTAAGGAGGAGATTGTTCATGATACTCTGAGACACGACTGAAATTGAAAATAGTTTTCGATGATCATGATGCTCACTTTCATCGAAAAAGGGGGAGAAATGTTGAATTCAATTTCATGTCAAAGAGAATAAAGAAGATTTCGTCTCAAGATAGAAAAAGGGGGAGAATTCTTCTTCAAGAGTTTAAGAGAAATTGATTGATCATCTTGTGATCTCTTTTTCTTAAATTTGTGCCATATTGTGAATATCCTTACTGAAGAACGAAAGTCTCCAATCAAGAAAGAAAAAAAAAGGAGAATTCTTCAAGAGTTTAAGAAAAATCGATTGATCATCTTGTGATCTTTTTTTCTTAAATTTGTGTTTATCAGTACCAAAGTGCCTTGTGTGAAGAAACAAATTCTCCAAATCGAAGAAAGAAAATCTCCGCCAGATCCCCGTCTGAAGATTTTGTGACAAGTTGACTTTGACAAGCCAAAGACTGCTGTTCTCAAAATGATTAAATCTTGAATCCAAGGGGGAGATTGTTAAGTCTAAAATATGTCTTCAAGATTTAATGATAAAGTCAAAGTCAAAGTCAATGTATTATGTGTAGTGAAAGTCAAACTTAGCTTAATGTCTTGTGTAGATCTTAGGTATAAATAGCTTTGTTTAGACTAATCATGTAACACACTTAGAGCATAACTCATATCTTGTATTACTGAGAGCTTATTCAATACGAGATCTACTTTCTCTCTCTATTCTCTCTCTCTAGATCTTGTGTGAATTCTTGGTTGATTGATCACTTTGGGACACACAATAAGCTTTGTGGTCAATAAAGGTCTAATAAGCTGCTGTTAGAAAGTATGGAATTGTGGATGTTTATATGATCAATCAAAGAAGGGACTTGGATGATAGTTGTGAATGGATTTAACCAATAACTTAGGAACAAAAGCAACCAACTAGCTTCCATCAGAAGCCAAAAAAAAGCTACAACCTCATATGCCATAAATCCAACTGTGATAAAAATTAATCAGCATTATTTATTCCAGTATCACTCTTCATCTTAAGAATCCGTATTCCATCTGTCATAAAGTAAACGACATAATCAACATTCTTAATTCAATACCAGTCTCCATCTTAAGTGCCAAAGTAAAAAACAGAATATAGATGTATAAACTAAAACCAATTTGCCTCATTATTTAGTCTCCTATTAAATACATGTGAAACAGAACAATCCATGTACTCAGTATCATCTGCAAATAATGTATAATACAGTTCTTGAGCTACTGATTATGAATCATACACACAGCTAACAGGAGCTCCACTTTTTCCATCTTCTTTAATCATGCTCCTGTAATGGTTGTATAACTCACCAAAAAAACCACAAACTATCCAGTAGGTCCCAACATACCCCGAGATCAAGCTCAATCACAATTCACACACTAAAAATAGATTACTGAATTAAGTTTGGATGACAACTGACTGCTTGTGTATTTACACATTCTTGCTAACTAACTTGGCGACCAAATAACTAACCAACTAAACAGACAAAAAATAACAAAGTGAAGGTTCTTATTAGATACCCATGGAACTTATTTGGCCTACATACTTGATGTACCTTTTATATACTGCAATATAACTCAAAAATTGGCAAATTCCTTGTGAATCTTAGGTCCGTATACTTGATTTTATTGCAACTTCTAACAACATTAGTCTCTACCTGATGATTATTACAAATTCTAATGTGGCAGGTAGTTTAAGAAAAGGTTCAAAAATCCATATCAATACACTCCTTTTACTTTAAGTAAAAATTAGATGAAATCAAAGAACGAATACATTGATGAAGCTATCCCAAATCCAATCCAAGTTAATTCCTAATCAAATATAATTATAATTGCTCGAACACAAGGAAATAATCAGAATTGATGTTCAATTTTACGTTGCAATTGAGGAATTAAAATAGCAACAAATAGGCTGAAAACCAATTGTAGATTATAGCAGGTGAATCGTGATTAAGTGCAGTGCATTATATCACAAAATGAAAAGGGAGCTTGTCATTATGCTCAAACAGAAGAGGAATTGCAAAAAGACCAAATCTCTAGAAATCGGACTTCATATTATAAGCTAGACATGAAAAAAATTTACTTGATCTTAACACATGGAAATCAGGTATTTTGGTTTGGTTTCAAATCAATATAGAGTAATTGTGTTCATCTTCTTTTGGCTTGTAGCATTTTGGGTCATGCATGATATTATGGAAGGTAGCAATTCGTTTGTACCCCTTCACTTACCATGATTTTGGCTTACCATCAAATTCACATTCTGCTTTCTGCTTCTGTTTTGTAAGGTATCCTTAGCCATGTCCGAAAGCACTAACCCGAACGAAGCTTGTGGATATCTACCGGAAACTTGGCGTCTGTACTTTGTCTGAATCGGCAAAGAAAACCATATATATATATATATCGATATTTTCGGATTTGAGGCGATGAATTCAAGAGAAAAGATTACTAAAAGGGGTTTGTTTAACTAATTCTTTGCTTTCTAGCTGATTCGAGCCTTATACCGGAGGTCGAAAAGAGACATGAAGCCGTTAACCGATTAGTGGCATTAGAAGCTTTTGAGACACTAAACCCGATGATCATTGGATATCGCCTATCGTTATCTTCTGGAGACGTAGTCGAAGTGAAAGTGAATCAAATGATACGTTGGGCCGGGTATATAATGGAACATGCCATGGTAAGATGGTACATGCAATGCCTTTTTAGATATGATCTTATTTTGCAACATGTACACACATTCATAACTCATTTTTAGAGATTTAGTTGCAATTTTAAATTGTATACTGCTGTCTAATAACTCTGTGGTGTTGTGGGACTTTTTGGATGGTGGCTTCAATTGTCAACTGCATAGGATAAGTCATCTGATTCCCATGATATATTAATTTATGTTATCAGAATCTGTTTGATAAAAATTGTTAATAGTGGGCTATTGTCATGTAATTAAACGACCCCTTATCCGGGTAAACACTTATCAAGTCACATTATCTTACCGGATGAATAAAGGAAGGACCAAGAATCTTACCCGGTAAGAGCTAACGCAAGGACCTAGAGTCTTACCCGGTAAATAACGACAAACACTCTTACCACAGTTAGCACTTACCGGGAAAATTGTTGATTACGATACCGATTTTAATGAACTAAAATCTTACCCGGTAAGTAAGTGATAATGTTAGAGTTTTACCGGTAAATGCTTACTCGAGTAAGTGTTTGGTAAACGGCCCCTAGGTGATGGAATAGAGCTAACTAATACTTCTAATTATTTGTTAGTTTGAAAGTTGAAATAGGTACTGAAGTATCACCTCCTCTTTGTGTTTCTAGGTTGTGTTTGAATAAAATCATGTCGTATACCCAACCAACGGACGGGTATAATTCTTGTTAGAATGGGTTGAGAATACAAACTAATCTTAGACAATTGGTCTTATTTCAATAGATTCTCATTTGTTTTCAAATTAAGTTTTCATTTCAAAGTCTAATGTCTACCGACATGGAACCTTGAATTTTTCTAGTTCTTACATCTTTTCTTTATCAATAATATGAAATTAACTTGTTATCCCTTGATTTCAGCACTTGTTGCTCTATACAAGGACTTGTTGCTACTGTACTTGAAATACAAACAGGGTTATATCAATATATACTTTAGCAATGAGGAATAACCTTTTGGTCATAATTTTTTGACCATCAGATAGACTTGGTTTTAAAGAGTTAGGGTCTGTTTGTTTACCTCTGACAGATTTTATATATTAAGAGGTTTAAGTCTGAATCGCTTAGAGGTTATCTTGTTTGGCTAGAAGAAAACTGCATCTGAATCGCTCAATATGGCTCTGAGCGATTTTTCAATCTTAGGGCACCCTATGCCATTCAGAGGCGTCCATGTTCCCAGAATGCCCTTCCTACCCTCTCCTCCTCTCACGCCCTACTCATCTCATAGATTGCCCTACTATTCATCGTTGCTCCTCGTTCGTTCCAAACTCTCGATTACAAGTTGGACGTTTTGCTGCTCACTGTGGGTATCTCATATTCTCATCTATTTTTTTTTGGGGCAAAAACTCCTTATTTGTTTTTATTAACAAGTCCATGTTTAGGATTTGTCCATGTGATTGTATTTGCTCATTTGGTTTTGTTCTTGTGGAATTACAACAAGTTACCTCTCATCATATCCAATCTGGATTGGGTTTTGTAAGGAAAGGATTGACATCAAACATTGATAATTATAAGTTTGATTTGGTATTATATAGTCGAACTTTAACGATGATAATTGAGATGTATCATTTCCTATTATCTGCTTTGCAAATTGGCAATTTTTTAATTTTGGGATGGACCGACCATATAAGAAGCTCTTAGGCCATGAGTACCGGTACCCAATGAACCCAATGAACCCACTTGCCACCTCAGCGCCACATCAGCTTTTCTTTTTCCTACCCTCCTTACCCTAAAGTGGAGTACCGCCTACCCACTGAACCCAATACTACCCGCTACCTAACCCCCACACCCACCCTCCTCACACCCACCCTCCTCACACCCACCCCCGGGTTCCATCGGGTCCACGAACCCGCTCCCCCCCGTACCACCTACCCGCTTACCCGCTCCCTACCCACTTGCCACCTCGGCCGAGCCCGCACCCCTACCCGAGGCCGGTAAGGGTCGCCTTAGGGCTAAATAGAATGCAAAGAAACAATCATTTTTTGTCTAGAACTAAATCATACAGAGTCTCTTAATCATTCTGACCACTTAATCATTCTACACTGAATCATTCTGTATCTGTGAAACAGCCCTTTGTTCAAAATAAAGTATATAAAAAGGAAACAACGTCATTTCCTGGTTGTTGAATAAGGAAGCACCACTTTGATATGATAGAATTTGAGTGGAGAAGAGAGGGAGAGAAGAGAAATAAGAACAGGAACGATACTGGCAATTTTCATGCCTTTCATTGACAAAGTAAATGACTATTTATAATAGTCTTACATTAAAGAAAATAACCACCATAAAATAAAAGGGAAAAACTACCCACTAACCCATTATCCCAAAGACTAGTTCCACCAATTACATATCGTATCATTCCTCCCCCCTTAAGGATCCTTGTCCCCAAGGATAAAATCTGGGTAGGTCTTTGCAAGATGACGCTCATTTTCCCAAGTCGCGTCGTCTTTCGGGGCTCCTTTCCATTTAACTAAAACTTCGGATTTTTGACGATATTTTCCCCGTTGAGTAACTCTTCGATCCAAAACAGCTTCAGGTTGTGGAAGAACAACATATTCATCGGACACCGGTGGAGGAGCAGCAGAAATGGGTTTGTCCATCGGACCCAAGCATTTTCGCAGCATACTGACATGAAACACATCGTGAATTTGGGAGCCAGCAGGAAGTGCGAGTTGATATGCCACTGGACCAACTCTCCTAGTGATATGATATGGCCCAAAAAATCGGGGTGCAAGCTTCATAGAAGCTCGAAATGCAACAGAGTTCTGGCGGTAAGGTTGGAGCTTAAGGTAGACATAGTTGCCCACAGCAAAAGAAACCTCCCGTCGGTGTTGATCGGCATGAGACTTCATACGTTGTTGAGCCATGGAAAGATTATGATGTAAGTCACGTAAAATTGCATCCCTATCACGAAGGTATTCATCTACAACTTGTACCTTAGAGGTGCCGGGAATGTAAGTGAGCACACTCGGAGGTGGAATGCCAAACACAGCTTCAAAGGGAGTCATCTTGGTGGCGGAGTGGATGGAAGTGTTATAGCTAAACTCAGCCCAAGAAATCCACTCAACCCACTTTCGAGGTTGGTCACCTGCAAAACACCGTAAATATTGCTCCAAAGTGCGGTTGACTACCTCGGTTTGGCCGTCGGACTGAGGATGGTAGCTAGAGCTCATGCAAAGCTTTGTGCCTTGTAATTTAAACAAGGTTTGCCAAAAGTAACTAATAAACACTTTATCACGATCACTTACAATTGACGTTGGGATGCCATGGAGACGGACCACATTAACTACGAAGGCATTTGCAACAATGATGGCCGTAAATGGGTGCTTTAAGGCGACAAAGTGAGCATATTTTGTGAGACGGTCGACAACGAATATGATGACGATATGTCCATTAGAGGTTGGAAGACCTTCAATAAAGTCCATTAATACATCTGTCCACATTCGGGTCGGAATCGGTAAAGGATGGAGTAAGCCGGCGGGCTTCATGCAATCAATTTTGTAACGCTGGCATACTTCACATTGTTGGATAAACTTCTTGATAGTTTGGCGCATGTTCGGCCACAGGAAACTGGATTTAATTCTGGCCAGGGTCTTTAAAAATCCAAAATGTCCTCCCACAGGACTGGAGTGGCAATCTGCAACAATTTTCCCGACCAATGTTGAAGTAGGACTCAAATAAATCTTATCATCTTTGAACCATACGCCATCTCGTAGAACCAGCTTCCCGAGAGATTGTCTCTGATGTAGATCTGCATAAAAAGGGTCATGTTGTACCTCATTTTGGAGTGTGGACCACCACTCGGCTTGTGGCATGGAAATCGACATGAATTGGAACTCAACCACACGAGACAGAGAATCGGTAGCCTGATTTTCAGATCCTCGCTTGTACTCAATTTCATAATCGTATCCAAGAAGTTTGGGAAGCCACCGAGTTTGGGCCGGGGTAGTAATTCGTTGCTCGAGTAAGTACTTCAAGCTTTTTTGATCGGTACGAACCGTGAATGGTTTCCCCAAGAGATAAGGACGCCATTTACGGATTGCCTTGACAATAGCTAACATTTCCTTTTCATAGGTGGACAACAGTAAAGCTGACCCTTTCAAAGCTTCGCTGAAATAAGCTACATGCCGATTACTTTGAGACAAGACTGCCCCAATGCCACTACTGCTTGCATCGCATTCGATGACAAACCGTTGGGTGAAGTCTGGGAGACGAAGGACCGGTGGCGAGGTCAATGCTTCTTTCATGTAACAAACCGGTATTCCATATATACAAATAACATACTTTTATAACATAAATTTCATAACGTCGTTATTTAACTAAGATACATCACATTACAACTTCGGTCCTTTAGTCATAAACAAAATACATAATTTCATTACAAACTTTTCTTTTGCTGAATATATTACAACTAATAACAAGACTTGACTGTAAAACATGCCATGATCTTCAAAAACACACTTCTTCCAAAAGCTATCCATCGATTACCATTCCTACTTGTTCTTACCCGATCCACCACCTGGAATACATATTTTTAAAACAGAAATGAGGGTTAGACCTAATGGTCTAGTGAGAAAATCCATGTCAGTTTAGTAAACCTTTGTATCAAAACCATTTATATAAAACTTTTCATATACATCCATATGCTACATGTATACAAATATCATTCAAGACTCGTACATCTCATTCCACCTTATTCCTCCACAACTGGCCATATTAGTTGGTAGCAAGCCACCTAATAATTAATCAACGTTACCGGTCCGCACACCGGAACCCGGCTACTCACCGGTCCACACACCGGAACCCGGCTAATATACACTTGTGTAGTGTAATGCACATATGAATATAATATCTTACTATATTATAAACACATACTGTTCACACATTGATCACATATCCATTCCACATATATATGTATTCCAGTTTAAAATATTTTGAAGTAAAACTCACCTGATTAGCTTATTAAAATACTTCCAAGCCTTTCCAAAGGATTCAGCTTCACTTCAATTTCACAGTATCTGTACAAGTCAAATACATATACCACTTTACCAAATAGAACACATAAGACTCTCTAACAGATTGAGAATCCCAATAACTTATCAAACTCTTATCCTCAAATGTTCACCTACGGCGACTTAACACGGGGGTTCCGCTACCCGGTTAGCGGATGGGGTCAAGGGGCAACGCCCTTGCGGGGTCTGGGGGCGGCCCCCCAAGAAGTTTTCGGAACAACTTAACTCAAAATACATTTGGAAACTATATTCGGACACTCAAAAGTATCCGAAATCACAAAATTGGTCAAACAACTAAAGTATCCGGACAACACTACTTTTCCGGACAGCATGCCTTTTCCGGACAACATAACTTTTCCGGACAACATATACAATCCGGACGTCATCCGGACAGCATCCGGTATCTTAACTCATCCGGAAACTATAGAAAAGAGAGACTTACCCGGATAGTTGACTCGTCCGGACACCATCAAAGAACTACCCGGACACTACCAACAAAACCATCCGGACACATTCATTCTATCCGGACAACTCTGTCGGTTTACCCCAAATTCACCCAGAAATCGATAGAAATCAATCCCAGACCAGATGTGATAATTCTAATCCGATAGAAACTACTTAATAGCAATTACAAACATCAATTATAAAGGAACATACCTTCAAATCACTTCTAAGAAGACCAAATGGTGCCTTAACCCTTCCTTTTCTTTCTTCTTCTTTTTCCGTCCAAACACACACACTTGCACACACTGATTTTTCTGTTTTATGAAATATCTGATTTCATCCAGGGATAATATCTAATTAAATTACCACTTTAGTCCCTAAACTATTCAATAATGACTAAAATACCTTTTTAACTTATTAATTAATCCAAACACCCCTAAACTTATAAATTCACCCAAACTCACCCTAAATATCAATTATAGAGTGAAATAAATTTAACGGAACGAGACTTTAACTAACGAACTTACCCAAGGTATTACATTTCAGTCTTAAGAAGGCCAATTCTGCTTCCTCGTTCCACTTGAAGGCTTCTTTGGACAAAAGTCGGTTTAAAGGTGCCGCAATTGATCCAAAGTGATGTATGAATTTTCGATAGTACCCGGCGAGTCCAAGAAATCCCCGAACTCCTCTTGGTGAGGTTGGGGTTGGCCATTCTAGAATTGTTTGCACTTTTGTTGGATCGACCGAGACCCCTTGATCGGAAATAATATGTCCCAAGTACTCGACTTGGGAAACCCCAAACCTGCACTTAGATTCCTTAGCACATAAATTGTTAGTGTCTAACACAGTAAGGACAATTTGGAGATGTGTGAGATGATCTTCCCATGTTTGTGAGTACACCAAAATGTCATCAAAGAACACCAAAATAAACTTACGAAGATATGGTCGAAACAGATCATTCATTAGGCTTTGGAAGGTTGAGGGGGCATTGGTGAGACCAAACGGCATAACGATAAACTCGTAGTGGCCCTCGTGTGTCCGAAAAGTTGTTTTCGGAATATCTTCGTCGTGTACTCTGATCTGATGATAGCCCGCCCATAAATCAAGCTTTGAAAAATATTTAGCTCCATGGAGCTCATCAAGAAGCTCCTCAATCACTGTAATAGGATACTTGTCTTTCACCGTAATTTGGTTTAACGCTCGATAGTCGACACAAAATCGCCAATCACCATCGACTTTCTTCACCAATAGGACAGGAGAAGAGAATGGACTATTACTAGGTCTGATCAATCCAGATTGCAGCAACTCCTTCACCATTCTTTCAATTTCAGATTTTTGGTAGTAAGGGTATCGGTAAGGCCTAACCGAAACTGGTTCTGCATTGGGCTGTAAAGGAATACGATGATGGTGCAGACGAGGTGGGGGTAAGCAATTGGGAAGTTCGAATATGTTTTTGAATTTGGTTAAGAGGTCGGCCAAATCACGGGGGTACGTATTAGGTGGCGGTTGGTGACCAGAAATTTGGAGGAGAAACCACGTACCTTGTAAGCAGTTGAGATCTTTCCCGGTTAGAGCCTTCATAGGGTTCTGTTTTAACCCATGAAATATGTGTGTATCCCCTCCTATGGTGAACTTCATGGTCAGGTTCTTGAAGTCCGTCTCGATGGGCCCGAGAGTCGCAAGCCATTGTACTCCTAACACCACTTGACAAGCTGCAACAGGAAGAACATAGTAATCTGCCGTAATGGGTTTACCTTGAATGGTGATTGTTAGGGATGGGCACTTGCTTTCGTACTCGATCGTATCACGATTCGCCACCATGACCTTCAATTTATGGTCTTGAACCACCGGTAACCCGTACATGGAAACGGTCACCTGGTCGATGAAGTTGTGCGTGCTTCCCCCATCGATGAGTATGGCCACATTTTTGTTTCTCAACTTACCCAATACCCGGAATGTTTGGGGATGCCCGGTACCAGCGATGGCGTGAAAATAGATCTCTGGAATCACTTATTGGGTTTCTGGAGTATTCTCATTAACGCTAATGTCATCTTCGGCGGGTTGAGAGACTTCTTCAATCATAAACAGTTGTGGTCGCTCACATCGGTGACTCGGAACAAACTTTTCGTCGCAATAGTAACACAACCCTTTCGCACGTCGCTCTCTTGCCTCTTGGTTTGTGATCTTGCGAATGTTGGCTTGGGTCGTATTTGAGGACGAATTCGCGCGTTGGGTGGGTGGAGGCCCCAACAACCCGGCAGTAGTCGTGACACCTGTTTTAGGTCCCGTAAATGTCAAGGATCGAGCAGGGCTGACTATCTTTCTTTGTAATTGATTTCGTTCCTCGATGAGTCGAGCAACCCCTATCGCATCTGCCAAGTTGCGAGGTTGTTTAACTTTGACGTCGAGGCGAATCTCGTCTTTCAAACCTGCAATGAAACAACCAACCAGGAAGATTTCAGGTAAACCATCAACTCTGTGAGAAAGCCTTTCAAACGCCTCCTGATAAGCCGCTACATTCGTGGTCTGCTTCAGCCGGGTGAGAGCTTCTGAAGGATCCTCATAGTCGGTTGGGCCAAAACGTAAGTGAACGGCCTTGGTGAACTCCTTCCAAGAGAGAGGGCCTCTTAATTTCGTCAACCACCGATGCCATTGGAGAGCCACGCCTTCCAAATGGAAAGAGGCGAGTTGAACCTGCTGATCAGCTCCAACGTCTTTAAACTCAAAGTATTGTTCGGCTTTATAAATCCATCCAGATGGGTCCTCTCCATTGAATTTGGGAAAATTCAACTTGAGGTGATGGTGAGGGTCATTTGAGGGGTTGGATTTGAGGGATTTTGGGTGTGTTTTGGAATCACAAAATGGATTAATTTCCGGTTGGGAATTTGATCTAGGGTGAGCGACTTTTAATGCTTGCAACTCAGTTAACACGGTTTGTAGGGTAGCATGAATCTCATCAAAATTAGACTCATGTTGGGCGAGGGCTTCATTCACAGTACTCTGGAATTCAGCGTTGCTTTTGCCACGAGTATCCATGACTGAAACCTGGAACAGAGGCTCTGATACCAATGATATGATAGAATTTGAGTGGAGAAGAGAGGGAGAGAAGAGAAAGAAGAACAGGGAACGATACTCGCAATTTTCATGCCTTTCATTGACAAAGTAAATGACTATTTATAATAGTCTTACATTAAAGAAAATAACCACCATAAAATAAAAGGGAAAAACTACCCACTAACCCATTATCCCATAGACTAGTTCCACCAATTACATATCGTATCACACTTGAAACTTAAAATCATAATCTGCTTCTTTCTTTTTTTATCCCTTATATCTTTTGTAATTTTAGGTTTTCTGTTTTCTTTACCTTGAACCAAGAGATGAAAATAACCTCGAAAATACTATATCCATGTTAAAGAAGGATCGAGAGATTACAATCTTGAATTACACATTTCAAAAACAACCAAATCAATTAGGATTTATTTAGTTTCGGTTCAAACCTTAAAAACTTATTAAATAAGGTTATGTGTATCAAAAAATACCAAACGTGAACCAAATTGTTTTTCCAAAATCATCATCTTTTATAGCATATAAATATGTCTTAAGATTCTTAGAAATGATTGCCAAAAAGATGAAATAACACAAAAACAAAATTATAAAACTTCAAATTTAAGTATTACGTACCGGTTTCTTTGCATGTCGGTAAATGGATATGTAAGGAACGTAAGGAAATTGTTGAGGCCTGTGGCAAGCATAGTTCCCTTAAGACAGATTCGCCCACTCTTACGTACTAGAGATTCGTGGATGTCTATCTCCCAGGATACAACAACATGTGATAACTCCGACAGCACGGCCGTATTATCTAAGTGAACCAGACTTGTGTCTTTCTCTATTACATGAATTTGATGGACAAAGAAAATGAGACCATGAACAAGATTTCCTTTGGTGTATCATCTCACAAAAATTAAAATATCTTGTTCTGTTAAATTATTATATAAAATGATAATTTAATCCAACAATCGTGTCTTGTGCTTTGGTATATATATTAGGGACCATAACCATTTTATAGGCATGTTATTAGGATTCCCATTAAACCTTAATTGTGCCTATTAATATCAAAGCCGATGGCCTATATTAATTAGATTAATAAAGAGTTACAGACTCATTTAAATAACTTAGATAATTTCACAATATAAGCCAAGATAATTATTAGAAAAATCTAACAATCTCCCACTTGGGCTTCATATGTGTAACTATCTTATGATTCCTTAGGCGCGCTTCCATATGTTATTTCTCTTCATGTTTCCTTTAACAAATCTAGTCCATTTTATGTATTAACAATAGAACCACCGCAATTTTCGTCACATTTAAATATAAGGGTGTGTTTGGTACACAGACAGGACATAACAGTACAGGACGGGACAAGACATGATAGAACAACTGTTCAACGTTTGGTAAGACAAAATTGGACATAACAGAACAGCTAACATGACCAATTTACCCCTAATAAGTTGTTTATATATTTTAACTAATTATGTAATTTATTAAATTATAATGAATTAAATATTTTTTATAATAAAATTATATTATATATTAGAAAGTATTTTTCAAGACGATTAAAGTCACCCCAAAGTAAAAAGTTAATGTAGTTTTCAAATTTTGTTTTGAGTAAACTACAATTTTCGTCCTTGGTGTATAACAAAACCCATGAAAGTGGTCCCTAAACTTTAAAAAGTGCAAGAATAGTATCTGGTGTCCTGATTTTGCTATGAAAATGGTCCCTCACTAACTCCGTTAAAAAACTCAGTTAAATCAGGGGTATTTTCGTCTTTTTACATTTTTATTTATTTTACCATTTTTTAATTAATTATATAATTTTTCTTTTACTTTTTATTTTTTTCTTTTTTGAATCTTCTTCCACTTCTTCAACAACCGGTGGTCTTCTCCATTACCATCACCACCATAACCAGTGGTCTTTTCCACCACCATAACCACCTCTGAAACAAGAACACACGTAATCAGAAGATGAATCAGTGGTAGGAACTTGGTTTTTGGTGCACAGATGAAGCCATAACCACCTCTGAAACAAGAACACACCACCACCTGCAACCACCGCCTCCCACCACTACCGCCGCACCACCACCATTTGCAACCAACACCTCCGCCGCCACTTGAAAGACACAAAGCAGCTTCAGCTGCAGCAGCGGCAGCAACTGCAACAGAATAAGCGTGTTAGTACACTAATGTATCCAAGATTTAGTCTAATTGTAATTAGTCAACAAATGTCAAAGTCAAAATAGCTAGGTTTGGTCAAAGGGTATATAAACCTAAATGTTAGGGTTTTGTGTGTGAGGTCATTTGAGTATAGCCACCAAGAGGTGTGTGTGTGTGGCCTCCAAGAGAAAGTGTATCCCATTCTCATCTTCTACATTTTCTCAATCAAATACAATGAGCTTAATGTGTTAATCCCGTTACCTGAATCATTCTCAATTGGTATCAGAGCCTAACAGAGTTGAATTTGTGCATCATTCAATGATTTTTATCAATTTTTGAGAAATTGAAAAGTTTTTGAGGTTTTTGAGATTTTATTGATATTTTTCAAAAACTTAGAAATCGTTTGTGTTTTTGGATTGTTTCAAGTTCATAGATCGATTCTATTTGTTGATTGGAACAGTTTGCGATTTAGAAATTTTATTTTCATCAACAAATCAATTGTTTTTGAAAAATTAGAAAATCAACAATGAGTTTTTTGTTCTTTGAAGCTTCATATGAATATAATGATCAATCTTGGCTTATTGATGTGATTTGCTAATATTTGATATACAAATCAGTTTGGTTGTCGATTTCTAACATTTAGCAAGTTTTAGATCTAAAAAAAATGGTTTCAGTTAAGTTGCTTTCAAATTTTTTCCAGATCTGAAAAAAAAAGTGTTCATCGAAGGCTTCATGAAATGTTGATCGATCTGCGTTTCGTTTGAGATTTGATAGATTAAATCATCACAGATCAATTCGTTTTGTGTTTCTGATCATTTTGCAACATTCATATTTGAAAAACATTGAGAAATCAAGGAATTACGTTGCAAAAAGTCTTCGCCGGAATCTGGGTAACCTTCGCCGGAAAAACGAAATATCGCCGGAAACTGGGTTTTCTTCGCCGGAATCTTCATCGGTGTCACAACTCAAGTGAAGTCGCAACCAAAACTCACAGGGAAGTCGCAACTGTTGCGATATCGCAACGGGTCGCAACCCAAACGTGACCGGGAAGTCGCAACCCAAACGTAACCGGGAAGTCGCAACTCAAACTCGTCGGAAAAACGACTTTGCCGGAATATCGCCGGATTCTGGAAATACTTCGCCGGTGTTCATCTGTGTCGCAACCTCAATCATATCGCAACTCAAGTGTGTCGCAACAGGTCGCAACCCAAACGTCATCGGGAAGTCGCAACCAACTTCGCCGGAAAACTCATCGGCCGGAAAACTTGTGGGTCGTCGGAAACGTTGTATGATCTCGATTTAAGTGTTGCAAATCGTTGTTTTATGACTTAATAACGCAAAGAAACCAAAAACAATCGTTTTGGACGTGAAAATCAGAACAAAAGAGAAGCTCAGATCTGGAAATAGTCGATGATGATGGTGATGAACAGTACTAACGGTCACCGTTAGTACTCCGTTATTTTTTCTTACAGTTTTGGTCATTTTCCGTTAGTTTTCGTTAGAAACATTTAATTTTCCGTTAATTTTTGTTAGCTTTTTTTCATTTTTAGTCGCTTTTTCCGTTAAGTGTCAGTTAGTTGGTTCAGTTAACTTTTCCGTTAGTTTTCCCGTTAGTTTTCTTACAAAATAAGTCCTTCCGTTAAGTATCAGTTAAGTCTAGTTAGGGGTTTTAGAGTTTTACACTTATGGTCCCTGGACTTCTAGTTTTAGGATTTAGCAGTTTAAGTCCCTGTAGTTTAGGTTTTTGTTTTGGTCTGTTTTAGTCCCTTTAGTTTTAAGTTTTTGATTTTTACCTTTTTAGTCCTTAGAGTTTATTTTTCTTTTAGGATTTTTCATTTTTGGTCCTTTGAGTCGTAACTTTAGGATTTTTGTCATTTTTAGTCCTTGTCTTTTATTAGTGATAGTATTTTACACTTTTAGTCCTTATTTTTCGTTTTAGTTTCGTAAGTTGTCAGTTTTAGTCCTTATTTTTCATTATTTTTTTTCATCGTTTTTATCAGTCTTTACCTGCAATGAATCATAACTGATATATCTTTTTCGTGTTTTGCAGGTTTGTCGATTTAAAGTCCAGTTTTCCGTATTAATTTTTCGGAATTAATTTTTGGGAGACAAATTTACAATTTGTTTTTCCAAATTTATTTTTGAGAATATTTTTCTGACTTTAATCGATATTTTTTCTCTGATCGTACAAGCGCACAAATTCTACTTCTCACGAAGTATCTGTTAACGATCCGACGTTTTTAAAAATTTCAGGTAACAATGTCACTAGAGGAGGAAAATGCTATTCTCAAGGACACGATGTCAACTCCCGACCCTCTTGTGAAATGTATTCAAATACAAAAAGTCCAACAAGATAAGTTAGATGATTTGACTGCTCAACTGAAGAAATCAAGAGAATCAATTGCTTATAAAAATGATATACTGCGAGAGCAAGAGATTCTCATTGATAACTTGAAAAAGAAAAAGAACGAATTTGATGGGGCTCTAATGTATCATGATGAAAGAATGACTGAATTCTAAACAAAACTAGCGTATTCAGAAGCTAGGAAAAATGAACTTGAACATTGTTTGCGTGATTATAAAGACAAAAACACCAAGCTCCTTAATGAAGTTATAGGATTGGAAGGAAGACTTTACAATACTGTTCAAACTGAACAAACAAAGGAGATAGAGCAGCTAAAAGAAGAGATCTGTACATTACAGAAAACTAATCAAGATCTCCAACAACAACTTTCTGATCTGAAAACACAAGCTGATGTGAAGAAGTGTGATTGTGAATCTAAAGCAAGTCTGATGATTTCTTTAGAGGAAAAGAATGTCGAGCTCACAAAGAAAATATATGATTTTGAACAAGTAATGAGAAAGGAAAACGAAGATATTCAAAAAGAAATATTTTTTTTTGAAAAAGAAAGGGCAAGCTTTGGAAATAAATTTTCTGAGTTTTCCAAGAAGTTTTTTTGATGAAAAGAAAGCTATTGAGCTTAGATGCATAAAACTTTCAAATCAAAACTCCGATTTTGAAAAAGTTTTATTTTTAGAAAAGGAAAAGCTTGAGAAAAAGATGTCTGAGTTTGACACTGAAAGAAAAGTTTTTGAATCAAAAAGTGTTGAGCTTTCAATGCAAATATCTAATTTGGAGAAAGAATTAGACATCGAAATAAAAGAATCTGAAAAGAAGAAAATTAAAGATTTTCAAGCGAAAAGTGTGAAAGATGTCTATTCAGATGAAAGAAAAGTGTTTCAGGCCGAAATCTCAAAGCTAACGAGGAGAGTGTCTGCTTTAGCATCGGAAGCTATGAAAGAGCAGAAGATCAAATCTGATCTACAAAAGAAGTTTGATTTGATTTCTCGAGAAAGGAATGTTCTGTCCGAAAAGGTTCAGAAACTGGAAGCAATTAACATCGTTGGATTATCTGAACAATCTAGTGCCGAAACTATTGTTCAATCGTTGTATGATGATTCAACTGCTTCGGAATGTTCATTCAAGACTGCTTCTGGTTCAATTCATGAACATCTTTCTTCGGCAAAGTCTGTCAAATCAAGCACTTCTTCAAAGGACCAGATGCGCCCTTCTAATCTTTTCTACAACCATGCCGCTACAAGTTCAGATATTCCTATCTTTAAGCCTGTCAAGATGGTTTGGAGAGCAAAAGGCTCAACTCCTGAAAAAGATGCCCCAAAGTCATCTGTTCCTCCACCCACCGTGAACAAGAAGAACAACGCTCCAAAAGGTAAGTCTTTTGTTAAACCTAATCTTGTTTATTCTGCAAATCATTTGATTAGGTTAGCACAAAAGCAAATATGTTGTTCTTATTGTGGAACTAATGATTTTGTTAAGAAAGAAGATGTTCAGTACTGGTATGGTACTTACAGTATTCCTCCGAAGAAATCTGCACATAACAAGCCAGGACCCAATTGGCAATGGGTACCAAAATCTACTTAATCTGTTTTGCAGGTTTATCATGTGTGGTGCTGAATGCCTAATTACTACCAAACACATGACTGAAAAACAGAAGAGAAGTGTGCGATTTGAAGAAGAGTACATATGCTGAGATATATGCATAATTTCAGGGGGAGAATATCTTTATTCATGATATATTTTGGGCTTATTGATATATCTTCATACTTGTTAATGGTTTCTAAACACATCAGTTTAGAACCCGCACCTCAATGAGATTGATGGTTTCTAAATACTTCAGTTCAGAACCCGCACTTCAAAGAGATTATGGTTTCTAAACACATCAGTTTAGAACCCGGACTTCAATGAGATAATGGCTTCTAAACACCTCAGTTTAGAACCCGTACTTCAAAGAATTTAAGTATCTTCTGAACTCAATCTGAGATTGTTTGAAAGAAGAACGACTTTCAAGCATGAAAAACTTGTTCTTAAATGTTCAAACCACTTCTCTAATTCAAACAGATTTTATAATTTTAGAAGTGTGTTTTTAAATGTTTTCATGTATATCTCGGATTATTACATCATTGTTTCTGACCGTGTGTCTCCAAAGATTAATACTTGCGTATTATATTTTCTATACTTTCAAGTACTCATACACACCGGTTCAGCTTCTTATTGACTTTGTGTAACACCCCAAAAACAGGGGTTAACAAAAACTTCCATAAAACGGAAGAGTGGTACTCATTACTAAAGTAAAAGTATTCATAATTATCATTACATAACCATTAATACAAAGATCTAGTTAATTATAACTACTAATGGACCACTAGCTTATTTGATCACTACTATAGCAAATCAAATATAAAAAGGATGTCGGAAAGTTCTATTATCAATCTTCCAATCTTTAACTCTCCAATAATGATCCCATGCTCACAACCCCGTTCTAGACCTTCTTGTGTCCGGAACCACTAAAATCTGTAACACATAAAACACATAACAAGTGTTAGGCTTTTTAAAGCCTAAGTGAGGTTTACACATAGCACATAGAGCATAATCATAGCATGTAGGAATAACAATTCGATACATTCACAAATTGGATTCCATGGAGAAGACCCATATCGCTACCCAGTTACATCATAATTGAAGATATACCTTGATTGATACCCCACGGTATTGTCACAAGGCATAACACAACGGAAAACCCCACGGTATCCGAAGGTATGAACAAAATACATTTTTACCCCACGGTATGTATGATTATATCCTCCAATGCCTACTAGGTGCTCCTCCAATTATGTGAATACCAAATATGTTAATCCAAATAATATTCATAGCATATTAAGCACTTAATAATGGTCCAACCATTTATCATAATCAATACTACTTCCATGTAGTTCATATACATCCACATGTATTTAAATCACTTTCTATATGATTTCAATAATAAACCACCATGTTTACAATTCAAGAATAAGTCCATTTTGACCATTAAGCCATCAATTCATCATTAAGACATCTATTAAGTCATCATCTCAATATCACATACTTTGGATATATAATCCAACCAAACTCTTAACATCAACATTTATTATGGCATACAAAGTAATAAACACAATTAAGCCACATAAACTTACTTGAACTCCTCTTATTTCCCTCTTAACCATTAAGAGCATTTATTCAAGATTTCCCATTAGCTATACCAAAAATCAAGATGAGGAATAGTATATAAATGTAATACAAACAATTAATTACAAGTTACTCACCTCAAATCTTCAATTGCTAACACCCTAACTTGAATACTTGAACCTAATTGCTCCAAGAAGAAGAGTGAAGATGAAATGCCCTAATTCAAGTTTAAATGGGTAAGATTCACATACTAGTTGCTTCAATTAGATTAGGATTAATAGATATGAATTTACCTTAATCTTAGATGGATATCGCTTGAGAAGAGGATAGCAGAACCAAAAAATCGGATTTGAGAGTTATATGTGAAAAGGGTGGATGACTAAGGGTAAAGAGGTGGGTTTAACCCCCTTTTGGCACGTCAGGAAATCGGCGCCGATCACCCGCGCCGATGCATCGGCGCCAAGCCATTGGCGCCGGCTTCTGTTTGCTAGTCTTCTCAACCTCCACTAATTTAGCCGTAACTTCTTCGTTAGAACTCCGTTTTTGCTCCGGAAAGAACCGTTGGACTCGTATTCAAATTACCCATCCAACTAATCCATAAAATCTAATATTTAACTTTATTATCTATTTTTCATTTATTTCCTTAAGGAATAAACTTACTGATTTCTATCGGAAGTTATCAAATAACAAGTGACAATCACCGAAATTACTTAGGAAATCAATTATAATCTAAGAAGTCAAAATATAAAGAAATATTAGGACTATTATTACTTACTAGGATTTTCCGGGTGTTACACTTTGTTATTACCATGTCTCAAAACGAAACAAGTTATCGATGGTAATACTCCCGTTTGAATTTCCAATTTTGTTGAGCATCATACATTCATTCAACGTGAGAATTTAAGCGTTTCATTCAAAGGTTGTTTATATTTGTTCATATAAACAAAATATTCAATTCTTTGATACCCTAAGCTTTAATGAGTATCCTTCATATTTGATCTGATTGATACATTGTCAGATTCACAAACAAGCCTTTCAAATTCATTTCATTCATTCAATATTCTTGTTGTGTGAAATCTTCAACGTTCAAATGCTCAAATATTTCATGAATATTTTTGAGGAGCATATATTTTGACGACAATGTTTTCAAAAAGCTGAGATTTATAATTGTTCAAGCTAAACTGTGGAGCAACATATCTTTTAGGACAACATTCATGGGAATCAGTGTGAGATATAATAGAACTTCTATGGATCCACGTTAACCAGTGTTTCCTACCCAAGAAGTTATCCTTGAGTGATTGAGGGGTGAGGGGTCGAAATCAAAGAGTGGGGGAGATAACTCATCTGATTGAGTAATCTCATTGTGCTGAGGTAAAATGAAAAAGAGAGTTTGGTTAGCAGTGAGCAGATTAAAAACAGAAAGAGGGTGTGAGAACAGAGTTAAAAGAATACGAGAACTCTGCACCAGCCACTTTCTGAGCCGGGCAGCCACATTACTGATTGGTTCACATTTCTTTGGTGACCATCATTGAA
Organism: Saussurea involucrata; assembly: GCA_033807775.1. Lineage (NCBI taxonomy): Eukaryota > Viridiplantae > Streptophyta > Magnoliopsida > Asterales > Asteraceae > Saussurea > Saussurea involucrata. The sequence continues at coordinate 168,123,691 of CM066322.1, forward strand.
ACAGGCAACTAGCCCATGCCAACTCTTGCTTTAACCCCACCAGCTACTCATTTCTTTCTCAACAAAGAAATGTTTCATTTTCTTGGGGATGCAGCATATTATCTATCTAATCTTCACTCGGAAGGTTGGATATTGAAAAAGAAGGAAGTTTGCCCCACCTTCGCTCTTCATTCATGCACATTGAGTCCGTAGAAAACTTGTTGCTGTCTCAACAGTTTACACAATTTGAGCCTAACTATTATCAAGCATAAGTTGCTTCAATCATTTCTACACTTGCACGTACACACAAGGAATATGTTTTCTTGTCATAACGTTCATAGAAATTCCTTCGTGTTTTTCGATTATTGAATGGAAGCCCTGGAGGAATGAACATCAAAAAGCTCCTTTCCAAAGTACATATGTTGTACTAAGTGGCTTTGTGCAACTTACAGGCATTTTAACTGTTTCATTTGTTGATTCAGGGTTACAACTGTTATATTATCTGAATTTGAAAAGATTCGGATAAACATTTTTGGAATTGACGGTTATACAGATCAACAGGAGGAGATTATTTATGGTATTCAAAGACTGCTGAGATTGAACAAGAATTTTGATGATCATGATGCTCACAATCATCAAAAAGGGGGAGAAATATCAAACCAAAGAAAAGAGGGAGATAATTCAAATATTTCAATCTCCAAAAGTCAAAGTTGATATTTGCCAAAGTAGAAGAAGTTCAACTCAATATGCTTCAATGTTCAGAGATTATTGTTGTTCAGACGTGAAGATACAAAGACAGACCATGCATAAAGATTATTCAAGAATGCTGTTAAAAGCTCAAAGCCCGTTGAAACCTCAAATCCCGTTCATAATTCAAAGACTGAAGAAATTTGCCAAAAGGTCAAAGCTGCTGCAATGATCGAAGATTCAAAGATATAAAGATTTTATTTGAAGACCTTGATCAACCTTACACAGATTTGAAGTTCGTGTTTTCAAGACTTTGTGACTATTTGTTTCAGAAAAGCCTAATGAAGATTAAAGCCGCCAAAGTGGATTATTGAAGATAAAGCCTATCTGAAGATTAAAGTGCAGAAGACTAGCGTCATATTTTTTTAAATCTTGAATCCATAGGGGGAGATTGTTAGTACACTAATGTATCCAAGATTTAGTCTAGTTGTAATTAGTCAACAAATGTCAAAGTCAAAATAGCTAGGTTTGGTCAAAGGGTATATAAACCTAAATGTTAGGGTTTTGTGTGTGAGGTCATTTGAGTATAGCCACCAAGAGGTGTGTGTGTGGCCTCCAAGAGAAAGTGTATCCCATTATCATCTTCTACATTTTCTCAATCAAATACAATGAGCTTAATGTGTTAATTTTGTTACCTGAATCATTCTCAAAGCGTGTTTTGTCTGCTCATCCTCCACCTCAGTTGGTTTCACTTCTTCTCGTGAAAGAAGCTGATGAGAATTAACATGTTCTACGATGGAAGCAACAGGTGGTTCTGATGCTTTTTCCTCTGCAATGAAGATTGAAGATGAAGCTGTTGTGATGGTGGTTGTAGTTGTAACAGTAGCAGTTATATACCTCTTGATTCGCCCCTTCTTCGCACCTGAATTCTCATTATCCGATTGGCTAGTCCAAGAATCTTGATTCAAATTGTGGTTGTTTGAGACTTTTTCAGAGTGGCATTTCATGTGTCCAAACAAAGCTTTCTGTTAGTGCCTAATATTGCAAGTTGTACCATGTAGAGGGACCTTATTGTAATTGCTAAAGTTACATAGTATATAATGTATGCTTAGCCTATATTTCTAATTAGGTCATCAATAGCTACACACACTCTCCATATTCTCTCTACATTTCTCCTTTGTACTTTGTGTGATTGATCTTCATTGAATATATTGGTGGTCATCTGATTGCTTAATATGGATTGAAAACCTTTGCCACATTCTTTACAGAGCTTATCAAGAACCACCAAAGAACTGCTGTTGTTTTCCACTTCACTTGAATCTTTGACTTTTGGAGTCCTTTTTGGATCTTTTCTCAACTCATAACTAGAATCGTTTGAATTAGAGTTCTTCATCGATTTTCCACCATTGATGACACATGAGAGCTTCTTCATCTGCTTCCGATGATGATCAGTGGAATTGATCACATGAGACCTATCTACCAGATGGGAAGCTCTTGTCGCACAACTTACAGAAATGTTTCATCGATTCTTGTTCAGTTTCTTGGATCAAACTCGACATTTTTGGTCAAATATGTACCAAAATTCAAGTCAAACAAAATGCAAGAACAAGGGATGATCAAGAAAACAGAGAATTCAAGATCAAAACTGAGAATTTAGAAACACCCAGATCAAGAAACCGAATTAAAAGCTCAAATCTTTGGTGGGTTTTCAGTTTTCCTCAAGATTGAAGTGAAAAACGAAGAACCCATCTCAGGTTTCATTCAAGAACAAGATCAAGATCGAGATCAATATTTTATTTTTATTTTAATAGAAAAAGACAAAAAAATGGGTAAAAAGACGAAAATACCCCTGACTTAACTGAGTTTTTTAATGGAGTTAGTGAGCAGGGACCATTTTCATAGCAAAATCAAGAGACCAGGGACTAATCCTGCACTTTTTGAAGTTTAGGGACCACTTTCATAGGTTTTGGTAAACACCAGGGACGAAAATTGTAGTTTACTCTTTTGTTTTTTAACATTTTCTATATTATTTTTAAAATTAATATTTAATAATTTACATAAATTAATCAAAACATGTAAAGCATATAAAAATAATATTTTGAGAATGGTTAAAGTTTAAAAACATACAAAAAAATTAAGATTAAATTACATGTTTAGTCCCTGTGGTTTGTTGAAAATTTCTATTTTCGTCCTTATGGTTTTGAAATTGCGATTTTCATCCCTAGAGTTTATAGTTCATCACCATTTGCGTCCTTATGATTTAAATTTGATTTCTATTTCCATCCTTATGGTTTACAATTCATTTCTATTTTAGTCATTCATCCTTAAAAGTAGTGTTTTGACCTTAGGGACTAAAATGGAAATAAATTGCAAACCATAGGGACGAAAACTAAAATTTTAAAACCATAGGGACGAAATCCGCAATTATTAGCAAACCATAGGGACGAAAAAGGTAATTTACTCAAAAATTAAAAAATGAATAAAATATAAAAAGAAGTCTCTTCGAGCTTGTTCCATGGGGGTGGAATAGGCTTGTTCCACTATGTTCCTATATGTTCCACATAAAAGTCTGCTAAAGATGGAACATTGATCCTTGTTATGTCGTATCCAGTGTACCAAACAGACCCTAAGTGCCTATCAGCACCTTTACTGTATTGATCAAACAAATATCTATTATTAATATTACTATCACAAGGAAACTTTGAGAGCATCCACAATGCATAAGTCATTCAATGACTTTTTCTTTTTGCCACTTAAGATTTTCACTAAATTTCTTTAGCAAAAACCTATTTTAAAAACCTCCTCCAATGCAAAAAACTTTTCAAAAGCCTTTTCGTAAGCCTTTTCGTCAATTTTTTTTACCGAAAAGCTAGTCCAATAACTAGTTGATATTTCTTCAAAAAAAAAAACTAGTTGATATATGTAAACCCTTTTATCAAAAAGTTTTTTACCCCAATGCATAAAAAACCTTTTAGAAAGCTTTTTGTAATTATAAAAAACTTTAAAAGACTTATGCATGAAGATACTCTAAGAATCTAATTGCATAAAATAGATCTAGCAATGATTCCATTAGAAACCAGCCGCACGTTGCACATATTTTTTATTTATTTTTTAGTAAACTACAATTTTGGTTCTTGAGGTTTAGCCGTTTAGATGTTTCTATGAAAATCATCCCTAAGCTTCAATAAGTACAATAAACATTCCAACTATTTGCATTTTGTTTTGAAAGTGGTCCATGGTCGATAACTCCGTTAAAAGAACTCACTTAAATGAGAGGTACTTTTGTCCTTTTACATTTTTTGTCTTCACTGTTAAAAAAATTAGTTTACATTATACATATTATATTATAATAATATATGTATATATATAAATATGTATATACACACATCGTGAACCACCCATCGCCCTCCCCTGAACCTTCTCCGGCAGTCTTCTCCATCACCGACCAACACATACATATACATAATGCATACACACGGTGCACACATATACAACACACATATATGGAGCGGTCACAGTGAAGAAGAGGGCGAGAGATAAGAGAGAGTGATCGTTTGGGATTCGTTTTGAAGGAGATTGAAGAAACATGTTATGTGCAGAGTGTGTGTGTGTGTGTGTGTTATATGTTGTGTGTGTCTTATATATGTACCGGGTTGTATACGTGTGTCGTGGGTTTTTGTTATGTATTCAGACGAATAGAAAAAAAGGGGGAGAAGGTGAAGTCGTCGGAGATGGTGACCGGAGTAGGTGGGGAGTTGGTCGGAGTTTCAGATTGCGTTGGGAAGGGCTGGAGAGTGCTCTCTGAAAGGATCGGCAACGGCTTGTGTGGTGCTCTCACTTTTAAAACGTTTGAGACAGAACTACGGAGAAGTGGAGAAAGGAGATACGGATAAAGAAAGGGGGCGTGGTGATCGCCGGAGATGATGTCGGAGATGTAGCGTCGTGTCACGTGTGTGTCTGTAACTTTGTATATCTATACATATAATAAATAAGTAACTAACATGTCATGTGTCGTCTTCTGGTGAGCCGACTTCAGTATTTTCCCGCCTAAACATGTATGTGGACGCGATTTACATTATAACTTCAATTAGCACACCCACATTCACTCCTCCTTAAATCTCTTCTTAATTCAATTTTTTTAATTTATACGTTACATTTACTACCCTTATGATTAGGTATGTACTTTACTTTTAATCCCTTACTTTTTTATTTTTTATTTTTTATTTTTTATTTTAGACACTTATCATATAAACATAAATAATGTATATGAACTAAGATTCATTAAAAACATTTCTATTTTTTACAAATTACATCATTGTAAGCGATACCTTCGAAATGAGCCCAATATTGAATATATTTGGATTTAATTATACTATTAAATATCATAAATATATACGAATTAATGTGTCGTGATTAGTATGAGATTTGTTGAAATTAGTATAGGATTTGATACAAATAATTACTAAATTATCGTGATTTTCTTTTGCAATTTCATATTAATTTTTACTTCAAAGTCGAATTCTTTCGACGAATTACAATTCTATCAAATTTTATTATGTCAACGAAAAACCCTTAGAATTATCATAAGATATTTTTAATTACTTGGAAAAAGTAAAAGATATCACTTATTAACTGACTTTTGGATTATGAGTTCGAACATTTTTCAAAAATATAAATATGCAAATATTTTAGTATAGTATATTTAATTATTTATACTTTCTTAATCATGATTATATTATTTTCTCTAATTTTAATTGAACTACATAAAATCAGTTATCAACAGATGGAGTTAATGATATTTTCAAAGTCAAATTGTTATGCTTCCCGTCAATCACTTTAAATTAATCTTTCATAATAGTTGATTTGATTATAATTATATAAAAAAATTTGATCGATATTATTATAAAATATAAGTATACAATTGATATAGATATTTAAGGCGCCACGCTTACCAAGTCACATCATCTTACTGGATGAATATAAAAGGACCAAGAATCTTACCACGGTTAGCGCTTACCGGGTAAATTGTACATACAATGCCGTTTTGGTGGATTAAAACCTTACTCGTTAAGTAAATGATGTTGGATTTTATCGATAAGCGCTTAACGGGTAAGTGTTCGGGTAAACGACACCTTAATCAAGCGTTTTTATGTATTTTTGCAAATTGTGAATGTTAAACAATTAAATAGACTTATGATATATTTTTTCATATATTTAAATTCCATGAAATAACTTGTTGAACGTCACTTAACATTAGATAAATTAAAATTAGTGTTTGTCTTAGATTGGTTTGAATGTTCATCTCAATTTATGCAAGTGTTAGTTTAAACGTCATTTTAAAACGTTCATGTCACATGGTTGGAGTATGACAACAATGAAGTTAACTTTACATTAGGTGTTGGTGTAGTCTATTGTTTTTGGCTAAATGAATGCATTTGTACATTTTATGTACTTAGACCTTGATTTTGAATTAGATATAGATGTTTGATTATGTTTTCTGATTTTCAATGAAATTTGACATCCCGCCGTTTTGGCGCGGGCACCCAACTAGTATAATGCATATATTAAAAAAAGATTAGAGTAAGTTACAATTTGGTCCTTCAAGTTTAAATTAGAGTTATAGAGTAAACTACAATTTGGCCCCTCTGATTTTACAAAAATTATACAACTTGTTCTTTTAAAAGAAAAAGACAAAAGTACCCTTTAACTTAACTGAGTTTTTTAACGTAATTAACGATGAGAAACCACTTTCAAAGCAAAATGCAAACAGTGGAGATGTTTACTGTATTTATTGAAATTTAGAGACGATTTTCAAAGAAACGTGTAAAGACCAAAATTGTAGTTTACCCTTTATTTTTCTTTCGACCTCTCACTTAAACTAGGTAAAGGTGGTTCTAAAGAGTTTTTCAAACTTTCACATTATTAATACCAAGTATAAACCAATATTAAAATTAAACCAATATTAAAATTAAACCAAATAGCACATTTAATATTTCTCAATTTTAGTATTCGTAACAATATATTTTATGTAAATTAATTTACACACTTTTGTTAGATGTGTAGCAAATTAAATGGATATATCAAAATTGATAATGACATAAAATAAAACTTTCTACAAGAAAATTAATGAGTAAAAACAAAAGTTTATTTAAACCTTTTTTAATTAGTTTTTATATTTGTTAATATAAATAACAGAGATTAATCTTGTTGTGATATATTTTCTATTAAATATTTTTTACTTTCTTAATTTGAAGCAACTTACCCTATTGATAGATCAAGATGTGATCAATGTGTAAAATAAAACTTTAACAAGAAAATGCAAAAAATAAAACTTTATTTCATGCTTATAATCTTTTTTTTGAACGACAAGGTAATTTCATTAAACAACCAAAATACAATAGTCCGATCGAAATTCGATTGTACAACAAAAACCTCAGGACCAAACGAAACAGAAAAAAGTTACATGTTAGTACACAAATGTATTCAAGATTTAGGCTAATTATAATTAGTCAAAATAGGTATTGTGTTGGTCAAAGATATATATACCCAACTAGGTTCGAACCGTGTATTACACGGGGTAATTTAAAAAAATCAAATCATGCCAGAAAACTTATCTTATAGATATGAATGATCATCGAAAGTACGATGCTACTTTTTCCAAGCTTTTTTCCCTTCAAGTTGTTTTTTTTTGCAAAAAGAAAATCACGACAATTTAGTGATTATTTGTATCAAATCTCATACTAATTTCAACAAATCCCATACTAATCACGACACATTGATTCATATATATTTATGATATTTAATAATATAATTAAATCCAAAAATATTCAATATTTGGCTCATTTCGAAGGTATTGACGAAGTGATTACAATGGTATAATTTGTAAAAAATAGAAATGTTTTTAATGCATTTTAGTTCATATACATTATTTATGTTTATATGATATGAGTCTAAAATGAAAAATAAAAAAGTAAGAGATTAAAAGTAAACTACATACCTAATTATAAGGGTAGTAAATGTAACGTATAAATTAAAAAAAATATGAATTAAGGAGATATTTAAGGAAGAGTGAATGTGGGTGTGTTAATTGAACTTATAATGTAAACTGCGTCCAAATACATGTTTAGACGGGAAAATACTGAAGTCGACTCACCAGAAGACGACATGTGGCATGCTAGTTACTTATTTATTATATGTATAGATTGTAAGGGGTTGGAGGGTAGTGGCACACACAATAGAGCAAAATAGACAAACAATACTGAAGGTGTGTGTGTGAAAGAGGCATGAACCTCTAGAGAGAGGATTAGGGATAAAATCTCATCTTCTTCAATTCTCTCTCAATCTAAATTGAATATTGTGTTAATCATTGCAGGTGACTGGACTAATTTAGAGTTTCCACTAAGATGTAATTCTTCCAAGGAGGAAAATGCACCAAAAATATTGGGGAAGTCGTGTTCTTCGATATGTCTACAACTGAGATCTAGTTTTCTCAAGCAACATAACTTTGTCCAAGTATGAAAATTAATGATGTTCGCTGGCCATAGAGGGAACAACATGGGGCGCCTTGATCCTAGCCATAGCTCTTCTAATTTTTCCATGCTTCCCAGCACCTCTGGCAAATGGTGCAGTGTCATGCAGTCTTGAAGATGAAGGATCTTGAGATTTTTTAACTCACATATAGAGTTTGGAATAATCTTAAGAAGTGAACATCCGCTAAGATATATAGTTGATAGTTTTTCCATATTACAAGAGATCTCTAGGAATATTTCAAGACTCGAACAACCAGAGAGAATAAGAGTCTCCAAGGATTCCATCTCAATCATGGATGGGAGACACTTGAGATTATAGTAACCAATCATGTTCAAATAAGCAAGCTTTCTGAGAGTTCCAAGAGACTCATGAACCTCCACCAATTTCGTACACTCGGACAAAATCAACCTCTCAACATTTTGAGCCCCTGAGACATCTGGAAAACTTTTTATGCAGCTCGAGTATTCAAGGTGAATGAATTTCAAGTTTGGCAAAAACTGACAACAAAAACAAATATGAACAAAAACTATTATCAAGGCTATGCATAATTGAATACAAATAAAAAGCAGTTAATTTATCTACGTAATTGTTTATGCATGACATATTATGACGTAACTTTGTTCCTAATTGTTAGAGTATTAATGTCAATATGTATAGTTCAGGGTCCTTTATGTAATTATGTGTAACTTCTTTTTGTATAAATAGTCTCTTAGGGTTTCATTATTAGGTTAGATACTTCACTTGTAAACACTCTCTCATTATATGAAAACGGTCGATTCAGCCATCTCGTGTGTCTCTCTATCAATCGACTCTCCAATTCTAACATGGTATCAGAGCTGTAGGTAAGCATCCTCATGTTATTTCTCTTTATTTTGCTGCTCTCATTTTTGCTCCGAAAAACCATTTTCTGTTGGGTTTTTGACAAAACACCAAGCATTAAAGTTGCCCAGAATAGCATCACGAACCTGCGTACCAATTTTCAGCCAAAACTGATCTGTTTTGAAAACTCGACTCAAGAACACCTTACACACTCATAACTGTCGCAACGCACACACTCATAGATATCGCAACCCTCTATTGAGATATCGCAACCCTCTTGTGAACAGTGCTATATCGCAACCTTCTATTGAGATATCGTAACCCTCTTGTGAACAGTGTCATATCGCAACCCTCAATTGAGATATCGCAACCCTCTTGTGAACAGTACCATATCGCAACCCTCTTGTGAACAGTGAAAAAAAATATGGCTCTCAATCTCAGTCACTCCAATCCCATCTCAGTCGTCCTCAATGGAAACAACTACGTTCTGTGGCATCACTATATGTCCATTCTCCTTAAGTCTCATGGACTCTATACCTATGTCACTGGTATATCTACCCTTCCTGTTCAAAAGGAAGATGAAAGTGCAGTTGACTTTGCAAAACGTATGAACGATTGGGATATCGCCAATGCTCGCATTCTTGGCTTCATAAACGCCTCTACCACTACTGAGATCAATCAGCAATTTCTCGGCTATACCACTGCAAAAGGACTATGGGATTTCCTTGCAAACAGGTACACTTCTACAGGTTTATCTCATCAATATCAGTTGTGGACTACCTTTCAGACCAAAAGGCAACTGCCTGATCAGTCTATCAACTCCTACATCTCTGAGATGCAAGCTCTTAGAGATCATCTGAGCCTGGGTGCACCTCAAATCTTTGATGAAACTGCTCGGAAGTTTACTGCTTACTTCAGCCAATTACATCTGATTACTATTCTCATAGGTCTCACTGATCGCTTTGAGAATGTTCGAGCCTCGCTTCTCCATAGGCATCCATTACCTACTCTTGAACAAACCATCACTGAACTACTAAGTGAAGAAAATCGTCTTCAACAGCGTTTTCCACTACCATCAGATATTGTGCTCTACACTCCCAGCTCAGGGAAACCAAGAGGAAAATGGGGCAATTATGACCAGCCTAAATCTGCGGGCAAGGGGAACAACAGCGAATGCACTTTCTGCCATTCTACTTCTCATCTTCTCCTCAACTGTCCAGTTCAGAAATGTCGCTGGTGTGCGATCGTACACCCACGTCACTATGCGTATGACTGCCCAAAATGTCCATATCCAAAGAACTCCGGTAATCAAAGACAACAGTCCAGGCCTCAACTAATTGCTGGCTCCATTACTCAGAACTCCCCATCGCCAGCACCTACGGCACATCACAACAACCACTCAACGCCTGACCTCATGGAACTCATGCGCCGAAATCAAGAGCTCATGGAGCAAATCATGACAAATTCTATGGGTATGAATTCTCAATGCAATGCTACTACATCAGGTAACCCTTGGCTTTTTGACTCTGGATGTTGCAATCACATGACACCTAAGGCTGATGGGTTTGTCTCTAAACAAACTTCCAACCTGTTTTCATCAGTCCGAACTGCTGATAATACTCGTTTACCATTATCCTTCAGTGGAACTGTCTCTACCCCTGATATTCAATTACCTGATGTGATGCATATACCTAACTTATCTCTGAGTCTGGTTTCTATCACTCAGCTTATGGAAGCTGATCTAATCGTTTTATTTCACCCTTCTGGTTGTGTTGTGCAGGATCCAAAGACTAAGCAGATCCTTGGAGTAGGCAGTAAAGTTGGTCGGATGGTTGAAGTGGTCTATCTCCGCCTTCCCTTACCTTCATCAAATTTTACCGCTTTAGTCTCCAGTACTCCTTCTTTTGAACTATGGCATGCGCGCTTAGGCCATTTATCCTTAGCTAGAATGAAAGTCTTAGCTAGTTCAGGACTATTAGGAAACACTTCCTCTGAAAATGTTTCTTGTCTATCTTGTCAACTTGGAAAACATCATGCTTTACCTTTTCAAACTAATGAATTTCAATATGCTTTTGCTTTTGATCTTATTCATTCTGATGTATGGGACCAGCACCACACCCATCTATGGGAGGTGCTCGATATTTTGTAATCTTTATCGATGATCACACACGTTTTACGTGGATTTATCTCATGAAAAATCGCTCAGAATTACCTAAAATTTATATCACCTTTGCTCGAATGATTCTAACCCAATTTTCAAAACCTATAAAGGTTCTTCGAGCAGATAATGCTATGGAAAAGAATCGCCTCTTCTCTCATTTCTTCAATCTCAGGGCACTCTTTCTCAGTACTCTTGTCCCGGCACCTCTCCACAAAATGGTCGTGCCGAACGCAAACACCGTCACATCCTTGACACTGTCCATACTCTATTAATATCAGCCAAGTGTCCAGAACGCTTTTAGGGTGAAGCAGCCTTCACGGCTGTCTACACCATCTACCGACACCCGACTCCTATTCTCAATCAAAAGTCTCCGTATGAAGTACTCTATGGAGTGTCTCCTCCCTATGAACTACTCAAAGTGTGGGGCTGTGCTTGCTTTGTTCAGCTACAATCTCATGAACACACCAAACTTGAACCTCATTCTCGTCTGTGCTGCTTCCTTGGCTATGGAATTGAACATAAAGGATATCGTTGTTGGGATCCAATCTCTAAGAGACTTCGTATATCCCGTCATGTCACCTTCTGGGAACATCTTCCCTTCTCTACGGTGTCAAAATTTCAGGACATCATCACTCCTCCTACTTCCTTCTTCACTGACACATCTATCTCATTGGATTCACTTCAATTAGATCCCATACTCTCCTCACCATCTGTTCCACCATCTTCCGCATCATCTGAGCCTTCACCTGTCTCATCTGAGCCTTCACCTATCTCATCCGAGCCTTCATCTGTTCCATCTATTCCAGCTGACCATGATCAATCATCTGCACCAACTCCAAGGACTACTTCTGAGCCATTTGTCTATGGATCCTAGATCCTCTCAATCATAAGATGAAGTACGATGCTCCGATCGGGTAAGACAAGTTCCTACTCATCTTCGTGATTATCATTGTTATGCCACTTTGCTGTCCACCCATGAACCCACTTTCTATAAGGAAGCCGCTTCTAACCCTGTTTGGCAGCAAGCTATGACTGAGGAACTTCAGGCTCTTGACAAAGCCAATATACATGGGAGTTTGTTCCTCTCCCATCGGGCAAGTCACCCATTGGTTGCAAATGGGTCTTCAAAATCAAAACCAAGTCTGATGGATCTATTGACCATTACAAAGCACGTCTTGTGGCAAAAGGCTTCAATCAAGAATATGGCATTGACTACGAGGAAACGTTTGCTCTCGTGGCTCGGGTCACCTCGGTCCGTAGTCTCCTAGCCATCGCTGCCACCAAGAAATGGCCACTCTATCAGATGGATGTCAAGAATGCCTTTCTAAATGGCGATCTCGAAGAGGATGTCTACATGAGACTCCCTCCAGGTGTGACCTCCCGTCAGGGTAATGTCTGTCGACTTCGAAAAGCCCTCTATGGCCTAATAAACAAGTTTCATCTAGAAAATACCTTATACCCCATCCATAAATGTTCAATGTTGCCAAATGCTAGCTTACGTAGGTTTTCTACTGGCAGAGAAGAAAATGGGCACTTAAACCATGAAAGCCATCGTAACTCATCAGGGAGAGTTGTAGGTTTAGAAGAAGTGAAATCCCCATTAATAATAAATAGCCGGATATTCTTCATGTTCTTAAAAACATCATTACTAAAACCCCAAATGTCATCACACATGTCTTCATCAGTATATGTGGGCACAATGGCTTCAATTGCTTCTAGGTTCTGCAACAAAGTATAAACTAAGGTTAAAACGATACTCATTCCAAATAATATTCGTCAAGAAAGAGATAGCTTTTAAGCCTTTTATACAAAAAAGTTTATTACCCTGTTTTTCAAAATGAAATCATGAATTTCTTCGCATTTCCATAGCCTGGTATTTGGGTAACTATTACGAACAATTTCCAAGCCCATCTCTTGAAGGACATCATGCATGTCTATACATTTGCTTGAAACAGTTATGAGAGATTTTTCGACAAGAGTACTAATTCCTATCACCGCATCAAAACCAAAGCTATCGAGTACTCTAGTAACTTCTTCTTCATCATGGCTCTTGAAGAAACATGCAATGTCTAGGAATATTTTTTTATCATCATCACAAAGCCCATCAAAACTTACCGTTAGTGTCTCAAAAATCTCAATGTTTGGTGTTTTGGCTAATCTATTTAAAGCACTTTCCCACACACCCGCTTCTCTTTTACGGAAGAAAGAGCCTAAAACTTTCAGGGCTAGAGGGAGACCTCCAGTGTAGCGTATTACACGATCTGGCAGTTCCTCATACCTTTCTGGAGGGCTATTTTTCCGAAAAGCATGCCTACTGAAGAGCTCAACAGCGTGCTGCTTAAGTAAAATAGTAGGCTTATATGTGGCATTTGTATCTGATAACAAATGCTCGTTTCTAATGGTTATTATGATTCTACTTCCTGGACCAAACCACTCATGTGTTGCAGCTAGGAACTCTAATTGCTTCACATCATCCACTTCATCAAGAACAAGAAGAACCTTCTTATTGTAGAATCTTGTTTGTATCAATTCGGCTCCATCGTCGGGATCCATAATATTGGATTCGTGGTGCGTAGCTAGAACATCTATAAGAATCTTTTGTTGCAAGGCACATATATCTTTTTTACTATTTTCTCTAACACCTTTAACAAAGCTACTGCCCTCAAACTTATAAGAAATTATTCTAAACAAAGCTCGGGCAATAGTTGTCTTACCAATTCCTCCCATTCCACATATCCCTATCATGCGTACCTCTTGTGTTTTTTCTATACCCAGTAATGAACTTAATTCATCGATACGAGATTCAATATCGATTAGATTTTTCTCCATACCACAACGCTGTCTATCACCCAAAATCTCTTGAACAATCTTGTTGATAAATAAAGATTCACCCCTGTACATTTAAGAGCATTGTTAGCAAGTTAACTGACATACAAATTCTGAATGAGCCATAACTTTGGGTCGTTTCGTGAAAACTTTCATAAATGAACGACACACACATAATAATTTCTACTTCACTAGCAGTGATTTACACATTATACTTTTTTCTTGTATCTTGTTCAAGCTCTATATACACAAACTAATTCATGAAATCGTCAAGATAAATTAAACCCGTCCAGATTTCGGATGTAGGAAGTTTAAGTATCCGTAAGTAATTGAAGCAACAGATGTAGAAAAACTAACCCATTGATCGGCGAGATATGCCAGCCACATAAATTACCTGCTGCAGCTAAAGCTTTTCTCCACTTGTTCACTTTATCCATCTCCTCCCCCAACTTCTCCTTGTGTTGTTGAAAGGCCGCGGCGAAGTCTCTTTTCTGTCCTCTCACATCGGATGGATCCACGTGGTAGAACACTGGTAACACCTTTTGTTCCATCCGATCTTGACATTCCATGATTTTGGCAAGCTCATCCAAACACCAACTAGAGTTGGCATAATTTTCAGAAAACACAACAACCGCAAACCTTGATTCCTCAATGGCTTTTAGGAGTTCTGAAGAGATGGGCTTTCCTCTACGGAGCATCCCATCATCTTTGAACACACGTATGGCTTTCTGAACCAGAGATGTATGAAGATGATCAACGAATTTGTTTCAAGTGTCTTCGCCTCTGAAGCTTAAGAAAACGTGATATGTCCATCCTCCAATCCGTACAGATGAAGATGCCATTAAGTTGGTAAAATGCAAATCTTCTTCATATATCAAATGTCACTTATCTTGAATATTGCCATCACTCAATGCTTTTGGGACTTATCAATATCTTGAAAAAATTATGGGGCCATTCAAACTTTATCACTCCTAATTGATCTTTCTTTGGTTTGAACAGGATTTTAGTCTTATTGTTCATCTGCGAATTCAAAGATATATAATAAATACCATATTAGGTTTACACATATAATTACAGACAGACTTCAAAAATGTATAAATTAATAAAAAGAAAATGGGTCGGGCTTTAATCATGATATAAGTTAAATAAAAGTATAGAAATGAGAAGTAAGAGCATCTCCATCTCCAACTGCATTGCTAAATAGAAAAAAATGGATTTTTGTTTGCTATTCTTCTCCAATTTCAACCCTCTTAATTGGATTGTTAGCGGGTTGGGTTGGGCGGTTTTCACGGGTTGACGGTTTTCTGTACACCCCTAGGTACACACACGCAACACCTACAAACAACAACAAAAAAAACTTTGTTTTTTTATTTTCTTTTTCTTAAATTCAATGCACTAATTAATAATTAAATAAGTTTATAAAAAGGATTAAATAAGAATTATAATAGTATAAGTTGAAGGTAGTTGACAAATATAATTTCTTCTTCTCTATAAGTTTGAGTTTGATTTTGTCAAGGGAACAAATGACAGAAATGGAAGTGTAGAAGATGCATAACCACACAAACTAGAAAGGTGTATACTTACGTGGAAATTTGCAAAGTCAACCTTCCCCCCTTGTTCCCCATCAACTCCCAACTTGTCACAATGACTTTTGAATTTTTCACATGCGCAAGGTACGTTTTTAATAGAAAGATATATATCCCGGTCCTTATTATTATTTGTTTTTCTAAAACAAATACAATGACTTTTGATTATATTTAGATGATAAGTTTTTTTTAGTTATGATACTGTTAAATATATTTTGAATATATAGCTTCAGAAATATTATTAAATATTATGAAAGAATTTTCAACACAAAGAGGTGTGTCAAATTGTTGACCAATTTTTTTTTTCAATAGAAAAGCAAGTTATGTTGAAGATCCACAACCACCATCACTTCCTATTTGAACTTTGCAATTACCTCTTGAAACCACCATTTCCTTACTAGTTCAGCATGAGTTTGATGTTGAAGCTCCAATGGTGAGATCTCATTATCTATGTATTGAATACTGATGGTGAGAATGCAGAATCATGAAGTCAGATACAAGTGAAAAAGAAATAGAAAACTATATAATGTCAAATAACTATAGACTAATTAATATATCTATGTATTTTATTTGTTAATTAAATTATATTTACACAAAATATTGTAAAAGAAAACAAAACTAAATTTTTTGTTATCTATATTTTATAATTAATTTATTAGTTATATTTAATTATCTATATTATCTATATTATAATTTATTACTTTAGAAAGAAGTTTGATCTTGCGTGGAATGTGTGATTGCAAAGTTGATGTGACACTTTAAAAAAAAGTTTGGTCTTGCAGGGATTGTCCAACACTTGCTTTTGTAGTTATCATGTTATTGATGAAAATTAAATATTTAATATCAAATATTTTATTAATTTGAAAGATAAACCGACTTAATGTAACCACTATTTGTTAGTCAAAATTGTAGAACAACGAAATAATGAGATAACACAATATCAACACATCGAACCGTGTCAAATTCTGGACCACAACTCCTCCACTATCTTTCCAATATAAAAACCAAGCATGTTGAAGATCTACAACCATCATTTCTCTTTGAGCTCTTACCTCTTGAAAATTAAACCATCTTCAATGGCGTCGTCATCTTTTCCATCTTCATCGACTTCTTCTTCTTCTTCTTCTGTACCACCAAGAGGAGGATGGGCATATGACGTCTTTCTAAGCTTCAGAGGTGAAGACACTCGTAACAATTTTGTAGATCATCTTTTTACGGCTTTGGATCGGAGTGGATTAATTGTGTTCAAAGATGACAAGATGCTCCGGGTAGGGAAAGACATCTCTCCAGAACTAATGAAAGCCATTGAAGAGTCAACGTGTACGGTCGTTGTTTTCTCCAAAAATTATGCAGACTCTTCATGGTGTTTGGCTGAGTTGGCCAAAGTCATGGAATGTCATAGTAATCAAAATGGAAGGTTGGTGATACCAGTGTTCTACCATGTTGACCCATCCGATGTGCGTGGACAGAAAAGAGACTTTGAGACTGCCTTTCAACAGCACGAGGAGAAGTTTAAAGAAGAGATGGATAGAGTGAACAAGTGGAGAGAAGTTTTAACGGCAGCCGCCAATTTATCCGGTCATCATATCTCGGAAAAAGAGTAAGTTTTTCTAGTTATATGTTGATTAAATTGCTTACACATTAATCTGACTGACTATGTTTTCCTCACGTCCTTGATAATTTTTCATGAATAAGTTTATATCGGTAGGGCTCTCCCTGGCAGGCGTACGTCTAGGGCCAAAGGAAATAAGGGCCCAAATTTTTTAAGTATAGTTGTAAAAATGCAAGTAAAAATGACAAAAAAAAGTATATAATACGACCCAAAAATAATTTAGCATTATATTAAGGGCCCAAACATGTATTAATTAATTATATTGAACAATGAAATTTGTAAAAAGTTAATTGTTCTTTCATTTTATTGTATTATTATTCTCTAAGTTTTTTTTATCTAGTATTAATATCTAAAAACTATTTTTGTCAAGAAAACCTTAATATATATACTCCATTACTCATCTTCCACATACTCTTTTGATTAATGATTTTTCCATCCACATGAATATTTTTTTTGGTTAGAAATGGTAGATTTCTTGTTATTAACTAAGAAAACTCCTACTATTTGAAAACAAATACCAACTATATAAGACAACTCAACTTATATTTATATTTAGGATTAACAATCTTCTTCTTTTTATATATATTATTGACTCCTGACCTTTTTACCTAATGTTGAGTACATGAATCTCAAGTACTCTCTTATCTTTAAAACAAAAATAAGATCTCAAATTATAACCAACATAGTTTTTTGATTCTAAGATTGATGGTTTTGTTAAAAAGTTTGTTTTAAATATAAAAGTTTAAAATGATGATGAAAACCACTAAAATCAGGTAACATGTGGAACCTCAACTGATTTATGTTGGTTTACTTAAAGTGTTACTGTGAACGGCCAACATATTGAACTAAAATGATTTCAATGTATATATTAAAGGTATATCATAAGATGTCTTTGATGGTGGAACATTGACGATGTTATGTAAAAATAATATGGTAGATAATATTGACATAGAAATTATTATTGATTGATCTTGCGCTAATATTACTGAGAAAATCGGTTTTATATAAATTTATATTTCTTGAATTCAATGTTATTTTTTATGATATAAACAATATATTGAAAAGAAATTGTAGTTATTGAGGGCCCATTTTTACATCTCGTCCAGGACCTAGAAATTGTCACGAACTAGCCTGTGTGTAGGTCGATCCAGGATTATTTTGCTAATGGTATCTGCAAATACTATGGTTGTATAAAATAGAATGAAAATCAACTATAAGATAAATATAAAATTTATCTCCTGACTTATTGATTGTTGATCATTTAGATATTCAGTTAGATATTGTATTTTATAACAACCAAAAGCAATGAACGTCCAAATGCCTCGAATCATATCTCCTATAACTTATGCTTTTATGTAAAAGTGTTTATTAACTCATGTGGTGTTAAACTCGAGTTTTATAAAAAGGGCTTGGATTAGTGGTATTAAAATGTAATAAACAATAAGTTCATAACCAAAAAACTGGTGTTTGGAATTGCTTATACAAGTAAAATAATAAAAAAACTCCTAAGTTGTTTCAAATAAGTTGATAAGTTAGAATGGAATGACTTATTAAAAATTGTTTATCAGCAGTGACAAAAGGATATAAACAGTTTTTGTTCTCTCATCCAAGCACTTAAAACAGTGTACCAACTGTAACAAAACGGAATAAGTCAATAACCCTTTTAAATAAACAATCCCAAACACCCCTAAAACTTTCAATTCATTGGCCACTAATTTGTAGTCATTTAGGTGTATCCGTATTTGTAGAAGCTTCAATTTTCGTGCTTATCTTAATTGTTGGTTTAGTTTATGCATGGCGAAAGGGGGCATTGGAATGGTCTTAGCTCCCGAATATTCAGACAATAAAAAGACAAAGAAAAAATTGAGATAGTTTATGAATTCCATTGTGTTTCCCTTATTTGATCGAACAACCCAAAATTCAGTTATTTCAACTACACTGAAAGATATTAACACTTTAATTTTGTGACCATCATTTTTTGGCGGTCTGTGACTCTTCTAAGTAATTATAATTATTTAACTAATGAATATTGTTTATTGACGACTACATTTTAGTTACTAACATTTTCAATTCAACGGGCACCATTTTTGGTCACTAATAATGAATATATGTCCAAAATCATCATTTATGACTACTATGTTTTGGCTATTAACACTTATAATTTAGTGACTACCATTTTTTCATAACCAACATTTCTAACTAACTGAACTTATCCAACCTACTAGCTAGTGACCACTATTTTGTGGTCACTAACCTTACCAACCACGAGCTTAGTGACCACTATTTTTAACACATGAATCTATATCATTAGTGATCAAAAAGATAGTTGTCACGAAATTTTGTCATTAAATTAGATTAATATGAAAAAGTTTTTTTGGCCATGACAATATTAGTGACCAAGTTTTATTTTTTGTCACTAAATTTGAATTAGTAACAAATTTAATGAATGATCTCTGTTATCATCACTAATGTCACATGTTAATGACCAAAATATAAGTTGCCACTGACTAGAGTTTTTTTTGTAGTGATTAATGGCCTAAAACTAGGGCTGTAAACGAACCGAACGAACACGAACGGAGGCTTGTTCATGTTCGTTCGTTTAACTTAACCGAACAAACGAACGAACACGAACGATAAATGAACGAGATTTTTTGTGTTCATGTTCGTTCGTTAAGAATTTTTGTTTGTTCGTGTTCGTTTATGTTCGTTCATTAAGAGTTAAACGAACGTAAACGAACGTAAACGAACGTAAACGAACGTAAACGAACGTAAACGAACGACCTTAAATGATAGACGAACATAAACGAACGAACTTAAATGAGCATAAACGAACGAACTTAAATGAGCATAAACGAACGAACTTAAATGAACATAAACGAACGAACCCAAATAAACAAAAAAAAACACCATACTCATCATTTCGTTCGTAAAAAATACCTTAACAAAATGAAAAATCGGGTTAACTTATGAGGTATAAAAAATAAATTCTAAAAGATCAATTTACTTGATGAATTTACACATTAATTACATATTATATAAATATGTTTATGTATAAACAAGCATAAACGAACATAAATGAACATAAACGAACATAAACGAACGAACATTAACGAACATAAATGAACGAACGTTCACGAACATAAATGAACGAACGAGACCATTGTTCATGTTCGTTCATTTAACTAAACGAACAAAAAAACGTGTTCATGTTCATTCATTTATTAACTAAATGAACATAAACGAACTTCCCGCCGAACAGTTCACGAACGGTTCGCTGAACGTTCGGTTCATTTACAGCCCTACCCAAAACCAGTGTCCATCTATATTTTGTCACCTCTAACATCAACCAGCTTTGCAGTTTGCTTGCAAGAGTTAACTTGCTAACAATGCTCCAAACTCCACAGGGCTGAAGCTTCCTTTATCTCCAAAATTGTTGGACAAATCCAAGGCAATATACCACTCCGTGGTATGGAGAAAAATCGAATTGGCATCAAGTCTCGTATCAACGAATTAAAATCGTTACTGGATTTAGAAGCAACAGAAAAGGTGTCCATGATAGGGATATGGGGAATGAGAGGAATTGGTAAAACAACTATTGCCCGAGCTTTGTTTAGAGAAATACATTACAAGTTTGATGGTAGTAGCTTTGTTGATGCTGTCAGAGAAAATGTTTCTCATAAAAATGTATGCCTCTTACAAAAAAAGATTGTCAAACAGATTGCGCACTACGAGCCTGATATTACACATGAAGACATAGGAAGCGAGATAATAAGAAAGATATTTCGTGAAAGGAAGATTCTTCTTGTTCTTGATGATGTGGATGATGTCGAGCAATTAGAATTCTTAGGTGCAACACTTGAGTGGTTTGGTAAAGGAAGTAGAATCATCATAACCACTAGAGATCGTGGTTTTTTAACAGATGCAAGTGAAGTCTACAGCCTTGATTCTTTACCTAAGAAGCATGCTGTTGAGCTCTTCAGTTGGCATGCTTTTCGGAAAAATAGCCCTCCAGAAGGGTATACGGAGTTGTCAAACCGTGCAATAAGCTACACTTATGGTCTTCCTCTAGCGCTTAAAGTTTTAGGTTGTTTCTTCTATGGAAAAAGAGACGAACATGAGTGGGAAATCCATTTGAATAGATTGGCCAAAGCAAAAAACAATGGGAGTTTAGAGACACCCTTAACCCACAAAAAAAAAGGGGTCATGGAGACAATGAAGATCAGCTTTGATGGACTAGATGACAATGAGAAAGAAATATTTCTAGACATTGTTTGTTTCTTCAAAGGCGAAGGTCAAGAATATGTGACTGAAATACTCGATTGTTCGGGTTTAGAACCAATAATAGGAGTTCCTGCTCTTATAAAAAAATCTCTCATAACAGTTTCAAGAGGATGTATACACATGCATGATGTCCTTGAAGAAATGGGTTTGGGTATTGTTCGTGAGAGTTACCCAAATACCAGGCTACGTCGAACCAAAGAACTCCGTTGTCTTGAGCAAAAAAATGTAATGAATTTCTTTCTTTGTAAAAACAACTCTTTCTTAGAAACTTTTTGTTTATAATGAGAACAGTTTGACCTCCGTTTACTACCTTTCTTGCAGAATCTAGAATCAGTTACAGGCATAGTGCAAAGGCAAGACTCTTATACCGATGAAGTGGCCCGCATGACCATAGTTGGTGAGCAAGTGCGTTTTAGTGGTGATGTTTTTGAGAAGATGAATAACATTCGGCTACTTGAAACTTGGGGTTATTTCACTTCTTGTGAACCTACAACTTTCCCTGCTAAGTTAGGATGGCTTCGTTGGAATCATTACCCATTTTCTTCTCTGCCAGTAGCAAACATGCGTAAGCTTGTTGGGCTTCAAATGAGTGGAATAAATATCAATCATTTATGGACGGGGTGTGAGGTATTTAGTGGATGAAACCCATTTCTTCGCTTCAAAGTTGCGTCATAATTTCTCATGCATAGATATTTACTTACGTAGATAAATTAACCTTGATTATAGTTTTTTTTTTCTCTTTTTGTTTTCAGCATATGCCATACTTGAAATTCATTAATCTTACTGGCATGAGCAACTTAAAAAGTCTTCCCGACGTCTCAGGGGCCCTAAATGTTAAGAGGTTGGTTGTACGAGGTTGTGACAACTTGGTGGAGATTCATAAGTCTCTTGGAACTCTAAAGAAGCTTGCTTACTTGGAGTTGAGAAATTGCAAAAACGTCCTGCATCTCCCATCCATGGAAGAGATGCCATTATTGGAGACCATTGATCTCGTTAGATGTCGTGGTCTTGAAAGATTCCCAGAGGTCTCTTCAAGTATGGTAAAGCTAACAAATATATATCTTGATGGGTGTTCAAATCTCAAGAACATTCCAAACTCAATTTGTGAGTTAAAAAATCTCAAGATTCTTCATCTTCAAGACTGTGGGAAACTGCAAGATTTGCCAGAGGAGCTGGGAAGCATCGGAAAATTAGAAGAGCTACTTCTAGGATTCGAGAATGATAAAGTCACAGGGCCCATTGGCTTAGAGAACTCCTTTAACTTACATGCTTTGACAAAGTTATGTTGCTTGAGAAAATTAGATCTTAGTTGGAGACAAATGGAAGAACAAGACTTCCCCAATAATTTTCATGAATTTTCTTCCTTGGAAGAATTACATCTAAGTGGCAACCTTAAATTACTCCAGTTACCTGAAAGCATCTCTCGTCTTTCTAGTCTTAAACACCTAGAGTTGAATGATTGCCGACAACTACAAAGTATTCAAGGGCTCCCATCAACTATACAAGTATTGAAGGCAAGAGACTGTACGGCATTGGATAAGATTGAAGATCTATCAAATAAGTATGCATCGTTGCATACCATATTTCTCCCTGGTTGGTTGATCTCACACCAGAATCTTGAGAACAGAGCATATCTAAATGAGATGTTACAACAATTTTTCGTAAAGGTAGCCAATCTCTATCTCTTAAATCTGATAATATTTATATTTATCACATTTTATTCTGAAAAGTCCTCGCTTTGCTAAAATAGAAAAAAAATTGATGGGCTTTTTTTTTTCCTAAATCTCTCTTAGTATGCTTCGGACGCTGTTTTTCACTTTGAATTGGTTCCTCAATCTTCCTCGTAACCTTTCTATACCCGGTGCTTTCCGTTTATCCCTTCTTTGATGCCAAGTTCCGAGTCTCTTTCGAGCTCGTCTTTTTCTTCGAGTTCGTTTTCCCCTTTTCCAATTATTTGCAAAAACCCTTATTAACTCTGGAATTCTCCCTGTATCACTTTGCTATCTTGTTTTCTATAATAGAGAAAACTTGAAAAACCTCAAGTTTAGAGAATTCTCTACAACTTGGTTGTAAGCTTAATTTATTCAATCACACCAATGAACATAAACTTTTATCATTTTATATTAAGTTTTCTTTAAAAAAGTGTATTGGAAGATAAATTAGAGAATATTATATTAATATATCTTCTGTTAAAATGTCTAAAATAAAAAAATTGTTTGGAGATGAATGTAACTCTTTTTAGAGATTTTAACTTTTGATTCTCTATTTTAGAAAATTTTTAGAAAATCTGTTGGAG
Organism: Saussurea involucrata; assembly: GCA_033807775.1. Classification (NCBI taxonomy): domain Eukaryota; kingdom Viridiplantae; phylum Streptophyta; class Magnoliopsida; order Asterales; family Asteraceae; genus Saussurea; species Saussurea involucrata. Next base: position 168,147,468 of record CM066322.1, read on the forward strand.
ATGCTCTTACGCAACTACCCGAGTATATATGTATACTAATCCTATAATCCTATTTTTAGAGATTTTAACTTTTGATGTTTCTTGTTGAATATAGAAATGTATTGCTGTAGATGGCGAGTTAAACATCTGGATTCCAGGGATCGATCTCCCAAGCTGGTTCAAAAAACAATTTCATGATGGATACGATATATCAGATAAGGGTTATAATAGATATGAAATAGCATTAAAGTTGCCTCCCCAACGTCATACCAGTATCATGGGCTTCGTTGTTTGTGTTGTATTTAATTGGATTGAACTCCCAAGTGAAGATTGTGAAACAGTATCAATGGTGTATATACCAGAGAGTGTCTTTTGGGGGCAGATGAATGATGATGGTTTTGGAAAGGGTGATTGGTCTCTTTTAGTTGAAAGTGGTCGTTCTGTCACTATAAAGGTACGAAATAGTTATTCTCTGAAAGTTAAAACCTGTGGGGCATATATAGTCTACAAAGAAGACTTGGAATCCATCCAACAAATCAAAACTCCTATCCTTGATTATGGCGACTCAGAAGTTCGTGATTTTTCTGTTTTTTGTGGAGGCGATTTCTCCTATTATGTTAAGTTTAGACTTGGGAGTATTGGATAAATTCCCTTGTTAGTGCTCTAATTAGCACCTTGTACCAAGTAGAGGGACCTATTTGAAACTTTAATGTTTGTAACCTATAAATGGTTTTTGTCTTTGTAATTTCATTTTATGTCATTCCATTCCACACACAAGTACATAGTATTGCACTCTCTATTCTCTACATCATTTTGTACTTGGAGGATCTTATTATGAATAGAGGGATGACATCTTGATCATATTGTTTATTGAATGCTTGTTCTGGGATCACAATTGGTATCAGAGCATAGCAATTCATTCTGATCCAGTGATTAGTTTTTGAGTTTTTGAGGTTTTTGAGTGTTTTTCATTTTTTTCATCTTTTTTGATTGATTTTGGCCATTTGAGTCCTTTAAATGGACCAAAATTGATCAAGGAGTGTTTATTAGTTATTCCTACATGAATTCATTCCGCAAATTCACTGGGATTTGACTCAGATTCGAGAAAACTCACTATTTTCGAGAAAAGGTTTATACACACTGTTTTTGGATCGAAATCCCAATTTTTGTTGATTTCTGGACAATAGTGTAAGCATTAAAAGTGTCCAGAATCACCTTTGGAACCTTCGTACCAATTTTCATCTCATTTGGAATAGTTTTGTGGATTAGACTTATGATCATTCGAATCTTCATAGTTAACGCAACTAGAAGTGTTCATCATTATCGCAACTTTCTGCTAGTGAACAGTAGTTTATCGCAAGTGCTTGTTGCAATAACCCGAGTTTATCGCATCCTACTATTGGTGAACAGTATTTTATCGCAAGTGTCTATTGCGATAAAACTCAGTTTTGTCTTTCATCGCAACCTCTCTGTTGCGACAAAATTTCCTTTGCAATAAAGTGAGTTGCGACAAAGTGTGGAGTTGCGACATAATTCGAGTTGCGACAAGGTTTGTGTTGCGATAAAGGGTTACTTGCGATAATATTGGGTTGCGATAAAAACAATGTGGGTACCAAATTTTAATCAGATCAGAAGGTTGCTTAACGATCAGTAACAAGTATTCATCATGACAGCTAGGGATATGCTAGTGATAGGTTCAAAGGATAAACCACCTGTGTTGTTCCCAAAAGATTTTAAAATCTGGAAAGATAGGTTTATCGATTATGTCGAAAGGCAAGAGAATGGTGACTATATTCATACCTCCTTGAAAGAAGGAGTAATGGAGCCTGTGCTCACAGTAAAACCAGGTGAAATTGAACCAACTCCTGTTGAAGTTGAGAACTACTCGAGTAAAGAGCTTAAAAGATATAATACTGATAAAACAACAAGGTCATTGGTTATGCAAGCGTTGACCAATGATATCTACCAGAAAGTTGATAGTTTCAATGAAACCGGGAAGGGCATGTTCGATGAGCTGATCAAACTTTATCAGGGTTCAGAAGTGGAAAACCAAATGAGGATATCAAATGTGATTAATAAATATGATAATTTTAAACAGAAGGAGGGAGAGACTCTGGATAGTACATATGATCGCTTCACAACCATCCTGAATGAGCTGAATAGATATAGCATAAAGAAAACCATAATTGAGAACAATATGAAGTTCTTAAGTGTACTTCAGCCTGAATGGAAGAAGTATGCTCACCGCATGAAACAACATTCAAGATTGGCTTCTCTACAGCTACAAGAGATGTTTGAGATGCTTAAACAGGATGAGGATGAAGCGAAAGAAAAGAGAGAAAAGAAGAAGAAGAAAGATAAGAAAGTGGAAGTGGTAGAGAAGAAAGATGATGAATAAGAAAGTGAACCAATTGCCTTAATGTCACACAAGTCCAGGAGGTATACTGAAAAGGGCAAAGGTATTGAGTTAGAGGATGATGGTATATGCAGTGAAGATCTAGATGAAGCCGAAAACTTGAAACAAGCCATGATTCTTCTGACAAAGGCCTTTCAGAAGAGATTTGTGAAGAAGACCGGGTCAAACAACCAACGATATTCATCGGGTTCTAGAAACTTTGAGCATAAGGATCAAATTGAGTCCAAGAAGCGGTTTGATGATCGGAAAGATGAAGTTAAGAGAATTAAGGACAAGAAGTTTGTTGATAATAAAGGAGAGGAATAGTGTTAGATCCCAGTTTGACAGGTAACAATATATCAATAAGAAATAACAAGAACGATTGATGATTTCAACTTGTCATCCCTCTCATATTCATGATTCAAGATAGTTACAAAGGTTAGAATGAAGAACACAACTATATCTCTCTCTCTCTAATGAATCTCTAGGAATGGCTAATCAATCGCTAACCTAATTCTAAGGTTAACTAACCTTATATACTTAGGCCTTTAGACACACAAGGCCTAAGCCCATTAAGCAAATAAGCCCATTTAACACAAATGGCTTTTACAAACAATTAAATAAACTCTATAATTAAACTCTATAATTATTTATATATCTTTTTAATATGTAGGACATTTATGGTCCTAACAATCTCCCCCTAAAGATATATAAATAAAAATTGGTCTTGAAACCTTCAGGTCTTGATCTTCTCTTCTTCTTGAATCTTTGACGCACTTCGGTGTTGCTTGTCTTCATGTCTTTCGACGCTCCCCTTGAATAAAGCTCTTGAATTTGATTTCAGCTTTAAAAGAACATGTAGAACCAATATGCTCGATGGAGGAAATAATTTGAAGTGAACACCACTTGATAAGGAATGAGAAGAAATGATTACTTGTAAGCACTTTGATCACTTGTATGCACTTTGAAACTCTTTGGATCTCAGAACAGATCAAATAGCAGAACTGTTACTCCCCCTTGGCTTTTGCATGGGGACTTCTTTACTCCCCCTCGGCTTTTGCTAACTCCCCCTCAACTTGATATTCGGTGTCTTTGAATCTGTACCCATTCTCCCCCTCATGATGAGTAGGAGCATCCGGAGCATCATGCACGTTCAAAGACAAAAGTGACGAGTAGCAAAAATCCAGATAAAAACATTAAGTAACCAGAACGGGGTAATCAACTAACATAGAAACACGTTAGTAACTGTTATCACAACAATTTAAAAAATTGTGTGGCCTATTTTCAGAGTTGGCAATGATGAATCTCTGATAGGACTTCCAGTTATCACGGAAGTAAAATTTAAAAATTACTTCTCAAACGGTTCCGGTAATATCACGAAGATATGCAATGTGAATCACAAAGACTCGTGGATGTGTGAAAGAAATAAATTTTATCTGTTAGGCTCAAAAATTGACTTAACCTGGGACGCAAGTTAAAATCAATTGACACAGTGAATGGAATATGAAGTTCGGAGACCAGGACTGATGTCTTCCTGTTTCAATATCTAAGACCTCCTAGTGAGGAATAGATAGATTATGTGCTAATTCTTCTTGAATATATGAAACAAGCATCTGTTGTGAGATGCTTGAGTGGCTGGGTGGGGTGACACGAGTTATCGACACTGGGTCCATGTCTGTTTCAATATTCATCTCCAAAGAACGAGAATGAATAGATTATGTGGTTACCCGGATAACTGACTCGGTTTGGTAAGGACCAATAATTCTTTTAAGTCCTGTCACAGCCTCACCATATTCTTTTCTCTCCAAACTCATCTATCATCTAGACCCCTCACTGTTGTCTATAAGAGATGTGTTTCTTGGGTAGGTCCTTCCGGTTCTGGATAGACCATAGAAACAATGTAAGTCCTAACACTCCTTTCATGCAACGAGTAAAGCATTTACGTAAACAGTGAAATATGAGTTATAAACTGAAATGTTTAGAAGTCAAACTTTTAAGAACGAGTCCTGATCTGAGATGATCAGAAGTCATAAAAATAAAGTCCGAGTTCTGATCTGAAGTAATCAGAAGTCAATAAAATCATTTGAAATATAGAATTTCAAGAAACAAGATCAAGCGCAAAACAAAATGACTCAGTAAGCACAGTATTTGCAAAAATGAGACAATGATCAGAAAGTTTAATTGTGAATAACAAGTCACAATTAATATATCAGATGAGAATTGAATCATTAACATGAAATAGCGAACATGGAAAACAACTAGGAATTCAAACGAGTGTATTTCCATCAAAAAATCAACGAATGTGTGAGACATGGAAATAACTAAGTCAAGAAAAAATGACACGTGGCAATCATGGAAGTTAAAATTGGAGAATAACAAACACATGTAAGTTATCCAGAATGATTTGCCACTGTCTTTGAATTCAGTTGAAGTTCACTTACCTTTTATAAAATAGTACTCCCCCTCAAAAATTGGCATAACCTTTGAATGCTCGTCATGTGATGTGAATAATAGGAATTAAAACCGCACATGACATTCCTGCAAAACAGATTTAAAAGGATTTTGGTATCCACCTTTTGATGGATCCTTGTTGGTTAGTTGCCCTATGAGGACCAGGGATACTATAAGTACCATACCAATACTTAGCATGGTCTTTCTTCACAAAGTCATTTGTTCCACAGTAAGAACAACACAGCTTTTGTGTAGATAAGCTGATCAGCTTATTAACAGAGTAAGCACGATCAGTTTTCACAAAAGGTTTAGCATGGAAAGCTTTGTTGTTCTTGTCACTCTTAACAGAGATGAATGACTTTGGAGCAGGAGCGGATCCTTTAACTCTCCAAACCATGTTTACTTCCTTGAAAGTTTGATTATCTTTATTATCAACACGGGAATTATAGAAAAGATTGGAAGGTCGAATCTGATCTTTTGAAAAATCATTTGATTTGACAAAATTCTTTGAAGAACGATTTGTAGAAAATGAACTTGAAGCATACGAAGATTGAACATCTTTGAAATTGCTTTCTTTAAGTTTCTTGACCTTAATGAATAAAGCATTACGTTCTTTGAGAATTAAATCAAATTTCTGTTGTAAATTAGATTTAACCATTTGTTCATTCAAAATCTCGGTTGCTAATCCAGATAATCTCTGTGTAAGTTTAGAAATCTCAGTCTGAAAGATCTTTCTCTCTTTTGCAAAATCATCTTTCAAACATTTAGCCCTAAAGCCTTCAACTTTCCTCTTTTCAGTTTCTTCGCTTAGAATGTCTAATTCTTTCTCCAAATCAGTAATTTTTAAAGAAAGTTCTCCATTATTTTTAGTAAAAGATTTGCATTCAGTTTCAAACTTCTCTCTTTCTAAAATAGAAACTTTTTCAAAGTCGGAGATATGTTTTGAAAGTTTTAGACACATAAGCTCAAGACTTTTCTTCTCTTCAAGAGATTTGGTTGAAAGCCCAAATTGCTTTTGTGTAAGCAATTGTCTTTCCTTTGCAAAGCTTTCTTTCTTCTTTTCAAAAACCTTTTCAAGAGTATTTAGTTTACTTTTAAGCTCAAGGTTTTCACAGTTCAGGAGTTTACCTTTCTCTTCTTCTTCAGTCAGCTTCTCGGAATTGTTCCAGATTTGAGATTTCAGTTTCTTCAGTTCTTTGATGTACTTGTTACACAAGTCATCTGATCGCTTGATATTCTTTTCATATCGTCTTTCTTGCTCTTTCTCAGTCTTCCTGATATCAACTCGTGATGATAAATCAGATATCTTCTTTTTCAGCACCGTGTTTTGGGACTCTAATGTTGTTGCCTTTTCTTCAGATTTAGCAAGCTTATCAGAACTTTCAGATATTTGCAGTTTGTGTTTTTCGTTTAACTTTATGCAGAATTCCTCTTGTTGCTTGATATTCTTTTCATATCGTATTTGAGCTGCTGCACAATCTCGATTAAAGCAATACGTCATTGTTACCTGAAAAATTATGATCGTTAATCGGTGTTATTTTGAAGAATAAAAAATGCGGAAGAAAATCAAAAATTAAATTTGAAAAACAAATCTAAAAAATTAAATTCGTTTTCAAAAAATTAAAATATGATTATTATCGAATTTGAACGAACGAAATCACTCTTCGATAGTGAGACATGGGAGAAAACAAACCAAGTTGGATCGTAAAACGACAACTAAAATTACATAAAATGAAAATAGTCGCTAATAAGATCAAATCGTCGCAAAAAGTTCTCAAACCGTCACTAAATATTGCAAATCAATCGTTAAGAAAAATTGCAACTTTCGTTAAAAATTCTCAATCACGAGACGTGCGGTAACTCGGGTACCGACGATAACTAACCAACCAAAAATTTACCAAACACACAGCTTGCCGGAAGATTGAGATTCTCGTAAAAAGATAACTTACCGAACGAAGGTTGGTTTACCGGATGAATACACTTACCGGAACAAGGTTGTGACTTATCGGATAAAGTGAACTTACCGGGTGATGGACAACTTACCGGGTGATGAAGTTCTCGCAAAAATTAGCACTTACCGGATGAGGTTTCCGGATGAATAAAATCAAGTGAACTTACCGGGTGATGTGAGATTCTTACCGGACAAATAACACTTACCGGATGAGATTGATTGTCCGAATGGGAAGCTTACCGGATGAACCTTGTTTATCGGATGAAAATCAAACCAAACAAAAACAATTAAAACAAACAAAACAAAAGGAATTTCCAACTAAATATATATGTATGTATGCAAGCGAATGGATGATGGACGCAACACAGGTTAAAAAAATATGCATGTATGTATGTAGGTGATGGTGAAGATGTGATGTATGTATGCAAATGATATGCAAGGTGCATGTATGAGTGCACTGTTATGCAAATTACGTATGGAAAGTCAAACACCACCACAAAAGTCAACAAAAGTGGCTTTCATCAACAAAATAAAATTTCGTCTGGAAAGTTAGTGTTTCATCAAAAAAAAAATGCATCCGGACACTTTGATTCAACCGAAAAGTTATTGCAAAAACAAAAATCTTCCGGTAACCAAAAATTCTATCCGGTAACTTGATGATAAATAGGAAACTTACCCGGACGCTGCGGCTGTGGTTGCAATTCTGATCTGGAATCGATAGGGTTGCTTGATTTCACTCCTGTAGGGTTAGATTTTGACCAAAGACACAAAAACAAACACACCCAAATCGATTTCTAAGCAAAATATATCCTATTTATCAATAATCGCCACACAAAATTGAAGAACACCAAAAACTCAAGATTTGATTTTTAAATCACAAAATTGATACCTTTGAGACTTGATGTAAACGCAGATAAATACTAGATTAAATCAACTGAAACAATCGAGATATGACAGAAAATTATTTAATCGATGAAAGAACTTTGCAAATCCGATTGAATAACGATTTAACCCAAGAAAATCTGCACTGTTACGAAAATAATTTGATGCCTTCTGGACCTCAAACGATTAATCCAACTGGTCAGAATGTAAAACAAGATGTCCAGAGGCTACTATCCAAATATCGTGACGATCCTACGATTCAATCTCTGGGAATATGCGAAACGGCTCGCTGCGATTTTTCAGAAAATTCCTACGAATTTTTAACTTTTTCTCGCTTTCGTTCGATTTCTTTCGTATCTTCAAATCACCGATTCTGCTCTGATACCAATTGTTAGATCCCAGTTTGACATGTAACAATATATCAATAAAAAATAACAAGAACGATTGATGAATTCAACTTGTCATCCCTCTCATATTCATGATTCAAGATAGTTACAAAGGTTAGAATGAAGAACACAATTATCTCTCTCTCTCTCTAATGAATCTCTAGGAATGGCTAATCAATCGCTAACCTAATTCTAAGGTTAACTAACCTTATATACTTAGGCCTTTAGACACACAAGGCCTAAGCCCATTAAGCAAATAAGCCCATTTAACACAAATGGCTTTTACAAACAATTAAATAAACTCTATAATTATTTATATATCTTTGTAATATGTAGAACATTTATGGTCCTAACAAATAGAAATGCTATAATTGTGGAAAATCTGGCCACTTTGCTAAAGAGTGCTGGAAACCTAAGGTACGGGATTCGGACTACTATAAAAACAAGATGTTGCTGGCAAAACAGAAAGAGTCCGGGAAAGCACTGTTGGTGGAAGAGGAGTGCTGGCTAGATGAAACAGATGATGAGGATGAGGATGAAACTGCTGCCTTGGCCAAGATGTGTCTGATGAGCAAAGAAGGCGAGGATTCTGAAGCTGATGCGGCACCTGAGACAGATGAGGTAGAATCCTTTACTAATAATCATTTCGCACAAGATCTAAAAAATTTACAATCTAGACTAGATGATACAATTGGTAAACTTCATAAAGCGCAAAATGTAATTGATTCTCAGAAACAACTAATCACTGAACATAATAAGCTAAATGATGGGTTGAGAGAAAGTCAAGATAAATTTGAAGAAACTCAAGCTTGTTTTCAAAATAGAATGGATGAACTGTCAGAAAAGTTAAGACTTTCAGAAGATAAGAGGATTGATCTTGAAAAATTACTGCATTCATATAAAGACATTAACACTGAGTTGACCGAGAAGGCTAGTAGTCTAGAAGAAAAGTTGTATAAGTTAGGACAAACTGAACAAACTATTCTTCTCAATACACCTAAGAATTTCAGATACTACCACTCAAAATGGGGCTTGGGGTTTGACAATCCTCATTATTTGAAGAATGCCTTAACCAAGTCTCCAACTCTTTACAAATTTGAATGGCTTAGTCTTCCGTCTAAGGATCCAAAATATAAGATTGATTGGCTTAAAATGGATGGTGATGACTATGAGGCTGAGGAAGAGATTAAAAGAAAAACAACTGTTAAGATGCAACTTTCTTTCATCTACGACTAGGATAATCGTAAGGCTTTGTCTTGGAATTGGAAACAAACATTGTCTAATGATTATTTCTAAAGTTATGCAATAGAAAAACCAAAGGAGTGTGAAAAACCTGTTTTTGTAGGAAAAGTTTATTATCCTCCTTTGGTACTTGAGCAAAAGCTTGTAGACCTCGAAAGCATGATAAAAAGCAAAAATGAGGAAGACATAAATGATGACCAGCTCGCTTTCGATATTGAAATGGAAGTTATGCTTACAGTAATTTCAAATGGCTTAAAATAAATGAAAGATAAACATAAAGAAATATCTGAAAAGAAATCTTTACAAGAAAAACATTCTTCAGATTCAGATGTTTATTCGTATAAGGCATTTATGGGAAATACTATCTTCAGAGGCATGACTGTTGATGACCAAGAAGATTCTGAATCTTGGGACTTGGAAAATCAATCAGTTGATGCTTCTCCTGAGAACTATTTTCCTACTGAAGAAGATAAAGCTTTTAGAAAGGAACAAAATGAATTTCTATATCCGAAGTCTTATGGTATCTTTCACACTTCATTGGATAGTCAGTTTGATCATGATATTGAAAATCCTTGTGATGTGAAGGGTAAGGAAGTAAAAGAAACAATTGTTCAATTTGATTTTAGCGCCAAACTTACAGATCACTCCGACTTCTTAATCAAAGAAGAGGAACCTAAGAAAACTTTCTTCAAAGGTGAATCTTCAAAATCGGTTGACAAAATTCCTATTAATGATTATTATTCCAAATCCAAATCTAAACAATCATTTCAGAAAAAGAAAAAGAAGAAAAATAATCACAAATCTAAGTCTTTTCAAGCTCGAAATTCCAAAGCTTATGATTCTTATTTTGCTGGCATTTCAGATCGTTATATAAGTAACAACTCGAGACTCTAATGGAGAATAAAGGAGTCCACACAGGATGTGGCCCAGACAAAATCATCCCATGTTGCTTTTAATTCCATGAAAAACAATTTTGCTTCTACTGTTAGAAAACAAGATGTTTGCAATAAACAAAAACTTGGTGTTCCGTACAAGCTTTATTCAATGCAACAATTGATTAATTTAGCGCATGATCACATTTGTTGTTCATCTTGTGGTGTGGATGATTTTATCTACAAATCCGATTATTCTTATTGGTTCGGTTATAATACCCATGGGTCAAAAGGTTTTTATTCAAATGGATAACATAACAGACAATATAAAAAGAAGAATGCAAAGTCCAAACATGCTTCAACTCCTAACCCAAAAGGACCCATTTTCAAATAGGTACCTAAAACCACTTGATTTCCCTTTTGCATCCCAGTCATGTATGGTATTTAGATTCAGGTTGCTCAAAACACATGACTGGAAGAAAGGAGCTGCTCAATAATTTTGTGGAAAAGTATGGTGGTAGAGTCAAATTTGGGAATGATCAATATTCACCGATTCTGGGTTACGGAGACATTGTCAAAGACGACATCAGGATTACCAAAGTTAACTACGTTGAAGGTTCAGGACATAATTTGTTTAGCATATGTCAATTTTGTGATAAAGATCTAGAAGTTAATTTCAAGAAGACCCGGTGTTCAGTTCGAACCGAAGGAGGGGATGAGCTTCTAGTTGGTACGAGGAAGTCCAATCTGTACACCATTGACTTGTCAAAGATCAAACCAAAGAATGACGTATGTCTATTGTCGAAAGCATCACTAGAGAAAAGCTGGTTGTGGCATAGACGACTATCTCATCTTAATTTCCGTTATATTCAGAAACTGATGATATGTGATTTAGTCTTAGGTCTACCAGTTCTAAAGTTTGAGAAAAACAACTTCTGTACCGCTTGTGAGAAGGGGAAGATGAAACGAGCTCCTCATCCGCCAAAACATGAGTCGAGTACACACAAAGTTTTGGAGATTCTTCATATGGATCTCTATGGGCCGATGAAGACTCAGAGTATAAGTGCCAAGAGATATGTGTTAGTTGTCGTCGACGATTATTCGAGATACACATGGGTGAAATTTCTACGATCCAAAGATGAAACACCTGAATTGGTTATCTCGTTAATCAAACAGCTTCAAGTGAATCTTCAACAAACGGTTCAGACAATCAGATTAGACAATGGGACAAAGTTTAAAAACAAGACTCTAGATGACTTCCTTAAGTCATTAGGAATTTCATATCAATATTCTGCAGCCAGAACACCTCAATAGAACGGGTTCGTTGAAAGACGAAACCGTACCCTTGTTTAAGGTGCCAGAACGATGCTGTCCTATGCTGATCTACCATTGTTTCTGTGGGCCGAAGCTGTGTCAACGACATGCTATATACAAAATCGTTCAATTATACATCGACGGTTGGGCAAAACTCCATATGAAATTATCAACCATAGAAAACATGTAATACACTACTTTCGTGTTTTTGGGTGTAGGTGTATCGTGCTGAACGACAAGGACAATTTGAACAAATTTAGTCCTAAAGGAAAAGAGGGCGTTTTCATCGGATACTCGTCAACCTCAAAGGCGTACAGAGTCTATTTCAAATCCTCTAGAACTGTGATGGAAAGCATTAACGTCAAATTCGATGAGACTGAGGAAATGGCTTCTGTGCAAACTAGTATAGAACCCGCAATATCCGGCATACTAGCGTCTGGACAAATTCGTACAATGACGACTAAGTCAAATAAAGATCAAGCTTCCACATCTAACTCTACTCCTAATGAACTTGATATTTTGTTTGAAAATTTCTATGATGATTTCTTTGGAAGTAATAACTCATCTTCACGTAATAATGACAGGAATCAAGTTGCTACACCTCCAGTACAAGCTATAATGTCAGGGCCTTAATCGGTACCGACATCATCCAATACTGGCGCAACAACTACCGTATCCTCTCCAAGTAATCCAAACGTGATATCTACGCAAGCAAACTAACAAGTATCTACGAATGGTGCTTCTTCATCGGGTACGACTTTAAATGTTAATGATCAGAGTACTGAAAACATACCGGAGGAATCTACTGAAGCAGTTCCCGAGGCAGTTTCAATTGTCACTTCTGACAACCAACCCACCTCACGTCCGGAACCGACATTAACGATTGAGTTGAACTTCGATAAAGATCCTACCTTAGTAGACCCCAATCAAGATGCTATTTCTCTCCATCCATACTCGAAGAAGTGGACACACAGTCACCCAATAGATTAAGTGATTGGCGAGGTGTCTGAACTAGTAAAGACTAGATTTGCAACCGCATGAGGTTCTATACGCGCTCTTTCTAAGTCAAGTTGAGCCATCAACAGTTCAACAAGCCTTAGAAGATCTGGATTGGTTAATTGCGATGCAAGAAGAGCTTAATCAATTTGAAGCTTTGAAAGTGTGGAGATTAGTTCCAAGACCCAAGGGTAAAACAATCATTGGTACTAAGTGGGTCCTGAAAAATAAGAAAGATGAAGACGGCATAATTGTGATAAACAAAGCACGTCTAGTAGCAAAAGGGTATAGGCGACAGGAGGGTATAGACTATGATGAGACGTACGCACCGGTTGCTCCCTTAGAGGTAATTCGGATGTTCCTATCTTTTGCCGCCTACAAGAACTTCACTGTTTATCAAATGGACTTGAAGACTGCATTCTTGAATGGTGTTCTGAAGGAGGAAGTGTACGTGTCTCAACCAGAAGGCTTTGTGGACAAAGATAAACCAGACTATGTGTACATCCTTGACAAAGCTCTCTATGGTCTCAAACAAGCCCCACGTGCCTACTACAAAGTTTTATCTACCTTTCTACTAGGATCCAGCTTTGAAAAATGTAAGATTGACACGACTCTCTTTACTTTGCATGAGGAAGGTGAAATTATTTTAGTACAGATTTATGTTGATGACATTATGTTTGGTTCGACTAACCCTGCACTATGTACATGGTTTTCTAACATTATGATGACCAGATTTTAGATGAGTATGATAGGAGAGATTAACTTCTTTCTTGGATTACAAGTCAAGCAATTCTCAACAGGAATCTTCATCAACAAATCGAAGTACTTGTTTGATATCTTGAAGAAATTCAAGATGGAAAACTGTACATCAATGGGTACTCCTATGGCTCCAGGATCTAAGATCGGTCCAGATCCTGATGGTAATGATGTTGATGTTAAGAATTATAGAGGAATGATAGGGTCACTAATGTATCTAAATGCAAGTCGACCAGATATTATGTTCGCAACGTGTCTGTGTGCAAGATTTCAGGCCAAACCTAAGGAATCACACCTCGGCGTTGTCAAGAGAATCTTTTGCTATTTGAAGGGAACATCGTATATCGGACTGTGGTATCCCAAGGGAACCGGATACGAACTCACCGCATACTCAGACACGGATCATGGAGGAAGCATGCTGGACAGGAAGAGCAGATCGGGACATGTACAGTTTTTGGGAGACAAGCTCATGAGCTAGTCATCTAAGAAGCAGAACTGTGTGTCAACATCAATTGTGGAGGCAGAGTATGTAGCCGCGGCCAGCTGTTGTTCACAAGTACTGTGGATGAAGACCCAACTCATGGACTACGGGTTCAAATATGAGAAGATCCCCATCTACTGTGACAGTAAAAGCGCGATTGCCATATCTGCTAATCCTGTCCAACACACCAAGACTAAACATTCAGGTATCATTTTATTAAAGATCATGTTGAGAAAGGAACAATTGAATTATACTTTGTTACAACTGAGTATCAACTTGCCGATCTTTTCACAAAAGCCTTGGATGAAAAACGATTTAATTTCTTAGTATTCAAGCTTGGCATGTTGAACATGAAAGTTTAGCTTTCTTATATTGATCATATAATAGATGGAAATATTTGTATCTCAATCTAGATATTGTATCTAGATTGATACACTCAAATTTTCATCATATTCTATTATCAATATATGTTATTTAAATTTTCATGACTTAGTTGTTTTTCAAATGTTTGTTCAACTTGTTATTTTTTCTTTTCCTTTAATACTGAATTTGAGATTATATATGATACTTGTGTCTGCATAAGGTGTGTTAATGGTCTCAGGGGGAGTTTAGTACAGATTCTATGCACAAGAATAGGGGGAGTGTGTATAACTGACATATCTTGTAAGTGTAGATGGCATGTGACTGTTACTTGTAGAACACAAGGTAAGTATTCTAATTTGTTTTTTACACTAACTCTTAAATGATGAAAAACTATTTCCAAATCTTTGCATCATTTAAGGGGAAGTGAAAACATTGTCTTCAAATTTAAGTGCTTAACCAATTGGAAGTTGGACATCTTCCAATGTGATAAAATCTTTTTCAAAATTTCTTTTTTGAAAAATGTCTAAGTGGTAATGTTATCGCAACTCACCATTTGTGATGAAACTGGCAGATGTTTTATCGCAACATGCTTCTTGCGATAACAGGTTTTATCACAACCTTAGCTTGCGATAACATGCGTGAACAGTGTTTTATCGCAACACCTTGTTGCGATTAAACTCTTGATATTGTTGTCGCACCTTGCCTCTTGCGATAACAAGTGGGTTCATCGCAACCTCTTTCTTGCGATAACCTGACACTGTGGATGGTCAAACGTTGGACCAATCATTTGCTGCCACGTGTCACTTGTCTCAAATCCCTATAAATACGATGGGTTTTGAATCATTTGTCTTTTTCCAAAACTCTCAACTCTCTCAAGCCAGTGTTCGATTTCTGAGATTTTTCGAAGATTTTCGTGTTCAAAGTTGACATTTCCAATGGTTTCCATCAATTCATCATAGTTATATCTATCCTCACCTTGTTTAGAAGTGTTTACCTTCTTTAAAGGATCCTTGGAAGTTTTAGCAGAAGCCTTCTGCCTAGCAGAAGCACTAACTGCCCCCTTGGTTTCTTGGCACCTGGGTCCTCCTAATGATTTCTCATTTAGAGTTGCCATGGGGAAGGTCTTATTTATGTTACCACTGTCCTTCTCTGTGCTAGCAGAAGTAGTGGCAGCCTTAGCACCCATATGCTCATCCTTCTCCTTAGAGAGCACCTTCTTGGGGTTGGGAGACACCCCTGTGGTTTCCCTGTTGATATTCTCAATTGGAGAATGCTCCAACTGAGGGCTTAAAGGCTTTGGGCTCTGAGTAGGTACATCAAGGGAAGGAACCTTGTGCACCTTTCTTCTTTGAAACTTGTTGGATAAAACAGGAGTGGGCTTTTGAAGTATGTGCTGAGGGATATTTATAGTGAGTGAAGGTGGGATTTGGCCATCAGTGGGATGATCTAATGAGGGCCTTGATCCTGATGCCATACCTTCAGAGGGGTGGGACACAACCATCATTGTAGAGAACAATGGTGTGTCAACTCCTTCCGAGTCCCTAGGAAGTCTTTTCATATTTGAAAAAACCTTCCCTTTAGGGGATTTGGGTACATATACCTCAGTAAACTGAGGTAAGTCCATCAATTCCTTGTTAATAACTTCTTGCACAAACCTTGGATACATATAAAATCGCTTTTTGGATTCCAGGTTTGATACAAGATCATTAAAGATCATAGATGAAAAATTGTACTTTCTGGCAGTGGATAAGCAGACCAAGGCATATGCAATGGGACTGCTGAACTCACTCCATCCAGTAGTTTTCTTGGAAATACAGTGCATCAGGGTATGAACAAGAAATCTCCATTGGTTGAAAAATTTTGACTTGTAGAATTTAAAAATACCAATGGGACCTTCATACCCCATTCTTTGTAAAGTCGAATATAGGTCATCAGAAGATAGAGAGGTTATACCTGAGGCATCATCCAAGTGAAGAGAGATGCGAATAACCTCCTCTGTGACTTTCAAGGGTTTATCACAAACCCTTGTTCGAATGGTTTTCTGCCCTTCTTCGAAACTAACAGTGGCATTCTCCCAAAATTGCGTCTGATGTTCGATATAGATGGTTGGGCTCACCGTTAGGGCATAGGAGATGTGCGAGGATTTAAGAAAATCGACGATATCGTGGAATCCCGCAGCTTGTTTCGGCTTCTGAAGCATGGCTATTTCATTGTGCTCATCAACAAACTCCATGATTCCTGAGGATTCTTGAAAGAAAAACACAAAGATTCTGGGGAGAATAGGTTAGAACGATAGAGAAGAAGTTAATGCGAAGAGTCGTTATGAACTTTGGCGGGCAAACAGGGGTATTTATTGCAGTATTTGCCCTAGATTTTCAAAAGCAGTATTAACGACATAAGCAGTATTAACTACTGAGCAGTATTAACTGCAAGGCAGTATTAACTACACAGCAGTATTAACTACCGAGCAGTATTAACTACCAAGCAGTATTAACTACATATGCAGTATTAACTACACAAGCAGTATTAACTGTGCACTAGCAGTATTAACCACTGAGCAGTATTAACTGCAAAGAAGTATTAACTGCACAAGCAGTATTAACTGCTGAGCAGTATTAACTACACAAGCAGTATTAACTGCAAGGGCAGTATTAACTCTGCACTAGCAGTAGTAACTCTGCACTGGCAGTAGTAACTCTGCACTGGCAGTAGTAACGCTGCACAGGCAGTAGTAACTACACTTGCACTTTTCTGCACTTGGTAATCTGAGGGAAACAGAGGATCCTGAGAAAGAGAGTTAGTAGCACCAAATATCTGAAGAAATACAGGTATAAAAACAGAAAGTCATAAATTTATTCTAGGTTGATCATGCCCACACTTGTTACCAAAAAGGTGAATCTACCCACATCAAAAGCTTTTGTGAATAGATCAGCAAACTGGTCATTTGTATGAACTTTAGCAACCTGAATTAATTTCTTTTCATTGCAATCTCTTATAAAGTGATACCTTATCTCTATATGCTTTGTTTTTTAGTGTTTGACTGGATTATTAACAATGCTAATAGCACTGTTGTTATCAATGAAGATTGGAGTGTGAAGAAATGTTACCCCATAGTCCAACATCTGATTCTGAATCCATAGAACCTGAGAGCAGCAGCTTGCAGCAGCTATGTACTCAGCCTCTGTGGTAGATAAGGACACTGTGGTTTGTTTCTTACACTGCCAAGATACTAGTCTTGTACCCAAAAACTGACATCCACCTGAAGTAGACTTCCTATCCATGTTGGCTCCACCCAAATCACTATCTGAATATGCAAGCAAGTCAAAAGAGGATTCATGAGGATACCAGAGACCTAATCTAGGTTGCCCTTTTAAGTATCTGAATATTCTCTTGACAGCATGAAGGTGTGATTGCTTAGGAGAAACCTGAAATCTGGCACAAACACAGACTGAAAACATAATATCTGGTCTAGAGGCTGTGAGATACATGAGAGATCCAATCATTGATCTGTAGTGATGGACATCCACATCCTCCCCCTCAAGATCTGCAGTGATATGTTTATGTGTTTCCATTGGTGTGCTTGCTGGCTTTGAGTCTGATAAACCAAACTTGTCCAGGATGTCTTTCACATACTTGGATTGGCTAATAAAAATCCCATCTTTCCTCTGTTTTACCTGAAGCCCAAGAAAGAATGTAAGTTCTCCCATGGAACTCATCTTGAAGCTTTTGTGCATCAATTCTTCAAACTCTTTACACATTTGATCATTGGTGGATCCAAAGATGATGTCATCCACATAGATCTGAACAAGTAATGTACCTCTCTTTCTCCTCTTGATAAACAGGGTCTTGTCAATTACTCCTCTTTCAAAGTCATTTTTCAAGAGATAGGTAGACAGAGTGTCATACCATGCTCTTGGAGCTTGATGCAAACCATAAAGAGCCTTCTTCAGCTTGTATACTCTGTCAGGGTGCAATGGATTCTCAAATCCAGGGGGTTGACAGACATATACTTCTTCCTCAATACTTCCATACAGAAATGCACTTTTGACATCCATTTGGTACACTTTGAACTTCATGTATGAGGCATAGGCTAGAAATATCCTGGTTGCTTCAATCCTTGCCACAGGAGCAAAGACTTCCTCATAATCTATTCCTTCTTCCTGAGTGTACCCTTGTGCAACCAGTCTAGCTTTGTTTCTGATCACAATCCCTCTGTCATCCTTCTTGTTCCTAAAAATCCACTTGGTGCCAATTGCTCTATGACCTTTTGGAAGGTCTACCAAGTCCCAAACATCCTGTAATTTGAACTGTAGCAGCTCCTCTTGCATTGCCTCTATCCAGCTTGGGTCTTTCATAGCATCATAAGCCTTTTTGGGCTCAATCTGGGACAGAAAGCAAGTAAGAACAGTGTTAACTGTATTTTGCTGCTCTTGCAACTCTTGGAGTCTGCTTTGCTTTCTAGTCATCATGGGAGATGCAATATCTCCAATCACCAACTCAGGAGGATGATTTTTCTGAGTTCTTGTTGGATGACCAGCTTCCTCTTGTATGTTCTCATCCAGATTTGACTCATTCAATTATGGATTTGTTTCTGCTTCTTCAGTCACCTCAGATTCTCTGGAATTTGGACCTGAAGACTTATTTTCCTCTGCTCTCCTCTCTTCTTCATTCTGAATAGGTTCAGTCTCCTCTTGGTGTTCACAGAATTCAACAGGATCAATGGAAGGGAGTGGAAATATCACAGATTGAATTCTGTGTTCTGATGATGGTGTATCCCTTTGTCCTGCATATACATCACTACTGAAACCCAAAGAATTAGTGAGTGAATCAATGTCAAATAGCCAAATAGGACCTGAACCAATAGGATTTGGTGTGTTCTCATTGCATTTGACATTGTCACTTTCTTCAATTATTCTAGAGGAGGTATTAAAAACTCTGTAGGCCTTACTTTGAGATGAATACCCAACAAGAAAACCATCATCTGCTTTGCTATCAAACTTGCCTAAGTGAGATTTGGTATTGAGAATAGTACAAGGACATCCAAATGGTTTGAAAAATCCAATATATGGTTTCCTTTTATGGAAAAGCTCATAAGGTGTCTTGTGTTTAGGCTTTACAACTAAAACTCTGTTTTGAACATAGCAGGCAGTATTAACTGCTTCTGCCCAAAAAGTAATTGGTAACTTTGAATCAGCTAACAGAGATCTAGCAGCCTCAATCAGTGTCCTATTCCTTCTCTCAGCAACACCATTTTGTTGTGGAGTCCTAGGAGCACTGTATTGTCTCTCAATTCCTTTTTCTTCACAAAAGGTGTTTAGATCAAAATTTTTAAACTCAGTTCCATTATCTGATCTAATGACTTTCACTATTTGATTTGATTGGTTTTCAATTTTGAGAATAAAAGATTTGATCAGTCCACTTGTCTCATCTTTAGTTCTCAGAAAATATACCCAAGTAAATCTAGAATAATCATCAACAATAACTAAGCAGTATGATTTCTTGCCAATACTCATCACATTAGTAGGACCAAACAGATCCATATGTAACAGTTGAAGAGGATTTGAGATAGTGTTTATCTCTTTGGTCTTATGAGAAGTTTTGTGTTGTTTGCCTTTGAGACAAGCAACACAATGATCATCACATGAATAGACTTTGGATGGCAAACCCCTTACAAGGTTATTCTTAACAAGTTTATTCATTGTTTTAAAGTTCATGTGACACATCCTTCTGTGCCAAAGTGATGATTCATCCAAAGAAGCTTTTGAAACTAAACAATTTAGGGATGAATCAGATGATACACTTTCCAAATCTAAACAATAAACATTATCCTTCCTAGGAGTTCTCAGAAGTATCATGTTTTCATCAACCACTTTGTATCCAGGAGCAAGGATAATACATTCAGAATCAGTAAACAATATGCTATGCTTCTTGTCACAAACCTGTGATACACTTAACAGGTTGTATCTCAATTGTTCAACATAGTACACATCTTCAAAGGTCATCTTACCCTTTGAAACATCACCCTTACCACTTATCTTTCCACCAGCAGGATTATCCCCAAATGCAACATGTCCTCCATCAATCTTTTTGAAATTTTTGAGGCAGGCCATGTTACCTGTCATGTGCCTGGAGCAACCACTATCAACATGCCAAATGCTCTTCCCCTTGAGCTGTTGGTTGCCCTGCACATCAAGATAAATCAGTTAGTTTTATTGGGAACCCAAGCCGAAGTGGTCTTGGGTCTCCCTTGCTCATCAAAGTACTTGCACTTGGTTTTGATGAGATTTTCAAATTTAGGTACTGCAGTACTGGAGTACTTTGTCAAAATTATTGGTGTAGCAGCACTAGAAGCAGTATTAACCTCAGAAGTACTAACAGTGCTAGCAGTACTAATACTGGGAGCAGCTGTATTGTTAGCAGCAGTATCAGCAGTACTAACAGAGGTAGCAGTATTAACATAGTTAACACTGCTAGAAGCAGTATTAACAGAGTTAACACTGCTAGAAGCAGTATTAACAGAGTTAACACTGCTAGCAGCAGTACTATCTGAAGAAGAAGCACTAAAAGTATTAGCAGCACTAACATTGGACTGATTACTAGCAGTATTAACACTGCTAGCAGCACTAACTTTTGAAGCAGTACTAACAGTGTTAGCAGTACTAACACTACTAGCAGCAGTATTGTTTTTAGTGCCTTTTGGAACCCACATAGTACCACATTCCTTTTCAGTCGTTTTCTTTATGTGGCTTTTGGGTTTATCTTGTTTCTTTGCCACAACTTTCCTCACAGACTTTTTATATCCACCATTCTTTCTGTAACCACCAGGTTTTTGAAAAGATCTTTGAGCATTAAACCTTTGGTTAACAGGATTGAAATAACAGTGTTTGGCTAAATGATTTAGCTTACCACAGATGAAACAAGGTTTTGGCATGTTAATTCTGTTCAGATCAACTCCTTGTCTCATAGCCCACTGGTTATTCCAGTTCCTTTGATTACCCCTTTTGTTATCATGTTTTTGGGGCTTAAGCTCTTGAGATTTCTTACAAGAACAATGTTTACAGGTATTGGGAGCCACAACTGTGGTCTGTGTGTATTGGACTCCCTTTTCTGTTTCTGTCCTTTTCATCTCATTGTTCTTTCCCCAAGGATTTCCATCTTTCTCATTGGTCACAATTTCATTGTCTAAGGGAACCTTACTACTAACACTCTTATTCTTCTTAGATTCTTCCTTCTCTGTTTTATCCTTAACTACTACTTCTTCTTCACAAGGATCTATATTAATCTTTAATTCAGGATCCTTCCTATCCTTGGTCTCTAACAAATCAGACTTAGGAGGTATGTAGTTGTTATTGTAGGGTGGAGGTGTGGCATTGTACCCTATCCCTACTTTCATCTTGTCATGGATTTGAGCCTTAATGATGGTATCCATGGTTTTAGAAGCACAGGTAAACTTTTCAACATCAAGTTTAACCTTATTAAGCTCTTCTTTTAATTTCTCATTCTCCTCCCCAGACACTTTCAGCTTAATCTCATACTCATTCTTCTCCCACTTCCAATAGTTAGTATCACAGGAGTGTTGAAGTTCATTAGCTTGAAAAGCTCTAATCTGTTCCTCAAACCTTTCTACAATCCTAACATAATCTTTCACATCTTTCTCTAGCCTCTTAAGGTTATCACACATACCCTGATTGTGATCCCTATATCTTTTAACAGCATCAATGCAAGCTTGAGAACAGAGTTTAGATTGTACCTCAGTGGGGATATCAGATACTTCTGCCATAAGAGCTTGATTCTGACAGGCTTCCTCAGCTTGATCACTCCAATCAAATCCCATTCCTTGTTGAGAAACAAGGGCTTGAGAGGAGCTTCTGTTTTGGTTTCCATTTTGAGCATGTTGATGTGATCCTCCACTTCTGCATTCTCTGGCAAAGTGTCCCATCTTGTGACACTTATAACACTCAACCTTGGACTTGTCAAAGCCTGCACCATCTTCTCTTCTCTGGGAAAAGTTGTTTCTCCCAGTCCTTTTGATGAATTTCTTCACCCTCGTTGATAACATAGCCATCTGCCACTTGATGTCCATCTCTTCTAGATCATCAGCATTAATCTGCTCTAAATCATCATTGATTAGAGAAGAGTGAACATGACTAGAAAAGAATGCTTCTAGTACGGAATCTGTAGTCTTCTCTTGATTAGTTCCACCAGCAGCATTAACAGAACCTGCAGTATTAACAGAATCAGGGTTAGCAGCATTATCAGAGGATGAAGATAATAAAGCAGCATTATAAACAAATCCAGATGGCCTTTTCTTGGCTTCAACTTCAGCCTCAAATACTCTCAGATCATTGTAGAGGTCATCTAGCTCTTTGTCCTCCAATTGGTCATTCTGTCTGAATGAGACTGTGTACATGGTCCATTCTTCTCCCAATGATCTAAGGAACTTTCTATTGACATCATCAGCATCCATGTGTACACCCACAGTAGCTAATTCTCCAATCAACTTGTTAAATCTGTCAAAAGTTTGAGTCATAGACTCATTCTTTGCAGACATGAAGTTCTCATATTGTTGCCTGAGAATAGCCTTTTGATTTCTCTTTGTGCTCTTTGTGCCAGTAAATCTTTTCTCCAGAGCATTCCACAACATCTGTGCATCTGTGCAGTGTTGGAATTGATGTTGGTACTCATTAGGAATAGCCAAAAGCAGAGTGCTTAAGGCCTTCATCTCTGTTTGTCTGACTTTCTTTTCAGCATCTGTCTTGGGAGGAGGTCTCTTTCCATCTGCTCCAATCTTTCCTTCATTACATGGGCCATTTTCTATGATGTCCCATATTGCATAATCAGTAAGAAGAATGTACTGCTTGATTCTCAGTTTCCACATGTCAAATTCATTGGGTTTGAGCATGGGAACCTTTGAAACAAGAGTACTGTGAGTATCCATTGAATTGTCCATAGCTTCTAAGATACCAAGGCTCTGATACCACTTGTCAGGATCGATTCTTAACAAGAATTAAACTTCTTAGAAACAAAATTTAGAGAATCTTGCGGAATAGAACTCTAAATCAATTAAAGAACAATCAATAGAATTCAACACACTGTATATATCAAACTGTATTACTCACAAGCTTTACACCAAACCTCAATCTTGATGAACAGATCTCACCAAGACGACTTCTACTTCTCTAGAAATAGGATCTACGATCTTGAGGTTAATTCTCTCTGAATGGCTAAAAAAAACTTTTTCAAAAAACTGTTCTCTCTAATTTAAAACCCTAATAGCTATCTATATATATAACATAATAAGTATAAGATAACTACTAATAATAAAACGATCTTCAAAATATACTTCCATGCTTATCTTCAGCTTTCCTTCTTTATCTTCTCATACCATACATATCTACTCAGCAGTATTAACAATGATTTGCCTTAGCAGCATTAACGACCTTCAGCAGTATTAACCTTCACAGTCTTCTAGCAGTAGTATCTCAGCTCAGCAGTACTAACCATGTCTAGCAGTAGTAATTTGGTCTAGCAGTACTAACCGTGTCTAGCAGTAGTAACTTCGTCTAGCAGTAGTAACCTTGACTAGCAGTAGTAACTTCGTCTAGCAGTAGTAACCTTGACTAGCAGTAGTAACCTTGTCTAGCAGTAGTAACTTTGAACTGGCAGTAGTAAAATTGTCTTGGCAGTACTAACCATACTTGGCATATCTTCAGTTCCCAACATTAAAGTTCTTTTCCGCAGATTCTTTAATTCTGAATTCTAAGTATTAATTATCTTGTTAAGATTCGATCCTGACAAGTGGTATCAGAGCTTGTGTTTCTTAGAATTCTACAATCATTATGGAAAATTCTATTGAATCAAACAGTACTTTTGACTGGAGTGATCAAGCAGAAGAGGCAATCCAGAATCATGCACTCATGGCAGAAGTCTCAGATATTCCTACGGAGGTAAAATCTAATCTCTGTTCTCAATCTTGTATAGACACTGTTAAAAGGTATAGAGATCACAATCAGGGAATGTGTGATGACCTTAAGAGATTAGAAAAGGACATAAGAGATTATGTATTGATTGTTGAGAGGTTTGAAGAACAAATTAAGGCTTTTCAAGCCAATGAACTTCAACACTCATATGATACAAACTACTGGAAGTGGGAAAAGGGTGGTCTGGAGTTCCAACTGAAAGAGTCTAGGGAAGAGTGTGAGAAACTAAAAGGAGAGCTTGAAAAAGTTAAACTTGATGTAGAAAAGTTTACTTGTGCCTCCAAAGTCATGGACAACATAATCAATGCTCAAGTCCATAGTAAGTTGAAACCAGGAATAGGTACAATGCCACACCCCCACCCTACAATAACAACTACATCCCTCCTAAGTCAGACCTATTAGAAACCAAGGATAGGAAGGACTTACCTAAAGGAGCCACTGAAGTAGACCCATTAGATGCAGTTGTTGTTGAAGATGGATCTGATGGGGAAGATTCTAAGAAGGACAGTGATGAGATCCCATTAGAAAATCACAACAAGACTAATGAGGAAGGTGGAAGGAGTAAGGAGATGAAAAGGACTGTAAAAGGAAAGAAAGTTCATTACACACAGCCCAAAGTTGTGAACTCTAATACTTGTGAACAGTGTTCTTGCAGGAAATCTCAAGAGTATCAGCCCCAAAAACATGATAATAAGAGGGGAAATCAAAGGAACTGGAATAACCAGTGGGCACTAAGGCAAGGAGTTGATCTGCAAAAGATTAACAGACCAAAACCTTGCTTTATTTGTGGCAAATTGAACCATCTTGCCAAATACTGTTACTTTAATCCTATTAACCAAAAGAGAAGTTTACAAAGAAGTTTTCAAAAATCCTCTGGTTATAGGAAGCCTGCAAAGAAAAATGTGGCCAAGAAACAAGATAAACCCAAAAGCCACATAAAGAAAACGACTGAAAAGGAATGTGGTACTATGTGGGTTCCAAAAGGCACTAAAAACAATACTGCTGCTAGCAGTGTTAGTACTGCTAACACTGTTAGTACTGCTTCAAAAGTTGGTGCTGCTAGCAGTGTTAATACTGCTAGTAATCATTCCAAAGTTAGTGCTGCTAGCGGTGTTAATACTGCTAGTAATCATTCCAAAGTTAGTGCTGCTAGCAATGTTAGTGCTGCTAACACTTTTAGTGCTTCTTCTTCAGATAGTACTGCTGCTAGCAGTGTTAACTCTGTTAATACTGCTTCTAGCAGTGTTAACTCTGTTAATACTGCTTCTAGCAGTGTTAACTCTGTTAATACTGCTACCTCTGTTAGTACTGCTGATACTGCTGCTAACAATACTGCTGCTCCCAGTATTAGTACTGCTAGCACTGTTAGTACTTCTGAGGTTAATACTGCTTCTAGTGCTGCTACACCAATAATTTTGACAAAGTACTCCAGTACTGCAGTACTTAAGGTTGAAAATCTCATCAAAACCAAGTGCAAGTACTTTGATGAGCAAGGGAGACCCAAGACCACTTCGGCTTGGGTTCCCAATAAAAACTAACTGATTTATCAGATGTGCAGGGCAACCAACAGCTCAAGGGGAAGAGCATCTGGCATGTTGATAGTGGTTGCTCCAGGCACATGACAGGTAACATGGCCTGCCTCAAGAATTTCAAAAGAAAATTGATGGAGGACATGTTACATTTGGAAATAATCCTGTAGGAGGTAAGAGAAATGGTAAAAGTGATGTGTAAGAAGGTAAGATGACATTTGAGGATTTGACAAGTGCTGCAGAGTTACTACTGCTAGTGCAGAGTTACTACTGCTAGTGCAGAGTTACTACTGCTAGTGCAGAGTTTCTACTGCTAGTGCACAGTTAATACTGCCAATGAGTAGTTAATACTGCTCAGTAGTTAATACTGCTTTGCAGTTAATACTGCTCAGTAGTTAATACTGCTTTGTAGTTAATACTGCTCAGTAGTTAATACTGCTAGTACACAGTCAATACTGCTTTGCAGTTAATACTGCTCAGTAGTTAATACTGCTCAGTAGTTAATACTGCTTTGTAGTTAATACTGCTCAGTAGTTAATACTGCTAGTACACAGTCAATACTGCTTTGCAGTTAATACTGCTCAGTAGTTAATACTGCTCAGTAGTTAATACTGCTTTGTAGTTAATACTGCTCAGTAGTTAATACTGCTAGTACACAGTCAATACTGCTTTGCAGTTAATACTGCTCAGTAGTTAATACTGCTAGTGCACAGTTAATACTGCTTAAGTAGTTAATACTGCTTGTGTAGTTAATACTGCTAGTGCACAGTTAATACTGCTTGTGTAGTTAATACTGCTCAGTCGTTAATACTGCTTGTGTAGTTAATACTGCCTCGCAGTTAATACTGCTTATGTCGTTAATACTGCTTATGTCGTTAATACTGCTTTTGATAATCTAGGGCAAATACTGCTATAAATACCCTTGTTTGCCCGCCAAAGTTCATAACGACTCTTCGCATTAACTTCTTCTTCTCTCTCTCGCTCTAACCCCTTCTCCCCATAATCTTTGTGTTTTTCTTTCAAGAATCCTCAGGAATCATGGAGTTTGTTGATGAGCACAATGAAATAGCCATGCTTCAGAAGCCGAAACAAGCTGCGGGATTCCACGATATCGTCGATTTTCTTAAATCCTCGCACATCTCCTATGCCCTAACGGTGAGCCCAACCATCTATATCGAACATCAGACGCAATTTTGGGAGCATGCCACTGTTAGTTTCGAAGAAGGGCAGAAAACCATTCGAACAAGGGTTTGTGATAAACCCTTGAAAGTCACAGAGGAGGTTATTCGCATCTCTCTTCACTTGGATGATGCCTCAGGTATAACCTCTCTATCTTCTGATGACCTATATTCGACTTTACAAAGAATGGGGTATGAAGGTCCCATTGGTGTTTTTAAATTCTACAAGTCAAAATTTTTCAACCAATGGAGATTTCTTGTTCATACCCTGATGCACTGTATTTCCAAGAAAACTACTGGATGGAGTGAGTTCAGCAGTCCCATTGCATATGCCTTGGTCTGCTTATCCACTGCCAGAAAGTACAATTTTTCAGCTATGATCTTTAATGATCTTGTATCAAACCTGGAATCCAAAAAGCGGTTTTATATGTATCCAAGGTTTGTTCAAGAAGTGATAACTAAGGAATTGACGGAATTACCTCAGTTTGATGAGGTATATGTACCAAAATCCCCTAAAGGGAAGGTTTTTTCAAATATGAAAAGACTTCCTAGGGACTCGGAAGGAGTTGACACACCATTGTTCTCTACAATGATGGTTGTGTCCCACACATTTGAAGGTATGGCATCAGGGTCAAGGCCCTCATTAGACACACCCACTGATGACCAATCCCAACCTTCCATCACAAAAGACATCCCTCAGTCCATTCTTGAAAGACCCACTCCCACAATAACCAAAAGGTTTGAAAGAAGAAAGGTACACAAGGTTCCTTCCCTTGATGTATCTCCTAAGAGCCCGAAGCCTTTAAGCCCTCTGTTGGAGCATTCTCCAATGGAGATTATCGAAAGGGAAACCACAGGGGTGTCTCCCAACCCCAAGAAGGTGCTCACTAAGGAGAAGATTGAGCATGTGAGTCGCAAGGCTGCCACTACTTCTGCTAGCAAAGAGAAGGCCAGTGGTAAAATAACTAAGCCCTTCCTCACGGCAACTCAGGGTGAGAAATCATCCAGAGGTCCCAGGTGCCAAGAAACCAAGGGGGTAGGTAGTGCTTTTGCTAGGCAAAAGACACCTGCTAAAACTTCCAATGATCCTGTAATGGAGGTAAACACTTCTAAACCGGGTGAGGATAGATACACTTATGAGGAATTGATGGATACTATTGCCAATATAAACCTTGATGTCCTAAATCAGCAGCAGGAAATTGAGGAACTCAAAAAGGTGGTCCTCTATCAAAACTCCCAGATAGAGAAGAATAAGAAGATGATCACAAAGCTACTACACAGAAGGAAGAAAGCACAGTTTGTCCTTAGAAGAAGAAACCCAACCAATGATGCTCCCAAAAAGGGGGAGTCAGAGGATGAGTTGAACATGGAGAGTGCACAGGAACAGGGGGAGCAAGTGAATGAATTTGCTGAGGAAAGTACAAAGGAAGCTAAAAATGTTCAAGCAACAGAAACCATAGCAGCAGAAACGACAGCAGCAGAAACTACAACAGCAGCAGAAACCACAGCAGCAGAAACTGTTAATGCTGCTGAGTTTGAACAAGCAGCAGAAACAGTTAATGCTGCTGAAGGCCAAAAAGAAGAAACAGCAGAAACCTTTGCAGAGGCAGTAGAAACAGAAAAAGCAGCAGAAACTGAGAAGGAAGCAGTAACTACATCTCAAGCTGAAATTGATGAAGAAGTATACTGGATTGTGAAGAACAGTGTTGAAGCAGCAGCATTACATGTTCTAAGAGAAGCAGTAACAGCCATAGCAACAGAAATGGTTATTGCTGCTGAAAAACTTAAAACAGCTGAACCAACTCCTGAAGCTGTTAAAACTCTTAAAAGAACCAAGATGATGTCAAAGAAAAGACCAAGAACCAAGCCCATAACTTCACAGAAGAAAAATGAAAAGAAGCCAAGGGTGGAACCAACTGCAGAAGAGGCCCAGGAGGAAACAGTGAAAGAAAAATCTGATCCAAAAGTTGCTGAAGAAGAAGTGGCAACTCCATCAGGGCAATCAAGCAATGTACAATCACAAACTGATGCCCAATGTGATTTGTATATTACTGTTGTTGACTCTAACCCAATTCAGGCTGAACCAATATCGTCTAAGGCTCCTGAAATCATCTTTTGGGACACTTTGAAAGATGGTAGAAAGGAGTTCATTAGGATAAAAAGAGCAGATGGAAAATTTGAAGTCTTTTCAACTTGGGGAATAATTGTCAGAACTTGCTCAAGATCAGACTTAGAAGAGATGTTCAAAGTTGGGATGAGGCTATATGAAAACATGCTGACTGAGCAAGGGATGTCAATCTCTAAAATGGTACTTGAATTCTTGTGCCAAATGTTCAAACCTGAAGCAGTTCAGTATAGGATAAACACACAGTTTCAAACCATTACCAACTGGATGCTCTATGAAAACTGTGGAGTATATGTCATCTCCCTTGACTCTGCGACTCATGAATACTATCTGGTGGATGAAATATACAAACACAGCATGAAGAGGCTGAAAGGAATGCTACATGCTAAGTTGACCTGCAACAAGGATTCAGCAATGGGTAGATTCTTGGTAAAAAGGATTCTCAATCAAAGTCTGGGATTGAATCCTAATCTAGGCATGTATGATTAGGTTTTGGAAGCATCATCTGAAGAACTTGACTTCTTTTCCTAAAAGTCAAGTTAGGGGGAGATTGTTGGGAACTGAAGATATGCCAAGTATGGTTAGTACTGCCAAGACAATTTTACTACTGCCAGTTCTTCATTAATACTGCTTATGTGAAGTTACTACTGCTAGACACAGTTACTACTGCAAGTCAAGGTTAGTACTGCTGGTGCATAATTGAATATCTGTTAGTACTGCTCATGATTAATACTGCTGGAGTGATGTTAATACTGCTGGAGATGAAATCGGTTAATACTGCTGAAGATTGTTAGTACTGCTCATGAAGAATGAAGGTTAATACTGCTGACTTGATAAGTTTGGTATGCGATACTTTTGGAGACAAAGAAGGAATTGATCAAGATATGTTTAACGAAGATTCAGAAGATCAATTTACTTTTGGTAGTTATCTTGTAATTATTTGTGTATAAATAGACTTCAATAGATAGCTATTAGAGGAGACGTGAGAGTTTCAATTTATACATTCTGCAAAAGATATTCTGAGAGAAGATATTGATTCAAGAGAGAATTAACCTCAAGGTGTAAGAACCCTATTTCTAGAGAAGTAGAAGTCGTCTTGTTGAGCCTGTTCAACAAGATTGAGGTTTGGTTGTTAATATTGTGATTCGAAACAGTGAATACAAAATTGTGAATTTTCTGTTACATTGTTCTTGATTGTGAGAATTAAAGTTCTTTTCCGCAGATTCTTTAATTCTGAATTCTAAGTATTAATTATCTTGTTAAGATTCGATCCTGACAAAGATTACATCTTTAGCCTCTAACTCCCGACCGTTAGCGACCTCAACGATATAAGCATTTGACATTCTCTTAGATTCCAAATCGATCAAAGGCCTAAATTCTAACGAAACAAAACTCCTATCTGCTCCAGTGCCAAATAATATTGAGGCATAATGATTGTTTAAAAGGAACGTACCTGACACTACAATAGGATCCCGACGGGCTTCTTCAGCTCCCAACACAAATGCCCGTCCTCGAGCTTGGCCTCCTTGATTCCCTTGATTTGCCTGTCTTGCCTGATTTCCAGCGTCGTTGATGGTCGGCCCTTTATTCCAACTCGGACATCTATTCTGGAAGTGATCCAGACTTCCACACGCGAAACACACCCATTTCCCATCACTGGCACCCTTTCCCAACCTGCAGTACTTGGTGGGATGACCTGCTTGTTTACAAATGCCACAAACAGGGCAGGCCCCTACATGGTGATAGTTACATTTGTTGCACCTTCGGAGTGAACCACCATACTGCTTTGTTTCTTGAGCATTCATCCCGTAATTCCTTACTAATTTCTGATTCTTGCTTATGTTACCACTGAACTTCTTCTCCGGTTTCTTTTCCAACTTCCTCTTGTTACCAATGCTCCCTTGGACCAAAGTTCCCGCCCTAACCGCATCATAGGTTAAACTAGTTGCCAATTCCACCGCAGATTGGATTGTGGTCAGGTTTTCCGACGTGACCATTCCTCGGATCTCTGGCGCTAATCCCCACAAGTATCGATCAACCCTCTTGCTCTCGGGAGTAACCATATGCGGCACCAGCTTTGCAAGTTCATGGAAACGAGCAGTGTACCGGTCTATATCAGCTCCGACCATATTGTGATCCCAAAATTCAGCTTCCAACTTCTGAATTTCGCTCTTTGGACAATATTCTTCAATGAGTAGCTTCTTAAACTCTTCCCAAGAAAGTTTATATGCCTCTTCCCTACCATGGGTTTGGACTTGAATGTTCCACCAAGTCAAAGCCCTGCCTTGCAATTGACATGCTGCATACTCCACCATGCAGTCTTCCGAACACTTGCTAATATGGAGTACCGACTCCATGCTATCAAACCAAGAAAGCAATCCTACGGCACCTTCCTTTCCGTAGAACTCCTTGGGCTTGCCGGACATGAATGTCTTGTAGTTACATCCCCTGCTGTTGATAGCGTTGTTGTTGGGGTTCTCACCTCCATCCCCATTTTTCCTCTAGACAGTGCTGATGCCAGCGGTCACTTGGGTTACGATGGTGGGTATTGCCTCTTGGATGCGTTGAGCAATGATCCGTGTGATGTCGGGTGTTTGGTCTTCGAGAGTATCTCCCGTGCGGCATGTGGATCTCCTTGGAGGCATGATTCTAAAACACATTTGCAAATATTGATTTGGTTAAAATTTTGTACAAATTTCTAAACTGGTATTTTCCATTAGTTTACACTATTACTTGAAATTTTGAAACAGTAAAGTTAAGTATAATATAAATAGATAGGTTGATTGAAAGTTCGAAGTTCACCCAATGGTTTCCATTCATAGTTCTAGCAAACGCGGCTATTACAAAATTTCTGATGTTTATCATACATCAGTATCATATTGTTTGAAAGGTAATACAACCTGAATACTTAAAATACATGAATTGGAAATGACAAGTAAAGAAAATGTTTTCCCAAATAGTTCCTCCCACACGCTACCAAAACATCCATCGTCGCATCAGTACTACACCAAGTATGCACCAACCAAAATCCAAAGTACCAACACCAATAATACAATACCCGCAACCACACGCGCCAACTCCGCCCTCCTTGCCATTCTCCTAGCCACTCTTGACCCTTCCAAAGCCTGAGTTGAAACGTGGGTCAATTTGTGTGTTAGCTCCACCAGTTCTGATATGACCTGGCTTTGGTGAGTCACCCTCACCTGACAATCGTGTAGTTCGGTCGTCATTGCCCTTATGTGTTGATCCCTTGCCCGCGTTGAACCAAACGCTTGCCCGATTGGCACACCGATGGCCATACGTGGCGGCTCCGGTGCCTCTGGTCATTCCGTCCTAAACGTCACCCGCCTAGGGATTGGGACACTTTTTTCTCGCCGTTTACCTAACACGAGGCCCTCCAAGGTTTGGTTGTACGATTAGCAGAGTTGGTCGTGGTAGTACCGAGGTTGGTGACACTTTCGGTCCGTCGTAAGGATCTCGCTCGCTTGACGCTTCTTGCTCCGATTCAGAGCTCCAATAATTCTCATCTACCCGGGTGCTCGGTGGGTTGACCCGAGGTCGACTAGTGACATAACCCGACGCATCAACCGAGTAAGAAGAGAGTGTATGGGATGATGACAATGATATAGTGAGAATGAGGCAAAAGTGTACTAAGTTATTAAAGGTTCAAGTGTAATATCTAACTTACGCAATAGCTACGCATCATGCATGATACTCGAGTGTGTACGTGAAAATTTAAACTCACTCCTACTATAACCATTTCTAGTCTCGTATTAACTTTCCTTATTCGAACATAGGTGATCAGGCTATGTTTAACTAAGGTCGGTTAATACTATTCTAGACTTAGTTATACTAGTAGTAGGTTCAGTAGTTTTTATGACAGTTTCGGATTTTTGGTTATAGTTGAGTTTTTCCAATGGAAGACCGGTTTTCTCTATAACCTGAGGCTCTGATACCAAATATGTCACACCCCGTTAAAGCGGAAACACGAGATGTCACAGTTCAAGGTTTCATTGCGTAAGGTACAAGACAAACCAAATCACCATAGAATAAAAATAAATACATTACAACATTTCACATCATCTCAAAACATAGAAGTTGTCCAACACAAAAACAAATTGTCCGAAACATGCATTATAAAGTAAGACACGTGCAATCATGCAGCTAGAAGGTTATTGACGGTTTCCTGAAAAGCATGTCAAAGGAGAGGGTCAACTAATAAATAGTTGGTGAGATCACAGGTTTTCGGTATGCACAAACGATTTTAATGCATAGTTTATAAATCTGCACTTGGAAAGAAAATCCGGTTGTTTCAGATGCACAAGGTATATCCGTATGCTAAATGCTAAAGTAATGAGCCCACTACCCAACCTCCTGACGGCACGCCCCAAAGCTACATGTTCCATCGCCAACATGTTTAAGAAGACGGTAATTAAGCACTCACGAGGAGAGCGGGGTGTCAACCAAATAACGTTATCCATAATATACCAACGGCTCGAGAAGCGAGTTAATGGGTAATGTAGAGTGAACCGGGGACTTACAGAATTACAGAGGTACTCAGAATCAACTAACATAAGCATACATACCATAGCGCATAAAGATTCGTAGCATTTTGAGTATACAATACAACCGGTGCGTAAATAAATCGTAACATGCTTTTCACCCCAAAATATACAAAGTAGTAAAAGGGGCTGTGAAAACTCACAATGACAAACGATGGTGATTCCGAAGTGTTCACAATGCAATTCGTAAGGTGATCCTACTCCAAACCTACGAACGTAAGGACACTAGTAAGATTCTATGCTTAAACCTTAGGCCATGATAACGCTTAGTTACCCACATCATAAAATGCCTTTGTTGTGATTAAAATTTATAAGTTAAAAGGAATTAAATGAAGTTAGTAGTCCGCACATAAATACATTATACATGTTAGATTGAAGTTACCGCAATTTCGACATAACAAGTGACGAAAAGGGTCTAAAATTAAAAGTTATATGTATAGTATATATATATACCGCAATTTCATCACAAGAAATGATGAAAAGGGTCTAAAATTAAAGGTTATATATATATAGTGTATATATATATATATACCGCAATTTCATCACAAGAAATGCTGAAAAGGGTTAAAAATGCAAAGTTAAAATATATAAAATGCATATACATATAGTATGTAGGTTATATTAAATTAAATATGTTAGTATCACCGCAATTTCATCACAAGAAGTGATGAAAAGGGTCTAAGAGTTAGTTTGTAACTATAGTAAGAAAATTATCATTTGCTGTCCAGAATTTATTGTCATTTTCAGTCCACTTTTAGATATCTTCCAAGGTTCTTTTAGCCATGAAATTTTTACGCGGTTTAATATATTGAGTTAGGAAACTTTTGGCATAAAAATCATAATTTTTGGATGTGTATAAGTCCATCAAAACAGTCCATCATCAGGTACATAACAGAAAGTTTGGCTGTTTGCGCACTTGATTTGTAACCACTGTTTGGTGGTCGAAATCTTAATATTTTTCAGTGATTCTAGTTGGGTTTGAATCCTTACACATAAACATAAATTCCAGAAGAAATCTCACTTCATTTGGTTAAATATTAAGAGAGTTATGGCCTTTTAAAGTGGGGTGAAAAATCTGACAGCATGCTGGTGGGAAGTAGTTTCAAGAGAATATTTCTAAACTTTATATTTTAAAATGATTTTGTTCCCTTTGCATGAAAAACCGATTTGGCACTTCCCCAAACATATATTTCCAGATGAATATTTATTTTTAAGCCTTTAGAACTACATGCATGTATATTAAACTAAGGGGCTGTTTACTAACCGCTGACCAGGCTGACTCGGTCAGATTTGC
The DNA here is from genome assembly GCA_033807775.1 of Saussurea involucrata. Taxonomy (NCBI): domain Eukaryota; kingdom Viridiplantae; phylum Streptophyta; class Magnoliopsida; order Asterales; family Asteraceae; genus Saussurea; species Saussurea involucrata. The sequence continues at coordinate 168,182,204 of CM066322.1, forward strand.
TGACTCGGTCAGCAGTCAGTATGTTTACCAAATTACGAGTCTGACCGAAAACTGACCGAGTCGCTGACCGAAGTCTGTCCGAGACCGCACCAAATTCATGCTTACCTGGGTCAGTTTCTAACTTTCTACCGTTGCCCTTCCACTTGCAATTAGGGTTTTCACCATTTTTTTTGAACGGCAACTTCCCATATATTACCAACAACCATTACAGGAACCAATACAAATCAATAGCATCCTCACCAACTCAAGTTTAATGAAAGAAAATAAAACCAACAGTAGAGAAATTAGCAACACCCCAAGAACCAACAAGAGCCATGCCACTGTTTGCAAGATGCAAACACCACAGCAGCTCCGAGCAGTCCCTGTTACTACCCCACTGGACCAACCTATACTCACATGCAACTCTTTCGAAATGTCGTGTCGCTACATCGCCGGGTCAGTTAACCATTTCGTCCAATCTACCTCTCCTCCCTTGTTGGGAACTGAAGATATGCCAAGTATGGTTAGTACTGCCAAGACAATGTTACTACTGCCAGTTCTTCGTTACTACTGCTAGTCAAGGTTACTACTGCTAGACGAAGTTACTACTGCTAGACACGGTTAGTACTGCTAGACCAAATTACTACTGCTAGACATGGTTAGTACTGCTGAGCTGAGTTACTACTGCTTGAAGACTGTGAAGGTTAATACTGCTGAAGGTCGTTAATGCTGCTGAGCCAAATCATTGTTAATACTGCTGACTTGATAAGTTTGGGATGCGATACTTTTGGAGACAAAGAGGGAATTGATCAAGATATGTTTAACGAAGATTCAGAAGATCAATTTACTTTTGATAGTTATCTTGTAATTACTTTTGTATATATAGTATTGATAGATAGCCATTACAATATACAGAAGATATACGTGTGATATAGAATTCTATATTGATTCAAGAGTGAATTAACCTCAAGGTGTAAGAACCCTATTTCTAGAGAAGTAGAAGTCGTCTTGTTGAGCCTGTTCAACAAGATTGAGGTTTGGTGTAAAGCTTGTGAGTAATACAGTTTGATATATACAGTGTGTTGAATTCTATTGATTGTTCTTTAATTAATTTAGAGTTCTATTCCGCAAGATTCTCTAAATTCTGTTTCTAAGAAGTTTAATTCTTGTTAAGAATCGATCCTGACAAGTGGTATCAGAGCTTGTGTTTCTTAGAAATTCTACAATCATTATGGAAAATTCTATTGAATCAAACAGTACTTTTGATTGGAGTGATCAAGCAGAAGAGGCAATACAGAATCATGCACTCATGGCAGAAGTATCCGATATTCCCACTGAGGTACAATCTAAACTCTGTTCTCAAGCTTGCATTGATGCTGTTAAAAGATATAGGGATCACAATCAGGGTATGTGTGATAACCTTAAGAGGCTAGAGAAAGATGTGAAAGATTATGTTAGGATTGTAGAAAGGTTTGAGGAACAGATTAGAGCTTTCCAAGCTAATGAACTCCAACACCACTATGATACTAACTATTGGAAGTGGGAGAAGAATGAGTATGAGATTAAGCTGAAAGTGTCTGGAGAGGAGAATGAGAAATTAAAAGAAGAGCTTAAGAAGGTTAAACTTGATGTTGAAAAGTTTACATGTGCTTCTAAAACCATGGATACCATCATTAAGGCTCAAATCCATGACAAGATGAAAGTAGGGATAGGGTACAATGCCACACCTCCACCCTACAATAACAACTACATACCTCCTAAGTCTGATTTGTTAGAGACCAAGGATAGGAAGGATCCTGAATTAAAGATTAATATAGATCCTTGTGAAGAAACAGTAGTTGTTGAGGATGAGACTGACAAAGTAGACTCTGATGAGGAATGTGAAAGTCCATGTGTCAAGAACAAAGAGATCAAAAGGACTGAAGAGAAAAAGGGAGTTCATTTCACACAGCCCAAAGTTGTGAACTCCAATACTTGTAAACAGTGTTCTTGCAGGAAATCTAAAGAGAACAAGCCTCAAAAACATGATAATCAGAGGGGAAATCAAAGGAACTGGAATAACCAGTGGGCTATGAGACAAGGAGTTGATCTGAACAGAATCAACAGGCCAAAACCTTGTTTCATCTGTGGTAAGCTAAATCATTCAGCCAAACACTGTTATTTCAATCCTGTTAACCAAAGGTTTAATGCTCAAAGATCTTTTCAAAAACCTGGTGGTCACAGAAAGAATGGTGGCTATAAAAAGCTTGCAAAGAAAAATGTGGCAAAGAAACAAGATAAACCCAAAAGCCACATAAAGAAAACGACTGAAAAGGAATGTGGTACTATGTGGGTTCCAAAAGGCACTAAAAACAATACTGCTGCTAGCAGTGTTAGTACTGCTAACACTGTTAGTACTGCTTCAAAAGTTAGTACTGCTAGCAGTGTTAATACTGCTAGTAATCATTCCAAAGTTAGTACTGCTAATACTTTTAGTGCTTCTTCTTCAGATAGTACTGCTGCTAGCAGTATTAACTCTGTTAATACTGCTTCTAGCAGTGTTAACTCTGTTAATACTGCTACCTCTGTTAGTACTGCTGATACTGCTGCTAACAGTACTGCTGTTTCCAGTATTAGTACTGCTAGCACTGTTAGTACTTCTGAGGTTAATACTGCTTCTAGTGCTGCTACACCAATAATTTTGACAAAGTACTCCAGCACTGCAGTACCTAAATTTGAAAATCTCATCAAAACCAAGTGTAAGTACTTTGATGAGCAAGGGAGACCCAAGACCACTATGGCTTGGGTCCCTAACAAAAACTAATTGATTTATCAGATGTGCAGGGCAACCAACAGCTCAAGGGGAAGAGCATTTGGCATGTTGATAGTGGTTGCTCCAGGCACATGACAGGTAACATGGCCTGCCTCAAGAATTTCAAATGAATTGATGGAGGACATGTTACTTTTGGAAACAATCCTGGAGAAGGTAAGAGAAGTGGTAAAGGTGATATGTCAGAAGGTAAGATGACATTTGAGGATTTGACTAGTAATGCAAAGTGCAGAGTTAATACTGCCCAGGCAGTTAATACTGCTAAGCAGTTAATACTGCTTGTGCAGTTAATACTGCTTGTGTAGTTAATACTGCTTGCAGTTAATACTGCTCAGTAGTTAATACTGCTTATGTAGTTAATACTGCTCAGCAGTTAATACTGCTTGTGCAGTTAATACTGATTGTGCAGTTAATACTGCTTGCAGTTAATACTGCTCAGTAGTTAATACTGCTTATGTAGTTAATACTGCTCAGCAGTTAATACTGCTTGTGCAGTTAATACTGCTTGTGCAGTTAATACTGCTTGCAGTTAATACTGCTCAGTAGTTAATACTGCTTATGTCGTTAATACTGCTTTTGATAATCTAGGGCATATAAATACCCCTGTTTGCCCGCCAAAGTTCATAACGACTCTTCGCATTAACTTCTTCTCTCTCGTTCTAACCTAGTCTCCCCAGAATCTTTGTGTTGTTCTTTCAAGAATCCTCAGGAATCATGGAGTTTGTGGATGAGCACAATGAAATAGCCATGCTTCAGAAGCCGAAACAAGCTGCGGGATTCCACGATATCGTCGATTTTCTTAAATCCTCGCACATCTCCTATGCCCTAACGGTGAGCCCAACCATCTATATCGAACATCAGACGCAATTTTGGGAGAATGCCACTGTTAGTTTCGAAGAAGGGCAGAAAACCATTCGAACAAGGGTTTGTGATAAACCCTTGAAAGTCACAGAGGAGGTTATTCGCATCTCTCTTCACTTGGATGATGCCTCAGGTATAACCTCTCTATCTTCTGATGACTTATATTCGACTTTACAAAGAATGGGGTATGAAGGTCCCATTGGTGTTTTTAAATTCTACAAGTCAAAATTTTTCAACCAATGGAGATTTCTTGTTTATACCCTGATGCACTGTATTTCCAAGAAAACTACTGGATGGAGTGAGTTCAGCAGTCCCATTGCATATGCCTTGGTCTGCTTATCCACTGCCAGAAAGTACAACTTTTCAGCTATGATCTTTAATGATCTTGTATCAAACTTGGAATCCAAAAAGAGCTTTTACATGTATCCAAGGTTTGTGCAAGAAGTTATTAACAAGGAATTGATGGACTTACCTCAGTTTACTGAGGTATATGTACCCAAATCCCCTAAAGGGAAGGTTTTTTCAAATATGAAAAGACTTCCTAGGGACTCGAAAGGAGTTGACACACCATTGTTCTCTACAATGATGGTTGTGTCCCACACAATTGAAGGTATGGCATCAGGGTCAAGGCCCTCATTAGACACACCCACTGATGACCAATCCCAACCTTCCATCTCAAAAGACATCCCTCAGTCCATTCTTGAACAACCCACTCCCACAATCACCAAAAGGTTTCAAAGAAGAAAGGTGCACAAGGTTCCTTCCCTTGATGTACCTACTCAGAGCCCTAAGCCTTTAAGCCCTCAGTTGGAGCATTCTCCAATTGAGAATATCAACAGGGAAACCACAGGGGTGTCTCCTAACCCCAAGAAGGTGCTCTCTAAGGAGAAGGATGAGCATATGGGTGCTAAGGCTGCCACTACTTCTGCTAGCACATAGAAGGACAATGGTAACATAAATAAGACCTTCCCCATGGCAACTCTAAATGAGAAATCATTAGGAGGACCCAGGTGCCAAGAAACCAAGGGGGCAGTTAGTGCTTCTGCTAGGCAGAAGGCTTCTGCTAAACCTTCCAAGGATCCCTTAAAGAAAGTAAAAACTTCTAAAAAGGGTGAGGATAGATATAACTATGAGGAATTGATGGAAACCATTGGGAATGTCAACTTGGATGTTATGGCACAGAAGAAGGAGATTGAGCAACTGAAGACTGTGGTCACCTACCAACAGTCTCAAATTGAGAAGCTCAAGAAGATGGTCACCAAGTTGTTGCACAGACAGAAAAAGGCAAGATTTGTGCTGAGAAGAAGAATTCCAACTGATGATGCTCCCAAAAAGGGGGAGTCAGAGTCAGAATCAGAAGCAGAACTGAATATGAAGGGTCTACAAGTTGAGGGGGAGACAGTTCAGATGGAGACTGAGATGGAAATGGATAATGCACAGTTTAAGGGGGAGTCCAGTGCACAGAATAAGGGGGAGACAGAAAAGGTGGAAGAGCTTATTAAAGAAGCAGAAACTACAACAGCAGCAGAAACCACAGCAGCAGAAACCACAGCAGCAGAAACTGTTAATACTGCTGAGTTTGAACAAGCAGCAGAAACAGTTAATGCTGCTGAAGGCCAAACAGAAAAAGCAGCAGAAACTGAGCAGGAAGCAGTAACTACATCTCAAGCTGAAATTGATGAAGAAATATACTGGATTGTGAAGAACAGTGTTGAAGCAGCATCATTACATGTTCTAAGAGAAGCAGTAACAGCCATAGCAGCAGAAATGGTTATTGCTGCTGAAAAACTTAAAACAGCTGAACCAACTCCTGAAGCTGTTAAAACTCTTAAAAGAACCAAGATGATGTCAAAGAAAAGACCAAGCACCAAGCCCATAACTTCACAGAAGAAAAATGAAAAGAAGCCAAGGGTGGAGCCAACTGCAGAAGAGGTCCAGGAGGAAACAGTGAAAGAAAAATCTGATCCAAAAGTTGCTGAAGAAGAAGTGGCAACTCCATCAAGGCAATCAAGCAATGTACAATCACAAACTGATGCCCAATGTGATTTGTACATTACTAGTGTTGACTCTAACCCAATTCCAATTCAGGCTGAACCAATATCATCTAAGGCTCCTGAAATCATCTTTTGGGACACTTTGAAAGATGGTAGAAAGGAGTTCATTAGGATAAAAAGAGCAGATGGAAAATTTGAAGTCTTTTCAACTTGGGGAAAAATTGTCAGAACTTGCTCAAGATCAGACTTAGAAGAGATGTTCAAAGTTGGGATGAGGATATATGAAAACATGCTGACTGAGCAAGGGATGTCAATCTCTAAAATGGTACTTGAATTCTTGTGCCAAATGTTCAAACCTGAAGCTGTGCAGCATAGGATAAACACACAGTTTCAAGCCATTACCAACTGGATGCTCTATGAAAACTGTGGAGTATATGTCATCTCCCTTGACTCTGCGACTCAAGAATACTATCTGGTGGATGAAATATACAATCACAGCATGAAGAGGCTGAACGAAATGCTACATGCTAAGTTGACCTGCAACAAGGATTCAGCAATGGGTAGATTCTTGGTAAAAAGGATTCTCAATCAGAGTCTAGGTTTAAGTCCTAATCTATGCTTATATGATGACTAAGTTTTGGTAGCATCATCTGAAGAACTTGACTTCTTTTCCTAAAAGTCAAGTTAGGGGGAGATTGTTGGGAACTGAAGATATGCCAAATATGGTTAGTACTGCCAAGACAATGTTACTACTGCCAGTTCTTCGTTACTACTGCTAGTCAAGGTTACTACTGCTAGACGAAGTTACTACTGCTAGACACGGTTAGTACTGCTAGACCAAATTACTACTGCTAGACATGGTTAGTACTGCTGAGCTGAGTTACTACTGCTTGAAGACTGTGAAGGTTAATACTGCTGAAGGTCGTTAATGCTGCTGAGCCAAATCATTGTTAATACTGCTGACTTGATAAGTTTGGGATGCGATACTTTTGGAGACAAAGAGGGAATTGATCAAGATATGTTTAACGAAGATTCAGAAGATCAATTTACTTTTGATAGTTATCTTGTAATTACTTTTGTATATATAGTATTGATAGATAGCCATTACAATATACAGAAGATATACATGTGATATAGAATTCTATATTGATTCAAGAGTGAATTAACCTCAAGGTGTAAGAACCCTATTTCTAGAGAAGTAGAAGTCGTCTTGTTGAGCCTGTTCAACAAGATTGAGGTTTGGTGTAAAGCTTGTGAGTAATACAGTTTGATATATACAGTGTGTTGAATTCTATTGATTGTTCTTTAATTAATTTAGAGTTCTATTCCGCAAGATTCTCTAAATTCTGTTTCTAAGAAGTTTAATTCTTGTTAAGAATCGATCCTGACATCCCTCCCACTAAATACCACCGTCGAACTCCTCCCTCCCGCTAAAGACCAACGCCGAACTCCTCCCTCCTCCGGCTGAAGACCACCGCCGAACTCCTCCCTCCTCCGGCTAAAGATCCTCAAAAAAACAGGAAGTAAACCCTAAAAATTATTGGGTTTTTGAGAGGGGAGAAAGATAGAGAAGAAGGGTTTCGCCGCCGGGTTTAGGTTTTTGAAGGAACATAGTTTTGAAAGATTGTATATTCATATATCACTGTTTATACTTATATATTATAATATATATTATATTGTGAGAGTTTATATTATATATTATATATTATATATTATATATTATATAAAAGAACTCACCCATTTAATTGTTAGAGAACTATTTATATATATAATTCCATGCCTATATATATAAAAAATTAGGATAGGAAAATTATATAGAATTAGGATAAGAGAATTATATAATTACAAAGGGGTTAAAATGGTCATTTTTTGTCGGTAAGCATTTACCAAAAATCACTTGGTAAACAATCTTACCCGGACAACACTTACCGGGGACAACACTTACCCGAGACAGCACTCTTACCCGGGCATCACTTACCCCAAAAGAGTTGGTAAACGGCCCCTAAGACATCTTTCAAACATCCCAAAAATGATCACTTTGCTTTCTTTTTGAAGGTTTCTTTGAATATCAAGACTAGAGCTTGTTTTTGCCACATAAAATAATAAGTTTTTAGCACATGCATGGGGGTTAAAACATGTTTTTAGGTGTAATATAAGTTTTTCATAAAACTTCTTAGAGTTTAAGAGGTAGATTTTAAAGACGTTCACATGCATGCTAGTAGAAACTTGCAAAAGTTCCTTCTTTGATCTTAACATAGGGTTGATCATGAATTTTTCACCTTTTTAACAACATGCAAGATGTTATGGTGATGAATCTACAAACATTAAGATTTCAAAGATGATTCTAGCAAAACATATGCAAAAACTAGAGTGAAAGAAGAGGAAGAAACTTAAAGAAAATGCAAGAACATAAACAAAGAGAAGTGTGGGCTTTGCTCTACATATGTTTTTACCTTAAGAATCACTTGAATACTTGAGTTTCTTGAGATTTAGGGGCTGAAGTAGGAGCAAAACTTTGAAAGAAATAGAGAGGACTTAGAGAGAAAAGAGAGTTTTCTAGAGAGAGAGATGGACTAGAGAGAAAGAGGTGAGATGAGAGTGTTTGAAATGGATGAATGAAGTGAGGAGGGGGTTTTAGAGGGGGGTGGTGGCCGGCCATGGGGGAAGGGAAAGGGGGTATGGGGTGTGGTATTTGATGTATTTTAATTGGACCAAAAAAAATATCATTTATTTATTTATTTTATTTTTATTTTTATTTTAATTAATAATTAATTAAACCATTTTAATTGTATTAATGTTAATAATACTAGTTTCAATTTACTAATATAATTTTGGCAAAGTACATATATGTATATCTATATATATAAGTTTAAGGTGTTTGATTTGACATTTTATGAGATTTGTGGATAATTCGCCTATTTTAGAGACTGGTACGCAAAATTCCTCAGTTTTTCTAATAACACTACCTCTAACTGCTAATTCTTGTGTGTGACACCTATAATATGAAAACTAAAAAGTTCAGTTTAGTTCTAACCTGAAACGTGAATTTAACGGTTGTTACAGCAACCTATACACAACTGAGAATAATACTATAGTCTATAAGTAAAGTGAAACTTTATCTCTAGAAGGCTCCGTGCTCTAAGCCTGCTCTCTTCCCTTAACGGAGCTTCCTAATACCTGTTTACCTAAAAAGGTTTAGTTTGGAAAATGCGAGAGTTAGACCATGAGGTCTAGTGAGCTCCCTCAATATAACAGTTCTCAAAACATATTTAAAATAGTTCATAACTTTCAAAGCAACTTTAATTCAAACTTTCAAGAAATCTCACACACTGGTAAATGGCACACTTAAGTCACTCGGAAGTGACAACGTGTCAGTCTCACACTGCCTTACTGGGTCACTCCTCCCATGGCATAAACGGGTCACTCCTCCCGGTATGAGCACTGGCGGGCCACACCCCCCGACTTAGCCAATTTACGTCTAATCACAATGTATGCATACATCTCAAATAATCTTTCATACAAGCATTTCATGAAATAAAACATAGCATTTCAGTTTAACTACTAACTTTAGGAAACACGTTTAAAATCATGTATTTAGTTAGAAAAACTCACCTGTCTTTCTCGCTTCAAGACTTCTTACTTAAGCTTCCGATCCTTAGACGGAACACCTATAATTTTTAGGAAACGTAGGCCATAAGTCTTTCATTTGATACCCGAGATTGCTTCTGAACATATCCCAAAATTATCTAAGTTAGAAAAGTCACACTTCCCAGTCCAGAAATTGGGTTCCGAATTCTGCTTACTGGGCCCAATCCGGATCATACAGTTTCGGCCCAAGTTCCGGATCCTTCCCAATGGGGTTCCGGATCCCAAGTACCACCACACCGGGTTCCGACGCCGGGTTCCGACGCCGGGTTCCGACGCCGGGTTCCGGGTCTCACCAATCTGGATCCGCTCGGGGTTCCGGTTTCATACGGGATCCGATTTGGACTCCGGTTCCCACATACTCCGGACTATTTTCTGGAACCGACTATTTCGGGCTACTATATCGGATCTTAAATTTCGGAACCAATCTACAAAGCATGACATTCGGGGTCGGCTTCAATCGAACATCCCCAAAAACAACCATTTCCCATATGGAGCAACTCAAGATAAACCTCTAAGAAATAATACTTTTACATAGCACTCAAAAATATAATCACAAGTGAGCAGCTATCTTTTCAATAATCACCAAGAAATCCCAATTTTTTCACCACAATCTTATTTATCCAGACTTGAGTTGCTAGAAGATGAAAATAGATGGGACTAGACTATTACCTTGAATTGGTTGGATTAAGAATCGCTTCCTCTTCTTCCCAAATGCAGATTGCAGTAGAATCCTTTTCTTTCTCTGCTCTCTCTCTCTCTCAGCCGCCGACAGTAAACAAATAATGAGCACCTAGGGTTTTGTGCCCTAAATGAGAGTTTTTATACTCTCTTACAATATATACCAATCAGCCCCGGACTTACAACTTTACAACTTTCCCCACAAAACTTATTCTTTTCGTTTAAAAAAACTCGGTTATTACAATACTCCCCCTCAAAAGAATTATGTCCCCAAAATTCCGTTATCGAAGAGATGAGGGTACTTGGACCTCATGTCCGCTTCTACCTCCCAAGTTGCCTCTCATCCTTTATGATACCGCCACTAAACCTTTACTAGTCGGATCTCTTTGTTCCTCGTTTTGCAAACCTTACTGTCCACAATTTCTATTGGTTCCTCTTCGTACGTCAATTTATCGTCAACGCTGACATCCTCTAATGGAATGGCCACATTGATCTCGGCCAAACACTTCTTCAGGTTCGACACATGGAATGTCGATTGAACTCCTCTCAATTCTTCCGACAAGTCTAACTTATAGGCGACTGCTCCAACTCGTTCAATAATGAAGAAAGGCCCCACATATATCGGTCTCAACTTCTCTTTCTTTCCGAAGCGTACCACCCCTTTCCAAGGCGAGACCCTCAACATTACCTTGTCACCTACCTGAAACTCAATAGGTTTCCTTCTTTTGTTTGCATACTTTCTTTGTCGATCTTGCGCGATCCTCATTTTCTCGCGGATTAGCTCTATCTTATCCGCAGTTAATTGTACACTTTCCGAACCTGCTAGCTACCTTTCTCCCACTTCATTCCAACATAGCAGTGTTCGACACCTCCGTCCGTACAAAGCCTCAAATGGTGCCACTTGGATATTCGCATGGTAACTGTTGTTATACGAAAACTCTATCAAAGGTAGATGTACTTCCCAAGAACCCTTGAAATCGATTACACAAGCTCGGAGCATATCCTCCAACGTTAGAATAGTTTTCTCGCTCTGGCCATCCGTTTGGGGATGATATGTTGTGCTCAACTTCACTTGCGAACCCAAGTCTCGCTGAAGACTTCACCAAAACGACGACGTGAACCGTCTATCACGATCGGACACGATAGATTGCGGCACTCCGTGCCTAGATACGATCTCGTTAATGTACAACCGAGGTAGTTTTTTTAACGAATCCGACTCCTTGATTGGTAGGAAATGCGTGGACTTAGTGAGAATATCCACAATCACCCATATCGCATCGTTACCCTTCGGAGTTCTTGGTAACTTTGTTACAAAATCCATGGTGATGTTGTCCCTTTTCCATACTGGTATCACCGTAGACTGGAGTTCCCCATAAGGGCGCTGGTGTTCTGCTTTAACCTTCAGACACGTCACACATCGTTTTGCTTTAACCTTCAGACTCTAGTTGGTCCTTCCCATTTCCGCTTTTCTCCGACTCTCTCTGTTATCTGTCTGTTCTTTTCTTTCTCCGTGAGTTCCGCAGTATCTACCGCAGCCTAAAAAGTAGTCGGACCATTCACTTGTACTAACTCCCTTACACTGCTCTTTAGCCCCCAAATGTATCTTTCTATGCGTCTCTCTTCAGTAGGCACATACAGTTCAGCAAACCAAGCCTTCTCAATAAACTTCGACGTATACTCTTGGACCGACATCATCCCCTGTTCCAACCCTAGAATTTCTTCCTCAAGCTTCTTGATTGCTGCTACGGGGAAAAACTGTGCCTTAAACCTATTAATGAATAACTCCCATGAAGTTGTCTTTGCTATTTCTGAACCTTTACCGCCAGTTTCGACGTCCCACCAGAATACGGCGTCTGCTTTCAGCATAGACAATGCAAACAACACTTTGTCTTCTTCGACGCACTTGCTTATGTCAAAAGCTAGTTCCATCTCGCGTATCCACCTCAAAGCTAAAACTGGATTGCGCTCTCCGCTGAAAGTCAGAGGCTTGCATGATGCAAACGTCTTAAAGGTGCATCCCTTTGCTGCCTTCGATTCATTAGCCACAACTGGAGTTGTTAGAGAATGATCCCCACCACAGTCGGAGGTAGGCTAGATGCCTCAGTCCTCGTCTCAATCACACTCTTAGTTCGCCCTTCTGATGTAGTCTTGATCTGATTTTCCAACAATGCCTGGAGAGTATCTTGCAGTTTGCCCATCTCAGCCGTAAACTTCTCCTCAGTAACAAAAGCTTGATTCTGGTTTCTCCTCGGGCCGTCTGACTCTCCCTCCGCCTACTGAAGCGGTGCTTTCTTGGTGCAAAGGTTCACGCACCTCAAGCGCTCCCGCGCTCTTAGCCCGACGAGTGGTTGGCGTCTTTTTCTTTCCTCGGGTTGCCACACCAGTCCCAACTGCCTGAGAGGCAGCTCGCAACGGTAGTCTACCTCGTCCTCTTCCTTGGCCTTCGCCCCTTCCGCGGGTGGCCGCTCGTCTCGGAGAATTCACCGGTTCCTCCTCAAAGATCTCCTCCACTCGAATCACTCCCACAACTGGAGTTGTACCCACCACAGGCACAGATCTACTCCTCAGGCTTCTTTCAGACATTCTTGATTCCTGAAATATGACAAAATGAATACTTAAGTCTACTACTCAAGAATAATAAGGAAACTTAAGCACATACATGTACCTGTAAATTCGCAATTACACTGGCCAGGTGTAATCCCGAATTTACCTTACATGACTGTCCTTTCTACCCTATTAGTCTTATTCCTATTATAGTGTCCTCCTAGCGTATTCCTGATTCTCAGTTGTGATTTCTACTTCCACAGTTTATGTCTAGGACCGTCCGGTCACCTAAATCCCTTAAACTATGGCTCTGATACCAATTATAACAACCCGATCCAAAATAAAGCATAGCATTCAATAAATATTAGAATATCCCAAAATCGGTCTCAAAATCTCAAAACATATGTATCAAAATCAAGGTTGGCGGAAGCAACCTATACACAACTGAGAATATTACTGTAGTTTATAAGTAAAGTGAAACTCTGTCTCTAGAAGGCTCCGTGCTCTAAGCCTGCTCTCTTCCCTTAACGGAGCTTCCTACTACCTGCTTACGTGAAAAGGTTTAGTTTGGAAAATGGGAGGGTTAGACCATGAGGTCTAGTGAGCTCCCTCAATATAACAGTTCTCAAAACATATTTAAAACAGTTCAAGAAATATCACACACTCGTAAATGGCACACTTAAGTCACTCGGAAGTGACAACGTGTCAGTCTCACACTGCCTTACTGGGTCACTCCTCCCATGGCATAAATGGGTCACTCCTCCCGGTATGAGCACTTGCGGGCCACATCCCCCGACTTAGCCAATTTACGTCTAATCACAATGTATGCATACATCTCAAATAATATTTCATACAAGCATTTCATGAAATAAGACATAGCATTTCAGTTCAATTACTAACTTTAGGAAACACGTTTAAAATCACATATTTAGTTAGAAAAACTCACTTGTCTTTCTCGCTTCAAGACTTCTTACTTAAGCTTTCGATCCTTAGATGGAACACCAATAATTTTTAGGAAACGTAGGCCATAAGTCTTTCATTTGATACCCTAGATTGCTTCTGAACATATCCCAAAATTATCTAAGTTAGAAAAGTCACACTTCCCAGTCCAGAAATCGGGTTTCGGATTCTGCTTACCGGGCCCAATCTGGATCATACAGGTCTGGCCCAAGTTCTGGATCCTTCCCAATGGGGTTTCGGATCCCAAGTACCACCACACAGGTCCCGACGCCGGGTTTCGGATCTCACCACTCTGGATCCGCTCGGGCTTCCAGTTCCGTACCGGATCCGATTTGGACTCCAGTTCCCACATACTCCAGACTATTTTCTGGAACCGACTATTCCGGGCTACTATACCGGATCTTAAATTCCAGAACCTTTCTACAAAGCACGACATTCGGGGTCGGCTTCAATCGAACAACCCCATAAACAACCATTTCCCATATGGAGAAACTCAAGATAAACCTCTAAGAAATAATACTTTTACATAGCACTCAAAAATTTAATCACAAGTGAGCAGCTATCTTTTCAATAATCACCAAGAAATCCCAATTTCTTCACCACAATCTTATTTATCCAGACTTGAGTTGCTAGAAGATGAAAATAGATGGGATTTGACTATTACCTTGAATTGGTTGGATTAAGAATCTCTTCCTCTTCTTCCCAAATGCAGATTGCAGTAGAATCCTTTTCTTTCTCTGCTCTCTCTGCTCTCTCTCTCTCTCTCTCAACCGCCAACAAGAAACAAATAACGAGCACCTAGCCCTAAATGAGAGTTTTTATACTCTCTTACAATATGTACCAATCAGCCCCCGAACTTACAACTTTACAACTTTCCCCACAAAACGTATTCTTTAGTTTAAAAAAATCGGTTATTACAATACTCCCCCCTCAAAAGAATTCCATCCCCGAAATTCCGTTATCGAAGAGATGAGGGTACTTGGACCTCATATCCGCTTCTACCTCCCAAGTTGCCTCTCGTCCTTTATGATACCGCCACTTAACCTTTACTAGTCGGATCTCTTTGTTCCTCGTTTTGCGAACCTTACTGTCCACGATTTCTATTGGTTCCTCTTCGTACGTCAATGCTGACATCCTCTAACGGAATGGACACATCGATCTCGGCCAAACACTTCTTTAGGTTCGACACTGTAACATCCTAAATTTTGTTAGTATTATTTTAATAAGATTTAGAATGTATTTGTATTTGGAGTGACCTTGAATTATATAGAGTACTATAATTCAATTAAGGTTGAAATACAAATGTTGAAAGTTTAAAGATTTTTGAGAATATTAACTTAAGGGTTATTATTTTGAGTTTTATTTATGCATGAGGTGTATTATGTTATTCTCTTAAAGATTGAGGGTTTATTGTGTCATTTAGTGGTAGTTGGAGGTTTGGTTGGTAACATGTCTATGACTCACCTCTTAATGGTGTGGAGGTGTCACACTAATAGTCATTTAGACTAAGTGTGAGTTGTGTGAGTTGAGAGTCATGTGTGTGATTTCGGTATGGGAAAGAAGAGAACCGAGAGAGAGATTGAGATAGAGAAATTGAGCAAAGAGAAGGAGAAGGAATAGCAGAAATCATTCAATCTGTTGTTGGTTTGAAGAATCATAAGGTAAGCCTTTCATTTAAATTCTTCATTTTAGTAGTAAAGGTGTTCTTAGAAGATTTTGATGGGTTTTGGGTAAATTGTGATGATTATAAGAATCTGAGTTTTAGGATATGTTAAGATAAGTGTATTAAACATATCTGCAATTTGGCATAAACAAACATAGAGTAAAACTGCAAATTCTAGGTTTAAAATTGAACAGAGTGGACTGAGACTTGGATGAATATCATCGAAGTCGCAACCTTGAGTTGCGACATTCATGATTGTCGCAATAGGTAGTTGCGACTCGGTAGTGAAGTCGCAGTGGGCAGTTGCAACTTGGAGTTGAAGTCGCAACAGTGGACTGCGACTTGGCTTTGGAATCGCAACCGTTTATTGCGATTTGAGGTTGGAATCGCAATAGAGGGTTGCGACTTGGTACTGTAGTCGCAACAGTGGACTGCGACTTGGGGTGGAATCGCAATGGGGAGTTGCGATTTGGAGTTGAAATCGCAACAGTTGATTGCGATTTGGAAATGGAATCGCAACAGTGGACTGCGACTTCAGTCCATTGCGACTTGAGATGTAATTTTTAGAAATTAAGGACTTTCAGTTGTAGAGGGTTCTGTTTTGGAAAATTAATATCAGTATATGTAAACTGAATAATACAGTAAGCTGTGGTAGTGAAGAAAGGAGCCTTACGAGTTAAAAAGGACTAAAAGGGGTGATAACGCATCAGGTGAGTTTATTCAACTCTCTTTAAAATTCAGTAATTAATATTGGATTAGATGTTTTATATGTATGCATGAATATGTTTTATATGGACTTGATTAAAATCCGAGATAAGCCAAGAGGGCAATTAAAAGTTGTGCTATGTTGATTTTCATGCTAAAACTTCTATGATGAGTTAGTTATAAAGTTGGTGAGCTAATATTTATTATTATTCTTATATGCTGAGATAGATTATCTACTATATGCAATTTGCTATATGGTTATGAACTCTAAATATGATTTGAAGCTTTATTGAGTTAAACTATAAAGATCCATCCATGAGTTCAAAAATATAGATTATGTTAACTCTCGTGTTAAATTACTATGAGGGGATAGTTAAGAAGTTGATAAACCGGAATTATTCATATTCCTTATAATGAGCATGATTTTCTGCTATATGCAATATGTTAGATGATTATGAACTCTAAATGTGATTGAGAAGCCAAATTGAGATATATTATGAAGGCCTATCTAGGAGTTCGAAAATATAAATAACTATTGAGATGGTGATCCTCATATCAGATTTCAGAGAAGGGGTAATAAAGAGATTGAGATGTGGAGTAATAATATTCTTTATTTTATATATAGAATATGTTCAGAGAAATGATACATTCTATGCTGGACGCATATAGTAGTATCGATTGTATTATATTATGTGATTATGTGCTTTTACTAAAATAGGCATCCGGTCACCGAGGGCACTTGGGTACGGTATAATGGGAACCGATTACTCGCCATAGACCAAAGAGGTGTAATTTTAGTAATTGGGTGAACCTCGAACCATCGTGAGTCCCGATTGAGTATCGCGATATTATAATCCCATTGGGACCATTGATGCAGAGGTGGAATGTGGAATAGGCAGATTTTGATTTGTAATTCCCATTTCGATTTATGGAAGATCAGAGATTTCCATTGTTTTCGGGAAGATCGGAGATTTCCCTGTGATGAGAGGAAGATTAGAGATAGGCATTAAGTAATTTGTAATCTCTACTTCCTGATTAAGAAATAGGCAAGTTTTGACTTGTAATTTCTTGTGTGTGAATATTGATTGTGAATCTGGAATGATTCAGAGTTAACTCTTATTTTTGTTGTTACGATTAAATGAGTTAGTCGTAGGATTGGGAGTGGGGTAGATTCCCCGATTTTGGAAAGGAGTTGTCGTACGGTAAGATGGGTGAGAACAGGTTTGAGTTATCTGTTCATGTTTTAATTATTAAATTTTATTTTGATTTGAGTATTCTCACTAGGCGAAAGCCTAATGTTTCAAGTTGAATCTTCTTACCAGGTACAAGCTCCGGGAAGTAGCGGGAACGAGAGAAGAGAACTTTTGGAGAGATTCAGACTTAGAGATAACAAAGGATCTAGTTATTCTTTGAAGTCTTTGGGACAGTTGTTTAGATAATTTCGATCAATCTGATTGTTATGAGGTGATTAGATTAATAAGTTATTTAAGTAATGTCAGTTGTATATAAAAACCTTACATTTGATCCTCAGGTTAAATAAGTTTGAAAGTTTTGATCATAACTGGTGCAAATTTCAAGGTTTAAATTGACTCCGTTTTTAGGGTGTTTCAGACACATGGAATGTCGGATGAACTCCTCTCAATTCTTCCGGCAAGTCTAACTTATAGGCGACTGCTCCAACTCGTTCAATAATAACGAAAGGCCCCACATATCTCGGTCTCAACTTCCCTTTCTTTCTGAAGCGTACCACCCCTTTCCAAGGAGAGACCTTCAACATTACCTTGTCACCTACCTGAAACTCAATAGGCTTCCTTCTTTTGTTCGCATACTTTCTTTGTCGATCTTGCACGATCCTCATTTTCTCACGGATTAGCTCTATCTTATCCGCAATTAATTGCACAATTTATGGACCTGCTAGCTACCTTTCTCCCACTTCATTCCAACATAGCGGTGTTCGACACCTCCGTCCGTACAAAGCCTCAAATGGTGCCACTTGGATACTCGCATGGTAAATGATGTTATACGAAAACTCTATCAAAGGTAGATGTACTTCCCAAGAACCCTTGAAATCGATTACACAAGCTCGGAGCATATCCTCCAACGTTTGAATAGTTCGCTCGCTCTGCCATCCGTTTGGGGATGATATGTTGTGCTCAACTTCACTTGCGAACCCAAGTCTCGCTGAAGACTTCTCCAAAACGACGACGTAAACCGGCTATCACGATCAGACATGATAGATCAAGGCACTCCGTGCCTAGATACGATCTCGTTAATGTACAATTGGGCTAGTTTTTCTAACGAATCTGACTCCTTGATTGGTAGGAAATGCGCGGACTTTGTGAGAATATCCACAATCACCCATATCACATCGTTACCCTTCGGAGTTCTTGGTAACTTTGTAACAAAATCCATGGTGATGTTGTCCCATTTCCACACTGGTATCACCGTAGACTAGAGTTCCCCATAAGGGCGCTGGTGTTCTGCTTTAACCTTCAGATACGTCACACATCGTTCTACAAAATGAGTGATGTCCTTCTTCATTCCCGGCTACCAGTAAAACTCTCATAAGTCTCGATACATCTTATTCGTTCCAGGGTGCATAGAATATCGCGACTTATGCGCTTCCTCCAAAATGCTTACTCTCAATTTCCTTAACTTAGGAACCCACGCTCGGCCTTTCATACACTTCAACCCACCACTGTTGACACTGAACAATGATGTGATCCTAACGATCCTTTCACTCTTTACATTCTCTTCTAGCAACGCCTCCTCTTGAAACTTCTTAACTTCATCCAGGAGGTTCGAAGTAGCCTCGACTCTGAAAGGCCACCACTTTGGTCGATTCTCCTCGCTCCTTCCGACTCAACGCGTCAGCTACAACATTCGCTTTTCTCGGGTGGTAAAGGATTTCGCAGTCATAGTCGTTCAATAGTTCCATCCATCTCCTCTGTCTCATATTCAATTCCTTCTGATAAAAAAGGTGCTTAAGACTCTTGTGATCGGTGTAATCTGGCACTTCACTCTGTTAGACAACCTTAGGGGGGGGGGGGGTAAAGGTTGTATTAGGATCTTCTTACTTTCAAAAACTTCTTTTTCAATCACAATGATAATATAAATGCACAACAATATATATGAAGATAAGGGTAGAGAAAATTGATACCGACACCGAGATTTAGAGTGGTTCACCAACGGGGGGCTAGTCCACTTTCTGAGACACTTCTCGACACAGATCCACTATCAATGTTCTTTATGGTAGAACACAAACCTTAATACAACAATATGAATAGCTCTGCTTCTGCTAGAGATTTGAATGGATCACTCACTCTCAATGTAAATACTTACAAGATGATATCTTTTTCAATGGTAATCACTCTTGTATAATGTATAACACTTGGATGTTTTTGAGAGTTAAGTGCTTGAGTTGTTTGCTGATTATAATTCTCAAAAATCAAAAGATTTCAATCTGCTATCAACCCAAAGCTTTCTTAACTCCTGAATTATTTTCTTTCTTTTTCAACATCGATCTCTTTATATAGTGAATGAGAAAAACGATCTGAGCAGTCGCGGACGTCCGCCTAAGGTTCCAACGGACGTCCGAGGGCACTTTTGTCAAACCTCTGGCACGTGTGCTTTGCTTTTTGACTTTGCAGACGAATCTTTCGCTGGCGGACGTCCGGCTGATATAGTCGCGGACGTCCGCGGCCTGATTTTCAAGATTTGTTTGGCAGGCGTGAAGACTTTCAGTGTTTCATAATAAATTCAAAACAACCAACGGTTTATTTATTTTGAAGACAGTATTGGTTTTTGAAATATCCAAGTGGTATATTATTTTGAGTGTTTATACCATTATGAAATATTAATAATATTGGCGCATCTTCAATCTTGAATTTTTCAGATAAAATCTTCGTGTTTTCCATTTCTTTGAACTGGACTGAGATGATGCTTTTTATTCTTCAGGATGCACACTTGGATAAAATTGTTAGAAACAAATAAAGTGTCTATTTATTTGTTAATCATCAAAACAGTGGGATTAATAATATTTAATCACTTGCACCAACAATCTTCCCCTTTTTGATGATGACAAATAAATAGACATATAGACATATGTCACCTCTCCCCCTTTTGTCGAAGCAAAAAGGGCAGGAAAAATTTAAAGAGCTCCCCCTCAAATTAATAGCAAGAGTTCCCCCTGAAAATAAGCTCCCCCTCAAATTAGGAGCACATAATTCCAATATTGAGGGATAAAATGATGCATAAAAATTAGCAAACATTAGGCAGCAAGTTTAATAAGTAGCGAGATTTTAAAGCACAATAAGCTAATCACTTTCGTCAAGTGAGAACGTGCACATTTCCTCATGCAATATCCAAACATCTTGGTGGATGTCATCGATCCTGCGATTTACCGCATCCCAACGCTCCTCTTGGAATATTTGGTAGGAGGATTGAGACTGTTGTATTCCCAAGACCGCAGTAAGAATGTCCCTGTTTGAAACTGATCCTAGAGGTATAGGAGGAGGCACGTCCTCTTCATCATCATGGTGAGACACGAGATCATGAATAGCAGCATGACGCCGACGGGATGGTCCTGGTTGAGCCCCCATTCTAACTAGACTTAAGGCATCTAGAGGTTTAGGTTCAGAAATGGGTCGACTTATAAAGAGAAGATTTAGGTTGCGAAAAAGATTTTTTAGGAGATACCCAAATGGTAGAGTGCGATTGCCTTTCTCCACGCCGACCATGCGATGAGCGATGATAAAGGTGGCATCAACAGCAATGCGATTTGCAAGACTGTAAAGGAGGTAGCATTGAAGACTACCCATACGTTCGGTGTTGCCGGCACGGCCAAACACATTGTAGAGTAGAAGTTTGTTCCAAAAACACATTTTATCGGTTAAACATTGGTCGGTAAGTTGATTAATGTCAAAATCATTTTGAAAGGGCGCCGCAAGAATAGGTTGTAGAATGGTTTCCCTGGATACATTTACTTGTGGTAATAAGGAAGTGAATGAAGAAGCATTAGTAAAAACACAATTCTCAGATCTAGGAATTCCTAGTAGAATAGCAAAGTGATCAAGATCAAAATCAAGGAATTTATCATAGAGCTGAAGAGACACACGTTGGGATGACTCATCAAAGTCAAAACCGGCATAAAAGTCAACAATGGAGTCATGGGACACTGCACCTTTGAAAGTGAGAAAAATTTCCCACCCAATGGCGGTAAAAGCTGTCAGGATCGATTCTTAACAAGAATTAAACTTCTTAGAAACAGAATTTAGAGAATCTTGCGGAATAGAACTCTAAAATAATTAAAGAACAATCAATAGAATTCAACACACTGTATATATCAAACTGTATTACTCACAAGCTTTACAACAAACCTCAATCTTGTTGAACAGGCTCAACAAGACGATTTCTACTTCTCTAGAAATAGGATCTATGATCTTGAGGTTAATTCACTCTTGAATGAATATCAAATTCTATTTCACTCGTATATTTCCCGTCTGTTCTAATAGCTATCTATCAATACTATTTATACAAAAGTAATTACAAGATAACTATCAAAAGTAAATTGATCTTCTGAATCTTCGTTAAACATATCTTGATCAATTCCTTCTTTGTCTCCAAAAGTATCGCATACCAAACTTATCAAGTCAGCAGCATTAACGATGATTTGTCTCAGCAGCATTAATGATGATTTGGCTCAGCAGCATTAACGACCTTCAGCAGTATTAACCTTCACAGTCTTCAAGCAGTAGTAACTCAGCTCAGCAGTAGTAACGAAGAACTGGCAGTAGTAATGTAGACTTAGCAGTACTAACCATACTTAGCATATCTTCAGTTCCCAACAATCTCCCCCTAACTTGACTTTTAGGAAAAGAAGTCAAGTTCTTCAGATGATGCTTCCAAAACTTAGTCATCATGTACACACAGATTAGGACTTAAACCTAGACTCTGATTGAGAATCCTTTTTACCAAGAATCTACCCATTGCTGAATCCTTGTTGCAGGTCAGCTTAGTATGTAACATTCCTTGCAGCCTCTTCATGCTGTGATTGTATATTTCATCCACCAGATAGTATTCTTGAGTTGCAGAGTCAAGGGAGATGACATATACTCCACAGTTTTCATAGAGCATCCAGTTGGTAATGGCTTGAAACTGTGTGTTTAACCTATGCTGAACTGCTTCAGGTTTGAACATTTGGCACAAGAATTCAAGTACCATTTTAGAGATTGACATCCCTTGCTCAGTCAGCATGTTTTCATATATCCTCATCCCAACTTTGAACATCTCTTCTAAGTCTGATCTTGAGCAAGTTCTGACAATTTTTCCCCAAGTTGAAAAGACTTCAAATTTTCCATCTGCTCTTTTTATCCTAATGAACTCCTTTCTACCATCTTTCAAAGTGTCCCAAAAGATGATTTCAGGAGCCTTAGATGATATTGGTTCAGCCTGAAGTGGAATTGGGTTAGAGTAAACATTGGTAATGTACAAATCACATTGGGCATCCGTTTGTGATTGCACATTGCTTGATTGCCCTGATGGAGTTGCCACTTCTTCTTCAGCAACTTTTGGATCAGATTTTTCTTTCACTGTTTCCTCCTGGGCCTCTTCTGCAGATGACTCCACCCTTGGCTTCTTTTCATTTTTCTTCTTTGAAGTTATGGGCTGGGTTCTTGGTCTTTTCTTTGACATCATCTTGGTTCTTTTAAGAGTTTTAACAGCTTCAGGAGTTGGTTCAGCTGCTTTAAGTTTTTCAGCAGCAATAACCATTTCTGCTGCTATGGCTGTTACTGCTTCTCTTAGAACATGTAATGATGCTGCTTCAACACTGTTCTTCACAATCCAGTATATTTCTTCATCTATTTCAGCTTGAGTTGTAGTTACTGCTTCCTGCTCAGTTTCTGCTGCTTTGTCTGTTTGGCCTTCAGCAGCATTAACTGTTTCTGCTGCTTGTTCACACTCAGCAGCATTAACAGTTTCTGCTGCTGTGGTTTCTGCTGCTGTGGTTTCTGCTGCTTTAACACACTCTTCCCCCTTTTCTGTCTCCCCCTTATTCTGTGCACTGGACTCCCCCTTATTATGTGCATAATCCATTTCCATCTCATTCTCCATGTGAACTGTCTCCCCCTCAATTTGTGGACCCTTCATTTTCAGTTCTGCTTCTGACTCTGACTCCCCCTTTTTGGGAGCATCATCAGTTGAAGTTCTTCTTCTCAGCACAAATCGTGCCTTTTTCCTTCTGTGCAACAACTTGGTGACCATCTTCTTGAGCTTCTCAATTTGAGACTGTTGGTAGGTGACCATAGTCTTAAGTTGCTCAATCTCTTTCTTTTGTGCCATAACATCCAAGTTGATATTCCCTATGGTTTCCATCAATTCCTCATAGTTATATCTATCCTCACCTTGTTTAGAAGTGTTTACCTTCTTTAAAGGATCCTTGGAAGTTTTAGCAGAAGCCTTCTGCCTAGCAGAAGCACTAACTGCCCCCTTGGTTTCTTGGCACCTGGGTCCTCCTAATGATTTTTCATTTAGAGTTGCCATGGGGAAGGTCTTATTTATGTTACCACTGTCCTTCTCTGTGCTAGCAGAAGTAGTGGCAGCCTTAGCACCCATATGGTCATCCTTCTCCTTAGAGACCACCTTCTTGGGGTTGGGAGACACCCCTGTGGTTTCCCTGTTGATATTCTCAATTGGAGAATGCTCCAACTGAGGGCTTAAAGGCTTAGGGCTCTGAGTAGGTACATCAAGGGAAGGAACCTTGTGCACCTTTCTTCTTTGAAACCTTTTGGTGATTGTGGGAGTGGGTTGTTCAAGAATGGACTGAGGGATGTCTTTTGAGATGGAAGGTTGGGATTGGTCATCAGTGGGTTGATCTAATGAGGGCCTTGATCCTGATGCCATACCTTCAGAGGGGTGGGACACAACCATCATTGTAGAGAACAATGGTGTGTCAACTCCTTCCGAGTCCCTAGGAAGTCTTTTCATATTTGAAAAAACCTTCCCTTTAGGGGATTTGGGTACATATACCTCAGTAAACTGAGGTAAGTCCATCAATTCCTTGTTAAGAACTTCTTGCACAAACCTTGGATACAATAAAAAGCTCTTTTTGGATTCCAAGTTTGATACAAGATCATTAAAGATCATTGCTGAAAAATTGTACTTTCTGGCAGTGGATAAGCAGACCAAGGCATATGCAATGGGACTGCTGAACTCACTCCATCCAGTAGTTTTCTTGGAAATACAGTGCATCAGGGTATGAACAAGAAATCTCCATTGGTTGAAAAATTTTGACTTGTAGAATTTAAAAACACCAATGGGACCTTCATACCCCATTCTTTGTAAAGTAGAAAAGAGTTCTTCATTAGGAATAGAAGATATACCTGAAGCATCATTCAACTGAAGAGAAATGCGAATAACCTCTTCAGTGACTTTCAAGGGTTTATCACAAACCCTTGTTCGAATGGTTTTCTGCCCTTCTTCGAAACTAACAGTGGCATTCTCCCAAAATTGTGTCTGATGTTCGATATAGATTGTTGGGATCACCGTTAGGGCATAGGAGATGTGCGAGGATTTGAGAAAATCGACTATATCGTGGAATCCCGCTGCTTGTTTCGGCTTCTGAAGCATGGCTATTTCATTGTGCTCATCCACAAACTCCATGATTCCTGAGGATTCTTGAAAGAAAAACACAAAGATTCTGGGGAGACTAGGTTAGAACGAGAGAGAAGAAGTAAATGCGAAGAGTCGTTATGAACTTGGGCGGGCACACAGGGGTATTTATATGCCCTGGATTATCAAAAGCAGTATTAACTACCTAGCAGTATTAACTACCGAGCAGTATTAACTACTAAGCAGTATTAACTACCAAGCAGTATTAACTACCAAGCAGTATTAACTACCTAGCAGTATTAACTGCACTAGCAGTATTAACTACTGAGCAGTATTAACTGAGCACTAGCAGTATTAACTACTGAGCAGTATTAACTGCAAAGCAGTATTAACTACACAAGCAGTATTAACTACTGAGCAGTATTAACTACTGAGCAGTATTAACTGAGCACTAGCAGTATTAACTACTGAGCAGTATTAACTGCAAAGCAGTATTAACTACACAAGCAGTATTAACTACTGAGCAGTATTAACTACTGAGCAGTATTAACTGTACAATCAGTATTAACTACTAGAACACAGGCAGTAGTAACTCTGTACTGGCAGTAGTAACGCTGCACAGGCAGTAGTAACTACACTTGCACTTTTCTGCACTTGGTAACCTGAGGGAAACAGAGAATCCTGAGAAAGAAAGTTAGTAGCACCAAATATATGAAGAAATACAGGTATAAAAACAGAAAGTCATAAATTTATTCTAGGTTGATCATGCCCACACTTGTTACCAAAAAGGTGAATCTACCCACATCAAAAGCTTTTGTGAATAGATCAGCAAACTGGTCATTTGTATGAACTTTAGCAACCTGAATTAATTTCTTTTCATTGCAATCTCTTATAAAGTGATACCTTATCTCTATATGCTTTGTTTTTGAGTGTTTGACTGGATTATTAACAATGCTAATAGCACTGTTGTTATCAATGAATATTGGAGTGTGAAGAAATGTTACCCCATAGTCCAACATCTGATTCTGAATCCATAGAACCTGAGAGCAGCAGCTTGCAGCAGCTATGTACTCAGCCTCTGTGGTAGATAAGGACACTGTGGTTTGTTTCTTACACTGCCAAGATACTAGTCTTGTACCCAAAAACTGACATCCACCTGAAGTAGACTTCCTATCCATGTTGGCTCCACCCAAATCACTATCTGAATATGCAAGCAAGTCAAAAGAGGATTCATGAGGATACCAGAGACCTAATCTAGGTTGCCCTTTTAAGTATCTGAATATTCTCTTGACAGCATGAAGGTGTGATTGCTTAGGAGAAACCTGAAATCTGGCACAAACACAGACTGAAAACATAATGTCAGGTCTAGAGGCTGTGAGATACATGAGAGATCCAATCATTGATCTGTAATGATGGACATCCACATCCTCCCCCTCAAGATCTGCAGTGATCTGTTTATGTGTTTCCATTGGAGTGCTAGCTGGCTTTGAGTCTGATAAACCAAACTTGTCCAGGATGTCTTTCACATACTTGGATTGGCTAATAAAAATCCCATCTTTCCTCTGTTTTACCTGAAGCCCAAGAAAGAATGTAAGTTCTCCCATGGAACTCATCTTGAAGCTTTTGTGCATCAATTCTTCAAACTCTTTACACATTTGATCATTGGTGGATCCAAAGATGATGTCATCCACATAGATCTGAACAAGTAAAGTACCTCTCTTTCTCCTCTTGATAAACAAGGTCTTGTCAATTACTCCTCTTTCAAAGTCATTTTTCAAGAGATAGGTAGACAGAGTGTCATACCATGCTCTTGGGGCTTGATGCAAACCATAGAGAGCCTTCTTCAGCTTGTATACTCTGTCAGGGTGCAATGGATTCTCAAATCCAGGGGGTTGACAGACATATACTTCTTCCTCAATACTTCCATACAGAAATGCACTCTTGACATCCATTTGGTACACTTTGAACTTCATGTAGGAGGCATAGGCTAGAAATAACCTGATTGCTTCAATCCTTGCCACAGGAGCAAAGACTTCCTCATAATCTATTCCTTCTTCCTGAGTGTACCCTTGTGCAACCAGTCTAGCTTTGTTTCTGATCACAATCCCTCTGTCAACCTTCTTGTTCCTAAAAATCCACTTGGTGCCAATTGCTCTATGACCTTTTGGAAGGTCTACCAAGTCCCAAACATCCTGTAATTTGAACTGTAGCAGCTCCTCTTGCATTGCCTCTATCCAGCTTGGGTCTTTCATGGCATCATAAGCCTTTTTGGGCTCAATCTGGGACAGAAAGCAAGTAAGAACAGTGTTAACTGTATTTTGCTGCTCTTGCAACTCTTGGAGTCTGCTTTGCTTTCTAGTCATCATGGGAGATGCAATATCTCCAATCACCAACTCAGGAGGATGATTTTTCTGAGTTCTTGTTGGATGACCAGCTTCCTCTTGTAAGTCCTCATCCAGATTAGACTCATTTAATTCTGGATTTGTTTCTGCTTCTTCAGTCACCTCAGATTCTCTGGAATTTGAACCTGAAGACTGATTTTCCTCTGCTCTCCTCTCTTCTTCATTCTGAATAGGTTCAGTCTCCTCATGGTGTTCACAGAATTCAACAGGATCAATGGAAGGGATTGGAAATATCACAGATTGAATTCTGTGTTCTGATGTTGGTGTATCCCTTTGTCCTGCATATACATCACCACTGAAACCCAAAGAATTAGTGAGTGAATCAATGTCAAATAGCCAATTAGGACCTGAACCAATAGGATTTGGTGTGTTCTCATTGCATTTGACATTGTCACTTTCTTCAATTATTCTAGAAGAGGTATTAAAAACTCTGTAGGCCTTACTTTGAGATGAATACCCAACAAGAAAACCATCATCTGCTTTGCTATCAAACTTGCCTAAGTGAGATTTGGTATTGAGAATAGTACAAGGACATCCAAATGGTTTGAAAAATCCAATATATGGTTTCCTTTTATGGAAAAGCTCATAAGGTGTCTTGTTTTTAGGCTTTACAACTAAAACTCTGTTTTGAACATAGCAGGCAGTATTAACTGCTTCTGCCCAAAAAGTAATTGGTAACTTTGAGTCAGCTAACAGAGATCTAGCAGCCTCAATCAGTGTCCTATTCCTTCTCTCAGCAACACCATTTTGTTGTGGAGTCCTAGGAGCACTGTATTGTCTCTCAATTCCTTTTTCTTCACAAAAGGTGTTTAGATCAAAATTTTTAAACTCAGTTCCATTATCTGATCTAATGACTTTCACTCTTTGATTTGATTGGTTTTCAATTTTGAGAATAAAAGATTTGATCAGTCCACTTGTCTCATCTTTAGTTCTCAGAAAATATACCCAAGTAAATCTAGAATAATCATCAACAATAACTAAGCAGTATGATTTCTTGCCAATACTCATCACATTAGTAGGACCAAACAGATCCATATGTAACAGTTGAAGAGGATTTGAGATAGTGTTTATCTCTTTGGACTTATGAGAAGTTTTGTGTTGTTTGCCTTTGAGACAAGCAACACAGTGATCATCACATGAATAGACTTTGGATGGCAAACCCCTTACAAGGTTATTCTTAACCAGTTTATTCATTGTTTTAAAGTTCATGTGACACATCCTTCTGTGCCAAAGTGATGATTCATCCAAAGAAGCTTTTGAAACTAAACAATTTAGGGATGAATCAGATGATACACTTTCCAAATCTAAACAATAAACATTATCCTTCCTAGGAGTTCTCAGAAGTATCATGTTTTCATCAACCACTTTGTATCCAGGAGCAAGGATAATACATTCAGAATCAGTAAACAATATGCTATGCTTCTTGTCACAAACCTGTGATACACTTAACAGGTTGTATCTCAATTGTTCAACATAGTACACATCTTCAAAGGTCATCTTACCCTTTGAAACATCACCCTTACCACTTATCTTTCCACCAACAGAATTATCCCCAAATGCAACATGTCCTCCATCAATCTTTTTGAAATTTTTGAGGCAGGCCATGTTACCTGTCATGTGCCTGGAGCAACCACTATCAACATGCCAAATGCTCTTCCCCTTGAGCTGTTGGTTGCCCTGCACATCAAGATAAATCAGTTAGTTTTATTGGGAACCCAAGCCGAAGTGGTCTTGGGTCTCCCTTGCTCATCAAAATACTTGCACTTGGTTTTGATGAGATTTTCAAATTTAGGTACTGCAGTACTGGAGTACTTTGTCAAAATTATTGGTGTAGCAGCACTAGCAGCAGTACTAACAGTGCTAGCAGTACTAATACTGGGAGCAGCAGTATTGTTAGCAGCAGTATTAACCTCAGAAGTACTAACAGAGGTAGCAGTATTAACAGAGTTAACACTGCTAGAAGCAGTATTAACAGAGTTAATACTGCTAGCAGCAGTACTATCTGAAGAAGAAGCACTAAAAGTATTAGCAGCACTAACATTGGACTGATTACTAGCAGTATTAACACTGCTAGCAGCACTAACTTTGGAATGATTACTAGCAGTATTAATACTGCTAGCAGCACTAACTTTTGAAGCAGTACTAACAGTGTTAGCAGTACTAACACTGCTAGCAGCAGTATTGTTTTTAGTGCTTTTTGGAACCCACATAGTATCACATTCCTTTTCAGTCGTTTTCTTTATGTGGCTTTTGGGTTTATCTTGTTTCTTTGCCACATTTTTCTTTGCAGACTTTTTATATCCACCATTCTTTCTGTAACCACCAGGTTTTTGAAAAGATCTTTGAGCATTAAACCTTTGGTTAACAGGATTGAAATAACAGTGTTTGGCTAAGTGATTTAGCTTACCACAGATGAAACAAGGTTTTGGCCTGTTGATTCTGTTCAGGTCAACTCCTTGTCTCATAGCCCACTGGTTATTCCAGTTCCTTTGATTTCCCCTCTGATTATCATGTTTTTGGGGCTTGTTCTCTTTAGATTTCCTGCAGGAACACTGTTTACAAGTATTAGAGTTCACAACTTTGGGCTGTGTTGAATGAACTCCCTTTTCCCTTTCAGTCCTTTTGATCTCAGTGTTCTTATCACATGGACTCTCAGTTTCCTCATCAGAGTCTACTTTGTCAGTCTCATCCTCAACAACTATTTCTTTTTCACAAGGATCTATATTAATCTTTAATTCAGGTTCCTTTCTATCCTTGGTCTCTAACAAATCAGACTTAGGAGGTATGTAGTTGTTATTGTAGGGTGGAGGTGTGGTATTGTACCCTATCCCTACTTTCATCTTGTCATGGATTTGTGCTTTAATGATGGTGTCCATGGTTTTAGAAGCACAGGTAAACTTTTCAACATCAAGTTTAACCTTTTTAAGCTCTTCTTTTAACTTCTCATTCTCCTCCCCAGACACTTTCAGCTTAATCTCATACTCATTCTTCTCCCACTTCCAATAGTTAGTATCATAGTGGTGTTGAAGTTCATTAGCTTGAAAAGCTCTAATCTGTTCCTCAAACCTTTCTACAATCCTAACATAATCTTTCACATCTTTCTCTAGCCTCTTAAGGTCATCACACATACCCTGATTGTGATCCCTATATCTTTTAACAGCATCAATGCAAGCTTGAGAACAGAGTTTAGATTGTACCTCAGTGGGAATATCATATACTTCTGCCATAAGAGCTTGATTCTGACAGGCTTCCTCAGCTTGATCACTCCAATCAAATCCCATTCCTTGTTGAGAAACAAGGGCTTGAGAGGAGCTTCTGTTTTGGTTTCCATTTGGAGCCTGTTGATTTGATCCTCCACTTCTGCATTCTCTGGCAAAGTGTCCCATCTTGTGACACTTATAACACTCAACCTTGGACTTGTCAAAGCCTGCACCATCTTCTCTTCTTTGGGAAAAGTTGTTTCTCCCAGTCCTTTTGATGAATTTCTTCACCCTCATTGATAGCATAGCCATCTGCCATTTGATGTCCATCTCTTCCAGATCATCAGCATTAATCTGCTCTAAATCATCATTGATTAGAGAAGAGTGAACATGACTAGAGAAGAATGCTTCTAGTACAGAGTCTGTAGTCTTCTCTTGATTGGTTCCACCAGCAGCATTAACAGAACCTGCAGTATTAACAGAATCAGGATTAGCAGCATTATCAGAGGATGAAGATAATAAAGCAGCATTATAAACAAATCCAGATGGCCTTTTCTTGGCTTCAACTTCAGCCTCAAATACTCTCAGATCATTGTAGAGGTCATCTAGCTCTTTGTCCTCCAATTGGTCATTCTGTCTGAATGAGACTGTGTACATGGTCCATTCTTCTCCCAATGATCTAAGGAACTTTCTATTGACATCATCAGCATCCATGTGTACACCCACAATTGCTAATTCTCCAATTAACTTGTTAAATCTGTCAAAAGTTTGAGTCATAGACTCATTCTTTGCAGACATAAAGTTTTCATATTGTTGCCTGAGAATAGCCTTTTGATTTCTCTTTGTGCTCTTTGTGCCAGTAAATCTTTTCTCCAGAGCATTCCACAACATCTGTGCATCTGTGCAGTGTTGGAATTGATGTTGGTACTCATTAGGAATAGCCAAAAGCAGAGTGCTTAATGCCTTCATCTCTGTTTGTCTGACTTTCTTTTCAGCATCTGTCTTGGGAGGAGGTCTCTTTCCATCTGCTCCAATCTTTCCTTCATTACATGGGCCATTTTCTATGATGTCCCATATTGCATAATCAGTAAGAAGAATGTACTGCTTGATTCTCAGTTTCCACATGTCAAACTCATTGGGTTTGAGCATGGGAACCTTTGAAACAAGAGTACTGTGAGAATCCATTGAATTGTCCATAGCTTCTAAGATACCAAGGCTCTGATACCACTTGTCAGGATCGATTCTTAACAAGAATTAAACTTCTTAGAAACAGAATTTAGAGAATCTTGCGGAATAGAACTCTAAAATAATTAAAGAACAATCAATAGAATTCAACACACTGTATATATCAAACTGTATTACTCACAAGCTTTACAACAAACCTCAATCTTGTTGAACAGGCTCAACAAGACGATTTCTACTTCTCTAGAAATAGGATCTATGATCTTGAGGTTAATTCACTCTTGAATGAATATCAAATTCTATTTCACTCGTATATTTCCCGTCTATTCTAATAGCTATCTATCAATACTATTTATACAAAAGTAATTACAAGATAACTATCAAAAGTAAATTGATCTTCTGAATCTTCGTTAAACATATCTTGATCAATTCCTTCTTTGTCTCCAAAAGTATCGCATACCAAACTTATCAAGTCAGCAGCATTAACGATGATTTGTCTCAGCAGCATTAATGATGATTTGGCTCAGCAGCATTAACGACCTTCAGCAGTATTAACCTTCACAGTCTTCAAGCAGTAGTAACTCAGCTCAGCAGTAGTAACGAAGAACTGGCAGTAGTAATGTAGACTTAGCAGTACTAACCATACTTAGCATATCTTCAGTTCCCAACAAAAGCTTCAAGAGTACCAAAGGAAGCCAATCCATCCAGATTAATAGGACGACGACGACCAGGATTGCATTTTGTACTTTGTAACATAAGGCGTCGTTCATCCCGTTGAGCAATGCGTTCAGCAACCGGATCAGGAGGAGGAGGTGCTCGAGAGGATGAGTTTCGAGAGCGCTTTGGACCCATGTCTGAAAAGATATATATTTTTAAGAGATATAACAACATAAGTTGAAAAGTTCCTTCTTAGGAAGAGAGGAAATACATCCAAAGGTTGAACACAAAAATACTTCAAGTTTTAAGAGGATTCAGTTCCGATTTGTCTTAAGAACAGATGACAAACCTTTAAAATTTTAAATCAAAAGAAATTTAGTCCTAATCTTTAAAGAACAGATTTACAGAAAGGAATTTCAAAATGTGAATTTCATTTTGCTATGAGAACAGAATTTCTAACAGGACTTTTAAAACCATGATACCATAAAAAATTCAGTCCTATTTTTGAAAACAAATTTCTAACACAGCTTAAAAACAAAACTTGATACCAAAGTTGAGAAACTTTCAAGGTTTGAGAAAAACTTAGTCCCAATTTATGAAGAACAAATCTGCAAAAAAAATTCTAAACAAAAATACATTTGTTTTAAAAACATATTTCAACCGAGGCTTCAAAATTCTATACCTAAAGAAGAAGAATTTCAAAAGGATGAGAAATTTCAGCCCCACTTTGAATAACAAATTTCAAGGAGAATTTTTAAGATTTAAAAGAGAACTGAATTTGTAAACAAGAAATAAAAATGAGAACTTTCAAAGTTTTCAAAACATATTATCAATAAAGATAATTTTTTAAGAAGAGATTGAGTGTTTAAACATCATAAAGATTATCAGTGAAAACAAATGAGAAGGAAGTAAGAATTTCTTGAAGGAATTTACCTAAAGTAGGAATGGAGAGAGAGAGAAGTTGAACACAAGAAGGATGTTTAATGGTGGCCGGTGGTGGAAGCGGCGGCGGCAGCGGCGGTTGTGGAGTCCGGCGAGTAGCGGCGGCTGTGGTGTGAGAGTGTTTTCCGAGAGAGAAAGAGATAGGATTTGAAATGAAAAGAAATGAGAACAAAGGAAAATAGGGTTTTGTTTCGTCAGAAGGTCGGCGGACGTCCGAGAAAAATCCCACGGACGTCCGGGAGATAAAAACGAGATTTTGCCTTGGAGAGTTCTGTTGCTTCCACGGAAGATGTGCGAAAGTCCGTACCCGGCGGACGTCCGGGAAAAGAGACGCGGACGTCCGTGAGAAAGAAAAATGGATTCCAAGGTTTTTATTACTTACCGTCCAAGTCTCAATATTGTGAAAGCTTCTTTAACACTTTGGTGAATATATCAGTTAAGTTATTTTTAGTGTCAAGCAAGCTTATCTTTTAAGAAGTGATGACTCAGTTCTATGTGTTTAGTGCAAAAAAATATTTACTTAAATTGCAAGCACTTTGAGTTATCACATAGTAAGGCCATCCGTATCCCAACCCTCAAGCCCTTCAGCGTCACATCAGCGCCACATCAGCTTTTCTCCTAACCCTCTCCTCAAACCCTCAAGCCCTAAAGTGGCGTAGCGGAACCCTCAAGCCCTCTTGTCACCTCATTTTTTTTAATTCTTTTATTTATACATTTAATTATTTAACAAAATAAAAATATTTATATATTTTTTAATAAATAAAAATAAGATAAATAATAAAAATAAAAATTCATATCATTCATTAAAAATAAAAATTACAAAATACAAAACACTAAAAAAATAAAAATTACAAAATACAAAACACTAGAAATTGTTGCGAAAATTGCGGATGATAACCTTGTTGTGTAAACGCTTGGAAACCAAGCTCCGGGTCTTCTTGCGGTTGCGGTGTATCCGGTCGGTTACGACGGGATGTAGGTGTTTTGTTTGGATTCATGATGAAATTTGAGAGAGTTTGAGAGAGTTTAAGAGAATTTGAGAGAATTTGAGAGATTTTGGTGTGAAAAAATAAGATGTTTGGATTAATATATATAGTGTGATTAAATTGGAAAAAAAATTAAAAAATAAATAAATATAAATATAGCCGTTGGAGTTTATTTATTTTCAAAATTTAAAAAAAAAATTAAAAAACAAACAAAGCCCTCGGGTTTCTCGGGTTTTCAAACCCGCATGCCAAGCCCGAGCCGGATGCCCGCCCACCCCGTACCGGAGCCCGCTCGAGCCCGCCCTACCCGCTCCCTAGCCCGAGCCCGAGCCCGAATGCATTATGGATGGCCTAAGGACACTTTATTTAAATGTACCTCAAGGTCCGTAAGAGTGTGTTTCATCCAAAGTATCTGTGCACAAGCTTTTGCAGCAGTTACAAATTCTAGAATATGTGATTTTTGCCTCAGGTATTTTTGGATACCATAGTTCGAGGTTTGCGGTGTCTCTTATATAGCGACAAATTCGTTTGACCGCTTCATAGTAGGATTGTCGAGGAACTTCTTGAAATCTTGCACACAAGTATACACTCTACATAATATCGGGCCTACTTGCAGTTAGAATAGTAACCTCCCTACCATAGCACATTATATCTTCTTATAGAAGTTATCACCTTCTTCATAGCAAGAGAGTCTAATATTTAAGGTCATAGGAGTGCTTACATGCTTTTACGTAGAAACAAATTCTTAAGCATGTCTTTGGCATATTTGGTTTTCAAAGATTTCAAAACCGGGAGGTTGTGTGACAAACATTTCTTCATTAATAGGCCCGTTTTAAGAAAGCACTTTTACCATCCATTTGAAAAAAAATTAAAACCTTTATTGTTCAAAATATAACACTTGCATCCAAAGTCTATGGTGACACATGGAAGGTTTTCTACCTCGATATAGCTCAAAATATGACTTTTCTAGAATGCCTCTAACTAAGACAATGTTCAAGACAAAGGTCGGAGTAGCTACGGCATTACCCCGAAGCTTTTTAGTTCATTTATCATAGAACGACTTATTTCCTGTAAAGTTCGGTTCTTCCTCTCAACAACCCATTTGATTGAGGAGTTCGAGGTGCCGAGAAGTTATGAGTGATTTCGTACTTGTTACAAAAACTTTTAACAAAAAAAAATGCAAGTGATAATACCTCTACCAATAGCCTTTCCTCTTGCATTTTTGCCGAAGACAACGTGTCCACCGTCACATTCATCATATGATAATAACAGACTTTCATTTCCAGTCATGTGACGAGTGCAACCACTATCAAAGATCCAATTTAAATCTTCGATATCAATTTTTTTTTAAATCTACAAGAATTATGAGATACAAAAAACTTGGTACCCATTGATTCATGGGTAGTTGTTAGTCCCATTTTAAACAAGACAACGATTCATATATTGATGTAGATAGTAACAAGAAGATAGATAATCAAAGTGGTGTATTATTGAAATGGAAGAACACCTAGAGAGAGAATGGATCTCTCTCTAGAACACACACAAACACCTTGGAGGCTACATTGCAATGGACACACACTCTAAACCCTAATTACACACACTAAACATTATATACCCCTTGTTACATAGTTAAGCCCAAGCCCATAATAACATAACCTAAGCCCATATTACTATTAATTACCCCTTTACAAAACTATCTTATAATTAGGACATTTAGTGTCCTAACAATCTCCCCCTATAGTTTTGTAAAGGAATCACCCGTCTCGAAAGATCTTCAGTTCTTCTCCCCCTTGATTTCTTTAGAAAACCGTAGTGATGCAATTCTTCAAATGTAGTCTAGGCTCCCCCTTGAAATATGCTCTTACTCTTTAAATTTCAACCTTGACAAATCGGATTCAATGCCTCGACCGAGTGCACGAAAAACATCTTCATAAATGTGGAAACTCTAGCTCGTACTGATAAGCTCACAAGAAAGATAACGAGCGAGTTGTTGCGTGATTAACCAAATGCAAACTCAGTCTATAACACCAAATCCGTTGATAAGTCGCGAGTTGAATAGGAATTCAGCTTAAGAGCGTGATTCGGATTTGCTCGAAGGAGGAAACATAATGAAGCATACACTATAAGGTAGGGTTTAGAAGAACTCCACAAGTAACATTGTTCATCAACTGTAGAAAAATGCTCATCCCCAAAATATCAGAATACTGAATGATGAAAATCCGGAACTTCAATCTTCAAGAAATAGCTGAATGATTATAAGCACTCAAGAGTCTGAATCACAACCAAAGCACCAGAACAACGATTGCAAGCACTCACAATTCTGATTGATCACCACTTTGATTATCTATCTTCTTGTTACAATCTCTTCAATATATGAATCGTTGCCTTGTTAAAATGGGACCAACAAGTGGTATCAGAGCCAAAATCGAAGGAATCAATCATCGATACGATCATTCTGCAACGATTCATCATCAACAGCCCAATCTTGGTATGAAACAGTCATTTTTTCGGATTATTTTGTTGCACACACTGTTTTGGGATTGAAAAACACATTTCTATTGGTTTTTGGACAAAACTCGAAGTATTAATGTTGTCCAGAATACCCTCGCGCATCTACGTACCAATTTTCAGCCCAAACAGATCATTTTTGAGGATTAGACTTAAGATTATTTGAATCTTCATCCATGTCGCAACCTTAAGTGTTCTTCATGTTCATCCATGTCGCAATGGTCATATATTCATGCATATCGCAATCCACTGCTCATGAACAGTACCAAATCGCAATGGTCTATTGCGACTTGGCCTCCAAATCGCAATGGTCTATTGCGACTTGGCTCCAAATCGCAATCCACATCACGATGAACAGTACCAAATCGCAATGGTCTATTGCGACTTGGCCTCCAAATCGCAATTGCCTATTGCGACTTCGATCCTGAATCGCAATCCATTACACTATGAACAGTACCAAATCGCAACCTTCAGTTGCGACTTGGGTGAACTTTTACCTATTGCGACTTCAGGTGCTGCGACTTCAGTACATTGCGACTTCAGTGTGTTGCGACTCTGGGTTTTAACATGGTTTGTGTTGCAACAAAGGGTTAAAAATGTGTAAT
Source organism: Saussurea involucrata (assembly GCA_033807775.1). NCBI lineage: Eukaryota > Viridiplantae > Streptophyta > Magnoliopsida > Asterales > Asteraceae > Saussurea > Saussurea involucrata. The sequence goes on from CM066322.1 coordinate 168,219,137, forward strand.
CGTGACTGTTTCTAGAGATCCAGATGGTATCCTCGCCCAAGTAATCAGCCATTCAATATAGTTCATGGTGTTTAGGAAATAAGCAGTTAAACATTCGAAAACCAATTTTTCATTGGTCCGGGATTACTAGAATCAAATACACCCTTAGCTATCCATCTAGGGGTCAACCTTATTTTTTTGATGGTTTTCATTATACACAAAATAGGGTGTTCGTGTATTTGTTCTTCTTTTGACTTTAGGATAATTTTGATCGTGTACGTTACCCATCGTATCCTTGTTTTTATTTCGAGTGTGAGGAGGTCTATAAGGAAAGTTATTTGACATAACTTTTGAATTTACAAATGGCTTAATAGGATAACACTTAAAAACGTGTTTATTGTTGGTTCCTTCACTTTTAGAGGAACTATCTATTTTTTAGGCTTTTGTAAAAACAATGGTTTTTGACGGTATTTTGGAACTAGATTCACCGATGGAGTCATTAAAACCAAGACTTCGTTTGTCATCAAACTTTCTTTGCATTTTTAACATTTTAAGCATTTTTTCATCTCCATCTTTGAAATTTGGAGCCATTTGATTTCTTCTCTCAAAATTTTCACATTTTGAGTTTAGAGAGGAAATCTCAATTTTCAACTTATCACATTTAGCACAAATATCATTTTCATCTATTTGTTTCTCTAAGCCTACAACTTTTTCATTTAACTTGACACAAGTGTCACAATTTTCTTTTTCATTTAATTTTTCTTTTAAGCAAGCAATTTCTTTGTTCATGTCTTCGTGAACCTTAGTGTCAAGAGAAATTTTCTTGTTAAGATCATGAATTTCTCTTTCTTGCGAAGTAAGAGATTTACTCATTTTGTTGTTAGCTTTACTATATTTCTTAACAAGATTTACCATTTGATTATATGATTCCTCAAGTTCATCAAGATCTTCATTTTTATTATCATAGCAGTTATCACTATAATCGCTATCATGATTATTTGAGTACGAAGTAGATACCTCTTTCTCATGGTCGGCCATGAGACATATCTCCTCAATTCTTTCGTCTTCTTCGCTGTCTCTCTAAGCTCCTCCAACGAATTCCTTTTGTGTGTCGTTCTGTTTTGCTCGTTTCGAACACACATTTGCATAGTGATTCTTGTCTCCGCAAACGTAACAATGATTATTGTTACTTGAGTTGTTATTTAAGTTTTCCCGGTTGTTGTTGAATTGTTGAAATGGTCTTCCATTTCTTCTTGGAAATCTTGGAGCTTGGTTTTGTTCTCGATTGATTTCATCTTCTTGATTGAAGTTTGACCTGTCATTTCTTGTAAAGCGTTTGTTAGATAATTTTTTTTACCAATAGGGCGAGGTCATTTGTAGTGTCGATCTTCTCCGGTTCTTCTTTGGTTTGGCTAGCTTTAAGTGCCAAAGATTTCTTCTTTCCTTGATCTCGGGCTTTGTTTCTCTTTAAAGCTATTTCGTGAACTTTGAGGTTGCCGATGAGATCATCCAACTTCATTGTTGAAAGATCACGAGAATCTTCCAAGGATGTAATCTTTGGCATCCACTCTGAAGAATCTTCATTTTCATAAACACGACCTAATCCTTTCAATGTAGTCTTGATGAGGTTAAAACGTTTAAACATAGAATCAATCGACTCATCTTGTGTTATTTCAAATAGTTCGTAGTCATGAACTAAAATATTTATTTTGCTACTTTTGAATTGTCCACGATGAGTGTCTTTTAGACTCTGCCAAATTTCATTAGCAGTTTTGCAAGTAAATACTCTTTCAATTTCATCAAAAGTTAAAGCAGCATAAAGCATATTTTTTGCTTCAAAATTTAAACAGTACTAAGCTTCATCGATGGGAGTCCAATCTTTAGTGGGCTTTTCAACAATAAGCTCATTTTCTACTTTTGTGGGAGTGAAATTTCCATTTTCAATAATATCCCACATTTTTCTACTTTTACCACGAACGTGGCATTCAAATAGCTCGGCCCAAATGCCAAATTTTTCAATATCAATCGGAGGTGGTTTTACAGATAGAGTACCTTCATGATGAGCCATTATATAAACAAGTTTGTTTTAAAGAACTTGTTAAAGAAAAGAAATCTTTGAAAGACCTGCTCTGATACCAATTGTTAGACAACCTTAGGGGGGGGGGATAAAGGTTGTATTAGGATCTTTTTACTTTCAAAAACTTCTTTTTCAATCACAATGATAATATAAATGCACAACAATATATATAGAGATAAGGGTAGAGAAAATTGATACCGACACCGAGATTTATAGTGGTTCACCAACGGGGGGCTAGTCCACTTTCCGAGACACTTCTCGACACAGATCCACTATCAATGTTCTTTATGGTAGAACACAAACCTTAATACAACAATATGAATATCTCTGCTTCTGCTAGAGATTTGAATGGATCACTCACTGTCAATGTAAATACTTACAAGATGATATATTTCTCAATGGTAATCACTCTTGTATAATGTATAACACTTGGATGTTTTTGAGAGTTAAGTGCTTGAGTTGTTTTGCTGATTATAATTCTCAGAAATCAAAAGATTTCAATCTGCTATCAACCCAAAGCTTTCTTAACTCCTGAATTCTTTTCTTTCTTCTTCAACATCGATCTCTTTATATAGTGAATGAGAAAAACGATCTGAGCAGTCGCGGACGTCCGCCTAAGGCTCCCACGGACGTCCGAGGACACTTTTGTCAAACCTCTGGCACGCGTGCTTTGCTTTTTGACTTTGCAGACGAATATTTCGTTGGCGGATGTCCGGCTGATATAGCCGCGGACGTCTGCGGCCTGATTTTCAAGATTTGTTTGGTAGGCGTGAAGACTTTCAGTGTTTCATAATAAATTCAAAACAACCAACGGTTTATTTATTTTGAAGACAGTATTGGTTTTTGAAATATCCAAGTGGTATATTATTTTGAGTGTTTATACCATTATGAAATATTAATAATATTGGCGCATCTTCAGTCTTGAATTTTTCAGATAAAATCTTCGTGTTTTCCATTTCTTTGAACTGGACTGAGATGATGCTTTTTATTCTTCAGGATGCACACTTGGATAAAATTGTTAGAAACAAATAAAGTGTCTATTTATTTGTTAATCATCAAAACAGTGGGATTAATAATATTTAATCACTTGCACCAACACACTCGATACAAGTAGTGTCGCCATATCCTTAAAGCGAACACCACTGCCGCTAGTTCCATGTCATGAGTAGGGTAGTTCTTCTCATGATCTTTCAACTGTCGAGATGCGTAGGCAATCACTTTCCCATTCTGCATCAGTACACACCCTAACCCAAACTTGGAAGCATCGCTCTAAATTACAAACCCTTCAGATCCGTCGGGTAATGACAGAATTGGAGCACTACTCAGACTTTCCTTCAACTTAACAAAAGCGGTCTCTTGCGCTTCGGTCCAGACAAACTTGATGTTCTTCCTTGTTAATGCGGTCAACGGTGTGGCTATACGAGAGAAGTCCTGAATGAACTTCCGGTAGTAGCCTGCTAACCCGAGAAAACTTCTCACTTCCGATGGAAACCTTGGCGGCTCCCAATTCTTTATAGCTTCGATCTTAGCGGGGTCCACTATGATGCCGTCCGCCGACACTACGTGACCTAGAAACTAAACTTCCCTTAATCAGAACTCGCACTTCGTGAACTTTGCGTACAACTTCTCGCGTTTCAACAATTCTAACACCGCTCGGAGATGCTCCTCATGATCACTACGAGATCGGGAGTAGATCAAGATATCAACGATGAAGACAATCACACACTTGTCCAGCAACGAACTACACACCATGTTCATCAAATCCATGAACGTTGTTGGGGCATTAGTCAAGCCAAATGGCATAACTAAGAACTCGTAGTGTCCGTATCTTGAACAAAAGGTTGTCTTGGGCACGTCTTCCTCTCTCACCTTCAGTTGATGGTAACCCGATCTCAAATCTATCTTCGTGAAGTAGCTCGCACCTTGCAACTGGTCGAAGAGGTCATCGATCCTCGGAAACGGGTACTTGTTTTTCACTGTTACCTTGTTGAGCTCACGGTAATCTATACATATCCGCATAGATCCGTCCTTCTTCTTAACAATAGTACCGACGCTCCCCAAGGCGATGATCTCGTCCGAATGAAACCCTTGTCTAGTAGCTCTTGCAGCTGCGTCATTATTTTCTTCATTTCAGCTGGTGCCAGACGATAGGGCGCACACGCAATTGGTGCCGCCCCAGGCATCAAATCTATTCTGAACTCATCTTGACGATCTGGAGGCAGACTTGTCAAGTCCTCCGGAAACACTTCCGGGTACTAGTTTACTATAGGCACATCCTCTACTCCCTTCTTTTCTTTCTTAGCATCTAGCACGTAAGCTAAATACCCCACACATCCCTTCCCCAGACACCGCCTAGCTTTCAACATAGATATTATACACGACTTCCTATCTCGACGATCCCCATATATCACTACTTCTTTCTTATCAGGCAAAGCGATGCGAATCCACTTCTTATTACACACTATGCTAGCGTCGTTCTCCGCTAACCAATCCATTCCTAGTACCACATTAAACTCCCCCATTCCTATACGGTATAATCGCAAGGGAAACGAGTGACCGTCTATGTCTATGCTACACCCCTCATAGACCTCTTTCACCCAGACTCGACTATCATCTGCCACTTCTACCTCAAACCCAAAGTTCAACCTATTGGGTTTCGCTTGCAGTTTTCGAATAAAATTAGGCACCACAAACGAACGGTTGGCGTCTGAATCAAACAATACTCTAGCAAGAGTCGAGTCAATAGGGAAAGTACCTGTCAACACATCAGGTGTATTCACCGCCTCCTCTGCTGACATGTGGAAAGCCCTCGCCCTCGCGTGAGCCGGCTCCACCTTTCTATCTTCGTTTCTTCCTCCGCTACTACCGTCGTAACCCCCAGCAAACCCTTTCTTTAACTGCGAATAGTCCCACTTGACATGATCTGGAGAACCACACTGATAACATAACCTCAAACTGTGGCAGTCTCGATGTATGTGCCCTGTTGTCCCGCACTTGAAACATCCTTCCTTATCTGCCAAACTCTTCCCCTTATGCATCCTGTTACACTTGCTACAAGGTTTCTCTCCTGATCTGAAACCCACCCGCAGATCGGGTTTAGGCGCACTCGGCCTCTTCCCATCCCTAGTTGGTCCTTCCCATTTCCGCTTGTCTCCGACTCTCTCTATCATCTGTATGTTCTTTTCTTTCTCCGTGAGTTCCGCAGTATCTACTGCAACCTGAAAAGTAGTCGGACCTTTCACTTGTACTAACTCTCTTACACTACTCTTTAGCCCCTAAATGTATCTTTCTATGCGTCTCTCTTCAGTAGGCACATACAGTTCAGCAAATCGAGCCTTCTCAATAAACTTCAACGTATACTCTTGGACCGACATTGTCCCCTGTTCCAACCCCAGAAAATTCTTCCTCAAGCTTCTTGACTGCCGCTACCAGGAAAAACTGTGCCTTAAACCTCTTAATGAATAACTCCCATGAAGTTGTCTTTGCTATTTCTGAGCCTTTACCGCCAGTTTCGATGTCCCACCAGAATATGGCGTCTGCTTTCAGCATAGACATTACAAACAACACATACTTGCTTGTGTCAAAAGCTAGTTCCATCTCGCGTATCCACCTCAAAGCTAAAACTGCTTTGCGCTATCCACTGAAAGTCGGAGGCTTGCATGATAAAAACGTCTTAAAGGCGCATCCCTTTGCTGCCTTTGATTCATTAGCCACAACTGGAGTTGTTGAAGAATGATCCCCACCACAGTCGGAGGTAGGCTAGACGCCTCAGTCCTCGTCTCATTCCCACTCTTAGTTCGCCCTTCTGATGTAGTCTTGATCTGATTTTCCAACAATGCCTGGAGAGTATCTTGCAGTTTGCCCATCTCAGCCGTAAACTTCTCCTCAGTAACAAAAGCTTGATTTTGGTTTCTCCTCGGGCCGTCTGACTGTCTCCCTCCGCCTACTGAAGTGGTGCTTTCTTGGTGCAAAGGTTCACGCACCTCAGGCGCTCCCGCGCTCTTAGCCCAACGAGTGGTTGCCATCTTTTTCTTTCCTCGGGTTGCCACACCAGTCCCAACTGCCTGAGAGGCAGCTCGCAACGGTGGTCTACCTCGTCCTCTTCCTCGGCCTCCACCCCTTTCGCGGGTGGCTGCTCGTCTCGGAGGATTCACCGGTTCCTCCTCAAATATCTCCTCCACTCGAATCACTCCCACAACTGGAGTTGTACCCACCACGGGCACATATCTACTCCTCAAGCTTCTTTCAGACATTCTTGATTACTGAAATATGACAAAATGAATAACTTAAGTCTACTACTCAAGAATAATAAGGCAACTTAAGCACATACATGTACCTGTAAATTCGCAATTACACTGGCCAGGTGTAATCCCGAATTTACCTTACATGATTGTCCTTTCTTCCCTATTAGTCTTATTCCAATTATAGTGTCCTTCTAGCACATTCCTGATTCTCAGTTGTGATTTCTACTTCCACAGTTTAAGTCTAGGCCCGTACGGTCACCTAACTCCCTTAAACTATGGCTCTTATACCAATTGTAACAACACGATCCAAAATAAAGCATATCATTCAATAAATATTAGAATATCCCAAAATCGGTCTCAAAATCTCAAAACATCTGTATCAAAATCAAGGTTGGCGGAAGCAACCTATACACAATTGAGAATATTACTATAGTCTATAAGTAAAGTGAAACTCTATCTCTAGAAGGCTCTGTGCTCTAAGCCTGCTCTCTTCCCTTAACGGAGCTTCCTACTACCTGCTTACCTGAAAAGGTTTAGTTTGGAAAATGAAAGGGTTAGACCATGAGGTCTAGTAAGCTCCCTCAATATAACAGTTCTCAAAACATATTTAAAACAGTTCATAACTTTCAAAGCAACTTTAATTAAAACTTTCAAGAAATCTCACACACTCGTAAATGGCACACTTAAGTCACTCGGAAGTGACAACGTGTCAGTCTCACATTGCCTTACTGGGTCACTCCTCCCATGGCATAAACGGGTCACTCCTCCCGTTATGAGCACTGGCGGGCCACACCCCCCGACTTAGCCAATTTACGTCTAATCACAATGTATGCATACATCTCAAATAATCTTTCATACAAGCATTTCATTAAATAAAACATAGAATTTCAGTTCAACTACTAACTTTAGGAAACACGTTTAAAATCACATATTTAGTTAGAAAAACTCACTTGTCTTTCTCGCTTCAAGACTTCTTACTTAAGCTTTCGATCCTTAGATGGAACACCTATAATTTTTAGGAAACGTAGGCCATAAGTCTTTCATTTGATACCCGAGATTGCTTCCGAACATATCCCAAAATTATCTAAGTTAGAAAAGTCACACTTCCCACTCCAGAAATCGGGTTTCGGATTTTGCTTACCAAGCCCAATCCGGATCATACAGTTCCGGCCCAAGTTTCGGATCCTTCCCAATGGGGTTCCGGATCCCAAGTACCACCACACCGGGTCCCGACGCCGGGTTCCGGGTCTCACCACTCCGGATCCGCTCGGGGTTCCGGTTCCGTACCGGATCCGATTTGGACTCCGGTTCCCACATACTTCGGACTATTTTCCGGAACCGACTATTTCGGGCTACTATACCGGATCTTAAATTCCAGAACCTATCTACAAAGCACGACATTCGGGGTCGGCTTCAATCGAACAATCCTAGAAACAACCATTTCCCATATGGAGCAACTCAAGATAAACCTCTAAGAAATAATACTTTTACATAGCACTCAAAAATATAATCACAAGTGAGCAGCTATCTTTTCAATAATCACCAAGAAAACCCACTTTTTTCACCACAATCTTATTTATCCAGACTTGAGTTGCTAGAAGATGAAAATAGATGGGATTAGATTATTACCTTGAATTGGTTGGATTAAGAATCTCTTCCTCTTCTTCCCAAATGCATATTGCAGTAGAATCCTTTTCTTTCTCTGCTCCCTCTCTCTCTCTCTCTCTCTCAGCCGCCAACAAGAAACAAATAATGAGCACCTAGGGTTTTGTGCCCTAAATGAGAGTTTTTATACTCTCTTACAATATGTACCAATCATCCCCCGAACTTACAACTTTACAACTTTCCCCACAAGACTTATTCTTTTCGTTTAAAAAAACTCGGTTATTACACTCATGGCTTCTCTTTCACAACCTGTTTTATGGATAAAAACTTCTAAATCAAAACTCCAAATCAAAATACTAAATCAAAACCTAAATGAAACCCTAAATTTAAAATAAAAGATGAAGATCGAGGCTCTTGAAAACCCATACTCTCTCGTGGTCGGAAACCACAGTCGGAAAACCTAATCTGAACATTGTCGCTTGAAAACCATAAGCAATACTTGATATAGAGAAGCATAACCTTAAATATAACCAAAAGCATGGGCATGGTCTCAAATCAAACCAAAAACAGAAGAAGATTCGATCATCACTGGAAATACGAGAGAGAAAAGGGTATAACTCGATTTATGATGTGTCACTGGACCAGAAGATAAAACTCATATGAACACGATTTATGATCTGTGCAGCATAGAACTTGAGTTCTATGTGTGCTTGCAGCCCCTAACTCGTGTACTTCTTGGATTTCACGATTTGGGGAAGGTGAAGTTTCTAGTGGGAAGGGTTTGGGGAAATGAAGCTTTCAGTGGAAGGAATTTCGATTTATGTTAAGATGATTGAAAGTTGATTTAATGTTTCCATAATTGTTTTTTGTTTCAGGTTTGATTTAAATCTTTTATTTTGATTTGGGGTTTTTGATTTTGAGTCTAGGGTTTGATTATTATTAATGAAGAAGATGAGAAAACAATATTTGCTTTTTAATTTATAAATGACGTGGAAATTATGTAACTTTTAAAATATTTATTTTATGCCACATCATTTAAAGGATACTTGTTACGTGCTTAATTGGTTATCAGGTCCTTAAATAAACGAAAAGTTTTCTTAAGACCCTTAAATGATAATTCTAAAAGTTGGCTCCTTAAAATAGCAATCAAGGGAAAGTTGGTTCAATTTTAATGCAATTTTCCCTAAAAAAAATTAAAACTCTTACTAAAATTCTAAAGCCTCAATAAAAGCTTCTCCTTAACTCTCTCTACCACATTCTTCTTTATATATATATATATGTATATATATATATGTATATATAGATGGAGGTTCAAGGGAAAACCTCAAATAAATAGAAAATTAAAAAACAGTTTATCAACCGTTAGATTAGATAATCTGATGTATGTGATTAGATGGACGGTTACAACAATATTAATTAAATTAAAAAACGTCACCCCCCCTATTCTTTGTTCGAAAAAAGATGAAAAATAAACAAATTTCGAATTAAATAAATTACACCAAATAAACGATCATATTTTTCTCGTTAATTTGACATCCATATTGATATACTTTTTTTCTCCGTATTTTCCTGGTTTTCCGGTTTTCTAGTTATTTAGGGTTTTCCCTTGAACCTGACCCTATATATATATATATATATATATATATATATATATATATATATATATATATACTAGTGTTTGGTACCGCGCGATGCTCGGTGACGTAATTTATGTTAGAAATGTGTACCAAATAAAGATGAAGTGTAATTTGGTAATAAAATATAATATAATACGATGTATGTATTCGAGAATTTTTATGCAAGTTATTTTCACTGATATTGTTTCATAAACTTTTAATTTTTAGGTTGCAAAATAATGATTCAAAATTTGTACTAATTTGGCATTGTTAACTTACTAAAAGCAATAAAATTAAAGCATTCTATTAAAAAGGTATTAATTGACTATTATCTGACCAAATAATAAACAATTTAAAGGGTGTGATTTTAAGCATTTGTTTGATTAATAAGAAAAAAATAACTACAAAATATACACTTTTAAAATAAGTATTGATTTATAAACATTGTTAGTTTGATAAGAAAAATAATAAAATTAAATAAAAAAGTACTCTATTAGATAAAAGTATTATGAGAGTAATCAGGTAACAAGATTAAACCATTAAAACCTTTGTATTTGATTGAGAAATGTAGAATATGAGAATTAAGAACAATTTCTCTTGGAGGCCACACACACACACTCTTGGTGGCTATCCTCAAATGACCTCTCACCCAAAACCCTAACATTTGAGTTTATATACCCTTTGACCAAACCTAGCTATTTTGACTTTGACTATAATTGACTAAATCTTGGATACATTGTGTACTAACAATCTCCCCCTATGGATTCAAGATTTAAAAAATTATGACGATAGTCTTCAGCTCTTTAATCTTTAATCTTCAGATACGCTTTATCTTCAAGAATCCACTTTGGCGGCTTTAAACTTCATTTAGGCTCTTTCGAAATAAATAGTCACAAAGTCTTGAAACACGAACTTCAAATCTGTGTAGGTTGATCAAGGTCTTCAAAACAAAATCATTATATCTTCAAATCATTGATCTTTGCAGTTTTGATCTTTGAAATTTTCTTCAGTCTTTGAATTATGAACAGGATTTGAGGTTGAATGGGCTTTGAGCTTTTAGACATTCTTGAATAATCTTTAAGCACGGACTGTCTTTGTATCTTCACGCATTTAATCTCTCGGAAACACTTTATCTTGAACTTCTTTGACTTTGGCAAATATCAACTTTGACTTTCGGAGATTAAGATATTCGAATTATCTCCCTCTTTTCTTCTGTTTGATATTTCTCCCCCTTTTTGATGATTGTGAGCATCATGATCATCAAAATTCTTTACGATTTCAGCAGTCTTTGAATACCAGAAACAATCTCCTCCTTTTGATCTGTATAACCGTCAATTCCAAAAATGTTTATCCGAATCTTTTCAAATTCAGATAATATAACAGTGGTAACCCTGAAACAACGGATGAATCAGTTAAAATGCCTGTAAGTTGCACAAAGCCACTTAGTACAACGAATGCACTTTGGAAAGGAGCTTTTTGATGTTCACTCCTCCAGGGCTTCCATTCAATCATCGAAAAGCACTAAGGAATTTCTATGAACGTTATGACAAGAAAACATATTCCTTGTGTGTTTGTGCAGGTGTAGAACTGATTGAAGCAACTTATGCTTGATATTAGTTAGGCTCAAATTGTGTAAACTGTTGAGACAACAACAAGTTTTCCACGGACTCAATGTGCATGATTGAAGTGCGAAGGTGGGGCAAACTTCCTTCTTTTCAATATCCAAACCTTTCGAGTGAAGATTAGATAGATAATATGCTGCATCCCCAAGAAAAATGAAACATTTCTTTGTTAAGAAAGAAATGAGTAGTTGGTGGGGTTAATGCGAGAGTTGGCATGGGCTAGTTTCCTGTTTCAATGATGGTCACCAAAGAATGTGAACCAATCAGTAATGTGGCTGCCCGGCTAAGAAATTTGTTGGTGCAGAGTTCTCTTATTCTTTTAACTCTGTTCCACACCCTCTTTCTGTTTTTAATCTGCTAACTTCTAACCAAACTGTCTTTTTCATTTTACGTCAGCACAATGAGATTACTCAACCGGATGAGTTATCTCCCCCACTCTTTGATTTTGACCCCTCACCCTCAATCACTCAATGAAACGTCCCAAAAATTACAGTAAATTTGAACTTAAAAAAATACCATTTTAATTAAATAAACCACAAGTATTTAAAACCGAATAAACATTTTATCCAAAACTCCGTTAAGTTAAACAATCAACTCTTTTAAACAGCGGAAAATAAAGTAACTCTAAACGTGGTGTCTCGAAATAAATAAATAAATAAAAGTCTCCTCAACGCGCCAGTGTGTACCGTCACGCCTTGCTGCCACTCGTACCTGAAACAGTGATTTATATAGGAAAAAGGTAAGCACGAAGCTTAGTGAATTCAAACACCAACATAAGAAAGCAATCATATAGACACTACCCATATCCACAGATAGATACAAATAATCCACACATGCCAGTTTGAGAACATATCCTAAACAGGCAAACTCATGCAAGAACAACAGTGTACATAACCATCGGTCTCCCCGAATTCATACAATACCGTGTACGTATCCCTCGGTCTCCCCGAGCTTATACGACACCCGTGTACATATCTCTCGGTCTCCCTGAGCTCTCGGTCTCCCCGAGTTTTATACGACACCCAATGTCCATACTAGACACTACACAGCCTAGTACCACACACAACAAAATTAGCTAGCACACACGAGCTACAACAATGCACATATAACCCCTATCCTACGCAGTGAGAGAACTCACCTCGGAAAGCAAAGCAGATATCCGCAACCAGCAATACGATCCTGTCAACTCCAACTCACTCCTTTCTACCTAAAGAAGTGTTAACAAGTGTTAAAGTGCAGCCCCAACCCGAATTTACAACTGCAAGTCTAAACGTGCACTTTCCCGGTTTTTGGTCTACCACTACAGGTCTGTTCGTGACCTGTTTAGCCCCTCTTAAACTCGTCAACCCAAAAATATTATTCCATAATTAGAAATTTCTATGTCTTAGGTTTCCAGGGACATATCACACGCGTTCATACGAGGTCCCTACTATTTTATATGAATTTTCTAAGACCGACTATCCAAACTGTGAGTTTCGGACCAATCTGTACAAATTGCTAATTTGACCCTAGCTAGAGGCTGAATTGATTTTTCTGTAAAACATATGAAACCTACTCAACATAATTTGGGAGATTTGAGCACTAGTTTCACCTCAATCCGAGCTTCCTAGAATAAACTACGAATTTTACAAAATAGGGGCAGATTGGACAATATCACATAAAATGATAACATGGCTTATCTTTATTTCTCAACCCATTAAGCCATGACTTAATGCATTCAGACCTGGAATTCAAGCTTTGGCTTAGGGTGTTACGTATCAAGGTTGCTAATAGGTACTACCCACTGCCACCTCCGGCAGTGGTGGTCGGCGGTGGCGGCCACCGTCGGCGGTGGTGGTGGTTTTGATAAAATTCGGCGAAGCCAATCGGAACGATCCCACCAACGACTCTCGGGCCACACGCACACACCCACCCACGCCTAGCATAAACAACCCCACCCGTCACAACCATGGCTGTGGCGGCGGCGGTGGTTTTGTGGTGTTCCGCCAATGAAAAGAAAACAAAGAAACGAGAGGGCTTACTTCTTGACGACAACCCCGCAGCAACCACGACGGAACTCCGACTTCTTCACATCCCGCTCGTCGTCGTCCCTCTCTCTCTCTCTCTCGCTCTCTCTCTCTCTCTGTCTCTCTCTCTCGCTGACAGAAAACACGGCGGCACCGGCGTCTTGGGGCTGGTCGGTGATGACAACCAAAGAAGAGGGAGGTGCTAGGGTGGTTCGTTGTTGGCGGCGAAGAAAAAGAAAGGCGATTAGGGTTAAGAGTTTTGTTACTTGCGACGGCTTCATGCGTGGAATACAATAACTAGACAAAAGGAAAGGGGGGTCGGTCCTATGGGCCGATCCCCATGCAAGCCTTATACCTCAAATACACCTTTAGTCCCTAAGCTTTAAGGTTAAGTCAATTCCTACCACATCAAGTTAGAATTTTTTACTAATTAAACCAAACATCACATAGTTAATTCGTTTAGGTCCTTGCCACCAAATCTCGTTAATAAATTTATTTAGAGAAAAAGAATATACAAAATTAAATAAAATGCATACCGAAACACGGGCTTTACAACTCTCCTCTGCTTGAATTAGACTTCGTCCTCGAAGTCTATGTTCGGGAATAATTCCGGATAGTTCTCCCGCACCTCAGCTTCGGGTTCCTAAGTCCACTCAGACCCCTTTCGGTGTTGCCACTGAACTTTCACCAAGCCAATTACCTTGTTGCGCAAGGTCTCCGTCTTTCTCTCAATAATAGCAATCGGCTCCTTCACATAATTTAGCCGCTCGTCGATCTGAATATCCTCGCGAGGAATCACCGCTGACTCATCCACCACACACTTCCGCAACTGAGACACATGGAATGTGTTGTGGATCAAGCTCAGCTCGTCCGGTAACTCTAAGCGGTAAGCTACCTTTCCCACTCGAGCAATGACCTTGTAAGGTCCAACGTAACGGGGGCCCAACTTTCCCCGTTTACGAAACCGGATCACCCCTTTCCAGGGTGAAACCTTCAACAAAACATAATCCCCCACCTGAAACTCCAAGTCTGATCGTCTCTTGTCGGCGTAACTCTTCTGCCGACTCTGTGCAGTACCCAACCGGTCCTGCACCATTTGTATCATCTTGGTCGTCTTCAGAACGATATCAGTGCTCCCTAATACTCGCTGACCAACCTCGCCCCAACAAATGGGCGTCCTGCACTTCCTACCATACAACATCTCGTACGGCGACATGCCAATACTGGAAAGGAAGCTGTTGTTATAGGAAAACTTTGCCAAAGGAAGGTACTGATCCCAGCTACCTCCAAAATCAATAGCACACGCCCGAAGCATATCCTCCACGGTCTGAATAGTACGCTCACTCTGCCCGTCCGTCTGTGGATGAAAGGTTGTGCTAAAATGTAACCGCGTACCCATCTCTGCCTGAAACTTCTCCCAAAACCGGGAGGTAAAACGGGTGTCCCTGTCAGAGACAATCGAAACTGGCACCCCGTGCCTGGCTACAATCTCTCGCACGAAAATCTCTGCGAGCTTCTCCGCCGAGGAGCTCTCCCTGATGGCCAAAAAGTGAGCACTCTTAGTCAGACGATCGACAATCACCCAAATAGCATCATTCCCACGTGGAGTCTTTGAAAGTTTAGTAATGAGATCCATCGTGATCTGCTCCCATTTCCACACTGGAATCTCCAAAGGCTGCAACTTCCCGTGCGGCCATTGGTGCTCAGCCTTGACCTTCCGACAAGTCAAGCACTCCTCTACACACTTGGCGACATCCCGCTTCATGTCGGGCCACCAATAATCCTCCCGCAGGTCGCGTTACATCTTCATAGCTCCAGGATGTATAGAAAACTTGGACTTATGCACCTCGTCCATCAAAATCTGCCTGTTCCCACCAGTGAAGGGAACCCAAACTCGACCATACCGGGTCAATAAACCTCGACTATCACGGGCAAAATTCGGAATTTCACCCGAAACCCTCTCGCGTTTGGCATTCTCGTCCCGAACTGCCACTTCCTGAGCACTACTTATCGACTCCAGAAGAGGTGTAACCACTGTTAACCGTTTACACAAACCCCGCGGTGGCTCACCCGCCGGATGTCGACTAAGTGCGTCCGTAACAACATTCGCTTTACCCGGGTGGTAAAGTATCTCACACTCATAATCTTTAACTACGTCAAGCCACCTCCTCTGACGTATATTGAGGTTTTGCTGGTCCATCAAGTATTTGAGGCTTTTATGGTCAATGTATGTTGTACACTTGACACCATACAGGTAGTGCCTCCAAATCTTGAGAGCAAACACCACTGCTCCCAACTCTAGGTCATTTGTCGGGTAGTTCGCCTCATGAGGCTTCAACTGCCTCGAAGCGTAAGCCATAACCTTACCACACTGCATGAGCACGGCGCCCAACCCCTGGTGAGAGTCAACACCGGAGCCTCGCATAAACGTCTGCGTAGCTCCTCAAAAGCCCTCTGTTGCTCTTCACCCCAACTAAGAGCCGCAGTTTTCTTCGTCAATCGGGTCATAGGTAAAGCAATCTTGGAGAAATCCTGAATAAATCTCCGGTAGTACCCTGCTAACCCAAGAAAACTCCGTACCTCAGTGGGAGTCTTCGACACTTCCACCGCATCACTGCTGTAGTCTTGGCCGGATCGACCACAATACCCTTCTGGTTCATGACATGTCCTAGGAATTGGACCTCTCGTAACCAGAACTCACACTTGGAGAACTTAGCATAAAGCTTCTCCCGCCTCAAAACCACCAAAACTTCTCGCAAATGCGTGTCGTGCTCTTCCTTCGTCTTTGAATACACGTGAATATCGTCAATGAACACAATCACCGACCGGTCCAGCATCGGGCTACACACCCTGTTCATAAGGTCCATGAACGCTGCTGGTGCATTGGTGAGCCCGAAAGGCATCACCACAAACTCATAATGGCCATAACGTGTACGAAAGGCCGTCTTCTCCGTATCCTCACTCCTCACCCGCATCTGATGATACCCCGATCTCAAAACAATCTTAGAGAACCACGAGGCTCCCTGAAGTTGGTCGAACAAGTCATCGATCCTTGGCAAAGGATAACGATTCTTCACCGTAAGCTTGTTCAACTCACGGTAATCTATACACATCCGTTGGGACCCGTCCTTCTTTTTCACAAATAGAATCGGGGCTCCCCACGGTGAACAACTCGACTTGATGAACTCTTTTCGAGAAGTTCCCGCAACTGAGTGTACAACTCCTTCTATTCCGGTGGAGCCAGGCGATAAGGTGCCTTGGCCACCTGAGCCGCACCCGGAATTAAGTCAATGCGGAACTCCCCTGTCACTCGGGAGGTATCCCTGGTAAATCATCGGGAAACACGTCAGCAAACTCCCGTACAACTGGCACATCCTCCGCAGTCTTCTTCTCTTCGACGTCGCGCGTGTCTATCACATACGCTAAATATCCTTGACCACTGTGCTGCAAGTATCTCCGAGCCCTCGCAGTCGAACATATTGCTGAGGTCCGCCTGGGCGAGTCGCCCTGACCTAGCAGTTCTCCCCCGCTTGGGGTTCGAACTCGTACTTGTTTGCGACGACAAACAATCTCCGCATCGAAAGCATCCATCCAATCCATGCCCACAATCACGCACAACTCTCGCATAGCGATCGGAATCAAGTCAATCGGGAATCTCACACCAGAGATCTCCAAAGTGCACCCCTGGTACACGTCAGTAACCGCCAAGGTCCTGTTGCCACTTTGGGCGTAGTCTGTGCCTCCTCCACCTTCAGTTGATGAACTCCACCTCGGGCCGCCTCGGGTCCAGCCTGACCTTCAGTTGATGAACTCACTCCTTTCCACCTAAAGAAGTGTTAACAAGTGTTAAAGTGCAGCCCCAACCCGAATTTACAACTGCAAGTCTAAACGTACACTTTTCCGTTTTTTGGTCTACCACTACAGGTCTGTTCGTGACCTGTTTAGCCCCTCTTAAACTTGTCAAACCAAAAATATTATTCCATAATTAGAAAGTTCTATGTCTTAGGTTACCAGGGACATATCGCACGCGTTCATACGAGGTCCCTACTATTTTATATGAAATTTCTAAGACCGACTATCCAAACTGTGAGTTTCGGACCAATCTGTACAAATTTCTAATTTGACCCTAGCTAGAGGCTGAATTTATTTTTCTGTAAAACATATGAAACCTACTCAATATAATTTGTGAGATTTGAGCACTGGTTTCACCTCAATCCGAGCTTTCTAGAATAAACTACGAATTTTACAAAACAGGGGCAGATTGGACAATATCACATAAAATGATAACATGGCTTATCTTTATTTCTCAACCCATTAAGCCATGACTTAATGCATTCAGACCTGGAATTCAAGCTTTGGTTTAGGGTGTTACGTATCAAGGTTGCTAACAGGTACTACCCACTGCCACCTCAGTGGTGATCGGCGGCGGCGGCCACCGTCGGCGGTGGTGGTGGTTTTGCTAAAATTCGGTGAGGCCAATCGGAACGATCCCACCAACGACTCTTGGGCCACACGCACACACCCACCCACGCCTAGCAGAAACTACCCCGCCCGTCACAGCCACCGGACTGGTGGCGCATGGCGGCGGCGCACACCGCCGGCAGCCATGGCTGCGGCGGCGGTGGTTTTGTGGTGTTCCGCCAATGAAAAGAAAACAACGAAACGAGAGGGCTTACTTCTTGACGACAACCCCGCAGCAACCACGATGGAACTCCGACTTCTTCACGTCCCGCTCGTCGCCGTCCCTCTCTCTCTCTCTCTCTCGCCGACAGAAAACACGGCGGCGCCGGCGTCTTGGGGCTGGTCGGTGATGACAGCCAAAGAAGAGGGAGGTGCTAGGGTGGTTCGTTGTTGGCAGCGAAGAAAAA
This sequence comes from Saussurea involucrata, assembly GCA_033807775.1. Taxonomy (NCBI): domain Eukaryota; kingdom Viridiplantae; phylum Streptophyta; class Magnoliopsida; order Asterales; family Asteraceae; genus Saussurea; species Saussurea involucrata. The sequence continues at coordinate 168,237,154 of CM066322.1, forward strand.
GAAAGGCGATTAGGGTTAAGATTTTTGTTGCTTGCGATGGCTTCATGCGTGGAATACAATAACTAGACAAAAGGGAAGGGGGGTCGGTCCTATGGGCCGATCCCCATGCAAGCCTTATACCTCAAATACACCTTTAGTCCCTAAGCTTTAAGGTTAAGTCAATTCCTACCACATCAAGTTAGAATTTTTTACTAATTAAACCAAACATCACATAGTTAATTCGTTTAGGTCCTTGCCGCCAAATCTCGTTAATAAATTTATTTAGAGAAAAAGAAAATACAAAATTAAATAAAATGCATACCGAAACACGGGCTTTACACTCAAAGATAACTTCTTGGGTAGGAAACACCGGTTAACGTGGATCCATAGAAGTTCTATTATATCTCACACTGATTCCCATGAAATGTTGTCCTAAAATGATGCATTGTTCAACAGTTTAGCTTGAACAAATATGAATCTCAGCTTTTGAATTATATTGTCATCAGAATGTATGCTCCTCAATTATATCATGAAATATTTGAGCATTTGAACGTTGAAGATTTCACATAGCAAGAATATTGAATGAATGAAATGAATTTGAAAGACTTGTTTGTGAATCTGATAATGTATCAATCAGATCAGATATGAAAGATAATCATGAAGGATAATCATGTAAGGTTTAGGGTATCAAAGAATTGAAATTTTGTTTATATGAACAAATATAAACAATCTTTGAATGAAACGCTTAAGTTATCACGTTGAATGAATATGATGCTCAACAAACTTTGAATTACAAACGGGAGTATTACCATCGAAAAGTTGGTTTGTTTTAAGATATGGTAATAACAAAGTTAATATGAAGCTGAACCGGTGTGTATGAATACTTGAAAGTATATAGACAAGATAATACGCAAGTATTAATCTTTGGAAACACACGGTCAGAAATAATGATGTAATCTGAGATAATCATGAAAAACATTTAAAATCACACTTCTAAAATTATAAAATCTGTTTGAATTAGAGAAGTGGTTTGAACATTTAAGAACACGTTTTTCATGCTTGAAAGTCGTTCTTCTTTCAAACAATCTCAGATTAAGTTCAGAAGATACTTACAATCAAATGTATCAGTTCCCCCTCAAATTATGATCGGCTGATTTAAAAACGGATAAGCTCCCCCTCAATATCTGCAAAGATCTTAATTTGACAAAATTAGCACATGTAACAATCAAAGGCTATTTTTTATATTATTTTTTTTAATTATTTATTATTAGAGATTAAGAACGAGTCCTAATCTGATATGATCAGAAGTCAAACACATTGAAAGCTCGGGTTCTAAACTAAGGTGTTTAGAAGCCATAATCTATTTGAAGAGTGGGTTCTGAACTGAAGTATCCAGAAACCATAAACATGTAGAAAGATATATCAATAAGCCCAAAATATATCAAGAATATAGAAATTCTCTCCCCCTGAAATTATGCATATGGTTTCAGCACATGTACTCTTCTTCAAATTGCACACTTTTCTTCTGTTTTCCAGTCATGTGTTTGTATAGTTCTGACAATCAGCACCACACATGATAAACCTGCAAAACAGATTAAGTTGATTTTGGTACCCATTGCCAATTGGGTCCTGGCTTGTTATGTGCAGTTCGATTTGAAGGAATATTGTAAGTACCATACCAGTACTGAACATCTTCTTTCTTAACAAAATCATTAGTTCCACAATAAGAACAACATATGTGCTTTTGTGCTAACCTAATCAAATGATTTGCAGAATAGATAAGATTAGGTTTAACAAAAGACTTACCTTTTGGAGCGTTGTTCTTCTTGTTCACCTTAGGTGGAGGAACAGATGACTTTGGGGCATCTTTTTCAGGAGTTGAGCCTTTTGCTCTCCAAACCATCTTGACCCTTTTGAAAGCAGGATTTTTTGTAGGCCTTGAAGTAGAAGCATCAGACTTATCAGCAGAAAGATTATGGAAGAGATTGTAAGGACGAATCTGATCTTTTGAAAGACCCTTTGATTTATCAAATCCCTTTGAAGAAACATCAGTATTGATTGAACTTGAAGCCGTTTTAAATGAACATTCAGAACTAGTTGAGCCAACAAGTGTAGTCTGAACAATCGTGTCAGGACTTGCTTGTTTTGAAACCTCAACTTTAAAGATAATGTCTTCAAGTTCTTTAACTTTGTTGGACAAAACGTTTCTCTCTATGGATAACAAATCAAATTTTCTTTGAATCCCAGATTTGACCTTCTTCTCTTGCATAATTTCAGCAGATAAACCAGATAAATTCTTTGTGAGCTTCTTTATCTCATTCTGAAAAATCTTTCTTTCATGCGCATAAACATCTTTCACACTCTTTGCTTGAAAATCTTTAACTTTCTTCTTTTCAAGATCTTTTCTTTCTACGTCTAATTCTTTTTCCAAATTGGATATTTTCATTGAAAGCTCAACACTTTTTGATTCAAAAACTTTTCTTTCAATGTCAAACTCAGACATCTTTTTCTCAAGCTTTTCCTTTTCTAAAAATAAAACCTTTTCAAAATCAGAAACTTGTTGTGAAAGTTTTATGCATCTAAACTCAACAGCTTTCTTTTCCTCAACTGATTTCTTCGAAAAATCAGAAAACCTCTTTTCAGACTTTTCTCTCTTACTGTTAACAAGAACAGTTAGCATAACTTCCTTTTCAATATCAAAAGCGAGTTGATCGTCATTTCTGACTTCTTCAATTTTGCTTTTAATACTCAACTCAAGATCGACAAGCTTCTGTTCGAGCACCAAGGGAGGATAATATATTTTTCCTTCAGAAACGGGTTTTGATACAATTCCCTTTGGTGGCTGAACAACATATCTTTCAAAATAGTCATTAGGCAAGGTTTTCTTTTCTTGCATTGCCTTCCTATTTGTCTGATCATAAATATAAGGAAGTTGGATAGTTACAGTTGTCTTTCTTTAAATTTATTCCTCAACTCCTTGTTCCTCCTCATTAAGCAGTTGATCTTGAATTTAGGATCTTTTAGATATTTAAGCCATTGAAACTTGTATAAACAAGGTGCCTTTTTTAAAGCATTTTCCAAATAATGAGGATTGTCATATCCCAAACCCCATTTCAAATTGTAATATCTAAATTTCTTTGGAGTGTTTAGGAAAATTGTTTGCTCAGATTGACCAAGTTTGTACAGCTTCGCTTCTAGATCACTTGTTTTTTCGGTCAATTCGTTGTTAATATCTTTATAGGATTGCAACAATTTTTCAAGCTCATTCTTCCGTTTTTCAGCAATTCTTACCTTTTCTCCCATTTCATCCATTCTTCTTCGGAAAGAAGTTCGAGATTGTTCGATCTCAACTCGTTCCTTTTTCAACTCATCATTTAACTTGTTATGGTCAGTTATTGCTTTTCTTTGAGATTCTATTATTTTATGCGCGTTTTTGAGTTTCTCATTTAGATCAACTGCATGTGATTCAACTTTTGCTTCAGGAGTTGACATCTTGTCCTTGAGAGTAACAGTTTCCTCTGAGCTTTCCTTGGGTTTGTCTGTTGATGAATCATTCCAACCCATATATTCTAGAACGAGATAATCATCCAACGAATAATCATCCATTGTTACCTGAAAAATTAGAATGTCGGATCGTTAACAGATACTCCGTGAGAAGTAGAATTTGTGCACTTGAACGATCAGAGAAAAACATGATTTAAGTCAGAAAAATATTATCAAAAATAAATTTGAAAAACAAATTGTAAATTTGTCTCCCAAAATTAATTCTGAAAAATTAATGCGGAAAACTGGACTTTAAATCGTCAAACCTGCAAAACACGAGAAAGATATATCAGTTATGGTTCATTGCAAGCAAAAACTGATAAAATTGACAAAAAAAGAAAAATAATGAAGAATAAGGACTAAAACTGACAACTTACAAAACTAAACCGAAAAACAAGGACTAAAAGTGTAAAAATCTAAAACTTAGAAGTCTAGGGACTAAAACTGTAAAAATCTAAAAGTTAAAACTACAGGGGCTAAAAAAGACAAACTCTGAAACTTTAAGTCCAGGGACTAAAATTGACAGACTCTGAAACCTTAAGTCTAGGGACCAAAAGTGTCAAAATCTAAAACTTTAACTGGACTTAACGGACTCTTAACGGAAGGACCAAATTTGTAAGAAAACTAACGTAAAAAATTAACGGGCAGTTAGTAAAAGTGACACTAACGGACTAACTAGGACTTAACAGAACTAGGACCTCAAATGAAACAAAAACTAACGAAAACTGTTGCGATTTGGTTTTCCGGTGGCGTTGCGACAAGCTATTGCGATTTGGTTTTCCGGTGACGTTGCGACTTTCCGGTGACGTTTGGGTTGCGACCTGTTGCGATATCGCAACTCTGCAGTTGCGACAACTTGAGGTTGCGACAACTAAGATCTTGCGACAAGGATGAACACCGGCAACAAAACCGTTTTTTCGGCGAGAAAACCCAGAATCCGGCGAGATCTCGATTTTCCGGCGACGATTTCGAACGGCTGTAACTTGCTTATTTCTCACTCTTTTTCGAATCTGATTGTGGCAGGATGATCAGAAACACAAAATGAAGTGATCTTAGATGGTTATTTGATAAGGAAAAAAACAAAATCACTAAAAATAATACACTTTTAAAATACGTTTTAATTTATAAGCATTGTTAACCTAATAAGAAAAATAATAAAATTAAATAGGAAAAGTAGGCTATTAAAAAAAGTATTAGTTGATTGTTATCTTACTAAATAAAATGTTTTGATTATTAAGCAATTGTTAGATTAATAATACCACACCGTTAAAATAAGTATTGATTTATAATCAATGTTAACTTACTAACAAAAAAATGTACTCTAATAAAATAAGTATTCAAATATATTGATTGATATATATTGATTTAAGTTCATAAAATATTTATAGGTTTAATAAATCTATATCTTTTATATATATAAAAACAAGAACCTTCACCAATGACGTGGCACAATGGTGTGCTAGAAATCTCTCTACAAATTTTCTTAAATTTTCCATTTTTTTAATTCTTTATTTATAAAAGACCTTTCTATCCCTATATTAAGATTGTGTCTTCTATTGTGAGCCGGTTATTTTAGTAATTTTACCACCACCCTTTCATCTTCCACACTCTTCATCTCCTTCCCTTCCTTCCCCAACCACTACCCCCACTATCCTTCTACTATTTCATCTTCCACACTCTTCACCTCCTTCCCTTCCTTCCCCAACCACTACCCGCACTATCCCTCTACTAGGCCTCCTAATTAACCCGTCTTTCTGTCCGTTTTCAAGCCTTCCCTTATTCCTTCGATGAAGAGCATCTCGATGTCTTGATCTACATTTGTCGTTGCATTGCATTAAGAGCATTTGGGTTGTAAATAGGTCTTCTCATCTCCCCATTTTGGCGTAAGTTATACTCTTTTTATGCGTTTAATTTGATGGTTTATTTGTTGTTCTCTACTCCTTTCTATACATTTTGTGCTTTATTTGCAAATATATTCTTTTTATGTTATTACAAACTTTAGGGTTTGATATTTTTTGATTTACTTGCAGGTATGATCTTCTTAAAATGAGAGTACACGAAACATCGTGAATATGACAAGATTTTGGGCCACACAATTGCTTTTTTCATTAACGGAATATTTCAATGAAAACCGACAGTCCAACCCACCTTTTTCAACGAACCAAACTTTGTATCACAATTTCTTGGCAAAATGGAAATTTGTTGGTTTTTTCCTTTTGTATTCAATTTTCATATTGAATTGATTTTATGTTTTGTTTACATTGAATGGTTTTGTTTTGCTCAGAATTCAACTCTTACCTAGATTGATAATGCTTCTGGAAGTATTAATCAAATGATTAATTTATGTGATTTTTTGTAAATCTCCAATTCATTGTTTAGGTTTCTTATGGTGTTATCTGACTCAATGTAATATTGCTTAAATATTTAGTGTCTACGTTTATAACAATCGGTCAACTAATTATTTTATATTTTCATTTACAATTGAAAAGAACCAATCAACCTCTAGATATAAGTCATGTAAATTATATTTTGTTAGACAAATAATAGATTTTTCTTATTTCATAATGCTTAATTATAATATGCATTTAGCAATATGAATAACATACATGTTTGGTTTTAGTTGCAGATATTACATATGACCATTGATAATTAATAATATTAATTTTTGCTTATGATATTTGACAGGACATGAATACAAAGTGTCAAAGTGTGTGGTTTTTGGTTAATCATAACCACTTTCTGTACCATTAATGATTTGAGAAAATTAATGACCTTTTAATTGGTTTTAAGACACACCTTTCATATATTTAACTTACCATGCAATAAATGGTCAATTAGTGTGTGATTTTTTTATTAATAAGTTGTAGTTAGTGCAATTATTAAATTAATAAGCTTACTTGGCAAAAATGTATGTTCCTTCTTTTCACATGTCTTATATTCTTTAAAATTATTTATGTTTGCATATTGGTAATTAATATGTTTTTCCACCATATAGCAAACTTTAATGCGAGCAACAGTGACGAAAAATTGGTTGTTAGGTTTGATAATTTGCTGAAATAAGGTGGCATGTATATACTCCAAAATTCCAAGGTGGTTTCAAATTCATAAGATTTTAAAGTTACTAATTCCAAGTTGAAGATTTTGTTCACTTTTATAATAAGATTGAAGAAGGTTGGTGATTATTCTGGTATTCCAATACATGGTTTTCAGTATTTCATATTATAAAAGTTAAGTGCTAATAAAACACTCGCCACCGCGCGGGCGCGGTGCCACACACTAGTGTATATTAAAGCAAAATCAAGGTGTTGCTTACGTGTCATCCTCACACTCCAGCATTTCATAATCCCTACTCTCTCATTTTTTTGCTATTTTTCATTTTTTTTCAATTTCTTTTACCTCTCTCCACGACGCTCCCTCTTCTCACCTCCTACCAGTTTCTCCACGACGCTCCCTATTCTCATCTCCTACCAATTGATACGTTACCCAGGTTCTTCTCTTCTCTCTTTCTTTGAAATGCTGATATGTTACCCATCTTCTCTTTTGTTGAAATCTTAACCTGTAAGCCATTTCGTCAGTGCTCCTTCCAGGGATTTCCGTTGACTCAGTCGTGTGGATATCTGGATCAAGTACCCAAACATTTTAGGGAATGAAACCTTAACGATTTTATGATCATCGATTGAAACCCTAAATTTTCTGGTAAGTTTATGTATTTTGTTCATATTCATAGCATGTGGGTAGATGACCTAATTTCTCGACGAATTGATACCCTATGCAACCTTATCTTCTACTGAATAGAATTAAGACAACAGAAGAACGAACTGTTACTTGCAGCAAATGATGTTGGTTGATGCAGGTGAATGAATAAGGAAGGTAAAAAAAGTGTATTCTCGGGGTTGGACATCTCCTCCCCACCCCCCCCCCCCCCCCACCCCCACAAAAAAACATCGCATTCAAACATACTTTGTTTTAGTTATGTTATAACCAATTGATTTACAATTCATTCAATAACTTCTTTTATTGATGTCTAGACTACTAAAAGTTTGAGCCTTTGGTATAATGGTTGATCTGTGGATTACAAAAAATGCCTCCAGTCTTCTTTCTGCAATGCAAGATTGAGTTTTTGTGGGCCCTTGTATTGGAAGATCATTTTTGCCATTGATGCACTTATCATCCCAGAAAAGTGTTAAAAAAAATTGCTGCAATCGATGCTTAGGGGTTTTGGGATTGCTTTTTTTAAAACTTATTTGCTTATTGTTTCTTCTCGCCGCAAATAAACTATTTTTAGTGTTTGGATTGAAAAAGAGAAAAGTGTTTACGACTTTTCCACACCACAAATAAGTTATTTTTGATAAGTTAATCTATTCTAACTTATTTAAAACTGCTTATAACTTATTTGTCCAAATTACATTTTTACCCCCAACTACGTTTTATGACGATATAAGTTGATAAGCACTTTTAAAAATAAGAATAAGTTATTTTAAATAAGGAATCCCAAACACCCCCTTATGCTATTCATTTGATGGCTGGAAAAGGTTTGTGTTCAAACATGATCATATTTCAGTTTTTCAAAACTTGAGAGTACTTAAACCTTTGCTAATACGTGTATTGATCTTTCCAATCCATTTCTCAATCATTTGTATTAAAAATTGTCTCATGTGGTGGCGTTAGGAATTCTTATTCTCATATGTTAATTCTCTTTTGTATGTAAATTTCACATTTTCTATTTCAGGTTTGTACAATCAGATCATGTGATTTTGATACAGAGCAAACTTGGGGGTTCTCCTTCTCCTCTCAAGATTTGCCACCGGCCATGACGACAAGTGCCATCGGTAAACCACCGGCTACCTCACACAACTGACCTTTGCTCGCCCACTGCTTCGTTAACCACTATGTGTAATAACCCGTAGTAAGTAACCTCGGTATTTTTATGTGAACCTATAAGTCTAGAGGAATATTGTGTTATTTGTATAAGTCTTATTATAAGTTTGAGGGTTTAAGTGGCATTTTTGTTAGACAAGGGGGCAAATGGTCCTAGTGACCATAGTAAACCATGAGTCATCCTTTTAATTCAATTAATATATAGATATTTTGTGTTTGTGTGTGTGTTATACGTATGAGAGAGGGGGAAAGAAATAATAGAAGAAGAGAAGGAAGAAAAGAGGAAGAAGAACAAGGGAGAAAGAGAGAGAGACGTATATAGAGAAAGAGATAGGAGATCAAGTGAAGAGGGTTTTCTTGGTTTGGTGACTAGAGTTTGTTGCCCTTTGAAGTAAACTTCTTCTTCTTCCAGGTATATGATCTATTCCTTGTATTCATCTCCATCTTTAGTTTAAGGTTTGGGTATATTAAGCTCTCACATTGTGCCTTGTATTTACAAATGAGCTCTCTAACCCTATTTATAGAGACACTCACACAAGACATAATAGTAAGCTTTACAAAACTTTCTATATTTAGAGCACTAACAATAATCAATTAAAGTTTGATCAAAGTTATGGTTTAAAGATGAATTTTCATGGATGATTCCAAAAGATTTTTCAAATGGTTAATGGTGTTTTAAAAGGATGGCTTAAAGGTGTAAGAACACCCCAAGTATGTGTTTTCATAAGTTGTGATTTTGGAGTTCATCCATAGCCATTCTTGATCATGGATTGGATTGAGTGTGTATGTGTATAGAGTTGTTACATGGATTCCTGATAACGCCAATTTTTGACGTTATTCTCAATCCATAAACCAATGAGATTGGCTTGGAATTAAGCAAAAAGGTGGGATTTTACGGGTTATCTAGTGAAATGTGCAGGCTATTCGAAAGAAGACAGACATCGAGAAACGGAGCGAAACAGAGCCAAAAGAGAGCCCATTTCAAAGCCCAACGGAAGCCCAAGACCCATGACCGAACCAGGACCCGAACCGCGATCCAGAAAACGACCCACGCAGCCAAAAAGGACACGCGCGGCTTACCACGCGACTTGCAAGTCGCGTGGCAAACCGCGTAAGCCACTGTTTCGCGAATTCCAGCTTTATTAATCGGGTTTCAGGCCATTATTTGGTATCCAGTTTTCGAGACACGACGGTGGGCAGCCTAGGGGCGATTTTCAGAGCACTTGTACGTATTTTGGAGCAGCGAGAGAGGATTGATTGAGGAGAGTTCACTACACAACGTGGATTAGAGCCGAGTGAGAAGGGATTCATCATACTTTTGTTACGATTACCATCACCATGAATTCACACACCACTTTATTCCTTGTTGCTTATGTTTTTATCCACCCCAACATGAACTAATCTTTAGATGTTGGGGGTTGGATTGACTATGGATTTTACGATGGATGACGTGTAACCAAATGATTAACTTTACTTGATTAGATCTATGAAGTACTTGATTTCTGTTTTTATTATCAGTTGTAGTTTGATCACCTTCAATTGAATATCATTGTTTTTAATTAAGTTTGGGAAAAGTAATTAGAAACTAGATCAAGAAAGCCAGTACCGGAAAGGAGATTCAGGCTGAGATAGCCGAATCACTTTCTGCTCTGAATAGTTGACCTAAAATATTTTCAAACCCTAGGTTTGGTTCGAGAGATAAAACCTACAAGTTTCGAAATAAAAGCTGTTTTGCTTGAAAAAGAATAACAGTGATTGTCAACTAGGGTTCGTAGGGATAATCAGTAATCAACATCGTTCGGGTATTCATTCCTCAGTAGTATAGCCATAGAAAGTCCAACCCTCAACCTTTTCTCTATCAAAGTTTTCCAAAAACCTCCCGTTAGTCGATTTTAGTCTTATTTTAGTTTTACTAAGTTTTTAAAACAATTCTCAAACCAACATCCGATTTCGACAGTTCAGTTAATAGGGTTGATAGTCATTGTGATACTTAGTTCCTAGTTCCCTTGGTTCGATACTCGTACTTCCGTACTATTACTTGATTTCGACACCGTACACTTGCGGTTAGATTTAGGGGGGTGTAAACCCGCCTATCAAGTTTTTGGCACCGTTGCCGGGGAACTAGTTGCAACTAATAGCACTACCAGCTATACGCGCTATTAGATTGAGCATTTTCTTTTCTTGTTATTTCATTTTGTCACGTTCAATTTTTGGGTTGCTGATTTTGTTCATTTTTCATTTCAGGTACTAATTGGTTTATGCCAAGGAAGACCCGAGGGGAAGAGCTCGAGAAATTTGATCCGGAAATTGAACGAACCGCCCGTTGTCTACGTAAAGAAGCGAAAGCTAGAAGAAATCTGAAAGTCGAGATGTCTGACGACGAGAGACCTCCATGTAATGATCCGCCTTGCAACAACCCACCACCGCCCCCTGCAAGACGTCCTATGTAGTCGTTTGCCGATCCGAATGTGGCGGCGGCACGCATAGGCATTCAGCCACCCAGAACTGCGGCTAATTATTTCGAGATCAAGCCGAGTACCATCGTCATGGTGCAACAGAATCAGTTCGGAGGAGCGCCAACTGAAGACCCCCATGCACATCTTCGTGCATTTGAATGAATCTGCAATACGTTCAAAATCAATGGGGTGGAAGAGGATGCAATCAAGCTGAGGCTGTTCAGCTTCTCTCTCAAAGGCCGAGCCGAGACTTGGACGGAAAGTATCCAACCAGATTCGATCACCACCTGGGCGCAGTTGAAAGCTGCATTTCTTCAAAAGTTTTTCCCACCAAGCAGAACTGCTCAACTCATGGCTGAAATCACCCATTTCGCTCAATGGGATCAAGAAACGCTGTATGAAGCTTGGGAGCGGTATAAAGACATGCTAAAGAAGTGCCTTCATCATGGATTACACGGCTGGGTCATCATCCAAACGTTCTTTAGTGGTCTCCACCCGCAGTTTAAAAATGATATTACAGCTGCAGCGGGTGGAGCTCTAATGGACAAATCTTATGAAGAAGCATGCGAACTGATTGAGAACCTGGCCGAGCACAGTTTTTCTACTCCAAGATCAGCCGTAAGAAGGGTTGCAAATGTGCAAGATAATGAAGAGCTAAAGGCCATAAAAGCTCAGTTAGCCGCACTCACTAATAAGATGAATGGAGCTTCTATGCAATCAGCATTCATGATGGACGAAGGTATGTCGGATATAGCTCCACCCGTGATTGAGCCGGAGCAAGTTCAATTTTTGCAAAATCGGAACAACCGGCCAAGGAACGATCCGTTTTCAAATACATACAACGAGGGTTGGAAAAAGCACCCTAATTTTTCTTGGATCCAATCGCAAGGGCAACCCGGCCAACAACAAGGTAACCATCCTAATTTTTCTAATTCTGCTAACACTAACAATGTTTATCGTCCTCCAGGTTACAACCAGCGGAAGTTTGATGAAGGACAATCCGGAGAGAGGAAGCCGGGATTAGAGGACATGATGATGAAGTTTATGTCTAAGATGGACAGCACGGTCGAGGGTTTAGCCAGTACAGTGAACACAGTCAAAGCTGCTACCGATCAAAACACGGCATCCATAAAAATCCTTGAAAGGCAAATGGGGCAACTCTCTGACGCCCTACAAAACAGAGCCCCCGGGAAATTTCCAAGTCAACCCGAAAGGACTAACCGGGAAGATTGCAAGGCCATTCATCTAAGGAGTGGTAAGGAGCTGATTAAGGACCCAACTCGAGAACCGGTATCAAAGGGAACTGAGTCCAAAGGGGAGGATTTCGAGATGGTCGATATGGATGAGTTAGAGGCCGAGGAAGAGGTTGTGATTGAGGAAAGCACGAAGAATATCGAGAAGAAACAAGAGCAGCCAATGCAAGCACCGGTCAAGCCGGTAACACCTAAAGTGCCATATCCGAACAGGCTTAAGGCCCACAAGGAGTATCTTAACTATTCTAAATTTCTTGAAGTTTTTAAGAAATTACATATTAACATCCCTTTTGCAGATGCTTTAGCACAGATGCCCTCGTACGTGAAATTCTTGAAAGACATCCTTTCTAACAAAAGGAAGATCGAGGAGCACGCAACGGTTGCACTCACTGAGGAGTGCAGCGCTATCATCCAACATAAGCTTCCCCCGAAGCTTAAGGATCCAGGGAGTTTCACTATCCCTGTTAATATAGGAAATTCTGAATTTAGTAAGGCCCTATGCGATCTTGGTGCAAGTATTAACCTAATGCCATTGTCTATTTTCAGGAAACTCGGGCTTGGAGAGGTACAACCAACCAGTGTCACTTTGCAGCTAGCTGACAGATCCATTAAGTACCCGTATGGAGTAGTTGAAGACGTGTTGGTCAAAGTAGACAAATTCTATCTTCCAGTTGACTTTGTGATCCTCGACATGGATGAGGACAAGGAGATACCGCTGATACTTGGCCGACCATTTTTGGCCACGGGAGGAGCACTGATTGATGTTAAAGGAGGAAAGCTCACTCTGAGAGTGGGTGACGAAGTAGCGGTCTTCGATGTTTTCCGGGCAGCCAAGCAAAGCATGGGATCAAACGAATGTTATCGGGTAGATGTGATGGACGCATTGATTGAAGAAACAAGTGTTGTACAAGTTTCCGGAGACCAATTGAATAATGCATTGACGGGTATCGACGATGATCCGGGAAGCGCTAGCGTGATGCAATTGAATGCATCATCATCATACCAAGGGTCCCGACGACCCGTGATTGAGGATTTGGGGGAGCCGATCCCTAAATCTCAACCACATTCGCATACACCACCAAAGCTTGAGCTCAAACCGCTACCCGACCATCTCGAGTATGCATACTTGGGAGAAAAAGACACGCTTCCGGTTATCATATCGTCTAAGTTGAGTGCCGAGAATAAAGAGAAGCTACTCCGGGTTCTTAGAGAACATCAAGCGGCAATTGGATGGACAATAGCTGACCTAAAAGGATTGAGCCCTACATTTTGCTCACATAGAATCAACCTCGAAGAAGGGCATAGACCGGTTGTCCAACACCAACGCCGGCTCAACCCGAATATGAAAGAAGTGGTCCGGAAGGAGGTTTTAAAACTCCTTGATGCTGGAATTATTTACCCGGTTCCGGATAGTCCATGGGTAAGCCCGGTCCAAATTGGAGGCGAGGAGAAGGGTGGATCCCCATTACCAAGTGCGAGAGCTTGCGGAACCCGCCCACGAATCATCCGAGAGTGCCTCAGACAGTGACCCAGACTTTGACCCGGGGGCACCAGCGGCGGAGGAGGCCGTTCATGGCGGCGACACACCACCCTATATGCGCCGATTTATGACGCGTATGAAGACACAGGTTAGCGGGATAAATGCGCATGTAGATCTTGGGTTCCGCAACTTGAACCTGCGAATGGACGGCTATGGCAACCAGTTGGATGACTTTGACTACCACCTCGCGCAAGCTGGATTCCCACCACAACAAGCACCACCAGCAGCACCTCAAGGTCATAGGAGAGTGAGAGGCCGGCAAGATGAGGACGCTCCATCTTCCTCCCGCCGGTAGTGGGTTTGTTTTTCATACTCTCTTATGTGTTGTTTTGATGATGTTCTGTACTGTTTGGTTACTTGCTTACTTCGGATGACTGTAATAATAACACACACTATGTCTGTATACTCTGTACCACTTGCTTACACATTGGGGACAATGTGTGGGTAAGGTTTGGGGTTGCCATCGGGCCCCGTTTATGCACGTTGCCGTCCCACGCTTATGAATAGTTGATCATTGTAGCCAATAATTTTTGTTTTGGATGATTGAGACTGACCACTGTGGGGAGAATCTTGTGATAGTGACGTGACCATTAGGGGAGAACCGGGAAAGGGCATGACTAGGGACATTAGTGGAGACCACCCAAAAGCGAGAATTGAGCCTAAAGAAGCCTTTCATTTCGAGGGACTTTAAACACGAAATTCATATACACTTTTTCGAATTCCTCGTCGTGATTATAGAGTGATCTCGCTATAATATTGCATTGAGTAGCAAAGACGGCCATCGGGATATTGGGTAAGGGTCTAGTAAACCGTATCGTATGGACCTTAAGATATGATTCCAGGCAGTGTGTTTTAACCCAATTTTAGCTATCGTTTCCTTTTACCCATAGTGTACATCCATAAACCACTTTGAAGCCAAACACTCACCACTTTCTTGTCAAAACCATCATTAAACCCATTAGCCAAAAGCCTCAGCCAACCCTTATCCGAAAGTGTGTCAATTAGAAGCAGTAATGAACCACGAGGGATAGAGCAGGAAGTAAGAATACAGGCCAGTCATGAGAGATAAAATGGGTCAATGCAACCCAAGAAATAGAAAAGAGGACCAATGAAGTCCCCACCGGAAAAAAAAAATTATATACAGTTATTTAGATAGCAGTTACAGCAGCTAAATAAGAGAGTCAAAGCGACTCCAATATGACAAAAAAGGGCCAAGTGGGAGAATGTCAAGCAAGAAAGTTCAGAACTGCTAATTATTGACACGCCAAGGATTGTTGATCATTTTTACCCTTCATTTCTCAGCCATAACCCTAGCCCCGTTACAACCTGTGTAAAGACCTGGATGATCTTCTGGAAGATGTGATTAGGTTTACGACCACCCTCACTAATATTCCATGTCTTGCTACTTGATTCCTCCTGAGATCAAATTTTTGGACATTTGTGCGTCTTTCTTTCAAGTTGTCATGTAATACTTTGAGTATTATTGTACATAACTTCCTTAAACATGACAACATGTGCGACAGCCTAGGTTCGAGTGAAATGAACGCATCCCGTGAGGTAGGGTCGAGGCGAAATGTTTTCCCTAGTATGTCTGGACCTAGTACGACCTTAATGTAATCGGAGCAGTCACGAGCTCAACTCACAAGGGAAGGTCTTAGATCAAACAGAATAAGGATGAGGCTAGGATGAGATAAGTATTCGCGAGTATGGGAAGTCACCAGTGCATAACGTGGTACCGATTGAGAGACGTGTGTTATTATTTCACTGATATATGTTTTATTTCTATTTTTCCGCTAATTTGCTTGAGGACAAGCAACGCTCGGTTTGGGGTTGTTGATAACGCCATTTTTTGACGTTATTCTCAATCCATAAACCAATGAGATTGGCTTGGAATTAAGCAAAAAGGTGGGATTTTACGGGTTATCTAGTGAAATGTGCAGGCTATTCGAAAGAAGACAGACATCGAGAAACGGAGCGAAACAGAGCCAAAAGAGAGCCCATTTCGAAGCCCAACGGAAGCCCAAGACCCATGACCGAACCAGGACCCGAACCGCGATCCAGAAAACGACCCACGCAGCCAAAAAGGACACGCGCGGCTTACCACGCGACTTGCAAGTCGCGTGGCAAACCGCGTAAGCCACTGTTTCGCGAATTCCAGCTTTATTAATCGGGTTTCAGGCCATTATTCGGTATCCAGTTTTTGAGACACGACGGTGGGCAGCCCAGGGGCGATTTTCAGAGCACTTGTACGTATTTTGGAGCAGCGAGAGAGGATTGATTGAGGAGAGTTCACTACACAACGTGGATTAGAGCCGAGTGAGAAGGGATTCATCATACTTTTGTTACGATTACCGTCACCATGAATTCACACACCACTTTATTCCTTGTTGCTTATGTTTTTATCCACCCCAACATGAACTAATCTTTAGATGTTGGGGGTTGGATTGACTATGGATTTTACGATGGATGACGTGTAACCGAATGATTAACTTTACTTGATTAGATCTATGAAGTACTTGATTTCTGTTTTTATTATCAGTTGTAGTTTGATCACCTTCAATTGAATATCATTGTTTTTAATTAAGTTTGGGAAAAGTAATTAGAAACTAGATCAAGAAAGCCAGTACCGGAAAGGAGATTCGGGCTGAGATAGCCGAATCACTTTCTGCTCTGAATAGTTGACCTAAAATATTTTCAAACCCTAGGTTTGGTTCGAGAGATAAAACCTACAAGTTTCGAAATAAAAGCTGTTTTGCTTGAAAAAGAATAACAGTGATTGTCAACTAGGGTTCGTAGGGATAATCAGTAATCAACATCGTTCGGGTATTCGTTCCTCAGTAGTATAGCCATAGAAAGTCCAAACCTCAACCTTTTCTCTATCAAAGTTTTCCAAAAACCTCCCGTTAGTCGATTTTAGTCTTATTTTAGTTTTACTAAGTTTTTAAAACAATTCTCAAACCAACATCCGATTTCGACAGTTCAGTTAATAGGGTTGATAGTCATTGTGATACTTAGTTTCTAGTTCCCTTGGTTCGATACTCGTACTTCCGTACTATTACTTGATTTCGACACCGTACACTTGCGGTTAGATTTAGGGGGGTGTAAACCCGCCTATCAATTCCTTCATGTTTTTGATGTTAAAAACCTCATTTTTGATGCTAAAACTTCCATAGAATGAACCTAATTAAGTGGGGTTGAGTTGGGGTGTTAAAGGGCTGGAACAGGGGTTGTTTGATGTCCAACAGAGGTCCGCGCCGATCTCGGCGCCAATGGGTCGACGCCAAGCACTGTTTCAGCATTTTCTGATTTTTGTTTATTGCGTACCGGTGTCGTTTTAGAGCGTAAAATAGGCGTATGGGTACTCGTTTTGAGTGTAAGATAGCATTTGAACACTTTGAACATGTTAGTTTGGGCATATAACAACTCCAAGTATTGTTTGTAATGTCGGTTGTTTGGGTTCTAGCTCGGTTGCGATTCGGGGGTGTCCGGTGAGTTGTTAAGGTTGTCAATTGTCGTAGTGAGTCTTGTATACATATAAGTATGTGGATTTCATCAATGTGTATATATTACAGTCTCGGTTGCTCCTCGTTAGTGAAGTTTGATAGTGGTGTTCGGTTGTATCGTTTGCGCGTGTGTGGCTTCAAACTATCAACAAAGTGAGTTTTACTTTAAAACGTTTTCAAACTGGAATACATATATATAAATATATATATATATATATATATATGAGATGTATATGTGGTAGGAACGTGATGACGTGTTTATAAATGACAATATGATATATTGAGATATATGTTGTATTTATATGAACCTTATATTACACGAGTGCACCTTGGCCGGACTAAGGGCCGACGGAGTATTGGCTGTATGTAAGTGCAGCGGTGTTGGCTGTATGTAAGTTCAGCGGAGTAAATTGTTTAGTTGGCTTGCAACCAACTAATTTGGTCATGTGAAGGAGGAGTTGTACACAGTGCACGAGTCTTGCTTGGTATTTAAATACTTGTTGTATATGTGTGGTTTATACAAAGGTTTACTAAACTGACAGGGATTATCTCAATAGACCGTTTGGTCTAACCCTCATTTTGTTTTCAAAAATATGTATTCCAGGTCGAGGAACTTTTAAAGGCAAGGATAAAGTGTAACGTGCTTTTGAAGGCTGTTTGGGGATTTAGAAGTTTTCCCTAATCGTGTTGTACGGATAGTATTGTAAAATATGCTAGCGACAAATGCGGTTGATAGCTGACGAAGATTAGGAAATGCTTATGTCTTGTATTGTATAGTTTTGAGACTAAGGGACCGTACGTGACTTATTATGTATCTTTTGTTATGAAACTATGATATGTAAAATATGTTATTTGAGGCATGGGAACCGGGTCGTTACAAATGGTATCAGAGCCCTAGTTTAAGGGATTTAGGTATTCGGATCCATACTTAGACTTAAACTGCATGCGAAGTAGGATGTCCATGATATTTTAGAACCTTTGGGATGTTAAATATAAAAGGTAGAAGGAACATCATGTAAGGTAAATTCAAATTACATCCGGTCAATGTAATTTTGAGCTTATAGGTACATGTTGGAACTGGAATACCTTATTATATTGGGTATGTGTTTACATGAATATCTATATATGTTTGTGAATTGATATAGGATGGCTAACCGTTCTCGTTAGATTGGGAAAGGTGGATCATATAATCAGGATCGGGAAAATCCTAGAATGGGTAATATTAATGAAATGATCTCAAATGCTCGAGGTATGAGTCATACCCAAAGAAGGAGTTATAATAGAGTTATTAGTGATATGATCATGGGATTGTCATTATGGTTAGTAATGATTTGTCGGTTATGTGATGTGAAGTGAATGATGAGGAACTTTCTTTGTGGAACAATTTAAGTGAGTTAGATGTTTAATATTTTGTGTTTAGCATTTTATGTTAAGTTAGGGGTGTAAGAAATTGATGTGATAATGGGTTTGCCATTATGTTTGGTAATAGTTTTGGATTTAAGAAACTAAGTTGTGGTAATACTATTTGAACGTGATGTTGATGTATTATTTGGTGTTCGAAAGCATCATCTATTAAATGTTTAAAGGATGTCATAAGGATTTTGCAATATGATTGTGTGGTACAGATTTCGAAAAAGGTGTAGTATGCCATGATAGATATGTAAGTTTTTGATTGGTTATCAAATTTCGCGATTATATTAAGTTATAGCATTACATTATTTCATAAGTATTGTTGTTTGATGAGATTTATTTGGGATATTGGTGTTATACTCTTGTTACTATAACAATTGAAGGCTCGAGTGTTAATTTGCGACTTCTTAAGTGGGATATTCCTTTTATTATTTGATTGTGTTGCATTTTGTTAAGTATGAGTTTATTTAGTTCCAATCAAATATTGACAAAAATGTCAAGATCTAGTTGATTAATGGTGTTTAGTATTTGTTTAAGAATTTCGACTTGAAATGTTGAAATAGTCCTTGTGTGTAAAGGCATGCATTTGGTTTGGTTAACTCCATTGGGAGATTGAGAAGGCAATGAATTATATATCATTAAGTACTGCTTGTAATGATCTAGGGTGTTTAAATAGTCGATTATATTAATTGTGGATTGTAGTGGAACCGTTTGTTTAGACTTAGTATAGTAAGCATATTGTGGTGTTGGTGCTTGATCTTGTTAAAACTTTTGATTAGGTAATGATGATTCATCCTCGGTAATTCGGTATGAGAAGATAAAGTTGATATATTGGAATAAGTGGTTATGATGAAAGTAAGAAATTGTCGGGTGATTGATTTAAAGTTTTCGATTGTTAGCAAATTTTATATTGGAACTGTATGTTTTATGTTTTGAGAAGGCTTAGTAAAAGTGTAGGTTTGGAAGCATTTGGTGTGAAAGATGTTGGTTCTAAATTAGCAATAGTGCAACAAATATTTTGGGTGATTGGTGAGTTTAATTAGAGTTGCGCAGCGAAAGCGTGATAACCCGTTATCATTTGTGTTGGATTTGAAAGATTGTTCAAAGTGGTAACAAAAGTTATATTATGAGAATAAAAGTGGTTGGTAGTTTAATTTGGAATGATTGATCTAACGCTTGCAATTGTTAGCAAGTTTCATATTGAAGGTGTATGTTAGAATCTCGGGAAGGTATAGTGAAAGTGTAGAATGTGGCATTGTGTATAATTTCAATATATCTGATGCTAGATTATGCCTTTAAATGTTGAAGTTGATGCTTATGGGTAAATTTTCAATTAATCGAAATGAATTGTGTTATAGATATAGATGGGTGTGGGATTCATATTAAGTTATTTTCTTTGGCCTTGATTGAGTTTGATGTAGTAGTGAAAACTAAGTATTCGTACCTTTTTGCTCGATTGAAATCCGGGACGGAATTCCTTTAAGGGGGAGATATTGTAATAACCCGTAGTAAGTAACCTCAGTATTTTTATGTAAACATATAAGTCTAGGGGAATATTGTGTTATTTGTATAAGTCTTATTATAAGTTTGAGGGTTTAAGTGTCATTTTTGTTAGACAAGGGGGCAAATGGTCCTAGTGACCATAGTAAACCATGAGCCATCCATTTAATTCAATTAATATCTAGATATTTTGTGTGTGTGTGTGTTATACGTATGAGAGAGGGGGAAAGAAATAATAGAAGAAGAGAAGGAAGAAAAGAGGAAGAAGAACAAGGGAGAAAGAGAGAGAGACGTATATAGAGAAAGAGATAGGAGATCAAGTGAAGAGGGTTTTCTTGGTTTGGTGACTAGAGTTTGTTGCCCTTTGAAGTAAACTTCTTCTTCTTCCAGGTATATGATCTATTCTTTGTCTTCATCTCCATCTTTAGTTTAAGGTTTGGGTACATTTGTAGTTCCATGGATAATCAATTAAAGTTTGATCAAAGTTATGGTTTAAAGATGAATTTTCATGGATGATTCCAAAAGATTTTTCAAATGGTTAATGGTGTTTAAAAAGGATGGCTTAAAGGTGTAAGAACACCCCAAGTATGTGTTTTCATAAGTTGTGATTTTGGAGTTCATCCATAGCCATTCTTGATCATGGATTGGATTGAGTGCGTATGTGTATAGAGTTATTACATGGATTCCTTCATGTTTTTTATGTTAAAAAACTCATTTTTATGCTAAAACTTTCATAGAATGAACCTAATTAAGTGGGGGTTGAGTTGGGGTGTTAAAGGGCTAGAACAGGGGTTGTTTGATGTCCAACATAGGTCCGCGCCGATCTCGGCGCCAAATCGGCGCCAAGCACTGTTTCAACATTTTCTGATATTTGTTTCTTGCATACCGGTGTCGTTTTAGAGCGTAATATAGGTGTATGGGTACTCGTTTTGGGTGTAAGATAGCATTTGAACACTTTGAACATGTTAGTTTGGGCATATAACAACTCCAAGTATTGTTTTTAATGTCGGTTGTTCGGTTTCTAGCTCGGTTGCGATTTGGGGGTGTCCGGTGAGTTGTTAAGGTTGTCAATTGTCGTAGTGAGTCTTGTATACATATAAGTATGTGGATTTCATCAATGTGTATATATTACAGTCTAGGTTGCTCCTCGTTAGTGAAGTTTGATAGTGGTGTTCGGTTGTATCATTTGCGCGTGTGTGGCTTCAAACTATCAACAAGGTGAGTTTTACTTTAAAACGTTTTCAAACTGGAATACATATATATAAATATATATATATATATATATATATATATATATATATATATATATGAGATGGATATGTGGTAGGAACGTGATGACGTGTTTATAAATGACAATATGATATATTGAGATATATGTTGTATTTATATGAACCTTATATTACACGAGTGCACCTTGGCCGGACTAAGGGCCGGCGGAGTATTGGCTGTATGTAAGTGCAACGGTGTTGGCTGTATGTAAGTTCAGCGGAGTAAATTATTTAGTTGGCTTGCAACCAACTAATTTGGTCATGTGAAGGAGGAGTTGTACACAGTGCACGAGTCTTTCTTGGTATTTAAATACTTGTTGTATATGTGTGGTTTATACAAAGGTTTACTAAACTGACAGGGATTATCTCACTAGACCGTTTAGTCTAACCCTCATTTTGTTTTCAAAAATATGTATTCCAGGTCGAGGAACGTTTAAAGGCAAGGATATAGTGTAACGTGCTTTTGAAGGCTGTTTGGGGATTTAGAAGTTTTCTCTAATCGTGTTGTACGGATAGTATTGTAAAATATGCTAGCGACAAATGCGGTTGATAGCTGACGAAGATTAGGAAATGCTTATGTCTTGTATTGTATAGTTTTGAGACTAAGGGACCGTACGTGACTTATTATGTATCTTTTGTTATGAAACTATGATATGTAAAATATGTTATTTGAGGCATGTTTGGGAACCGGGTCGTTACAGATGGTATCAGAGCCCTAGTTTAAGGGATTTAGGTATTCGGATCCATACCTAGACTTAAGCTGCATGCGAAGTAGGATGTCCCTGATATTTTAGAACCTTTGGGATGTTAAATATAAAAGGTAGAAGGAACATCATGTAAGGTAAATTCAAATTACATCTGGTCAATGTAATTTTGAGCTTATAGGTACATGTTGGAACTGGAATACCTTATTATATTGGGTATGTGTTTACATGAATATCTATATATGTTTGTGAATTGATATAGGATGGCTAACCGTTCTCGTTAGATTGGGAAAGGTGGATCATATAATCAGGATCGAAAAAATCCTAGAATGGGTAATATTAATGAAATGATCTCAAATGCTCGAGGTATGAGTCATACCCAAAGAAGGAGTTATAATAGAGTTATTATTGATATGATCATGGGATTGTCATTATGGTTAGTAATGATTTGTCGGTTATGTGATGTGAAGTGAATGATGAGGAACTTTCTTTGTGGAACAATTTAAGTGAGTTAGATGTTTAATAATTTGTGTTTAGCATTTTATGTTAAGTTAGGGGTGTAAGAAATTGATGTGATAATGGGTTTGCCATTATGTTTGGTAATAGTTTTGGATTTAAGAAACTAAGTTGTGGTAATACTATTTGAACGTGATGTTGATGTATTATTTGGTGTTCGAAAGCATCATCTATTAAATGTTTAAAGGATGTCATAAGGATTTTGCAATATGATTGTGTGGTACAGATTTCGAAAAAGGTGTAGTATGCCATGATAGATATGTTAGTTTTTGATTGGTTATCAAATTTTTCGATTATATTAAGTTATAGCATTAGATTATTTCATAAGTATTGTTGTTTGATGAGATTTATTTGGGATATTGGTGTTATGCTCTTGTTACTATAAGAATTGAAGGCTCGAGTGTTAATTTGCGACTTCTTAAGTGGGATATTCCTTTTATTATTTGATTGTGTTGCATTTTGTTAAGTATGAGTTTATTTAGTTCCAATCAAATATTGACAAAAATGTCAAGATCTAGTTGATTAATGGTGTTTAGTATTTGTTTAAGAATTTCGACTTGAAATGTTGAAATAGTCCTTGTGTGTAAAGGCATGCATTTGGTTTGGTTAACTCCATTGGGAGATTGAGAAGGGCAATGAATTATATATCATTAAGTACTGCTTGTAATGATCTTGGTTGTTTAAATAGTCGATTATATTAATTGTGGATTGTAGTGGAACCGTTTGTTTAGACTTAGTATAGTAAGCATATTGTGGTGTTGGTGCTTGATCTTGTTAAAACTTTTGATTAGGTAATGATGATTCATCCTCGGTAATTCGGTATGAGAAGATAAAGTTGATATATTGGAGTAAGTGGTTATGATGAAAGTAAGAAATTGTCGGGTGATTGATTTAAAGTTTTCGATTGTTAGCAAATTTTATATTGGAACTGTATGTTTTATGTTTTGAGAAGGCTTAGTAAAAGTGTAGGTTTGGAAGCATTTGGTGTGAAAAGATGTTGGTTCTAAATTAGCAATAGTGCAACAAATATTTTGGGTGATTGGTGAGTTTAATTAGAGTTGCGCAGCGAAAGCGTGATAACCCGTTATCATTTGTGTTGGATTTGAAAGATTGTTCAAAGTGGTAACAAAAGTTATATTATGAGAATAAAAGTGGTTGGTAGTTTAATTTGGAATGATTGTTCTAACGCTTGCAATTGTTAGCAAGTTTCATATTGAAGGTGTATGTTAGAATCTCGGGAAGGTATAGTGAAAGTGTAGAATGTGGCATTGTGTATAATTTCAATATATCTGATGCTAGATTATGCCTTTAAATGTTGAAGTTGATGCTTATGGGTAAATTTTCAATTAATCGAAATGAATTGTGTTATAGATATAGATGGGTGTGGGATTCATATTAAGTTATTTTCTTTGGCCTTGATTGAGTTTGATGTAGTAGTGAAAACTAAGTATTCGTACCTTTTTGCTCGATTGAATTCCGGGACGAAATTCCTTTAAGGGGGAGATATTGTAATAACCCGTAGTAAGTAACCTCAGTATTTTTATGTGAACATATAAGTCTAGGGGAATATTGTGTTATTTGTATAAGTCTTATTATAAGTTTGAGGGTTTAAGTGGCATTTTTGTTAGACAAGGGGGCAAATGGTCCTAGTGACCATAGTAAACCACGAGCCATCCTTTTAATTCAATTAATATCTAGATATTTTGTGTTTGTGTGTGTGTTATACGTATGAGAGAGGGGGAAAGAAATAATAGAAGAAGAGAAGGAAGAAAAGAGGAAGAAGAACAAGGGAGAAAGAGAGAGAGACGTATATAGAGAAAGAGATAGGAGATCAAGTGAAGAGGGTTTTCTTGGTTTGGTGACTAGAGTTTGTTGCCCTTGAAGTAAACTTCTTCTTCTTCCAGGTATATGATATATTCTTTGTCTTCATCTCCATCTTTAGTTTAAGGTTTGGGTACATTTGTAGTTCCATGGATAATCAATTAAAGTTTGATCAAAGTTATGGTTTAAAGATGAATTTTCATGGATGATTCCAAAAGATTTTTCAAATGGTTAATGGTGTTTAAAAAGGATGGCTTAAAGGTGTAAGAACACCCCAAGTATATGTTTTCATAAGTTGTGATTTTGGAGTTCATCCATAGCCATTCTTGATCATGGATTGGATTGAGTGCGTATGTGTATAGAGTTGTTACATGGATTCCTTCATGTTTTTTATGTTAAAAAACTCATTTTTTATGCTAAAACTTTCATAGAATGAACCTAATTAAGTGGGGGTTGAGTTGGGGTGTTAAAGGGCTAGAACAGGGGTTGTTTGATGTCCAACATAGGTCCGCGCCGATCTTGGCGCCAATGGGTCGGCGCCAAATCGGCGCCAAGCACTGTTTCAGCATTTTCTGATATTTGTTTCTTGCGTACCGGAGTCGTTTTAGAGCGTAATATAGGTGTATGGGTACTCGTTTTGAGTGTAAGATAGCATTTGAACACTTTGAACATGTTAGTTTGGGCATATAACAACTCCAAGTATTGTTTTTAATGTCGGTTGTTCGGTTTCTAGCTCGGTTGCGATTCGGGGGTGTCCGGTGAGTTGTTAAGGTTGTCAATTGTCGTAGTGAGTCTTGTATACATATAAGTATGTGGATTTCATCAATGTGTATATATTACAGTCTCGGTTGCTCCTCGTTAGTGAAGTTTGATAGTGATGTTCGGTTGTATCGTTTGCGCGTGTATGGCTTCAAACTATCAATAAGGTGAGTTTTACTTTAAAACGTTTTCAAACTGGAATACATATATATAAATATACTAGTTGTCTACCCGCGCGATGCAGCGCGGGTGAATCACAATTGTGAAGCCAATAACGCATCCGTTAATCATATTTCTTGTTTTGTACTATTCCTCCCATGTTGGAAAACTTTACTTAAAGAACAAATGAAATTACAGAATTACGTAAGACATGCCCTCCATATTACAAATAGACTATCTAAGATATGCTTCGAAAAAACCGCAAATAATAAGACGAAACCAACATTGGTCAAATAGAACAATGCAAAACAGTAGCTCCAAAACGGTAGTTGGTTAAGGACACCTGATGAACTCCATAAATCATTCTCATCTGATACCTTGTTCTAATCATCCATAACAGCAGTTGCAGCCAAAGTGAGTTTACAAACAAAGCTTCAATACAGCAACTGAAACAGGACAACGGCTTGACTGTTGGACACATATCCAACAGCTTGAACAGACAGCAGCCCTTATTCCATCTGCTGCCATTAAACTCAGAAAGCAATATAAGCTGAAAAATCCCATCCATCCCTCCTGTTAAATTTGATAAAAAGCAGCCATGTGTCATTAACATTAATTATCAAGAAAAAAGTAGGTGATTAAATAAGTTGGTTTATTTCAAATATATAGGATTAAATATTTAAATATATATTAGAGATCGGTAGTGGATTACTAACTTTCCAATAAAATATATATTATATTCTAAGTTCTATACACCTGTCAAAAATAAAATATATATTATATTCTAAGTTCAATACACCTGTCAAAAATAGATGAACTTAGGTGTATAGAAGTACAGGATAAACTCTCGTTACTCTCCATCTCATTCTCACCATCTCACACATAAAAAGCAAAAGGTGTATAAAAATACAGGATAAACTCTCATCACTTTGCCTTTCGCCTCTCAAATCTTCACTACCGCCTTTCGCCTCTTTGAGATAAACCCTACCCAAATCATCACTTTGAGATAAACCCTACCCAAATACAGGATAAACTCTCATTCTCACTATCGCCTTTCGCCTCTCAAATCTTCATGTGTCTATGTGATCGTCTCTCTCAGATTATCCATCGATTGCCATTGGTTGCCTAAATCGACTACTGGAGTCGTGTACTGGTTGTGGATTTTGCCCTAAATCGACGACTGGAAGTCTGGAGTGGTGGTTGTTGCCCTAAAACGAGTAACAGTTCTGCCCTAAATCGTATATTTTCTACTATTTGCTACCCCTAAATCGATTAATCTGACTACTCATTGCTCTCTTGTTGACTTGCTGGTTGCTGCCCACCACAGGTGTTTTCTTAATCCTCTAACTTTTAAGTTTACTTTGTTGAATTATGTATGTTGATTTTAAGTTTTTAAGTTTTCTTTCCATCTTCAAACTTACTTGTTACTTTCTTTGATTTTTAATAACAAAAGTTCATATGTTGATATTGCAAAATCGATATATGCTTCTATTGCTTCTCCATAAGCAAACAGGATGCCAAAACTTCAAAAAGTCTTTATTGCTTTTCGAATGACACTTTAAATGGCAGTACATCATGGGTCATTTCTGAATAAAAAAGCACAAAAGTTGATGCCAAGGAGAGGTGAAGTAACAGGCTGCTAGTGTAGGGATTTTGGTCCTTGGTTCAAGAAGTTTACCAAAGAAAGTGGGTATAAGGTAGTAATATGATATTTATATTGATTTAATGAATTGACTACCACAAAACTTGAACAAATGGAATGTTAACTTGAGAAAATTGATTATAATATTTAGAAGTTGGAGCTATAAAACAATTATAAAAGCTCCAAGATACTTTAAACCCCCCTGTAAATTAACAATGATTCTTCTTTTTTGTTGTTTAATACACCGATTGAACCCATAAATTCATGCTCATCTTATTAAACAAAGGTTGTTTGTTTTTATTTATTTATGATTTTGATATTTAATTAATCGCAAAAAAGGCATGATTTTAGTGAACTTTTTTGGCTTCATCTTTTTTTGTTGTTCCATCACTGTATAAACCCTAATTGGTAAATATGATGATCATCTTTTAGCTTTGTGGCTGCTTAATCTTGTACATTATGCACATATTGATGTAAAATCTCTATAAAAATAGTTGTATATCTCTATATGTTGATGGTCACATATACCTTTCAAATTCAAGAAATCATCATTACCATATATGAATGCCACTTTTTCTTCAGTCTTATTTTACTTACCATTAATTGATTTATTCTGGTTAATTATTTTGGTTGTTTAAATGTAAAAATTGTATTTTCTGGTAGAATCAGGTATTCTATTTCTTTCTTCCTTGGATAATAGAACAAGTTTGTAAATATTAAATATGTTTCATTTTTTGCTGTTAGTTTAACTGTTTAGATGATAAAAATAAGTTAGAAATATCGTGATTGTGAATTGCAAACTGTTATAATTTGGAAATAACTCAAATAAATGTAGGCAAGCCATTGTTGATAGAAATATTCATTGTATTCTTGTTATAATTTACAGTTTAGACATTCAGTTTAACAACTATTATTGATAGATATTATCTTAGAAGCTTAGTTGCATTCACTACAAAACTCAAAAGCTTTGGGCATTTGGTATTTGGCAATTGGGACTTGGGAGAACAAATGTGTAATTGGGCCAAAACACAAACATTATTATTCACAAAATAGCCCAAACAATATTACACAACAAAATAGCAAAATTTAAACTTAATAAATATATAAAGATGCATATATGTTCTCAATGTCATTACCAAAATACATAAAAAGAATATAATAACAATAATCCACTCATATTTTTGTGAATGTGATCATAAAATTACAAAAAACCATGATAACACTAATAAGCTTGATCAATCACATTTTTTTATCTCATCAAGACCCTAATGTTGGCTGCTTCCGGCATCTGTGGTTCGAACTTGTAACTTGTTAAGTCCGTAGACCTCAAAACATTCACTGAAAATAATTAAATATACATTTTCAATAATATAATAATATGTAAATAATAAAATAGAATATTGATTATTGAAATAAATTATAACGTACTTGAAGGCAAATGGATAAGTTTCACGTGGGATACATATATTATGGATTTATTTGCAATTGCACGAGCTACCCTCACAGGAAACATTGGTCGAACATCATACAAGCGCAACTTTATAATGCTTCCCCTATATAATAGGAATGTTAGTGATTATAATATTTTGTTAATAATTATAATAATACACACTTACGTTACATCTTGCAGAAACAGTTCACACGAACCAAGTTGGAAAACGTTTTCATTTCTGAAATAGGTTCTTCGTCCTCCCATGATGATTTTTCCAACAACATCTAAAATAAGGATATTTATATTTTAAAATTAGATGTATATTATAAAATCTATATTTAATAGTATATAAAAAATATAAATGTAATGAATAACTTAAATGTACCGATCATCATTTTTTTAGTAGTACGATCTTCAACAAGGTCTCTTATCGAGGGCACCAATGGGTAGAACGCAATCAAGAGTCTGAGAATGGGATTCCCATTGAGTTAGGTTGTTCTTGTAAGGAAGATTTAGCTGCTGCTCATAAGCATTGTGCTGAAGCTTGGTTCAAGATCAAGGGTAACAAGTAAGTTTATTTTTTAATCTTTCAAGATTCCCACTGGTTTCGAGCTCTAGTTTTATAGATATTTTTATTATAAACTGTTGGTTGATTTGTTGGTTTAAATGAAGTTGGGTTTTCTTTACACTATCGAAGTTTCTTTCATGTATGGTTAACAGATTTTCGTGGACTTGGTGTATAAAGTTACACAAACCATGTATGGCTATATCTATATTACTCGACATCAGTAATATGATTATTGTTAGCCTTGTTCTTGCCATCTTTCAATCTTAAATGACAGATTACTTATTTGGTGCACCGCCTGTTAATATTTCCAATTCTTTTAAATTCCCTTTGTGTTAGTAAAGATGAGTGATTTGTTCATGCAGGTTGCTGATGTGAAGAAAAATATAGAATCTGTTCAGGGACCAAATGTTTATCCAGCTGCACAACAGATGCTCATTTATCAGGGTAAAGTGCTAAAAGATGGCACCCCCTTGGAAGAAAACAAAGTTTATGAAAATAGTTTTATCGTCATCATGTTATCAAAGGTAATAGTTAGCTTTTCAAGTGTCTTGTGACACTGTTATTTTACAATTTCTAGGATGGCAGCCATTCTGGTGCTTTATTGCACAAACTTATACAGGGAACCCACCCATACATAATAATATAGACACCTTTATGTTACAATGCATCTGAGGATGCTTAGTTTCTATTGGATGGTTCTTAGAAACACGGTTTGCAGGCATGTTTTAACCAAAGTACTGTTGTTTACAGAACTATAAAATAGTGTTCTAAAATAGTGTTAAGTGGAGCTAGGTGATCCAGTTTCTGGGTGCAATGTTGACAACAAATAGGAGTAAAAAATGTTGAGAACCATGTTTTCCATAGTTTCTGGGTGCAATGTTGACAACAAATAGGATAAAAAATGATTAAAATGAGGACTGGATACTTCATATGGGGAGTCAACACTTTAAAACCACATAAATCACATAAATGGAAACATGTTTACACAAATATCAGCAAAATGGAGAAGGGGTGAAGGGGGCGTCGTACCTTAGTACACAGAGCAAAATGGAGATGAAGCAAAATGGAGAGCTTCAATGCTGAGGTTTTCTTTGTTACCTACCTACAAGAAGAATTTGTTTTTTAAAAAGTATGTAAAAATTTGTTGTTAAAGAAACCATTCCATATGTTATATCTGTTGTTAAATTATGTGGTTTCTTACCTTACAGATGAAGCAAAATGGAGTTGGTGCTTTGTTTGGAGCTTGCAAGTGATGAGAGCTTGTTATATACTACAAACCTTTATAAAACCAGGGTTTTTTTTTATGGGAGCAAGGTTTATAAACCATCGGTTTTTCTATGGGAGCAAGGTTTATAAACAGGTTTTTTTTTTAGAATCTGAGGTTTGCTTGTTATATTGAACAAAGACATCCGCCAAATATCAATAGAAAATCTTGAGAAGCTGTCATTTTTGCAGATTGGAGCTGAAAAAGGTGGAAAAGACTTTTTCTTGTTAAAGAGAGACACTGTAGCATCTACTTTGGTGGTGGCTGCAAGGTTAAACAAAGAAGGTTTTGGTACATTTGACTTTTTTATAAGAAAGATAAGTCTGAAAATTTCTTCAATTGATTGTTGGTTGTACGAAGTAGTCAAGATAAAACAAATGCTTCAAGAAGTTGTACCTCACACTTAAAAAGTTGTAAATTCATAGTTTTTTTGAATGTATGCATAAAATGATTGTACCATGTGCTTTGTGGGTAGTAATTAAGAGTTTTTGCATGAATGCATTATAAGGTAGTAATAGATATATGTGAGATGGATATGTGGTAGGAACGTGATGACGTGTTTATAAATGACAATATGATATATTGAGATATATGTTGTATTTATATGAACCTTATACTACACGAGTGCACCTTGGCCGGACTAAGGGCCGACAGAGTATTGGCTATATGTAAGTGCAGCGGAGTAAATTGATTAGTTGGCTTGCAACCAACTAATTTGGCCATGTGAAGGAGGAGTTGTACACAGTGCACGAGTCTTGCTTGGTATTTAAATACTTGTTGTATATGTGTGGTTTATACAAAGGTTTACTAAACTGACAGGGATTATCTCACTAGACCGTTTGGTCTAACCCTCATTTTGTTTTCAAAAATATGTATTCCAAGTCGAGGAACGTTTAAAGGCAAGGATAAAGTGTAACGTGCTTTTGAAGGCTGTTTGGGGATTTAGAAGTTTTCCCTAATCGTGTTGTATGGATAGTATTGTAAAATATGCTAGCGAAAAATGCGGTTGATAGCTGACGAAGATTAGGAAATGCTTATGTCTTGTATTGTATAGTTTTGAGACTAAGGGACCGTACGTGACTTATTATGTATCTTTTGTTATGAAACTATGATATGTAAAATATGTTATTTGAGGCATGTTTGGGAACCGGGTCGTTACACTATGCACGA
Source organism: Saussurea involucrata (assembly GCA_033807775.1). Lineage (NCBI taxonomy): Eukaryota > Viridiplantae > Streptophyta > Magnoliopsida > Asterales > Asteraceae > Saussurea > Saussurea involucrata. Next base: position 168,268,519 of record CM066322.1, read on the forward strand.
TAACACCATGTCAAGTTCGAGAGAAACCTAAAATTGAATCGAGTTCCAAAGTTCGTTTGAACAAAAGGTCAAGGTATTTCTTTCGAATCTGGACTGATTGATTTATATAAATGATTTTCTCGATTTGAACTAAAGAATTATGAGTACGGTACATTTATATATCTGGGTTGCGTTTCTCCGTCAATTACCACATATACCATCTTTAAATAATTAATCCAAACCGGTCATCCAAATAGCACACTTGATTAGTGTCGATTGGTTTAACATTACCGATTAGTCTTTAGTGACCTTCGATCACCAATACAACTGACACCTAACAACAAATCTACATGGCAATCAAATAGAACCATGAATTAATGACGAACTTATAAAAGTCCTTACCACTACATATGGATTTATTCCTGAGAGTTTCACATTGCACCACCCAAAATTCCAAGTTTGTTGGTAATCTATATCTATATCATCATTTATATACTTAAAAGGAATAACCACACCATTTGACGTGGCACAATCATCAAGCATGAAATTTGTTTATAAATTTTCTGGGTTTTTTGAATTTTATAAAATATTAATATTTTAAAGACTATTGTGCCCTTATGTGAAGGATATATGTTTCATTTTCAACTGGTTCTTTTAGTAATTTGACTAGAGATTTAACCGCTAGACTCTCCATCTTCTCCCGCCCCTCTATCTTACTTTCTCACCTCAATTCATCGGCAAAAATGCTTGGGTCATAAATCATACACAAGGATGTATTCAGTTGCTGGAAACTTTACTTTCAATTACTGGAAACTTTACTGCCTCGAGCATTGTATTCATGTCTGTATCTCTTTCTCCCCTAAATCTTCAAGCAATTGAATTAGTTGTACATCAATTCTTTCTATGATTCATCTCCATCTGCGCTGTTTATACCTATCTCACTATCTCCATCTCCCAATCTGTTCTTACTTCATAAATTATGGTAGGCCTTGTGATTTAAGGGTTTAAGGAGCGGACAAAAATGGAGCAGACAAATTCTTATAATAACAAAAATGGATTGAAGATTGGCACCAAGTATAATTTCCAAATGAATTTTATGTGCGTGTGTGTGTATATATATATATATATTCATCTTTGTGATTAGATACCTAAGATTCAATTATGTTGGTATTCTAACATATTACAAATGATATTGTGGTTTATATTATGCTGGTGATGATGTTGTTGAGTTTCTTTAAACCCTTGATGGTATGGTAGCTTTGATTGTCCCCAAGGTCAATAAACACCGGTTGTCTTCTTTTAGTTTCATAGTAATTCTATATAAAGTGGATAATTGATCTAATACTAATATTTTGTGTGGTAATTGAATCAGGAAATTGTTATAGGAAGGCATGTTAAGTGTCTTTTAAAACATCCATCAACCGAAGTAAGAAGTTTGTTGAAGCATCTGGTAAGCCTATACAAAGTCTGAAAATTTTGGGAATCAAACGGATGCAAAATGTACCAAGGAGTGCTCAAAGCGGCAATCACCATTTTAGAGAGTAATGTAACCCACACACGTGATATTTTTGTAAATTCACCATCACGGTGATTTTTAAGTATTCTTAGCTTCTTCACATTTTAAATTGCGTATTTTAAGGTCTGACTGAGGATAAAAACACAAATCAAAAGTCAAGCTGCTTATTGTTTAGCATCATTGACCGAGGGTAAAAACACAAACCAAATGTTGATCACTGGGTAGTTTAATGGGATTAAACAATTTTTGTGAAGTTCCTAGACATAAAAATCGAGCAGTTTAGAATCGTGTTTTTGATAATCTAATAAAACATATAAGTTTCATGGACATCAAAAGTCAAGTTGCTTAGAGATAATGTTTAAGTTAGGTGAAGGTGAAGAGGGTAATAAAATTATATGTTTAGCATCGTTTTCTTGATAATCTTAATGATCTTGATACAAATTTGAGGTTGTAGGAAGGAACTTAAATCGAATGAATTATACAACTTGTGCAGGTTTTGGAAATGTTTGAGGAGTTGTATCGTGAGTTCTCTACAACTTTAGTGGACCTAGATCAAACAACAACTTATATGAAATGGATTACAACGATTCCAATTATAAGGTTAATGAATCTAAGGGTCGTTTACCTAATCACTTACCAGTTAAGTGTTTACCGGAAAAATTCAACTTTGTCACTTACTTATTGGGTAAGATTTTAGTCTATCAAAATGGCATCGCATGCAGCAATTTACCCGGTAAGCGATAATCGTAGTAAGAGTCGTCACACTCACTTATCGGGCAAGACTCTTGGTTCTTGCCGTATTCATCCGGTAAGGTAAGATGACTTGGTAACCACTTACCCGATAAGTGTTTGGTGAACGGCCCCTAAGCTTTTGTTGGTTGTGTACAGGTCCAAAGTAAGTCACTACTATCCATATATGGTGTTCATGTTCTCAATATTTACCCATGCGATTGCCATCAAGAAAGCAAACCATGAATAGTTGTTGGTCAAGATCAAATGTAGTCTAACCATATTATGTGATGCCAAGAACCTCGTCATGGCCATTTACATGACGAGAACAAAGTACCCTGCACCCCATTAGCCAACAACATTATCTTTAAGACCATTGCACTACGATTAAACCCTGATACAACACCTTGAAATCAAAGGACCTTGAAGGCAAAGGAAAGAACTAAGAGGGACACTGGTTACGTTGTTATTTAAACTTACCGTATATATTTATTTGTATAGTAGTCTTATTTTTGTTTTGCTATTAGATTCAAACCTTTGGGAAAACTATTTTGTTCCAAGTAGAATGAATAAAAAATTTCATGAAGAAACTACTTCCATTTAGTTAATTTAGTTTTTTAGTAGACGAAGGTTATTGCTTATTTCACAGTCGAATGTAACTTTTGGTAGACGATGTCATAAAATTGTTAAATTTATTTCACTTAATATATTTTTATTTATGATACTTTTTCTCAATTCGTAATTGATTCCAAGTTCTTCCCAAAGTAGGAGAATTCAGAGTCATTGCTTCCAAGTTTAAAATATTGTGCAGTCTTTCAACTAAAATATAAATTGAAATTACTTATGAAAAATGATTTCTATTCAATTTGGACATATCAACTATTGACTTACATTGCATTTTGTTACGTGTTAATTAACAAATTATGTTTTATATTAACTTTATTACATGGTTTCAATAAAAACATTTCGTCACCGCGCAACGTGCGGTGTGACTCACTAGTTTATTTAATAAAAATAAAATAACCATTGTTATAAAATAGTGTTTACTGGTTTAAAATTTTAGTGAGTGTTGAATTTGTTGAATTATAATTTAACTAAGTATACAAACTTTATTGATTAAAACCAATGAAAAAAATAGAAAATGAAAAGTTGTAATCAATTAATGCAGCATTTTATTTATAAAAAAATCAAAAATCTCATAAAATTCTAAAGCCTCAATAGAGGCATCTTCTTAACTCTCTCTCCTACATTCTCCTTATCTATACTACATATATAAGCATTTAGACATAAAGTCTTAATTACTACATTTGATGCACCATGTACAACTATTTTATGCACACAATTCAAAAATCTCTTAATTACAACTTACAATGCATTATGTACAAGTTGAAAGACTTTTTGTTTAACCCTTCCCTCTTCACGTCTCAACCCATACATCTGAGTACCACACGCTCTCTTCTTCTGCTCTCCACGACTCAGACCACTCTGAGAGTACGAACTCAGCCATACTGAAATCAAAGATTTCTTTACTTCCTTCTACCTGCTACTACTGGATGGCTCCAAGACTTCATGTTGCATATAAATCGTTCTTTTCATCCCTAATATCTCATCTGACTGTTTGATTTTGATTTGAAGAAACCTACATCACTTCGCCTCTCCGATTTTGATTCAGGTACGTACTAAAACCCCTAAACTCTTGGTTTCATCCATTTAATAAATGTCCCTGTGCTTTCATCCTCTGATTTTAACTGTTTTTGATCGGGTGTACATCATATTCTATCATTGTTATGTTTAAACAAGCACTTAAATTTTGAAATTTAGAGAAAATGTAGCTATGTTTTTTTTCTGAAAAGCAAGGGTGCTGGTTTGAAGCTTAAGAACTTGACTGTTGTTTGTAGTTAATTTCTAATCTGTTAGTCAGACACTCTTCATTCCTAATCTGCTATATTTCTTGAACTCATCTTTTAGTTTTTTTAATTTTAAACCCTTTTGTGATATTGTATATGACGTCCACATAAATGATTCCTGTTGTACATATTTGGTTTCGTTTTCTAAGCAAGTATGGACAGGATAGGCGACAATTCATTTTTATCTGGGGTTCTTCATAAACAAAAGCAATAAATAAGTTAAAAAGCTATTAGATCACAATGGAAGATTTCTGCTACCTGCTGCTTTCTCCCTTAAAAGGTAATCGATCTTTTGGTTATCTTGAAATTGACAGAAGTTACGAACCCATGAAGAAGTATCAAGGAACATTTGGCATCCATCTCACTCGAGGTTTGTACCTTGTCTTTTATCGTTGCATAATGAGGTAATGAAATCTTTCTAATTTTGGGTTTGAGTCGACTTTATTTTGTCAATGTTTGTTCACCCTGTTGAAACCGTGTAATCTGTGGTATGATATAATGTTATGGAGATCTAAATTTTTGCTAAGGATTGCTTTCTGAGATTTATCATCAAAAGTTAAGGCGGCGATCTCAGATTGTACGAGCTTGCACTCTGCACCTACTAACACATATCTCTTACAAATCACAACTACACCAAAATGATTGACGACACTAACATCACCAACAAATCAAGTCGTTGATTTAATATTATTAACTATTATGTTGAGTTTTAGATTTCAAATGGAATGTACATGGATCCGTGTACTACTTGCTTCTTAGGAGATTACTAACACCAAAAAGGGGACTTTTGGTGATAGCTTCCTTATGGCTTCTCTGTGATTAAGATACTTGTGGAGTGAAAAAGAGCAACAAAAAATGAAAGGTAACATGAAATGGAAAGAAAGAAAGAAACATAAATCAATCTTTCAATATTTGTAGAACTACGCCTTTTGAACTAAAGTGATCATTAATAGTTAAAGTAAAATGGGAAGGGTATAATACGCTGTTATAAGAGGCATTTTGACAGTGAAATTCTAGGAGTTTGTGTACGTTGGTAGCTCAAAATAGCCAGACGGGGGCGATGGAGGAGTACCAGGAAAGCTTAGTTCCAAACTTATAACGAAGATGATATTTGCTTATTTGGCTGATTTCATGATAATGTGAAGTTTAGCAACTAAAGAAATGAGATTGGTTGATAGAAGTTGACTGTTTGGCAATAACATTCTTTGTTGCCTTTACGTTTGCATTAATTCTGATTTATTTCGCGACTATGGTTATGATCTTAAAAATTGTATCTGCAACCCCTACAGTAGCCCCCACCTGACTGATTGTTGTTCCCCTGTTTCCATTGATTGCAAATGCAATTTGGAAGGAGATTTTTTGTTCATGTGCTTTTGTGTTTGTTTGTATTATTTCTATATAGCATGAAGCTTACTTGATGTACTGTTATACAAGATCCCACCTTTTTATTAAGGACTCTTTGCAGCAGTGATCTTTGGTAAGTGTTGTTCTCTACTCTAAATTGATGTTGTATGCTGGAATGTGATGATGCTAAAATCATAGGATCAATTATCCCCAATTGACCAAGCAATCTGATGGTTTGGCCTTGCTGCTGCCATCATCCTTTTACAAGCCAAGACGAAGAGGAGTCCGGCCTTGCTGCTGCCTAAGGATTGGTAAACAAGGTATCATGATTTATACTTTCTTTAAAACTGTGGTCTTCTTGAAAAAACGTGGTGGTTATGATTAATTTGTTATAGTGTTACAATTTTTCATGGAGCTCACAATCAAGTTGTTGTGTGAGCCTACTTTTTCAAGCTTAATAAAACAGTTTAACCCCTAAAACCTTTAAGACCAAGTCAAGTTTAATCTCCAAGAACCTGAGCTTGCAGATGTAGTATTTTTATTCCTAATGTTATGAGAATCTAGACAAGTCGTTATCATTGCAAAAGAATTTGGTGCCATCATGGAAATTGAATGTTTTCCCCTGAAGTCTTTACAGGAATTTGTCCGTGGAGTTTTGTACTATCCATGATGAACCATAATCAGGTGTCATTTCAAGTTGCATGTGCATTGAACTAAACATTTTTTAATGGAAAGTTTTATTTAGAACATATAGAACTTAAAAGAAAGTGAATGGTTATAACAGCAAGCTATTAAATTTTGTTTTTCTGCTCCTAAAAGGAAATGTACCTCCCATTCTTCTTCTATCTCCAACTCTCTCCTGTGTTGAATTCAAATTTTGAATCACATTTTGGATTCAAGGTACAAATTTTGAATCTCTTGTGTTACCCCTTCTTATTCATAAGATCACCTTTACATATTTAGATTTATGTATTCGATGTAGCTTTTCATCGTTCAAGGACGATTTTTTGTTCTACGGCAAGAACGCCCGATTTGGTACTCCTAGAAATGCCATTCACAGATTCAAATTTCAAAATTTTACATTGTGATTCCGTCTCTTTAATCTGCTACTCACCTGTCTATATTTGTAAACTCCATTTTCTTTCATTAATTTAGACACTCATTTTTCACCATGTTGAGTGTTGAGTGGAAGATAAAAGAATTACTCTTTTTTTTGCTTTGCTACCATAAAAATGTTGTTAATATACTAATTCTTCTTTGATTCCCTAAAATGAAAATGTTGTAAACAACGTTGCTGTAAACATTTGTTTTTTTTTGTTTTTTTTTGTTGCTGTTATGTTATATATAAATATGTTTAATGTTAGATTATTTGTCGTTGTAGTTGATGTTTTTTTGTTAAAGGTTCATTTTTGTTGGAGATCTATATTCTAATCAAAGTTTGTCTTGCTAAATATGGTATTGGCTTGTATAGTTTTTTTGGCATTGCTTTATCGCATTTTCAAATTCATTGCCTTTAAGTTAGAATAAATTATATCTGCAATAGAGTTGCTCTCTTTGTTGTTGAGATCTTAATAAATAAGGAAAGAGGTTCATATGTGATCTCTTATGTGTTTTTAACATGTCTCTTTTTTTCTGAATTGCATTTTTGAAACACTAAGGAATGAGATAAACAATACCGAAAGCATCAACTCACCACCCTCAATCAGGGATGGGCCTCAAGAGGTGTCAACGATGGCATGTGCTACCGTATTGTTTCTCAGGTTGAATGAGCTTGCTAATTTGAATATAGTGCTTATTGTGCCATGTTTATTTTTGAATCAGAATCAACTCTCCATTTGGTTTTGAGGCTAAGAGGTGGAATCATTGAACCCTCTTTGATGGCCTTGGCTAGGAAGTACAATCAAGATAAGACCATTTGCCGCAAGTAAGTTGACTTCTTTTTTGTTCTATATACTGTAGATTCACATTATGATGTTTTTATACCCAGCGGCAAAGTAGTGTCTTTATACAAATTTCAAAAGAGTTGTATCACAAAATCCAAATTTGTCCACGAAAACTATCTTTTAATTTCTCCTATAGTATAAGTAAAACTCGTGGTGGGCCAAGTAGCTTTTGGTCTTTTGGTTTTCTATAATAGAAATGTGCTACCATTGCTTCTATTTTTTGTTTAGGGCAATTCATTTCGTCTTAAACAGTCCCCCAATTATTATTATGTATTTGTTTCATTTGGGTGCGTTTGGTATGTGGGACAAGACCATGTTCGGTGCTAAACAGTCCCCCAATTACTAGGGCAATTCATCTCGTCTTAAACAGTCCCCCAATTACTCGGGTAAGATGCTTGGTCTTTGCCATATTCATCCGGTAAGCTAATGTGACTTGGTAAGCACTTACCCGAGTAAGCGTTTTGTAAACGGCCCCTAAGTTATTGTTTTAGAGTTGTGATTCACCCGCGCTGCATCGCGCGGGTAAACTGCTAGTATATATATATATATATATATATATATATATTGATGATTGTTAACCTAATAAGAAAAATAAGAAAATTAAATAAGAAAAGTAGACTATTAAAAAAAATATTAGTTGATTGTTATCTTACTAAATAAAAGGTTTTGATTAGTAAGCAATTGTTAGATTAATAATAACACACCTTTAAAATAAATATTGATTTATAATCATTGTTAACTTCCTAACAAAAAAAAGGTACTCTAATAAAATAAATATTCAAATATAATGATTTATATATATTGATTTAAGTTCATAAATATTTATAGGTTTAATAAATTTATTTAATAAAAATAAAATAACCATTGTTATAAAATAGTGTTTATTGGTTTAAAATTTTAGTGAGTGTTGAATTTGTTGAATTATAATTTAACTAAGTATACAAAATTTATTGATTAAAACCAATGAAAAAAATAGAAAATGAAAAGTTGTAATCAATTAATGCAACATTTTATTTTAAAAAAATCAAAAATCTCACAAAATTTTACAGCCTTAATAGAGGTCCCTCCTTAACTCTGTCTCCTACATTCTCTTTTATATATATATATATATATATATATATAATAAATGAGTAACTAGCATGTCACGTGTCGTCTTCTGGTGAGCCGACTTCATTGTTTTTCCGCCTAAACATGTATCTTGACGCATTTACATTATAAGTTCAATTATCACACCAACATTCACTCCTCCTTAAATCTCTCCTTACTTCAATTTTTAATATTTACACTTTACATTTACTACTCTTATAATTACCTATGTAGTTACTTTTAATCCCTTACTTTTTTATTTTTTAATTTAGACTCTTATCATATAAACATAAATAATGCATATGAACTAAAATGCATTAAAAACATTTTTATGTTTTACAAATTATACCATTGTAATCGTTTCGTCAATATCTTCGAAATGAGCTCAATATTGAATATTTTTGTGTTTAATTATATTATTAAATATCATAAATATATACAAATTAATGTGTCGTGATTAGGGTTAACTTCATTTTGACTGATATTGAATATTTTAGATACATATGTACATATCCATACTTATAATAAATTCAAAAAAAATTCCCTAATCCCAAAAATACGGGATTTACTTCTAAGTTTAAATTCAAATTATTGATATAGCTTGATTTTTTAAATTCAATTTTATTATAGAGTTAACTTCATTTTGACTAATTAATGTTAATTATTCAGTTCTAATTCAAAAAAATTTACCCTTATTTCATCCCAAAATAAACTTATTTTACCCATAATAAACGTATATCCTAAAAGTAATCTTATTTTACCCCTAATAAAATTGAACTCGTCTCCTTCTCTGCTCTCGTGTCCTTCTCTGTTGCAAATTAATTGATCAATTTGTCTCTCCTCTCATCACCTGCTTCGTGCTCCTCTCACAGGTACAATCAAATTGAGTCCTCAAATTTTGTGAAGATTCCTAATTGGAAAGTTAAATTTTGATATATATATCTATACTACCTTAATAACCATATACATCTTTTTCTTAATTACAAATTATAATGCATGGAGTACTGCTGTTTTATGCTTAATACAACAAAAGTCTTTAAAGACAACTTGATATGCATAACTTACAATCATTTTATGCAAGGAATTCAAAAAACTATGAATTACATGTTATCATGCATAAGGTACAAGTGAAGATTGCATGACCCTTTATATTTGTAAGGGTCACTTTTGGCTCCTGCAACTTTTACTTTCCCCCATTCAATTTCAAAATTCAAATGAAACATTCTCCAAATGTTAGTGCGTAAATGTTATTGTACCAAGTAGAGGGACTAGTTTTGTAATAGGGCTATTCTATACCCTAGGTATATATAGTTTGCTAATTTCCCCTTTGGGAAATTAGGTCATCCATCACACACTAGCCACACACACTCAAGAGAGAGTTCTTCATTGTAATTGTGAGCTATTGATTCTTAATGATATAGAGATGCCTTCTTTGATGTTTATTCATTGATTACTTGTTATGGGATCACAATTGGTATCAGAGCTTGTAAATCATTGATTTGATTAGGATTGAGTGAGTTATTTCCATTTTTGAGTGTTCTTAATTTTCTTCAATTTTTGATTGATTTTAGCCATTAGAGTTCTTCTAATGGATTGGAATTGATCAAGGATTGTTTCTAGGATAGTCCTGTGTGTTTTATTCCGCAAAAACACAAGGATCGAAGCTCAGATTGGATATTTTTCTTCATTTTCGCACTTTAACTTTCTGCACACTGTTTTGGATCAAAAACCCATCTTCTGTTAGTTTTTGGTCAAAACTTGAAGTTCTAAAGTTGTTTAGAATAGCCTCACGAACCAACCCACCAATTTTTAGCCTAATCCGATCTGTTTTGAAGATTCGACCTTGAATCTTCATACATATCGCAATCCACTAACCTTCATCAATATCGCAATCATCTATTGCGACTTGGCGTCCATATCACAATCGTTTATTGCGACTTGCCCCTAATCGCAATCCATTACACGTTGAACAGTACCAAATTGCAACCTTCAGTTGCGACTCGGGTGAACTTTTACCTATTGCGATTTCAGTAATTGCGACTTCAGTTATTGCGATTTCAGTAATTGCGACTTCAGTTATTGCGACTTCAGTTATTGCGATTTCAGTTATTGCGACTTCAGTTATTGTGACTTCAGTTATTGCGATTTCAGTTATTGCGACTTCAGTTATTGCGACTTCAGCTGTTGCGACTTCAGTGCAATTGCGACTTGGTTTGGGTTGCGACTTTGAGTGTGTTGAGACATAAACTTGAAACTTAAAAGTAACTCCTAATCAGATTAATCAGATTTTAACGATCAACAACAAGTAATCCAAAATGACTGCCAGAGATATGTTGACTATTGGTTCAAAAGATAAACCACCTGTTCTTTTCACGAAAGACTTTAAAATTTGGAAAGACAGATTTCTTGACTATGTTGAACGACAAGAAAATGGAGCTCTTATCCATGACTCCTTGATGAACGGGGTTCTAGGAGAGGTTCGTGAAGAAGACCCATATGGTAACAACGTAGTTATTCAGCCAAAGGACTTCACTGGTGACAATTTGTTGAGATACAAAGCCAATAAAGCGGCTAGGTCATTCGTTATGCAAGCCTTAACCAACGACATCTATCGAAAGGTTGACAGTTTGAGTGAAACAGGTAAAGGTATGTTTGATGAACTTATCAAATTATACAAAGGGTCAGAAGTGGAAAATCAGCTGAGAGTCTCAAATGTCTTCAACACGTATGAGAATTTCAAGCAAAAAGAGGGTGAGAGTTTAGATAAAGCATATGATCGTTTCACAACTATCCTAAATGATCTCAACAGTTACAAGGTATCAAAATCCATCATGGAGACTAATGTGAAGTTCTTGAACGTGCTTCAGCCCGAGTGGAAGAAGTATGCTCATAGAATGAAACAGAATTCTCAACTAGATTCTCTTCCGTTACAACAAATGTTTGAAACCTTAAAGCAAGATGAGGATGATGCTGCGCTGAAAAGGAAGAAGTTGATGAAAAACGAGAAGAATGGTAAGAGGGAAAAATAAACCTTGAAACGGAGTCAATTTAAACCTTGAAATTTCCACCAGTTATGATCAAAACTTTCAAACTTATATAACCTGAGGATCAAATGTAAGGTTCTTATATACAACTGACATTACTTAAATAACTTATTGATCTAATCACCTCATAACAATCAGATTAATCGAATTATCTAAACAACTGTCCCAAGGACTTCAAAGAATAGCTAGATCCTTTGTTATCTCTAAGTCTGAATCTCTCCAAAAGTTCTCTTCTCTCGTTCCCGCTACTTCCCGGAGCTTGTACCTGGTAAGAAGATTCAACTTGAAACATTAGGCTTTCGCCTAGTGAGAATACTCAAATCAAAATAAAATTTAATAATTAAAACATGAACAGATAACTCAAACATGTTCTCACCCATCTTACCGTACGACAACTCCTTTCCAAATCGGGGAATCTACCCCACTCCCATTCCTACGACTAACTCATTTAATTGTAACAACAAAATAAGAGTTAACTCTGAATCACTCCAGATTCACAATCAAAATTTACACACAAGAAATTACAAGTCAAAACTTGCCTATTTCTTAATCAGGAAGGAGAGATTACAAATTACTTTATGCCTATCTCTAATCTTCCTCTCATCACTGGGAAATCTCCGATCTTCCCGATAATAATGGAAATCTCTGATCTTCCATAAATCGAAATGGGAATTACAAATCAAAATCTGCCTATTCCACATTCCACCTCTGCATCAATGGTCCCAATGGGATTATAATATCGCGATACTCAATCGGGACTCACGATGGTTCGAGGTTCACCCAATTACTAAAATTACACCCCTTTGGTCTATGGCGAGTAATCGGTTCCCATCATACCGTACCCAAGTGCCCTCGGTGACCGGGTGCCTATTTTAGTAAAAGCACATAATCACATAATATAATACAATCGATACTACTATATGCGTCCAGCATAGAATTTATCATTTCTCTGAATATATTATATATATAAAATAAAGAATATTATTACTCCACATCTCAATCTCTTTATTACCCCTTCTCTGAAATCTGATATGAGGATCATCATCTCAATAGTTATTTATATTTTCGAACTCATAGATAGGCCTTTATAATATATCTCAATTTGGCTTCTCAATCACATTTAGAGTTCATAATCATCTAACATATTGCATATAACCGATAATCCTGCTCATTATAAGGAATATGAATAATTCCTGTTCATCAACTTCTTAACTATCCCCTCATTGTAATTTAACACGAGAGTTAATATATATATATCAGTTGTTAATCTATATTTTTTGAACTCATGGATGGATCTTTATAGTTTATCTCAATAAAGCTTCAAATCATAATTAGAGTTCATAACCATATAGCAAAATGCATATAGTAGATAATCCATCTTAGCATATAAGAATAATAATAAATATTAGCTCATCAACTTTATAGCTAACTCATCATAGAAGTTTTAGCATGAAAATCAACATAGCACAACTTTTAATTGCTCTCTTGGCTTATCTCGGATTTTAATCAAGTCCATATAAAACATATTCATGCATACATATAAAACGTCTAATCCAATATTAATTACTGAATTTTAAAGAGAGTTGAATAAACTCACCTGATGCGTTATCACTCCTTTTAGTCCTTTTTAACTCGTAAGGCTCCTTTCTTCACTACCACAACTTACTGTATTATTCAGTTTACATATACTGATATTAATTTTCCAAAACAGAGCCCTCTACAACTGAAAATCCTTAATTTCTAAAAATTACATCTCAAGTCGCAATAGACTGAAGTCGCAGTCCACTGTTGCGATCCCAAATCCAAATCGCAGTGAACTGGAGTCGCAGTCCTCTATTGCGATTCCAATTCCAAGTCGCAACCAACTGTTGCGACTACAGTACCAAGTCGCAACTGCCTATTGCGATTTCAACCCAAGTCGCAACCAACTGTTGCGATTCCAAAGACAAGTCGCAATGGTCTACTTCGACTCCAACTCCAAGTCGCAATTGCCCATTGCGACAATCATGAATGTCGCAACTCAAAGTTGCGACTTCGATGATATTCATCCAAATCTCAGTCCACTAAAACATTCTAAAACCCAGAATTTGCAGTTTTACTCTATGTTTGTTTATGCCAATTTGCAGGTATGTTTAATACACTTATCTTAACATATCTCAAAAACTCAGATTCTTATAATCATCATAATTTACCCAAAACCCATCAAAATCTTCTAAAAACACTCTTACTACTAAGATGAAGAATTTAAATGAGATGTTTACCTTATGATTCTTCAAACCAACAACAGATTGAATGAATTCCTGCTATTCCTTCTTCTTGAATTCTCTATCTCGATGCTTTTCTCTCTCTCGGTTTCTCAAAACCGTAACACACACAAAAACACAACACACTCTCACACACTTAGTCTATAAAGACTCACACTATGACACCTCAACCTTAATTAAACATGAGTCATTAGGATATTACCAAACAAACCCCCAACTTTAAAGAATTAACAATACAACCCTCACATTGAAAGTTTACTTAAACCTCAACTTTTAAACAATTACAAACTTAACCCCAAGTTAATTTATAATTCACAAAATAATACAACGGAAATTCGGGATGTTACAATACTCCCCAACTTGAAAATGATTTCGTCCCCGAAATCAAAGCTAGGTAAACAAATGATGCTACCTACTTCTCATACTCTCTTTGGACTCTAGAGTTACATTAGTACCTCTATGGTGTTTCCACTGTACTTTCAACATAGCTGTCTCATTACCACTACGTAGCTTTCTAACTGATCTTTCCGAAAATTTTCCTCTAGTTCTTCCACACCGCATCATCATTACAACTCACTCTCCAGGCCTTAAAATAACATTAACATGTACTACCTAAATACGTACACTATAAATTAAGCATACATGTTACTATTAAATACTTCAACAACCACGACAGTCCATTATTACTTCCATGACTTACACATTTCTTCAATATAGAATGCTATTACTTCCTTACATCACTATCTCATCGTACAACCCCAATACAACCACACACCAAAGTATTGAACATCAGAAGTAATAACTCTTATTGAACTTTGCAATGTAATTACATTTTTAAATCCAATCTCTCTATCCTTGTTTCCCCACGTTAGTATGGAATACTATTTTTTTTTCAAGTATTAACTGTCTCTTTCCCCCAACTTTCCACATACCGATAGTATTTTCTCCTTACAAAACATAATTAAACAATTTCACCAAGATCTCTAACTTCAAATATTCAACCAAGTTATTTTGAAATGACATTACCGATCGAAGTTATTACCATTCTTAGATCTTTAACTAATAATTTCTCGTACAATTCTTTCACACATAAGGAGCAATTTATATTCCTTAACAATCTTGCCTTCGCTACACCACATTGACCTACATCCTCATCATCTTTATTAAACTTCCAGTGATTCAAATTACAACTTAACTGGCAACTCATACCATCAAATTTCTTTGGATAAACATTCACCACTGCTCCGACATTCTATTTCAATATAAGCCATATTACCCAGTTATCTTACAAACCACATGTTTTATCAACTTTTATTAACAATTAATACTTTCCAACCGGAATTCCCAAAACTTCCATTCGGATACTTCCTCTTTCTAATATCACGTCTCATACTAGATGACACATGTATCTTGGCAATTAATGCCACTACTCGTTCATACATTCTCCACCCATAACATTTACCACATACCATGTCTCTCATAGTCATTCGTACATATTTAATTTTACAATCCCATTTTCTCGTCTAAATACACGGGTCTATACCACTAAATATCTCCTCCCCAACTTTAGTTGAACTACCACTCACAATTTTCTAATAAATCTTGAACTTAATCGTTCTTACTAGATCTTTGTGATTCCAATATGTTGCATAGACAGGGTACAATTCCTCACAGATCAACACAATCTATACACCCCCTTTGTTCATCTCTAGTATTTCGTCTTTTATAAAACTTCCACATCGTAAGTAAACACTTATCTGAAAGCAACAGTCCTTCACTGTACTAACAATCCCACAAGGTGATCCTTCACTTTTAAACTTCTGATTTAAACTTAACATTCATACATGATCCCAAAAAGGATAACCAATGCATTCACGTTATATAAACTTAAATTTTCAATACCGATTATACAAGTTCAACCCCAAGCCTACGCCAAGCTTATCAAATCGATTCAAAGTTCTTAAGACTTAACTGAATCCAAAACCGAGTCATCTACTCAAAGGATTAAAAGATTATTTATCAATATCAACTCATGCAAATAAATACATCTAACTCACATTATGCAACATATGCTCCGAGATGTGATAATCTTACGACCCCTTCATTGCTACTTTCCCAATGAAATCAAATCATTTGCAAGTACACGCAACTCTTTTCATACTCCACAATGTATATAATCTACCCAGGTTCATTAGTTTCAAAAATACTAAGTAAAATATCAAACAGTCTTTACACCTAAGACCAACACTTAAACTGTCACCGGTTCAAATACAATGCAATTAAGTATACAACACATCTAATACTCCATCTCGAATCATTAATCTTGACAAATATTCAAAAGACTCATTTGAATATAAACCAGGCCTTTAAGGCCAAAACAAACACTTGATTAAACACATGTCACTCACACGGTTACGTAAACCAAAATTCCTCTTTACTCAAGATCTTAACCTTATTAATCCTTTAATTTGGCCATTGACTTCAAAAGAAAAGTTTATCACTCTCAAAACCTTCACATTTTCAAAATGTAACACGACAAAATTTATTATACAACCACAAAATACCAAAAACATGCTTCGACCACATAACTTTCACTTAGGTTATAATTAATCAAACTCAAAATTCCCCCAATTGTGTCACACACACTAATACCCATTTTGCGCATACCTTCTGCATAACAACATACCGGTATCGCTCACGGTTTTGCTACTACCCGCACGGGCATACGCGCAACGCATTCAGACCGCACCCAGTGACACACAAAAGGCCTCGTACACCTTACAACTCTCGCCTTCAAAGTCAAAACTTGACATCTCAATACTTCCTTAACCCTGAACCTAATTCTTCCTCCAGACATGCCCGACACTCGGCAATTGTATTACTAATCACCGAACAAAGATACAGACCCTCGTATTGATGTTACTAAAGTTTACTTTCGACTTTCTCATTGTTCATCTCTCATTTGAATATAATTACCAAAACCACAAACTTTCTCCCAAGGTTTATCCCACACCTCTCAAATCTTGGAGTTCTTTCTTAGCTTAAAGCGTAATACTCTACGATCTAGCGAGTTCATAGCCTTCATGCATGATAATATAATAAATAACTCAATCCACACTTTTCGCATTTAAATAAATAACATTCGAAACAACGTGAGCACACACGCCCCAATCATTTTCATAACTCCCATGTACTACACAACGATCTCAAAACCGTTTGTCTACAAATTTCCGTAAAACTCAATATTTCTCAACCCAAAAAAATATTGTTACAACAGTAATATCTTAAATGAAAATCTTTTCATACGACAAAAGTTTAAAATTTATTGTCACAGAACAAACTAATCGTTTCTCACACTCATTTATATGATATCATCAAATCAATACCTTTGTTGGTTATAAAAAGTTTACTGATCAACACTTTCTTGACCTATTTACTATCATACAACTTTTTATATAAAATAAGAAGTATTTTGCAAGTTGCTAAGCCCCAAAATTTCGTTAGGTAGCGAAATTGAAATTACCCTTTTTCTTTAAATAAATACTTTCACATACTAATTCATCCTTGAATAAAACTGTTATTTATGCATTTGATTTGAAATCAAGAAAACTCATGTAACACACACTAAAACATCATGCACAAATTTTATTCGCAATGAAGGCTATTTACTCAAACAAGGTCAATCGTTTTACTTACATAACTTATCATTGACACTTTACTTTCGACCCGAAATCGCCCTCTCGGCCTTATAATAATTGCTACATCTGCATTCCATGGCTCCCATACTCAACCATGTCATACTAATTATGTATTAACCAATCATCTCATACTCTATCTCTGCACCTATCAAAACACCTATTAAAGATTGCTTTGGCAGACTTTCATGAGTCCCACCAATTTCCAGGTTGTCCTTCAAAACCCCAATCATATACTGCTCTGTCCTTTAAAGGACCTTGGTGATAAATTCACCATCACTTTACTATAACTTATAGAGATAACCATGCGAAATGATTATGCACTTACATACATACAACAACGTACTTTACCGATCGTTAGTCACTGTAACAATTCAGAAATAGACATGCTCGTGTAACAATGTATTCATAATAACAGTAGCTAATTGTAATTGTGAACATATCATACAGGAGAATCCCCATTATCATTGTCATAGCACTAATTTCACGTATTTCCGTTAACTCTAAGACTATCCCGTCTTAACACTTCTACCCATATCTCACATATCATAACCTACTACGTCTCAGCTTAAGTCTAAGTATCTCATCAGCATACTTAGTTCGCTTAAACTAGTGCTCTGATACCATACTGAAACACCCTAAAAACGGAGTCAAATTAAACCTTGAAATTTCCACCAGTTATGATCAAAACTTTCAAACTTATATAACCTGAGGATCAAATGTAAGGTTCTTATATACAACTGACATTACTTAAATAACTTATTGATCTAATCACCTCATAACAATCAGATTAATCGAATTATCTAAACAACTGTCCCAAGGACTTCAAAGAATAGCTAGATCCTTTGTTATCTCTAAGTCTGAATCTCTCCAAAAGTTCTCTTCTCTCGTTCCCGCTACTTCCCGGAGCTTGTACCTGGTAAGAAGATTCAACTTGAAACATTAGGCTTTCGCCTAGTGAGAATACTCAAATCAAAATAAAATTTAATAATTAAAACATGAACAGATAACTCAAACATGTTCTCACCCATCTTACCGTACGACAACTCCTTTCCAAATCGGGGAATCTACCCCACTCCCATTCCTACGACTAACTCATTTAATTGTAACAACAAAATAAGAGTTAACTCTGAATCACTCCAGATTCACAATCAAAATTTACACACAAGAAATTACAAGTCAAAACTTGCCTATTTCTTAATCAGGAAGGAGAGATTACAAATTACTTTATGCCTATCTCTAATCTTCCTCTCATCACTGGGAAATCTCCGATCTTCCCGATAATAATGGAAATCTCTGATCTTCCATAAATCGAAATGGGAATTACAAATCAAAATCTGCCTATTCCACATTCCACCTCTGCATCAATGGTCCCAATGGGATTATAATATCGCGATACTCAATCGGGACTCACGATGGTTCGAGGTTCACCCAATTACTAAAATTACACCCCTTTGGTCTATGGCGAGTAATCGGTTCCCATCATACCGTACCCAAGTGCCCTCGGTGACCGGGTGCCTATTTTAGTAAAAGCACATAATCACATAATATAATACAATCGATACTACTATATGCGTCCAGCATAGAATTTATCATTTCTCTGAATATATTATATATATAAAATAAAGAATATTATTACTCCACATCTCAATCTCTTTATTACCCCTTCTCTGAAATCTGATATGAGGATCATCATCTCAATAGTTATTTATATTTTCGAACTCATAGATAGGCCTTTATAATATATCTCAATTTGGCTTCTCAATCACATTTAGAGTTCATAATCATCTAACATATTGCATATAACCGATAATCCTGCTCATTATAAGGAATATGAATAATTCCTGTTCATCAACTTCTTAACTATCCCCTCATAGTAATTTAACACGAGAGTTAATATATATATCAGTTGTTAATCTATATTTTTTGAACTCATGGATGGATCTTTATAGTTTATCTCAATAAAGCTTCAAATCATAATTAGAGTTCATAACCATATAGCAAAATGCATATAGTAGATAATCCATCTTAGCATATAAGAATAATAATAAATATTAGCTCATCAACTTTATAGCTAACTCATCATAGAAGTTTTAGCATGAAAATCAACATAGCACAACTTTTAATTGCTCTCTTGGCTTATCTCGGATTTTAATCAAGTCCATATAAAACATATTCATGCATACATATAAAACGTCTAATCCAATATTAATTACTGAATTTTAAAGAGAGTTGAATAAACTCACCTGATGCGTTATCACTCCTTTTAGTCCTTTTTAACTCGTAAGGCTCCTTTCTTCACTACCACAGCTTACTGTATTATTCAGTTTACATATACTGATATTAATTTTCCAAAACAGAGCCCTCTACAACTGAAAATCCTTAATTTCTAAAAATTACATCTCAAGTCGCAATAGACTGAAGTCGCAGTCCACTGTTGCGATCCCAAATCCAAATCGCAGTGAACTGGAGTCGCAGTCCTCTATTGCGATTCCAATTCCAAGTCGCAACCAACTGTTGCGACTACAGTACCAAGTCGCAACTGCCTATTGCGATTTCAACCCAAGTCGCAACCAACTGTTGCGATTCCAAAGACAAGTCGCAATGGTCTACTTCGACTCCAACTCCAAGTCGCAATTGCCCATTGCGACAATCATGAATGTCGCAACTCAAAGTTGCGACTTCGATGATATTCATCCAAATCTCAGTCCACTAAAACATTCTAAAACCCAGAATTTGCAGTTTTACTCTATGTTTGTTTATGCCAATTTGCAGGTATGTTTAATACACTTATCTTAACATATCTCAAAAACTCAGATTCTTATAATCATCATAATTTACCCAAAACCCATCAAAATCTTCTAAAAACACTCTTACTACTAAGATGAAGAATTTAAATGAGATGTTTACCTTATGATTCTTCAAACCAACAACAGATTGAATGAATTCCTGCTATTCCTTCTTCTTGAATTCTCTATCTCGATGCTTTTCTCTCTCTCGGTTTCTCAAAACCGTAACACACACAAAAACACAACACACTCTCACACACTTAGTCTATAAAGACTCACACTATGACACCTCAACCTTAATTAAACATGAGTCATAAGGATATTACCAAACAAACCCCCAACTTTAAAGAATTAACAATACAACCCTCACATTGAAAGTTTACTTAAACCTCAACTTTTAAACAATTACAAACTTAACCCCAAGTTAATTTATAATTCACAAAATAATACAATGGAAATTCGGGATGTTACATTACTCATCTGGTTCTAAAAACTTTGAACACAAGAATCGGATTGAGTCAAAGAAGTTTGATGATCACAAAGAAGATGGTAAAAGGCTAGAGGTGAAGAAGTCTGGTGATAAAAAGGATGAAGATCAAAAGTGTTACAATTGTGGGAAGATCGATCATTTCTCCAAAGAATGCTGGAAACCGAAAGTGAAGAATTCTGACTACTACAAGCAGAAGGCATTGTTAGCTGAACAGAAAGAGTCAGGAATTGAGCTTCCAGTGGAAGAAGAGTATTGGTTGGACCAGACAGATGATGAAGAAGAGGAAGACACAGCTGCTTTTGCTAGGATGTGCTTGATGAGCAGAGATGATGAGGATTCAGAGGCTGATGTGGCGCCTGAGACAGATGAGGTAGATCTCTGCACTATTAATCATTTTGGTAATCAGTTTAAAGTTTTTCAATTAAAACTTAATGAACAAAGCGAGAAACTCATTAAGGTACATAAAACAATTGAACTTCAAAGACAGACAATCATTGACCATAAAAAGTTAAATGATGATTTGAAAATTGAACGAGTTGAGATCGAAAAATCACGAACTTCTTTCCGAAGAAGAATGGCTGAAATGGGAGAAAATGTAAGAATTGATGAAAATAGGAAGAATGAACTTGAACAAATGTTGCGATCTTATAAAGATATAAACAACGAATTGTCTGAAAAGGCAAGTGATCTAGAAGCGAAACTGTATAAACTTGGTCAATCTGAACAAACCATTTTTCTAAACACGCCAAAGAATTTCAGATATTACAACTCCAAATAGGGTGTGGGATATGACAATCCTCATTATTTGGAGAATGCTTTGAAAAAGGCACCTTGTTTATACAAGTTTCAATGGCTTAAGTATCTAAAAGATCCTAAATTCAAGATCAAATAGCTTAATGAGGAGGAACAAGGAGTTGAGGAAGAAGTTAAAAGAAAGACAACTGTAACCATACAACTTCCTTATATTTATGATCAGGCAAATAGGAAGGCAATGCAAGATAAGAAAACCTTGCCTAATGACTATTTTGAAATCTATATTGTTCAGCCACCAAAGGGAACTGTATCAAAACCCGTTTCTGAAGGAAAAATATATTATCCTCCTTTGGTACTTGAACATAAGCTTTGATCTTGAGTTGAATATTAAAAACAAAATTGAAGAAGTCAGAAATGACGATCAACTTGTTTTTGATATTGAAAAGGAAGTGATGCTAACTGTTTTGATAAATAACATGAATGACAAGTCTGAAAAGGTTGTCTCTGTTTCGTCTTCAAAAACCTTAGAAGAAAAGAAATCTCTTGAACTTAGATGTTTGAATCTCTCAAAACAAGTCTCTGATTTTCAGAAAAAGTTATTTCTTGAAAAAGAAAATATTGAGAAAGAAAGAGAGAGATTTAAATTCGAAAGAACATATTTTGAAACTGAAAATGTTTTTCTTTCAAAGAAAATATCTGATTTAGAAAACATTTTGATCAAAGAGAGAAATGATCTTGAGTCCAATAAAGAATACTTTCAAAATGAAATCTCAAGACTGATGGGAAAATTGACAAATTTATCGACTGAAGCTATGACAGAGTTTGCTAGCAAAGTTTCCTCTGATTCAGATGCTTCCTCATGCAAAGCCTTCATGGGCAATACTCTTAATAGAAGCATGATGGCGGATGACTTGGATGATTTTGGTCCCATTGATATAGAGCAACAACCTGTTAATGAAAAATCTTGTGATTTCTCTCATAACTCCTCTTCCAATGATATTAAAGTTGATCATGTTATTGACATTCCTTGTGAAAGGAAGGGTAAGCAGGCTCAACAAAAGGATGTTAATTTTGACTTTAGTGCTAAACTTCCAGATCACTCTGACTTTTTGGTCAAGGAAGAGGAAACCAAGGAGAACTTCTTCGAAGGGGAATCTTCTAAAACCGTTGAGAAAAAGAAAAAGAAAAAGAAAAATAAGCGCAAATCTAAATCTTCTAAAGTTCAAAATTTCTACGCTTACGATTTTTATCTTGATTCCATTTCAGATCGTTATTTAAGAAACAACTCGCGGGTAGAGTGGAGAATAAAGGAGTCCACACATGATGTGGCCTAGAGAAAATCATCTACTGTCGCTTTTAATTCCAAGAAAAACACTTTTGTTTCTAATGTTAGTGATCGTGTTGCTTCAAACAAGCAAAAACTTGTAATTCCGTACAAGATTTCTTCTATGCAACAACTGATTAATTTAGCACATGATCAAATTTGTTGCTCTTCATGTGGTGTAGATGATTTTATCTGCAAGTCTGATTATTCTTCGTGGTTTGGTTATAATTTCTATGGTTCAAATCGTTTTTATTCAAATAGATATTATAACCACTACAATTCAAAGAAAAAGGTTAATTCTCCTAACCCGAAAGGACCCAATTGGCAATGGTTACCTAAAACTGTTTAAACTCCATTTTGCAGCTCTGTCATGTGTGGTATTTGGATAGTGGTTGCTCTAAACACATGACAGGTAGAAAGGAGTTGTTGAACAACTTTGTGGAACACGATGGAGGGAAAGTTAAGTTTGGAAATGATCATTACGCTCCAATCATGGGTTATGGAGATATAGTGACAGACAACTTCAGAATAACTAAAGTGAATTATGTTGAGGGCTTAGGGCACAACTTGTTTAGTATAGGTCAGTTTTGTGATAAATACCTAGAAGTCCATTTCAAGAAGACTCGGTGTGCAATTCTAACCGACGGAGGAAATGAACTTCTAGTTGGTTCGCGAAAGTCAAATCTATACACCATTGATCTATCAAAGGTTAAGCCGAAGAATGACGTGTGTCTGTTGACTAAGGCAACTATAGAAAAGAGTTGGTTATGGCATAGACGACTATCTCATCTCAACTTTCGTTACATTCAAAAGCTAACGTTGGGTGATTTAGTTATAGGTCTACCAATTCTGCAGTTTGAGAAAGACAACTTTTGTACTGCTTGTGAGAAGGGGAAGATAAAGTGAGTTCCTCATCCATCGAAACCCGAACCCAGCACACACAAACCTTTAGAAATCCTTCATATGGATCTCTGTGGTCCGATGAAGACTCAGAGTGTCAGTGCCAAACGATACGTGTTAGTAATTGTCGATGATTATTCGAGATATACTTGGGTCAAGTTTCTTCGATCAAAAGACGAAACACCTGACTTGATCATCTCGTTAATCAAGCAACTTCAAGTGAACCGTCAACAATCAGTTCAGACTGTTAGGTCAGATAACGGGACAGAATTCAAGAACAAGACTCTTGATGATTTCTTTAAATCATTAGGAATATCTCATCAGTTTTCTGCGGCTAGAACTCCTCAGCAGAACGGAGTCGTTGAAAGACGGAACCGTACGCTTGTTGAAGCTGCCAGAACGATGATGTCTTATGCTGATCTACCTCTGTTCTTGTGGGCTGAAGTTGTTTCTACGGCATGCTATACACAAAACCGTTCTATAATCCATCGTCGGTTTGGTAAAACTCCATATGAACTGATTAATAATAGAAAACCTGTAATACACTACTTTCGTGTGTTTGGATGCAGGTGTGTTGTGTTGAACGACAAGGACAACTTGAACAAATTCAGTCCAAAGGGTATTGAGGGCGTTTTCATCGGATACTCGCTCACGTCAAAAGCATACAGAGTCTATTTCAAGTCGTCTAGAACTGTGAAGGAAAGCGTAAATGTCAGATTCGATGAAACTGAAGAAAAGGCTTCTGTGCAAAATAGTACAGAACCCGCAATATCAGGAATTCTAGCATCTGGACAAATCAGTCCTATGGTGACTAGATCGTCAAACAAGGATCAAGCATCCACTTCTAAATCTAAACCTAATGATCTTGATTTACTATTTGAATATTTTTATGATGATTTTTTCGGTAGTGCTAAACCTACTTCATCTATATCTAACAGGAGAAATGTTGCCACATCACCAGCTAATGCTACCTTGTCAGGACCTACACCGGAACTGACTACTCCTACAACTGGTGCAACAACTCCTGCTTCGTCTTCAAGTAACACGCATATGGCATCTCCACAAGCGACACAACATATATTCACGAATGGTGCTTCTTCGTCAGGTACAACTTCTAATGCCAATGGTGAGGATTCTGCAACTCAGCGTGAATCATCTTCTGAAGCAGAACCGGAGGCAGTTCCTGTTGACACTTCTGTCAATGAACCCGCCCCACAACCGGAACCTACCTTGACAATAGAGTTGAATTTTGATAAAGATCCTACCTTAGTGGATCCCAACTATGGTGCTATAATTGTTCATCCTCATGCTTCAAGATGGACTAAGAGTCACCCCATTGAACAAGTCATTGGTGACGTCTCCGAACCTGTAAAGACAAGATCTGCAACGGATAACGAAGTCCTTTACGCCCTTTTTCTAAGTCAAGTTGAACCCACAACAGTTCGACAAGCCTTAGAAGATCCGGATTGGATCTTTGCCATGCAAGATGAGCTGAATTCTTTTGAAGCATTGAACGTGTGGCGATTAGTTCCTAGACCCAAAGTAAAACGGTAATTGGTACCAAGTGGGTCCTGAAGAATAAGAAAGATAAAGATGGGATTGTTGTGAGAAATAAAGCACGCCTTGTAGCCAAAGGGTATAGGCAACAAGAGGGAATCGACTACGATGAGACGTATGCACCGGTGGCTCGTTTAGAGGCAATTCGGATGTTTCTTGCATTTGCCGCTTTCAGAAACTTCACTGTCTATCAAATGGACGTGAAGACTGCTTTCTTGAACGGCATCTTGAAAGAAGAAGTATATGTTTCTCAACCAGAGGGTTTTGTGGACAAAGATAAACCAGATCACGTCTACATACTTGACAAAGCTCTCTACGGTCTAAAGCAAGCCCCTCGCGCCTGGTATGAAATCTTATCTACCTACCTACTTGGTGCTGGCTTTCGGAAAGGTAAAATCAACACAACTCTCTTCACTCTGCATAAAATGGTGAGATCCTTCTAGTACAAATTTACGTTGATGATATTATATCTGGTTCAACTAACCCTGGATTGTGTACTTGGTTCTCGGGTATAATGATGACCAGATTCCAGATGAGTATGATGGGAGAGATTAATTTCTTTCTTGGATTACAAGTCAAGCAATTCTCAACAGGTATCTTCATCAACCAGTCGAAGTATGTGTTCGACATCTTGAAGAAATTTAAGATGGAAAACTGTACCTCAATTGGTACAACTATGGCTCCTGGATCTAAAATTGGTCCGGATCCACATGGTGTAGATGTAGATGTTAAGAATTACAGAGGTATGATAGGCTCATTAATGTACCTGACGGCAAGTCGTCCAGATATAATGTTTTCGACATGTCTCTGTGCAAGATTTCAGGCACAACCAAAGGAATCACATCAGAGTGTTGTTAAAAGAATCTTTCGATATTTGAAGGGGACACTGTACCTTGGTCTGTGGTACCCGAAGGGAACGGGTTTTGAACTCACTGCATATTCTGATGCAGATCATGGAGGTAGTATGCTAGACCGGAAGAGCACATCTGGTCATGTCCAGTTTTTGGGTGATAAACTAGTAAGTTGGTCCTCGAGGAAACAAAATTGTGTTTCAACATCAACTGCGGAGGCAGAATATGTGGTCGCTGCCAGTTGTTGTTCACAGGTTTTGTGGATGAAGACTCAACTGATTGACTATGATTTCAAGTATGATAAGATCCCCATTTACTGTGATAGCAAGAGTGCAATTGCAATATCAGCTAACCCGGTCCAACATACAAAGACTAAACACATAGATATCAGGTATCATTTTATTAAAGATCATTTTGAAAAAGGTACGATTGAATTATACTTTGTCACAACTGAGTTTCAACTTGTCGATCTCTTTACGAAAGCCTTGGATGAAAAACGATTTAACTTCTTAGTATCCAAGCTCGGCATGTTGAACATGAAAGTTTAATATTCTATATTGATCATATAATGGATGGAAATATGTGTAGTTCAATCTAGTTATCTCTATCTAGATTGATACATACAAATTTTCATCGCATTCTATTCTCAATCTAAAATATTTTATTCTCATGTCTTTGATTGTTTTTCATTGTTTATTCTCTTTGTTACTTTATTCTTCTTGTTATGATATCTATGCCTGCATGAGGTGTGTTCATAGTCTCAGGGGGAGTACAAACTAAGTAGTATGCACAAGAATAGGGGGAGTGTGCATTTCTGACTAAGATTGTAAGTGTTGATTTCCTGTGCTCCTTACTTGAAGATCACAAGGTATGTTCTCTAATCCGTTTTTCAACCACAAACCCTTAGATGATGAAAATCAATTTTCTAAAACTTACTTGCATCATTTAAGGGGGAGTGAAAATGTTTTAATACCTTGCATGCTTAATCAATTGGAAGTTGGACATCTTCCAATGTGATAAAATTTTAAAAAAAAATTTAAACTGAAAAATGTCCAAGTGTCATTAATATCGCAACCCACACTTGCGATTTCACATGTGAACAGTGAGATATCGCAGCCTTCTATTGCGATATCTCAATGGGCTTAAGTTATTTTAAATCGCAACAGTACACTGCGATTTTAGGGCATGAACAGTGCCATGTCGCAACCGTGTATTGCGACATGACTATTTGAACAGTGCCATGTCGCAACCGTGTATTGCGACATGACAATTTGAACAGTGCCAAATCGCAACTGTGTATTGCGACTTGACCATGTGAACAGTACCAAGTCGCAACCTTCTGTTGCGACATGATCAATTGTCATTTCGCAGCTTGTTCACTGCGACTTGATGACACGTGGCAGGTCAAACCTTGGACCAATCGTGTTGTGCCACGTGTCCCTCAGTTTGAAAAATCGTATAATTAAGTTTTTAGGGTTTTAATCTTTGTCTAAACTCAAAACCCTTAAACCCTTCTCAAAACTCTCTCAACTGACTTTTCGATTCAAGGCCGATTTCGTGTATCTGTTCTGTTCATTCATCTCAGATCATCATTAAGGTATCGTATCTCGAATCTCATCAATTTTTGTCCATTAAATCGTCTGTTACGTCGATTTGTAGGGTTTTAGGTTATTTTTTTTATATAAATCTTTATAACCACAACATCGACTATGGCGTCTTGATATGGAATGAGATCGTTGAGCTTTTCGCGGATCAGTTAAAACCAAAGATGAGACGAAACTTCGTACCATTTCAGCGTTTCTTCCAGATCTTGATTCATCAAGCTATGGTAGACAACGATCAGATTCCAAGACGAGAGAATCACCCCAGAGGCCCAACCCAGTACATGCACTATCTCAGAATGCCCAAGCAAATCAACTTTGCCCACATCGCAGTTTTACGTGAAGATCTGCTCGCTTATGCCGACCAACAGTCCAGGGTAGTTAGGCAATATAAGATAGAGAACGCATTGATGGTCTAGCCAGAGCTGGAGGGACCTACCCACGATGCACTTCCTTTAGAAGGTAAGGGTCCATTAGTCGAGGGGGTTCAGGAACAGGGGGATGTTCCTGAACGACGAGAGGTGAGGCGAACGAAAAGAAAGAGAGTTGGGAGAAGATTACGGACTGTTGGCCAAGCATCCTCTGCCAGACGTGCTCAACTACCACCTCGACCTCCTTCGATGAATCTATTTGATGACGATGTGTCATGGGACGAAACTATTGACGCTGCATCATCTTCTGATGATGATGCAGTTAATCGAGAAGATGAGATAGAACCCTTCTTTCCTTCCCTTGACGATGATGATGACGATGATGACTCAGGTCATGACCCTTTGGTGAATTTGATTCCTAGACATATGGGAAAAAGACCACGTGTTGTGAGTTCGGATGCTGATTTCACTCGGAACACCGAACTTCTCGACACTGCTACTGATGTTGCGGGTCCTTCATCTGTGAACGAAGAAGTAGAGAAACAAGTAGAAGTAGAAAAGGTAGTTAGTGGTGAGAATGAAAAGAGAAAAGAATTGAGTGAAGCTGTGATAGAGTCAGATAAAGTTTTAACTACTGACTCTCCCCACATCGATCCGAGCCGGGTAGCCACATCTTCTACCAACGAGCGTATGTCGCCGTTGCGTATTGAACAAGTCGTGGTCCGCCCAGCCATGCATAGCACAACCCCACTCATCCACTCATCGGCATCTCAATTTGCCGATGTTTTATTTTCCACAGGGGATATAGCACAAAGTCTATCGGCGACACACTCGGTGTCTGCTGGTATTGAAACAGGTAGGCTCCTGCCCCGGCCACCACCTTTTATTCCTCGCACATTGAGTCTAGGAACCTTTGGTAGAACATCCTTTCCTAGGACACATTTGATGGAACAACACCAAGTTGCGGGCTTCAGTGCCCCAACCGGAACACCCAGAGTGCGGCCGCCATTCGTTGGTGCCCCACGAGGACAGGGTGGAAGTCCTGTCATGGTCAACACTTTGCCAGCCATGAGCACAGGCAGTACGGTTGCTACAACCGCTACTATAACCGGTAACCTAAGTGGTCCGGATGTTAGACACATGTTTCCCAATTTTTCTCCGGAGGCCGCATTACAAATGCTTGGACCGCGTCCTTATTATATAACGCTACCTTTACTTGCGTCTGCTTTGGCTACTATTGAAACTTCTTTTTTGCAGCACAGACGGGCCATGCAAGGTTCTGTTGAGAAATTAACACAAGAAGTGAGCAGAGCCATCAAGGGCAAACACATTGCAGAATCTTCATCAACTCCTCCAGATCAACCATCCCGCAATGAATCCGATACACCAACACCACCACCATCAGTTCCATTACCCCAAATGACTGAAGATCAGCTTAAATCTGAGTTGTTATCTCGCTTACTTGCCAGAAGTGACTCTAGTACTTCTGAAGAAGTTGACTTAATTTCCTTACTTCGTCAACATACCCAACCTCAAGCCCAATCCTCAAACTTACCACCTTCTAGCAGCGACTTTCAGCGTCTAACCGACTCTATGAGAGATATAACGAATGCCATGATGAATGGATTCACCTCCATTTCTAACCGGCTCAAGGTAGTTGAACAGACGTGTGGGATTCAAGCTGAAGCTCCACAGAAACGTAGACATGACGATCCGGATGATCCTGATCTTCATGAGGGGGAGAATAAAGCACATGTCAGAGAAACTACAGGCGAGGGTACGAGTACAGGAAATGAAGGGGGTTCAGTTGGTGAACAGGTACACACTAGAACTGGTACGGGGACTGATGTGGTACAGGCTGTTGATACTGATATAGTTCTAGCTGATGTCTTAACCGGGGTTGAAAAGCCTTCGGCTGTTGACAATAGAATGGCGGAGGAGCGGTTCTCCGATGATATGCTGACTGAAATTATCTATATTGATTCTGAAGAAGAGCCAGAGCGTTTGAGCCACAAGATAAAAGAAGAAATGGTTGATGCTCTAGATGTTGAAATAGAAGCTTCCGGGGATCAGGTTATGGAATTAGAATCTGAAGATGATGCTCCACCATTGATAGAAACCGCAGGTCCAAGTTCAGGTACTTCAACTCCACATGCACCGTTTATACCGGATGGTAAGATCAGAGATCGAGTACTTGAGGCAGAACTCCGCTTCTATCAAACTGTCATTGATGCTGAACCGAGGTACGTGGCCACTAGAGAAAGAGTAGCAATACTTACTCCGTATCTAGAGACCCTGAGAAAAGATTTATATGTACGGGATGTTCAGAGGATCAACTTGGAGAAAGTCTATGGGATTGAAGACTGGCCGTCAATGAAGAAGATTGAGTTTCTACATGTTATGAGAAATGAAGACAGAGCTACAGAAGGAGTCATATCAGACAACAAGATAATGAAGATCCTGAAGGTTGAATCTCAAAAACTTTTCAACGTCTTTTATCCTGAATTCCTTGTCTTGGGATCGGATGGATCCGAATGTGTGTTCTCCGAGGCTGATTTCAAGAGTTTGAAACTACATGATCTTCTATGTCTTTACAACCTCCTAGCCACCCGTCCAGAAAAAAAGATAGAATACAGTGAAGCTTATCAAAGTGTGAAGAAGTTTATGAAGAATATTCTGAAGTTTTCATACCTGACCGACTTTCAGATGGGCTTGGAATCTCTTCAAGCTCATGTGAACTTACGGAGACCAAACAGACGCTTATCTGATATTAAAGGTATTCATGCTTAAACCGTGCTGAACAAGCCTGATCTTGGGGTTGTCTACGTTGATACTGACTCACAGAAAAGATTTATGAGAGTTATCGAGATCAACAAGTACTGTGAGGGTACTTTGAAGATTATTCAGTTTCATCTGAAGAACAAGCTTCGTCTGGATGAGAGTGGAGAGGTAAAGCTCACTGAGAAAGAAAAGAACTTGATCAACCAAGTAATTGAAGCCTTCTCCCACCGGAAAGACTACCGCCTTGAACTGCGAAGATTCGAGATCATCTTTGGTATTCGGAAGAAGAATGTGACCCCGGTGGACGTCTAAATCTTTTGCTCTACATTGGTACAAAGGGGGAGAATGTTAGTGCGTAAATGTTATTGTACCAAGTAGAGGGACTAGTTTTGTAATAGGGCTATTCTATACCCTAGGTATATATAGTTTGCTAATTTCCCCTTTGGGAATATAGGTCATCCATCACACACTAGCCACACACACTCAAGAGAGAGTTCTTCATTGTAATTGTGAGCTATTGATTCTTAATGATATAGAGATGGCTTCTTTGATGTTTATTCATTGATTACTTGTTCTGGGATCACACCAAATTTGTTGGCAGCTGTAGTATATAAACATTTCCCAAACACTCACCATTGAAGATCCATTTTGCTCTCATGCAAGCTCCCAACGAAAACCTCCACACTAAGCAGCGCCATTTTGCTCCAGCTCCATTTTGATCAGTGTAGTAAGGTACAAAACCTCCTGCTCCATTTTGCTCTTTGCTTATTTGCTTACAACATACCAAATGGTTGCTTTAGCAACAGATCTTGTAGGTACCAAAAAAAACCTCACCAATGAAGCTCTGCTCTATTTTACTCCAGGTATGAAACCCTTCACCTCCACATCAACATTTGAGTTTTTTAGAGAGAGAAACTCATAAACATTTAGGTTTTTTTAGTCTTTAGCAACAGATCTTGTAGGTAACAAAAAAATCCTCACCAAAGAAGCCATGCTCTTTACTGTACTCTATTTTACTCCAGGTATGAAATCTTTCACCACATCCTGCTCGACTGGTTACACATAAACATTTGGGTTTTTTTAGAGAGATAAAATTGACTTACATCTTTGAAGATTTCAAAATCTGGTCTTGGAATTACTGTTGGTAATTTTTCAATCTCTCTCCCTCTCCCTCTTCAAGACTAAGAAACAGTTTTTGAGACGTGTGCTTTGTCTTCTTCAAAGGTACTCACCTTCATCTTAATTATTTCCATTTACATCTTGTTGCAGATTCATCTATCCTCATCTAAACACTCAGGTGTTTTCTCAACTATTTGGGTGGTAAGATCTAAAAGACCCACCGAAGATTTGTCATCCAAGTCGATCCGAAAGGAAGTTATCCAACGTCAATGTCAGTAGTTTGACGTTGTGGAACCTGTGCGATATTATCTTCTATGTCTTCTGGTATGTTTGATGTGTTTGGGTTGAACTAAGCTGGTTTTCTTTGAACTAAGCTGGTTTTCTTTTATATATATATATATATATATATATCCACCTGTTAGTGCTTAATTCTGATTGTACCAAGTAGAGAGACCAAATGTGTCATGGTTCCGTACTTGTAGTAGGTATATATTGTTTGCTAATTTCCTCTTTAGAAAATTAGGTCATTTCATCACACATAGTAGCCACACACACAAGCATTGCATTCCAATTCATCTTGTGAGTTACTTGATCATATTGAATATAGAGATGACTTCCTTTATTGTTTATCTAGATTGATTACTTGTTCTGGGATCACACCACCTAAACCCATTTTCCGTATTCTATTATCCAACAATCTTTTGTAGACCCCAAAAGATTCAAGGTTTTTTGTTTGGTTTCTTTTGGTTGAGAAGAACCCTATTGGGGTTTCGCTGTACACAACAATCCAACTGAGGTGGGATACAATCAGAACCTTAATGTTTTTTGCCAAGAAAAAAGATTTTAATTAAATGGGTTTCTTCTCAATGTTCATAACTGATTATTTTATGAATTTATGTTGTGTCGATTTCTTTCACGAAAAAACAATCAAAACTACTGTTTTTTGGACCAATTTGGGGAATTGTGATTTGACTGAAACTAATTTGGGTTTGTTTTATTTTTTGAAATCATCTTTTCTTTTTTGGGTTAATTTTGATTTCTAAGAATCTTTTAGATTTTTACAATTTTACTATCTCTTTAGTAATCAAACTCTGTTTCATTGTTAATATGAACAGTTGGAGAATGTTGTTTTGATCCTTTTTTGCTACTAAACTAAGAACAATTAAGATATGAGAGAAGAAGTCATATGACATCAGAATGAATCATGCAAATTAATTGATCAATTTACAGTAGATATTTACACCGCTGGGATTTGCACCAAGTTGCTGTTTAAATATAAGTTCAAACATTTTTCAAAAATATAAATATGCAGATTTTTTTAGTATAGTATATTTAATTATTTATCCTTTCTTAATCATGATTGTATTATTTCCTCTATTAGCTTATCACGTTTTGGTACAACAATAAGCTAATCCAAACACTTTGTACTGTATATAACTTCTCAATTATAAATTTTTAATATTTATTCATATATTTTTTTATTTTTTTGCAAAACATCCTATGTGAAAACTGCCTAAAACAAGCACATTTTGTAACCAGCTGCAAAAAAACAACTCTAAAGGGAAAAAAGCTTGGAAAAGTAGCATCGTACTACTTTCGATGATCATTCATATCTGTAAGATAAATTTTCTAAAATGATTTAATTTTTTTAAATTACCGTGTGTAATACACGGGTTCAAACCTAGTATATATATATATACTTGAGATCATGTGAGACCAGACTATTTCCATGAGACCATGAGACCAAAAAATTAACACTAAACCTTCACAGCAAAAGTCTGTGAAGATATTGTGATGGTAAACATTCACCGTGTTTTTGCTGTGAATATTTGTTGTTTTTCTTACCTTCACAATGAATCACTGTGAAGGTTTAGTGTTAATTTCTTGGTCTCACGAAAACAGGTTGGTCTCACGTGAACCCAACCCTATATATATATATATATATATATATTGATTGGTGATTATTTTTCTTATTTATTTATTTTCCTTTTAATTATCTTTAGGATATATTTATTTTTCTGTAATTATCTTTTCCTAGTTTAAGTTATAAATAGGACTATTAGATGTCATTGTTTTTTCACGTTATCAATCAATAAAAGGTTCCGAGTTTTGTAATTCTCAACCACAAAGGATTTAAATGTATGTCGATCTCATTTTTGCAAACCTACGTTGCGTCAAAGTACAACATATGTGTATAAGATCTTTGCTTAGCTACTAGGAGGGAGGATCAAACGAGAACGATAACTATTTACGAGAACTACGAGAACATCCGCCCATGTACAAAATCACTGGTGATTCAGGACCTGAATCACCAGTGATGAAAATTCTGGAACACGCGCGGCTTAGCCCGCGGTTTGGCAAGTCGCGCGCATCAGTGGTGATTTTAGTCGTGAATCACCAGTGATTTTGTACTTGGGCGGCTGTTCTCGTAGTTCTCATAAATAGTTATCGTTCTCGTTTGAACCCACCCCTAGCTACTAGACCTTGGACAATGAGGATCCAATAAATATTAATACTACTATACTTTGGTTTCGTATAATTTCAGTTTGGATCAATCATTTAGTTTCATTTGTTCAATGTCAGTAATATGCCATCTTTGTTTGGCAATGGTTGTTTCATTACTCGGAATGAATATTCCACTTGTTTAAGTTTCAGATACGAGAATGTTTAATGTATGTTAGTTAAATATAGTTTAGAATTGTGTGATCAATTCTTAGTACCTCTCATTCTCTTCTTAAAATGTTTTTTTGGAGAGTAATATGAGGTTCCACATATTCTCACATGATATTAAAGTCAATGTTTATCACTTTAAGAACCGGACACTTTGGGCAATATGTACTTGTTTAGCCCCCTCGGGAATCTAGTCTAATCTTGACACTTTGGACAATTGGCCTTTGTTGGAATCCCACAACAATTAAATGTTAACCATTTATCCTTTATATATGTCGGAACCTTCTCTTCTATGTTTCTTTTTATAATTCATGAACTCCTAAATGACCCAGGAAAGGAGAGATGATACTTAAAAAAAGGAAACTTTACAAATATGAAAAAACACAATTACAAACGTTCGATTTCTTTTTCAAGTCACGATTCTTAAAAATACTCGTTAATATTAAGTATATCCCCATCAAGATCATCATGTTTATGGAAGGATGTGCAAAACTCATGAATTGAGTCTAGAATATTGTTTTGAAGTTTTCTACTACATCCATAATTAAACACGTATCTCTAAATACCTGAAGAGACCTCTGGGAAATTTTCAAGCCTAAAGCAATTAGAGATATCGAGACTTGAGAGTCTTCAATTTAATAATGGCATCTCAATCTTGAATGAGAAACCACTCATGTCTAAGTAAACAAGCCTTTTCACATATCCAAGAGACTCATCAACCTCCACCATATTACTACTTTAAATAAAATCAACCTCTCTACATTTGGTGCCCATGAGACATCAGGAAGCCTTTTTAAGTAGTACGAGTTCACTACTAGACAAATGTTAAAACCGACCAACCATCATCAACGAATAGGGCTGTAAACGAACTGATCGTTCAACGAACCGTTCAGCGGGAAGTTCGTTTATGTTCGTTTATTTAATAAATGAACGAACATTAACAATGGTCTCGTTCGTTCATTTATGTTCGTGAACGTTCGCTCATTTATGTTCGTTTATGCCAAGTTTTTCTTTTTGTTATGGTACTTTTTGCGAACAAAATGACGAGTAAAAGTGGTTATTTTGTGCTCGTTCGTTTACGTTCGTTTAGCTCTTAATGAACGAACATAAACGAACACGAGCAAACAAAGTTTCTTAACGAACGAATATGAACACAAAAAATTTCGTTCGTTTACCGTTCGTGTTCGTTCGTCGTTTGTTCGGTTAAGTTAAATGAACAAACACGAACAAGCCTTCGTTCATGTTCGTTGGTTCGATTACAGCCCTATCGACGGATATTATCCGAGAGAGGCATGGGGTCGTGAGTCTACTGTTGGGGAGGTTTATGAGAGGACGCACTGCACCAAAAGGAAGCTTGTACCGGGTGCGAGCGATCCGCCCATGGATCCTTCGATATACGTTTACCCGAATGCGGCTCATATGGCGGTTAGTTCAATTATATTGCTAGATTTGTGTTTTTTTAATAAGATAGATAGAAATGATAGCAAACTTTGTTACATATTTGTGTGATTTGATTTATTCAGTTTGGGCTGTCATTGTTGGGCAGACGATAGGATCGTTTTGATAAACACAGGTAATGGACATGTTCAAATTACAGTCAAAATGCTGCCAAATATTCTACATGTTAGTTAACAGATTGTTTTGGTAAACTGTAGGGCAACTACGGACAAATTAGGGCGGAGGAGTACTCCGACTCATCTCCCGGCACCGTTCCCCCAATGATGCAGAGTTGTGGGAACATAGTGTCGGACGACAGCATGAGGGCCGCATATTTGGATTTGGGACCTGTCAGGATCCCCGGTATGCTATGTTCAATGATGCAGGTATCGGTACGAGCGGGAGCTCCCATCACGATGAGGAGGTATGCTTGTCAAATGTCGAATAGTTGTTATATGTTTGTCAAATGCCGTCTAACAGTGTTATATGTTTGTGTTTGTCAAATGTTGAATTTTAGATACATGAGCTAAAAGAGGAGGTACGGACAAAAAGAGAAGCGAGGAAGTTGTTGGAGGAGAAAGTGAAATAGTTTGAAGTATTCATGACGCAATGGACGGGTGGAACCCTCCCCCTCCTCCTCCTCCGCCTCCTCCTCCTCCTCCTCCTCCTCCTCCTCCTCCCTTGGTTTAGGATAGTACTTGGATATTGATTGTATTTGTATAATATTGTCTTTTAGAATTAGATTTATTGCTTTCAGATATTGAATGAAATTTGGTAGATTTTGTACCCTTTTTCTGTTTTTTAAATTATTTTTTAATTAAAAAGCTAATTTTGACGGATAATCCGTCGGTAAATGTTTCTTTATGTAATCTTATTTTTTCAAAAATTAATTAAATTATTTTATTTTAAATTACTATCCGACGGATTATCCATGGGTCAAAGTGACCGTCGGTAAAGTGTATCGTGGGCAATTTGTCGGTAATCGTTCCCCTCACTAATTAGTCGGTAATCTTTTCGTTGGTAATCCGTAGCTAAGCCGTCGGCAGTGGCCTCCGTCGGTGATCCCTCACTAATGTCCTTTGAAGATCCGCCGGAAAATCATTTCCCTACCATTTTTTTCCGACAGCCTATCACCAACGAATTCCGGCGGACATTTTTGTCGGTGAGTAGCGTTTGTTTTGTAGGGGTTCCGAAGATCAATGAACTTGTACAATTATATAATACTTAATAGACTAATAAGGAAATTAAAATGAAGGATAAAGTACCAAATTACCCTTAACAAACTTTTTTCTAGTTAATCTATGGCCGGAAAGGGAAGATACAACAATGACGATTTCTTTTAAAACCTAGGAACAAAAGTGGCAATTCACAACAAACTGCAGGAACTAAAATTGTAGTTTACTCTAAAAAGAAGGGTGAAGGCTATACATGACAACTATCATGTGCAGTGCACATGCTTGCCGAAATCGACGGAAATCTTTGGAGCCCTAACCGTCGTTCACCAACATCTCCTCGCCGGCCGCTGCTGCTGCCTTCAAATCTGCCATGGCTGTTGTTCTTCTAAACCTCTGATTGACGCTGCTTCTCTCATATACTCACTGTTGCCGCTTCTCGTCTTTCTCATCGTTCCTTTTAAGGAGCACAGGTACTGATCACGAACCATTTCGTTGCTGCTTTTCCTACTTGTTTCACACAAATCCATTTATAAAATCCATATTATTCATCTAACATAAACACATTAATAAACTATATCCAATTTCTTACTTAATTTTGAAATTAATCCATATTGACTTCAGCAGCCAAAGATGGCTGTTCCTTTATGTTTTTGCTCATTGAAGGATTGAATTCCTTTCCTTTTGGTAGATTTGAACCAAGAATCTGTTTACAAAGGTAATGAAGTATCTGTTTTTGTTCAATTTGTTTTCACTGATTGTTATGTATCAGTTTATACAATTTTCCAAATCAAGTTTGTAATTGTAGTACTTTTTTCTGTTTTTCATGAGCTCCTATATATATTGCTTATTGTATTCTTACCGTAACAGGTTGAAACCAAAGAAAGATGCATTTGGAGTGATAAGTGTTTACCACTTGACCAGGTCGTTCCTGACATATTGTAGGCTCTGGACGAGATGTAAAAAACGGGCCCTCGATAAGTACGATTTTTTATATATGTTGTCTTTTATCATCAGAAATAACATCGAGTTCAAGAAATATTAATGATTCATATAAAACTGTTTTTCCAACAAATCCTAAACGCAAAATCAATCAATAATTATTTCTAAATTAATATTATCTATCATATCATTTTTACCTACCATCATAAATTCGTTTCATCGTCAAACACATCATATGATATACCTTTAATATATAGACCGACATCATTTTATATCACAATATTGACTATTTAGAGTAACACTATATGCAAATTAATATAAATCAGTTGGGTTTCCATATCACCTCATACTAATGTTTTCACCAATTTAAACTTTTAGGGTTAATACATACTTTTACGAACCATCAATTTTAGAATCATACGTCCATGTTGGTTATAACTTGAGATCTTATTCTTGTTGTAGATATAGGAGAATACTTAAATTATGCATTCAACATTAGGTAATAAGAAAGTCCATAATGTATGGACTAACAAGGTTAGTTTTGAAATCCTAAATATAGATATATGGTGGATAGTCCCATATGGTTGATAATTTTTATCAAAATGAATGAGCTTTCTTACTAAATCACAAGAAATTTATTATATTATAATATAAATGTTTGAGCCCTTAATATAATGTTAAATTCTTTTTTGGTCCTATTGGATACTAAAAAACTTATCTCTTTTATTGGCAATTTTTTTAACAAACACTATATACTATATAGTATATACTAAATTAATTTGGGCCCCTACTTTTTGTGGGCCTTGGGCGTGCGCCCGACCCGCCCCTCCCGAGGGCGGGCTGCACTTGACTTTCTAGAAAGCCTTCGTTCTTTACGTCAATGACATCTTCTTCATCCTTATGTGGATGGATTGGAGGATGGACATATGACGTTTTCCTAAGCTTTAGAGGCGAAGACACTCAAAACAACTTTGTAGATCTATACAACTCTTGTTCAGAAATGAATATGTTATATGTGTGTTCAAAGATGACGAGATGCTCCATAGAGGGAAGTCGATCTCTTCAGAACTCTTAAAAGCCATCGAGGAATCGAGGTTTGCGGTGGTTCATATAGCGATTGACCGATAGCATTTATTCTTACACTCATGAAGAGATTACCTTCAATGATGAGGCCAATCTTTACACTGAAATGCTACCTACACTGAGAGAACATGGATTTGGTTTCCCTTTCTTCTTTTATGGAAATTAAAAAAACGAAAACGGATTCAAAAATTTCAATGGTAAGTCGCATTCATTATTCCCATTTCTAATTCTGAATTAAAGATATAAATTTTTGTTTTCATTTATTTACCTATCAATTACGTTGAGAAAACCGAAATCTTGGAAAGTGTTGAAGGCGTGACCTTGTCCCCAACCCAAGTAACTGTTACAACTTGTCTGGGACTATGAAAATCACAGAAGGTTCATGCATATAGTTAGCCTAGAGCCCAAAAGAAAGATAAGGAGAACTTTAAGTTCAATAATGGGCCGATAAATGTGACTCTCGTTAAATTGGGCCAAATCATTCCATACAGGAAGCCCAAAAACAACCCAGATCCACCAAAGTTATGAGACTGTCGTCTCTCTCTGAATCACAAAGGAAAAAGAAAGAAAAACCTAAAAGAAACACGGAAGAGGATTATGTCAAAGATCAGGAGGAAGTGTTAGCTCAAGCTAATGATTCGGGGGTGTTTGGGAGTGTGTTTGAAAACTGTTTATTGACTTATTGGCTTTTCAAGAAGTCAATAAGTTAAAATGAGTGTTTGGCAAACTCAAAAGCACTTTTAAATCTCCTTTTCCAAAACCTTGCAAACGTGATTTTCCAAAAGTCAGGAATTCTTGACTTTTGGATTTGAAAACAGCTTATTGAGTTCAAAATTACAAAAATAACCTCCTTTTTTATTATATTTTTTATATAATAAATTTTATTATATTATATATTTGTAAAAATTTTTTTTTATCTAAAAATAACTTATTTGTTAAAAAAAATATTTGTTTAAAAAAATATTTTTTTTGTCTAAAAATAGAGATGTCCTTTTTGGTCATTTTATATATATAAGCTAAGCCAAACAATTTTTAAAAAATAACATTTTGACTTATTGACTTTTTCTACCACAAAAGCTAATCCAAACACTTTTTTAAAAACTCCTTTTCCAAAAGCAATAAGTCAATAAGCAATTTTAGCCAAAAAACACTTTTAGACTAAAAAAGCACTCCCAAACACCCCTCGGACATCATGCGGTGCAGTAACCGCATTCGTAGCACCTTAAAGTCAGTTTCTTCTACTGACTTCAACCTAGAGTTGGAGCTACAGAAAACGATGGAGGTCGGGGAGATGTCGGGGATAAAATTGGATGGAGCAACGAAGGAGCTGGAAAATCAAATCTTCGGACAATGTGAGTTTCTGATGGACCAATGAATTTTCTCTCTATAAATTGTAGGGGGTGGGGAGCGATTCTAATTAAAAATGGATTAACGACCTATGCAAATCACACCATATCAATTTTCTTGGACTTCAAGAGACTAAGGCCTTCAACTGTTCTCTGCTTCAAATTAAAAGCTTGAGGGAGGGGGGGGACTCAGACTTCGATTATGCACAGTTGGCAGGGCAGGGGAATTATGTCAATCTGGGGAAAGTCTTTTCTAGATCGAAAACCTTATGTGACGAAAGGTTTGAAGTATTAGTATTCTTTGGAACCTGGATCCCCAAGTCAGAAGCATGTTGTGTAATCAATGTTTACGCCCCTCAAGAGCTCTCTAAAATGAAACTCCTTTGGTCTTCTCTCTTACGATTGATCTCCAGTTGGCCGGGGATTCCGGTTCTTTTGGGGGACTTCAATTCGATAAGAGATCCTTCAGAAAAATTGGTTCTTTTTATCATCACTCTGCAGCAAAGTTCTTTAATGAGTTCATCTTTGACGCTGACCTCATCGATATGCCGATTACCGGCCGAAAATACACCTGGTCGAATTCAGTGGGCTCCAAGTTAATCAAGCTAGACAGGTTCCTCGTCTCAAGAAAATTCATCGATCTCTGTCCTAACTCGAAATGTACAATTCTAGCTAGAGACAAATCTGATCACTGTCCAATCGTTCTCAAAGAGGTCAATGAAGACTATGGTCCGACCCCGTTTAGAATTTTTAATTCTTGGCTTCTACCGGATGATTTCAGATCACTAGTGGAGCACGAGGTGATCAAAGAGGTAGACAAACAAATCGAGAAGTGGTGGTCAGGAAAAAAAAAGAATTCTTTAGAAGTTAACGTTAAGAAAGCATCAGAGGTGATCGAAGATGTAGACGAACAAATCGAAGTCGGGCTTACTGATCTTGAAGATTTAACGAGGAGACAAGAGGCTATTAAACTTAAAGAAGAGATGGCTTCCAAGGAAAAATCAGATCTATCTCAAAGGGCCAAAATCAAATGGGCGGTGGACAGAGACGAAAAACTCCAAATTTTTCCATGGAACAATCAGTTATAGAAGAAATAGATCGAGAATAAATGGAATCCTAACTAATGGAATATGAACGAAGGATCCGGGCGAGGTAAAAAACGAGTTTTATTTCCTTTGGATTTCTTAAATCCTTTGGGTCCATTATTAGAGGTGATATCCTTGAGGTGGTTAAGGATTTTTTCAGATCCGGGTGGCTCCTAAACGGGTGCAATTCTTCGTTTATATGTCTTATCCCCAAATCTGTGAACCCCCAAATCTGTAAAGACATCAAACCTATCAGTCTTGTTGATTGCATCTACAAAATCATTGCCAAAATACTTGCAAACAGAGTAACTGTAGTCATGAACTCCATCATTAGTGACACTCAATCGACTTTCATGAAAGGTAACTACATTCTGGACGGAGCTCTGATCACCAATGAAATTATACAATGGGTCAGAAAGAACAAAAGAAAGATCTTTTTTTTCAAAGCTGACTTCGAGAAAGCGTTTGACACTATAGACTGGTGTTATTTGGATGATAATATGGAAGGCATGAGCTTCTCGATGAAATGGCGGAGATGGATTAAAGCTTGCCTCCAC
Source organism: Saussurea involucrata (assembly GCA_033807775.1). Lineage (NCBI taxonomy): Eukaryota > Viridiplantae > Streptophyta > Magnoliopsida > Asterales > Asteraceae > Saussurea > Saussurea involucrata. The sequence continues at coordinate 168,310,854 of CM066322.1, forward strand.
TCAGCTTCGACCTCGGTTCTGGTCAACGGGTCTCCAACTGTGGAATTTCGGCTCCGGAAAGGCCTCTGTCAAGGGGAACCTCTATCCCCTTTCCTCTTTATCATAGCGATGGAAGGTCTTCATGCTCTCATGTCAGACGCCAAAGACAAAAACTTAATTCAGGGTTTGAAGATTGACGATGATAATCTTTCTATAACTCACCTTTTTATGCAGATTACGCGATGTTCATAAATGATTGGTCGATGGAAGATGGGAAGAATATTCTAAGGACTTTGAGATGTTTTTTCCTCACTTTGGGGCTACGTTTAAACCCGTTGAAAAGTGAACTGTTTGGAGTAGGCGTGGAGGAGAATGCAATTCAAAGGGTTCTATGGCGCTCAAATGCAAAATCGGACGTCTCCCAAGTATCTCGGGGTCCCGGTGGGAGCAAACACTTCGAGGGCTGAAACACGGGTACCTGTTATCGAGAATTTCCACAAAAAAATTGTCCAGATGGAAGGTCAAAAAAATTTCCGTAGTATGAAGTCAACAAGACATTTTGAAAGTTGTCATAATGGTGTGGTCCTTATGGCGGACAAGAAACAGAGCGGTTTTTAAGGGGAAGGAAGCAACGAGTTGTCTTATAGTTAGCGATCAGTTTCGGGCGTGTTTTATTTATTAGAAGCAGATGTAAAAAAGGGTCCAACTTAGATTGGAATTTATGGTGTAGTGACGCCGGCAAAACGTGTAACATTTTGATGTGCTCCTAGCATCTCGCTAGTTCGTCGCTTTATAAATTTTGCCTTCCAAAAAAAAATCAACTTTGTTTTCATATTAAATTGTGGAACTAATATTTAAAATATCTAGTTTTGAAAACCAAAGTTAAAACTTCTTATGTAAGTGACACATTGATCATATCCACTATTCAAAAATATGATTGAAGCAAAGTCTTCCATTTTTGTTAAAATAATGGGAAGTTTTAAATCGTTATTTTTTAAAATGGAGGCTTTGATTCATTGTTTATAAAAATACGAAGAAAACAAAGTTGGTACACATTAATCAATCTTTTAATTGTATATTTGAATAAAAAATAATTGATATTTTAATTTACAGAGAGAAGATCAAATAGAACCTCAATAAATATTAAAAATATATCTTATGCAGTATTGTTGGTACACTATATATAAAAAACATGTACTGTTCATACAGTATTGTTTCATAGATAAAACGTTATGCAGTAAAAAGACACAAAAACATGTTTATATATGAAACACACCCATACTCAAACACAAGAACAAAAATGTGAAATAATATAAACCATAACTTTTTAATTGAATTTGCTGAATGGTTTTGAATACTACATTATATGAATATTTTATTTTGGATATTAACAAATTATATATGTATATATAATATATATATATATATATATAGAGAGAGAGATATTAAAAACGTACACTGTTTCATTAATATAAAGTGTCATATTAACTATTTTGTATGACACTTTTGAGAAGTGTTATATAACCGAACTTTCTATACGAGTATACGACACTTGTATATATGACACTTTTTAAGTATCATCATAGAAAATAGCTAATATGACACTTTTTAAGTATCATCATAGAAAATAGCTAATATGACACTTTTTAAGTATTATCATATAAAATAGCTAATATGACACTTTATTTTTTAGGTTTGTCAAAAAGCTTGTTAAAACATCTAAAAGTGTTCTATAAACCCATTGTAACACTTTTAGATACATCATTTTTTGGTTTAATACAATACACGTGTTAGTCCGCTTATAAAGAAGCAACCAATTCAAGTAATCATGAGATAGAGTAACAAGATGACATAATAAGATGAATGTGTATTTTATTCATGAGGAAGAGAACTACCTAGAGAGAGAATGGTTCTCTCTCTAGAACACACACACACTACACCATTGATTACATTGTAAAATGATCTCTTACCCAAATTACACACACAAGTCCCTTATATACTCACTTGTTACACACTTAAGCCAAACCCATATCTCCTTAAACCAAGCCCATATTACATATATAAACCTTTACAAAACTATCATATAATTAGGATATTTTGTGTCCTAACAAAACGTAGGTACTATAAATTATTTTATTGGAACGCTTAAACATTTTAGATATCATATAAAACCAAGTTTATTGTAATTAATGTCCTTTTATATATGGGACGATATGCAATAGAAATTATTGTCCAAGTACTTCTCATAAGTAAAACTGTATAGATACGTCGGGCATGCAATTTCCAACTTCCAAGTTCCAACGACATATGAGAGGGTTCTACGTTACCAAAAAGAAACTCTTCGGTCATGTCAACACCGAGATATGCCTAAGGGGCTGTTTACCAAATTTTCTATTAAGTCTTGTATGGATAAATTTGTATGTCTGGATAAATTTGTCTGTTTAGATAAACGGATGATGTTGTTTACTTTTTTATCTGAATCTAACAGTCTGAATGATATAAATAACCAATTTACCTCCTCAATATTAATTATGCACTGTTTGATTAATTGTTATTATTTTTTTTATCTAAATGATACTTTTATGAAACACAAAAATTACTTTAACATTAAAACATAAAATCATAAAGACTCATTTCCAGAAAATCAAAAATTATTTTAACCCTTCACCCCATTCCCAAGAAGCTCCAATATCACCTTCTTCCTGAAGAAGATAATAGCCTTGGAGGTTGAATCCAGAGCATCGATATTCTTCCTCCTCCATTTTCTTCCTGAAGATTAAATCCAAAGCCATCGATTTTGTTTTGCAGAGCCGTCGATCGCAAGCCACCCAAAATCCAGTAGTTCCCGATGATACACCCCATAGAAGAAGAAACCGATCTAGAAAAATATTACCGTAAAGGAGGTCACCAAATAGAAATCGATCTACAGGTTGATACCATTACAGAAATCGATCTACAAATCGATACCTTTTAGAAATCGATGGCTAGGACATTTTCAATGACTAACAACAAATCTTACATCAAATTTATAAAAATAATTGTAATATTTAATGCAAACAATAAATGTGGTTGGTAAGACCAAATCTTACACAAAAACATAAAATTCTAGATATAATCTTTTTTATCTTTTTCCATTTGTGTAAAATTTGGTGTAAGTGAATAGTGTGTTGCACTATAGGTATAATTGGTACAAAAAATATAAATAAATATGAAAATATATCTTGAATTTATGTAATTATCTAGTAAATATGGTAATTATTAGTACCATATTATTTTGTATGTTGTATATATACTGGAGGATGAATATAATTAATCCTCCCCAAGAAACTTGCTTCCAGGAATACAGATACTTAATACATGATCAACCGCAACACATTTCTGAACTCAACAAGAAACATGACCCTTCAGTTGTCACTTAAACACCCATCTCATGAATATAAAATTGCTCGAGTATACATGACAAATACAACGATTTGGGTTTTTAACTTTTTATCATACTAACATATTAAGGATGTCGATCAAGTTTTTTCTTCCGTTAAAAGAGAGAGAGAGAGAGAGAGAGAGGGGATATATTTCATTCTCTTGGAGTCTCTTGCAACCAGGGAGCCAAATCTTGTACAACCATACGTACTCTTTCGTCAGATCTCTAATCTTTCCAACACTTCACAATAGCCTGTGCTCAATACTTGTATTCTTGGTGGGAACCCTTGAATACTTTTAAGTTGTTGGCGATAATTCAAGTTTAGGTGTTTAAGACAAGAAAGCCGAGAGATGCTTGCAGGTAACTGGACTAATTTCCAGTTGCTACTTAGATTTAATTCTTTCAAGGAGGAAAATTCATGAAAATTATGAGGGAAGTCTTGTTCTCCTGGCTGATATCTAATTTTCTCAGACCACTCAACTTTGTCAAAGCATAAAAGAGGAGGTTTTCTAGATTGTTTCTTAGTATTAGATGTTTTTCCAAAAAAAAGTAGAGTTTTGAGTTTTGGTATATGTTGAAGATCGAGACACACCACGATGTGAATCTTCTCTAGAGACCAAAGAGAAAGCAGTCTTGACTGAAGGAGGAGGATCAATAGTCAAAATGTTACTTCTTATATGTATATACATATCATCCAATCCCATTAAAAACTGCATTAACTTCCAAAGTTGATTATGTTTTGAAAACTCGTGAGCATCATTGCAAGAACATGAAGGAAGTTTTATTAAGGCATCAAATTGTTTCCAAAGAGCATTCAATTTGTGATAATATTCAGAAACAGGAGCACCATTCTGACTTAGAGAGTTAATCTTTTGATGTAGATTAAAAGTAACAGAACCATCAATTTTATCATAAGGTTCCTTAAGTTCGTCCCAAACTTCAGAAGCAACTTTAGAAAAAAAACTTGACTAACAAATAAGTCTTCTGAAATGGAACCAAGAATCCAGGACAACACAACAAAATTACACCTATCCCATTGTTTACCCAAAATTTCATTATCAAAGGGACGGACAACAGACCCATTCACAAAACTAAGTTTATTCTTAGTTTCCAAAGAAAGAATCATAGCACACGACCATACCTTAAAATTTTCTGTGCCACTCAACTTCATACTCAAGATAGAGGCACCATAAGTATCACTTGGGTGGAGGTACAAAGGATCTTCAAAGTCCAGTTTAGTAATCAGGGATTGCTCTACTGGTCTTTTGGGTTCCTCTCCACCTGTCATGATAACAGTCTAGAGCACACAAAAAAACACACACAGTGAAACCTAAGAGACCAAACGATAAGATTCATTGCCACTCAGAGGTGGTAGGTCAAGCCAATCTCTCAGTCACCAAAAAAAGAAGGAGAAGAAGAGGATGAAACACACAAACGAGAATAAGAGATCAGAAAACTTACAAAGCGTCTGCAACAACCTGTAAGGATGAATGAACAACTTACAGAGATAACCTTGTTTTGAGCACATCGGAAACACGACCACAAGTCTCTGAATCATTGATATCAGAGACCAAGACAAGCACCTGAACAAACCAAAAGACCAGAAGAGGTCAAGATCCAAATCTTAGGTGGAGGATAAATTCCAAATAAACCACCACAGATTCAGTCTCTTGACGAGATCTAGAACCAAACAAACAGAAAATGAACAGAACAAGAAAAAGAACCACAGATCTGAAGAATAAAGACTAATATCAATGATTCCCTTAAGAAAAAAAACTCAATGATGATATATCAGACTTAACAAGTCACCAGATCTGAGAAACAATAACAAAATAAACTGAACAGATCCTTATACAGACAATCCCACGCCAAAACAAGGCGTTGGTCAAGTCCAAGAGATTAAAAGTTTAGATAGAACAAAGTATGAAGGAATTTAAGAAAAAACCTTGAACAAACACGACTAAAGCAAAAAACAGAGAGGACTTCAGAGAAATGAATCAACTAGAGCTAACCAAGGTTAGTCTCAGTCACATAAAATATCCATACTCTGAAGGCTAACAATGCATGTGCCTTTAACCAAAAAACAAACACACAAATCTAGTAAGAGATGTACAGATCTATTATAACACAGTACAGATCTATTAGGAAATGTACGGATCTATTAAGAGTAAATACAGATCTATTAAGAAATGTAAGAATCATGCAAACAAACGACAAAGAACACACGACTATGTTCAAATCCAACACGATGAGAACAAAATCGAGAGAAAACTGAAGAACAATATATGGCAACACAGAAGCGTTCAGATCTAACAAGATAAGAACAACTTGATGTGTAAAAAACGTCAAAAAACACAAAAGATAATCCAGATCTAAACAGATAAGGATTAAACAAAGAAAAGGAACTCAAAGGTCAGTCCAGATCTAGAAAGAAAGGGACAAAAAAACCTTGAGTTATGAATGAGAAGAAGAAAAGGAATCTGGCCACAAAGAGTAACACATATCTTAATTTGTTTTCTCAAGAGTAAACAGAGAAAAAATATTTTTAAAAGAAAACACATGAAATCGACGTCTGGAAAATTCAGATCAGAACTTCGGCTCTGATACCATATTCAACTTTTATACATCAACAAACTTTACAATACAAACAATCTCAGAAAATGAATGTCAAGTTCAAGAGGATAGAAGTTGATTATAAAACCCTAGCTAATCTAGAATAAGATGAACAAAACCCTAATTCTAGAGAGAGAGATAACAAACGAGAGAAAGTTGTAAGCTAAAGAGAGAAAAAAATGAATCGTTCAAAGAATAAATGAACAAATACAACAAATTTATATATGAATTGACAATTTGCACTCCAACCCTTCAACTTCAGTTAATAGCTCCGCTACCCTTCAGCTTCACTAGAAAGTGAGGCGTAGTTCCTTTTGCCTTCTACTATCATGCTTTATCAAATCAACCCCCTTAACTTTCCTGAAATACAACAAACACACCCAATAAGTTATAAATCTCAAGATTGGTACAATTAATCCTTACCTTTTAACAAAGTTGGTGAAATGAAAAGAAGAAATCCAACATATCGTCAAATGGAAGATGATGAATAGTGCTAACCGGAGTCAGTTAGTGGCCAGTTAGTTTTCTAACAAATTTGGTCCAAATTCCGTTAGTTTGGTTAAAATTGATGATTTTTGTCATCGAAACCTGTGTGACATCATTCCTATCATTAAGAGTGTCATGCATCTCTCTCAACAACATCGATTTTTGATCGATTCCTCACCGTGTAGTGTGTGCTTCATACCGTTTCCTCTTTCGAGCCAAACCGAACAAGCTCTTAAGCCGAATTCCTACTCAACTCGCGGTTTATCGATGGATTCTTTGTTATAAACTGAAGATGCACTTTGGTTTGTCACGCAACAACTCGCTTGTTAATTTTCTTGTGGGCTTATCGGAACGAGCTCGAGTTTCTACATTTTTAAAGATGTTTTTCGTGCACTCAGTCGGGGTTATGGTGCACATCGAATCCGGTTTTTCAACGTTGAAATATGAAGAGTAAGAGCTTGTTTCAAGGGGGAGCCTAGACTACATTCGAAGAAAAAGCAACGTTAAAGTTTTTCCAAGAAAATCAAGGGGAAGAGAAGCTAAAACGTTTGAAGATGGATGATTTTGCCTTACAAAACCTTAGGGGAAGAATGTTAGGACACTAAAATTGTCCTAAATTGTGAAAGTTTTGTAAAGGCTTGTATTATGTATTTGGGCTTGGGCTTTAAGCTAAATGGGCTTGGGCTTTGTAATATGTCACTATATAAAGTGTAATCTAGCTCTTTTGTAAGGTGTGCACTAGAATGACAGCTACAATGTAGAGAGAGGGAGAGAGGGCTAGAGCTTTAGAGAGACAATCATCCTCCATGTACTCAAAGTGTTAAGATCTAATATGAGGATGACATTCTTGATCCAATCTCTCTCTAATTACTTGAATTGTTGATGATTATGGGACTAACACATTACTTCACTCTTAATTTAATTTTAATCAAGTTTCATTTAATATTAGAGTAAAGTTCACTTTTGGTCCTTAACGTTTGTCCATTCTAACATTTTTCATCCCTCAACTTCAATAAGGTGCATATGGTCCCTGACGTATGCATTTTCACTTTGTTTTTGGTCCCTCTCTTTGACGGATGTTATCTTTTTCCATTAAACTGACCTTTTTGCAAACTTTTCTTATTTTTACCATTTCTTAAACTACATGGACCAAATCTGAAATTTACTCTATACTATATTTATATTTCTATTTTATAAATCATTTTCTTTTTTACTTTTTTATTTTTTGATAAAATTGTTCATCACGTTCTCAAGAACATCATATCTTTTCCAGAAAAGTTTGGTCCAAAACCCCAAATCCAAAATATGAATCAAATTCAAAATCATAATCATATATCAAACCATAATCAAAACTAAAGTAAAAACGTAAATTAAATAAAAAATCTAAATGAATCGCTAAATCAGACCCGAAAGCAAACGATAAGGAAACCCTAGCTTATTATTAACAAGAACATCACATCAATCTAAGAATCTAAAGAACATACATAATAAATTTCTTTGTAATACCAAATCAAAAACCATTACCTTGTAATATAAATTTCACATCAATGGCTTCCAAAGCATGTTAAGCAGCCACAAATCCGGATACAAAGTGCGATCGATTCTGTTTGGAATTATCGATCTTCTTTGAAGTTACAAATAACATCGGCTCTTTTCCTTTGTTGTTACTCCGCCGGAGCAAGTACCGGATACTCCACCGTTTAGATCCAGGTTTCTTAGACGGAAGGTTCTTAGTCTAATCGGAAACAGAGCCCGTCTGTATGGTAGAACTACTCTTCTTACATTTAGTCATTAACGACGACGACAATCCATCGTCCGATTTAGGTTTCCACACACAGTAGCTTCCAGAAGGTACACTTTCCAACACTACTAAACAAAAGACTTTTACCTACGACATTTTCCCTGGGAAATCTGTCGCTAAAGGGTGATTCGTCACAAAACCGTCACAAAAGTTGGTGGGTAAATTTTGGGTGAGTAATGCAAATCAGTGACAGATTACACAGGGATTCCGTGGGTGATCCATGAGTATTTTCTCGAAAAACATCGGATTTTATCGAAACATTTATATTTTCTGAGTGATCCCTGGGTAATCACCGACGAAAATTTCCCTGGGTAAAAGTCATTTGTTTTGTAGTGCAATTCATCAGCTTCCGATGAAGAATACGAAGAGGATTCTAATTCTTCATGTTCATCAATAAATAAGTCCCGTAACGTACCAGTAATCGAAGCGGAAACATAAATCTCATCATCTTCTGGTTTAATCTCTCGATCTACCAGAAGATCGCGGTTGACAACCGGAAAAACCGTCCAGGATCGCGAATCAATCTGTTTCGGCGAAATTCCGTTGTCGTTTAGCACCAAAAACTCAAAATCCTCTCCATCAACACCTCCAAATTCGTGAAATCGAGCTGCCTGTTCTTCACGACTGACCTTGGCGGCCGCCATGGATGATAAACTGTCGGAAGAGTAACAACTGAAGCTTAGAGACGATCCAGAATCTTCGATTTTGGCTTGTTGTTGCATTTCGTTGAATATTCCAATGAAACTTGTTGGCTTTTTATGATGGAAAGAGGTTGAAGTTGTTGATGAAATAGAGGAAGGGTCGGACCTCTATTCCACATTAATCGCTTCCAAAGCAGTTTAAGCAGCCAAAACATTACTTTGTATCTGAATCGGACCTCTATACTGTCCTTCACCTCTTATCGCACTCAAATCCCTCTCAAAAACCACCACTGAAAACCCTTTCCTCTGTCCTTAATTTACGTTTTTTACTTTAGTTTTGATTATGGTTTGATATATAACTTTGAATTTGATTCATATTTTGGATTTGGGGTTTTGGACCAAACTTTTCTGGAAAAGATATGATGTTGTTGAGAACATGGTTAACAATTTTATCAAAAAATAAAAGAGTAAAAAAGAAAATGATTTATAAAATAGAAATATAAATATAGTATAAAGTAAGTTTCAGATTTGGTCCATGTAGTTTAAGAAATGGTAAAAATAAGAAAAGTTTGCAAAAAGGTTAGTTTAACGGGAAAAAATAACATCCGTCAAAGAGAGGGACCAAAAACAAAGCGAAAATGCATACGTCAGGGACCATATGCATCTTATTGAAGTTGAGGGACGAAAAATGTTAGAATGGACAAACGTTAAGGACCAAAAGTGAACTTTACTCTTAATATTAAGATTAAATTATGGATTTTTGATATTTTTCTGAATAGGGTCCCTATGTGTGTAAAAATAGTGTAGACAAAAAACCCAAAATGACTATAATGGTCTTTAACGAGGTTAAGAGATATATTTTAACATTGTCAGTCATAGGAACTATGGCCAAGATAAATTGAATAGCACTAAAACAAAAATGATAATAAAATATCATATTAACCAAAACCTCAAAAAATAGAGACCAAATCCATAATTCACTCCAGTTTTAGTTGAGCTAATGTAACTTTTATTGTTTTAGGTCTACTAGTGCTTCAAATGTTGTAATTAAGAATTTAGACCAAATTTTTTTTTTTTTGTAAGATTGTATAGATAAACATTTCTAATGATATATCTTGTACAAATATTGTAATTAAAATGAATTAAAGAATAATAAAAATGCAATCTAAAAATAGAATAAAGAATGGGAAAAAGATGAAACTTTAAAAATATATAAAAATCAACTACATCCAATAAATGTGAAATGCGTTGCTACAAAGAAATAATTTATCGATAGCAGCTCCTACTCATTTTCTACCTTCTATATAGGTGAAAGAATCATCATCAGTGCTACGTGCAATATTCGAGTTCTGATAATCAGGGATACAAGTATTGAATTGTTGTATGGATTCTACATCTTCTTTGTAAACTAAATGTGCCCCACATCTTATCACAATTGCATTGCTCATAAGATTGCCTTCAACAAAACTAGGCCAATCTTCCCCTCCAAATTCATCATACATCTGCTGCTGAAAGAAACTGAATGGTATATACACAATCCACATGCAATCTTCGATAGGTACTGCAGATATATAACTATCATAATAAACCTCAGAATCAGGAATGGAGGTTCTATTGACTCCAACTCTGAAGTGGATTCTGGTATAGATTTCGCCCCACGACCGTCGCAACACACCACATACCGCAAATCCCATGATATCCGTATCACATTTGGGAGGCAACTTCAGTGATATCTTGTGTCCGTCTTGTTGCTCTTCGAACCAGCTTGGAATCTTGCTTCCAGGAATACAGATACTTAATACATGATCAACTGCAGCACATTTCTGTGTACTCAACAAGAAACATGACCCTTCAGTTGTCACTTAAACACCCATCTCATGAATATAAAATTGCTCGAGTATATATACATGACAAATACGACGATTTGGGTTTTTAACTTTTTATCACACTAATGTATTAAGGATGCCGATCAAGTTTTTTTTCCGTTAAAATAAAATGAAATAAGAGTGAGAGAGAGAGGGTACCTTAAGGAAAGATTGCTGCAACATCTTATCGAGATATCTTTCATTCTCTTCATTCTCTTGGAGGCTCTTGCAACCAGGGAGCCAAATCTTGTACAGCCATACATACTCTTTTGTCAGATCTTCAATCGTTTCCAACGCTTTACAATAGCCTGCCCTTAATACTTGTATTCTTGCTGGGAGCCCTTGAATTTTTTGAAGATGTATGCAACCATTCAACTTTAGGTGTTTAAGACAAGAAAGGCGAGAGATGCTTGCAGGTAACTGGACTAATTTTGGGTTGTGACTTAGATCTAATTCTTCCAAGGAGGAAAATTCATGAAAATTATCAGGGAAATCTTGTTCTCCAATTGGTCTGTGGCTGACATCTAACTTTCTCAGGCAACTCAACTTTGTCAAAGCATGAAAATTAATGGAGTCTTGTGTCACTGGAAAGTACATGAAGCGTCCTATATTCAGCTCTTCTTGATGGAATATATACACACATAGGTTTAGGATCTTGAATCTAAACACAAAGTTTCAATATAAATCAGAGAAATCACACACTTGTTTCTGTTACATTTGATCCCTATTTATATACTATGAACATGTATCATTCGAACCATTGCAATGGTTTGGTCTAGGCAGTTAATGCCGTTTCTTAGAGTGGTGTCGGTTGGTGGCAGCCAGTGGTGGTTCTTGTAACATCACACATTTTCAAGTTTTCCCTAATTACACTTCAGTACATAAACTATTCTAATTACATTATCTAACACTAATTACCTGTTTTTTTGTCATTAAATTCCAACATTCCCCCCTAATGACAAAAAACAGTAATTCCTTGTTCTTCGTTCTTCAATCTTCACTTGATGCTGACATAGTCATCAAGTCCATTTGTCTTGCTTCCATCTTCATTATCACTTGAGTTACAATAGTCTTCAATGCTAGGATCCTCCTCTTCACTACTGTCTTCAGTTGAAACTTCAATGGTAACATCATTGCTTTGCTTGTCCTTTTGCTCATACTTTGCATACAGCTTGTTTGATTGAGTCTTCATCTTCTCGTATAAGTGGTATCGTCTTTGTTATCATATTCTTGAGTTGATTGTCTCACAACTTTATTTGATATTGACTTTCACAGTCTTCTTTGATTCTTGTGCAGTAGTATCACACAACTCCACTTGGTCTTCAATTCTTCGTTTTTTTTTGTCATATCACATGACTCAAATCTATCTTACACAGATTTTTTTTGTCCAATCACAGGATTATTCATATCACATGTTGTTACCGTATCACACGGATTATTCACACCCTTCACAGGTTGTCACCGCATCACACGGGTTCATAACTTTGATCGTATCACGCGATCGCAGTTCTATTTTCTCTTTCTTCATTTTGCATCAGTTTGTAGAGCGGGTTCTTCATTCTCAGTAGTAGTTGCCATAAGCAATGTTGGTTCTAAATCTTCTTCAATAAGATTGGACTGTTCTCTGTCTTGATTCTTGTGTTTGTTTGGACATTCATAGGCATAGTGTCCAAGTTTGCGACATTTGTAGCACATGATTTGAGACTTGTCTTTTGTATCCAATTCTTCTTGATGATTGTTCCTGCCATGGCCTCGGCCTCGAGACGGGTAAAATCTTCCACGACCACGTCCTCTAAAAGGTTGGCCTCGACCTTCATGTCGTGTGAACATCAATCTCTCTTGACTGTCCACTGGTTCTTTATACTTAAGTCTTTCTTCAAAAGTCTTCAATCTTCCGATTGCTTCGTCTAATGACATATTGTCTACATCCGAGTACTGTTCAATGGATGCGACAATTTGAAGGAATCTTTCGGGTACGGCGTTTAGTAATTTCCGTACAAGAGCAGAATCTTCATATGTCAATCCAACGCTTGTTGCTCTGTTAATAATACTCGTTATCTTCGTAGTGAATGAATCTATTGATTCATTTTCTTTCATCTGTAACATCTCAAACTCCGATTTGAGTGTTTGTTGTTTTGCTTGCTGGACACGGTTTACACCAACGTGTCTTATCTTCAAAGCATCCCAAACTGCCTTTGCAGTCTTGTATTTTGAAATATGTAGCAGTTGATCCTCTGGTAGTGATTGATAAAAATATGCTATTGTTGTCTTATCTTTCTTCGTATCGATCTGAGTTGTTAGTTCTGATTCGATCATTTCCCAAAGTCCATTTGCTTCCAGTATCACTTGCATTCGAATTGCCCATGTGGTGTAGTTTGTTCCTTTCAACATCGGGCATTGGAAATGGGTTGTCGATCCTATTTCCTTCATATTGCTTTTGGAACCATCTCCTTGTTCCGAACCGTCTTTCCCCGTCATTTTTAAAATAAACTTTTATCACGACAGTTTAAGTTCCCTTTAAAATTTTATGTGTTTTAAAATTGATTTTTCAAAGTTTTATAATTGCGCGTTTATAAAAGGTTTTGAAAAATGTTTAATATTTTGTTATATTTAAGATAAAACAAAATATCAGATTTATTAATAAAAACAAATAAAATCAAAAATAATAAAACAATCTTTATAGGTAAAAACGTTTGTTGTTTTTATTTATTTATTAATAAAATCTCTTTATTAATTTTCTATTTAACCTAATTCTAAAATTGGGTCAAAAGGAATTGGGAAAGAAATGGAACGTAAACCTTCTTGGTGGTTCCTTCAATCAGCGACGCTTCTTCAAGGAGAAATCGTCACCTTCTTCTCTGGGTTCCTTCTTCAATCGCTTTCTTCTCCGGTGATTCTTCTTCAATTGCTTTGTTCTCCGACGATTGTCTCCTTCCGGTTCCGATTAAGGTATGTTTATCCAATCTGTTGAATCTCTGGCGCCTCTTTCTGGTGTGGATTTCTCTCTTTTCTGAAACTGGTATATGATGAGAAGAAACTTTGGTTTGATTCAACCAACGCTCTGATACCAATTGATGGAATATATACACACACAGGTTTAGGATCTTGAATCTAAACACAAAGTTTCAATATAAATCAGAGAAATCACACACTTGTTTCTGTTACATTTGATCCCTATTTATATACTATGAACATGTATCATTCGAACCATTGCAATGGTTTGGTCTAGGCAGTTAATGCCGTTTCTTAGAGTGGTGTCGGTTGGTGGCAGCCGATGGTGGTTCTTGTAACATCACACCTTTTCAAGTTTTCCCTAATTACACTTCAGTACATAAACTATTCTAATTACATTATCTAACACTAATTACCTGTTTTTTGTCATTAAATTCCAGTTCTTCTAAGGTTTCCATGCTTCCCAGCTCCTCTGGCAATATTTGTAGATGGTCGCAGCCTTGAAGACATAGGCTCTTGAGGTTTTTCAACTCATAAATAGATCTTGGAATAACCTTAAAACGATAACAATTATCAATATGTATCTTTGATAGCTTTTCATTAGCTGAAGAGACCTCTGGGAATTTTTCAAGACTAGGGCAATAAAAAAGATGTAAAGTCTCCAATGATACCATCTCAATCAAGGATGGGAGACACCAGAGGCTGTCACAACCAATCACTTTCAAGTAAACAAGCTTTCTGAGAGTTCCAAGAGACTTATGAAGCTTCACCAATTTGCGGCAACCGTTCAAAGTCAACCTCTCAACATTTGGGGCCCCAGAGACATCTGGAAATCTTTTTAAGCTCCTCAACTTTTCAATGTGAATGAATTTCAAGTTTGGCAAAAACTGACAACGAAAATAGAAATGAACAAGTTTATAATCAAGGTAACTTATTACTAAATAAAAATAAAATGTTGTTTATGTTTCTACGTAAATGTCTATGCATGAGAAATTATGACATATGCTTGTCACTAAAAACGTGTTTCATTTCATCCACTAAATACCTTATACCCCTTCCATAAATGTTGAATGGAGCCATGTGATAATTCAAGCCCAGCAAGCTTAAGCACAGGGGCGGATGTACATGTTTGAGATGGGATACGGCTCACCCCCATAAACCTTCAAAAGAAAATTTTACTTTTGTATTAGAATATTTACTTTTTATAAATATATAAAATCCTTTGACCACTGCAAATACCAAAATTTCTGGATCCGCAACTGCTTACGCATGCTAGCTAAAGGCAAAGAAGAATAAGGATACCGATACCATCTAAGCCATTGTAACTCGTCAGGGAGAGAGGTAGGTTTACGAGAAGTGAATTTCCCATAACTATCAAGTAGCCGAAGATTCTTCATGTTTTCAAAAACATCGGCCCTAAAACCCTCCTTCTCCAAATGGTCAGTCCATGGTACCACTATTCCTTCAATTGCTTCTAGTTTCTGCAACAAAGTACTAAACTGAAGTCAAACTAAACTCATTCTAAATACAAACATTTTAGGAGACAGTAGTTTTTGTAAAGAAAGAAATATATTACCGTATTTTTCGTGATGAAATCCTTGATTTCTTCCTGTTTCCATAGCCTGCTATTTGGGTAACTCTTACGAACAATTTCAAAACCCATTTCTTGAAGGACATCGTGCATGTCTATACGTTTGTTTGAAATGGTTATGAGAGATTTTTCGAAAAGAGTAGAAATTCCTATTGCCGCATCAAAACCAAAGCTATCAAGTACTCTAGTCACATGTTCTTTATCACGGCCCTTGAAGAAACATGCAATGTCTAGGAATATTTTTTTCTCAGAAGACTCTAACCCATCAAAGCTTAACTTTAACATCTCAAAAATCTCAGGGTGTGGCATTTTGGCTAATCTATTTAAAGCACTTTCCCACACACCTACTTCTCTTCCATGGAAGAAAGAGCCTAAAACTTTCAAGGCTAAAGGAAGACCGCCGGTGTAATTTGACAGATCCTCAAACCCTTCTGGAGGGCTAATTTTCCGAAAAGCATTCCAACTGAAGAGCTCAACAACATGCTCCTTAAGTAAAATAACAGGTTTGTACTTGTCATCTGTATCCGATAACAAATGCTCGTCTCTAGTGGTTATTATGATTCTACTTCCTACACCAAACCACTCATGGGTTGCAGCTAAGAACTCTAATTGCTTGAAATCATCCACGTCATCAAGAACAAGAAGAACCTTTTTATTGCGAAATCTTGTTTGTATCATTTCGGCCCCCTCCTTTGGATCCTCAATCTCGGACTCGTGGTGTGACGCTAGAACATCTTTAATGATTTTTTTTTGTAAAGCACAGATATCTCTTTTACTATTTTCTCTAACATCGTTAACAAAGCTACTACCATCGAACTTATAAGAAATTCTTTTAAACAAAGCTCGGGCAATAGTTGTCTTACCGATTCCTCCCATTCCATATATCCCTACCATGCGCACCTCATCTGTTGCTTCCATACCCAATAATGAATTTAATCTATTGATACGAGATTCAATATCAATTAGATTGTTCTCCATACTGCAAGGTTTTATATCGCCATGAATCTTTTGAACAATCTTCTCGATGAATAACGATTCACCCCTGTACGTTTAAGAGCATTATTTTCAAGTTAATAGAGATGCAAATTGTAGAGCTGGCAAATTTTCAAGTTAATAATAACTTGGATCTAGGAAGCTGATCAAGTGTGCATATTAATAGAAGCAACAGATCAAAGGAAAACTAACCCATTGATAGGTGAGATATGCCAGCCAGATAAATTTCCAGCTGCAGCTAAGGCTTTCCTCCACTTGTTCACTTTATCAATCTCTTCCCTGAACTTCTCCTCGTGTTGCTGAAAAGCCGTTTCGAAATCTCCTTTCTGTCCACGAACATCGGATGGATCCACATGGTAGAATATTGGTAACACCTTATGTCCCCTCGAATCTTGACAGTCCTTGATTTTGACAAGCTCGTCTAAACACCAACAAGAGTCGGCATAATGTTTAGAAAAAACAACCACCGCAAACCTCGACTCCTCGATGGCTTTTAGGAGTTCAGAAGAGATCGGGTTTCCTCTAGGGAGCATCTCGTCGTCTCTGAACACGCGTATTCCCTTCTGAACCAGAGCTGTATGAAGATGATCTACAAAGTTGTTTCGAGTGTCTTCGCCTCTGAAGCTCAGGAAAACATCGTATGTCCATCCTCTAACTGGTACCCAAGAAGATGAAGATGAAGAAGACGCCATTGATTTACAGGGTATTCAAGAAATTGTTCCAATTGGTAAAATGCAAATCCCAGAAAGCAATTCTTCCAAGACAAGAAAGGTGAGAGATGCTTGCAGGTAACTGGACTAATTTCTTGTTGTGACTTAGATCTAATTCTTCCAAGGAGGAAAATTCATGAAAATTATGAGGGAAATCTTGTTCTCCAATTGGTCTGTGGCTGATATCTAACTTTCTCAGGCAACTCAACTTTGTCAAAGCATGAAAATTAATGGAGCCTGGTTGCGCTGGAAAGTACGTGAATCGTCCTAGCTGCAGCTCTTCTAATGTTTCCATGCTTCCCAGCTCCTCTGGCAATATTTGTAGATGTTTGCAGTCTTGAAGACGTAGGCTCTTGAGATTTCTTAACTCACAAATAGATCTTGGAATAACCTCAAAACGATCAGATCCATCAATATGTATCTTTGATAGCTTTTCATTAGCTGAAGAGACCTCTGGGAATTTTTCAAGGCGACGGCAACGAAAAAGATCTAAAGTCTCCGTAGCAACGACTCACTTTCAAGTAAACAAGCTTTCTGAGAGTTCCAAGAGACTTATGAAGCTTCACCAATTTGAGGCAACCGTCCAAAGTCAACCTCTCAACATTTGGGGCCCCAGAGACATCTGGAAATCTTTCTAAGCTGTCCAAATCTTCAATGTGAATGAATTTCAAGTTTGGCAAAAACTGACAACGAAAACAGAAATGAACAAGCAAGTTTATAATCAAGGTAACTTATTACTAAATAAAAATAAAATGTTGTTTATGTTTCTACGTAAATGTCTATGCATGAGAAATTATGACATAAGCTTGTCACTAAAAACGTGTTTCATTTCATCCACTAAATACCTTATACCCCTTCCATAAATGTTGAATGGAGCCAGCCCATCTAAGCCATTGTAACTCGCCAGGGAGAGAGTTATATTGGGCTATGGCCCATGGGCCTTGTTTAGGTATCTTTTAGGGTTTGTATCTTGTATATATAGAGGGTTCACCCTCCTAGTTTCATATCAATAGAATATCAGTTACATTTACATGGTATCAGAGCTAAGGCTCAACACCTAGCTGTCATCGCCGGAATCTCGCCGGAACCCTACCCGTCATCGTCGGAATCTCGCCGGAACTCCATCTGATGTAGCCGGAACCACCAGCCACCGTTGCCGGAACCACCAGCCACTGTCGCCGGAACCACCAGCCGCCGCCGCCACCGGAACCGCCAGCCGCCGCCGCCGGAGACCTGCCGGAATCCTCCAGAACCCGCTGGAATCCCCCAATACCTGCCGGAATCTTCCGGAACCTGCTGAAACCCTTGAAAACTCCCGGAAACTCCTCGGAACTTGCTGGAAACACCTCTGAACCTGCCGGAATCTGCCCGGAACCTGTCTGGACCTGCCGGAACCTGCTGAGACCTGCCGGAGCTTCATCTGCCGTCATCTGCCGCCGTCTGCCGCCGCCTGCCGCCGCCGGAATTTGTCTCCGGCCATCATCTGTCGTATTTTTCAGTCCCGAACCATCTGAGGTATTCCTGTATCATACTCTCCTGCCCCGTTTTAATCCTTAGTTTGTTTTAAACCTGTAACTGTCCAATGGGAGACGAAGAAAAGATTGAATCTGCTCCAGGAAGTCAAATTGCTCCTGGTATAATCAACTTTGCTTCTGTTTTACGCATTCCTGTGAAACTCGACTCTAGTAATTGGAGTTCTTGGAGTCTATTCGTTCAGAAAGGTCTTGCAAGCGTAGACAAATCAGATCATCTGACTAAACAACCTCCTGATCCGATTCTCCGGGAATGGTATATTAATGACAGTGGGATTCAGATGGCCTTGTGGAATGCTATGGAACCACAGATACTTACCACTGCTCAAAACTTTCCCACTGTGAAAGGAATGTGGGATCATCTTTCCTCATCCTTCTCGGCAAAGGAATCTCTATCTCATGCATATTTTGTGGTCCAAGCCTATAGCAGAGCCGAGCAAGGTGACTCTTCATTCACCGACTATTTTACCCGATTCTCAAAACTTCGGGATGAACTACGGACCATGTTTCCACCCACTACTGATTTGAAGATTCAGGAGGAGCGGAACGACAAGATGGATGTAATGATGTTTATTGCTGGACTATCACCTAAATACTCTAATGCTCGCCCCTTATTGTTGAGCAATTCTACCGCTACATCCTCTGTTGCATCTACGTATCATCTGTTACGGGAAATGTATGGTCCGGATGCAACCACTACTGACACATCTGCCATGTATACTTCTACTGGTAGGAGTACTGACCGAGGTTCTCATGTGTTTCCAAAGAAGGGTATTGGACGTGGAAGTGGTATTCAGTGTAACTATTGCAAGGAATTCGGACACACGAAGTGGAATTGTCCGAATCGTCCTCCTGGATCTCAGCCACCTCCTCGTCCTAAAGCTCGAATTGCCACTACTGGTGAGCTTGCTGATCAAACTCCAGCCTACACGCTTAATGAGGAGGACTATCACCGACTCCAGCAACTCCTAGTCTCCCAGTCGATCTCCCCTACTACGCGCGCAAACTCGGCCAATTCAGGTACGTTTTCCAGTCTTGATTCATCTTGGGTTATTGATTCTGGAGCTACTCATCACATGACTGGGAATCAAGGTATCCTTTCTAGCCTATATAAAGCTTTCCATCCACCCGTTCGAATTGTTAATGGATCTTCATGTCCAGTTCAGGGCATTGGATCCATTAACAATTCGTCAAACCTACGCCTCTCCTCCATTTTGTTTGTTCCTAAATTTCCTGATAGTCTTTGTTCAGTAAGTCAACTTACAAAACAAAATAACTGCTCTGTAACTTTTTTTCCTACTCACTGTATTTTTCAGGAACTGGGGACGAACCGACTGATTGGCACAGGCTTTGAATCAAGAGGTCTTTACCGTTTATCCTTACCTTCACGTCCTACAGCAAACATATGTGATTCTAGTATAAGGGAGGCTCACTGCCGGGTAGGCCATCCCTCTGCAGTAGTTCTGAGACAACTGAGACCGGATTTTCCACTTTCGTCTATTAATTTTCATTGTGAGTCATGTCAGCTTGGTAAACACACCAGGCGTCCCTATCCCCCTAGAGTGTCTAGTAGAGTCGGTTTTTCTTTTGAACTCGTGCATTCTGATGTATGGGGTCCTTGCCCTACAACGTCTACATTGGGATTTCAGTACTTTATTACCTTTATTGATGATTATTCTCGTGCTACTTGGGTTTATTTATTAAAATCTCGTCGTGAAGTATTTACCATATTTCGCGAATTTCATTCATATGTTCAAAACCAATTTAACTCATCAATCAAAACTTTACGATCCGATAATGCAAAGGAATACTTCTCTACTGACTTTTCTTCGTATTTGAAAACACACGGCATTGTTCATGAATCTTCGTGCGTATATACATCCCAACAAAATGGTGTTGCTGAACGCAAGAATCGCCATTTGTTGGATGTTGCTCGAACAATCATGTTTCAATCCCGTGTCCCTAAACGATTCTGGGGGGACGCGATTCTTACTGCCGCGTATCTGATTAACCGCATGCCTACACCTGTTCTTCATGGTA
This sequence comes from Saussurea involucrata, assembly GCA_033807775.1. NCBI lineage: Eukaryota > Viridiplantae > Streptophyta > Magnoliopsida > Asterales > Asteraceae > Saussurea > Saussurea involucrata. The sequence goes on from CM066322.1 coordinate 168,331,478, forward strand.
AATCCCCCTTTTCTGTACTCTTTCCTAAAGGAACTCCCTTTCCTCGTGCAACCAAAATTTTTGGATGCGTAGCCTATGTTCATGATCATCGTCCACAACTCACTAAACTTGATCCACGAGCCATTCGTTGTGTCTTCCTTGGTTACTCACGAGTCTAGAAAGGGTATCGGTGTTATAGTCCCTCTCTTCACCGCTACTTTACTAGTGCCGATGTCACCTTCCATGAGTCATGCCCTTACTTCCTCGAACATTCCCATCCCATTTCCGACCCGTTCCCTGATCTTGACATACCCGACTCTCACCTTATTCCCACTTTTCCTGTGTCCGCTGTACCCTCTGTTCCTCCGGTCTCAGACGCTCCGACTCCTGCTACCACGGACCTACCGACAGAACCTCCGCCATTACTTTTCACATATGCTCGACGAGGTAAGGTTCAAACAACAGAGCCACTTAATTCACAACCGAACCATGACTCTGGTCCATCCTCAGTTCCACTTCCCACAAACGACCCTGACACACCATTGCCAGATACACCCTTACCAGAAACAACCATACCTAATACCACCTCTCCTACACCTCATGTTCCTATCTATGATCCTCCTGGAGCACCATTTCCCGATATACCTATTGCCTTTCGCAAAGAACCTCTACACTACACCCGTTATCCTATTCAGGATTATGTTGCCTACTCTCACCTCTCCCCCGAGTCTAAAGCCTATACCAGTACCCTTGATTCCTACCCAATTCCCAGAGATGTGACGACTGCTCTAGCTCACCCAGGATGGCGACAGGAGTATGGAAGACGAGTTAGGGGCTCTCCGGGCTAATCATACCTGGGATCTTGAAACACTTCCTCCGGGAAAACGTATTGTTGGTTGTCGTTGGGTATTTACAGTTAAACTTCACCCGGATGGCTCCCTACATCGCCTGAAGGCTCGGTTAGTTGCTAAAGGGTATTCTCAGGCATACGACATTGATTATGATGAAACTTTCTCACCGGTTGCTAAAATGCCGTCAGTCCGTATTTGTATTGCCCTTGCTGCCATTCATCATTGGCCGCTCCATTAGCTTGATGTCAAGAACGCCTTTCTTAATGGTGTTCTTGAGGAGGAGGTGTATATGGAGCAGCCACCTGGGTTCATTGTCGAGGAGGAGGCCTCGAAAGTTTGCAGATTACGCCGTTCTTTATATGGTCTTAAGCAGTCTCCCAGGGCATAGTTTGGTCGATTTTCTAGTGTTATGGGAGAATTTGGGATGGTTCGCAGTGCATCTGATCATTCTGTGTTCTTTAGACACCGGCAGGGCAAAAGGATTATTGTAGTGGTTTATGTTGATGACATCATAATTACAAGAGATGATGAGGTCGGGATTACCAAACTCAAACAGTTTCTTCAGTCGCAGTTTCAGATAAGCGACTTAGGTCGACTTCGGTACTTCCTTGGCATAGAGGTATCTCTCTCTCCACAAGGAATACTTCTCTCTCAACGGAAGTATGTCCTTGATATGTTGACCGAATGTGGCTTACTGGGTTGCAAGCCCGTTGATACTCCAATGCTTCCTACAAGGAAGCTCTTTCCAGAGGACGGAGATCCGATGAAGGATCCTGAGCGCTACAGACGATTGGTCGGGAAGCTTAATTATTTAACAGTCACACGACCAAATATTTCCTTTACCGTCAGTGTCCTGAGCCAATTCATGGCTGCCCCATACACTGGACACTGGGATGCTGCTCTTCGTGTCTTGAGATATCTCAAGACCACACCAGGTCTTGGCATCTTATATTCTGATCAGGGGCATTGTCGTGTAGGTGCTTTTACAGAAGAAGGAGATGGTCGAATATCTAGTTTTTCAGATGCAGATTGGGCAGGTTGCCCGATCTCTCGACGATCTACTACCGGGTATTGTGTATTTGTTGGAGGAAATCTTGTATCGTGGAAGAGTAAGAAGCAACACACAGTATCTAGATCTAGTGCTGAATCAGAATATAGAGCCATGGCAGATGTTACATCAGAAATGATATGGGTTCGTCGTCTTCTCATAGAGCTCGGTGTAGTTTCTAATAACTTGATGCGGTTATACTGCGATAGTCAATCAGCTATTCATATAGCAAAAAATCAAGTATTTCATGAGCGGACAAAGCACATTGAGGTTGACTGTCATCTTATCAGAGATCGAGTTGTAGGCACACAAGCAGACCCTCCATCCATTCAACCAATTCACGTTAAGACAAACTTTCAGCTTGCGGACATCCTCACTAAACCTCTCCGGAAAACTCAAATAGATTTTATTTGTAACAAGTTAGGCATGATTAACATTTATGCTCCAACTTGAGGATAAGTGTTAATTGTATATTTAGTGTATATTGGGCTATGGCCCATGGGCCTTGTTTAGGTATTTTTTAGGGTTTGTATCTTGTATATATAGAGGGTTCACCCTCCTAGTTTCATATCAATAGAATATCAGTTACATTTACAATTTTCAAGTTAATAAAAACTTGGATCTAGGAAGCTGATCAAGTGTGCATATTAATAGAAGCAACAGATCAAAGGAAAACTAACCCATTGATAGGTGAGATATGCCAGCCAGATAAATTTCCAGCTGCAGCTAAGGCTTTCCTCCACTTGTTCACTTTATCCATCTCTTCCCTGAACTTCTCCTCGTGTTGCTGAAAGGCTGTTTCGAAATCTCCTTTCTGTCGACGAACATCAGATGGATCCACATGGTAGAATATTGGTAACACCTTCTGTCCCCTCGAATCTTGACAGTCCTTGATTTTGACAAGCTCATCTAAACACCAACAAGAGTCGGCATAATGTTTAGAAAAAACAACCACCGCAAACCCCGACTCCTCGATGGCTTTTAGGAGTTCAGAAGAGATCGGGTTTCCTCTAGGGAGCATCTCGTCGTCTCTGAACACGCGTATTCCCTTCTGAACCAGAGCTGTATGAAGATGATCTACAAAGTTGTTTCGAGTGTCTTCGCCTCTGAAGCTCAGGAAAACATCGTATGTCCATCCTCTAACTGGTACCCAAGAAGATGAAGAAGACGCCATTGGTTTACAGGGTATTCAAGAAATTGTTCCAATTGGTAAAATGCAAATCCCAGAAAGCAATTGATTCACATCAACGCGTTCTTTAATCTCAATATATAACCAACCAGTCACTTTGAAAAGTCTTATGGGGCCCATACATTATCACTCCAATCTTTTGAACCTTCGTTATATTTGGAGGTCAAAGAATTAGGCCTCTACTTTTTTATTAATATTATAATGAGGTTTTACAGTTATATGCATATATATATATATATATATATATATAGAAAGGTTAATGTGAGGAGCGTAACAATTTAAGAGAACGTGAGGAGCACCTCCCATGTACAAAATCACATGTGATTCACAACACAAGGACTAAAATCATATGTGATTACCCGGGCGGTTTGTCCCGCGGTTTGCAAAAGCGCGCGGTTTGTCCTGTGATTTGTGTTGTGAATCACATGTGATTTTGTACATGGGTGGTGCTCCCCACGTTCTCTTAAATTGTTACGCTCCTCATTTGAACCCAACCCTATATATATATAGAGAGAAAGGTTCAAACGAGGAGTGTAACAATTTAAGAGAACGTGAGGAGCACCTTCCATGTACAAAATCACATGTGATTCACAACACAAGGACTAAAATCATATGTGATTACACGCGCGGTTTGTCCCGCGGTTTGTGTTGTGAATCACATGTGATTTTGTACATGGGCGGTGCTCCTCACGTTCTCTTAAATAGGTACGCTCCTCGTTTGAACCCGCCTATATATATATATATATATATGTTTAGGTTCACATAGTACCCTTCTCTTAGAAAAAAGGTCAATATTTGCGATTTTGCGATTTTTACTGTGAAACAGGGGGGGGGGGGGAGCCATGATTATTTGATCCAAGGACTAGGATCACTTATCTACTTCTCACATACTTAGCAATTCTCGTTTGAACCTATCATAACATATACATACATACACATATATATATAAATATACATATACAATTTGATTAATAGTTTAATATAATAAGTAATTTTCTATATTAAGTTTATAATTGATTTATTTTGTGATTTCAAATTGGAAATTATATTTAAATAATTTAGTTGTCGTTTTAATTTAACGATGTTCACAACGACCGAACAGGATAGGAGATCGCCCAATCTTCCAATTTATCTTTCTATAGTAAGCAGGGGAGCAGAAGCAAAAAGTCTTCAAAGAACTTTTGTGTAATAAAGCTCCTAAAGATCTCAAGCAATGGATACAATTTCATCCAGCTAATGAGAAGGCAGTAGAGCATCTCCAACAACTATGCTAAAATAGAAAAAAGAGGGATTTTAACAATTTTTTTCTCCAACAGCTATGCTATCTTGTATGTTAAAATAGAGAAAAGGTGAGAGAGAAGGTAAAAATCTCTAAATTTGGATTAGGGGCATATTTTTGCTCCAAACCCCTTTAAACAATCGTGTTCTTAGTTCATTAGATATTTAGATTAGGGGCATATTTTTTACAATTCGCCCAGGGGCATCAAAAACCATTGGACCGGCCCTGCAACCGTAGATGTCTTCACCAAAGCTTCTCCCTGGTCGCTTCTCGAGCATTGTTCACAAACGCAAGTTGGTTTCTCGTGATTCTCCTTGAGTTTGAGGGGGTATTAGCTATATATGTAAATATGCGTACTTTAGGGTCCATTCTCGTTATAATTAGTCCATAGTTATTTGACATTATATAGTTTGCTATTTCTTTTTCTCTTGTATCTGACTTCATGATTCTGCATCCTCACCTTCAATAACTCATGGTGAACTAGTAATTAAGGAAATGGTGGTTTTCAAGAGGTAATTGCAAAGTTCAAATAGGAAGTGATGGTGGTCGTGGATCTTCAACATAACTTGCTTTTCTATTGAAAAAAAATTGGTCAACAATTTGACACACCTCTTAATTTGTGTTGAAAGTTCTTTCATAATATTTAATAATTAATAATATTTTCTGAAGCTATATATTCAAAATATATTTAACAGTATCATAACTAAAAAAACTTATCATCTAAATATAATCAAAAGTCATTGTATTTGTTTTAGAAAAACAAATAACAATAAGGACCGGCATATATATATATATATATAGGGGTGGTATCGGGTACAAACCAACTAGTTTGTATAAACCCGTACAAACTCAATCTACCTTCATGAATTTGCAATTTTTTTAATTTGACTTCATGAATCTATATTTTGGCTTCATGAATATAAAATTTGGCTTCATGAATATATAATTTGGCTCCATAACTTCTTTTTTATTTATTTATAAGGGTATTTTAGGGCTCCACCGAAAAATATAGATTCATGAAGCCAAATTATATATTCATGAAGCCAAATCTTATATTCATGAAGCCAAAATATAGATTCATGAAGCCAAATTAAAAAAATTGCAAATTCATAAAGGTAGATTGAGTTTGTACGGGTTTGTACAAACTAGTTGGTTTGTATTTGATACCCAGCCTATATATATATATATATATATATATAGAGAGAGAGAGAGAGAGAGAGAGAGAGAGAGAGAGAGGCTCCGTAAAATGCAAACCTTGTATTTGTTGCACCCCTTACAAACCACAGTCTGCATATGTGCAGACTGATTCTACACATATGCAGATGAATAGGTGCAAGAATATACATATAATGGACATGCATTCATATGAGACAATGCATACATGCAGAACCAGTCTGCACATATGCAGACTGTGGTTTGTAAGAGGTGCAACAAATGCAAGGTTTGCATTTGATTTGTACCCTATATATATATATATATATATATAGGGGTTAAATCATGTGAGAACTACAAATATGTTATAAACCGTGAGAACCAATATAAAAATTATTTTTTTACATGAAATTTTTCATCAAATGCTAGGATTTATTATATTCTACTTCAAATATATGTGTTTCATAATATGATAGTTTCACATGGATTTGTTTCACCATATGAATATTTTTTACGAGTATTTTTCATTTCACTAGGTGAAACAAAATTCGTTTTTCACATGTAAACTTATCATATGGTGAACACGAACATATGTGTAACAATATCTTAAATCATAGGTTTTGATGAAAAAAAATCATGTAAACAAAATTTTTTACATTGGTTCTCACGGGTTTATAACCTATTTGTAGTTTTCATTTGATTATCGTCCTATATATATATATATATATATATATCTTTCTATTAAAAACGTACCTTGCGCATGTGTATAACTATGATAATTGATAAACTAAAATGGACAAAGAGAAAGCTAAAAACAGATTTACCAAAAGATCACAAAATATGTCGGAAAAAAATCACGAAATATTACTATAATTAAATATGGAAAAATACTTTAAATAGGAAAAACACGAAATTTCCTTAACTTCTCCAATTGGAAAATGATTTATTTTTATTCTTCACAAAATATGAGGTTAGATCGTGTTTTTGCTAGAAAATGCCAATATGTCAAAAAAATTGCAACAAGTTGATAGTTGATGGTGTACAATGGAAATGCTATTATTGGCAATTTCCATGCAACTCGTTGGAATTGGAATTCACACGCTTTCTAGTGAGACCAGAGTGGGCCCAGTTCTAATAAGCAGGTCTTGTAAGGCTTAACTGCGCCTTCGTATTTTGATCGGGATCAAGACTGAGACCGGTTACGACGAGACTGGTAACGAGATTGCTATTTAGAACCGAGACTGATTTTTAGCTATCTCTACCCTAAAAAAACCCTCATACATTATCACATTATTATATTATTTGACTAATAACTAACTTTTTATTAAATATCATGTTAATTATAATGTTGGATTTTTCAACATATATGAAGAAGGCTTCTGGTGTGTTGTGGTTTTGAAGTTGAACCCCTCTAGCTATGCCTTGTAGTTTGTTATTTTTGTAGGCCATGAATACACTTTAAGAACGGTTAGCTTTTTATTAGATCCTTAAGACCACTTTGAAGCCTTTGAATGGGTTTTATTTATTTATTTGTTGGACCAGCAAAACACCAAATATTCATAGTAAAAAACATTGAACTTTCATATAGAAAATCAAACATTCATATAAATAACATAATGAGTATTCCTAAGAAAAAAAACACAAAATCTTCATTGGAAGGACACACCAAATCTTCTCCGGAACCCAACCCTTGTCTCATAGCAAGCATTAGTAAAATACTTACAAGTTCGCTTTAATTTTTATAGAGTAAATTACACTGGTTGTCCTTGTGGTTTGCTCAACAAACTATCTATATTGACGGTCTCAAACTTTTCAATTAGCATAGCATGCAAGGTCTCTCAAGCTATAACACCATTAGTAAGCAACTGTAAGAAGAGGCAAATTGGCAAAATTTGGGTATCTATCTATCTATCTATCAAGCAACCAACGAATGGTTCTCAAATTTTATTGAACGACCGTTGTGTAATAATCGTTATTTGTTTGACAATAACTTTTCACTTGTAACTTAGATCAAGATTTTTTTTTCTTTCGCTTTATGTATTTTGTCAAAATAAAAATGTCGAAAAAATCTAGGTTTCTATCTACCATCAAGATGTTATTGAACTCTATCGAACAACCACCCTGTAACAAAACAATCATGAGGGCATAACTTTTCATTTATAATTCGAATTGATATGATTTTCTTGTCAAGATTTACAAAGTTGAGGTTTCTATTGAGCAACCATCAAATTGTAATTGAATTCTATCGAGCAACCATATATAACGCCCATAGTTTTTCACATGTGACCTAGATTGAAATGGTTCTTCTTAACTTGTTTATTTTTGAGTATCAACATACCAATAATATTTGGAGTTTTATCCACCAACCATTGAACAATTTTCTAACTTTATCGAACAACCATTTTATAATGCACCGTCTATCAAGTTGTAGCGCAGTGGTTGATCGCACTGGGTGATGTGGTGGAATATCCCATCTGCTCAGGGTTCGATCTCAGGCGTCCTCACATTCATAAGACATCTTTAAGTTTCAAAATTGTCAGAGATTAGTCCAGGCTGGCTTTCCATTTTATAATGCATCTATAACAATCACGTGACCATTATTCTTAAGCAACACGTGATTTTTTGTTTTGTTTATGTAGTGTCAAACAAGAATAATAGATAAACTCGAGCTAGAAAACAAAGGGGAAGGATTGATAAAAACAAAAGATCAAGTGTGTGTATATATATATATATATTGAAAGTAAATTACTTTAACAACATGATTTTATACATTTATTTTATACTATAAAGTATTTAAGAAAAAACACTTTAAAATAAATTTGTATATATCAAGGGTTCTGGTGAGGTGGGCTTGTGAGTTCATTTGTCGTATTAAATATTGTATGCTTTCAAAAAGAAACTTAAAAAGGCCATTTTGCCAACCGTAGCCTTAAAGTTTGTAGAGGCTGTGTACACGCAACATTACATTCTATCATGGGATACACTGGGAAAGCAGGGTAGGTCGCATATGAACTTCGATTCACTAATATTGTTTTTATAGAAGAGAAGACGAGAAGATGATGGTGATGTAAAGAAAGACGTGACGACGGCTTTTTAAGTTTCTTTTTGAAAGCATACAATATTTAATACGACAAATGAAGTTCATTTCTGACGCTTATTTCGTTGACAAAATCAAATCCATAGTAAGAAAGACGAAATTAGGGGTCCATTTAATTTGTGGATAAGAAACTTGAGGCCACCACCAAACTAAGGCTTCAATTAATCGACAATCCAAAAAGAACTCTCAACGTAACTTGTTGGAAATTTGTGACAAGTTGGGGGGTTGATGGAAGGTTGGCATTGCTAATTTCCACGTAATTGCTTGGAATACACATCTTCTACACTTCCATTTCTAACACTTGTTCCGTTGATAAATTCAAACTCAACCTTAGCTGGAAAAGAATAAATTAGGGGTCATTTGTGGATAAGAAACTAGAGGCCATCACCAAACCAAGGCTTCAAACCACAATCCAAAGCCTTTTATGGTCAACAATCCAAAGAGAAGACTCATTTGAAGGCTCAAGTCATACAAGTTGCAGCCAATTTGGAAACTCTCACACGAAAACGATTGAGTTTAGATCACACATTTCTGAGCAATAATGTTACAAAAATTGATCAAGAAAAACGATAAAGATGTGACATTTACCAAGCAACCCCGTAAATTTCAACGGGAAAAGGACCCGCAACACCATACTCTCTCATTCATTTACTATTAGCTGAGGAGCTCAGATTTATCTTACTTATGTCGAATATATAATTTTGAGCAATTAAACAATGAAGATGAATAACATAGTCTTAAATAAATAGAAAAAATCATAACTAAATAACTCATAGATTTCACCACCCAAAAGATGTACGTCCACAACCAAAAGAAGAATCTTGATTAAACCGAAGAGAATATTGGTGGTGGTGGCCAAGTGGTAGTGGTAACTAAGGAATGGTGATGGTGGTTATGATGAAGGTGGAGGTGGCCGACGGCGGTAGTGGTGGTGATAATTGTTAGGACACAAAATGTCCAATTATAAGATAGTTTTGTAAAGGGGTATTAATTGTAATATGGGCTTGGGTTATGTTATATGGGCTTGGGTTATGTTATATGGGCTTGGGCTTAATAGTGTAACAAGGGGGTATATAATGTTTAGTGTGTGTGTCCATTGCAATGTAGCCTCCTAGTGTGTATGTGTGTGTTCTAGAGAGATATCCATTCTCTCTCTAGGTGTTCTTCCATTTCAATAATACACCACTTTATTATTATCTATCTTCTTGTTACCCAATCTATCAATTTATGAATCGTTGCCTTGTTTAAATGGGACTAACAATAATGCGTGGTGTTGTGGAGATTGTAATGGAAGAGAAGGTGGAGGTTGCCTACAGTGGTTGGTGGTGGCGGTTAAATACATCATTGTGACTTGTAAAAACAAACTAATGCTATACAAATTTAAGAAAAGTCTAAAAAAACCCAACAAACTATATGATTTTGAATGATTAAGTCCTTAAATTTTATTAACAACAATGTGTTACACTTTTCCCTAAAAAAATTAACAAATAAATCTTTAAACTTTTTCTTAAGCTTTTTTACCAAATAAATTCTTGAACTTTTTTTGAACAAATAAATAAACTTTTTTTGAATAAACAAAATAATGAACTTAATTTTGAAAAAATAAATCTGAAACTTTTTTTGAATAAAAAATATACAATTTCTCTCACCGACAACAGAGTAAAATGAACCAATTTAACGAGAAAATTTATGTCATTTCTATTACTAATTCTGAGAGATTAAAAAAATTATGCATAAAACATAAATAGATATATAAAAAAATTATAGTCATTCTTTCATAAAATAAACAAAAAAAACGCTCATCCTTTCACTAAATATACCCAAAAAAACGTCAATCTTTTTACAAATACACCAAAAACATCAATCTCTTTACAAATATACCAAAAAATGGCTAAAATATATGTTCATCCCAACATTAACATACCTATTATAAAGTTATCCTTTTAGTTTAGAAAAGATACGTATGACATAAAAGAGATGGTAGTATTTCATGAACGCACTAAACAAATTGTGATTGACTGCCATTTTGCTCGTCAACATGTGGTTTGCAATATTGTTCGTCTTCTTCAAGTTCCCGCCACTGACCAACCGTAGATGTCTTCACCAAAGTTTATCCCTGGTCGCTTCTCGAGCATCGTTCACAAACGCGAGTTGGTTTCTTGTGATTCTCCTTGAGTTTGAGGGGGTATTAATTAGCTATATATGTAAATTGCGTACTTTAGGGTCCATTCTCGTTATAAGTAGTCCATAGTTATTTGACATTATATAGTTTTCTATTTCTTTTTCTCTTGTATCTGACTTCATGATTCTGCATCCTCATCACCTTCAATATTCAATACATAGATAATTAATGAGATCTCACCGTTGATGCTTCACCATCGAACTCATGCTGAATTAATAAGGAAAAGGTGGTTTTCAAGAGGTAATTGCAAAGTTTAAAGAGGAAGTGACGGTGGTTGTGAATCTTTGTTAGTGCCGAAATTCTTATTATACTAAGTAAAGGGTCTATTTTGTCATTAGCTCATAGTTTGACCTAACTATATATTGTTTGCTATTTTCCTTTTTAGGTTAAGGTCATCTTACACATAGTAGCCACACATAGTGTTCTTCACTCCAATCCATATTGTGAGCTATTTGATCCATATTGAATATAGAGATGACCATCTTTGAGATTATTGTTGCATGATTACTTGTTTATGGGATCACAATTGGTATCAGAGCATTGTATTCATCTAGATCAGATCAGTTTGTTTGAGAAGTTTTTTGCATTTTGAGTGTTCTTCAAGTTTTCATCCATTTCTTATTGATTTTGATCATTTGAGTGTTTCAAATGGATTAGGATCAATCTAGGAGTGTTTGATATTCATTTCTGCGTGTTTTGGTTCCATAATCACACCAGAATCGATCTCAATTTGTGCAAAATAAGTTTTTCGAACTTTTGTGCAAAAACCTGCTGTTTTGGATCAAAAATCGCTGTTCTAGTGGTTTTTGGACAAAACGTGAAGTATTAAATCTGTCCAGAATCACGTTTCGACCTTACGTACCAACTTTCAGATCATTTGGATCATTTTTGAAAAATCGAATCCGTAATCATTTGTATCTTCATCGATATCGCAATCTTCATATTCATAGATATCGCAACACACAAATATTCATTCATATCGCAGTGGACTATCTTTGAACAGTTCCATATCGCAATCATCTATTGCGACTTGGCTCCCATATCGCAATCCTCTATTGCGATATCGCAATCCATTACCTGTTAAACAGTACCATATCGCAACCTTAGGTTGCGACTCGGGTGAACTGTTACTCTATTGCGACATCAGATTGTTGCGATATCACACCTATTGCGACATCACTTCTTGAGACATCAGTGGGTTGAGACTTCAGTTTGAAATCATTTTCTTCTAATCAAATCTAAAGAATACAAACGATCAAAGACAAGTAATCGAATATGAATGCTAGAGATATTTTAACTATTGGATCTAAGGATAAACCACCGGTTCTTTTTCCTAAGGAATTTAAAATATGGAAAGATCGATTTATGGATTATGTGGAAAGACAAGAGAACGGAGAATTCATTTCTCACTCTCTAATTAATGGGCCGATGGAAAAGATAATGAGAAGAGGAATTCTTACCGACGGTGATCCTATTCCAGATTTTGTTGAAGTTTTACCAATTCACTATGACCCTGAACAGAAGAAGAGATATTATGGGGATAAGATGGCAAAGTCCCTTGTAATTCAAGCGTTGACTAATGATATTTACCGAAAGGTAGATAGCAAGAACCACTCCGGGAAAGCCATGTTTGATGAGTTGATAAAACTTTATCAAGGTTCTGAGATTGAAAACCAGATGAGAATTTCGAATGCTATTAATCTTTATGAGAGTTTTAAACAGAAAGATGGTGAAGCTCTTGATTCCACATACGACCGCTTCACTACTATCTTGAACGAGCTGAACAGATACAAAATCAACAAATCAATAATCGAGCATAATGTAAAGTTTATGAACGTACTTCAACCTGAGTGGAAGAAGTATGCTCATCGGATGAAACAAAATACAAAGTTGGATGTTTTGCCTCTTCAAGAGATGTACGAGACTTTGAAACATGATGAAGAAGATGCTGAAGCCAAGAGAGCCAAGAAAAAGAAGAAGGATAAAAGGGAAGAGAAAAGAGAGGTTAAGGAAGAATAACTAGATCCGCTTGCTTTAGTGTCTGTCAAACCCAACAGAAATTATTCAAAACATTCTGATGAAGAACAAGGTGAAGAATGTGAGATAGATGATATTGAAAGTATGAAGCGTGCATTGGCTCTCCTTACAAACTCTTTTCAAAGAAAGTTTGGAAAAAGTCCCGGATCCAATAATCAAAGATATGCGTCTGGTTCTAAGAATTTTGAACACAAGGCAAATGTTGAGTCGAGCAGGAGATTTGATGATAAGAAAGTTGAGTATAAGAAGCCAGAGTATAAGAAGCCGGAAGAGAAGAAGCTGTTTGAGAAGAAAGAGGAAGTTCCAACGTGCTACAATTGCGGGAAGCCTGGTCACTTCTCTAAAGAGTGTTGGAAGCCGAAAGTCAGGGATCCTACATACTACAAGAACAAGTTGCTGCTTGCCGAGAAGAAAGAAGCAGGGATAGCACTGATGGTTGAAGAAGAATATTGGCTCGATATGTCTGATGATGAAGCTGAAAGTGAGAAAGATGCTCAGACTAAGCTGTGCTTCATGACCAAGAACACTGATGGTGAAGATTCAGAGTCTACTTCCAATGAGGTACATTCCGATCTTTATAATCAATTCTTTACTCAACAGGCTTATTTAACAAAAAGATTAGAAAATCTTACAAAAGATCAAGATAGAGCAAATGAAATTATTTCCACTCAAAAGGCCATAATAAATGAACAAGACAGTAAAATCAAAGTTTTTGAAAAGAAAAGGGCTGAGTTCGAAATTGGTTATGCGTACTTTCAAGACAAGATAACTGAACTATCTGATAAATTGTTGAATTCGGAAGTCAAGAATAGCGAGTTTGAAAGTCTGTTACATGCTTACAAAATTAGAAACGATGAGTTATGTGAAAGAATCAAGGATCTGGAAAATAAACTTTACAAAGCAGGTCAAACTGAACAAACAATTCACATGCATAAACCAAATGAGTTCAGATATTTTAACTCAAAGTGGGGAATCGGGTATGATAATCCACAATACCTGAACAATGCTTTATCAAAATCTCCCACTTTGTACAAATTTGAATGGATTGAACTTGCCGTACATTCAAACTTTCAAATCAAGATGGATGATGAAGACTATAAGGCTGAAGAAGAAATAAAAAGGAAAACCACAGTTAAAATGCAACTTCCTTTTTGGTATGGTCCAGACAATGCAAAGGCATTGAACTCTAAGAAAACTTTACCAAACAATTATTTTGAGAGTTATATTGTTAAAGAACCAGAGGAAAAAGAAAATACCCAAAAGGTTCAATCTGACAAACCTACTTTGGAAGGAAAAAGGTATTTTCCACCAATGGTTCTTGAACAAAAACTCATGGACCTCGAAAGCAAGATCCAAAGCAATATTCAAGAAGTCAGAAATGACGAGAAGCTTGCTTTTGAGATTGAAAAGGAAGTTTTGCTCACTGTATTTTCAGAAAGTTTAAAAGGAATGAAAATCAAACTTGAGGACATATCTGAAGAAAAAGCTTTAAAAGAAAAACAATCTTCAGATTCAGATGTTTCCTCATGCAAAGCTTTTATAGGAAATGCTATTTTGAAAGACTGGACAACCAATGACCAAGATGATTCCGAATCTTGGGATTTGGAAAATCTGCTAGATAATGCTCCTCCTATATATTTTCCTACAACAGAAGATAAAACTTTTCAGAAAGAATTTAATGACTTTCTTTTTCCCAAGTCTGATGATATCGGTAATCCATCTTATGATACTGATACTGATTTTGAAAGCGAGAATGTTGGTAAGGACAAAGGTAAACGTGTATGTGAAGAGCCTGTTCAATTTGATTTTTGTGCCAAACTTCCAGATCACACTACTTTTCTAATAAATGAAGAGAAACATGAACAGATTATTTTAGAAGGAGAATCTTCAAAAATAGCTGAGAAAGTTTCTGTTAGTGATGAGCATTCTAAATCCAAATCAAAACCATCATTACAGAAAAAGAAAAGAAAAACAAAAAGAAAGAAGCGTGTTAACTCCTATCAGACTCAATATTCAAAAGCTTACAATTCCTATTTGTCTGGTTTTTCAGATCGTAATTTGAGAAACAACACGCGTCTTGAGTGGAGAATAAAGGAGTCCACACAGGATGTGGCCCAGATAAAATCATCCCACGTTACTTCAAATGTTTTAAATTCCAAGAAAGACAATTTTGTTTCGAATGTTAAGAATTATGATGTTGGCAATAGACAAAAACTTGTAGTTCCTTACAAGGTTTACTCAATGCGACAACTGATTAATTTGGCACGAGATCAAATTTGTTGTGCTTCTTGTGGTGTGGATGATTTTATCTGCAAATCTGACTATGATCGTTGGTTTTACTCAAATGATTATTTTAAAACCGATTATAGAAAACAAAATGCCAAATCCAAAAATACTAATCAGAAAGGACCCAATTGGCAATGGGTACCTAAAACTGTTTAATTTCCTTTTTGCAGCCCAGTCATGTATGGTATTTAGATTCAGGCTGCACAAAACACATGACTGGAAGAAAAGAGCTGCTAGTCAATTTTGTAGAACAGGATTGTGGAAAGGTAAAGTTTGGAAATGATCAGTATGCTTCTATTTTGGGTTATGGGGACATTGTAAAGGACAACGTAAGGATTGCAAAAGCCAATTATGTTGAGGGCTTAGGGTACAACTTATTTAGTATAGGTTAATTCTATGACAAAGACCTAGAAGTTCGTTTCAAGAAGACCCATTGTGCTGTTCTTACCGACGGAGGTGATAAACTTCTTGTTGGTTCAAGGAAGTCAAACTTATATACCATTGATCTATCCACTCTTAAGTCGGCGAACGACGTATGTTTGATGTCAAAAGGATCGTTAGAGAAAAGTTGGTTATGGCATAGACGACTATCTCATCTAAACTTCCGTTACATTCAAAAGTTGACGTTGGGTGATTTAGTCATAGGTCTACCAGTTCTGTCGTTTGAGAGAGATAATTTCTGTATTGCTTGCGAAAAGGGGAAGATGAAGCGTACTCCTCATCCATCGAAACTTGAGCCCAGCACAAGACAAGCTTTGGAAATTCTTCATATGGACCTCTATGGTCCGATGAAGACTCAAAGCATCAATGCCAAACGTTATGTGTTAGTGATTGCCGATGATTTTTCGAGATATACTTGGGTCAAGTTCCTTCGCTCGAAAGACGAAACACCTGACTTGATCATCTCGTTAATCAAACAGCTTCAAGTGAATCGTCAACAGTTAGTTCAGACGGTTAGATCAGATAATGGAACAGAATTCAAGAACAAGACTCTTGATGACTTCTTCAAGTCATTAGGTATAACCCATCAGTTTTCTGCGGCAAGAACGCCTCAACAAAACGGAGTCGTTGAAAGACGAAATCGCACACTTGTTGAAGCCGCAAGAACGATGCTGTCTTACGCTGATCTACCACTATTCCTATGGGCTGAAGCTGTTGCAACGATATGCTACACACAAAACCGATCAATTATTCATCGACGGTTTGGTAAAACTCCATATGAGTTAATCAATAATAGAAAACCTGAGATACACTACTTCCGTGTTTTTGGATGCAGGTGTATTGTGCTGAATGATAAGGACAATCTGAACAAATTCAGTCCTAAAGGCCTTGAGGGTTTCTTCATCGGATACTCTCTCACTTCAAAAGCATACAAAATCTACCTCAAATCTTCCAGAACTGTGATGGAAAGCATTAATGTCAAGATTTACGAGACTGAAGCAATGGCTTCTGTGCAAAACAGTACAGAACCCGAGACATCTGGTATTCTAGCATCTGGACAATTTCGTCCAATGATGACTAGATTATCAAACAAGGATCAAGCTTCCACTTCTAACTCTACTCCTAATGAACTTGATTTATTGTTTGAACATTTTTATGATGATTATTTTAACAATGATACATCCTCTTCATCTGTAAATGACAGGATTCAAGTTGAAACCCCACCAGTACAAACTACTATGTCAGGCCCTTCACCAGAACTGACTACACCGAATACTGGTACAACTACTCCTGCAACTTCTCCAAGGAACACAACAACAGCATCTCCACAAGCAAGACAACAAACATCTACAAGTGGTGCTTCTTCATCTGGAACAACTTCAAATGACAATCCTACCGAATCAGTTCCCGAGACTATACCGATTGTCAATCATGACAAGCAACCCGTCTCACATACGGAACCGACACTGACGATTGAGTTGAACTTTGATAAGGATCCCTCACTTGTAGACCCCAATGAAGGTGCTGTATCTCTCCATTCACACTCTACTAGGTGGACACGCAGTCACCCAATTGATCAGGTGATTGGTGATGTATCTGAACCAGTAAAGACACGATCCGCTTCCGCAACCGCAAATGAAGTCTTATACGCACTATTCTTAAGCCAGGTTGAACCCTCAACAGTTCAACAAGCCTTAGATGATCCTGACTGGTTGATTGCGGTGCAAGAAGAACTGAATCAGTTCGAAACTCTGAAAGTGTGGAGATTAGTTCCGCGACCCAAAGGTAAGACAGTCATTGGTACCAAGTGGGTCCTAAAGAACAAGAAAGATGAAAACGGAGTAATTGTGAGGAACAAAGCTAGATTAGTAGCAAAAGGATATAGGCAACAGGAGGGGATAGATCATGATGAGACGTACGCGCCAGTTGCTCGTCTTGAGGCAATTCAGATGTTTCTATCGTATGCCACTTTCAAGAATTTCACTGTCTATCAAATGGACGTGAAGACCGCATTCTTGAATGGTGTTCTTAAAGAGGAGGTGTACGTGTCTCAACCTGGAGGCTTTGTGGACAAGGACCATCCAAATCACGTCTACATTCTTGACAAAGCCCTTTACGGTCTAAAGCAAGCCCCCCGTGCCTGGTATGAGGTATTATCAACTTTCCTACTAAAAGCTGGCTTTGAGAAAGGTAAAATCGACACAACTTTATTTACTCTAAGCAAAGGTAGTGATATTCTCTTAGTTCAGATTTACGTTGACGATATTATTTTTGGTTCGACTAACCCTGGACTTTGTACTTGGTTTTCGGGCATTATGATGACTCAATTTCAAATGAGTATGATGGGAGAGATTAATTTTTTTCTCGGATTACAAGTAAAACAATTTTCAACTGGAATCTTCATCAATCAGTCAAAGTATGTGTTTGACATTTTGAAGAAATTCAAGATGGAGAACTGTACTTCGATTGGTACACCTATGGCTCATGCGTCTAAAATTGGTCCTGATCCACATGGTGTTGATGCTGATGTAAAACTTTATAGAGGAATGATTAGGTCTCTAATGTACCTGACCTCTAGTCGTCCAGATATAATGTTTTCGACTTGTCTCCGTGCTAGATTTCAAGCTAATCCTAAAATGTCGCACCTTGGATGACTCGGATCATGACCCTTTAGTGAACTTGATTCCGAGACATATGGGCAAAAGACCACGTGTTGTGACTTCGGATACTGAGACAACTCGGCACACCGAACTTCTCGACACTGCTACTGATGTTGCGGGTCATTCAAATGTAATCGAAGAAGTAGAAGAAGAAGTAGTAGTAGAACAGATAGTTAGTGGTGAGGAACGAGGGAGAAAAGAAATGAGTGAAGCTGTGAAAGAGCCGGAAAAAGTTTTAACTACCGGCTCTCCCCAAACTAATACAAGCCGGGTAGCCACAACTTCTACCAACGAGCGTACGTTGCCGTTGCGTATTGAACAAGCCGTGGTCCGCCCAGCCATGCATAGCACAGCCCCACTCATCCACTCATCGGTCTCTCAACAGGCCGGTGTTTCATTTTCCACAGGGGATCAAGCACAACTGCTATTGGCGATACAATCGGTATCCGCTAATATTGAAACAGGTAGGCTCCGCCCCGGCCACCGCCCTTTATTCAAAGAACATCGAGTCTAGTACCTTTTGGAATAACCTCCTTTCTTAGGTCACAAATGAGGGCACAACACCAAGTTGGAAGCTTTCGTACTCCAACCGGAACACCCAGAGTGAGGTCGCCATTCGTTGGTGCCTTGCAAGGATCGGGTGGAAGACCTATCAATGTTAACCCTATGCCAACATTGAACATAGGCCATACAGTCTCTTCGACTGCTATGTCAACCAGTAACCTAAGTGGTCTGGGTGTTAGTCCATTTCAAGTTGAACATGTACAGTTGATGGTTGGTCCTCCTCCATATAACTTTGTGTCGGTGAAGCTACTGGAACTAGCTGTTAAATCTTTGAGCAACTCGTATAAAGCTCATGTTGCTGAAATGAAAGAAGAGATGAAAAAGTTATCTCAAGAAGTAAGCAGAGCTGTCAAAGGTAAAGGGATAGCCGAATCTTCCTCCACACCATCCGAAACACAACCCGACCCACAAACTCCACCAGTTCCATTACACCAAATCCCAACTGACCTGCTCAAATCAGAGCTATTAGCCCGACTTCTAGCCCAAGGCGATTCCAATACTGCTGAAGAGGTAGATCTTGTTACACTACTACGCCAACAATCACAACCTCAAGCTTCAACATCCTCAGATGGGTTAGCTGCTCTAAACTCACAGTATCAGAAGTTAACCGATGCAATCATAGATATGACCAGTGCCCTACTTTCTGGATATCAGTCTCTTGCCACACGGGTATCAATTGTTGAAGAAAGGTGTGGTGTCCAAGCTGAAATCTCGCAGAAAAGAAGACATGATGATCAGGATCCGCCTGATCAACATGAGGGGGAGAGGAGATCAGTAGGGGTTGGTGAATCTAGTGGGACAGCTACTGGAATCATTCAGGGCTCAGATCAGCCAACTGGTGAACAGGAAACAGGAACTGGAGGTACCGATACAGTTATGGAGATTGTGGAAGAATCACTTGTTCTAGCTGATGTCATAACTGGGGTTGAAAAGCCTCTGGTTGTTGACAATAGAACTGAGGAAGAACTGATGGCAGACGACTTTCTGAATGAATTTATCTACATAGACTCGGATGAGGATCCGAAAAGAAATTTGGTCCAGGTAAAAGAGGAGCTAGATGATGTTTTTGATGTTACCGGGGTCATTATGGTTACTCAGGATTCTGATAATGAGGACTCTGAACCACCAATGGTAACTGATCAGAGTGTTGGTACTTCTACTCAAGCCGATCATGCTCCGAATGCTTCGAATGCTCCGATTGCTCCGATTGCTCATATAATTGCTTCGATTGTCCGAATCCCAACCGAAGGCAGAATAAGGGATCGAGTATTGGATGCTGAACTGGATTTCTTTCAGAGAATGTTAGATGCTGAGCCAGGATATGTGGTTACTGGTCTATGTGTAGCGATTGTGTCTCCGTACCAGGAAAGCATCAGAAGGGATATGTTTGTGCGAGATATTCAGAGAATCAATTTGAAAAGGTGTACGGTATAGAAGACTGGCCGACACCTCAAAAGATTGAATTCATTTATGTTATGAAAAACAAAGACAAAGAGATAAATGCTGTGAGATCTGACAGCAAGATTGTGAAGGTTATGAAGATTGACTCCAACAGACTCTCAAAAGTCTGGTATCCGATTTTCACAGTAGAAAGGGCAAATGGTATAGTTTGTGAATTCTCCGAGGCTGACTTCAAGAGTCTATATCTTGATGATCTTCTGAGTCTTTACAACTACATTGGGAGTATACCGAACAAAGATCTCGAGTGGTCTGCAGCGTTCAAGAGCGTTAAAAGGTTTATGAGTAATTTTCTAAAGTTCTCTTATCTAAAAGATTTTCAGATGGCTTTAGAAGCTCGCCAAACCCGAGTCAACATCAGACCCCCGAACAGACGTATTCCGGACATTCAAGGATTTCAAGCTTACACCGTGTTACAGAAACCTGAGCTGGGAGTTGTTTATGTAGATAGAGATTCAAAGAAAAGGTTTATGAGAATCATCGAAGCTAACAAATACAGTGATGGTACTTTCACGATAGTCAAGATCCACCTGGAGAGCAGATTACGTTTAGATGCAAATGGAGCAGTAAAGTTGAAAGATAAGGAGAAAGAGCTGATTGGAGAAATACTAACTGCTATATCTAACCGGATGGAGCACCAGACTGCGCTTAGAAGATTCGAGTTCATTTTCGGAATTCGGAAAAGATATGTGGCTCCGGTGAACGTCTAATTTTCTTTGCCTTTACTTGTACAAAGGGGGAGAATGTTAGTGCCTAAATTCTTATTGTACTAAGTAAATGGTCTATTTTGTCATTAGCTCATAGTTTGACCTAACTATATATTGTTTGCTATTTTCCTTTTTAGGTTAAGGTCATCTTACACATAGTAGCCACACATAGTGTTCTACACTCCAATCCATATTGTGAGCTATTTGATCCATATTGAATATAGAGATGACCATCTTTGAGATTATTGTTGCATGATTACTTGTTTCTGGGATCACAATCTTCAACATGACTTGCTTTTCTATTGAAAAAGATTTGGTCAAAAATTTCACACACTTCTTTGTGTTGAAAATTCTGTCATAATATTTAATAATATTTTCTAAAGCTATATATTTAATTGGAGAATGAATGGAAATGTTATTATTGGCAATTTCCATGCAACTCATTGGAATTGGAATTCATACCCTTTCTAGTGTGGTTATTTATGCATCTTCTACACGTTCATTTCTCACACTTATTTCGTTGACAAAATCAAATCCATATATAATAAGAAAGAAGAAATTAGGGGTCCATTTGTGGATAAGAAAACTTGAGGCGTACTGGTTAAGGCTTGTGGGGGATGTGGCTAGTAACCCATCTATTCCAAGTTCGAATCCAGACGCTTTCAACTTGTGGCCACTGGGGATAAACTCAGTGCTGCACGCTTTAGCAGCTGGAGCAGTTGCCTCACCTTGCCGGATTAGTCGGGGCAATGTACTCGGATACCCTTTAAAAAAAAAAAATTGGGGTCCATTTGTGGATAAGAAACTTGAGGCCACCACCAAACCAAGGCTACAATCCACAATCCAAAGTCTTTTATGGTCAACAATCCAAAGAGAAGACTCATCATGAAGGCTCAAGTCATACAAGTTGCAGACAATTTGGAAACTCTCATACGAAAACGATTGAGTTTAGATCACACATTTCTGAGCAATAATGTTACAAAAATTGATCAAGAAAAACGATAAAGATGTGACATTTACCAAGCAACCCCGTAAATTTCAACGGGAAAAGGACCCGCAACACCATACTCTCTCATTCATTTACTATTAGCTGAGGAGCTCAGATTTATCTTACTTATGTCGAATATATAATTTTGAGCAATTAAACAATGAAGATGAATAACATAGTCTTAAATAAATAGAAAAAATAATAAGTAAATAACTCACAGATTTCACCACCCAAAAGATGTTGTACGTCCACAACCAAAAGGAGAATTCAACCAAAGAGAATATTGGTGGTGGTGGCCAAGTGGTAGTGGTAACTAACCGGTGGTGCTGATGGTTATGATGAAGGTGGAGGTGGCCGACGGCGGTAGTGGTGGTGACAATGCGTGGTCAATGGTGGTTGTGGAGATTGTAATGGAAGAGGAGGTGGAGGTGGCCTACGGTGGTTGGTTATCCGTGGCCGCTGGTGGTGGTGGCGGCGGCAACGATGAGAGGTGAAGACCATTAAAATATATACAAGATTAGGGTTATATACTATATGATGGCAGATTAATAATTTTTTAATTTATGTCCATCTTTGTCCCATCTTGTTCCACGTACTTTGGTGGAACAAGGAAAAACCTTTTTTGTCTCATGTTGTCACTGCACCATGCTGCGCCAAATATGGAACAACGAGTTCTTGTCGTGTCCCATGTTGTGCCAAACATAGGACAATGAGTTTTGTTCATTCCTGTTCTGTCTCATGTACCAAACTCAGCCTCAAGTTACTGCATCACATATGACCATCTTCCGGTACCTTAAAATTTGATCCGATTAGCTATGGTTGTACTTTGTTGGGTCTTCTATCTGATAGGTTATGAAGGCTATGATGACGTCTAATTGCCATAGAGGCCAATTTTGAGACAATGTATATACTAGATTCGTGACAAGGCAAAATGTTTTGTAACAAGTGTTACTGTATTGTTGTAAAAAACCCATTTGCCACAACGAAACCTTATATTTGTCTAAGGTTCTATCTTGTTAGGAATATTTCATATAGATTTGATGTGTCAAAACTTCAACTTACAAGGGTTCGAATTGTAATATGTTTATTTTATAGTTATCCTTGTAAATTCTAGTTTATCTAGGATTCCTAGTTTATCTAGGATTGGTATTTATCTAGTTTCTAGTTTATCTAGGTTTCTAGTATATAAAGAAACCTAGAGATATAGAATTAGATGTTCTTGAAACCCACGTTTAAA
Organism: Saussurea involucrata; assembly: GCA_033807775.1. Classification (NCBI taxonomy): domain Eukaryota; kingdom Viridiplantae; phylum Streptophyta; class Magnoliopsida; order Asterales; family Asteraceae; genus Saussurea; species Saussurea involucrata. The sequence continues at coordinate 168,354,633 of CM066322.1, forward strand.
CAAAAACGTGTAGATGTGTGTGCATGAGCCCCAAGGTTCCTAATCCTAATACTTGAGAAGAAGTATTCGTTTGTTGATAACTTAGGTCAACAAATTGGGGCGTGAGTATGTAATCAGTATGTTTAAATTAATGAACCTTGTTAGCTATACAAATCTGTCGTTTAATTCCACTGTTCATGTTGTGATTTGTATATGTTTATTCCATGATCTAGAACTAATCATTCTTGAGCTTAAAGATCCGGTTTAGGGTTTATATAAATCCTATCAGGTGGTATCAGAGCACATGGTGCTCTCTGATCTGGAAGAAAAACAAGGTTTAATGGAAGATTTGAAGAGACGAAAGAAGACGAACGAAAGAAAGAAAAATCAGATTTTTCGCAGAAATTTTCTGGAAAATCACAGCCGGCCGTTTCGCCTATTCCCGGAGATTGAACCGTCGGATCGTCGCGAATTTTGGACAGCAGCTTCGGGACACATTGTTTAACATTATGTCTGGTTGGATTGGCCGTACGACGTCCAGAACGCTCCCAGAAATTCTCGAGATCCAGCAGTTTTTTTTCTTGATAAAAATTGTTCTTCACTCAGAATTCCTCAAAGCCATGAAATCAAAGCCGCGATGCAATGTAGAATACATGTCACACACCATGTTAGGATCATGCTCGACAAAAGGAGGATGATTTTTGTTTGTTTCAAGAAAATTCACACACACAAGGTATGAAGGTTTGATGAACGATAGAGGAAGAATGCTTAAATGACTACTCTTTGATCGTCATCAGTTGATTACAAAAAGGAAGATTAATTAGAGTTTGTTTGAAGAAGAAGTGAAAGCTAGATTTTGTGTTCTTATCATATCTTTAAAGGTATCATTCACCTGTTAAAGATAACCCGTGATATTATGAAGATTATTAACGTAATTGTTCGAAGAATGTGACTTCAATTTGACGAAATCTTAGAGAAGAAGATTGGTCGAAGGACAGGGATCCCCTCATTCATGAGAATGACGTTGTTGTTCACTTGGTTTCTACGGGATATAAGACTCAAGGTTTGGTTTTTTACTTCAACTTCAAATAGATAATGGTTGATTTTCTTTACAACGTAATTGATATAACCTCGAAGACACAAGGATGGTTAGCATAAATTCAGGGGAAGAAGAAGTGTTGATCATTCAAGGGGAAGATTCAAGTTTGATAAGTTTTGGATTTGATTATGTCAAAAGGGGAAGAGCTACTTGAAGATTCTGATGCTAAGTTTTGTCATCATCAAATAGGGGAAGATTGTTAGGAATATTTCATATAGATTTGATGTGTCAAAACTTCAACTTACAAGGGTTCGAATTGTAATATGTTTATTTTATAGTTATCCTTGTAAATTCTAGTTTATCTAGGATTCCTAGTTTATCCAGGATTGGTATTTATCTAGTTTCTAGTTTATCTAGGTTTCTAGTATATAAAGAAACCTAGAGATATAGAATTAGATGTTCTTGAAACCCACGTTTAAACAAAAACGTGTAGATGTGTGTGCATGAGCCCCAAGGTTCCTAATCCTAATACTTGAGAAGAAGTATTCGTTTGTTGATAACATAGGTCAACAAATTGGGGCGTGAGTATGTAATCAGTATGTTTAAATTAATGAACCTTGTTAGCTATACAAATCTGTCGTTTAATTCCGCTGTTCATGTTGTGATTTGTATATGTTTATTCCATGATCTAGAACTAATCATTCTTGAGCTTAAAGATCCGGTTTAGGGTTTATATAAATCCTATCATATCTGGTTTTTGTTGAATTGAAAATATTTGGTGGAACATGTATGTCATTTGCAACGAGCTTCCAGTTCCATAAATATGGATTGAATTCAACATCCATAACTTTCTAGTTTCTGCCAACAGAGATCTTTAGGGAAATTTGAGTTCAAGTAAAACGATTTAGGGTACTAGTATCAAGTGGGTTGTGGATAGCCGGATAGGCATATATTGACACAAACGAGGTCGTTCCCTCAGCCTAGAAAAGACCCTTAAATATGCAGACTGTAAAAGAAAGATCACGTCCGATATCAAATAGGAATTGCTCGCCCCACGCTTGCTCCGGCACTCCCCACCCAATCAGATAACTTCTTTGTATACTTCTTTCTGATCATTTAAGGAAGGAAAAACGTCTGTTAGTCCAAAGTTCAAGTTCCAAAGTCTTTCTTGTTTGAGGAGGGAGGTAATTTAATGTACGTACATTTGATGTTTTTTTAGTGGAACGGATCCTGGAAGCAAAGACGGTGGCTGCTAATGGCCCTATGGCTCCTGCTCATGGTCTGTATCTTGCACATGTCAAATATGATCTCCCATGAATGATGTTTCTTTTGTAAGTAGATCTACAAATGGCATGTTGTTCATTACCCGCTTGCTATTTTTCTCATGAGATTTTTTTTCTGCAGTTAAATGGAATATATCCCTTTGATTGGATCAACAATCATATTATTATATTATACGCAGATTGAAATTATTGGTGTCTTGCGTAAGCTGCAGCAGGTACACTTTTTGTCGAATACATTTACAAGAAGGGTAAGAGTCAGGGATATTGCTTGCATTCATTTTGTTAGAGTATTAAAATGTCAATATGTATAGTTCAGGGTCTTTTATGTAATTAGCTGTAACTTCTCTTTGTATAAATAGGCTTTTAGGGTTCCTTGTCTAGGTTAGACACTTTACTTGTATTACTCTCTCATTATATGAAAACGGCCGATTCAGCCATCTCTCGTGTCTCTCTATCAATCGACTCTACATATCTAACATGGTATCAGAGCTCTAGGTAAGCCTCCTCAACCTCTTTTCAGATCTGCACCTTTGTTGCTATTGTTTTTCTTTGCTGCACTCGTTTTGGCCTCAGAAATCTCATTTCTGGTGTTATTTTGGCAAAATATCAAGCTTTAAAGTTGTCCAGAACACCATCACGAACCTTCGTACCAATTTTCAAACTAAACCGACCTGTTTTGAAAAACCCGACTCAAGAACATCAAAAATTCATCGTTGTCGCAACCTTCACATTCATCGTTGTCGCAACCTTCACATTCATCATTGTCGCAACCTTCTAATATTCATCGTTGTCGCAACCCTCTATCTTATGAACAGTACCAAGTCTCAACCCTCAGTTGCGACTTCACCTCAAATCGCAATACTCAATTGCGACTTCACTTCAAATCGCAATACTCAATTGCGACTTCACTCGTGAACAGTACCAAGTCGCAGTTCTCACTTGCGACTTCATTCCCAAATCGCAACCTTCAATTGCGATTTCACTCGTGAACAGTACCAAGTCGCAGTCCTCAATTGCGACTTCATTCTCAAATCGCAACCTTCACTTGCGATCTCACTCGTGAACAGTTCAAGTCGCAATCTTCTCTTGCGACTTCATTCCCAAATCGCAACCTTCACTTGCGACTTCGTCCCAAGTCGCAACCTTCACCTGCGACTTCATCCCCAAGTCGCAACCTTCCTTGCGACTTCATCCTCAAATCGCAATCCTTGCCTGCGACTTCAGTCTCAAATCGCAATGGCTCTCAATCTCGGTCATTCCAACCCTATCTCAGTTGTTCTCAATGGGACCAACTACGTTCTGTGGCATCATCATATGTCCATCTTCCTTAAGTCTCAGGGTCTCTACACCTACGTCACCGGTATATCTACTCTTCCGGTTCCGAAGGATAAGGAAAATGAAGCTGACTTCGCGAAACGTATGAATGATTGGGACATTGCAAATGCTCGCGTTCTTGGTTATATAAACGCTTCCACTACCACTGAAATCAATCAACAGTTCCTAGGCTATACCACCGCAAAAGAGCTATGGGACTTTCTTGCAAATAGGTACACCTCTACAGGTCTCTCTCATCAATATCAACTGTGGACCACCTTTCAGAACAAACGGCAACTGCCTGATCAATCTATAAACTCCTATATCTCTGAGATGCAAGCTCTTAGAGATCATCTGAACTTGGGTGCGCCTCAAGTTTTTGATGACACTGCTTAGAAATTTACAGCCTACTTCAACCAACTGCACCTAACTACTATTCTCATGGGTCTTACTGACCGTTTTGAGAATGTTCGAGCCTCACTTCTGCATCGACATCCTCTGCCTACCCTTGAACAAGCTATCACTGAATTGCTAAGCGAAGAAACCCGTCTTCAACAGCGATTTCCCCTACCATCAGGCTCTGTGCTCTACACTCCCAGCTCAGGGAAATCGAAAGGCAAATGGGGTAACCATGATCAGTCCAGATCTGCAAGCAAAGGGAATAACAGTGAATGCACCTTTTGTCACTCCACTTCCCATCTGCTTCTCAACTGCCCAATTAGAAAATGTCGCTGGTGTGGAATTACACAGCCTCGTCACTATGCTTCTGACTGTTCGAAATGCCCATACCCAAAGCACTCAGGTAATCAAAAACAACAGTTCAAGTCGCAACCCATTGCTGGCTCCATCACTCAGGAGTACCCATCATCAGCTCCTGCAGCACCGAACAACAACCAATCACCATCTGATCTCATGGAACTCATGCGCCGAAACCAAGAGCTCATGGAGCAGCTCATGACAGGTTCTACGGGTATGAACTCTGGCTGCAATGCAACCACACCAGGTAACCCTTGGCTTTTTGATTCTGGATGTTGTAATCACATGACACCAAAGGCAGAAGGTTTTGTCTCTAAACAACCTTCCAGCCTGTTCTCGTCTGTCCGCACTGCTGATAACACTCGCTTACCGGTTTCCTTCAGTGGAACGGTTTCTACACCTGATATTCAATTACCTGATGTGATGCATATACCAAACTTATCACTGAGTCTGATTTCTATCACTCAGCTTATGGAAGCTGATCTAATAGTCTTATTTCATTCTACTGGTTGTGTTGTGCAGGATCCCAAGACCAAGCAGATCCTTGGAATAGGCCGTAAAGTTGGTCGGATGGTTGAAGTGGTCTATCTCCGCCTTCCGTTACCTGCATCCAATTTTGCTGCTTCCGTTTCCAACACCCCGTCTTTTGAGCTATGGCATGCACACTTAGGCCACTTATCTTTAGCTAGGATGAAAGTTTTAGCTAGTTCAGGACTTTTGGGAAACATTTCCTCTGAACATGTCTCTTGTCTATCTTGTCAACTTGGAAAACATCATGCTTTACCTTTTCAAATTAATGATTTTAAATCTGCTTCTGCCTTTGATCTTATTCATTCTGATGTATGGGGACCAGCACCACACCCCTCTATGGGAGGTGCCCGATACTTGGTAATCTTTATTGATGATCATACTCGTTTTACATGGATTTATCTTATGAAAAACCGCTCCGAATTACCCAAAATCTACATCACATTTGCTCGCATGATTCTAACTCAATTTTCCAAACCCATAAAGATTCTTCGCGCGGATAATGCCATGGAATATAAAGAATCATCTCTTCTTTCTTTTCTCCAATCTCAAGGCACTCTCTCTCAATACTCTTGCCCTGGCACCTCTCCACAAAATGGTCGTGCCGAACGCAAACATCGTCACATCCTTGACACTGTTCGTACTCTACTAATTTCAGCCAAGTGTCCAGAACGCTTTTGGGGTGAAGCAGCCTTCACGGCTGTCTACACCATCAACCGACACCCGACTCCCATCCTCAATCAAAAGTCCCCGTATGAAACTCTCTATGGAGTCTCACCTCCCTATGAACTCCTCAAAGTATGGGGTTGTGCTTGCTTTGTTCAGCTACAACCTCATGAACACACCAAACTTGAACCTCGTTCTCGCCTGTGCTGCTTCCTAGGCTACGGAATTGAACATAAAGGATATCGTTGTTGGGATCCAATCTCTAAGCGACTTCGTATATCCAGGCATGTCACCTTCTGGGAACATCTTCCCTTCTCCACGGTGTCCAAATTTCAGGACCCTATCCCTTCTTCCACTTCCTTCTTTACTGACACATCTATCCCTTTAGACTCTCTCCAGTTAGATCCTTTGTTCTCCCCATCATTTGATCCACCAACTTCCGCATCACCTGAACCCTCTATTAACTCGTCTGAGCCTTCACCTGAACCTTCCGCATCCGCATCACCTGAACCCTCTATTAACCCGTCTGAGCCTTCTCCTGAACCGTTCGCATCTTCTACACCAACTCCCCGGCCTACTTCTGAACCTCTGCCTGTACCCTCTATACCTGCTGACCATGATCAATCATCTACACCAACTCCCCGGCCTACTTCCGAGCCTTCTGCAGAGTCTATGGATCCTACCACCTCCCAACCATCAGATGAGGTAAGACGCCCCAATCGGGTAAGACAAGTTCCTACTCACCTTCGTGATTATCATTGTTATGCTACCTTGCTGTCTACTCATGAACCCACCTCTTATAAGGAAGCAGCCTCTAATCCTGTCTGGAAGCAAGCTATGACAGAGGAACTTCAGGCTCTCGACAGAGCAAAAACATGGGAATTTGTTCCTCTTCCACCAGGCAAGTCTCCCATTGGTTGCAAATGGGTCTTCAAAATCAAAACCAAGTCTGATGGATCCATCGATCGCTATAAAGCTCGCCTTGTGGCCAAAGGCTTCAATCAAGAATATGGCATTGACTACGAAGAAACGTTTGCTCCTGTGGCTCGTGTCACCTCAGTTCGCAGTCTTCTAGCCATCGCTGCCACCAAGAAATGGCCCCTATATCAGATGGATGTCAAAAATGTTTTCCTAAATGGCGATCTCGAAGAGGAAGTCTACATGAGACTACCCCCTGGTGTGACCTCTCGACAGGGCAATGTCTGTCGCCTTCGCAAGGCCCTCTATGGTCTCAAACAAGCTCCTCGTGCCTGGTTCGAAAAATTCAGCAATACTGTTCTATCTTTGGGTTTTTCTCCGAGTAACTACGATTCTGGTTTGTTCACTCGGAATTCTGCCACAGGTACTATCTTACTTCTGCTGTATGTTGACGATATGATCATTACAGGCAGTGACTCTACAGGTATCCTTCATCTCAAAAAGTCTCTCAGCTCCTGTTTTGAGATGAAAGATCTCGGCAAGCTCCACTACTTCCTTGGCCTTGAAGTTTTGTCAGACTCCTCAGGCATCTATCTCTGTCAAGCCAAGTACGTATCAGATCTATTATCCAGGGCCGGGATCACTGACAACAAGGTTGCTTCTACACCTATTGAGCAAAATCTGCATCTTGCTCCGAATGCTGGAACCCCGCTGAAAGACCCGACACGGTACCGTCAACTTGTTGGCTCTCTAGTCTATCTAACTGTTACTAGACCAGATCTTGCCTATGCCGTTCACATTGTTAGCCATATCATGGCTGCACCATGCTCAGATCACTATGCTGCTGTCCTTCGTATACTTCGGTATCTCAAAGGAACCATGTTCCACGGTCTTCATTTCTCATCCAAGTCATCATTACAGCTTCGTGCCTTCTCAGATGCTGACTGGGATGGTGACATAACCGACCGTCGCTCCACCACCGGCTATTGCTTTTTCCTTGGAGACTCTCTTATCTCTTGGCGCAGCAAGAAACAATCCCTGACAGCTCGCTCCAGCACCGAGGCTGAGTATCGAGCCTTAGCCGACACCACTCAAGAACTCGTATGGCTCCGTTGGCTACTCTCTGATATGGGTGCTCATCAGTTCTCACCAACACCCTTATGGTGTGACAACACCAGTGCCATCCAGATTGCTCATAACGATGTCTTTCATGAGCGCACAAAACACATAGAGATTGACTGCCACTTCACTCGTCAACATGTCCTCCGCAAGACTGTTAAACTTTTTCCAATCTCCACCATTGATCAGACGGCCGATATCTTCACCAAAGCTCATCTACCAGGGCGCTTCCGGGCTCTCGTTTCCAAACTCAACTTGTCTCATTCTTCCCCTACTTGAGTTTGAGGGGGGATGTTAGAGTATTAAAATGTCAATATGTATAGTTCAGGGTCTTTTATGTAATTAGCTGTAACTTCTCTTTGTATAAATAGGCTTTTAGGGTTCCTTGTCTAGGTTAGACACTTTACTTGTATTACTCTCTCATTATATGAAAACGGCCGATTCAGCCATCTCTCGTGTCTCTCTATCAATCGACTCTACAATTCTAACACATTTCATGCTGTATGTTCATTTATACGCAATTTTGGTCTTGGTTGTTTCATATATATATATATATATATTTGTCAAGGTATAACTGGGTTTTTAGGCCTCATTTACTCTAATTGGTTTGCTCTTTCGGATGTTTTAAAATCAGAACTCTCTTGAATCAAACAGACAATTTTGAAAAAAATGTTTTTAGATTATTAAAAGTTAGAGATGTAAACAAGCAGTAAAATGAGGCAAGGAAGGGTGTATGGTTTAAAAAACAATCTAGCAGTAAAATGTTTTTAGATTATTAAAAGTTAGTGATGTAAACAAGCAGTAAAATGAGAGCTGAACTCATTTCTTTGTTGAATAATCAAAGGTACCTTTTATAGGCTTACAAGAACAAAAGCAGAAAACAAACTATCCTATTCTAAAGGGATAAGAGATTGCAACAGAAAGACTAAATCAAATAAAAGAAAACACCCACGTTCCCGAGACTTCAGGGATTTATTCACTACACACCAAATTCTTTGTGGACCAGGTCTTCAACAGCAAACAGAAGCTCCTGCCAACATACCTTCTCTAGACATTTTTCATGTACCCATTATATTCATAAGCTAGGAAACGGTAATTATCATGATCGTAAGTGGTTGGTTTACTCTAAAATTTTGGAGAAAGTGTTTTGCTTTTGTTGTAAGTTATTCAAAGTTGCTCGATCGAAAAGTCAATTATGTGATCCCAGAACAAGTAATCAATCCATGTTTAGCAATAAGATGGCCACCAATATATTCAATGAAGGATCAATTCCCAAAGTACAATATGCAATCTAGAGAGCAAATACTATGTGTGTGTGTACTTGGGTGTAATTGTATTGGATGACCTAATTTGAAAGCAAGGCAATACAAACATTATATACCTAGGGCTAACTATGGCCCTATTACAAATTAGACCCTCTACTTAGTACAACTAGAATATTAGGCACTAACATTCTCCCCCTTTGTACAAGTTGAGGCAAAAAGATTAAACGTCCACCGGAGTCACCATCTTCTTCCGAATCCCAAAAGTGAGTTCAAATCTCCTTAGCGCATTCCGGTACTCCAGTCGGTATGTTATGGCGGCCAGTATTTCTTTGATCAGCTCCTTCTCTTTATCTTTCAGTTTCACTTCCCCTCTCTCATCCAAACGTATTCTGCTCTCAAGGTGGATCTTTATCATCCTGAATGTTCCGTCACTAAACTTGTTGGCTTCAACAACTCTCATGAATCTTTTCTTTGAGTCTCTGTCAAAGTAAACAACTCCAAGTTCCGGTTTCTGTAACACAGTGTAGGCTAGGAATCATTGAATATCAGGAATACGTCGGTTCGGTGCTCTAATGTTTAAGTGGACTTGGTGTGACTCCAAGGCCATTTGGAAATCCGTAAGATAAGAAAATTTCAGGATATTCCTCATGAACCTCTTCACACTTTGATATGCAGCCGACCAATCAACCTTCTTTCCAGGAGCACGAGACAGGATTTCATACAGATTACATAAGTCTTCAAGCTTTAGGCTCTTGAAATCTGCCTCAGAGAAGACGTGTTTGGAGCCGTCGGACCTCTGTACTGTAAACCGTGGGAACCAGACTTTGAAAATCCGGCAGGAGTCTATCTTCAGCACTTTCATAATAGCTTTGTCTGATCTCACCATGTTTGTATCCAGACATTCACTTCCCATGATATGTAGAAATTCGATTCTGCGCAGTGAAGGCCAGTCCTCAACTCCGTATATCTTTGCTAAGGCAATTCTCTGGATGTCTCTAACAAACAAGTCTCTTCTAATGCTCTCTTGATAAGGAGTCAGAATCCTCACTCGCAAGCCAGTAGCCACATACCTTGGCTCATCAGCAATTATCTCTTGAAAGTGCCTCAGTTCTGCTTCGAGTTTTGGATCCCTGATTCTGCCATCGGCTTGAAATCGAACAACCGGAGCAATTTCCTGTACCACTGGAGCCGGAGGAGCGGAAGTACTAGCACTCTGATCAGTTGCCGCTTGTGGTTCAGTAGTAGGAGCTTCATTATCGGAATTCGGAGCTGCCATAATAACTCCGGTGACATCAAATACATCTTCTAATTCCTCTTTGATTTGGACAAAAGTCTTCTCAATTTCCTCATCTGAATCTATGTAGATAATATCAATTAGCATGTCATCTTCCATCCGCTCGTCCTCCGTTCTATTATCAACAACCGAAGGCTTTTCAACCCAAATTATGACATCAACTAGAACGTTGTTGTGGGTGTAACGGAACTGGAGGTGGTAGTTGTGGGTCGGATTGTGTATCTGATGGTTGATCCTGAGGTGTTAGAGATGGTTCAGCAATGTTTTTGCCCTTGATGGCTCTGCTCACTTCTTGTGTTAACCTGTCAACTGTTCGTTGCGTAGCATTCTGGTTTTATCGCAAGGCAAGATGGATAGTAGATAATGCAGACGACAGGAGTGGAAGTGTGATATAATATGGAGGCGGTCCAAGTATCCGTATAACCTGTTCAGGAGGAAAAGTGGGAAAAGCTTGTCTAACATCCGGACCACTTAGGTTACCGGTTAGAGTAGCGGTTGTAGCAACCGTACTGACTGTGTTCATAGCTGGCAAAGGGTTGACCATGACAGGACTTCCACCCGATCCTCGTGGGGTACCAACGAATGGCGGCCTCACTCTGGGTGTTCCGGTTGGGGCACGAAAGCCCGCAACTTGGTGTTGCGCCATCATAGGTGTCCTAGGAAATAAAGTTGTTCCAAAAGGTCCTAGACTCATTGTGCTTTGAAGAATGGGCGGTGGCCGGGGCAGGAGCCTACCTGATTCAATACCAGCAGACACCGAGTGTGTCGCCGATAGACTTTGTGCTTGATCCCCTGTGGCAAATGAAACATCGGAAAATTGAGATGCCGATGAGTGGCTAGGTGGGGTTGTGCATTGCATGGCTGGGTCCACCATGTCTGTTTCAATACGCAACGACGACAGACGCTCGTTGGTAGATGATGTGGCTACCCGACTCGGATCGGTTTGGGGAGAGCCAGTAGTTAAAACTTTTTCTGGCTCTATCACATTTTCGCTCATTTCTTTTCTCCCTCCATCCTCACCACTACCTACTTCTACTTCTTCGTTTACATTGGAAGGACCAGCAACATCAGTAGCGTCTGAGGTTTCAACACTGGGACAGATTCCCATATGTCTCGGTATAAGATGGGCTTCAGGGTCGTGGTCAGAATCATCATCATCGTCTTCTTCACATCTGAACAATAATAATCTCTGAACATTGAAGCATCTTGAGTTGAACTTCTTCTTCTTTGACATATATCTCTTTGACTCTTGGAGATTGAGATATTCGAATTATCTCCCTCTTTTCTTCTGTTTGATATTTCTCCCCCTTTTTGATGATTTTGAGCATCATGATCATCAAAATTCTTTTCTGTTATTTATCCATAAAGTGACATAACCTATTTATATCAGTATTATGGTTTTTTTCTTGCGTTTTTAATAACATTGGAATAAGAAATTGTACTAGTACTATTATGTCTTTCAATTACCATGATGAAACTTTTTGGGATATTAGAGTTTTGATGGGAGACTTTAAATTCTTACTCAATAATGTTATACAAATGACATTCCTTCACAATCACTCAAGTTGATAACACCTTATCATCTATAATCTACGGATATATATCAAGTATGATTCATATATAATTGTCTACTTAAGGATGAGTGAATTGCCAAGATCTGATCCTCGAGGTCACTACAAAAAAATATGGCATCAACGATTGTGGAATCCATCGGCAGCCTGTTGGAAACATCAGTTATCCGTCGGAAAAAATGGGCCATTGAAAATAATCAACCCAATGGACTATCGAAAAAAATATACTATTAAATTAAATACAAACTTTTCTCAAAAAAAAAAATAAAAAAAAATACAAACTCATGCATGCATTATAGCCGCCTTATCAGGGACCGATTGAAAGAAACTTACCAACCGATTTTTGAGGAACCGTTAAATATGGATGATCTAATTAATAGTGTTGGTTTTTTCTCGCATTTTATTGACGGTTTTGGACGAGAAAGTTGTAAAAAGAGGCCGGCTTCAATAAATCTTTGCAAGAAGGGGTTCCTTTTAAAACCATTTGCAAAATGGGGTCTCTTGACCCATTTTGAAAAGAAAAAAAAGTGTGTCCTGCTTGATTTTCAAATTTTCAATTCCAACCCTTTTACTTATAATATAATTTTTGTTACATTTTTTTAACTTTTAATTTATACTCTTATTATAATAATACAACTAAAATTAATTTATTACTTTTTACAAAATTATGTAATTAAAAAAGGAATTTAATTAAAATACCCAAAGTTTGACTTTGACTTACCAAAATACCCAAAATCTCGGACAGTTTACCAAAATACCCATTTTTTCCGCGGTGGGCCCAGCGATCGCGGGCTAGGGCACACGTGGCACCCGTGTTTGGCCAAAGTGTCCCGCGGAGCCCCCCAACTATGCCCGCGGTGACACTTTTGGTCCCTCCCCGCGGAGGTTGCCCGCGGTGAACAAAAAATTTTCGGTTTTGGTCCTTTTTTGCAAAAAAAAATTACACTTTTGGCCCCTGTATTTGAACGAATCTTGCATGCTTTTACTGTTTTTTTCCACAATTATTGTACTTTGAAGACCAATTTGTGGTTCAAATTCACTGACATGTTTGAGATTTCATCCATAAATATCAGTAAAATGCAATCATAATTCACACCATTCCATCCCTCTTTCTTGCTTTCTTTCACTTGCTTTCTTTCTTCAGTAAACAAATGACATCGTCATCTAACCCATCGTCTACACCTGAAGGAATGCCACCTAGACTCCAAAAGGCGATAGCTGCAAAGGAAAAGGAGATAGACCAACTGACAGAAGAGTGTAACCAGATTATCGCCAGGAAGAATGTCCACTTGACAAGGATCGAAGTGGAAGAGAAGGAGATCAAAAGGATGAAAGGGGATATAAAAGATAGGGAGGCTCGTATTCATCGAGAAAAAGAAGAAATTCACCACTGTACGCAAGACTTCGCAATTCTTCAAGCGAAGATAAGCGACAAGCAAAGTTGGATTGATCAAACTAAAGCAATTTTTCAGTAGGTGTTTCTTTAGTACTTTGTTGTTTATGTGTTATTGTTTTGTAGTTTTCCAGTTCGACATTGTTGTTTCGTTCCTTTGCTGTTTGTATGTTGTTGTTTAATTTGTCATGAATAAAGGTCTTTAATTTGTGTGAAAAGTAGTGTCTAAGTAGTCTGAAATTTGTCTAAAAAGTGATTCATATTAAAAATACAACTGATAGATGTTATACAAGATTATTTCATAACAAACACATACTAATCATTGAATATTTTTTGAGTCCAGTGATACCAACTTGTCAAAACCCCATTTCATATTCTTCTCGTGAAACCTTGTCCTATTGTCAAAACCCCATTTCTATATAACCATTACTATTCTCTCCATTTAGACTACTACCATTATGATCATCATCCCATGTTCTGTTTCAAGTAACTTTCAAAAGATAACTGGTCCCAATCAAGGGAAATCATTGTTCAGATCAACGTACATAAATTATGTTTGATAAATTACAACGGGCCGATAAAGTAGATAAAATCATGTTATATATAAACAAGCGCACTAAACATACAATATTTATCGTCCCAATCAAGGGAAATCAACGTTCAGATCAACGGTATCATATGATGGCCCTGCGTGTTACTTACTTGGCTGACTGAACGTCTACTCGACACGGTTAAAGGGGAGGGATTCAGATACTCTCCACGAGTATGTCCTACTGCTTGGCACCGAGTACATTTTCGTTGTATTGAACCTTCACCACGTGATGGACGTCAGTTGTTCTTTCTCGGTCTCCCGACTCTGTTCTTATCATTTAACGGTGGATAGCATGGCGGAAGGGGGTCGGGTGGATACACCCATGATTCAGGGGGTCCAGCTGGATTTATTACCTCTGCGTATGTTCTCTGGTAAGTTTCCGACTTGAAGAAAGTTACAGCCAAGTCGCTGCAATCTCTACGACCCATATGTCTTGCCGCAACGATGGCATGGCCGCACGGTAACCCAGATTTTTGCCATTCGTAACACGAACAAACATGGTCGGTCATATGCATAGTCGCGTGAAGCTAGTTATCCAGAACCTCGTACCTCCCATACCCGATTTCTCTTATCCTCCATGTCGCCGCGTGACGCGCCCTGAAGAGAACTATCTCCTTCGCCACTGGTGTGAGTCTACTTTGCAGCTCAGCTGCTTTTCGGCGTCGAAGTTGGTACCACTCTTGTTGAAAGGTCCGAAAGTAGTCCATAAGATTAACAATCGGACATCTACGCGCAAAACGGGAGAGTGCATTCACCGACTCTGCACTATTGGAGGTCAGAATGTCATACCGTTGTGCAGGAAAATGGGCCGCAGACCACCTCTCCGGTCCAACATCGTCCATGACTTTGGCTGCTTTGTGTGCACCAACTCGTAGAACATTCATGTACCGGTCAAACTCCTGATCCGTATATGCTCTGCATGCCGCCCAATAGACATCCTTGTAGGTGGTAATACGTTTGTCCTGGGTTTTGGCGTTCATCTCCAAATGTCGACAACATAAGGCGTGAGGGGCGTTCGGGTACATGGCAGAGATTGCGGCGCTTATGGAAGGAGCCCTGTCAGACATAAACACCAACCCTTGCGGGTCTCCGATAGCTTGTCTCAACATGGACATAAAGCTACTGGAACGATGGAGTTATCCCCGTTCATGGCAACCGCCAGGAACATCATACCCAAGTAAGGGCCCTATAAATGGGCAGCGTCTATTACCAGGACATGACGCAGATTTGCCAGAAATGTACGGATCTGCAAAAACATAGGTGGTTTACCTTTGTAAATGTTATAGTTTATAATGTGTAAACATATGACGTGTTAAAATACGTACCGCGGGTCCAAGGGCCACGAAGCACATCTCAAACCGTCCATGTGAA
Organism: Saussurea involucrata; assembly: GCA_033807775.1. Classification (NCBI taxonomy): domain Eukaryota; kingdom Viridiplantae; phylum Streptophyta; class Magnoliopsida; order Asterales; family Asteraceae; genus Saussurea; species Saussurea involucrata. The sequence continues at coordinate 168,369,721 of CM066322.1, forward strand.
TCGGTCCTTAGCTGGGTGACAGTACTTGGATTCTGCAGCTGCAAATTATATAAATATGCTGGGAGTCGTTCATACGACTCCTCGAACGTGCCTCTCACCAATAGCAGTGCCCTGCATCACGCACGCCAAACTTGGTGGTAACCAATCGTGACGTCGAACTGCTGGTGTACATCGTCCATGATGTCCTTTGGACGCAATGACCTGCTAGCATCAAGAAATTTGCCTTTCAGTATCGCACCCAAAGTCCTTTTGGTGGCTTGTTTGTGGTGGGGATTCAGTTGCGTCCTCGAACAAGTGTGTACGTCGTGCAACTTTCTAATAAGTAACGCCCCTCCTTTCTCTCCCGCGGGAATCGCGTACATCCTCCACTTACAGTTTTCTCTCGCACATTCAACTTCATATCGGGTTTTGTCGGATCTCGGCGTGTGACTTTCAAAACCCTCTTCCATGAACTTAAGTCCGACCTGACTTGCCAAGTGATCCTTCGAATCAAATATCTGACATACTTTTAACCTTAAACTGCGATTATAAGGTGTAGGTTCGTAGGTTTGTGTATGGGTATTCTGGTCTGGAATAATAGGGGGCATATCAAAATAGTCATTTAACTGACTAAATGATTTATTAGTAGGGGTATATTCTTCGTGATCATCACTATCGGTATCTGATCTGTCTATATCAGCATTACCCGTTTTGAAAACATAGGTTTCGTCATCAGCAACTCCAGCACAACGTCCTTCTTGTGGTTGTTGTTGTTGCGTCTCCGGAACATAATCAGGAATACAGTCGTTAAGACCAGAGTCATGCTGCTCCATTTGGAGGTCTTCGTCGTCACCGTCGTTGTCACCTTCGTCATCACCTTCGTCGCACACCGATGAATCGACATACACAAAAAGTAATGGCGGTCTTTCTGATTCGGCTGCAAACTGCAGAAAACCAGAGATATCCCCATCGTTGGATAACTCCACAATTGACCCATCACCATTTTAAACACTAACTTGCAAACAGCAGAAGGGTCGATTCCACATTTTTGCATGACGTATGCAACAAACTTCTGATGAGTAAAGTTTACTGGCAATTTTACACCATGCTTAGATTTATAAGCAAAATTCCACTCATTGTTGTCTTGCACCCATTCACCATCGAAACAGAAAAATAACTTAGCTTTTGCAACAGATGAACTCATTTTTTCAGTAGTATCTCAAAAACAAAATACTAAAGAAAGAAAGCAAGAAAGAAGTATGGAATGGGTGTGAATTATGGATTGCATTTTACTGATATTTATGGATGAAACAACCAACATTGATGAAACAACCAACATAAATTGCAACCACAAATTGGTATTCCAAGTACAATGATTCAACATTGATGAAACAAGCCAGTGAATTTGAACCACAAATTGGTCTTCAAAGTACAATAATTGTGGAAAAAAACTGTAAAAGCATGCAAGATTCGTTCAAATACAGGGGCCAAAAGTGTAATTTTTTTTTGCAAAAAAGGACCAAAACCGTAATTTTTTTGGCCCACCGCGGGGAGGGACCAAAAGTGTCACCGTGGGCATAGTTGGGGGCATAGTTGGGGGGCTCCGCGGGACACTTTGGCCAAACACGGGTGCCACGTGTGCCCTAGCCCGCGATCGCGGGGCCCACCGCGGAAAAAATGGGTATTTTGGTAAACTGTCCGAGATTTTGGGTATTTTGGTAAGTAAAAGTCAAACTTTGGGTATTTTAATTTAATTCCCAATTAAAAATGTCTCATAATTACTTTTATTTATTTTATTTAAACTTATTTTATTTGTAAGGTTATCACAATAGTAAATAACTTTCTAAGCAATAATTAATTTGGACACAAATTAAACTTAAAATTACAATTAAAAACATAAATTTTACGAAAATGAAATGAAGCATGAATCTAAAAATACACATTATGAATACAAGACATATTAAAAAAGAAAGACACCATCTCACATTCGATTAAATCTTGGTTGAGAATTTGAATAATTTCTTCTATTATGGCCCGATTGGTGGCAAAGTGCACATCTACGACGTTCATCAAGATGTTATACGTCCATCTCGTTAGGAATTCGGTTTACACACCTCCGACCTTGACCACTAAAACATTTTGAGCAATCTTCTTGTATCTTCTACCCGGATCCAACCAATAATCAACGTGAGGAAGTGGTGCATAACTAGATTGATATTGTTGTTTATATGTCATAGTGGTGTAAAAGTTATTCATGACGGTAAAAGAGTTATCACCTATATGTCGACAAATGGCAAGAGCATGTGTACATGGAAATCTTTCCATTTTCCACTTACCACATGTACACATCTGTTGAAAATGACGGACAATATGTGTATTTCCACCGCTTTCATTTATTTGCAACTTGGTAACAACTATGTAAACACCTCCAATGTAGTCAAACTCGAATAAAGTATAACTTTGTGCATGGGTGTCACATGTCACAAAGATACGCCACATACGTGATGGTAGAGGTGTACCTCAATGCATTGCAATGTTACTGTATTTTATAAAAAGTTGCACAATTCTATTGAAGGTAAGGTCAATACATGCCTTAATCGGTAGTTGTCTTGCCCCTCACAATGCATTATTCATACTCTCAGATATATTTGTTGTTAAGCAATCCCATCGATGATTTTATCAAATAAAAGACACAATTGACTTTTATCAATTTGTTTTAAATATTGCCAAGCTTCATGATTGGTTGCTTTTATTTCTCTCATATATCTGACAAATTTTCTTTTTTGTGTGGTGTTGCCAATAGCCCAACAAAGTGTTCTAAGGCTCAAGTTCGAATACTTTTTCATAAGGTTACTTCTAATGTGTCGGAGACAGAAACGGTGATAAGCTAATGGCTCTTTCCATTCTTCTGGACTTTTCATTGCATGAGTTATCGCTTTGTATCTATCTGAAATGACACATAATTGTTTACCTTGAACAACAAAATGCCTGAATTGGTTCAAAAACCAACACCAACTATGCGTAGTCTCCAAGTCAAAATCGCATAAGCAACCCGTAATATATTATTGTCAGCATCCTTTGTAACTGCAACAAGTAGTTTCCCCATGTACGAACCCATCAAATGAGCACCATCAACATAATTAATAGGTCGATAGATGAAACGCATCGATTGCAGGTCCAAATGCCCAAAAAATATATTCGAATGTCGCTACATGTCATGAGCTATTTGGATTATGAAACCATTTCACAACGGTTTTAGGAGTTAAATCCTCCAAAGCTTCAGTGTACTTAGGCAAATTAGCAAAGTTACTCTCCCAACTTCCGTAAATAGTCTCTATGGCTTTTCTTCTACCATGTCATGCCTTCAGTAAGACACTTCAACATTGAAACTATTTTTAAAATCAACTTGTATATTTTTTACTAGACAAGCAACATCTTTTTCCGTTGAGTGAAGGATGTAAGAGGCAATAGTTGTTGAGTTCAACTCTCAGTTATTATTACCAATGCAAGATCCAAAACAAGTGTGTTCATCCAACAAACATGTAATTTGCCACATATGAGGATTTTTGTTTCTTAATTGCAAGAACATATCATTCACAGCATGGTATGTAGTTAAAAGTACTAGAACTTTCTCCTTAATTTCCTACAGTCTTGCACTTTGCAATCTATTTGATACTTTTACTTTGAAGAGTTTTAAACTCTCTATTTTGAGTGATCGACCAAAGAGTTACAGTCTTTTTAACCTATAACTTGATTTCAAACTACATTCTTGACCGAATCTGGTTTTCTAATTCCTTCCAAACATCGAAATGAATAACATCCTCAAAATCGGCTATGACGTCATCTCCAACATCATTCATAAAGTTCATAAGTCTGTGATTGTATGGTTCAGCCGAAATTTCCCTCATATCATCATAATCATCCCCAATATTACTCAATGATTCACTACTATTATCTTCACTATACCGTGAACTGGGTCCATCAGAATCATTCTCACACGACTCTGATAAAACCGACATTTGTAGGTGGAGTAAATTTTCAATTTCAACAAAAACTTGGCCCAATAATTTTCATCATTCTCGGCTAAATAATATATCATGTCTAAACTTGAATCACTTATAACTAGTGCAATATTAGACCTCCCACAAAATTGGTAACATAACAAATATTCAACTTATATGAAGTTTTCTCTACTCTAACGTGGGCATAAACCAAATCAATAATTTCATCATAGCACATTTTATGCCTAACAACAATTGAAGTAGTCAAAGTAGATTCATCACCCTTTATGTATCCATTCTCATATTCAAGTTTACCACGTCAATATATGTTTATCATAAATATTTGGAATTGTAACTGCACAGTAAATCATAATATAAAATAATGCAAACTATTATGCAATACATAACACGTAAAATATATATAAGATATTATAACAAAACAAAAAATAAAAGATGAAGTGTGTGAATAACATTTTATAGTGATTAAAATAATAACCTGTGAATTGAAGAGACGGAAAAGAAAAGACACGACAAATAAAAGATATGACACAAAAAATAAGATTACGTGCATAACTTGTTTACACTCAATAGTCATCCTTTTAGTGAAAAAAGATTTAATTCTCTAAAAAGAGATGACAACTTTGTTTTTATCATAAATAAATAAAAACTATGCCCATTGATATAGTTTGCCTAAGGTAAATTCGGAGGCTCAAATTACGGGGGATTTTGAATTCATTTTTAAATCAATCTTAGGCCTATATATGGATGAGGTTAATGTGGGCATTGGTTTAGGGTTTTGTGCATGTCTACTAGTACATAGGGGTGGGGGCATCGTAGGAGTATATAGATGGTGAGTTGGCTACTATTTTCGATCTCGATGGGTACCAAAGAGAAATCGAGAGAGGAAGAGAGAATCTAAGAGAAGAAGTAGCAGAGAACGAGAAAAGAAAATAGGTCAGTGCTCGAAGTCAAGAGTCGATATTGCACCGACGTTGAGGTAAGAATCTCTATGGTCTTCAATTTAATGTTATGTGAGTGATTGTGATTAATATACATGTTTATCGAGTCGATTAATCGATTAAACAATGGATTTAGGTAGATCTTTTGGTTCAAATAGGAGAACACATGTTTGAAATAAACCATTAATGTTAAGTGTTAAATAGCTCGAACCCATGGGATAAAAGTAAGGGGTTGTATGCCGCTGAAACACAATTGTGTAGGGTTGTTAACAATTGAACAATCGTTTACGGGACTGATTGAAATTCCCAATGGCCATGTACAACTATGGTCTCGAAAAGGGAACAAATGTGTGGCCCGAACAGAAACTGAAACGTGGTTTTGGCCTTGAGCAAAAAAGCAAAGACGACCACATGAAACACGAACCTAATGCTTTGGAATTGGCAGACAATGACCAACCCTTTGAGTAGTTATATATATACTTTGATGTTTTATGCATGCATGGTGGAGTGACTAAGGAGTCACCTTTGATCTCGATGATATATATAGAGAGAGGAAGGTTCAAACGAGAATGCTAACTATTTTAAGAAAACACGAAAACGGTCGCTCATGTGCAAAATCATATGTTATTTTACACTCACTGCGACTTTGGCCACGACTTAAAGTCGCGGGGCAAGTCGTGTGAATCATATATGATTTTGTATGTGAATCATGTATGATTTTGTACATTAGCGCCCGTTCTCGTGTTTTCTTAAATATTTAGCGTTCTCGTTTAAACCCACATCTCTCTCTCTATATATATATATATGTGGCAATATAGAAGAATTCATGGTTATATGCATAACGTGGATGGAAGCTTGAAATTTGTTCTTTTAATTATTTAATGTAGGAGGTATTTTAACTAAATCACTTAATTAATTGATGGATTTAATAAATAGATTAAAGTGTTGTAAAACTATATCGAGATGCTTTAAATCGGATATTTTTTTGAACAACAAGCATTTCATTAATAATCAACCAAACACCTTACACCTTCAAATACCCAAACCAAACATAATCTACTAGACCAAAAAAAAAGCAGAATACCGAAACAAAATTCAAGAACAAAATAAGAGCCATGTCAGTTTGCGAGAAGCAAACCCACAACCCGGAGGATATCGAAAATCGTTATCGTATGAGTGTTAATCTCAATCAGCCACCGACCCAACTCTGACACACATTTGTCTCTCTACCCCAATGGATTCGATAGCCACTCAACCCAATCCAAATTCATACTCTTGACTCTTTTACTCACCCATTCAAACATTTTCCTTTGAAACTCGAAAAATAAGTCAATAATGTGGCTCTTTTCCTTTTTAAACACTAACTTGTTCCTGTGAGACCAAATCAGATAAAGAAAAGACTACTTTACCGCCATCCATTTTGATGTACCTTTTGTCGTTTCCGCCAATGCTGGGTCCTCTCGCACCAAGTCTTGAATTGTTATAGCATCGTCCATGTTTATATTCCACCACCTTCCTACAAGAACCCAAAGATTCTTCACTTCTTCAAATCCTAAGAGAGCATGATCAATGTCTTCAATCGCGTCGCCACACCTCGGGCAAATCACTGAGTCCAATTCCACACCCATCTTATCCAAGACCGTGCTACATGGTATACGTCCTCGCTCTGCTTTCCACATGAAGATACACACTTTCCTTGGGACTACCGAAGACCACACCATTTCCCTCGAATTCCCACCCCGTTCCATCCTCTTTTCTTCAATTATTTCCCGTAGTTGCCTTACATTGAACTTCTTTGTCGAGGATAAGTTCCACTCTACCTTGTCGCTTTTTCTTCTATCGGGTGTCCAAGATTGGACCCGACTTATTAGTTCCTCCATTTCTCCTTCTTCTCGTCCCCTTGGTTCCCTCCTCTTCCCCTCGGTTCCCTCCTCTATGCCCATTTCCACGACCACGCCTCCCCCACCCCTTCTCCCCTTTGCGATACACTTACCGTTTTCTTGGACTCCAATCTAAACAAACGATTGAAATCCTCTTGGAGACTTCTATCACCAGCCCACATGTCCATCCAGAATTTGGTGTCAACGCCATCCCCGATCCTCTTTCCAAATGAAATCGAAAAATTCAGCCCTTCATTATCCAAGTCCTTCCCAACCCGCATAATATTTTTCCAAGTCGATCCGGTATACCCGCTGTCCAAATTGTTAGCACCTAAGGCCCCTTCTTCCCCGCAAATACTTTTCACTACCCTTACCTAAATTGCATCCTTTTCATTTAAAAAACGCCACCACCATTTACCCAATAATCCCCAATGTAGAGATTGCAAACTCCCCACATTTAAACCCCCATTTTTAAGACTCCCCAAAGTTTTTTCCCAATTGACCCATGCCACTTTCTTTTTTTCACTGGACCCCCCCCCCCCCCCCCAAAAAAAAGAATCTACTCTGAATCCTCTCCAATTCTCCTATCACTCCTTTCGCGGCCCAAAACAAAGAAAAATAGTATAATGACACGCTTCCTAAGACCGTTTTAACCAAAGTAAGCCTTCCTCTAAAAGAAATCAATTTTGTTTTCCAGGATGCCAATTTATTCTTTACCTTTTCGATAACCGGTTTCCATGATGCCATCCTACACATTGAAGCTCCAACAGGGACACCAAGGTACGTGAAAGGAAGAGACCCCCCTCCGCACCCTAAGCCTCGAGTCCATCCCCGTACCTCCTCGTATTGAACTCCAAAACCGAATATTTTGCTCTTACAACCATTTATTTTTAATCCTGAAATCTCTTGGAAGCACCCTAGGATCTTCATGAGATTTTTTAGGTTCACAAGGTTCCATTTGTCGAAAAAGATCACATCATCCGCAAATTGTAGGTGAGAAATTTTAACATCCTCTTTTCCCACTTTGATTCCTTCATAAAGACCCCTCTCCTTCGCTTCTTCCATTAAGATGTGTAAATTTTTCAGCCGCCACCAGGAAGAAAAATGAGGCTAACGGTCCCCTTGTCTCAACCCTTTACTTATTTTGAACTCTTTCGTCGAGGACCCATTAATGAGTACCGACATTGAAGTGGATTGGAGGCATGCCTTGATCCACCTTATCCATTTTCTCCCGAACCCCATCTTCTCCAAAGTCTCCAAGAGAAAGTCCCATTCGACGCTATCTTAGGCTTTCTCAAAATCCACTTTAAACATCAACCCATTTTTTTCTTTTTTCTTATAAAGTCAACTACCTCATTTGAAATTAACACCCCATTCAAAATATGCCGCCCCTTTAGTAAAGGCACTTTGAATATTGCTTATTACTTTACCCACCACAACCTTCATTCGTTCCGCCAAGATTTTTGCCATCATCTTGTACAAAACCCCTATGAGGCTAATTGATCGAAATTCGCCTAGGCCTTACGGATTTGGGACCTTTGGAATTAAAGTGAGGAATGATAAATTGCATCCTCTACTTATCCTTGCTTTATTCCAAACCACCGCAAGGCCGCAATCAACTCCCCTTTAACGATCCCCCAAACTTCTTGATAAATCCAAACGAAAACCCATCCGGATCCGGACCTGGTGACTTATTATTTGCGCACTCTTTGATAGCCCTCTAAATTTCTTCCTCATCAAATGGTCTTTCCAACCAAACAACATCTTCATTTGATAATTTCTTGAATTTTTTTCTAATTAAAGTAGGAACATCCCTTCTACCCGACGAAAACTTTTCTTTGAAAAAAGTTAAGCACATGTTCCTTGATCCTTGCCGGTTCCTCCACCCATTCCCCGTTTATATTCATCCCTCTAACTACATTTTTTCTTTCCCTATATTTAACCGCTGCATGGAACATTTTAGATTTCTCATCTCCCTCCACAATCCATTTAAATTTCGCCTTTTGTCTTACCATGCCAATTCTTTTCTCTGCCAAAACTAGCCATTTTTTTCTTGCTTGTAGCCATTTATCTCTTACTTCCTCATCCCATGCCTTTGCCACCGCTTCTATTTCCACCTTGGTAAATTCTTCCTTGGCTTCCAACACTTATTTTTCAATCTCCCCAAACCTCTCTTTACTCCACGACTTTAAACTCTCTTTTACTTTTTTTTAACTTGTCTTTGAAGATCCAATCCGGTTTATTAGGGCCAACTCCCACATTTCATGCATCTCTAACTTTTTCCTCAACGACATCCTCCTTTAACCGGGAGTTAAAAATTTTGAACAGTTTTGGCCCATAGTCAGATATTTCCTCACATAATACAATCGGGTTATGGTCCGACCACTTTCGATCAAGCAATTTAACTCCCAAGTTTCTCCACATTAAACATAATTCATTTGTTGCTAGAAAACGATCCAACTTACTCCGTTTCTCACCATCATCACTCACTCTTGTATATTGCTACCACCCATCGGCAATTTAATCAAGTTGCTCTGTCTAATAAAATCATTAAAATCTCCCACCCCTCTCGCATTAGTCACCAAGTGTAATCTTTCGAAGTCTCCCCTAACCTCATTAAAATCACCAAAAACACACCACATTACGTCTTCTTTGGCTAGTAAATTTTCCAACTTATCCCATGTCTCTTTTCTACCTTTTACGTCCTTTGGTCCGTATACATTTACAAAACCCACTAATCCTTCTCTTCCCATCAATTTTCCAATCACTGCCAAGAATGACATCTCGGCCACCACATACTCGCACTTGAATAATATTTTATCCCAGATCGTTAGAAGCCCCCCCCGAATTGCCAATTGCCTCCACTGTGGTGAAATCGCCATCATCTCCCCCCCATTCTTCCTACTTGGATGTCTGACCATGTCTTAAGTTTAGTCTCATGTATTCCAATGAGACTAGGTTTCTCCTTCGTATAAATTTCCTTCACCCACCCTTTCTTATTCAATGATCCCAAACCCCTTACATTTAGTGATATTATCTTCATAATAAACTAATAGTAACGAACTAACCTCACGAAAAGAGTTCCTATCAAATATGTGTTCCTCCCTCCCTACCCTTGCACTTGACCGCCTTCCATTTCACCCCACTTGCCTCGCCAAACTCTTTTAAGCCCTCTTCCGTTTCTTTGCTACCCAATTCGTTAGAGAGAGAAGTTTGACTCGAACTCATTGGCATCTCCTTTCCTACTTGCATCTTCCTAATTGACTTCTCCTGTGAATTCGAGCGCGACCCCTTTTTCTGCCTAGATTTCTTACTTTTGTTTCTAGCCATCTGTTTCAAAAGGTGGAAGTTAACCTTGCCTCTTCCTAGCCCCGATGATTCTGCTTTTTTTCCTTTCCCTTTTTCTTTCTCACTCGTGCAACGTCTTTCTTCCATCTCAAGATTCTTCTTCCCCCCATTTTTCTTTATCCGATCGTCTCTTCTGCCAGATCGAGGATTTGTTGGACGTAACTATTTTTATGGACTGATTCATTGTACTCCTTTGGTGGGTGATCTTCTAGACTTTCGGTATCTTCGGTTCCCTTAATAGGGATAAACTTGTTCGACTCTGGTCCAATAATAAGCCTTGTCTCATCTTGGGCCTCGTGGTGAACTTATGTGTTAAGACCCACCTTCTCACTATAATTTCCCAACGACTCTTTTTCCTTCTCATTAAGTTTTTTTTTTCCTTCAATTGCCACCCACGTGCCTACTTCATCGGGATCAGCGCCTCCTCATTACAATTTGAAAAACCCTCCTCTTTGTAGCCCTTTTCTGACCCTTCGTCTCCCTTCGCCATATCCTGCCTTGTTAGACCTTCGTCGGCCGATGTCCCGACCTCCCCTTTTATCTCGCCACCTTCCTCCCTACTCTCCTTAATTTGATCGGTCTTCTCTCTTCCCGAATCACCTTCCTGATTTATCGGTTTACTTCCTCGAATTGACTTTCTTCTACCTCCCAATCGGTATCACTAATTCCTTCTTCTTCTTTTTCCGATCTTAACGACAATGTTGGAGATTCCTCCTCATATTCGCTACCATTTTCACTTTCCGACCGCTCCCCGTTAAGATCCTCTATGGTTAACATTAGCGAGCTCTCTTCTTCTTCCACTCTAACCCGATAGTATAGATTTCCCACCATGATACTTCCCAATTCGTTTATTTTCGTTATTATGGAGGTGCAAATCTGCACCTTACCCCATACCAAGTTAAAATTCGACAAAAAACCACAACGATTGGTTTTGATGACATTGACCTACTTACTAGCTATTTTCTTGAATATCTCTTCCTTCTATCCATGTAGCGGCACACCGAAGATTTTTAACCAAACAATTCTTTCTCCCGATCGATAATCTTCTGACCCTCATCGTAGATCTTTCACCCAAAAGTGGATCCCATGCACCTTATTTTCCAAAAGATTTTTCACTTCTTCCTCCCCACCAAGCTTTAATAGGATCTGTCTACCCCCAAGTATTTCACACTACATTTATCTCCCCATTCATTGAAACACAACTTCCGAATCGCTTCAATGTTATCCGTCGAAACCACACTTCCCACTAGACACTTTTTTAAGAACAACCTTTCACTCTCTTCCCCACTCCAAGCTCCCTAAACCTCTTCTACATGCTTCGTATTATCCACCCCCTTACGTTTTTTCGTTAGATTTGCCTTCGATCTCTTGAAACCTATTTCCTTATGTGGGCATATAACTCTTGCATAGGTTCTCTTTCCTTTCGAGTAGCTCTTGGCATATTCCTTTCTTCCTGATACCCCACCTGCCCCTTTTTCCATTCCTCCTCCATCTTCCATCACACCTCTCTGATTTTCTGCCCTAAAAACTTTGAGCTTATAAGACCCTATCCATATATTACCCAACCTTTTTTCCAGTCTCGCTGCGTCACCCCCTCCCCTAAACCTTGCAAAACCAAACTTTTTTCCACATCTCATCCTTCGTTTTGCCATATACAAATCCGAGATATCTCCAAACTTTTTGAACATTCTCCAAAGATGCGGGGACCTCCCAAAAATCCGGAATGTTGAAAAATATAAAAGAGATTTGATTTGGATTCGTAGCTAACTCTGATCTATGGTTGGATTTCTTGTCATTGTACCTTTATTTTCTTGATCGAATCCCATCTCTGTCACTCATCTCTTTGACAGAAGGAAATTCCTCAAAGAATTTCCTCAAAATCCGTGGCAAACAATCCGGATAAATCCCGGCATCCAAATCCAGATACCAAAGCTTACAATGTCCGGATAAGTAATAATCCGAATGTCTAACATGACATTAATAATTATAAACCAAATACAAAGGGTAAACCGATGACAATGAAATTTGATAATGGGATAAGATATCGTAACTGAAGTTAATAATTATCGGAGCACTTTAATTAGGAGCGGCGAGTATTATAAAATATTTAATTGACGTTATAATACGTCGTAAGCTTAAGGCTTGGGGTTTAACTATATTCGACGGAGGTTGATCAAGTTGACTAAGGGGTGAATTTATTAATAGAAGTCACTAGGTTTGACCTTATTGACATAGTTTTGGCCTTTGGGTCGATTTATTTTGAAGAAAACCTGGTCATTAAATGGCTATTATGGTTTAATAATTGTAGGTTATCAGTCAAGGGCAATCACTAGTCAGCATACGCAGTCAGGTGACTCTTCACGAGACTTTAATTGGGATGCAAGCTTACATATAAATTATTTGAGCATTATGTTATTTATATGTACATGTTTATGGGTCTCATACATGTATGTGAATTATTATTATGGGTCGCATGCTATTTGTTTACGTGTTTTTAAACATTAATTGCCATGTTATAAATGTGTTATGATTTACAATCGGGTATAGGAGTGGGTCGATATGTCCTTAGGGATGGGTGATCAGACAAGAGATAGTTGTATAACCCAGGGAAACGTGGACAAATGCAAGACCGTAACCCGACGATTCAATTTAAGAGATCCCTTTATTATTTAGAGGGCTTTTGAACCAAATATGCATATCGTTTTTATTTGGGTATTTGTTTGTTAAATATGCATGATGAGATATGTATTATTTGTGCACGAAAACCAGGAACTCATTGAGCTTGTAAAACTGACTGTTAGTATGCATCTCAAGAGCAAGAGGTTCAAGGGTGGACAAGGCAAGGTTCTCACTTAGTGGTTACATTTATGTTGCTAAGTTTGATTCGTTGGGATTCTTAGACTTTGTACTTAAATATGTACGTAACGTAACCCGTATGGGACGAGTTAGCATTGGGATATTAATTATAATTAAATATTTGTAAGACTTTCATCGTAACATGACGTTATTAGCCGTTGCGTTTTTAGTTTTTTTACTATTTAATGAGAATAACGTGACACACCTCATAGTAAAAATGAGAGTGTTATAAGTTGGTATCAGAGCTTTAGATTAAGTGAATTAGGTTATGATGATAGACTAATATTAAACTGGGAACAATATTAAAGGATGTAAGTATGGTGAGCTTGGTTACTATTAACCTTGAGTTAAACGAAGTGAATGGGTCAAAGGGTCTTGAAGATTGGTTCTTAGTGAATAGTAGGAAAGTGAATGAGAGTGTTATAAGTTGGTATGAGAGCTTTGGTTTAAGTGAATTAGGTTATGATGATAGACTTATATTAAACTGGGAAGAATATTAAAGGATGCAAGTAGGGTGAGCTTGGTTACTATTAACCTAGAGTTAAACGAAGTGAATGGTTCAAAGGGTCTTGAAGATTGGTTCATAGTGAATAGTGAGAAAGTGGTTTAAGCAAAATAGAATATGTAGCAACCTCAGCTTAAATCATGAGTGTAACACCCTAAAAACAGGGCTACTTTAAACCTCAATTTTATAACAAGATTTCAACATACATCTTCTAACCTTCAAACATAAGCAGAGAATTAACTATAAGGGTCATAATTACCATATAGAATTCTTCAAATAACCTATTAATCTAATCATGTCACTATAATCAAATTAACTAGGTTATCTAAGTAATCTATCAAAACCTAAGCATTAGTTAACTTCTCCGCTAATCCAAAAGCTCTCGTCCCACATCCTTTTATTTTCCCGAGCTAGTACCTGGTAAGAAAACATTATTTGAAACGATTAGGCTAATGCCGAGTTAGAACATTCAGTTTCAAAATAATATTTATACAAAACAATGTAAACAAGTGATATGCATTAATTAGTAATGCATATTAGGTCTTTTTACTTCCACTTTGAGTCGTTTTATCTTTAATATCCCTAACTTTGAGTCCTTTTATTTACTTATTTTACACTTTGTTGTTTATTGGAGCTAAAGTAATGGAGAACTTGTTTTACAACTTAGAATGGCTAATATATAGTGTTTTTGGCAGTTTTAATAGTGCAGACTTATGCTGCAGCATGGCAGCAACATGAAGCAGCAGACAACTTAATCAATCAAGACCTTGGAGCTTATTTTGGGCAGACGAAGTGCCCTTTTTGTTGCTGATATTTTAAAGCTTCTAGAAGGAAAAAGAAAGCTGGACTTTGCATCACCTTTTTGCATTATTGTAGTAGTTTAGCCTTTGAACTACTATGTACCTTTTGTTCCCTTTGCATGGGAAGTTACTCTTTTGCCCCAACCTTTTCTCTAGTATATAAAGAGAGGTTTGGGATGGGTTGTAAGATATATAGAACTTAGTAACAACTTAGAAAACAATCGTATGATCTCATATTCAAGAAAGTGACAAAATCTTGAGTTTACTTGCAATCTAATTAGTAGTTACATTTTACAATTCTTACCTTTTATAATTCTTGTTGTTACATTTCTTGTCTTTATATTTCTTGTCTTTTATTTCTTGCAATTTACATTCCGTCATTTACATTTCCGTCATTTACATTTATGCAATTTAATTATCGTCATTTATTGCTTTCTTTACTTTCCGTTATGAGTAGCTAATTTTAATAGTTCGGGTGTGAAACGGAAAGGTGGGATTTTAAACCAAAGGAAAGTGGACATTGTTTTGCAATAACAATGTTCCACCATTTCATTCAAGTTTTATTAAAACCAATGACACTTCTTGACGAACTGATCACTTGCTAAAGTGTTAAAGTGCCGTGGACTTAGAGATAAGCCACTGAATGCACGTCAGTTTGAATGATATAGGAAGTAGACTTGAGAGAGTTACTGATAAAGTGACAGTTATCATCCATGTTTTTCTAAACTGATTTATTCTCGACAAGTGGTCACTAATCTAAAGTGTTAAAGTGTAGTGGACTTAGAGATAAGCCACTTGGAACACACCAACTTGAATGATAAGGGAATTGGCTCGAGAGAGCGGTTTTTGATACAAAGAGATTTGGTCGTCCATATATTTTGAGAACTTTATCTCCACTATAAATAGTTGGAGACTACACAGAGATGTGTCTAGTTGAATCTAAACAGTAGTGGGAATACTGAAGTCCGAGAGGAATACTCTCAAAATAGATGATGGATCAACTTATGACAAATCTGCATGCTGCAGCATCCCTGCAGCATGGCCCGCTGGAATTTGTGTTTAAGTCCCACCTTAAAAGTTTTACACCCGTTCTTGCTTTATTCTCTGTTAACAACGTCGAAGTGATAATCCAAACAAAACAAATCAATATCTTCAAATTTGCCATCTGAAATCATTTCCTTCTTCTACTTTTTATTTAAATTTTTACTCCAATCTCCGTGGGAACGATATATGGTATTTTACCAATTTATTACTTGAAAGACGATATTAGATCTCATCGTATACTTGCGTTGAGGTTTAAGTAGCACACGTCTATAGGTGTATTCTAAGCACTGTCAAGTTTTTGGCGCCGTTGCCGGGGATTGGCAAAGCTAAAAGTTATAAAAAGTTTTAAAAAGAATTGATTTTTCTAGCACCGTTCGTTGTGGTTGTAGTGTATGCCAAGAATCCAACGTGGGGAACTTTTTGAGTTAGATCCTAACATAGAAAGAACCTTTCATCTTAGACGGAGGTTACAAAGAGCTTCAAGTTCTATGGATCCTCCCGATATGGATGCACCACCCGGATTTGAGCATAGACATCTACGACCATTCATTGCAGAACCACGACCTCCAGGAAGTCCACCAAGACCACCCATCATAGACAACATTAGAGGGCCACAAAACCAAATGAGACCACCACTGATAGAAAATCAAGTGAGACCTCCGATCTTGGAAAATCCTAGGGCACCGCCAAACTTTGGAAATCCACCACCAATTTTTGGAAATCATCATGTTCATAATTTTCAAGAACAACAACTTAATAATCATAATGAACATGATGATGAAGAATCACATGGTGATAATGAACCATTAACCATCATTGATCTTGCAAACTCAAAAAATGGGCGAATCATGGACTATGCAATTCCTAACTTTGAGCAATTAAATTCAGGAATTGTAAAGCCTCACATGGATACAACGCATTTTGAACCAAAACCCATTATGTTTCACATGTTGCAAGCCAATGGTCAATTTGCCGGATTCCCATCGGAAGATCCACACTCACATTTAAAATCTTTTAAAGAAATCACCGATGTTTTTATGATTCCTGTAGTATCTTCTGATGCTCTAAGACTCACATTGTTTCCTTTTTCATTAAGGGATCGGGCAAAGATTTGGTTTAATTCATTAACACCAGGTTCTATACCATCATGGGCTGACATGGCTGAAAATTTTGTGAGAAAATATTTTCCACCTACCCGGAATGCTAAGTCCAGAAATGAAATTTGCATGTTTAAACAAATGGACGATGAAGCAATTCCCGATGCTTGGGAAAGGTTTAAGGAATTATTAAGGAAATGCCCTCACCATGGCATTCCCTACTGTATTCAACTCGAGACATTTTACAATGGACTTGATTCCAATGCAAAACAAATGCTCGATGCGACTTCAGGAGGGGCCTTTACTTCCAATACCTATAATACCGGGTATGAAATTCTTGAAAAGATTTCCACGAACAATGGGCATTGGGCAGATCCAAGGGCACCAAGTACAAAGAAGACTGCTGGAATGCATGATTTAGATGCTTACACTGCACTGACAGCTCAACTTGCTTCTATGACCAATATGCTTAAAAACATAACTACCGGTCAGGGAACACAGCCGACTGCCAGTACACCTACTCCAGCTGTCCTCTCAGTGGAATGTGTTTGTTGCAGTGGAGACCATTCTTATGAACATTGTCCTCAAAACTCTGAATCAGTTAACTATGTTCAAAATAGAAATGGTCCTTACTCTAACAATTACAATGCCAGTTGGAAGCAACACCCAAATTTTTCATGGACCAGTCTTAGTTTGAATCCACCCCCACCAAAGCAACAAGGGAATTCAAATTTCCAAAATCAAGCAAGCAATTCTCAAAACCATTATCAAGGGAATCATCATCAAAACCAAGGTTTTCAAAACAATCAAAATCAAGGTTTTCAAAATAACCAACCACCTTTTCAAAACAAAACCTCCTCACAAGCAGAACCTTCCTTGGAAGCAATGCTGAAAAGTTTCATCACCCAAACCAATGCTACTATCAACCAAACCAATGCTGCTGTAAGAAATCTAGAGACACAGGTCAGTCAAATTGCACTTAACCAAAGTACCAGACCTGTAGGGACTTTGCCAAGTAACACAGAAATACCAAGATCTTCAGGAAAGGAACATATCAAAGCTGTGACTCTTAGAAGTGGAAAAGACTTAGGTGTAGCCTTAGACAAAGAGAGTGGACCAATGGCCAAAACCAATTCTGAACAAAGCTCATTGTCTAAACCTCAGGCTACAGCATTGTCTACCATTGTTGAAAAGCCATTTCAAACCATAGAGGGATTAGAACCTGAGACCCCTAAGGAGAAGACGATAGAAGGTAAAGAGTCCAACCCTAAGTGTCCAATCAAAGATGGTATACCAAAAGGCATAAAAGATCCTAGTTTGAGGGTGGAGGAAGTCCACCCGTCCAGCTCAACACAAACAAAGAAAGTCATAATTGAACCAATTCCTCGTTATGTTCCTTATCCTCAAAGGCTAAAGAATGATAAGGAAGAATTGCAATTTAAGAAATTTTTGGATGTGTTTAAACAATTGCATATCAACATACCCCTTGTTGAAGCAATTGAGCAGATGCCTAGTTATGCCAAATTTCTTAAAGACATTTTAAGCAAAAAGAAGAAGTTGACTGAGTATGAAACTGTTGCCATGACTGAAGGTTGTAGTGCCCTCCTAACCAACAAGATTCCCCCTAAACTTAAAGATCCAGTGAGTTTTACCATTCCGTGTTCAATAGGTGGGAAAGAAGTTGGAAAAGCCTTGTGTGATTTAGGAGCGAGTGTCAATCTTATGCCCTTGTCCATTTTCAAAAGCTTAGGAATAGGATATGCTAGACCCACCACTGTCACACTCATCCTAGCCGACAAAACAGTTGCATATCCCAAAGGAAAGATTGAGGACGTGTTAGTTCAGGTTGATAAGTTCATCTTTCCAGCAGACTTTATCATTTTAGACTTTGAGGCTGACCAGGATATTCCTATTCTCTTAGGAAGACCATTTTTAGCCACGGGTAGAACATTGATAGATGTCTAGAAAGGAGAGTTGACCATGAGACTCCAAGACCAAAAAGTCACATTTAATGTCTTAAATTCCTTAAAATACCCAGATTATTTGGAAGACTGTTCTAGTTTAAGTGTGATTGAATCATCATGTCATGAGGAGGGAGTTAAGCATACCTGTGGGATAGAGGAAATTGATAAGGAATATGATGATGATGATGATAGGGAGATATATGAGACTGTACCCTTACAGGTTGCCAGGTTTGAATCTTTGGAAAATACTGAGCGAAAGAATTTTACACCATCTGTCGTAACACCGCCTGACCTGGAGTTGAAACAACTCCCATCTCACTTGAAATATGCTTTTCTAAAAGATGAAAACAAATTGCCTGTTATCATTTCATCAACTTTAGAATTGCATCAAGAAGAGAAACTTGTGGAAATGTTGAAGTTGCACACCAAAGCCATAGGATGGACCATTGCTGACCTTAAGGGGATTAGTCCCTCTATTTGTCAACACAAGATCATCTTAGAAGACAAGAACTTCACATCTGTTGAACCACAAAGAAGGCTAAACCCTGTCATGAAATAAGTAGTGAAAAAGGAAGTTTTGAAATGGTTAGATGCAGGAATTATATTCCCAATAGCCAGTAGTACTTGGGTTAGTCCAGTGTGTCCCAAAGAAGGGAGGGTTTACTGTTGTCCCAAATGACAAGAATGAACTTATCCCAACTAGGGTAGTGTCTGGATGGAGAATTTGCATGGACTACCGTAAGCTAAACAGTGCTACCCAAAAGGACCATTTTCCATTACCTTTCATTGACCAAATGTTGGATAGGTTAGCCGGTAAGGAATATTACTGCTTTTTGGATGGATACTCCGGTTACAATCAGATAGCCATATCATCCGAGGACCAAGAAAAGACCACCTTCACATGTCCCTATGGTACCTTTGCCTTTAGGAGAATGCCATTTGGACTCTGCAATGCACCTGCAACCTTTCAAAGATGTATGATGTCCATATTTTCTGACATGCTTGAAAAATCCATAGAAATCTTTATGGATGATTTTTCTGTTTATGGTTCATCATTTGATCAATGTTTGGAAAATTTGAAAAAAAGTCTTGAAAGGTGTGATGAAACTGATTTGGTCCTCAATTGGGAAAAGTGTCATTTCATGGTTACAGAAGGTATTGTCCTTGGACATATAATTTCCAAGAGAGGGGTTGAGGTAGACAAAGCAAAAATTGAAATAGTTGAAAAACTACCTGAACCAACCACTGTTAAAGGAATCAGGAGCTTTCTTGGTCATGCCGGATTTTATAGGAGATTTATTAAAGACTTTTCAAAGATTTCAAAACCTTTATGTCTTCTATTACAACATGACCACAAATTTGATTTCAATGATGAATGCAGAAATGCATTTCTCACCTTAAAGAAAGCCTTGGTGACTGCACCAGTGATTATTACTCCAGATTGGGAAAAACCTTTTGAAATCATGTGTGATGCTAGTGATTGGGCAGTAGGAGCAGTCCTAGGTCAAAGAAAAGAAAAGATTTTTCATTCAATTTATTATGCAAGTAAGACTTTGAATGATGCTCAGCTTAACTACACTACCACTGAGAAAGAACTATTAGCTGTTGTTTTTGCATTTGAAAAATTCAGGTCATATTTAATGGGTGCAAAAGTCATTGTTCACACTGACCATGCTGCCATCAAATACTTAATTTCAGATAAAGATGCTAAACCAAGGCTGATAAGATGGGTTCTGTTGTTACAAGAATTTGACCTAGAGATTGTGGATAGGAAAGGAGTAGACAACGAAGTGGCAGACCATTTGTCTAGGTTGGAGAAACCTAAAGAGGATAAAGGAGAAGGAGACATCACTGAAACCTTCCCTGATGAGAGGATTCTTATGCTACTGCATTCTGAACCACCATGGTTTGCTGATATAGCAAATTACCTGGCTTGTGGCATAAGACCCTCTGGAATCACTGGCCATAAGATTAAAAAGTTTCTCCATGATGCTAAGTTTTATCTTTGGGATGACCCTTTTCTGTTTAGACTTGGTGCAGATCAAATCTTGAGAAGGTGTGTTCCAGAAAATGATGTGGCAGAAATCTTACACCATTGTCACACCTCAGCATATGGAGGACATTTTGGAGGCCAAAGGACAGCGGCTAAGGTAATACAGTCTGGATTCTATTGGCCCACTCTCTTTAAAGATTCCCACAATTTTGCACAAAGATGCAATGAATGTCAAAGAAGTGGCTCCATTTCTCAAAGAAATGAGATGCCATTAAATGGGATCTTAGAAGTAGAGTTGTTTGATGTGTGGGGTATAGACTTTATGGGACCCTTTCCACCATCAAACCAAAACCAATACATCCTAGTTGCTGTTGACTATGTATCAAAGTGGGTAGAGGCAGTACCATGTGTTTCAAATGATGCTAAAACTGTGGTGAAATTTCTTCAAAAACAAATATTCACAAGGTTTGGTACCCCCAGGGCACTAATCAGTGATGAGGGTACCCACTTTGTGAACCATTTGTTACAAAAAGTTCTTGAACAATACAACATTCACCACATGATTGCCACTGCATACCATCCACAAACCAATGGATTGGTTGAGCTCTCTAATAGAGAAATAAAGGGAATTTTGGAAAAGGTTGTCAAGCCAAATAGAAAAGATTGGGCCTTTCATTTAAATGATGCTTTATGGGCATACATAACCGCTTTCAAAACACCAATTGGTATGTCCCCATATAAGCTAGTCTTTGGCAAAGCTTGTCACCTCCTTTTAGAACTTGAACACAAATCATATTGGGCTATCAAAGAACTAAACATGTGTTTAGATGATGCTGGGACCAAAAGAAAGTTGCAACTTTGTGAAATAGAGGAACATAGGAACATGTCCTATGAAAATGCTAAGCTCTATAAAGAAAAAACCAAAAAATGGCATGACAAAAGAATCCTTCACAGAGATTTAAAAGCTGGTCAACAAGTCCTTTTGTTTAACTCAAGATTGAAACTTTTTACGGGCAAATTAAAATCTAGATGGTCTGGACCTTTTGTCATCCATCGAGTTTACCCATATGGAGCCATAGAATTAATCAATCCTGAGGATAACACTGTGTTCAAGGTCAATGGGCAAAGAGTAAAAGCCTACCATGATCCTGTGACCATCCCAAAGCCTAGCTCTGTGGATTTGGTCACAATGTGCTAAAAGCTTCAAAAACCACGTTTGTACATAGCTTTATTAGTTAAATACTTTCTAGTATAAGTGCTTTTAATTGTTTGTTGAGATGTGCAGTCAGATCACAGAATGAAAGATCAGTATAGCATGCTGCATGAGCCCTAGTTTTTAAAGCCAAAAAGTCAGTCATTAAATTGGAGAGGGAAAAGTAAGATAAGATCCAAGTTTATTCTTTTGGGATACACATGAAATAAATATCAGACTTATTTTTTCTACAAAAATAGGAGTTATGTCTACTTTACTGAAACATCATACCCTACCTACTTTATTGAAACAACCATTCCCTATGAAGGATGAATTTTGGATAAAAAAGTACTAGGCCATCCCTAAAGCAAATCCCAACAATTGATTCTCAGGTACAATCTCTAAATAAAAATAAAATACAAAATATCTCTTTTGTTTCCAAAGCCCTCCCCATAAGACACCTGGGTTCTTTTTATTTCCCAACAAAAAGAAAAACCCACTTCAGCTTTCTTTTCCATCGCTCTCACTCCACCATCCACGACCATCGCTCTCACTCCACCATCCATGACCATCGCTCTCACTCCATCTACCACGACCATCGCCACCATCGACCAACATTCTGCTACGATCAAATACCACCGATCAATGGCTCGCGTAAAGCGACCCGCATACCGAGACCCCGCTGACTTCCCTCATCCACTCCGTCGAAGCAGCCGTCGACAAGCAGTAGTGCGACCACCGATGAACCAGGACTCACCTGAAATGGTCAACCTCGAGGCCGACTCACCACCACCGGCGATATCTCCACACGTCGAGCAAAACCCTAAAACTATCGAGCAGAACCCTAAAACTATCGAGCAGAACCCTAAAACCATCGAGCAAAAACCCTGAATTAATCGAGCTAAACCCTAGTTCACACACCCCCATTAACGAAACCCCTCAACCCAAAGGTTCCACCACCACCATCGCAACCTCAGAAGATGTAATCAACGCCAAGGCCGAAAAAGATGTTCAGTTCAGCAAGCTCAAAGAACCGTAGGTATTTTCTTCCATTTTTCTTGTTGAAGGGCATCTCACATCTATTTCTGATGATGAGAACGAACCCAACAATTTAAACACAGAGGGCATTCCCCTCTGTCTTTCTCCTGAAAAAGAGAAATCTCCCTCAAAAGGGCATTCTGTTAGTGATAATTCATCTAGGTTAGAAACTGGACTTGGGGAAATTGATAAATGGGCAAGATTGTTAGGTGTTGACATTGACAAAATCCAACCAAACCCACCAAGTCCAAAAGCTACCATTCCAGATTTAAACTTTTCCTATGAACAAAATAACATGAGCATGGAATCATCTTCTGAAAATGAGCCTATTATGAGAAAGTTTAAGAGAATTAAGGTTTTGTGTAAAATGGCAGCTGAACAGAACAAAGACTATGGGGAGGGGACTTCTAAAAAAAGAAAGAGGGTAGACAAGAATGTAGGAGAGGATGCTGCAGCATAAAAAATTGGCTAAAAAGACTGTCTCCACTATAGCTCCTGTTAGAACTGAATTAGTGCCAATGCCTAGGACTGAGAACATGGGATTAAGCGGGATTGAAGCTTGTAACATGTTTCAGAAAATGAGGAACAAAATAGGATTGATAGATAAGGGTTTTCACCCTCAAACCATTGCTGAATATAGTTTCACCCTCATGGCTTAGGAAAGATGTGTGAGGTCCCTAAATCATATAATCTGACCTTGCTTAGAGAATTCTATGCTGAAGTTGCTGTAGCCCAGACATCTGCCATTAGAATTAGAGGGAAAAGCTTCAAGCTGACAGCCAAGAAAATCAACACATTCTTTGGTTTTGCACCCCCTAAGAAAACTGATTACCGAGAAATGATGAACACTGCCACTGAGGGGGTATTAGCTGAGGTTGCTGCTGTTTTAGGGGTCCCTAATTCTCATTGGGATCATCATGCCAACTTCATGCTTAGAAAATTCAGATCCTGTGATTTAAAAGCTGATGCAAATGTTTGGATAAACTTTTTGAGGCATACCATTTCACCCACTAC
The DNA here is from genome assembly GCA_033807775.1 of Saussurea involucrata. Taxonomy (NCBI): domain Eukaryota; kingdom Viridiplantae; phylum Streptophyta; class Magnoliopsida; order Asterales; family Asteraceae; genus Saussurea; species Saussurea involucrata. Next base: position 168,393,391 of record CM066322.1, read on the forward strand.
CCATGATACCTTTATATCAGTGGATAGGATGTTTCTTCTTTATTGCCTTATGCAGGGTAAAACTATCAACTTTGGAAAGATCATCTTACAAAGCTTAAAGGGAAATGCTACCAACACTAGGGGAAAGATGTACTTCGCTAGCATGATCACAGAGTTGCTAATCCAGATGGGAGTTCCACAATATACAGATGATCAGATTGTGCGAGCATCTGGTGGAACATGGCAGATCGATCTTAGAGCAGTTGCAAGGCTGAGGGATAAAAAGGAAAGGGCTGATCAAGACTTGCCAGTCATGCTACAGAACCTGATGGACACTCTAAAAAGTGATTTGGCAGCCAAATTGAAAGAACAAGGGCAGAAGCTGAGAGAGGAATTGAAGAAGACTGACCCATCCAAGAAGCATAGTTTGAAAATCAGAAGTTTAGGGCTGAAGATAAGGAGATTGGAAAGAGAGAAGACTAAGCTGCAAGAGGAGAACACGGCATTGAAAGCACAACTGGAGACCCATGCCACTGATGCTGCAGCAGGGCCACAGCATGCAATACAGCCTACTATTAAGGAGTAGGACAGGTTTATCCATATTTCCTTTAGCTCCAATGTTTCTATTTATTTTCTTATTATTGAGTCTGGGATTGTTTTGTTAATTTTTAGGTTTTATTTTATTGCATAATGAGCATTGATGATAGACTTGAGCATACTTATATAGCCTAAAGAAATTCTAAAGTCATATTTCCATATCTAATGATGTAGTTCTTGCTAGAACTAGCATCCTTTTGCTTGGGACCACATTTTGAACCATATCTCACACACATCTAGGACATGAGAGAGGCCATCATTTGTTCCTCAAATTTAACCACTTGCATCCACCCATACACTTATCCAATAAACAATGAGGACATTGTTACTTTCTAGTTTGAGGGTGGGGAAGTTCACCATGGCATGTGCATTATCACAAGAAAAAGAGCAAAGCTCTTCAATTTTTTTTGCCATTGGTGACCTTTAAGCACTATAAAAGTCCCATAGGGGCTAAGTGCATGGCTGTCAACACAAAAGAGCACCAAAGTGCCACAAACATTGAAAAATCATATATGTTGAAGCAAAGAAAAGAAAAAGGCAAAGTGAGACAAAATGAAGCCAAAAGAGTGAACCTGTTTATGAAAAGTCCTTTTGATCCTAGATATGAGATGTGTAGAGCATAACAAAGAGAAAAGGGTACTAGCTTATGGTTCACACTCATTGTTAGATCAAGATCATGATACTTGGGATTTATGATGGCTATGTTTTGCATGCTTGTTTCTATCATTTCTATGTATGCACTTAATGCTCTCATTATGCAAGCTTTTACCAATTTGAGTCATTTTATTTTTGTGTCTTAGTTGCTTGGGGACAAGCAACAGTTCTAGTTTGAGGGTGTGATATGCATTAATTAGTAATGCATATTAGGTCTTTTTACTTCCACTTTGAGTCGTTTTATCTTTAATATCCCTAACTTTGAGTCCTTTTATTTACTTATTTTACACTTTGTTGTTTATTGGAGCTAAAGTAATGGAGAACTTGTTTTACAACTTAGAATGGCTAATATATAGTGTTTTTGGCAGTTTTAATAGTGCAGACTTATGCTGCAGCATGGCAGCAGCATGAAGCAGCAGACAGCTTAATCAATCAAGACCTTGGAGCTTATTTTGGGCAGACGAAGTGCCCTTTTTGTTGCTGATATTTTAAAGCTTCTAGAAGGAAAAAGAAAGCTGGACTTTGCATCACCTTTTTGCATTATTGTAGTAGTTTAGCCTTTGAACTACTATGTACCTTTTGTTCCCTTTGCAAGGGAAGTTACTCTTTTGCCCCAACCTTTTCTCTAGTATATAAAGAGAGGTTTGGGATGGGTTGTAAGATATATAGAACTTAGTAACAACTTAGAAAACAATCGTATGATCTCATATTCAAGAAAGTGACAAAATCTTGAGTTTACTTGCAATCTAATTAGTAGTTACATTTTACAATTCTTACCTTTTATAATTCTTGTTGTTACATTTCTTGTCTTTATATTTAGTGTCTTTTATTTCTTGCAATTTACATTCCGTCATTTTCATTTATGCAATTTAATTATCGTCATTTATTGTTTTCTTTACTTTCCGTTATGAGTAGCTAATTTTAATAGTTCGGGTGTGAAACGGAAAGGTGGGATTTTAAACCAAAGGAAAGTGGACATTGTTTTGCAATAACAATGTTCCACCATTTCATTCAAGTTTTATTAAAACCAATGACACTTCTTGACGAACTGATCACTTGCTAAAGTGTTAAAGTGTCGTGGACTTAGAGATAAGCCACTGAATGCACGTCAGTTTGAATGATATGGGAAGTAGACTTGAGAGAGTTACTGATAAAGTGACAGTTATCATCCATGTTTTTCTAAACTGATTTATTCTCGACAAGTGGTCACTAATATAAAGTGTTAAAGTATAGTGGACTTAGAGATAAGCCACTTGGAACACACCAACTTGAATGATATGGGAATTGGCTCGAGAGAGCGGTTTTTGATACAAAGAGATTTGGTCGTCCATATATTTTGAGAACTTTATCCCCACTATAAATAGTTGGAGACTACACAGAGATGTGTCTAGTTGAATCTAAACAGTAGTGGGAATACTGAAGTACGAGAGGAATACTCTCAAAATAGATGATGGATCAACTTATGACAAAACTGCATGCTGCAGCATCCCTGCAGCATGGCCCGCTGGAATTTGTGTTTAAGTCCCACCTTAAAAGTTTTACACCCGTGCTTGCTTTATTCTCTGTTAACAACGTCAAAGTGATAATCCAAACAAAACAAATCAATCTCTTCAAATTCGCCATCTGAAATCATTTCCTTCTTCTACTTTTTATTTAACTTTTTACTCCAATCTCTGTGGGAACGATATCTGCTATTTTACCAATTTATTACTTGAAAGACGACATTAGATCTCATCGTATACTTGCGTTGAGGTTTAAGTAGCACACATCTATAGGTGTATTCTAAGCACTGTCAACAAGGCATAACAAACCTGGTTTACTCTTTTTCTTACCATACGCATAACCATCTTTTAATAACGGGTTAAACCCGATTCCATGACTACGACCTGACCCTTAGTCAGTCATTTCTCATGGTCCAGAGCTGCACTACGAATCTCAACGGATTCTAGATTAATGCTCTTATCCAATAAATCGCAATATACACATGCCCATTTATTGGAAAGGAAGGAGATTACAATCACTCTTGTCAATCCCTTGTTCTTCCTTAGAAATCGGGAATTCCGAATAAAACTACGTCTATTCCTCGATTTCCCAAACACTAGGCCTATGGATCCATACCATCTATTTGTACTCGTACAGGTATTTACTCAATATAGATTCCTCATAGCAACGGTATGAGCGAATTATATTTATACCACAAGAATTCCTCATAGCAACGGTATGGGCGAATTATATTTATATTACATAGATTCCTCATAGCAACGGTATGAGCGAATCTCCTTTATAAATACTCCATATCATTTATTTAATATAAGCAAATCACATTTAATATGTCAATTTCTTATAATATAATACTAACCCTCAATATTATCACTCACGGTCCTTGATACATATATTATCGTAACCCTATTGCCCATTTAATCCAATAATTACAACTCGTACAAGTTATTGCTGTAATTCATTTTCCAATATCGTTAATGAATTTAAGCAAAACCAACAATTTAGAATATTAGATTTTACTTTATAAAATCCTTCTTTCAAAATCCATCCAAATAGTTCATTTTAAAATGCACCTTACCGTAATTTGAAAACATTATAAAAAGGTAAGGTAAGAATGAACTCACCTGATTGTAGTCGCGCTACTCTTCCTTTCTCAAAATTTGTAAAGAATTTCCATCACCAACTTCACAGAGATCTGAAATACTCAAATACATAATGTACTAGTATTAATCTACTGTATCGGACCCTTAAAGACTTAAGAATCCTAAAATAACTAAAATTCTCATCTCTTGTCGCAACCAACTAGCTGCGATAATCCTCTTCGCAACAAACAGTACTTGTCGCAACCAACTGTTGCGACACAGTATCTTATCGCAACCAACTATTGCGATATCTAGCTTTCTCTCAACCAACTGTTGCGACTCACTTCATTGTCGCAACTAACTGTTGCGACACCATGAGCATGTCGCAACCCAAGGTTGCGACACTTATGAATATCGCAAAAACTCATAACTCTCGCAACGGACTATGGCGACACTCATAACTGTCTGAACCCACTGTGTTCATACTTAACCCAGAAATTCATACTTTTAAGCTATGCATGTTTCTGTAATTTAGCAGATATGTTTTAGACTACTAATAAAACATAAACATCAGTCCAGATTTCTCATAATCTTCAAAAACACCATAACCCATTTCTCAATCATTTAGAAAACTTAATAAACAATAAGGAGAGCAATTTATGTATAATCATACCTTGGAATCTCACAAGATTACACCTAAATTTCCAGCTTTGACAATTCAACTCTTTTCTTCTTCCTCTTTCTTTTCTCTTCTCGGCTCTCTCTCTCTCTCTCTTTTTTTGCCGAAACACACACACACACTTGCACAATATCAACAAAAATGAGATAAAGAAGACATCTCATCCTCTTACCTCAAAATGGGGCGGTGATGAGTTAAGTTAATCACTTTTTCCCAAACACTCCCTCCAAGTATCATCACTTGGCACAATCAATCCCTTCACTTATAAATTAAAATTAAAGTTTACCCCTTAACTTATTTCTCCATAAAACAAATTACATAACTTAATCGGGGATAAACTCTAATATTAATCTATCACATCATAAATCATAACTTATCAAATAATTATACTCAAATTATTTAATAAATCAAACATAATCAATTTATAAAAAAAATTGGGATGTTACAATGAGATTAAGAATAATTTAGAATGTGATACAAGATTCTAATGGGTGATATCTTATATTATAATAACACCATGATTGAGTTATTGGTGATGATTGTATTTCTTATTTAGGAAATGGGTTAGACCAATAGATGGTTCATGTAAGGTATGTTTGAATGAGAGACTATCCCATGTACTAATTAATAGTCAAAGTGATAGAGATTAAGTTAGTTTAGAATATAACATATGTGGTTATATAGTTCCACAATCAATGAGTTTAAGAATGTAGCACTTGCAGGGTTGACAAAAAGCATCGATAAATGTAATGGTGTTTATGGGGACAAACACAAGTGATTATAGTATGTTAAAACCATGTTAGACACAAGTGATTTAAAGCATGAGGCCAGTGTCAATTTGGTATTAAGAGCATCTCCAACAGCTTCCCTAAATTTTTTCCAAAATGGGGAAGCAAAAGTCAAAATCCCAAAAAAAAATTGCTTCCATCTCTAATAGATTCCCCATTTTAGGGATTTCTAGTTTTGGGGTATTCTCCAAATATGGAGAAAATTTTAGGGAATCTCCAACTTTCTCCAAAATGGGGAAGGGTTTGGGGAAGCTGTTGGAGATGAGTTTAGGACCAAAATCCCCATATTCCCCATTTTCCCCAAAATGGGGAAGTTGTTGGAGATGCTCTAAGAGTGTTACTATTCTTGGAGACAATATATGTCAAGATGTTTAGTATGATTAAATTTATGAGGTGTTAGAAAGGGATGAGATTAAGAATGATTTGATTGGTGAATCATGTGATGATACTCTTACTGTGATGATACTAATAACGATAATCAGATCCGAGTGTCATCTGGTTTATTACTCTAATAGAAATACAAAGGTTTAAAATAAAGTACTTAATAAAGGCATTGTATCTAATAGATGCCACAAGATACTGATATCATACACTACTATGATAAGCATGATATTGAGTTATGGCTCATAAGGGCAATAGGACATTGAGAATTTATTTATGGTGAGGAGAAATTCAAGCGATAATGCGAAGTCATGGACTATATGTGAGGGGTAATGGTCAATGATCACTATCGGACTAGATATCTCAATAGGGGTCTGTATATTTCTACTATGGGATGAGTTAGAGTTAAAATCATAACCTGTAAGTACTATGATTTGGCGAACAGAGTACTAGAGACATTGGAGAAAGTGGTACCGTGAATGACCATAATCTAGTCAGTTTAGGCTTCTTTGTCCAGAATATATATATATATATATATATATATAGAGAGAGAGAGAGAGAGAGAGAGAGAGAGAGGAAAGTTCAAATGAAAACTCATCTTCAATTGTGAACGTGAGGACATATCCTATCCCTGGATTGCAGCCAAATTCAAGTCGTTTCTGAAATCCGGCTTCAGGGGTATTTTTGTCAGATTCTTCATTTTTTAGTTTTAGTATTTGATATCGTTTCCTTATATCTCGGTATTCTTCTTGATTGTTTCCTAATTTCTCTCATCACGATTGCTTCCTTCCTCAAATATCTCTGATTTCTCGATTCTTTTTCATCTCTCACGATTGCTTCCTTCCTCGAATCATTCATGTTATTCGTTTTGTTCTATTTAGGTCGAAATTCTAGAATTCGTCTGATTCCTGCGAATCTCTGATTTCTTGTTATTTTACTCTGTTTCTATGGATTTGTTCTTGTTGAGAATTCTACACTTTTTGTTGATCAAGCATTCAATTTTTGTTGATGATTATGATCCTGTTGATGCTAGAAACAGTGAAATTGATTCCTTTTCTATGTTTTCCAGTTTATCGAATGTTAAAGAATCATCGATATATAAGTTTTTTTTAACTGATATTTGTTTTTGTAATATAAACTGATTCAGTGTTTTAAATCTAATGTTGTTTTTTATTACTTCATGTTGTTGTTGGGAACGTTTTTGAATCATTGGAGAAAGGTATTGAGATGTATAAGAAGTATGCTTCTAAAGCTGGATTAGATGTCAGACTATCTTCTGTGAAAAAAATGCATATTCTATGATTGTTTTGAGGTATGTTGTATGCAATAGAGCTGGTTTTCTAGATTCTGTCCAGGCGAATACATTGGATTCGAAAAAGAAAAGAAATAGTAACATTCATAGAACTGGTTGTGATGCGTGTGTGAAGTTCAAGGTTGTTCCTGGTGCGAGGTCGTTTAGATTATATGGATTTGAAGAGAAACATAACCATTGTTTATTTGATGAAGATTCAAAGCACTTGTTGAAAAGTAGTCGGAAATTAGACTATTCTCAGCAAAGGTGGATTCCAAAGACGTCAAATACAAATATTGGTGCTACACAAGCACATAACATTCTTTGTCAGTTGAAGGGTGGGTATGAAATGGTTGGTGGAACTAAGGTTGAGTATAAAAAATTTCAACGGGATCGTAATTGTTTCATTGGAGATACCGATGCAAATTTATTTGTTAGGAAAATGAATAATAGAAAGTTGTACGTGCCAAACTATTAATTTGAATATAAATGCGATGAAGGTATGTTGAATTATGTTTTTTGGGCCGACCAAACCGCTAAATGCAACTTTGAAGAGTTTGGTGACATTGTTTCATTTGATGCAACCTTCCGAACAAATAAGTAAGTACTTGTTTTTTTTATACGTTCTTTTAGTATTTGTCTTTGTTTATAACTTCTTTTAATTATATGTGTTTTAGGTACTGTATGGTATTCGTCCCATTCACAGGAATTGACAATCACAAGAATTGTGTAACTCTTGGTGCTGGTCTTCTCGATGGTGAAAATATTGAAGCTTACAAATGGTTGCTTCATTCTTTCTTGAAATCTTTTGGCAAGCAACCAAAGTTGATTGTTACAGATCAGTGTCCTGCTATTAAGCAAGCTGTTTCTGAAGTCTTTCCAGATTCAAGGCACCGGTTTTGTATGTGGCACATTAGCACAAAATTGCCTTTGAAGGTATTTCTTTATTCATACTGAATAATATTTATTATTCATTTTGAATATTAAATGTATTCATACTGAATAATTCTTCGCATCTTTAAATTTTCAATTTCTATCATCTTTATTCATACTGAATAGTTAAAGTATTCAGACTAAATAGTGAAAGTATTCATGTTGCTTGCATTCCATCTTCTTTGTTTTCAGATTTCTTCCAATATTATTTCAAATACTGATTTCAAGAAAAGGTTTCATGCTCTTATATGGGATGAACACATTGATGCTACTCAATTTGAAGAGAGATGGAAATCTTTAATTGGTGACTTTGATATTGTTGGCCACAAGTAGTTGTCTTATATGTATGATAATAGGAATAGATGGATTCCATCATTTTATAGAGATATTCCTATGACTCGGCTAATGAGAACGACTTCAAGATCTGAGAGTGAGAATTCATTCTTTTCACTATTTTTTCATCACGGTGCAAACCTTATGGCTTTTATTGACTCATTTGATTCTGCTATGGACAAACAATAGAATAATCATAGGTTGCTTAATCATCGACAAGAACAACCGTACCAAAGTTTAGTACACCACTTCCAATTGAGGTTCATGCTTCTAAGATATATACTCGTGCTGTATTCAGAGATGTTCAGAATGAGATAAATGAATCGGTTTGGTCCTGTTTCCAATCATATGTGAGTTTGGTAGATGGTTCTGATGTTATTGTTGTGGTTGAGAAGAAGAAAGTTCAACATAAAAAGAAAGATGGTGAATCCAGTTCAAATCTAGAAGCATATGTAAAAGAGTCTGATCACAAGGTTCGTTTCGTTTAGATATTCATAATGATAACCAGTCACTTTTTCTTTTGTATTATTCAGTCTTAATAATAGGTATAGATTAAATGTTGAAGTTATATTCATACTGAATATCTACCATTTATTCAGACTGAATAAAGTTGGAGTTAATTGTATGTTAATTTTAACTTATTATTCATTGTGAATAATGAAGTTATTTGAATTTATTTGCAGGTTATGCATAATAAGACCACTGGTTCTTTGGATTGTAGCGGCTTGTTTTACCATCATTATGGTTTGCTATGTCATCATATTTTTTGTGTATTAAAGAATATGTGCATTGAAGAGATACCGTTGCAATATATAGTGAAGCGTTGGAGAAAAGATCTCATTTCTTCTGAATTGTTGAAGAAACGTTATTGGTTTGGAGAAAGAAACGAGCGTCGTGAGAAACTCGAAAATGATGCTCAGGCTATCTTTGATTACTGCATTGGTCTAGTAGTTAATGATATGGACAAGCTTGAAGACTTTGTTTTGAAAATTCAAGAGTTGAAGAGTAATTTGGAGGCCATTGTATGTAGTGTTCCTCATCGCAATACCGAAGAGGTGATGGAGTCGTTGTTTGGCGTGTCAAAACCAGAAGTTGTTGATATTTATAATCCTAAACCAATAAGAAAAAGGTTGTGGTACGTGGAAGAGGTTGAAGACTAGTAAATAAAAAGCAATTGAAAAGAGTAAAAAGGCAAAAAGATTGTGTAGGTTGTGTAGTAAAATGTCTAACCATGACTCACCTAATTGCCCATCGAGAAATGATGTTAGTAAGTAGAGCTTTTTTAGTTTGCAATAATGGTATTAATCTTTAGTTTCCTTTTTTATTCATTTTGAATATTGATCAATAAAACAATTCATATGATGATTTTTTTGAATTTGCAAAATATTTTTGACATATCTTTTTTTTATTCACTATGTATGAATAGATTTATTCACCATGAATGAAATGAAATATGCAGAACAAGTCATATTCACTTTGGATATTAAATATTATTAAAAGAGAATAAAATTACATGTTTTTCACTAAGAAATTAATAGATATATTCACCATGAATAAAAGGCAATATCTATTATTCTGAATGAATAAAATTGCTTGAATAAATGTATATATTCAGTATGAATATCACTTCTTACAAAAATCTTAACAACGTTTTAATAATAATAATCAATTTTATTATTATTACACTTTTTATTTTTTATTATTCAGTCTGAATATAATTAAAAGTTTTTAGCTAAAAGGTTTATTTAGTCTGAATAAAATTATTAGTCATATTCACTTTGGATATTAACTATTATTCAAATTGAATAAACTTACATGTTTTTTTCACTATGAAAGTAATAGATATATTCACCATGAATAAAAGGCAATATCTATTATTCTAACTGAAAGGCAATATCTATTATTTATTAAGAAATAAATCAACCAAAACCAAAACCAACATCAACATTGTTATATTTCTACAATCCATCAAAACAACCATTTTTTAATTTGTTCCAATTCATTTAAACAAACCAATAAACCAACCAAAAACTACACATATTGTTCAACGAAAAAAACCCGACATAATTGTTTTTACATTCCCCAAATATCATCACAACGCACCAAGTTATTGTTCCAACCCATTTAAACCAAATAAAAACAACACCTACTGTTCAACTAAAGAAACCGACATAATTGTTCAGACATTCATCCACCAAACATCATACCAACCGACTGAATAATTGTTCCAAACCACCAAACCACCAAAACCAAATGTTCAAGAGAAACTTACTGGTGTTCATTCATCTTCTTAACGCCTACACTATGCTTCTTAGGAGTTCTTCCTTCATTCTGTCTGCATTTTCTTCAATCTGCTTCCTCTTATCTTGTGGCAATTCCTCAAATGCATTTACCTCCTTCATCACCCATTCCTTTTTCTCATTTATGTCTGACAAAAGCATTTTTGTGACATATTTGTATCGTAGTTTTCTTAACTGCAATTTTTGAGCTGGTGACTCTTCCTGCAAACCACAATCCCAATTCTTTACGTTTCCTCCCATGAATATCTCCATATGTCTCATCATGAATAAAGCACAATCTTTGGAGTTTTCTTTTGTTCTCCATTTCATGACTTCCCGTTTGGGGACTATTCAACTGAACTTGTTTGATCGTCCATCCCTAAGCTTTTCAAGGAACTTCTTAAACACTTTTTGCTGCATTATATACATATCTTACTTATTATTCATAAGAGTAAATTGCATTTTTGGTCCCTGTGGTTATCTGATTTCTTTGAAAGAGGTACCTAAACTTCAATATCTCAAGAAGTGGTCCCTGACTTATACGATTTTGCTCCAAATGTAGTCTCTGGTCACTAACCCCGTCTATTTGATCCGTTAGTGCCAGGGGTAGTTTCGTCCAATCATGTTTTTATCTTCTTTTTGTAATTTTTCTTGCGTTTCCTTATGTTTGTTAAAACCATGAAAATATAGGTACTAAATATGTAAATATATATATATATATATATATATATATATATATATATATATCTAATTATATAACCACAGGACCAGAAGTCAGTCTACACCTTCGTCCCTATGGTTTTTACGGCGACCCTCACCCCCTTTTTCCGGCGAGCCATTCCCTGTGGTGCTCTCCCCCTCGTTCGTGACCATTAGAAACACACACACACACACACACCAACTCCGACGATCTTTCCCACTCTTCTCCTCATTCATTTCCTCTCCTCTCTCCAACAGGGACATTGTCCCTTCCCCATCGTCATCTCCGGCCATGACTACCGGACGTCTCACCGACGTTTGTGGATTTCTTTGAGAAAGAATATATACGGGGAGAGAGAGAGAGAGGAGATTTTGTGCCTATTTGTGGATTTAATATTTACAGTTTAATTCTCATAGATGTTTCATTCGTTTACTGGTACTGCTCTAGGGTTTCTATTTTTCTATGATAAAGTAGGTAGAAGTTGATTATTCTAATGAATGTTGTATAAGAAATTATGATTAGTTTGCTGCAGGGAAGTGTGATTTAGGGATTGTTTTGAGGTAATTGAAATTGATTTATCAAATCATATCACACATTTAATTGACTACTTCATGTTTTCTAGTTTTTGAAGACAAAATAATAGAAATTGATTGATTTGATTCATTCTTTGAAGAAATTCCGATTTTCTTGCTCTTGCATCATTGCATTTGTATTATCATTGGTTTTTATCCAGTCATAAAATGTTCTAGTGGAGACTTCTTTCCATGAAATTGATCCGATTACACCAACTTGAGATTTGAATTTGCAAAATCAGATCAGGCACTGCATTCTCAAATGCTTACACCTTTGACTGCCTTTTTTTACACATCATTTATGTGTGTTAGTAGTTGATGGAGAGAATTGGTTCTATTGACATGCTTGATAAAGCTTGGAAGACGAACGTGTTAGGTTTTAAGGTGTTTGATGTATTTCTACGATGGTTTTACTTTTTGAGTTTTTGTGTGTTCATTTTACCTTTAGGTTTAGCTTTTACCCAAATCAAAATGCAATAATAGTTACAAGTTTTGATGCATGATACATCACATGTAAAATAAAGATCTTTATTAAAGAAGGTCACCGGAAAAAATGGTGGGATGGGGGGAATAAAACCGCCGGAAAAGTAGGGGGAGGGAAGAGGGATGGGAAGTGGTTTATACAGGTTTACAAAATTGGTCCCTATAATGTTATGGGTTTTACAATAATAAGAGAAAGACAAAAAAAATGCAAAAGAAGGACAAAAACATGGTTGGACCATCTTGCCCCTGGCTCTAACCGAGTTTTTTAACGGGGTTAGTGACCAGGGACTACATTTGGAGGAAAATCGTATAAATTAGGGACCACTTCTTGAGATATTGAAGTTTAGGTACCTCTTTCAAAGAAATCAGATAACCACAGGACCAAAAATACAATTTACTCTATTCATAATACTAAATAACATAATTATTATTAATGTATATTAGATAATATAATATTCTACTTACAACTATATTTGGTACGTTCCCATATTTTGCTGAATCTAGAACATCATTTGCACTGTTGTGTGGGATGCTCCATTTTTTAGATCAAAACATAACACATAATAATGTGCATGCTTGATAATCGGGAAAATATATGCATGAATACTTTAGGTAATGTATTATATAATCTATGAAATAAAATTAGTTCAAATAATTTTTTTAATCTAATTGTTTTGTACCAGTTCAACTTTCTTCAGAACTTGTAATTCTGCATTCCCCTTCATGTTCTCACAAAAGTTTTTTGTGAAGAGTTTTAAAATCTTATCTATAATAAATCTTCCCTCGAACATTTCATCTGGCTGTTGAAATGAAGAATATGATAATTTAATATTAATATTTATTTGTAATTTAGTTTAAAAGTCTAGTAAACTTACAAAAAATTATGTGCTGCAGAATAATCTCTTTGGAGAATCTTTGTTTCTTAATCTCTCCTCATGACTCAGTATGACTGACCAGCTGTCAATTACGTTGGCAAATGGTTTTGATTCTGGAATCATACTCTCAAACATCACTCTGAAACTGGATTGGCCGTCATTTGTAGCAAAGACAACATCCCTGTTTAAAATTTAATTAAATATTTAAATGTTTTGTTGAATATGATATGATATAAGAAGATCATGAATTCATATGATTTTCATAATAAATATCAATATTTATTATGATATGAATTTCACTTTGAATATTTACTTTTATTCAAAGTGAATATAAAGTTATATTCAAAATGAAATATAAAGTGATTTTCAATTTGAACATTTGCTATTTATTCACTTTGAATATTTAGTTTTATTCAGACATTATATTCAAAATGAATATAAAATGATAATGCTAAATGAATAAAAGTTAATAATCCATAATATGTATTAATTTTAAAACTTATAGTTTATCTCCCTGTAAAGCAAATATCTAACTGCCAATATTGTTCTCGGTTGTCGTTGTATTCTTTGTTGGATCGACTCTCCTTTGAAGATAAGGTGATTTTTGTTGTTCACCTATTTTTTCTATTCTTTTTAACTTCTTCTCAGGGTCATTCACTTCCTTTTGTTTTATTCTAATTACATGTGACCCTTTTTTGCTGACAACCTCTTCCTCCCCAACAACTTTTTGTTTTTGTTTTTTATAGGTATCTACCTGTGATATCCCCAGATCAAAAGTTTGATTTGAAGTTTGGGGATCATTCTTTTCTTTCTTCTCCTCCTCAGCCGTCTTCTCTTCTTCTGTTTTCTTCTCTTCCTTCTTCTTCTCTACTTCATTTTCTTTTTCATTCTTCTCCTCTTCACTCTTGCCTTCTTCATTCTTATCCTCTATCCTATTCTCATCTCCTGCCTCCTTCTTCTCCTCTTTCCTCTTCTCATCTCCTCCCTCCATCTCATCTTCATTTTCTCTTCTTTCTTCTCATCATTATTGCCTTCATCTTCACCAACCTTTTGTTGCATTTCGATATCTGCAACAACATTCTCTATTCCTTCTGTAACAATGATCTCCAACCTCTGTTGACTTTCATCCTGATCTTCACTAGTTTTATGTTCCATCTCTATATTTGCAACAATATCCTCAATGGCTTCTGTTGCCAAAATATCCAACCTATCCTCAATTGCTTGTTGGTTTTCTTCTTCTGTAGTCTTAAATGCATCATGAATCTCTGTTGTTGTTTCCAGCTCATTCCCATATTCTGTACCATCAGGCTATATCACCTTTCTTGGTGTTTCCTCGGTAACCTCATCGTTTGTTTTGTTTCCTTCTTCACAAACAGTGTGGCATTGTTCATTATCTTCCTCCATCTTCTCTCTCTCTCTTTCTCTCTTCTTTTTTATCTTCCTCCATCTCATCTCTCTCCTCTGCTTTATCTTCCTCCATCTTCTCTATCTCCTCTTCTTTATCTTCTTCCATGTTCTCTTTCTCCTCTTCTCCACTGATCTTTACAAACTCCTCTCTCTTTTCTGCATTATCCACATTATCTTTTAGAAAAATCATTTCTGATTTTGAGGGAAATCATTTCTCATAACTGATTTTCAGATCAATGAGATTGTTGTCATCTGGGTACAAAATCATGGCTTGTTTTAAGTTGTATTCAATCTCTGCTTTGTTTGCATAGAGTTCTTCTAAGCCTTCATCAAGCATCTTCAAAAACTCTTGTTTATTTTTGACAGAGATTTTAGTTATCCAACTAAGTACTATAATTCAAATGTATATATATCTTTGTACCTTAACTGTCTTTTTGTTGGTTGAATTTTCATCCATTTCTTCTCTTTCCTCATACTCTTCTACAAAAACCCCTCTGTAAAAACCTCTGTTGCTTATCTCCATCTTCTCTCTCGTCTTCATTCTTTCTGTATTCCATTCTTTTATTGCAGGCCTCACTTTGTGCACCAATCCAGAGCATTTTGTTGAATCAAGATACATAATAGCTTCATTTTGTAAAATGTAAATATGAAAATATCAATAATCTTATATTATGAATTTATGAATTCCTAATCGAGGAATAATGTATATTCATGCTTAAACTAATAATACATTCAATAGATTAACATGCATATTATTTATGCAATTTATAAGGTATAGATTAAAAGTTATTCATTCTGAATATCTAACTTTATTCAGTCTGAATAAAGTTAAATATTCAGAATGAATAACTTTTAATATTCAGAATGAATAACTTTTAATATTTAGTCTGAATAAGTTTTGTTATTCAAACTTATTCATACCGAATAATGAATGTATTGCTTCTTAACCCAATCCATAAACATTCAACTGTAACAACCCACACCAAATAATCATGCCAAAAGCTACCTCTTTAATTTCAAACGCCAAATATTGTTCAACATAGTCACACTATCAAGATTACAGATTGGGTTTGCGGAAATAACCCTAACTACAGCTGAGAACATAACTACAAAATAAAAAGGGAAAGTCTTCTAATCCTTCTATACGCAAGCTCCGACTCACGTCTTGCCAAACCTCTAAACGATCTCTCGGATACCTGCTTACCTGAAAAAGTTTTAGTTTTGAAAAGCAAGGGTTAGACTATGAGGTCTAGTGAGTTCCCTCAACACCACGCCACACCATAAATATCACAATTTATAAAATAGCTATGAAAGAGTTTATACAAAATCATAACAAAGCACGCTTAACATGATATGCACACAATGACATATGATACTGGCACACGCTATAGTCACGCACACCGTGACAACGTAATATGGCACACAACGCCCATATATGAAACTGTAAAGCCCGTATCCCGGTATCTAATTTATTAGTCTTAATTATTTTCTTTTAAGTTCGATTATTGTGGTTTCCGTAAACGGGGTTAGTCGAGTTGGGTCAAATCGTTAAGTATCGGAATTTTTGGTTAGTTGCGAGAGGTTTGTAAGTTGAGGGGTTATATGTGTCAAAGGCCAAACACCCCCCCCCCCTCATGGGTTCGGCCCATGCAGAAAACTTATCAAAGTCCATGTATTTTGGGTGTGGGTTGGTGACGTGAGGAGAAAGGCAAAAGAAAGAAACCACAAAAACCCTTACGGCTGCATTTCGTTCCATTGTTTTTTTTGTGGTTGTCAGCCGGAGGGAAGAACCGAGAAGAGAGAGAGGTAGAGAAGAACCGAGAGAAGGAGAGTTAGGGAGCGAGATCGGCCGGGAGCACCACCATCCCGCTGTTGTTGCAGCCGCCGTTTGCCGCCCTAAGCCACCAGCACCTCCGCTGGTCTCGCCGGCGAAGAGAGAGGGAGCAGTGAGGAGCGTGAGGAAAGTCGCAAGTGATCGTTCTTCGTCGTAGGTAAGTGTTTCCCCCCCCCCCCCTTGTTGTCTCTTTGGTGTCGCCGTGAAACCACCACCGGCGGTGGCCGCCGCCGACCACCACTTCCGGAGGTGGCAGTGGGTGGTGCGTGGGGTGTCCAACCCTAGTTGCAACCCGAACCGTTAAGCCGAACGCGAACCGTTTTATAAAGTTATCTTTTTATGCAAATTCTAAGTGTGCTGTCCAGTTTTCGTTTGATCATAACTTTTCCATCGTAACTCCGTTTGAGCCGAAACTGGCGCCCACGGTTCAAGTTCGGGGTCGGGCACGTTTTCCGTGTTTTAGCGGAAAACTGGTTCGGTCTCTAGCTGGGCGAAAAAGTGGTCGCAAGTTCGGTGATTCGTCATTTCATGTGAAAATTTCTGGAATCTGCCTTGATCTTGCGAAAGCCTTAACTTTCTGCTCGTAACTCGGATTGGGGTGAAACCGGTGTCAAAAGTTCCCTTTTTGAGTCTAGAAACTTTTCTGTGTTTTGTGCAAAACCCAGTTCGGGACGTAGCATGGGTCAAATTGTCGTTTTATACCGAAAGGTGCTGAATTTCACTGTTCTGGAAACTGTTTTTGTAAAATCCGTAGTAAATTGTAGAAAAATCGTTAGGAGGCGTATAATATGTCCTTGGAACCCTAACTCATAGTACTTTCTGACCATGTAATAATATTGAGGATTTACTGGGTTTAAGGAGGTCGAAACAGGTCCCGAACAGACCTGTTTGGCGAGACCGGGAAGTAGTTTTAGTGACGGTTTAAGCGGGTGTCGTGTCGTAGGGTCCGGGTCTCGTATTGATACGTTTTAACGTGCGTTTAGGTGCTGGGAAGTGACCGTAATTGGGAAGCTTGAATTTGTATTGTTGAGCTAGGCGCGCATTCGAGGTGAGTTCTCTCACTATAACTAATGTCGGTTATTTTTACATTACGTTGTGTATGTATGTGGTAGTTCTATTTGCTTCTGATGCGGGGTTAAATAGTGGGGTGTCTAGTCGGACCTTATTGTTGTGACTACGCGGGTGGCGTAGGAGTTCGGCGGGGCCGAGGGTCACATACGCGGGTGGCGTAGTAATTCAGTGGGACCGAAGGTTGTATACGCGGGTGGCGTATGAACCCGGGGGTGCCGGGTTGCGTTTGCACGATATCTAATAACGGTTGTTTTATCATTGTTGTAGTACGTGTGTGGTAGCTTTATGTGATTGTGTTGTGGAACTAGATAGTGGGGTGTCTAGTTGATAATATGTTGTCATGTTAACTCGGTGGGACCGGCGATTCGGCGGGGCCGGAGATGTTATCATGTGGTCGGTGGGACCGACTTGTGCCTTTTAGGTGGGTGGGTGTGGATATACATGTTTATGATTTGTTCGTAGACTTGTATGTTGTTTATGTGCAATTATCTGTTTATGGTGGTGTGGAAATAACTGTGTTACTTATGGTGTTGAATTCACTAAGCTTCGTGCTTACCCTTTCCCAATAGATTGTGGTTTCAGGTACGGGCGGCTCCAAGGCGTGACGAGTACACACTGGCGCGCGAGGAGAGCTGGTTGCTTTATGGTTTTTAATAATTAAACGTTTAATTCCGCTGGTCTTTATTATGAAGATATTAATTATGAGTTTGCAAACGAAACGTTGGGATCATTTAATGAGTTGTTATAAATGAAATGTTTATTTAAAAATTTAAATTTGCTTGTAATTTTTGGGACGTTACAACTTGGTATCAGAGCACGGCTTGAGTGAATCAAACGCATTTCGGTGTGTTTGATCTCAAGTTGCGGCTATAAAAATTTTCTTTAAAGTTTTTGGGAAATAAAACGAAGGAAAGATCCGTTTGAGAAACGGTGATCGGAGGCGCAGTGTGTACAGTCAGCCGGAGCCAAAGGGGAAATGTACAGTACTTAGTGTTTTATTGCTTTCTAGATCATAGAGTATGCATGCTAGATTGCCTGTTGTAGACACTATGTTGTATGTTGAACTACTTGCTATTAGGAATTTATGCTAATTATGATAGGTTACTAAGTGGATGCCCTCTAGGTTGTATGCAGTAAGAGATTTATAGCCTTAGAATATTCGATTTAGTTCTATTGCACAGCTCTTGTTTGAGTCCAACCATTCTAGGATGGAGTCTTGTATTCGACTGTCTATTTGTTTCGCACTGCATATGATCGGGTATTCGCGAGGCAACTCGTTATGATAAGTAGGGATTCGGCAGTAGCAAGGGTAGTGGTTTGGATGGAATTCCTAGGGAGCTAGGAAGAGTGTGTACATATGCCGGTGCGGGCATATGTGTATAGTTTCGGCGAGAAACTACTTGGACCCCTTGGGATGGAACTCGGAACGGGCGATGATAGGTGTGGATGGTAGTAGTAGAGCTTCTACTACCGGAAACACAGGATCAATGCTCGAGTCGGGAAAAGTCTCGAGGAATCCAAGGAGTTGAGCGTGAGCGTTGTTAGTGTGAATTATTATGTGCTAATAACCCGTTGTAATATCTACCCTGAATAGCCATCACAAGGAGGAACGACTATAGTAAACCTACTAGTACAGGTGTGTACTTGTTTGCTTTGATGGGATGATCGTTGGGGTAGTGTCGAAGGTTATAATTTAGTAGTCGTTGGAATAAAAGGACGATTCTAGTAATAGTCACTTGGAGTGACGATGAGGATGGTGTTTGTTTCGGGCCAAGATGGATGATTGTGCTAGAATCATGGGCTTATAGAGCCGACTTTGATTTGAGGAAAAATCGTAGGGATTATTTGAAGTAATTTCCCAACTTGCCTAAGAGGTTTAAATGTCCGGATGACGTTAGTGGATCTGAGAGATTTGGAGGAGTAGGAGTCGAGGCGTAGAATGCCGACTGAGTCATGCACAAAGTTTGATTTTGAAATTCTTGTGTTTCAAGTCATTTTATGGATGGTGTTTTGGAATTTTGGGAAATATTCAGCACACACACAAGATTTTGAAATATGGTTTTGAAAGTGTATGAAATCGTTTTATCACGGGAGTGCAAACTTTGTTAGAATTTGTCTCATTTCGTTATTTTTCCAACGGTTCTTTCGGGTACGATGATATCCGTGTTTTGTGGTATTTAAAATGTTGGGCAAGTGACTACGGCTTGTGACTTTAACATTGGAACTCCTCCACATATGTTAGAGTTGAGACGGAAAGTTACATTCCACGATGTCTGTATAAAGCTATTCGAATGATTTCGTTAAAATAAGTTTTGTTTTACGGCGTGTTGAGTCGTGTGAGTTTAATTTCACGAGGTGCATATCTTATTTGTTTATGTGACCATTTGGGGAAATCTTGGAAATCAATTTAAAGAACCCCACCTTTTGAGATTTTATGAGGTTTTAGTCGATATTTTCAAACGATGAAAACAGATTGGTTTTTATTTTTAAGTTTGAAACTTACACGAAACAGTTGTGTTTTAACAAAAGTATATTTGTAAACCGTTTCATCGTTTTGTATGACAAGCCGACGCGCGTAAGATTTGTTTGTGAACCCTGTGCCACGACATTTTATGTTGGAAAAAGAGGAATTTTGGGGGTCAAATGTCGTGGAACTGATTTTGAAATTATGTGCACACTTTTGTCGCACCCGGTGTAAGGTCGAGCGGTTACTTTAAATGCGTGTCATGAGTCAATTCATACTAGAACCGTGACGGTTCATTTTCAAAGAAATTATT
This sequence comes from Saussurea involucrata, assembly GCA_033807775.1. Lineage (NCBI taxonomy): Eukaryota > Viridiplantae > Streptophyta > Magnoliopsida > Asterales > Asteraceae > Saussurea > Saussurea involucrata. Next base: position 168,413,606 of record CM066322.1, read on the forward strand.
TATTTCGCTTACGATTTGTGAGTAAATTAAGCTGCAATGAGATGATTTTCAACATGATTTTCATATGTGGGACGAGCGTGTCCATTTTTGCGTAATTACCGACCTGGTAATAGTAGTTTTCTTGCTTACGGTCTTTTTGAAAAGAAAAATCTTGACGTTCAGAATATTTTGTAAATGATTTTGTAAACCATTTGGGAAGTGCGTTTATAAGTGTTATGTGTCATTTTGAGAATTTTAAGGGTGTGAGTCCTTTTGGAAAACGCTTTTGTTTAACTCGTGTCGAGTTTGGGACTAATGTTATTTAAGAGTATTGCTTGCTTAAACATTATTTAAACGCGTTTTTTACCGACTTATGGGTCTAGCAAGCGTGGAGCATTTTGCTCGGTTTTGACTTGGAGTTAGTCATGGGCTAATTGCCCGGTTTTAATGACTCGAGGTGGAGTCTTGTTGATGAATTGTTTTGTCGCACCGTTTGGCATTCATTGCACGTCGAGTATTTACACGTTTGGGTGAGGGAGACAATCCGGGATAGGCACTTGTGGGTAGGCTGTTTTGCTTTGGATCCTTAGGCACGTTAGTCAGTCGCTGGTAGTGGTCGGTTGGGTATCTCGGGGTGAGGCCCCGGTGTTCAAGTGTTATAGCCTAGGCTTTCTAGTAGGTGCTAGGAGGATATAGTGGTGGGCACTTACTGAGAGGTAGTTCCGATGTGCGGGGCCCTGAGGCGTTACCTGAGAGGTAGGCGTCAGGGTGTATCCTCGGTTCAGATAATTTAGCTTTGTAGAGCGTGTGTTGGGGGATACGTCGACGGTGGGAGGTTGGGTATTCCACGCGTGTTGGTAATGTAGGCCGGGTAGTATCGGTTAAGGGAATGACCTACGTGTGTGTTAGTGGACTTGATTGTAAGGGATATCTATTTGTTTTAGTGTCTAGGATAATACCACGCTTATGTGATTCATGGTAATCGGTTGGACCGATGTTCGGCGGGTGGCCGATGTTTGTTATTGTATTCGGTTGGACCGATATTCGGCTGGGCCGATGGTTGTATTTATTCGGTTGGACCGATATTCGGCTGGGCCGATGGTTGTATTTATTCGGTTGGACCGATATTCGGCTGGGCCGATGGTTGTATTTATTCGGTTGGACCGATATTCGGCTGGGCCGATGGTTGTATTTATTCGGTTGGACCGATATTCGGCTGGGCCGATGGTTGTATTTATTCGGTTGGACCGATATTCGGCTGGGCCGATGGTTGTATTTATTCGGTTGGACCGATATTCGTTTGGGCCGATGGTTGTATTTATTCGGTTGGACCGATATTCGGCTAGGGGCCGATGTTTGTTAATGTGATTCATTGTGAATTTTGGGAGTCTAGTAGAACTCGTAGAAGTTAATCGGCAGTTAATGGTAGGAATGATCGGATTCGAGTATCCTGTAGGGTATATTGGTGAGCACCTTTAGAATGGTTGGAGCTCGAAATTTGAGTCGGGATGTATGGATTATCTATGGTTGGGAGACTACCGAAGTCGGTTGATTAGGAATGAATCCAGTTGTTGGAGTGTTTTTCCGATTTTTTTTTAGTGTCCTTGAAGGAGTTTTGTTAGTAAGAAAAGTATTCGAGAAATTCTCGACGGGGTGAAAAATTTAGATTCTAGTTGAGGAAAGTCCAGTGGCAACACAGAAAGGGCTCCGAGTGGACTTGGAAACCCGAGGTTGTGATGTGGTAAAACTATCCGGAGCTATTCGTAGGCAGAGACTTCGAGGACGAAGTCTAATCCAAGTGGGGGAGAGTTGTAAAGCCCGTATCCCGGTATGTAATTTATTAGTCTTAATTATTTTCTTTTAAGTTCGATTATTGTGGTTTCCGTAAACAGGGTTAGTCGAGTTGGGTCAAATCGTTAAGTATCGGAATTTTTGGTTAGTTGCGAGAGGTTTGTAAGTTGAGGGGTTATATGTGTCAAAGGCCAAACACCCCCCCCCCCCCCCCCCCACAAAAACCCTTACGGCTGCATTTCGTTCCATTGTTTTTTTTTTGTGGTTGTCAGCCGGAGGGAAGAACCGAGAAGAGAGAGAGGTAGAGAAGAACCGAGAGAAGGAGAGTTAGGGAGCGAGATCGGCCGGGAGCACCACCATCCCGCTGTTGTTGCAGCCGCCGTTTGCCGCCCTAAGCCACCAGCACCTCCGCTGGTCTCGCCGGCGTAGAGAGAGGGAGCAGTGAGGAGCGTGAGGAAAGTCGCAAGTGATCGTTCTTCGTCGTAGGTAAGTGTTCCCCCCCCCCCCCCCCTTGTTGTCTCTTTGGTGTCGCCGTGAAACCACCACCGGCGGTGGCCGTCGCCGCCGCCGACCACCACTGCCGGAGGTAGCAGTGGGTGGTGCGTGGGGTGTCCAGCCCTAGTTGCAACCCGAACCGTTAAGCCGAACGCGAACCGTTTTATAAAGTTATCTTTTTATGCAAATTCTAAGTGTGCTGTCCAGTTTTCGTTTGATCATAACTTTTCCATCGTAACTCCGTTTGAGCCGAAACTGGCGCCACGGTTCAAGTTCGGGGTCGGGCACGTTTTTCGTGTTTTAGCGGAAAACTGGTTCGGTCTCTAGCTAGGCGAAAAAGTGGTCGCAAGTTCGGTGATTCGTCATTTCATGTGAAAATTTCTGGAATCTGCCTTGATCTTGCGAAAGCCTTAACTTTCTGCTCGTAACTCGGATTGGGGTGAAACCGGTGTCAAAAGTTCCCTTTTTGAGTCTAGAAACGTTTCTGTGTTTTGTGCAAAACACAGTTCGGGACGTAGCATGGGTCAAATTATCGTTTTATACCGAAAGGTGCTGAATTTCGCTGTTCTGGAACTATTTTTGTAAAATCCGTAGTAAATTGTAGAAAAATTGTTAGGAGGCGTATAATATGTCCTTGGAACCCTAACTCATAGTACTTTCTGACCATGTAATAATATTGAGGATTTACTGGGTTTAAGGAGGTCGAAACAGGTCCCGAACAGACCTGTTTGGCGAGACCGGGAAGTAGTTTTAGTGACGGTTTAAGCGGGTGTCGTGTCGTAGGGTCCGGGTCTCGTATTGATATGTTTTAACGTGCGTTTAGGTGCTGGAAAGTGACCGTAATTGGGAAGCTTGAATTTGTATTGTTGAGCTAGGCGCGCATTCGAGGTGAGTTCTCTCACTATAACTAATGTCGGTTATTTTTACATTACGTTGTGTATGTATGTGGTAGTTCTATTTGCTTCTGATGCGGGGTTAAATAGTGGGGTCTCTAGTCGGACCTTATTGTTGTGACTACGCGGGTGGCGTAGGAGTTCGGCGGGGCCGAGGGTCACATACGCGGGTGGCGTAGTGTCAGGATAGATTCTTAACAAGAATTAAACTTCTTAGAAACAGAATTTAGAGAATCTTGCGGAATAGAACTCTAAATCAATTAAAGAACAATCAATAGAATTCAACACACTGTATATATCAAACTGTATTACTCACAAGCTTTACACCAAACCTCAATCTTGATGAACAGATCTCACCAAGACGACTTCTACTTCTCTAGAAATAGGATCTACGATCTTGAGGTTAATTCTCTCTGAATGGCTAAACAACTTTTTTTTTAAAACTGTTCTCACTTTTTTTCTAAAACCCTAATAGCTATCTATATATATAACAGAATAAGTACAAGATAACTACTAAGAATAAAACGATCTTCAAAATATACTTCCACGCTTATCTTCAGCTTTCCTTCTTTATCTTCTCATACCATACATATCTACTCAGCAGTATTAACAATGATTTGACTTAGCAGCATTAACGACCTTCAGCAGTATTAACCCTCACAGTCTTCTAGCAGTAGTATCTCAGCTCAGCAGTACTAACCATGTCTTGCAGTAGTAATTTGGTCTAGCAGTACTAACCTTGTCTAGCAGTAGTAACCTTGTCTAGCAGTAGTAACCTTGTCTAGCAGTACTAACCATGTATACGCAGTAGTAATCTTGCCCAGCAGTATTAACTTTCTTCAGGCAGTATTAATGTAGACTTAGCAGTAGAAACCATGGACTAGCAGCACTATCCATACTTAGCTCATTTTCAGTTCCCAACAATCTCCCCCTAACTTGACTTTTAGGAAAAGAAGTCAAGTTCTTCAAATGATGCTACCAAAACTTAGTCATCATATAAGCATAGATCAGGACTTAAACCTAGACTCTGATTTACAATCCTTCTTACCAAGAATCTTCCCATAGCAGAGTCTTTGTTGCAGACCAATTTTACATGTAACATCCCTTTCAGTCTTTTAATGCAGTGTTTGTAGATTTCATCCACCAGATAATACTCCTGATATGTGTTGTCAATTGATATAACATACACTCCACAATTTTCATAGAGCATCCAGTTGGTAATGGCTTGAAAAGGTCTTGCTGTTATGTGCTGAACTACTTCTGGTCTGAACATTAGGCATAGGTATTCTAACACCATCTTTGTGATAGACATACCTCTTTCTGTCAACATGTTACCATAGATCTGCATGCCTACTTTGAACATCTCTTCCAGGTCAGATCTTGAGCATCTTCTTATAAATTGTCCCCATGTTCTGTAGACTTCAAACTGCCCATCAGCTCTCTTGAGTCTGATATACTCCTTTCTCTCATCTATCAAAGTATCCCAGTGACTGATTTCAGGAGGTTTTGAATCTAATGGAGTCACTTTGATTGGTTCAGTATCAACCATAGTGATGTACAAGTCACATTGTTCATTGCTAAGTGATTGTGCATTACTGGATTGACCTGTCTTACTATCTCCTTGTCCTTCATCCTTGGCAACTTCTTCCTTTTCTTTCTCTTCTACCACTGGTTTCTCAACAGGTTCTACCCTTTGCTTCTTTACAAACTTCTTTTTAGTACCCACAGACTTTGTTCTCTTTCTGCTGAAAACCATTTTTGCATCCGTAGTTTCTTTCTGTTTCTTGGCAGTTGGAGGTGTATCATGTTTGGCTTTGATTAAAGCCTCTGCAACCTCCACTTCTTCTACTGTAAGCTTCTCTGTTACTGTTTCAGCTTCTGTTTCTGATACTGCTTTCTTTGTAGATTGAGCAGCATTAACTGTTTCTGCTTCAACTTCAGTTACTGCTTCTTTTGGAACTTCAGTTACTGCTGCCTTTACAGTTTCTGCTTCTTTAACAAGCTCTTCCACCTTTTCTGTCTCCCCCTTATTCTGTGCACTGGACTCCCCCTTAAACTGTGCATTATCAATTTCCATCTCAGTCTCCATCTGAACTGTCTCCCCCTCAACTTGTAGACCCTTCATATTCAGTTCTGCTTCTGATTCTGACTCTGACTCCCCCTTTTTGGGAGCATCATCAGTTGGAATTCTTCATCTCAGCACAAATCTTTCCTTTTTCTTTCTGTGCAACAACTTGGTGACCATCTTCTTGAGCTTCTCAATTTGAGACTTTTGGTAGGTGACCACAGTCTTCAGTTGCTCAATCTCCTTCTTCTGTGCCATAACATCCAAGTTGACATTTCCAATGGTTTCCATCAATTCATCATAGTTATATCTATCCTCACCTTGTTTAGAAGTGTTTACCTTCTTTAAAGGATCACTGGAAGTAGCCATCAATTCCTCTTTGTTATGTCTATCCTCACCCTTTTTAGAAGTTTTTACCTTCTTTAAGGGATCCTTGGAAGTTTTAACAGAAGCCTTCTGCCTAGCAGAAGCACTAACTGCCCCCTTGGTTTCTTGGCACATGGGTCCTCCTAATGATTTCTCATTTAGAGTTGCCATGGGGAAGGTCTTATTTATGTTACCACTGTCCTTCTCTGTGCTAGCAGAAGTAGTGGCAGCCTTAGCACCCATATGCTCATCCTTCTCCTTATAGAGCACCTTCTTGGGGTTGGGAGACACCCCTGTGGTTTCCCTGTTGATATTCTCAATTGGAGAATGCTCCAACTGAGGGCTTAAAGGCTTAGGGCTCTGAGTAGGTACATCAAGGGAAGGAACCTTGTGCACCTTTCTTCTTTGAAACTTGTTGGATAAAACAGGAGTGGGCTTTTGAAGTATGTGCTGAGGGATATTTATAGTGAGTGAAGGTGGGGTTTGGCCATCAGTGGGATGATCTAATGAGGGCCTTGATCCTGATGCCATACCTTCAGAGGGGTGGGACACAACCATCATTGTAGAGAACAATGGTGTGTCAACTCCTTCCGAGTCCCTAGGAAGTCTTTTCATATTTGAAAAAACCTTCCCTTTAGGGGATTTGGGTACATATACCTCAGTAAACTGAGGTAAGTCCATCAATTCCTTGTTAATAACTTCTTGCACAAACCTTGGATACATGTAAAAGCTCTTTTTGGATTCCAAGTTTGATACAAGATCATTAAAGATCATAGCTGAAAAATTGTACTTTCTGGCAGTGGATAAGCAGACCAAGGCATATGCAATGGGACTGCTGAACTCACTCCATCCAGTAGTTTTCTTGGAAATACAGTGCATCAGGGTATGAACAAGAAATCTCCATTGGTTGAAAAATTTTGACTTGTAGAATTTAAAAACACCAATGGGACCTTCATACCCCATTCTTTGTAAAGTCGAATATAGGTCATCAGAAGATAGAGAGGTTATACCTGAGGCATCATCCAAGTGAAGAGAGATGCGAATAACCTCCTCTGTGACTTTCAAGGGTTTATCACAAACCCTTGTTCGAATGGTTTTCTGCCCTTCTTCGAAACTAACAGTGGCATTCTCCCAAAATTGCGTCTGATGTTCGATATAGATGGTTGGGCTCACCGTTAGGGCATAGGAGATGTGCGAGGATTTAAGAAAATCGACGATATCGTGGAATCCCGCAGCTTGTTTCGGCTTCTGAAGCATGGCTATTTCATTGTGCTCATCAACAAACTCCATGATTCCTGAGGATTCTTGAAAGAAAAACACAAGATTCTGGGGAGACTAGGTTAGAACGAGAGAGAAGAAGTTAATGCGAAGAGTCGTTATGAACTTTGGCGGGCAAACAGGGGTATTTATTGCAGTATTTGCCCTAGATTTTCAAAAGCAGTATTAACGACATAAGCAGTATTAACTGTGAGGCAGTATTAACTACACAAGCAGTATTAACGACATAAGCAGTATTAACTGCGAGGCAGTATTAACTACACAAGCAGTATTAACGACATAAGCAGTATTAACTACGAGGCAGTATTAACTACACAAGCAGTATTAACGACATAAGCAGTATTAACTACGAGGCAATATTAACTACACAAGCAGTATTAACTGCTGAGCAGTATTAACTACACAAGCAGTATTAACTGCACAAGCAGTATTAACTGCACAAGCAGTATTAACTACTTAGCAGTATTAACTACTAGAACACAGGCAGTAGTAACTCTGCACTAGCAGTAGTAACTCTGCACTGGCAGTAGTAACTCTGCACTTTGCATTACTAGTCAAATCCTCAAATGTCATCTTACCTTCTGACACATCACCTTTACCACTTCTCTTACCTCCTGCAGGATTATTTCCAAAAGTAACATGTCCTCCATCAATCTTTTTGAAATTTTTGAGGCAGGCCATGTTACCTGTCATGTGCCTGGAGCAACCACTATCAACATGCCAAATGCTCTTCCCCTTGAGCTGTTGGTTGCCCTGCACATCTGACAGATCAATTAGTTTTTGTTAGGGACCCAAGCCATAGTGGTCTTGGGTCTCCCTTGATCATCAAAATACTTACATTCTGTTTTGATGAGCTTGTCAAAGTGAGGAACATCAGTGCTTGAGTACTTTGTTTTGATGATAGGTCTAGAAGCAGTACTAACTGATGCAGAAGTACTAACTTTGTTAGCAGCACTAACATTGTTAGCAGTATTATCTTTTAAGGAGGCATTAACAGTGTTAGCAGCACTAACACTGCTTCCAGAAGTACTAGCCTTCTCAGCAGTATTAACTAACTTAGCAGTACTAACACTAGAAGCAGTATTAATTGTTGAAGAGGTACTAACTGTGTTAGCAGTACTAACACTGCTAGCAACATTATTGCTTCCTGCAGTACTAACATTGTTAGCAGTACTAACTGAGTTGGCAGTATTATCATTAGTACCTTTAGGCATCCATACTCTAACACTTTCTGTTTCTGCCTTTTTCATGTGGCTTTTGGTTTTAACTTGTTTCTTTGCCACAACTTTCCTCACAGACTTTTTATAGCCACCATTCTTTCTGTAACCACCAGGTTTTTGAAAAGATCTTTGAGCATTAAACCTTTGGTTAACAGGATTGAAATAACAGTGTTTGGCTAAATGATTTAGCTTACCACAGATGAAACAAGGTTTTGGCTTGTTAATTCTGTTCAGATCAACTCCTTGTCTCATAGCCCACTGGTTATTCCAATTTCTTTGATTACCCCTTTTGTTATCATGTTTTTGGGGCTTAAGCTCTTGAGATTTCTTACAAGAACAATGTTTACAGGTATTGGGAGCCACAACTGTGGTCTGTGTGTAATGGACTCCCTTTTCTGTTTCAGTCCTTTTTATCTCATTGTTCTTTCCCCAAGGATTTCCATCTTTCTCATTGGTCACAATTTCATTGTCTAAGGGAACCTTACTACTAACACTCTTATTCTTCTTAGATTCTTCCTTCTCTGTTTTATCCTTAACTACTACTTCTTCTTCACAAGGATCTATATTAATCTTTAATTCAGGATCCTTCCTATCCTTGGTCTCTAACAAATCAGACTTAGGAGGTATGTAGTTGTTATTGTAGGGTGGAGGTGTGGCATTGTACCCTATCCCTACTTTCATCTTGTCATGGATTTGAGCCTTAATGATGGTATCCATGGTTTTAGAAGCACAGGTAAACTTTTCAACATCAAGTTTAACCTTCTTAAGCTCTTCTTTTAATTTCTCATTTATTTTCCACTTTATTTTGTCAATTTTAGCCATTTCACTTCTAAAAACCCCCATTCTTGGTATGATTTACGAAAACGAGCAAAAGGAGTGAACCATGGTCTTTAATAAATTATTTGGGGAAGTTTTGGGTGTTTTCACGATTTTTCATCCGCAGTGACGTATACAGTGCCCACTCCGGTTCCCCACTCTTCGAGCTGGTCAAAAAGAAATCAAAAAGAAACTTTTAGTTGGGATCTAATTTTCTGGAGGAGGAAGGTTCAATGACAGAGAAGCTGAGATTTGGCTGTTACAAGTGTTCCTCAAGGCTTCACATCATGATTGTACCTTTGTACTTGCAAAAGTTGACTTCTAATGGACCATTGGGTAAAAAGGGCTATACATGGAGGATTGAAGTTTTATCCTTTGAGCTGATTTCTGCATCTCCCTGCAGTCCTTGCACCTTGGAAAACCCTTTTTTGTGTAAAGACCAACACCTCCTTCTTAGTATAAAAAGGGGTGTTGGGTCTCATTTATTACAATCAATCTATCTTGCAATTTATCTAGCATTTCCTTAAGTTGTAAGCTTTCATTTACTGCAGTAACTTAGCATTTAATTTCAGTAATTTATTTTCTGTTGTAGTTCGAAATACACAGTGCAGGGACGACTTCTCGTTCCCCACTGTGAGCAGTTAATGCAAATCACTTTCAGTTTTATTATGTGCAATTCTTCATCTTTTGTTTTCTTTACTTCGGAAATGTTAGGCTAAACATCCTTTGGGATGTAGGAAGGAGAAGTACCTGGATTTTATCAAAAATGCTTGAGTAATCTTTATACTTAGAATATTTGTTGTTTTGGTCTTTCATTCTCGATATTTACCCAAGGATGCGAACAAGCTGATCACTTGCAAGGATCTAAAGTCTAGTTCTTAACTTAGAAATAAGTAGAGCGCAGTGACACGAGCTTGAATGATGCTAGGGGATTCGAAAGAATTCTTTTGACACTTACGAAAGTGAGGTCGGCACAGTGAGCTAATCTCTGCCCACTGGAGTAGTAGGCAAGCTAATTTGTGTATTAAAAACACTTAGAGTATTTGTCTCTACACATTCCATCGAGGCCTGAAAAGGTCCATTTAGAGATTACCATTGACAAAACAACAAGTACTAAGAGTATGGGATTTTTATCTAACGGTGTGAGTATTTTGTAACCGGACTTTTCTAGCGAAAATGTCCACCACGAATACGAGGATCACTCTAAGGACCGAGTATTTGAGATAAATTTTAGGGAAAATCCAACCTACATTCCTCCTTTTTAGCATTTAGTAAATCGTTTCAAGTAGCTATTTTACCAAACCAAACCAAAGTATTATTTTCCTCTCTAGTTGAAACTTGTAAAAGGAGCTCATGAGAACCGTATTGTCTTGATTGTCCAGTCTCTGTGGATTCGATTCTGGTATTTTACCAACTATTACTTGCTGTGACGATCATAGTGGACAGTGTACACTTGCACTTCCCACTGTGGACAGTTTGCAACCCACTGCGATTAAAACACACATTTCGCACGTACCAAGTTTTTGGCGCCGTTGCCGGGGACTGGCGTGATTTTAAATCTCAAGACATTAGTTTTTGTTCGAGCCCGAGTAACTAGTTTTTCTAAGCTGTTCGTATTGTATGCCACGGCGACAACTCGAACATTTGGTTCCAATAGATCTCGAAATAGAAAAAACGTTGCGAAAAACACGAAGAAGCAAGAAAACAAATCGACAACCTCCTGTGATCCCTACTGTGAACATGGCTGCAGTACCGCCACCTATAGTGGAGACCACAATCACGATTGCCGATAACAAAGATCGAAAAATACGGGACTACGCTACTTCCGGAGTTGGTGATTTAAGCTCCGGAATTTTGAGACCCAATATTGTTGCAACGCATTTTGAACTCAAACCGGTGATGTTTCAAATGATCCAAGCCATGGGTCAATTTGGAGGATCGCCATCTGAGGATCCGCACTCGCACTTAAAATCTTTTTTAGAAATGACCGATTCCTTTCAATTGCAAGGTGTTAGTGATGAGGCATTAAGACTAAGGCTTTTCCCTTTTTCATTAAGGGACAAAGCAAAATCTTGGCTGAACGCACATGCACCTCACTCGATAACCACTTGGCAAGAACTTGCTGATAGATTTTTGCAAAAATACTTTCCTCCAACAAGGAATGTTAGATTTCGAAATGATATAATTTTATTTAGGCAAGAGGAAGATGAGGCTGTTTCGGATGCATGGGAACGATTTAAAGATTTACTTCGAAAGTGCCCACATCATGGCATCCCACATTGCATCCAATTGGAGACCTTTTACAATGGTCTTTCCAATGCAGCCAAAATCATCTTAGATGCAACAGCCGGTGGAACATTTACGAGTATGACTTACAACGAAGGATATCAAATCTTAGAAAAAGTGTCCAACAACAATACCGAATGGTCAAATCCGAGAGCACCCATGTCAAAGACCAACACCATAGATTCCGAAGCACTCAAAACCATGAATGCACAATTAGTGGCCTTGACAAAAATCGTTTTAAATCAAAATCGAGGCCAAGTCAATTCCGCAACCCATCTCGCTGATAACTGCTCCCTTTGTGGAGAGGAGCATGTTTTCGACTATTGTCCAGCAAACCCCGAATCTGTTAATGTCATAGGGACCAACCAAAGGAACAACCCTTATTCGCAGACTTATAATCCAGGTTGGAGAAATCATCCGAATTTCTCTTGGTCCGGTAATCAAGGACTCCAACCCCAAGGACCGAGTCACATCCAGCAAAGACCATACAATCCCCCGGGATTTCAGCAACATCACAGTGGGCAATCCCCACATCACAGTGGGCAGTCCCCACAACCATACCAACCACGATCCAACCAACCAGCTGAGGCTCAACAATCGATCGAGTCGATTCTCAAAGGTTTTATGAATCAAACCCAAGCAGCCATTAGGAATATAGAGACCCAAGTAGGACAGCTAGCCGTTGAAGTTAAGAATAGACCACCAGGAACGTTACCGAGTGATACCGAGCAAGCTAGAGTGATAGGAAAAGGACCAGAACATGTCAAGTCCATAACTTTAAGGAGTGGAAAGGATCTGAAAAATATCATTTTTGAATCTGATGATTCGCCTCAAAAACCCACTGTGAGCACCACAGTGGGCACTCCTCAAGTCACTGTGATCCCCACAGTGGGGACCGACATCCCTGACCTTCCCACTTTTGGACCTGTCCCAAAGACTACTGTTCCAAAGCCAATACCACAGCAAACTCAGATTGACCCACGAAACATTCCATTTCCTCAAAGAATGAAGCCTAAAAATGTCGATGTTCAGTTTAAAAAATTCTTAGACATTTTTAAGCAACTTCACATTAACATACCCTTGGTAGAAGCTCTCGAGCAGATGCCAAGCTATGTTAAATTCTTAAAAGATATTTTGAACAAAAAGAGGAAGTTGGGTGAATTTGAAACTGTGGCTTTGACCGAAGAATGTAGTGCCCTCCTAACAAGCAAGATTCCACCTAAGTTGAAAGACCCGGGTAGTTTCACCATTCCATGCATTATAGGAGGACAAGAAGTAGGCCAAGCACTCTGTGATTTAGGAGCTAGTGTCAACTTGATGCCTTTGTCCATTTTTAACAAGTTAGGGATTGGAGAGGCTAGACCCACAACCGTGACATTACAACTAGCCGACCGATCCATTGCCTATCCCAAGGGAAAAATAGAAGACGTTTTGGTCCAAGTGGATAAATTTATCTTCCCCGCCGATTTTCTTGTTTTAGATTATGAGGCCGATAAAGAAATCCCAATCATCTTAGGGTGTCCGTTTCTTGCAACCGGACGTACTTTGATTGATGTACACAAAGGAGAACTCACGATGCGGGTTAATGACCAAGAGGTAACTTTCAATGTCTTCAAGGCCCTTAAGTATATGGAAACCGAAGACTGTTTTGCTTTAAGTTCGATTAATGGAACCCACCGTCTTGACACAGTGCCTACAGTGAGGAGTGAGAGTGAGCACTCCGAATCTGAGAGTGATAACACTTTTGAGGATGAGTGTAACGAGATCTTGGCAGCTTTTGAGCAGCTAGATTTCAAAGATAGACATGTCAAACTACCATCCAAAAATCCCCCTGACTTGAATTTGAAGCCATTGCCTTCCCACTTAAAATATGCCTACCTCAATGAGTTAGAAGAACTTTGTCATCACTCCGACATAAATGCAAAAACCAACAAGGAGAAGATCAAGTGGTGGCCTGACCAAAAAATCACTCATGGAGAGTTTGGGGAGGGACAAAAAGTGCTACTTTTTAATTCAAGGTTAAGGATGTTTCCGGAAAATCTAAAATCACGATGGAAAGAGCCTTACACTGTGGTCAAGGTAAGCCCTTTTGGAACTCTGGACTTAATGGCTCCTCAATCCGGAAAAATCTTCAAAGTCAATGGGCAAAGGGTGAAGCACTTTCTGAACAAGAGTGCCCACATTCCATCCCACTCTCCATCCCGCTCTGGTTAAGCAATGTCACAACCGTTTGTAAATATTTTATTTCACTTATTTGCTGTCTTTTTATTATTTTTGGTCTTTTTAATTCTGCATGGTAGTTTGTTTTAATGTGTGTAGAAGAACGTGCCACTTTTTGAAGAAAAATCAAGGAAAGTACTTTGCAGTGGGGAAGGCTCAGGTCACTGCACTCCCCACTCCCCATCTGACGAATGAAAGGACCATTTTTGGGGCCCAATGCTGACAAGCTTTCACCTTTTGCTGCCATCAAGTCTACTTTTAGGCCATGTTGTCATAGTTCATCATTTCCCAAGCAAAGCTATCATTGTCCTTCCTCTCCCTCTCTCCTAAAACCGGCGGTTTCCCCTCATTTTTGACAAGAAAACATTTCCAAAAACCACCTTAACCTCTTTTGCTACCAAAATTTACCCAGCAAACTTTTTCTTCTTCATTTCTCTCTCTACTAAAAACCCACCAGCAAAACCCTTCCAGAACCCTAAAAATGGCAAGAACCAAGAGAATGAACACCAACCCCGATGCACTCACACGTGCGGCCGTCCGCCGCAGGACCGCCGAGGAACAACCACCGGAAGCCGTCACCAATGACCTGAACGAACCGCCGCCGGTCTCCGGCGAAAACCCGATCATCTCCGGTGCGGCCGACGAGGGTTCTTCAAAGCACGAAAGCCCAAAAGCTACTTCATCATCGCAAGTCTCAGACAACAGTATCACCCATTTCGAGACCGAGACACTTCTAGCCGAAGAAGAAGAGAGGCGGTTAGCAGAGGAGTTCAAACAGAAAATGGAAGCCATTAGAAAAAGAAAGGAAGAGGTCGAGAGGAGGCGTCGAGAGGAAGAAGAAAGAATCAGAAAGGAAGAAAAGGAAAAGCGAATGGAAGAAGAAAGGTTGAAGGCTGAGAAGGAAAGGATTTTTGAGAAAGAAAGGAAAAGGGCTGAGGCAGAAATTTTTGCTGAAGAAGTGGAATTTCAGAGGAAGGTTGATGATGACTATCAGGAACAATACCGCAAGCTTGGGGATAGTGTTGAAAGAGAGACAGTGAGGAAGACTGCCCACAGTGGGGAGAACCTAATTCTGCGGGCCACAAGAAGGAAAGGAGTGGTCACCCGGTCTGCGGTGACCAAAGCTCTGAAACAACCGACAAAAAGGCCGGCAAAACAACCGTCAAAGAAAGGTACAAGTCTTCAGCCCTCTTTAAGTTCATCTTCTGTTGAGATTGATGTTGGGGATGACCAAGTTCAAACCAAAAACCCACATCAATCCACAGTGGGCACTGCGCATGCCCCCAGTGGGGTGCCCAGGAAGTTCACCACTCCGGAGGTGGCTGCCCACTATGAGTGCATTGCTACACAGAAACTGAAGTTAGAGAGGGGTTTCGACCCTGAGTTTGTTGAGGCCAACCCATTTGTTAAGAATAGGATTGTAGCGCAAGACTGGTCGATTTTGGCTGAAGCCAATCGACGCGCGAATGCCTCGTTAGTGCGTGAATTTTACGCCGAGGCCTCTCAAGCAAAGGATCCCACTGTGGTAGTTCGGGGTAAGCAAGTAAGCTATACTCCAGGAGCGATTAACCGGGTATTAGGAAGAAGGAGCCCGGCTGTGTGTGAGTTTGCCCAGTTTTTAAAGAAAATGACCCCGACGGACGAGGATCTTGTCTTGCGCGAAATAGCAGTCGAGGGGAAGCCGTGGAATAAAGACGGCCAGAGAAGGTGCCTAAACGCTAGCTCCCTCACTACCGAGGCCGCTGTTTGGTTCCAATTTCTCCGAGCCTCTGTGTCCCCAACATCGCACGATACCACATTGTCTATGCATAAATGTGCTTTGTTGTACTGCCTCCTCACTGGACGAAAAATCAACGTCGGAATTGTTATGCATGCGGCCATAGATCAAGCTCGAAACAGAAAGAAGGTAGTCTTGCCCCTTCCTTGCCTCGTTACGTTACTAATGATAGACGCAGGTGTACCCTCGGCGGTGGAGGATCAGTGGTTTGACTCCACGAGCAACATCAGCGCACAAACCATCCGCAAGATGGGAAGGTACGTCGCCACTCCTCCAGCTGAACAAACAGAAGATATCCCCACAGTGGGGACTGTTCACCCCACTGTGACCATTGCTGAGGAGCATGTTGTGAGAACGCCGCGTACACCACTCCATTCAACCGAGGCCGGATCATCAAGCAACTAAATGGGAGAGATTTTGGCAGCTTTGAAGAAGCTCACATACAGGATCGAGTTGCTGGAAAGTGAGCAGCGATATCAGAACCGGGCCACGCAGAAATTTTGGATGTATACAAGAGAACGGGATGAGGTGACGGGCCTGATGATGAAAGAGGCCAACCCAATGCTAGCTGCTCAGCTCCCAGATTTTCCTGAGGATATTTGCCCAACCAATGCCAGTGATGACGAGTTTGAAGAGGATGACGCCGCCAGTTCACCAGATGCCACCCCGACCCGTTGAATGGTTTGTTAAAACTTTGGTTCCACTCTTTTGCTCTCAAAAACAATTTTAAATTTCGGTTTGTTTTATATTTTGTGCCTTTGGCTAGGCTTTTGACACTTTGCTAAATTCTTATTTTAGTTCGTAATGCATGAAATCCTATCGCTCGGTAGGTACTTTTGGGTACTAACGTATTTGTTGTTTGAATGCTTGTTTGATCTCGTTCCATTTCAAGGTACAACTTTCGGCTTCCAACTTAAAAAGGTCCCTTTTGTAAGTACGAATCTCAACTTGATACCATGAAATGATATAGGCCATTTTTCGCATCCAAACACGATCCTTTTTGTACCCCCAAACCACCACCTTTGTTCATTAATTCAATGTCACAGTGGGGACACTGTGAGATTTTAAGTTTGAGGTGGGAACTTCCAGAGTGACCTCCAGTTTGCTCACAATGAGGACACTGTGAAGTCCAAGTTTGAGGTGGGTAAGCCGTACCCCCCTCCCAAAAAAAAAAAAGAGAAAACACAAAAATACAAAAACAGAAGAAAATCGGAGTAGCACTAACAAAATTGATGGTGTGCCTTTTCTGGACCATCAAAGTGCTCACTCCCAGAAAACGATGGTGTGCCTATTCTGGACCATCAGAATACCCACCCTCACTAAAATAGCCATACTCATTATACCCAAATAAAGCCTGAAAGTGTACGTTCTTATCATAGCAAAATACTAAACACCCACTTCTTGAAATAAAAATCTCAAAGCGAGATCTTCGGTCCATGTTTGGAAATTTTTGCCAAAACCCTTGGGAAAAGATTCAAAGCCATAAACCCTTCAAACCCAAGAAAGCCCTATTGATCAAAAGGTAAACAAGGGAAAGGTTTCGGCAAACACAAAAGTGAAATTTTCAAGTTTCGGACCGAAGGAAGTATCGGAGGAAGGAGATCAAACGCTCATTCAAGTCAAGAAGTATGTAAGTCCCTCAAAGTTTCAAATGCATTGTTTTTCATTTTATTTCTTTCTTTTTATTACTTGGGGACAAGTAATGATTTAAGTTTGAGGTTGTGATAACTCTATTTTTAGAGTTATTATTTCCATTTATTTTCCACTTTATTTTGTCAATTTTAGCCATTTCACTTCTAAAAACCCCCATTCTTGGTATGATTTACGAAAACGAGCAAAAGGAGTGAACCATGGTCTTTAATAAATTATTTGGGGAAGTTTTGGGTGTTTTCACGATTTTTCATCCGCAGTGACGTATACAGTGCCCACTCCGGTTCCCCACTCTTCGAGCTGGTCAAAAAGAAATCAAAAAGAAACTTTTAGTTGGGATCTAATTTTCTGGAGGAGGAAGGTTCAATGACAGAGAAGCTGAGATTTGGCTGTTACAAGTGTTCCTCAAGGCTTCACATCATGATTGTACCTTTGTACTTGCAAAAGTTGACTTCTAATGGACCATTGGGTAAAAAGGGCTATACATGGAGGATTGAAGTTTTATCCTTTGAGCTGATTTCTGCATCTCCCTGCAGTCCTTGCACCTTGGAAAACCCTTTTTTGTGTAAAGACCAACACCTCCTTCTTAGTATAAAAAGGGGTGTTGGGTCTCATTTATTACAATCAATCTATCTTGCAATTTATCTAGCATTTCCTTAAGTTGTAAGCTTTCATTTACTGCAGTAACTTAGCATTTAATTTCAGTAATTTATTTTCTGTTGTAGTTCGAAATACACAGTGCAGGGACGACTTCTCGTTCCCCACTGTGAGCAGTTAATGCAAATCACTTTCAGTTTTATTATGTGCAATTCTTCATCTTTTGTTTTCTTTACTTCGGAAATGTTAGGCTAAACATCCTTTGGGATGTAGGAAGGAGAAGTACCTGGATTTTATCAAAAATGCTTGAGTAATCTTTATACTTAGAATATTTGTTGTTTTGGTCTTTCATTCTCGATATTTACCCAAGGATGCGAACAAGCTGATCACTTGCAAGGATCTAAAGTCTAGTTCTTAACTTAGAAATAAGTAGAGCGCAGTGACACGAGCTTGAATGATGCTAGGGGATTCGAAAGAATTCTTTTGACACTTACGAAAGTGAGGTCGGCACAGTGAGCTAATCTCTGCCCACTGGAGTAGTAGGCAAGCTAATTTGTGTATTAAAAACACTTAGAGTATTTGTCTCTACACATTCCATCGAGGCCTGAAAAGGTCCATTTAGAGATTACCATTGACAAAACAACAAGTACTAAGAGTATGGGATTTTTATCTAACGGTGTGAGTATTTTGTAACCGGACTTTTCTAGCGAAAATGTCCACCACGAATACGAGGATCACTCTAAGGACCGAGTATTTGAGATAAATTTTAGGGAAAATCCAACCTACATTCCTCCTTTTTAGCATTTAGTAAATCGTTTCAAGTAGCTATTTTACCAAACCAAACCAAAGTATTATTTTCCTCTCTAGTTGAAACTTGTAAAAGGAGCTCATGAGAACCGTATTGTCTTGATTGTCCAGTCTCTGTGGATTCGATTCTGGTATTTTACCAACTATTACTTGCTGTGACGATCATAGTGGACAGTGTACACTTGCACTTCCCACTGTGGACAGTTTGCAACCCACTGCGATTAAAACACACATTTCGCACGTACCATCAGGATAGATTCTTAACAAGAATTAAACTTCTTAGAAACAGAATTTAGAGAATCTTGCGGAATAGAACTCTAAATCAATTAAAGAACAATCAATAGAATTCAACACACTGTATATATCAAACTGTATTACTCACAAGCTTTACACCAAACCTCAATCTTGATGAACAGATCTCACCAAGACGACTTCTACTTCTCTAGAAATAGGATCTACGATCTTGAGGTTAATTCTCTCTGAATGGCTAAACAACTTTTTTTTAAAACTGTTCTCACTTTTTTTCTAAAACCCTAATAGCTATCTATATATATATAACAGAATAAGTACAAGATAACTACTAAGAATAAAACGATCTTCAAAATATACTTCCACGCTTATCTTCAGCTTTCCTTCTTTATCTTCTCATACCATACATATCTACTCAGCAGTATTAACAATGATTTGACTTAGCAGCATTAACGACCTTCAGCAGTATTAACCCTCACAGTCTTCTAGCAGTAGTATCTCAGCTCAGCAGTACTAACCATGTCTTGCAGTAGTAATTTGGTCTAGCAGTACTAACCTTGTCTAGCAGTAGTAACCTTGTCTAGCAGTAGTAACCTTGTCTAGCAGTACTAACCATGTATACGCAGTAGTAATCTTGCCCAGCAGTATTAACTTTCTTCTGGCAGTATTAATGTAGACTTAGCAGTAGAAACCATGGACTAGCAGCACTATCCATACTTAGCTCATTTTCAGTTCCCAACACGTAGTAATTCGGTGGGACCGAAGGTTGTATACGCGGGTGGCGTATGAACCCGGGGGTGCCGGGTTGCGTTTGCACGATATCTAATAACGGTTGTTTTATCATTGCTGTAGTACGTGTGTGGTAGCTTTATGTGATTGTGTTGTGGAACTAGATAGTGGGGTGTCTAGTTGATACTATGTTGTCATGTTAACTCGGTGGGACCGGGGATTCGGCGGGGCCGGAGATGTTATCATGTGGTCGGTGGGACCGACTTGTGCCTTTTAGGTGGGTGGGTGTGGATATACATGTTTATGATTTGTTCGTAGACTTGTATGCTGTTTATGTGCAATTATCTGTTTATGGTGGTGTGGAAATAACTGTGTTACTTATGGTGTTGAATTCACTAAGCTTCGTGCTTACCCTTTCCCAATAGATTGTGGTTTCAGGTACGCGCGGCTCCAAGGCGTGACGAGTACACACTGGCGCGCGAGGAGAGCTGGTTGCTTTATGGTTTTTAATAATTAAACGTTTAATTCCGCTGGTCTTTATTATGAAGATATTAATTATGAGTTTGCAAACGAAACGTTGGGATCATTTAATGAGTTGTTATAAATGAAATGTTTATTTAAAAATTTAAATTTGCTTGTAATTTTTGGGACGTTACAGAAACAAATTCATATATATAGGTATTATCGGACACACCCCCATTCCACACCATAGCCATAATGTGACAACCGTCAAACTTACGTTTCAGGTTAGATTTATACCGAGCCTTGCAGTTAATTATATATTAGACAGCACAGTCGAATTTAGTAGTGAAAACGGTATCGTTAGGAAAATTTGAGAATTTTGCCTAGCATTTTCCTAAATAAGTGAATTATCCCTATATCTCATAAAATGCCAATTTAAATACCCTAAATACATATGTGTATATATATATATATATATATATATATATATATATGTGTGTGTGTGTGTACTTTGCATAATTTTATAAAAACAAGTATTATGGATATATATAAACTAGTTAATAATTCAAATTTAAAAATAAAAATAAAAATAAAACACCATCATTTTATACAACACCACACTCCACCTCTCCTCCCCTTCCCAAAACCGGCCCCTCCCACCTTAAACCCCCTCTCTCTCTCATTTTCATCCATTTCAATCCATTCCCTCATCTCTCACTTCCTCTCTTTTCTCTCTAAGAGTTTTCACCTCTTTCTCCCCCTATTTTCTCTCAAAGTTGAGCTCCATACTTCAGCCCCTAAAACACAAGAAAGTTCAAGTATTCAAGTCTTCACAACGTAAAAATCATATGTAGTGCAAAGCCTACACTTCCTCTTGTTTATGTTCTTGCATTTTCTCTAAATCTTCTTCTACTTCTACACTAGTTTACATGTTGTTTTGCTATATCAATATCTTTGAATCTTGATGTTTGAAGATTCATCACCTTAAACCAAACCCAAGTTAAGATCAAAGATGGGCATTTAACTTACATGCATAAAGTTTTCTTAAAAGATCTATACTTTTTGATCCAAAAGTTGTATGAAGATGTTGGTCCCGAGAGGGCTATACAAGTTTGTAGAAGGGGGGGGGGGGGGGGTTGAATACAAACACACGATTTTACTTTCTAAATTGTTTATTGATATAATCAAACAATTTACAACTTGTTGCGGAACAAGATTAAGGACTAAGCCTAATCTAAACAAGTTAAGAACACTAAGTTTCTTGCACTAGAATTAAGATAGAGAGGAGATACGAATATTACGAATAATATTCTAACACTAAGAGAGAAAGAAGAAGATGGCCGAGCACTTCGAGCAAGCAGAGCACTTCAAAAACTGAAGTAGGGTTCTTCTTATATACTGCATGCATTTAATGCATGGCAGTATTACTTTAAACGTGGCAGCAACTGATTGGATGCATGAGATTTGCTTTAGACAACATCCTTTTGGCCGCATGATGCACAGTGTAGAATCAGAGTGGTTGTACGATTGTGGACAAAGGAGATGTCCGTTATGACAGTTCGTACGGAGGCGTGCAAGGGAGGTTAAGACAATAGTAACTTGTAGATGAAACTTCATGATTAGCTTTCGTTGAATCAGTACTTTATCAGCGAGTGATAAAGCTCAGCGATTGCTAAAGTTTTCTACTTGATACTTCACGTTGAGTGGACAATTATGTGACTTCGCTGATATCCGCATCAGTTCATTAGTAGACTTGTCGCTGGTTCTTGGGTTTGATCTTCGACTTCAGCGTAGAACCTATGTTGAGGTGAAACTTGTCTTCAGAGATCATAAGTAAACAACTAAAACTTATCAGCGATCATCACAGAGACTGAACAGGCTCAGAGCTACTGGATGAATAGTATTCGCTGAATATTAAACTTAAAGAGCGAGAGTTCCTATCAGCGGTACTGAAACAGACTTAGTACTTATCAGCGATAGTGAAACTCTTATACACATTGTTTACTTATAATTTTTACTAAGTGTTCAGAAGGATCATTATCAAATCACTGAGGGTTTGGATCAACAATCTCCCCCTATTTGATTATGACATAACAACAGAGAAAATTGCTAAGTATGAAAACATAAGGATAAAAGAACTTATAAAATATTTGTCCCTTTTACTGTTTTCTGGGATCTTTTCAGTACTTATGGAGTAAAGTACATTCGCTGAAATCTTTCTTTAAACTTCGTATAAGGTTACAGAGGGAAGTAGAAAAATTACAAGTACATCAAATTTAAATTACAAGTACAAAAGATGTTAGCTGATAAGGAAGGAGAAATTACAGGGAAATCCTACCAGCTATTGAGATTCTTCCTTAATGAGAAGTTCATCAAGGGTCTTTGTTGTAGGGATCATCCAGTCAGGGACTTCTTTTCCCTGATTTCTTCTTTCTTCGGCTTCCTTGAAGATCAAGGGTTTCATGAAGTGTCCGAGAAGATCATCTCTGAATCCACACCAATAGATGAGATCCCTGAGGCGTTCGATTGGAGTGATGGGTAGCTCAGAGATACGTTGAAAGTGTTGTCGTCCATCATAGTCATTAAAGAATATGCCGTATGGATTGCTTATGACTTTACCAGGGTCGAAACGTTCACCAGGTGGCAGAGATGTATTGAGTGCAGAGAGGTCAGGTTCAGGACCAAGTACTTCAGCACGAGAGAATCCAATACCTGTTTCATTCCGGATAGGAGGACCTGAATCTGAAGGTGTTAACTTCTTCTTTGCAGATGCCCTCTTTCTTTTCGGAGTTGGAGCGGCAGGGAGAGGAATATCTACATCAGACGAAACCAAGTCGATCTGTCGATTTATAAGTTTTTCGACATGATCTTTGAATTTTGAGCGTGAGTGCTGAATGGCTATTCTGATCTCCAACCATTCAGAGAGACCGTACATCGTGATAGCATCAGCATAGAAGGTTTCAGTTGTGCCGTTTTCTCTGAATATCTCGACTTCAACAATTGGTACTCTGAGGGTTGATCTTCCAGTGATATGTACCTTGTTGATTCTTGCAGCTCGATAAAAGTGTAGTTTCTCTTTGCACCATTTCAGGGTGGATTGAGATACTTTGGTCTTTTCTTCGACGATCTTGTGGGCGTCTTCCCGTAGCTGACGTTGGACATCATTGGGAGTTCTTTTCTGTGCGGGGTCTTTCACCGATTGTTGGACAAGCTGGATGGCAAACGCCTTATCTTTTTCTTCAGCTTCCCTTCTTTTGGCGAGTAACCTTTCAGCTCTGAGATGATCAGCGAATTCTTTCTTCGAAAGTCTGAACTTAGGAGCAGGAACTTTGTCACGAGGAAGGATGATTCGCTGATCCTCGAACTGTTTGATCATTGCTTCTCTTTTTCTTTGTTCTTCTTCACTTGGAAATTGAGGAGCCGAGGAAGGTCTGTTTTTGTGAGAGAGCAGCTATTCTTCAGGTTCATCAGTCTCGGTGATTAAATCCAAGACTGGGATTATTTCTTCAGCTATAGTTGTGGCTGGATGAACTTCAGCTGGATCATCAAGCAGGGGAGAGGACTAGCTGAAACACAGCGATCTTTTGAGTAAGAATTTGGGAAAAAGAGAGAGAGAAAAGAAAGGGGTTTAAGTGTATAGAGGTTTTATGGAGAGGAGAATTGAGATGGAGAAGGGATAGAGGAGGGATGCAGTGTAAGGGAATAGGAGCTAGGGTACCTGACGAACTGGCTTTTGAAGCAAGATCATCAGATTGTCTTCTTCAGTGAGACCTTTGCCTTTGCCTTTGCCAGCTTCAGATGCTACAGGCTTTGTCCGCTCCCCTGAAGGTTCATTTATTGAAATCCCTTTTTGAGCAAGAACCTTCTTGGGATCAACGAAAAAGAAGTCATCATCATCAGAGTCATCATCATCATTGTTATTGGAAGATGATGGTTCATCGTCAGAGATGTCGACAGCTTCATCGTCTTCAGCTTCTTCAGATTCGTCCTCTTCAGCAACAAATTCGGTCACGTCAGCAACAGCTTCGAGTTGCTCTTCAAGTTTCTCCCCCTCAGATACAGAGGGAGGTTTCTTGGTTCCCTTAAAGTTTTCAACTCCCTGAGGTCATTCGGTTGTAGCAGCAGATGTCTCATTTGTCTCCCGCTCAGCATGCTCATCATGGGGAAGACTTTCTTGAACCTTCTCCCCCTCTTCCACTTGATGAGTGGGGGAGGTAACTGGAGTATCAGCGGCAGCATCGTGCGTAGGATCACTGTCTTCTAGGCCAGTGATTCCTATGCAAAATTCAATCTCTGCTAATCTGTCTTCCAGGCCAGATATAGCAGGGCTGATCTTTTGTAGTTCTTCTCGATCGGCCTGAGTGAAGTGAGAAGGAGCGCATGTAGGGGCGTTCAGGCGATCTATTATCTGTTGAAGTAATCCGGTGGCAGTGCTGACATCCGTCTTTGAGGAGGACACCTCTTCTTGAAGGGTACCAACCGCTGTCTTCAGCATTGTGACCTCGTTGGACAAGGTTGAGAAGTTGGTGAAGAGAGTGCCGTTGGTGATGTTGAGATTGTTGACGGAGGTGGAGTTTTCAGCAACAGCAGTAGCAAGATTTCCAAGACTGCTTTCCACCTTTTCCAGATCAGCACTGGAGGCTTTCTTTTCTACTTCAGCAGTCAGCGTTTTAAGAGTCTCTCCAGCGTTTGTAACCGCTGAAGAGTTCGCTGAGAGAGTTGAGGTGATGGATGTTATCTTTGTATCCAGGTCTTTCAGGGAGGCGTTGATATCTCCCAAGTTAGGACCTGTAACAGTTAATAACTTATGAACAGAGGAAAGATCAGAAGTTTGGGGTTGAGAGAGAGGAATGTGTATGGTTGTGTGTATACCTGCAGGTGGGTTGGTGAAGTCATCAAAACCTCGATGACCCGAGAAGTGTTCCATGTCGTCAGCGAGAATGCCTTGGCGCATGGAAGAGTCTGCAGGTCCTGAATGTGCATCCGTCATCCGTTGTAGAGCATCATCGGCTGTATCATGTAGAATGACGGGCGTTCCAGAGAACGTTGGATAGATGTATGGAGTGTCCAAAGATGGAGACGGAGGAGCAAAGGTTGAGAACAGTTGTTGGGTGCGGAGTTCAGCGTTGGATCCGCTAGAAATTACTTCAGTCTGTAGAGAGACTGAGTGAGGTGGGTTCTGTTCCAAGTTAGTAACCTCAGTGTTTAGAGACGCTGAGGTCGGGATGGAAGGGGTGGCTTGTTCAGCTATGGCAGAGCGTACCACGAAACTATCCAGCGACTCTTGTATGAGATGAGTCGTGGAGTCTTCAGCATGTGAATGCTTGGAGGGTTTCTCCTTGGTTTTCTTGATCCTTGCGGAATCAAGTTGGCTAGAAGAGTGTTTCCTTTTACGAGAAGGAATGGATTTTGCAGCCTGGGTATCAGCGATGGGGATTACCACTGAAGTAGCCGCAGAAGTAGAAGAAGGAGGATTAAGAACAGATAAGAGAGTAGAGAGACGTACCTCGTTTGGAAGTGGCTTGAAGTCAAGACCTTTGGGGCCGACTTTCGAGAGTCTCAGGTCACCCACCTTCGGATATTTGTCCTTCAGGCCTTGTACGAAAAGAGCACTAATAAACCTGGGATAAGGAACCCATACTGGTCTATCAGCAACTTCACTCTGAATAGCATATCATCAAAGATGATCTGAGCCCAATCAACATGGAGACCCTTCAGCAGTGAGTATCCCATGGCTTGTTGTGGTTGAGAGGCTTGGTCAGAAGAACCAGATTTCGCTGTCAAGCAGCTGATCAGATGAGCGAAGATGAAGTTCATCTCGCTTGGCATTTTTTATTTCTTCAGGATAGTCAGCTTCTTGTCAGGGTTTCCCTATCAGCGGGGGTTTTCTTGGAGTCAGGGAAAGGGACAAAAGGTTTTTCTTTGGAGGCTGAGGGGAGGTTGAGGGCACACCTGATGTTACCAGGTGTAATCTTGGAGGTGCCATGGTCAGTGTCAAAGAGAATGACATCGATCTTCTTTTTAGGGTTCTTGGAAGATTTGATCTGATGACTTCTGGCAGAATACCAGAACTGAGCTAGGAGGTGTTTATTGGCTGGAGGAGAGATGGATAGAGCTGTGGAGATGGGGCATGTCTTCAGAAAATTTACAATGTCATCCAGATGTGTGACATGCTTCTTTTCAGGGAATTCAAATAGAGCATAGGGATTGTTGCTCTGAAAGGTCACTTTTTCCAGTTGAAACTTGACTTGAGGAGCCTTTGTGATTTCAGTAACCTCAGCAGTAGTAGGAGTGTCAGCAGATGCCATATCTGTTTGTTCGAAGATGGAGATGAACAGTTTCTGGAAACTTGAGTTCAGAAATGCAACAGTAAATCTTTTCTTGAAGATGAAGTTGTTCGCGTAAGGAAAAATATACACTCGAAGGAGTATATATAGTGAGATTAGAGAGAGAAAAACTATGAGCGGGAAAAGTTTTTCATCATGACATGGACACGTGTTTACATTTGATTGAATGAGACAACGAAACGTGCAAACGTGTGTCAGAGGAACGTGCCAGGGGTTATCCGTTTAGGATGACGTCATAAACGTCCTTTCATACTTTAGGATGTCTCTGAGGATTTTAAAGACTCGGGGACATTTTAAAAAATATGAAGCACTGAATAGAAATATCAGTGTTAGATTTAAGAAATTTCAAAAGTATCACTGAAAGGAAAAGATATTCAGCGATCTAATTTTTTTTGAAATCTTGCATTTACATGTGATCGTCAGTAAGTAAGAGAGAAAACATACCTTGTTATCAGCGAATCAGTTTGTTCAGAGAGTTAATGATAGAATGGGTTATACAAGTTCATTGTTATCGTTGATAAAATGTGAACTGCTGAAGATTTTACTCTTCTAAGTTCAACATTCCAAGCTCGCTGATGAGAAAGTTGAATCTTGTCTCATCAAGAGGTTTGGTGAACAGATCAGCTAACTGAAAAGCAGTCGGGATAAAATGAAGTTCTATATCACCATTCATCACATGATACCTGATAAAATGATACCTGATCTCGATGTGTTTTGTCAGAGATACGTTGAAAGTGTTGTCGTCCGTCATAGTCATGAAAGAATATGCCATAAGGATTGCTTATGACTTTACCAGGGATGAAGCGTTCACCAGGTGGCAGAGATGTGTCGAGTGCAGAGAGTTCGGGTTCAGGACCAAGTACTTCAGCACGAGAGAATCCAATACCTGTTTCGTTACGGATAGGAGGACCTGAATCTGAAGTTTTTAACTTCTTCTTTGCAGTGGCCCTTTTTGTTTTCAGCATTGGAGCGGCATGGAGAGGAATATCTACAGCAGATGAAACCAAGTCGATCTGTCGATTTATAAGTTTTTCGACATGATCTTTGAATTTAGAGCGTGAATGCTGAATGGCTATTCTGATCTCCAACCATTCAGAGAGACCGTACTTCGTGATAGCATCAGCATAGAAGGTTTCAGTTGTGTCGTTTTCTCTGAATATCTGGACCTCAACAATTGGTACTCTGATGGTTGATCTTCCAGTGATGTGTACCTTGTTGATTCTGGCAGCTCGATATCGAAAGTGTAGTTTCTCTTTGCACCAATTCAGGGTGGATTGAGATACCTTGGTCTTTTCTTCGACGATCTTCTGGGCGTCTTCCCATAGCTGACGTTGGACATCAATGGGAGTTCTTTTATGCGCGAGGTCTTTCACCGATTGTTGGACAAGCTAGATGGCGAAGGCTTTATCTTTTTCTTCAGCTTCCCTTCTTTCGGCGAGTAACCTTTCAGCTCTGAGGTAATCAGCGAATTCTTTCTTTGAAAGTCTGAACTTAGGAGCAGGAACTTTGTCACGAGGAAGGATGATTCGCTGATCCTCGAACTGTTTGATCATTGCTTCTCTCTTTCTTTGTTCTTCTTCACTTGGCGATTAAGGAGCCATGGAAGGTCTGGTTTTGTGAGAGAGCAGCTGTTTTTCAGGTTCATCAGTCTCGGTGATTAAATCCAATACTGGGATTCTTTCTTCAGCTGTAGAAGTTGGGATTATTGTAGTTGCAGCTGGATGAACTTCAGCTGGATCCTCAAGCAGGGGAGAGGACTAACTTGAGTTCAGAAATGCAACAGTAAATATTTTCTTGAAGAAGAAGTTGTTCGCGTAAGGAAAAATATACACTCGAAGGAGTATATATAGTGAGATTAGAGAGAGAAAAACTATGAGCGGGAAAAGTTTTTCCTCATGACACGGACACGTGTTTACATTTGATTGGATGAGACAACGAAACGTGCAAACGTGTGTCAGAGTAACGTGCCAGGGGTTATCCGTTTAGGATGACGTCATAAACGTCCTTTCATATTTTAGGATGTCTCTGAGGATTTTAAAGACTCAGGGACGTCTTAAAAAATATGAAGCACTGAATAGAAATATCAGTGTTAGATTTAAGAAATTTCAAAAGTATCACTGAAAGGAAAAGATATTCAGCGATGTAAAATATTTTGAAATCTTGCATTTACATGCGATCGTCAGTAAGTAAGAGAGAAAACATACCTTGTTATCAGCGAATCAGTTTGTTCAGAGAGTTGATGATAGAATGGGTTATACAATTTCATTGTTATCGTTGATCAAATGTGAACCGCTGAAGATTTTATTCTTCTAAGTTCAGCATTCCAAGCTCGCTGATGATAAAGTTGAATCTTGTCTCATCAAGAGGTTTGGTGAACAGGTCAGCTAACTGAAAGTCAGTTGGGATAAAATGAAGTTCTATATCACCATTCATCACATGATCTCTGATAAAATGATACCTGATTTCGATGTGTTTGGTCTTTGAGTGTAGCACTGGATTGTTGGCTATTGCGATGGCACTTGTGCTGTTGCAGTAGATTGGAATTTTAGAGAGTTGTAGGTCATAGTCTAGTAGTTGATTTCTCATCCACAAGACCTGAGAACAGCAGCTTCCAGCAGCTACATACTCAGCTTCAGCGGTTGGGGTGGACACTGAGTTTTGCTTTTTACTTGTCCAACTCACCAGCTTACCACCCAGGAGCTGACAACCTCCTGTGGTGCTTTTCCTATCCATTTTGCAATCTGCAAAATCACTATCTGAATAGGCGATTAGATCAAACCCTGAATCATTGGGATACCAAAGACCTAGGTTAGGAGTACCCTTAAGGTAACGAAAGATTCGCTTTACAGCGATCATATGAGATTCCTTAGGTTCAGCTTGATATCGTGCACACAAACAAGTAGCGTACATAATATCAGTTCGGCTAGCTGTAAGATACAGAAGAGAGTCGATCATCCCATAGTACGTCGTGACATTAACAGGTATACCAGAAGTATCCTTGTTTAGTGTCAGCGGCGGTGCCATAGGGGTTTTCATAGCTGAATTATGAGTTAAATCAAATTTCTTCAGCATATCTTTAACATACTTTCCCTGATTTTTGAAAGTTCCTTTTTCATTTTGTTTGATTTGAAGACCAAGGAAATATGTTAGCTCACCCATCATACTTATTTTATACTCGGCTTTCATCCTTTCAGAGAAACGAGTACAAAGGTCAGGGTTAGTGGAACCAAATATAATGTCATCAACATATATTTGAACAAGAATGATATGACCTTTTACTTTCCTGAAAAATAGCGTTTTATCAATTTTACCTCGCTCAAATTTTTCGATAAGTACATAAGAGGATAGAGTGTCATACCATGCACGAGGAGCTTGCTTTAAGCCATAAAGTGCCTTATCCAGTTTATAAACATAACCTGGATGCTTAGGATCTGAGAATCCTGGGGGTTGTTCCACGTAGACTTCTTCATTCAGTTTCCATTGAAGAACGCTGACTTGACATCCATTTGATAAACCTTGAAGTCTTTGTGTACAACATAAGCTAAGAAAAGACGAATGGCTTCTAGACGAGCCACTGGAGCAAAAGGTTCGTCGTAGTCTATACCTTCCTCTTGTCTGTATCCCTGAGCAACAAGTCGAGCCTTGTTGCAGGTTACAGTTCCATGCTCATCCAACTTGTTTCGATAGACCCATTTAGTGCCTATCACTGACTTGTCAGATGGTCTTGGAACGAGATTCCAAACTTTGTTTCTTTCAAATTCTGTCAGCTCTTCTTGCATAGCGCTGACCCAGTTTGGATCTTTGAGGGCATCATCTATTTTCTTTGGTTCAATCAGAGAAATAAAGTTAACAAATAAACAAATGTTACCTGCACTTCGTCGAGACTGAACACCAGCGTTTGGATCACCAAGAATCAGATCAATAGGGTGATTAATAGTCCATCGCTGAGCCGGAGCGTGAGTCGCTGACTCAACCTGAACTGGAGGGGCTGAAGATGAGGCTTCAACAACTTCTGGTATATCAGCTAAGACAGGAAAAGGTGCAGATGGCATTTCATTCACTGATTGCTGAGAAGTAGATGGAATGTCTGAGGTAGAAGGTTCAGAAGCAGGCATAGTGTTAAGAGGAACAGCTGAGACCCATGACGTTTCAGCTTCACTAGTCTGCATGCTAGAGATGATAGTAGGATCATCATCTTCAGCGGTATGAGTATGAGAAGGAGGAGTGGAGACATCTTCTGAATCACCAAGATGAGAAAACATCAATTGATTCAGTTCTTCAGTATCAGCAGAAGGTTTTGAGTTCGCTGAACGGGATTCATCAAAAGTGACGTGAATAGTTTCTTCTACAGTCTTTCTTCTACGATTGAAGACTCTGAAGGCTTTGGAAACTGAGGAGTATCCAAGAAAGATTCCATCATCAGCCTTAGGATCAAACTTTTCAAGGGCATCTGTGTTGTTTAGTATGAAGCACTGACAACCAAAGATGTGAAGAAAGCTAATCGAAGGCTTTCTCCCATGGAAGAGTTCATAGGCTGTCTTCTTGAATCTTTTGACTATCAGCGACCTGTTTTGCGTAAAACAAGCAGTGTTGACAGCTTCTGCCCAAAACTGAGTAGGCAGGTGAGAATCGCTGAGTATGGAACGCGCAGCTTCGATGATAGTTCGATTTCGTCTTTCAGCGACTCCATTTTGATGTGGTGTTCTCGCTGAAGAAAAGTTGTGAGAAATACCCTTACTCTCAAAGAAGGAATCAAGGGAACTGTTTTTCAATTCAGTCCCATGATCACTCCTTATTGAGCGAACGGTCATGTTGTTCAGGACTTCCATTTTCCTGACAAAGGTGATGAGTTCTTCAGGGGTGTCACTCTTAGAACGTAGAAACATTACCCAGGTATAGCGAGAGAATTCATCAACTATGACCAACGTGTATTTCTTTCCAGCGATGGATTGTTTGTTAAAAGGGCCAAACAAATCCATATGGAGAAGTTGTAGAGGAGATGACATTGAGGAGACTTGCTTAGACTTGAAGCTTGCTTTGGTCTGTTTTCCTTTCTCACACACTGAACATAAGGACTCTTTGGCGTATGAATGTTGAGGTAGACCAGTGACTAACTCTTTAGAAGAAAGAGTATTCAGTGTCTTGAAGTTGAGATGGGAGAGCCTTTTATGCCATAACCAGTTGACATCAGAAGAGGCTTTTGAGAAGAAACAGGAGTTCTCAGTGGTTGTAGAGTCCATGTTTATTACATAAACATTTTCCAATCGATAACCGCTGAGAGCTATCTTCTCCTTTTTGTCAGTGACAAAGCGGGATTCCTTAGTAAAGATTACTTTGTTATCCATGTCGCAAAGCTGACTGATGCTTAGAAGATTATGCTTCAGCCCTTCAACATATGCGACTCTTCTGAAGGTTGTTGTACCATTAGAGAGTACACCAAACCCTCGGGTATAGCCTTTTCTGTTTCCACCAAAGGTCACTGAGGGGCCCTTCTCTTCCTGAAATTCAGTGAGCAGGTTTTTCTTACCAGTCATATGTCTAGAGCATCCGCTATCGAGATACCAGATACCCTTCTTAACCTGCACACAAAGGAAGATTAGTTTGACTTAGGTACCCATATCATTTTAGGCTTAGGTTTGTCAGTGGTGGTAGAGGAAGTGGAAGGTTCAGCAATCTTCGCAGCATTTGAAGATTCAGCTTTGTCAGTCTTCACTTTGGTTAATTTCTTAACCTCAGTGGTCTTCTTTGTCTTGGAGACATTGATCTTAATCTTAGCTATCTTTTCAGCTTTGGTGGTTGTGGGGCACTTACTAGCAATATGATTTGTAAGTCCACAATGATAACATTTCCTATAACTAAAAGTAGCTTTAGGATCATTTGTATGCTTAGCCGTTAGTTTTAAATGAGCAGGGCCAGCACCAAGTATACCTTTGGCATTGGAAATGGGAGGAACTATCAGTTCTTCGGATTTCTTACCAATGACATTTACTCTGATTCTAGGAGTAGATTGTTGAATAAATCCAGGGATCTTGTTCTTTGAATTAGAGAGATAAGTCACTGAAGCTTTAGAAGCATTCAGCTTTGGTACAAAGTTACCCTTCTGAGGTTTTTGGTTAAAAACAATTTCTTTACCTTTGTCTTTAGAGACTAGGGTAGGTTTTTCCTCAGGAATTGGAGCTTTTGAAGATGAACACTGAGAAGATGAAGTATCAGTGATAGAGGATACGAACATTCCAAACTTAAGCATGGAATGATCAGTGGATGGTTCTGGAGTATCAGCTTTGAAACCAAGACCACGTTTATCACTCAGAGGAATCTGAGACTTAATTATCTCAGTGATCGTTGTTGAGGATTTATACCATCCATCAACAGTAGCTTTTTCAGCTTTTAATGCAGTGATAGCTTCTTCGCGCTCGATTTTAACTAGCTGATTTATATGAACTTGATCTCTTAAATCTTCTGCAATTTTAGAAAGCTTTTCTATTTGAAGGTGACATTTTTTAAGTTGTTCAGCGAGATCAATATTTTGATTTTCAACAACAGTTTTGCCATTCATAGCATCATATAAACTCATAGCCAGGAGATCGATCTTTCGAAGACTATCAGCTTCATCAATATTAGAAATATTGGTAAAGAAGGAAGGTGATACCTTAGAGGTAGAAGATGAAGCAGCGGGAATGTCAGACTTTTCTTCCTCTTCTTCGATTTTGGCCTTGAGACAGAGATTGGCCTCATCATCATCTTCAGAGTCAGATGATTCTTCTTCATCAAATGCAGCCCAATCATAATCAGCCATTAGGCCTTTGCCTTTCTTCTTAAAGCCTTTCAGCTTTGCGTACCTTTCTTTCAGCTTTTAGTACTTTTCATCTCTAGACCTGGGAATTGAGGATTTCTTGGAGAAAGCTGAGGTTCTAGAAACTTTCTTTGACCTGCACTCGCTAGCAAAATGTCCTATCTTTTCACAGTTATAGAAAGTAGCAGTAGCCTTATCAACAGGAGTTGATGATCTTGGCTTGTCAGTAATAGCAAGAGGTTTGTTCTTTCTGAATATTTTCTTATTGGCGAATCTCCTGAATTTATTAGAAAGGAGAGCCATAGATTCATCAAGATCTGAAGAGTCAAGATCTGATTAGCATTCAGAGTTAGTCTCCAACTCAGTGATAGTAATAGAAGATCGCTGAGTGGAAGGTGACTCTGAGATTAAAGCAACAGGGGTGCTTTTGGAATCTTTTACAAGATTCTTCTTAAGATGACTCGACTGCTCATGATTCAGCATCGTGCCATATAAGGTAGAAAGAGTCATAGATTTAAGATCCTTTGATAGCTTGAGACACATAGAATAACTGTCCCAGCTTTCAAGTAAACATTTTAAGAACTTTGTCAGAATTTCAAAGTTAGAATATTCCTTACCAACGGTTTTAAGATCTATTATTAAGCAGTTAAAACGTTGATATACTTCAGAGAGAGATTCACTCTTACCACAAATGAATCTTTCGTATTGTCTTACCAGGTTGATCTTACGTGAGTCTTGGACTTCAGATGTACCTTCATACTGAACACAGATTGTGTCCCACATGGCTTTGGAGGTTTTCAGGTTCATAACGGAATGATAGACTTCGTCAGGAAGGGCCATGGAAAGAATGGATCTGGCTTTGGTGTTGAGAGCCACTTTCTTCTTATCCTCATCAGTCTATAAATGGATTTCCTTAGGAACCAATCTTTCTGGAATAACAGCTGGAACTTCAGGATCAATTCTAATAGGGATGTATGGACCGTTTTCGATGTAATAAGGTATAGTTGGATCTACACCTTCTAAGAAGAGTATCATCCTATTTTTCCACAGATTGAAGTTATCTCTGGAAAATCTAGGGGGTTTTGCAAGAGAACCATTATCAATATAGTTAGTGTTTGTGTTGGTAGCCATTTTAAGAAACAACGAGGAAGAGAGAAGATTAGTACAGATAAGATCTTGTTTATGAGATTAAACAAATCCGCTCTGATACCACTTGTTTAGTACGACCTGGTCTTTTCTCAACCTAGCTGAACCACCACTTATGATCGTCTACTTCAGTCGCTCAAGTCTTTGTCCCTAGTCGGCCCTTCGGGATCCATACGAAACACGCTCAAATGAACCAAACGATAAGACGCTCCCTCGCAGACCAACATAATTCATGTGTCCCACTTGAGTTGTGCTAACTACTTCATTCATAAACGAAACATCAACTACATAGGAAAATCACTCATCCAACTAGTGATCTCCCATCTACTCCGCACAAGACGGTTCAGCATCCTAACAGGTACACACCTTTCTCCGTAAGACCTCTTACATCTTTACATGAACCCGAAAACGAAGATTCCCAACAAAATCTACCTTTTCCCGCACATTGTAACTGACCTTGTGCCCCACAGTCCTCGCTCGATTGGGATACAAAACTTACTTGCCAAATAGTTCAAATGCAAGACCAACTCAAAATCCAGCTCTACGCCGATATCATTTCGTCAACATACCACAACGCTGCCTTTCGAAGTATCTTGCCTACTTTGAAACCACCCGGGACACTCCCGCCATCAACCACACATGAAATTACCAAATAAGAGTGTTGGTCCCGAGAGGGCTATACAAGTTTGTAGAAGGGGGGGGGGGGGGGTTGAATACAAACACACGATTTTTGCTTTCTAAATTGTTTATTGATATAATCAAACAATTTACAACTTGTTGCGGAACAAGATTAAGGACTAAGCCTAATCTAAACAAGTTAAGAACACTAAGTTTCTTGCACTAGAATTAAGATAGAGAGGAGATAAGAATATTACGAATAATATTCTAACACTAAGAGAGAAAGAAGAAGATGGTCGAGCACTTCGAGCAAGCGAGCGCTTCAAAAATTGAAGTAGGGTTCTTCTTATATACTGCATGCATTCAATGCATGGCAATATTACTTTACATGTGGCAGCAGCTGATTGGATGCATGAGATTTGCTTTAGACAACATCCTTTTGGCCGCATGATGCACAGTGTAGAATCAGAGTGGTTGTACGATTCTGGACAAAAGAGATGTTCGTACTGAGGCGTGCAAGGGGGTAAGACAATAGTAACTTGTAGAGGAAGACTTCATGATCAACTTTCATTGAATCAATACTTTATCAGCGAGTGATAAAGCTCAGCGATTGCTAAAGTCTTCTATTTGATACTTCACGTTGAGTGGACAATTCTGTGACTTCGCTGATATCCACATCAGTTCATTAGTAGACTTGTCGTTGGTTCTTAGGCTTGATCTTCGACTTCAACGTAGAACCTATGTTGACGTGAAACTTGTCTTCAGATATCATAAGCAAACAACTAAACTATCAGCGATCACCAAAAGTACTGAACAGGCTCAGAGCTTTATGGTGAACAGGGTTCGCTGAATATTAATCTTAAAGAGCGAGAGTTCCTATCAGCGGTACTGAAACAGACTTAGTACTTATCAGCGATAGTGAAACTCTAATACATATTGTTTACTTACAATTTTCACTAAGTGTTTAAACGAGTCATTATCAAATCACTGAGGGTTTGGATCAACAAAGAGCAAAGACTACTATCATACAAGCATCTCTAAAGTCAAAAACTGAGACTGCAGTTATTCATCGCCCTCCCTAAAAGGAAACATCAAGGTCACGAATCGACCATCGACTATTCCACCACCATTTCCACTTTCGAAACTTTCCTTCACCCTTAAACATGATACTTCTTACTACCTAGCGAGTTCATAGCCTTCATGCATGTCGACACAATGGTTTAAATCGTTTTACACATTTGAAATACACCGCGAAACAAGGTTTGATATGCCTGACATGACACCTCCATAAAGAATAGCCACGCACACACACCAATCTCAGGGATTGCTCACACACAACCCATGATATCTCACAACCTTGTCCTATAACCGAAATTTGTATTCACAAAAACTATTTTCATGCGATTTTTAAAAATACGGCAAAATTACCCTCACTAGGAGAGTCGGTCGACTCTCACACTCGCTGATATGACAACGTGTTCATATCGATTTCACTCATAAAATCATGCGATCAAATAATGTTATGATTTATACAACAAGGTTAATTCTTTTGTAAAAAGGTGAAATAATTCACTACTTCTCTAAGTTCGAAATCTACTACACAATGTAAATAAATTCGTCTTTTCCTTCAAACACACACTTGCATGCGCCTACTCATTTTCAAAACCTAAAACTTACAAGACACACACACACATACACACATATATTTTGAAATAAAGGACTCACGTAATTTTTTTGAAAACACAATGCATGACCCACTTTACATTGAAGGCTATTCGCTCTAGCAGGGTCAACCATTGACATTCACAACAATTCAACACTGGTGCCTTACTTCCGACCAAACCATCCGATTTCTCACAATTGCAACAACCTTGGTACCGGTGCTTCCCCACACACTTGTATGCCCCAACTTCACAGTTACCACTGACTACTAATTTGTAAAATATGTGGCTTCTCCTCGACCCCAAATAGGTTAACCAACAATAGCCCCTCGTCATCCTATCCTCGCCTCATATTGCCAACCAATACGTCTATCATTTCTCAACCACCCTAGCCACTCTTCCACTGACTAAAGAGTAAGAAAGCACATCTCTACTACCCGATCCTTAAGTTGAAACTCTCAAGATCCCAATTCATCGACATAGAAAACTCCTAGAATGAAGAATCATTAGAAATTAGGAGCTCACCTCCCATCAATTGTTCTTCCGTAAAGAACCCCGGAGATTCTTCCTCACACGGCCACCCACCGTTCAAACAATACTCCTTTTAGATGGTGTCATCAATCACACCATGAACGACCTCGCACAACATACTAAACCATTGCCATCATGGCAAGGTTAGAACTCTCTACACACTACCACCAATCTCTATACACTACCACCTCCATCGATCATCTGAACAACAGTATTCAAGCACAACCATGTACCTGTAAATTCATAATGATATTGGCCAGATGTGATTTGAATTTACCTTACATGAGAGCCCTCAATACCATCGTCTTGAATTCTCGGTGATCAAGGTCTTCCCTAAAGGCTTCCTATATATCAGTTGTGTCCTACTCCACAGTTTAAGTTTAGGCCCATCCGGTCACCTAAATCCCTTAAACTAGGGCTCTGATACCAACTGTAAGAACCCACACCAAATAATCATGCCAAAAGCTACCTCTTTAATTTCAAACGCCAAAAATGGCTCAAGATAGTCACACTATCTAGATTACAGACTGGGTTTGCGGAAATAACCCTAACAACAGCTGAGAACATAACTACAAAATAAAAAGGGAAAGTCTTCTAATCCTTCTATACGCAAGCTCCGACTCACGTCTTGCCAAACCTCTAAACGAGCTCTCGGCTACCTGCTTACCTGAAAAGGTTTTAGTTTTGAAAAGCGAGGGTTAGACCATGAGGTCTAGTGATTCAATTCAAGTATACATCTTGGCCTATTATCGTCTTTAAACAAGTAATAATGGAACAAAAGTACCGAATATCGATCCTACAGGGAAGCGTGGAAAAGTTTCTCTTTAAAACTCCAGTTCGTAAAAGCGAGTTTCAGATGGCGATTTCGAAAACAATATCTTTGTTGGAGGTTTTGTTAAAAATTAACTAAAAATCAATTATAAAAAGAAGCACAGGATATAAAATTCCGTTGTGATGAAATAAATAATTAGATAAAACGATGAGACGACATTCCACAATTATCTCAAGAGTCCACTATTTTATGATACAATGTATCGGGTGTCAATTAGTCAATTGTGATCCACCATAAAATATAACCTTGATTTAAATAACTTTGGACAATCATGTCATACGATAGACCTCTTTATTTTTTATTATAGGTCTCGGTCCCAACTTCACTTTATACCCCGAACTAGGACGTTTAGCCCATCATCGTTCGGTTTCTAATTATAAATGATGCATAAATTGGAAAACAGATAATTGAGATGGACAATACACAAACAAACTACAATACTTATTAACGGAAGTACGTAACTTGTTGTGCAAGTAACTAACTCTCGAAAATTTAGTTATAGTTTAGAAAATGATTTAACAATAAAATCAGTAATTTAAAAAAATATTGAGAAGTTAACGACAGCTTGAGATTACTTGGGAAATCTTGTTTCAAATGTGGAAATTCCAAACGATACTTGTTGCGTAAGTAATCGGATTTCTTTGTATTAAAACTTCTACAACTCCAAGAATTATATTCAACCGTGAACCAATCTAGTTGGGGACCCGAAAGTATTAGTCGGACTTCCGGAGAATGATAATAATAGAATTGGATTAGGATTAATAGAAAAGAGATCAAAACGCGTTTTATGAATTATAAAGAAAAACTTGACGAGCAAGTAACGAATTTCTTTATATCAACACCTCTTACAATTCTGTAAACTATATTCAACCGTGAACCAATCTAGTTGGGGACCCAAAAGTATTAGTCGGACTTCCGGTGAATGATAGTAATGGAATTGGAATTGGGATTAATATACGAGAAACCGAAACTTACTTTCAAAACCGTGAGGATGCATAAACGTAAAGGTAACAATTGTTAGTAATCGGACATAAAAACGATGTAGATAAGTAATAATAAGGTGATAAACGATAAGACGGAAA
Organism: Saussurea involucrata; assembly: GCA_033807775.1. Classification (NCBI taxonomy): domain Eukaryota; kingdom Viridiplantae; phylum Streptophyta; class Magnoliopsida; order Asterales; family Asteraceae; genus Saussurea; species Saussurea involucrata. Next base: position 168,452,296 of record CM066322.1, read on the forward strand.
TATAACGGATTTTGATAACTAAAACGTAACCAAACAAAGCCGAACCGAAAAGGTTCAAGCCGTGATCCAATGCTTCGGTTATGGAACCGATGGCTTGTTAGATCACTATGGAAATCTACACTACTTTGATCAATCAAGTAATTGAGAGATATCTTAAACTAGCTACCAAGCACCTCTTAATATACTAGCTAAAAACTTGGAGGAGAAGAAAGGATCCATGGATCATATTATGGGTCAAATGATCCATTGACCTTAGCAACCATGGGCCGAGAATGAGGTAAGCAAAAAGCCCAAAATGTGTTTGATTATAACAAGGTGGAACCGGCCCAATCGGTCATAAACCGAGCCCAAAAATTGTTTATAATCCGATATCTATATGCAACCGGCCCAAAATGAGAATCCATTCGTGAAGTCCAAATCCGCAACCCGATCCATCTTTAATTGTTTTTCGACAAAATTGGATTCTTCGTGGCCTAAATATTAAATCTGAAATGTGCACATAAATAATTTAGCTTTTTGTTGCAATTTTCTCATTTTTATATAAAAACAATAAACTTTATTTTATGTTCATAATTATAGAAAACATTACATAAATGACTCAATGGGGAACAAAAACTAGCTAAAAAATTGGAATTAAACGCCTAAAATAGGGTTAATAAAATAACCCTATCACAACCGCAAATTCGAACTGTTGCTTGCCCTGAAGCAACTTTATTAAAAACACAAATTTGAGCTATAAATTTAGACTATCAAGAAGCTATTATTCTTCCATTACCATTATACCAACAAACACACTTTTCTCATTCTGTTCATTTTATGCAATTCGATAGCCACCCATAAAATAATTCCTCAACATCTCACATAAAAAATTACCAACCATAAGCTAGCCAACTAATTCCTTGACTAATTAGAGTCCATTAATGTAACAATGAGATGAACATGCATTTGGCTTTTTTCTTTGAAGTTTATGCATGCCTTTTTCCAAGACTTTATGGCACAATTTTTCTGCCATCTTCTCTTTGTGAGGATTGAAACGAGACACATTGCTCTCTTTGGTGTCTTTGACACTTTTCTGAATGCACTGAAAATTTTATCGAAGCTTTGCTTCTTTTATGAAAATTTTCAAATTTGGTGTATTTTTTTATTGAAATTTGGAACACTTTATGCAAAGAGACGTGTTCATGAGATGATATGGAAATGACCGTGGAATATTTACCATATCATCCCCCTCCCAAAACTTGAAGGGTTCAATGTCCTCATTGAACATTATGTATATAGGCTTTGTGTTTGCATGGAGAAAGGTGGTTAATATGGGTGTTGCATGGATTCTAACAAAAATTGGTGAATCAAAGAATTACAAGGCTAGTTCTAGTGATACAAAAATGTAAGAGTTGAGACTTATCATTTTATTCAGGCTATCAACTCAATCAATGAACAAATGAAACTAAGTGTGAATTGTGTGAAAGATGGCATGAATAAATAACAATTACTCGATACTCAACAATCCCAGACTCTATTAAACTAACATGCAAGACTCTGAAAACGTAAAACTTTTATTCTAAAGGGATAAGGGGTGTGATAGAAAGTGAAGCTTGTCCTACTCGCGGTGAGTAGGTTGTCGATCCGCCGGTTTCCACAACAGCTCCAAAGGGAATGGGGTAGATCCTTTACCAACTCTGGATGATCTTTCATCCACACCGCTCTCTGCAAATCATCTTTAACCTTCTCATACTGGAACCAACATTTAACTTTACCCATCACCTCTTTCAACATAACTCTCACCTCAGCATTCTGATCTGTCATCTGCTCAGCTAATCGTCTTATCTGCTTAGTTAACAAAACCCTTTGTTTTTTAGGGTTGCTTTGATCTCACCCTTCAGTAAACGGATACTTGCTTCCAAGGAAGCAAATCCATCACTGTTAGGCTCAGGCCTAAAATGTGTGTTATTCCTCATCAATCTATCCACGTTGATTTTATCTAAAACCATTTTGTCATTTGAAAATTCATCCGTGGGTAGAGTGATGACGTTTGCATTTTCCATTAACGCGTGTATAATTGTGGGGTATGACATGCGTGCATTAGATCTTTCAATGCCCCCAACAATTATATTAGAAATAAAACGACCAACATCAAATTTCAATTCAATCATAATGCAATAAAGAATGATCTAGTCAGGATCGATTCTTAACAGGAATTAAACTTCTTAGAAACAGAATTTAGAGAATCTTGCGGAATAGAACTCTAAATTAATTAAAGAACAATCAATAGAATTCAACACACTGTATATATCAAACTGTATTACTCACAAGCTTTACACCAAACCTCAATCTTGTTGAACAGGCTCAACAAGACGACTTCTACTTCTCTAGAAATAGGGTTCTTACACCTTGAGGTTAATTCACTCTTGAATGAATATGAAATTCTATTTCACTCGTATATCTTCTGTATATCTAATAGCTATCTATCAATACTATATATACAAAAGTAATTACAAGATAACTATCAAAAGTAAATTGATCTTCTGAATCTTCGTTAAACATATCTTGATCAATTCCTTCTTTGTCTCCAAAAGTATCGCATCCCAAACTTATCAAGTCAGCAGTATTAACAATGATTTGGCTCAGCAGCATTAACGACCTTCAGCAGTATTAACCTTCACAGTCTTCAAGCAGTAGTAACTCAGCTCAGCAGCACTAACTATGTCTAGCAGTAGTAATTTGGTCTAGCAGTACTAACCGTGTCTAGCAGTAGTAACTTCGTCTAGCAGTAGTAACCTTGCCTAGCAATAGTAACGAAGAACTGGCAGTAGTAACATTGTCTTGGCAGTACTAACCATACTTAGCATATCTTCAGTTCCCAACAATCTCCCCCTAACTTGACTTTTAGGAAAAGAAGTCAAGTTCTTCAGATGATGCTTCCAAAACTTAGTCATCATATACGCACAGATTAGGACTTAAACCTAGACTCTGATTGAGAATCCTTTTTACCAAGAATCTACCCATTGCTGAATCCTTGTTGCAGGTCAACTTAGCATTTAGCATTCCTTTCAGTCTCTTCATGCTGTGATTGTATATTTCATTCACCAGATAGTATTCTTGCGTTGCAGAGTCAAGGGAGATGACATATACTCCACAGTTTTCATAGAGCATCCAGTTGGTAATGGCTTGAAACTGTGTGTTTATCCTATGCTGAACTGCTTCAGGTTTGAACATTTGGCACAAGAATTCAAGTACCATTTTAGAGATTGACATCCCTTGCTCAGTCAGCATGTTTTCATATATCCTCATCCCAACTTTGAACATCTCTTCTAAGTCTGATCTTGAGCAAGTTCTGACAATTTTTCCCCAAGTTGAAAAGACTTCAAATTTTCCATCTGCTCTTTTTATCCTAATGAACTCCTTTCTACCATCTTTCAAAGTGTCCCAAAAGATGATTTCAGGAGCCTTAGATGATATTGGTTCAGCCTGAATTGGAATTGGGTTAGAGTCAACACTAGTAATGTACAAATCACATTGGGCATCAGTTTGTGATTGTACATTGCTTGATTGCCCTGATGGAGTTGCCACTTCTTCTTCAGCAACTTCTGAGGTTAATTTTTCTTTCACTGTTTCCTCCTGGGCCTCTTCTGCAGTTGACTCCACCCTTGGCTTCTTTTCATTTTTCTTCTGTGAAGTTATGGGCTTGGTGCTTGGTCTTTTCTTTGACATCATCTTGGTTCTTTTAAGAGTTTTAACAGCTGCAGGAGTTGGTTCAGCTGTTTTAAGTTTCTCAGTAGCAATAACCATTTCTGCTGCTATGGCTGTTACTGCTTCTCTTAGAACATGTAATGATGCTGCTTCAACACTGTTCTTCACAATCCAGTATATTTCTTCATCAATTTCAGCTTGAGTTGTAGTTACTGCTTCCTGCTCAGTTTCTGCTGCTTTTTCTGTTTGGCCTTCAGCAGCATTAACTGTTTCTGCTGCTTGTTCAAACTCAGCAGTATTAACAGTTTCTGCTGCTGTGGTTTTTGCTGCTGTTGTAGTTTCTGCTTCTTTAATAATCTCTTCCACCTTTTCTGTCTCCCCCTTATTCTGTGCACTGGACTCCCCCTTAAACTGTGCATTATCCATTTCCATCTCAGTCTCCATGTGAACTGTCTCCCCCTCAACTTGTGGACCCTTCATATTTAGTTCTGCTTCTGACTCTGACTCCCCCTTTTTGGGAGCATCATCAGTTGAAGTTCTTCTTCTCAGCACAAATCTTGCCTTTTTCCTTCTGTGCAACAACTTGGTGACCATCTTCTTGAGCTTCTCAATTTGAGACTGTTGGTAGGTGACCACAGTCTTCGGTTGCTCAATCTCCTTCTTCTGTGCCATAACATCCAAGTTGACATTCCCTATGGTTTCCATCAATTCCTCATAGTTATATCTATCCTCACCCTTTTTAGAAGTTTTTACTTTCTTTAAGGGATCCTTGGAAGGTTTAGCAGAAGCCTTCTGCCTAGCAGAAGCACTACCTGCCCCCTTGGTTTCTTGGCACCTGGGTCCTCCTAATGATTTCTCATTTAGAGTTGCCATGGGGAAGGTCTTATTTATGTTACCACTGTCCTTCTCTGTGCTAGCAGAAGTAGTGGCAGCCTTAGCACCCATATGCTCATCCTTCTCCTTAGAGAGCACCTTCTTGGGGTTGGGAGACACCCCTGTGGTTTCCCTGTTGATATTCTCAATTGGAGAATGCTCCAACTGAGGGCTTAAAGGCTTAGGGCTTTGAGTAGGTACATCAAGGGAAGGAACCTTGTGCACCTTTCTTCTTTGAAACCTTTTGGTGATTGTGGGAGTGGGTTGTTCAAGAATGGACTGAGGGATATCTTTTGAGATGGAAGGTTGGGATTGGTCATCAGTGGGTGTGTCTAATGGGGGCCTTGACCCTGATGCCATACCTTCAATTGTGTGGGACACAACCATCATTGTAGAGAACAATGGTGTGTCAACTCCTTCCGAGTCCCTAGGAAGTCTTTTCATATTTGAAAACACCTTCCCTTTAGGGGATTTGGGTACATATACCTCAGTAAACTGAGGTAAGTCCATCAATTCCTTGTTAATAACTTCTTGCACAAACCTTGGATACATGTAAAAGCTCTTTTTGGATTCCAAGTTTGATACAAGATCATTAAAGATCATAGCTGAAAAATTGTACTTTCTGGCAGTGGATAAGCAGACCAAGGCATATGCAATGGGACTGCTGAACTCACTCCATCCAGTAGTTTTCTTGGAAATACAGTGCATCAGGGTATGAACAAGAAATCTCCATTGGTTGAAAAATTTTGACTTGTAGAATTTAAAAACACCAATGGGACCTTCATACCCCATTCTTTGTAAAGTCGAATATAAGTCATCAGAAGATAGAGAGGTTATACCTGAGGCATCATTCAAGTGAAGAGAGATGCGAATAACCTCCTCTGTGACTTTCAAGGGTTTATCACAAACCCTTGTTCGAATGGTTTTCTGCCCTTCTTCGAAACTAACAGTGGCATTCTCCCAAAATTGCGTCTGATGTTCGATATAGATGGTTGGGCTCACCGTTAGGGCATAGGAGATGTGCGAGGATTTAAGAAAATCGACGATATCGTGGAATCCCGCAGCTTGTTTCGGCTTCTGAAGCATGGCTATTTCATTGTGCTCATCCACAAACTCCATGATTCCTGAGGATTCTTGAAAGAAAACACAAAGATTCTGGGGAGACTAGGTTAGAACGAGAGAGAAGAAGTAAATGCGAAGAGTCGTTATGAACTTTGGCGGGCACACAGGGGTATTTATATGCCCTAGATTATCAAAAGCAGTATTAACAACGTAAGCAGTATTAACTACTGAGCAGTATTAACTGCAAGGCAGTATTAACTACACAGCAGTAGTAACTACCAAGCAGTATTAACTACCTAGCAGTATTAACTACCGAGCAGTATTAACTACCAAGCAGTATTAACTACCTAGCAGTATTAACTGCACTGGCAGTATTAACTACTGAGCAGTATTAACTGTGTACTAGCAGTATTAACTACTGAGCAGTATTAACTGTGCACTAGCAGTATTAACTACTGAGCAGTATTAACTGCAAAGCAGTATTAACTACACAAGCAGTATTAACTACTGAGCAGTATTAACTACTGAGCAGTATTAACTACTGAGCAGTATTAACTGCACAAGCAGTATTAACTACTAGAACACAGGCAGTAGTAACTCTGTACTGGCAGTAGTAACGCTGCACAGGCAGTAGTAACTACACTTACACTTTTCTGCACTTGGTAATCTGAGGGAAACAGAGAATCCTGAGAAAGAAAGTTAGTAGCACCAAATATATGAAGAAATACAGGTATAAAAACAGAAAGTCATAAATTTATTCTAGGTTGATCATGCCCACACTTGTTACCAAAAAGGTGAATCTACCCACATCAAAAGCTTTTGTGAATAGATCAGCAAACTGGTCATTTGTATGAACTTTAGCAACCTGAATTAATTTCTTTTCATTGCAATCTCTTATAAAGTGATACCTTATCTCTATATGCTTTGTTTTTTAGTGTTTGACTGGATTATTAACAATGCTGATAGCACTGTTATTATCAATGAAGATTGGAGTGTGAAGAAATGTTACCCCATAGTCCAACATCTGATTCTGAATCCATAGAACCTGAGAGCAGCAGCTTGCAGCAGCTATGTACTCAGCCTCTGTGGTAGATAAGGACACTGTGGTTTGTTTCTTACACTGCCAAGATACTAGTCTTGTACCCAAAAACTGACATCCACCTGAAGTAGACTTCCTATCCATGTTGGCTCCACCCAAATCACTATCTGAATACGCAAGCAAGTCAAAAGAGGATTCATGAGGATACCAGAGACCTAATCTAGGTTGCCCTTTTAAGTATCTGAATATTCTCTTGACAGCATGAAGGTGTGATTGCTTAGGAGAAACCTGAAATCTGGCACAAACACAGACTGAAAACATAATGTCAGGTCTAGAGGCTGTGAGATACATGAGAGATCCAATCATTGATCTGTAATGATGGACATCCACATCCTCCCCCTCAAGATCTGCAGTGATCTGTTTATGTGTTTCCATTGGTGTGCTTGCTGGCTTTGAGTCTGATAAACCAAACTTGTCCAAGATGTCTTTCACATACTTGGATTGGCTAATAAAAATCCCATCTTTCCTCTGTTTTACCTGAAGCCCAAGAAAGAATGTAAGTTCTCCCATGGAACTCATCTTGAAGCTTTTGTGCATCAATTCTTCAAACTCTTTACACATTTGATCATTGGTGGATCCAAAGATGATGTCATCCACATAGATCTGAACAAGTAGTGTACCTCTCTTTCTCCCTTGATAAACAAGGTCTTGTCAATTACTCCTCTTTCAAAGTCATTTTTCAAGAGATAGGTAGACAGAGTGTCATACCATGCTCTTGGAGCTTGATGCAAACCATAAAGAGTCTTCTTCAGCTTGTATACTCTGTCAGGGTGCAATGGATTCTCAAATCCAGGGGGTTGACAGACATATACTTCTTCCTCAATACTTCCATACAGAAATGCACTTTTGACATCCATTTGGTACACTTTGAACTTCATGTATGAGGCATAGGCTAGAAATAACCTGATTGCTTCAATCCTTGCCACAGGAGCAAAGACTTCCTCATAATCTATTCCTTCTTCCTGAGTGTACCCTTGTGCAACCAGTCTAGCTTTGTTTCTGATCACAATCCCTCTGTCATCCTTCTTGTTCCTGAAAATCCACTTGGTGCCAATTGCTCTATGACCTTTTGGAAGGTCTACCAAGTCCCAAACATCCTGTAATTTGAACTGTAGCAGCTCCTCTTGCATTGCCTCTATCCAGCTTGGGTCTTTCATAGCATCATAAGTCTTTTTGGGCTCAATTTGGGACAGAAAGCAAGTAAGAACAGTATTAACTGTATTTTGCTGCTCTTGCAATTCCTGGAGTCTGCTTTGCTTTCTAGTCATCATGGGAGATGCAATATCTCCAATCACCAACTCAGGAGGATGATTTTTCTGAGTTCTTGTTGGATGACCAGCTTCCTCTTGAATGTTCTCATCCAGATTTGATTCATTTAATTCTGGATTTGTTTCTGCTTCTTCAGTCACCTCAGATTCTCTGGAATTTGGTCCTGAAGACTGATTTTCCTCTGCTCTCCTCTCTTCTTCATTCTGAATAGGTTCAGTCTCCTCTTGGTGTTCACAGAATTCAACAGGATCAATGGAAGGGAGTGGAAATATCACAGATTGAATTCTGTGTTCTGATGATGGTGTATCCCTTTGTCCTGCATATACATCACTACTGAAACCCAAAGAATTAGTGAGTGAATCAATGTCAAATAGCCAATTAGGACCTGAACCAATAGGATTTGGTGTGTTCTCATTGCATTTGACATTATCACTTTCTTCAATTATTCTAGAAGAGGTATTAAAAACTCTGTAGGCCTTACTTTGAGATGAATACCCAACAAGAAAACCATCATCTGCTTTGCTATCAAACTTGCCTAAGTGAGATTTGGTATTGAGAATAGTACAAGGACATCCAAATGGTTTGAAAAATCCAATATATGGTTTCCTTTTATGGAAAAGCTCATAAGGTGTCTTGTTTTTAGGCTTTACAACTAAAACTCTGTTTTGAACATAGCAGGCAGTATTAACTGCTTATGCCCAAAAAGTAATTGGTAACTTTGAATCAGCTAACAGAGATCTAGCAGCCTCAATCAGTGTCCTATTCCTTCTCTCAGCAACACCATTTTGTTGTGGAGTCCTAGGAGCACTGTATTGTCTCTCAATTCCTTTTTCTTCACAAAAGGTGTTTAGATCAAAATTTTTAAACTCAGTTCCATTATCTGATCTAATGACTTTCACTCTTTGATTTGATTGGTTTTCAATTTTGAGAATAAAAGATTTGATCAGTCCACTTGTCTCATCTTTAGTTCTCAGAAAATATACCCAAGTAAATCTAGAATAATCATCAACAATAACTAAGCAGTATGATTTCTTGCCAATACTCATCACATTGGTAGGACCAAACAGATCCATATGTAACAGTTGAAGAGGATTTGAGATAGTGTTTATCTCTTTGGTCTTATGAGAAGTTTTATGTTGTTTGCCTTTGAGACAAGCAACACAATGATCATCACATGAATAGACTTTGGATGGCAAACCCCTTACAAGGTTATTCTTAACAAGTTTATTCATTGTTTTAAAGTTCATGTGACACATCCTTCTGTGCCAAAGTGATGATTCATCTAAAGAAGCTTTTGAAACTAAACAATTTAGAGATGAATCAGATGAAACACTTTCCAAATCTAAACAATAAACATTATCCTTCCTAGGAGTTCTCAGAAGTATCATGTTTTCATCAACCACTTTGTATCCATGAGCAAGGATAATACATTCAGAATCAGTAAACAATATGCTATGCTTCTTGTCACAAACCTGTGATACACTTAACAGGTTGTATCTCAATTGTTCAACATAGTACACATCTTCAAAGGTCATCTTACCCTTTGAAACATCACCCGTACCACTTATCTTTCCACCAGCAGGATTATCCCCAAATGCAACATGTCCTCCATCAATCTTTTTGAAATTTTTGAGGCAGGCCATGTTACCTGTCATGTGCCTGGAGCAACCACTATCAACATGCCAAATGCTCTTCCCCTTGAGCTGTTGGTTGCCCTGCACATCAAGATAAATCAGTTAGTTTTATTTGGAACCCAAGCCGAAGTGGTCTTGGGTCTCCCTTGCTCATCAAAGTACTTACACTTGGTTTTGATGAGATTTTCAAATTTAGGTACTGCAGTGCTGGAGTACTTTGTCAAAATTATTGGTGTAGCAGCACTAGAAGCAGCAGTACTAACAGTGCTAGCAGTACTAATACTGGAAGCAGCAGTACTGTTAGCAGCAGTATCAGCAGTACTAACAGAGGTAGCAGTATTAACAGAGTTAACACTGCTAGAAGCAGTATTAATAGAGTTAATACTGCTAGCAGCAGTACTATCTGAAGAAGAAGCACTAAAAGTATTAGCAGTACTAACTTTGGAATGATTACTAGCAGTATTAACACTGCTAGCAGCACTAACTTTTGAAGCAGTGCTAACAGTGTTAGCAGTACTAACACTGCTAGCAGCAGTATTGTTTTTAGTGCTTTTTGGAACCCACATAGTACCACATTCCTTTTCAGTCGTTTTCTTTATGTGGCTTTTGGGTTTATCTTGTTTCTTTGCCACATTTTTCTTTGCAAGCTTTTTATAGCCACCATTCTTTCTGTAACCACCAGGTTTTTGAAAAGATCTTTGAGCATTAAACCTTTGGTTAACAGGATTGAAATAACAGTGTTTGGCTAAATGATTTAGCTTACCACAGATGAAACAAGGTTTTGGCCTGTTAATTCTGTTCAGATCAACTCCTTGTCTCATAGCCCACTGGTTATTCCAGTTCCTTTGATTTCCCCTCTGATTATCATGTTTTTTAGGCTTGTTTTCTTTAGATTTCCTGCAAGAACACTGTTTACAGATATTGGAGTTCACAACTTTGGGCTGTGTGTAATGAACTCCCTTTTTCTCTTCAGTCCTTTTGATCTCAGTGTTCTTGACACATGGACTTTCACATTCCTCATCAGAGTCTACTTTGTCAGTCTCATCCTCAACAACTATTTCTTTTTCACAAGGATCTATATTAATCTTTAATTCAGGTTCCTTCCTATCCTTGGTCTCTAACAAATCAGACTTAGGAGGTATGTAGTTGTTATTGTAGGGTGGAGGTGTGGTATTGTACCCTATCCCTACTTTCATCTTGTCATGGATTTGAGCTTTAATGATGTTGTCCATGGTTTTAGAAGCACAGGTAAACTTTTCAACATCAAGTTTAACCTTTTTAAGCTCTTCTTTTAACTTCTCATTCTCCTCCCCAGACACTTTCAGCTTAATCTCATACTCATTCTTCTCCCACTTCCAATAGTTAGTATCATAGGAGTGTTGAAGTTCATTAGCTTGAAAAGCTCTAATTTGTTCCTCAAACCTTTCTACAATCCTAACATAATCTTTCACATCTTTCTCTAGCCTCTTAAGGTTATCACACATACCCTGATTGTGATCCCTATATCTTTTAACAGCATCAATGCAAGCTTGAGAACAGAGTTTAGATTGTACCTCAGTAGGAATATCAGATACTTCTGCCATAAGAGCTTGATTCTGACAGGCTTCCTCAGCTTGATCACTCCAATCAAATCCCATTCCTTGTTGAGAAACAAGGGCTTGAGAGGAGCTTCTGTTTTGGTTTCCATTTGGAGCCTGTTGATTTGATCCTCCACTTCTGCATTCTCTGGCAAAGTGTCCCATCTTGTGACACTTATAACACTCAACCTTGGACTTGTCAAAGCCTGCACCATCTTCTCTTCTCTGGGAAAAGTTGTTTCTCCCAGTCCTTTTGATGAATTTCTTCACCCTCATTGATAGCATAGCCATCTGCCATTTGATGTCCATCTCTTCCAGATCATCAGCATTAATCTGCTCTAAATCATCATTGATTAGAGAAGAGTGAACATGACTAGAAAAGAATGCTTCTAGTACAGAATCTGTAGTCTTTTCTTGATTAGTTCCACCAGCAGCATTAACAGAACCTGCAGTATTAACAGAATCAGGATTAGCAGCATTATCAGAGGATGAAGATAATAAAGCAGCATTATAAACAAATCCAGATGGCCTTTTCTTGGCTTCAACTTCAGCCTCAAATACTCTCAGATCATTGTAGAGGTCATCTAGCTCTTTGTCCTCCAATTGGTCATTCTGTCTAAATGAGACTGTGTACATGGTCCATTCTTCTCCCAATGATCTAAGGAACTTTCTATTGACATCATCAGCATCCATGTGTACACCCACAGTTGCTAATTCTCCAATTAACTTGTTAAATCTGTCAAAAGTTGGAGTCATAGACTCATTCTTTGCAGACATAAAGTTCTCATATTGTTGCCTGAGAATAGCCTTTTGATTTCTCTTTGTGCTCTTTGTGCCAGTAAATCTTTTCTCCAGAGCATTCCACAACATCTGTGCATCTGTGCAGTGTTGGAATTGATGTTGGTACTCATTAGGAATAGCCAAAAGCAGAGTGCTTAAGGCCTTCATCTCTGTTTGTCTGACTTTCTTTTCAGCATCTGTCTTGGGAGGAGGTCTCTTTCCATCTGCTCCAATCTTTCCTTCATTACATGGGCCATTTTCTATGATGTCCCATATTGCATAATCAGTAAGAAGAATGTACTGCTTGATTCTCAGTTTCCACATGTCAAATTCATTGGGTTTGAGCATGGGAACCTTTGAAACAAGAGTACTGTGAGTATCCATTGAATTGTCCATAGCTTCTAAGATACCAATGCTCTGATACCACTAGTCAGGATCGATTCTTAACAAGAATTAAACTTCTTAGAAACAGAATTTAGAGAATCTTGCGGAATAGAACTCTAAATTAATTAAAGAACAATCAATAGAATTCAACACACTGTATATATCAAACTGTATTACTCACAAGCTTTACACCAAACCTCAATCTTGTTGAACAGGCTCAACAAGACGACTTCTACTTCTCTAGAAATAGGGTTCTTACACCTTGAGGTTAATTCACTCTTGAATGAATATGAAATTCTATTTCACTCGTATATCTTCTGTATATCTAATAGCTATCTATCAATACTATATATACAAAAGTAATTACAAGATAACTATCAAAAGTAAATTGATCTTCTGAATCTTCGTTAAACATATCTTGATCAATTCCTTCTTTGTCTCCAAAAGTATCGCATCCCAAACTTATCAAGTCAGCAGTATTAACAATGATTTGGCTCAGCAGCATTAACGACCTTCAGCAGTATTAACCTTCACAGTCTTCAAGCAGTAGTAACTCAGCTCAGCAGCACTAACTATGTCTAGCAGTAGTAATTTGGTCTAGCAGTACTAACCGTGTCTAGCAGTAGGAACTTCGTCTAGCAGTAGTAACCTTGCCTAGCAGTAGTAACGAAGAACTGGCAGTAGTAACATTGTCTTGGCAGTACTAACCATACTTAGCATATCTTCAGTTCCCAACAAGAATGAACACCCTAGTTATGCAAAGTGATGCATCATAGGAAGTGGGAAATAACGTGTGCCTCAGAAAATAAAACCATACATTGGCCTCGGGTTTGAGACAATGTGTACGTAGAAAACGTGTATTTCCCTTAAATTCCCATTCAGACCCATTATGAGCAATAGTATTTAAAATATTTTCAAGGTCCTCATCGGATGCACAATCAATAGTCTTTGAAATTCAGAATACCTGGGTGGTTTAAGTCCCAAAACTTGATTTATGGTCGTAGCCGAAAAATCAATATTTTTTTGTCGGACTTTGATTTCTACGCCATTAGTAACTGCTAATTTAGTGTAAAAATCCCTAACCCAATCTAAATTAAACTTGGTATTCATTTCACATAATTTTTCCCAACCTAAATTTGTGATTGTGTACCCAAATTTTGGGTGTGAAAGAAATGCACTCACATGAAATGACTTTGGTGTGTGACATAATTTTGAACTAAAATTAGCATGCTGTAACAAAGCTTCATGACAACTAAATAGTTCAGATTTAGAAATAAGAGTATTAGGTGAGTTACCCACTTTAGATTTTCCTTTGTAAGTAGCAGTGGGTGGAGTAGACTGTTGTGGTTCTTCCAACTCTTCAATCCTCGATGTATTTTCATCACTTGCCTCTTGCAATCCATCGCCTTCTTCATCATTGAGTCTCCTCCTCTTTACTTCTTCAGTGTTCGCCACTGCCACAGCCTTAAAACGACACTTATACTGAATGGGTGTGGTTGGCGCACAATGGGTTTGGCTTGGTGGTGGAGTGGTCAGAGGTTGAGGGTTTGGAGGGGTTGAATTCGGGTATTGTCGATGATCGTGAGGTACTGAGGTAGATGAAGTGGGGGGATAAAGAGGGTTTGGTCTAGTAGTGCGAGCCGTTCGGAAAGCCGAATATGGGTTTGGAATAGCTTCTCCTCAAGAGTTGAGTATGATCATAGGAGGAATCGAGCTTGAACCGCCTGCATTAGGGTTTTGGTACGGCTGTCTCAACGGGGTAAATCCAGGTGGTGGTGACACGGGCCTTCGAAGGGTCAAAGGACTGTGGTCAAACCTGTGGAGGAAGTCTCTCGATGAGACGAAGGTTCGGTCGAAACTTTCAGTGATCAGACGGCGACTCTCCGGCGAGTCTTGGAAATACGAGTTGAGGTCCGGTGTAACCGTGGTTCTCGACATGGTGTTGAATGGTGGTGCTGCAAAACTGGTACGATTTTGGTTTGGTTGAGGTTGCATCGTTAGTGAATCAGCGATGGAAGCGAGAGTGAGCAACGATGAGGGTGGATTGTTTGCTCGAGAGTTATTAGGGAATGGACCGAAGTTCAAGTTTTGGTTCATTTGTATCGAATGGAAGCAAAACTCGAGTAAAGAGAAGCAGAAGATGAAAGGGTGATGTCGGTATGTTTTCGTGGGTATCGACATCACCACCGGTGATTGGTTTTATACTGGAGATTCAAAAGGCAACAACTACACAAATGGATTTTTTGAAGAAGAGAAATTGGCGGCTATTGATCCTTTGTCAGAATGAAAGTTGTAGCAGCCGGCGATGGTGATGGGTGAGCAGGTATGGGGAAGTAGAAGTGGTCAGAAGATGAGTGGTTATTTTGTTTGGTTAAGGTTGACATTGCATAGAAGAAATCAGATATTGTACTCTCATATCCAATTTAAACTGAATTAGATTTTAAAAAAAAAATCTTACTTCCGTTAATTGGATATAACCAAAAAGAAATCTGATTTTTGTTATCAAATGATTTAGGCCCAAGATAATGAATATGTTAATAAGAAAATTTATATGTTGTGGGCCGAATTTGAGAACACTCCATAAATTAGTTGGGCCAAAAATCTTTAGTCCAAACCAATTTCTCTGTTGGGCCGAAATATACATGAATTAGGCTTTTGATTGAATTGTTTAATTTGTCTTAATTGGACCCAAAATCAGTATTCTATTTGGACTATTTATAAAAGGGAAATTAATTAAAATGCCACAAGTTTGACCTCAAGTTACCAAAATGCCACAAATCTCTCCAGGTTTACCAAAATGCCACAAAAGCCCGCGATGGGCCCCGCGATCGCGGCCCCCAGGCCCACGTGGCAAACTGTTTCGGCCAAAAGCCCCGCGGAGCCCCCCAACTTTGCCCGTGTTGGCAAGTTCAGTCCCTGCCCGCGATGGCCCGCGATGGGCCAAATTTTACACTTTTGGTCCCTGAAAAATTACACTTTCAGCCCCTGTACTTGGACGAATCTTGCATGTTTTTACTGTTTTTTTACACAATTATTGTACTTTGAAGACAAATTTGTGGTTGAAATTCATTTGCATGTTTGAGATTTCATCCATAAATACCAGTAAGTGCAATTCACAATTCACACTTCCTCTTGCTTTCTTTCTTGATTTCTCTCTTGCTTTCTTTCTTTGAATTGTTTTCTCTCTTGATTTCTCTTCTCTCATTTCATCCACAAATGGCATCGTCATCAAACCCTAAGTCTACTCCTGAAAAAATGCCACCTAAAATCGAGGTCGCCATAGCAAAAAAGAAAAAAGATAGATGAACTAACAGAAGAGTGGAAAAAAATTATGGACAGGAAGGCAGTCCATTTGAGAAAGATCGAAGAGGAAGATAGGGAGATCAAAAGGATGAAAGGGGATATAAAAGCTAGGGAGTCTCGTGTTCGTCGAGAACAAGAAGCAATTCACCATATTCTGCAAGACTTCGCAATTATTCAAGCGAAGGTAAACGAAAAGCAAGCTTGGATTGATGAAACTAAATCAATTTTTAAGTAGGTGGTGGTTGTTTTAGTTGTTTTGTATTTTTTTTTCTTGTTTTGTATTTTTTTTACTGTGTTGTTGTTTGTATTTTTTTTTACTGTGTTGTTGTTTTGTATTTTTTTGTTGTTTTTTTACATCATGCAAGGTCAAGTCAGAGGTTACCTCATTCGGATAAACAAACATGGGGTTTTTTTTGTTAATGATGCTAGATTTCGGTAGTCGTACTCTATCCACGTGGGCCACTCCTCTTGTAGAATATATGACAACCCTCAACTCATTTGCTAAAGTGTGTCCGGGTTGTGGTACACAATGGCCATACGTGGTTGCAAAAGCAGAAGCCGTTGAAGAAGGGTCAGAAAGATTGAAGATGAAGAGCCTGTTGGATGGAATACAAACTAGCTGTGTTATCAATGTTCATTTAGAAGCATATGTATGTGTGTATATATATAATATGAATATATATATATCATTTACAAACTAGCTGTGTTATCAATGTTCATTTAGAAGCATATGTATGTGTATATATATAATATGAATATATATATCATTTACAAACTAGCTGTGTTATCAATGTTCATTTAGAAGCATATGTATGTGTATATATATAATATGAATATATATATCATTTACAAACTAGTTGTGTTATCAATGTTCATTTAGAAGCATATGTATGTGTGTATATATATAATATGAATATATATATATATCATTTACAAACTAGTTGTGTTATCAATGTTCATTTAGAAGCATATGTATGTGTATATATATAATATGAATATATATATCATTTACAAATCAGCGTTTAGATCAACAGTATCATATTGTTCCATATGGTTCAAGCTGTGACGGGCCCGGGGTGTGACTTACTGAGTGTCTCCTTGGCACGGTTGAAGGGGCAGGATTTGGACACTCTCCACGAGTGTGTCCTACGCATTGGCACCGAGTACATCTTCGTTGTATCGAACTTTCACCACGTGATGGACGTCGGTCGTTCTTTCTCGGTCTCCCGACTCTATTCTTATCGATTAAAGGTGGATAGCATGGCGGAAGCGGGTCGGGTGGATACACCCATGCTGCAGGGGGTCCAGCTGGGTTTATTACCTCCACGTAAGTTCTCCGGTAATATTCAGACGTGAAGAAACAAACAGCCAAGTCGCTGCAATCTCTACGACCCGTATGTCTTGCTGCAGCGATGGCATGGCCGCACGGTAACCCAGATTTATCCCATTCGCGACACGAACAAAGGTGGTCTTACATATTCACAATCGCGTGAAGATAGTCATCATGCACCTCGTACTTCCCATACCCGATTGTTCTTACCGGCCATGTCGCCGCACGACGCGCCCTGTACTGAACGATCTTCTCCGCCGTTGGTGTGAGTGCATTTTGCATCTCAGCTCCTTTTAGGCGTCGAATTTGGTACCACTCTTGTTGAAAGGCCCTAAAGTAGTCCATAAGATTAACAATCGGACATCTACGCGCAAAACGGGAGAGTGCATTCACGGACTCTGCACTATTCGAGGTCAGAATGTCATACCGTTGTCCAGGAAAATGGGCCGCGAACCACCTATCCGGTCCAGCATCGTCAAAGACTTTGGCTGCTTCGTCGGCACTATGTCGTAGCATATTCATGTACTTGTTAAACTCCCGATCCGTATATGCTCTGCATGCCACCCAGTAGACATTCTTGTTGGTCGTAATACGTTTGTCCTTGGATTTGGCGTTCATCTCCAAATGTCGACAGCATATGGCATGAGGGGCGTTTGGGTAGATGGCAGAGATTGCGGCACTTATAGAAGGAGCCCTGTCGGACATAAACACCAACCCTTGCGGGTCTCCGATAGCATGTCTCAACATGGACAGAAACCAAGTCCACTCGTCCCCGGTTTCGGACTTGCCTACGCCGAAAGCTACTGGAACGATGGAGTTATCCCCGTCCATGGCAACCGCCAGGAACATCATACCCAAGTAACGGCCCTTTAAATGGGTTGCGTCTATTATCAGGACACGACGTAGATTTGCCACAAATGTGCGGATCTGCACAAACATAGGTGGTTTTCCTTTGTAAATGTTATAGTTTATAATGTGTAAACATATGACGTGTTAAAATACGTACCGTGGGTCCAAGGGCCACGAAGCACATCTCAAACCGTCGATGTGAATCGGTCCGTAGCTGCGTGACAGTACCAGGGTTCTGCAGCTGCAAATTATATAAATATGCCGGGAGTCGTTTATACGACTCCTCGAACGTGCCTCTCACCATAAACAGTGCATGGCATCGTGCACGCCAAGCTTGGTGGTAATCAATCGTGACGCCGAACTGCTGGTGAACATCGTGGACGATGCCCTTTGGACGCAATGACCTACTAACATCAAGAATTTTTTTTTCAGTATCGCACCCAAAGTCTTTTTGCTGGCTTGTTTGTGGTGGGGATTCAGTTGCGTCCTCATACAAGTGTGTACGTCGTCCAACTTTCTAATAATGAACGCCCCTCCTTTGCCACCCGTTTCAATCGCGTACATCCTCCACTCACAGTTTTTTCTGGCACATTCAACTATGTATCTAGTTTTATCAGATTTCGACGTGCGCCTTTCGAAACCCTCTTCCAAGAACTTAAGTCCGACCTGACTTGCCAAGAGATCCTTCGACTCGAATATCTGACCTACATGTAACATTTCACTACGAATATAAGGTGTAGGTTCGTAGGTTTGTGTCTGGGTATGGGAGTCTGGAAGAATAGGGGGCATATCAAAAAAGTCATCTATCTGACTACATGATTTTCTACTAGGGGCCTGATCATCACTATCGGTGTCTGATCTGTCTATTTCAGAATTACCCGTTCTGAAAACGTGGGTTTCGTCATCAGCAACTCCAGCAGTACGCCCTTCATGTGGTTGTGGTTGTTGTTGTTGCATCTCCGGAACTGTTGGGGGGTTGGACGCCTAAAATTAAGAATCAGGCTGCTCTATTTGGAGGTTTTCGTCGTCACCGTCGTCGTCGTTTTCGTCGGATATGCCGGGATACACAAAAAGTAATGGAGGGCTTTCTGAATCGACTGCAAAGTGCAGAAAACCAGAGATATCCCCATCGTTGGATAAATCCACAAATGACCCATCACCATTTTTAAACACTAACTTGCAAACATCAGAAGGGTCGATTGCACATTTTTGCATGGCGTATGCAACAAACTTCTTATAAGAAAATTTTACTGGTAATTTTACACCATGCTTAGATTTATAAACAAAATTCCACTCATTGTTGTCTTCCACCCATTCACCATCGTAACAGAAAAATAGCTTAGCTTTTGCAACAGATGAACTCATTTTTTCAGTAGTATCTCAAACACAAAATATTGCAGAAAGAAATCAAGAAAGAAGTATGAAATCGGTGTGTGGATTATGGATTGCATTTTACATCTATTTATGAATGAAACAACCAACATTGATGACAACCAATCTCTCATTTCATCCACAAACTGGTATTCCAAAAACACTGATTTAACATTGATTCAAACATGCAAATGAATTTCAACCACAAATTGGTCTTCAAAGTACAATAATTGTGGAAAAAACAGTAAAAGCATGCAAGATTCGTCCAAGTACAGGGGCTGAAAGTGTAATTTTTCAGGGACCAAAAGTGTAAAAATTAGGGTTTGAGTCTTCAAAAATAATTTAGGGTTAACCCTGGGCCGACACGTGGCGGGTTAGCCCGCGATCGCGGGGGCACAACGCGGGCAGGGACCAAAACTGCCAACATGGGCATTCTTGAGGGGGGAAAGCTGGGCCGCGGGCATTCTTGAGGGACCAACGCGGGCTATTTGGGCGAAGTTTGGTGACACGTGGGCCTGGGGCCCGCGATCGCGGGGGCCACCGCGGGTTTTTGTGGCATTTCGGTAAGATGGGTGAGTTTTGTGGCATTTCGGTAACATTGGGTCAAACTTGTGGCATTTTAATTAATTTCCCTTTCTAAAATCAACTTTTTAATTCCTTAAACCAAAAATTTCACTGCAAACTCCTTTATATTTTTGTAAAAATTTGGCCAAGGGCCGAAAATTTTTATTTGTCCTCACAATAGCACACTCGCCACAACTTTCTTTCAAAACCTCTCTCCCAAAACTTTTTATCCTAAAAGCAAATATTTTTAGTTTTCTTTTCTTGTAAAAAAAATACAACAAGGAAATGTTTTGTTTTTCTTTTATAACATAAAACAAGGAAATATCTATTTTTTTCTCTTTTCTTTTATAAAATAACATAAAGACATATTTTCTTCTCTTTTCTTCAAATAAATATTTACACCTTCTTGGATTTAATTCAAAATCCAAGACCTTGCCATAGTCATCATTCTAGGAAATGAACAACCTCAAGGGGTTGTTGTATCAGTGCAGAGGGTTCGATAAAAGGTTTTACCCTTTGTCCGTTTACCTTGAAAGTGGTCCCCTTTTCTGGATCAATCAGTTCAATAACACCGTAGGGGTAAACTTTTGCAATCTGATATGGTCCCATCCACCTAGAATTTAACTTACCTAGAAATAACATGAGTCTAGAATTAAACAATAAAACTTGTTGTCCTTCAAAGAACTCTTTTGGAACAATTTTCTTGTCATGCCATTTTTTTGTGTTTTCTTTGTAGAGTTTGGCATTTTCATAGGAAAGATTCCTATGCTCCTCTAGTTCGCACAGTTGTAAAGTCCTTTTTCTCCCAGCTTCATCTAGACTCATGTTAAGTTCCTTAATGGCCCAATAGGCCTTGTGCTCTAATTCAAAACCAACTTATAAGGGGACATACCAATAGGGGTTTTGTAAGCAGTCCTGTAGGCCCACAAGGCATCATCCAATTTGGAGGCCCAATCTTTTCTGTGTGACTTGAATACCTTAGCTAAGATTCCTTTAATTTCCCTGTTGGACAATTCAGCCAAACCATTGGTTTGAGAGTGATATGCAGTGGCCACCCTGTGCTGAATATTGTATTTTTCTAGGACTTCCTCTAATAAGTTGTTTATGAAATGAGTGCCTTCATCACTAATTAAGGCACGATGTGTACCAAATCTAGTGAAGATGTGCTTTTGAATAAATTTGACAACTGTCTTAGCATCATTAGAATGGCAGGCCATAGCCTCCACCCATTTAGACACATAATCAATAGCTACCAAGATGTAGGCACATTTGTTGGACAGTGGAAAAGGTCCCATGAAGTCAATGCCCCAGACATCAAATAATTCTACTTCTAAGATTTCAATCAGGGCATTTCATTCTTCTAAGAAATGTTTCCACTTCTCTGACACTCATTGCAACTTTTTGCAAAATTGTAAGCATTGGTGTTCAAGGTAGGCCAGTAAAATCCTGATTGCATGACTTTTGCAGCTGTCCTATGTCCACTAAAATGACCACCACATGGTCCAGTGTGACAATGATGTAAGACAAATGTCACTTCTTCTTTTGGGATGCACCTTCTGATCACCTGATCTGCACAAACTTTAAACAAATATGGATCATCCCAGAGGAACTTCTTGGAGTCAAAAATGTGTTTCTTTCTTTGATGTTTATTAAGTTCCTTGGGAATGATCCCACAAGCCAAATAATTAACAATATCTACAAACTAAGGTAATGCAACATGTTGTACATTTAAAATTCTTTCATCTGAAAAAACCTCACAGATATCACTAATGTGTTTCTTTGTGTTTTGTTTTCCCAGTCTTGACAAGTGGTCAGACACTTGATTATTTATACCTTTCCTATCAACAAACTCTTGTAACAACAAAACCCATCTGATTAGCCTAGGTTTTGCATCTTTTTTGGAAATAAGATACTTGATGGCAGCATGATCGGTGTGCACAATTACTTTGGCACCCATCAAGTATGATATGATTTTTTCAAAAGCAAAAACCACATCTAATAGTTCTTTTTAAGTGGTGGTGTAATTGATTTGAGTTTCATTAAGGGTTTTACTAGCATAGTAAATGGAATGAAAAACTTTATTCTTTCTTTGGCCTAGAACAACTCCTACAGCCCAGTCGCTAGCATCACTCATAATTTCAAAAGGTAAGGACCAATCAGGTGCCACTATTACAGGAGCGGTGACCAATGCCTCTTTCAGGATTTCAAAAGCTTTTTTACAATCTTCATCAAAGTTGAAAGCATGGTCATGCTTTAGTAGTGAACACAACGGTTTGGATATTTTGGAAAAATCTTTTATAAACCTCCAGTAAAAACTTGCATGTCCTAAGAAACTTCTGATACCTTTCACAGTGGTTGGTTTAGGCAAACTTGCAATTACTTCCAACTTTGCCTTATCAACCTCAATACCTCTATTGGAAATGAGATGCCCTAATACAATGCCATTTTTAACCATAAAGTGACATTTTTCCCAGTTTAAAACCAAATCTGTCTCTTCACATCTTTAAAAAAAAATTCAAGGTTTTCTAAACACAGATCATATGATGTACCATAAACAGAAAAGTCATCCATGAAGACTTCCATGGATTGTTCAAGCATGTCTGAAAAAATAGACATCATACATCTTTGGAAAGTAGCAGGAGCATTACAAAGTCCAAAAGGCATTCTTCTAAAAGTAAAAGTGCCATAAGGGCAAGTAAAAGTGGTTTTCTCTTGGTCTTCTGGTGCAATGGAAATTTGATTGTAACCTGAGTAACCATCTAAGAAACAATAAAACACTTTTCCAGCTAGTCTGTCTAACATTTGGTTTATAAAGGGTAATGGAAAATGGTCTTTTTGGGTAGCTTGGTTAAGCTTCCGGTAGTCCATACATATCCTCCAACCTGACACTACTCTGGTAGGTATAATTTCATTTTTCTCATTTGTTACCACATTAACTCCACCCTTCTTGGGTACACATTGCACTGGACTGACACATGTACTACTGTCAATAGGATAGATTATACGAGCATCAAGCCATTTAAAAATCTCTTTTTCACAACCTCTTTCATCATTGGATTGAGTCTTCTTTGAGGCTCAATTGAGGTAAAATCTTTTTTTTTCTAAAATGATTTTATGTTGACAGATGGTAGGGCTTATACCCTTTAAATCAACAATGGTCCATCATATGGCTTTGGTGTGTTGTTTTAACATACTAACCAACTTTTCCTCTTGATCAGATTCTTAGGATGATGAAATAATAACTGGCAACTTCCCTGGTTCTCCTAAAAAGACATATTTTAAATGTGAGGGTAGTTGTTTTAATTCTAAGTCTGGAGCACTTTCTAAGGAAGGAACAAGAGTTTTCCGGTCCTTATTTTCTAAAACTTCAACATCAGAGGTGACCTGTATGTCTTCTAAGTCCTCAAACTCTGCTTTATCATCTTCGCTATCAGATTCTACAATTCCCATGACCTCCCCAAAACTTTGGTCTTGACACCAAGATTCAATCAAACCTAAGGTAGAACATTCTTCTCTCTCTTTAAGATACTTAAGGGAGTCTAACACATTAAAAGTTACCTATTGGTCTTGAACTCTCATGGTGAGTTCGCCCTTTTGGACATCTATCAGAGTTCTACCTGTAGCTAAGAAAGGTCTTCCTAAGATAATAGGAATGTCTTTGTCCGCTTCAAAGTCTAAGATAATAAAATCTGCAGGGAAAATAAACTTGTCAACCTGGACAAGGACATCTTCAATCTTACCCTTAGGCCAAGCTATGGACTTATCTGCTAATAAAAGTGAAACAGTTGTGGGTCTAGCTTCACCTATGCCTAAAGTGTTAAAAACAGATAAAGGCATGAGGTTTACACTAGCACCGAAGTCACATAGGGCTTGTCCTACTTCTTTTCCTCCTATGGAACATGGGATTGTAAAACTTCCAGGATCTTTCATCTCTGGAGGGGTTTTATTGGACAACATAGCACTACAACCTTCAGTCAGAGCTACAGTTTCATACTCATTCAACTTTTTCTTTTTGCTTAAAATGTCTTTCAAAAACTTTGCATATGTTGGCATTTGTTCAATACCTTCAACCAAAGGTATGTTAATATGCAACTGTTTAAAAACATCTAAAAACTTTTTGAAATGCAATTCTTCTTTTTCATTCTTCATCCTTTGGGGATAAGGAACATAGAGAGGAACTGTTGTAAGAGATGTAGTTTTTTGAAAAGTAGGTGTTGGTATTGTAGGCAAAGTTTTGTCTTTCTTATCATCACTAGGAACTTTGGGACTGTCACCAACTTGTGACACATCCCCAACAGGTTTGCCTTTGGTTTGATCTTTCTTGGGATCATCAGGGGTTAACAGTGGGATGGTTGGAATGGTAGTGGTGATACTGGGCCCAACAATGTTTTCTGGCCCAATAATTCCACTTGATTGAGCAAAGTTTAAAACTGTGTTTTTCTTTTCTGGCTCTGCTTTGTCTGACCTTTTAAAATCTTTTTGTATATTTTCTGGTAAATCCTTACCACTCCTCAAAGTTACAGCTTTTACATGCTCTTTTTCGATTCTCGGGGGTACATCAGTATCACTAGGCAGAGAACTGGGAGGGCGTTTCTTCATTTCCAAAGCTAATTGACCCATTTGGGTCTCCAGATTTTTAATTGATGCCTGAGTTTGGGACATAAACCCCTTCATCATTGCTTCCAAAGAAGTAGATGACTCCGCATGATGGTTTGACTTTTGATAAAAAAGCATGTTGATTATTTTGAGAATTTGTGTGCTGATTGTTTTGAGGTCTATGTTGAAATTGCTGGTTTTGACCTTGCAATTTAGGTGGTGTTGGATTTAAAGTTGGACTCTGCCATGAAAAATTTGGTTGGTTCCTCCACTCAGGATTGTAATTCTGAGAAAAGGGACCTCCCTTATTATTGTTGTTGTTATTATTATTATTATTATCATTATTATTATTATTACCAACATAATTGATGCGCTCAGGATTTCCAGGACAATGTTCAAAACTATGGCCATCACCACAATATGTGCACTGTATAGATTGGACAGTAGGAGGTGGCATCACGGGATTGACTGACACATCATTAAGGTTTCTAATCAAAGATGTCATGTCATTCAATTGTGTAGATATTAATGCATAAGCATCGGGATCTTGTACTCATGCTGTCTTTCTGGTTTGTATTGCACGTGGATCAGCCCACTGACCATTGTTGTTTGAAATCCTCTCAAGGATATCATATCCTTCATTATAGGTACAAGATGTGAAAGCTCCATTTGCAGTAGCGTCGAACATTTGTTTTGAAGTAATATTTAAACCACTGTAAAACGCCTCTAACTGAATGCAGTACGGAATGCCATGATGAGGGCATTTTCTCAAAAGCTCCTTGTACCTATCCCATGCGTCAGGAACTACCTCATCGTCCATTTGTTTAAAAGTACAAATTGCATTTTTGGACTTAGCATTCCTCGTGGGTGGAAAATATTTTTTAAAAAACTTCTCTGCCATTTGGGCCCATGTAATTATAGAATCTGGCTTCAAAGAGTTGTACCAAGATCTTTCACTGTCTCTTAATGAATATGGAAAAAGTTTTAATTTCAGTGCATCATCTTCTACACCAGGAAGCTTAAAAGAATTTGTAATTTCCATGAAAGACCGTAAATTAGAATGAGGATCCTCAGTTGCCAAACCAGCGTACTGGCCGTTAGTTTGTAACATATGGAACATTATTGGTTTTAATTCAAAATGGTGGGCTTGCAAAGTTGGTTTAAGAATTCCTCAATGTAACTGGGTTAAAACAAGAACTGCGTAAAACATAATACCACCATCCATAGAATTAGCCAACCGAAAAATGTTTTGTTCCTCATCATCAATATTATTTATTGGCGGGTTTTTTGGATTTTCTCTATTATTAGGTTTCCCATCAGGATTGATAAACGGCGGAACTTCGTCCTCAATGTCCGTCTTATACTCCTGTTCAAACATCTCGGGAGAATCTAAGACTCGATTAGCTCTTTGAATTCTTCTTCGTTGTCTAAGCGTTCGTTCAATGTCGAGATCAAATTGGAATAATTCACCGTGAGGCAATCTTGGCATACACTGTGCGTCCTAGTTTGATCAGGTAACAACGAATCAATAAGAAATAACGAGAACAATCGATGATTTCAACTTGTCATCCCTCTCGTATTCATTCAATGTATCGTTCAGAGAATATTACAATCAAAGTAACGGAACGATTTCTAAAACAATAATCTCTCTAATGAATCTCTAGGAATGCTAATGAATCGCTAACCTAATTCTACGGTTAAGACTAACCTTATATACTTAGGCCTTCAGACAAACAAGGCCTAAGCCCATTAAGCAATTAAGCCCAAATAACACAATTAAGGGCTTTTACAATTAATTAATTAATCTAATTAAGTCTATATAATTATTTATATATCTTTCTAATATGTAGGACATTTATGGTCCTAACAATCTCCCCCTAAAGATATATAAATAAAAATCGGTCTTGAACTCTTCAAGTCTTGATCTTCTCTTCCTTTGAATCTTTGGAACTCTATGGTGTAGCATGTCTTCATGTCTTTCAACGCGCCCCCTTGAATAAAGCTCTTGAATTTGATTTCAGCTTTAAAAGAACTTGTAGAACTAACATGCTCGATGGAGGAAATAATTTGAAGCGAACACCACTTGATAAACGATGAGAAGAGTTGATCACTTGAATGCACTTTGAAACTCTTTGGATCTCGGAACAGATCAATCATTCGGGAAAAATCGGTCAACAGTTACTCCCCCTCGGCTTTTGCTAACTCCCCCTCGACTTGATATTTGGTGTCTTTGAATCTGTACCCTTTCTCCCCCTCATGATCAGTAGGAGCATCCGGAGCATCATGCACGTTCGAAGACAATAGTGACGAGTAGCAAAAATTCCAGATCAAAACATTAAGTAACTAGAATGGGGTAAAAAAACTAACACAGAAACATGTTAGTAACTGTTATCACAACAATTTAAAAAATTGGGTGGCCTATGTCCAGAGTTGGCATCAGGGTATCTTTGATAGGACATCCAGTTATCACTGAAGTAAAATCTTAAAAAAATTACATCTCAAACTGTTCCGGCAATATCACAAAGATATGCAATGGGAATCACAAAGACTCGTGCATGGGTGAAAGAAAATAAATTCTATCTGTTTGGCTCAAAATATTGATTTAATTTGGGACTCAAGTTAAAATCAATTGACACATTGAACAGAATATGAAGTTTGGAGACCAGATCTGATGTCATCATGTTTCAATATCTAAGACCTCCGAGTGAGGAATAGATAGATTGTGTGCTAATTCTCCGTGAATATATGAAACAAGCATCTGTTGTGAGATACTTGAGTGGCTAGGTGGGGTGACACGAGTTATCGACATTGGGTCCATGTCTGTTTCAATATTCATCTCCAAATAATGAGAATGAATAGATTGTGTGGTTACCCGGATAACTGACTCGGTTTGGTAAGGACCAATAATTCTTTTAAGTCCTGTCACATCCTCACCATATTCTTTTCTCTCCAAACTCATCTATCAATCTAGA
The DNA here is from genome assembly GCA_033807775.1 of Saussurea involucrata. NCBI lineage: Eukaryota > Viridiplantae > Streptophyta > Magnoliopsida > Asterales > Asteraceae > Saussurea > Saussurea involucrata. The sequence goes on from CM066322.1 coordinate 168,479,646, forward strand.
CCCCTCACTGTAGTCTATAAGGGATGTGTTTCTTGGGTAGGTCCTTCCGGTTCTGGATTGACCATAGAAACAATGTAAGTCCTAACACTCACTTTCATGCAACGAGTAGAACAATTTAGTAAACAGTGAAATACGAGTCCTGAACTGATTTGTTCAGAAGTCATATCGTTTAAGAACGAGTCCTGATCTGAGATGATCAAAAGTCATAATTGAAATACCAGAATTGCAAAAAACAAGATCAAGCGCAAAACAGAATGACTCAGTAAGCACAGTATTTTCAAAAAAATGAGACAATGAGCAGAGAGTTTAATTGTGAGGAACAAGTCACAATTATTATATTAGATAAGAATTGAATAATAAATATGAAATGATGAACTATGAACACAAAGTGGAATTCAAAACGAGTGTATTTCCATCGAAAATCAACGAATATGAGACATGGAAATAACTAAATCAGGAAAAAGTGACACGTGGCAATCATGGAGATTAGAATTGGAAAATAACAAACACAAGTAAGTTATTAAGAATGAATTACCACGGTCTTTGAATTCACGTAGAAGTTCATTTACCTTTCATGAGATAGCACTCCCCCTCAAAATTGGCATAGCCTTCGAATGAAGTCATGTGAAAAGAATCTTCTAATTTAAATGCACATGACATTCCTGCAAAAAAAGATTAGTAGGATTTTGGTATCCATCTTTTGATGGATCCTTGTTGGTTAAATTCCCTATGAGGACCTGGGATACTATAAGTATCATACCAATAGTTAGCACGATCTTTATTCACAAACTCACTTGTTCCACAATAAGAACAACACAACTTCTGTGTAGATAAGTTGATCAGCTTATTAACAGAGTAAGCACGATTAGTTTTCACAAATGGTTTAGCGTGGAAAGCTTTGTTGTTCTTCTCACTCTTAACAGAGACAAGTGGCTTTGGAGCAGGAGCGGATCCTTTAACTCTCCAAACCATGTTTACTTTCTTGAAAAATTGATTAACTTTCTTATCAACACGAGAATTATAGAAAAGATTGGAAGGTCGAATCTGATCTTTTGAAAAATCATTTGATTTGACAAAATTCTTTGAAGAACGATTTGTAGGAATTGAACTTGAAGCATAAGAAGGTTGAACACCTTTGATCTTGCTCTCTTCAAGTTTCTTGACTTTAACGAATAAGGCATTTCGTTCTTCGAGAATTAATTTAAATTTCTTTTGTAAATCAGATTTAACCATTTGTTCCTTCAAAATCTCGGTTGCTAATCCAGATAATCTCTTTGTAAGTTTAGAAATCTCAGTCTGAAAAATCTTTCTTTCGATTGCAAAATCATCTTTCAAACTTTTTGCTCTAAAACCTTCAACTTTCTTCTTTTCAGACTCTTTGATTAGAACGTCTAATTCTTTCTCCAAATCAGTTATTTTTAAAGAAAGTTCTCCATTCCTTTTAGTAAAAGATTTGCGCTCAGTTTCAAACTTCTCTCTTTCTAAAATCAAAACTTTTTCAAAATCGGAGATCTGTTTGGAAAGTTTTAAACACATAAGCTCAAGACTCTTCTTCTCTTCAATAGATTTGGTTGAAAAGCCAGATTGCTTTTGAATAAGCAATTGTCTTTCTTTTGCAAAACTTTCTTTCTCCTTTTCAAAAACCTTTTCAAAAATAGTTAGTTTATTTTAAAGCTAAAGGTTTTCACAGTTCAGGAGTTTACCTTTCTCTTCTTCTTTAGCCAGCTTCTCAGAACTATTCCAGATTTGAGATTTCAGTTCCTTCAGTTCTTTGATGTATTTGTTGCATAAATCATCTGATCGTTTGATGTTCTTTTCATGTAGTCTTGCTTGCTCTTTCTCTTCATGTGCCTTCATGTCGTCTTGCGATGACAGTTCAGCAATCATCCTTTTCATTTCAGTATTCTCATATTCTAAGATTATTGCCTTTTCTTCAGATTTAGCAAGCTTCTCAGAATATTCAGATATTTGCAGTTTCTTTTCCTTCAGTTCTTTGAAGGACTTTATGCACGATTCATTTGCACGCTCGAAATCCTCTTTAGCGTATTTTATCGTGTCTTTACACTCTCGATGTATACAATATATCGACATTGTTACCTGAAAATATATATGATCGTTAATCGGTGTTACTTTGAAGAATAAAAAATGCGGAAGAAAATCAAAATTTTAAATTTGAGAAACAAATTTAAAAACTAAATTCGTTTCCAAAAATTAAATTTTATTATCGAATTCGAACGAACGAAATCAATCTTCGAGAATTAAATCTTCAAAAGAACAGACCAAGTTAGATCAAAAAGACGAAAAAATGAATTAAAATAATGATAAGCGTCGCGAATAATCTCAAGCGTCACAAAAAAATTTGCAAATCGATCGTTAAAAAAATCGCAACTTTCATTAAAAAATCTCAATCACATGACGTGCGGTAACTCGGGTACCGATCAAATCCATGCGAAGAATGACTAACCCGATGATTTAGCTCGATATATATATATATTGCTCAAAAATTTCACGGTCAAACGGGCTTACCGGTAAAATACTTACCGGACAATTATATTGTGACTTACCGGATGATAAGAAAATGGTGACTTACCGGATGATAAGGAAACTGAGACTTACCGGATGCGATGAGAACTTACCGGATGAAAGTTGATTACCAATCAAAAACTTACCGGATGAGAAAACTGGATGAAAGTTATTTTCCGGACAATTGATGTTTCCGGATACAAACTTACCGGGTGAAGGAATACTTACAGGGTAAAAGGGAACTTACCGGACGAAGGTTGGTTGACCGGATGAAAATTGAAATGAACTTACCGGATACTGAGAGCACTTACTGGGTGATGAGGTTTTCGAAAAAATAGCACTTACCGGATGAGGTTTCCGGATAAAGAGTTTTCGCACAAAGATACAACTTACCGGATGGAATTGTTTGTGACTTACCGGGTGAAAATCAAAACTCTTACTCAACCTTTAACAAAAATTATGCAACAGAGGTTAGTTATGTATGTATGCTATGATGATGTGAATGCTCATGCGATAGATGTAGTAGAAGATGGCAGTAGATTGCATGATGAATGGTGTTCAACTTATGTATTCATGTTTATGTATGGGAAAGTGAAATGCATGCATGTATATGAATGTAGATGGAAGCACAAAAACAAATTCAACAGAAAGAAAAAAATGGTCAACTATGTGGTGCTGTAAAACTTGTGGGTTATGTGGGAGTTCAGGGTATCCGGGAACTTGGGAAAAAGGGTTGTTACCGGGAAAAAAAATTCACTTACCGGGAAAATTGTATCCGGGACGTGGCATGCGGTAAGTAAAAAATTGTTATCCGGTAGCTTTGAGCTACCAGGTAAGTGTGGGTACCCGGTAACTTGGAGTTACCCGGTAACAAGTGAAGAAATTGGAACTTACCCAGTAACACGATGAAGGACCCGGTAACCACGGCTAGTTGAAAAAAATCGGATCAGGGTTCGATAGGGTTGCTTGATTTCACTCCTGTAGGGTTAGATTTTGACCAGAAACACAAAAACAAACATACCCAAATCGATTTCTAAGCAAAGTATATCCTATTTTTCAATAATCACCACAAAATTTTAGAACACCAAAAACTCAAGAATTGATTTTTTTATATTGAAAAATTAATACCTTTGAGAATCGATATAAACGCAGATAAACAGCAGATAAAAAACGAGTAAACGATCGAGATCTAACAAGCGACTTATTAAATCAACGAAAAAACTTTGCAAACCCGATTGATGAACGATTTTTCCCACAGAAAAACTTCAGTCTGTCGAAAATAATATGGGTGCCTTCTGGACCTCAAACGATCAATCCCACCGTTCAGAATGTAGAACAAAGTGTTGTGAAGCTACTGTTCAAAAATCGTGACGATCCGACGGTTCAATCTCCGGGAATAGGCAAAACGGCTCGCTGCGTTTTTCCAGAAAATTCAATACGAATTTCTTGCTTTCGTTCGATTTCTTTTCTTTCTTCAAATCACCGATTAGGCTCTGATACCAATTGTGAGTCCTAGTTTGATCAGGTAACAACGAATCAATAAGAAATAACGAGAACAATCGATGATTTCAACTTGTCATCCCTCTCGTATTCATTCAATGTATCGTTCAGAGAATATTACAATCAAGGTAACGGAACGATTTCTAAAACAATAATCTCTCTAATGAATCTCTAGGAATGCTAATGAATCGCTAACCTAATTCTACGGTTAAGACTAACCTTATATACTTAGGCCTTTAGACAAACAAGGCCTAAGTCCATTAAGCAATTAAGCCCAAATAACACAATTAAGGCTCTTACAATTAATTAATTAATCTAATTAAGTCTATATAATTATTTATATATCTTTCTAATATGTAGGACATTTATGGTCCTAACATACACTATTTTTTTGGTTTTTCAAATAGCTGGTAGAAAAACTTGCTTTTAAAAACTTTACTTGGATAAAAGAAAAACTTCTAGCGTGCTTCCTCGGCTACGGCGCCAAAAACTTGTTGACTGATTTGGGTGTACCTTTTAAAATACAACTTCTTTATAAATAAACCTTGACGCAAGTATACATATTGGCCTATTATCGTCTTTAAACAAGTAATAATGGTACAAAAGTACCGAATATCGATCCCACAGGGAAGCGTGGAAAAGTTTCTCTTTAAAAGTCCAGTTCGTAAAAGCGAGTTTCAGATGACGAATTCAAAAACAATATATTTGTTGGAGGTTTGTTAACAATTAACTAAAAATCAATTATAAAAAGAAGCACAGGGTATAAAATTCCGTTGGGATGAAATAAATAATTAGATAAAAAGATGAGACGACATTCCTCAGTTATCTCAAGAGTCCACTATTTTATGATACAATGTACCGGGTGTCAATTGGTCAATTATGATCCACCATAAAATATAACTTTGATATAAATAACTTTGGAAAATCATGTCATACGATACACCTATTTATTTTTTATTATAGGTCTCGGTCCCAACTTCACTTTATACCCCAAACTAGGACGTTTAGCCCATCATCGTTCGGTTTCTAATTATAAATGATGTATAAAATTGGAAAACAAATAATGGAGATGGACAATACACAAACAAACTACAATACTTATTAACGGAAGTACGTAACTTGTTGTGCAAGTAACCAACTCTCAAAAATTTAGTTATAGTTTAGAAAATGATTTAACAATAAAATCAGGAACTTAAAAAAATATTGAGGAGTTAACGACAGCTTGAGATTACTTGGGAAATCTTGTTTCAAATGTGGAAATTCCAAACGATACTTGTTGCGCAAGTAATCGGATTTCTTTGTATTAAAACTTCTACAACTCCAAGAATTATATTCAACCGTGAACCAATCTAGTTGGGGACCCGAAAGTATTAGTCGGACTTCCGGAGAATGATAATAATGGAATTGGATTAGGATTAATAGTAAAGAGATCAAAAAGCGTTTTATGAATTATAAAGAAAAACTTGACGAGCAAGTAACGAATTTCTTTATATCAACACCTCTTACAATTCTGTAAATTATATTCAACCGTGAACCAATCTAGTTGGGGACCCGAAAGTATTAACCGGACTTCCGGTGAATGATAGTAATGGAATTGGAATTGGGATTAATATACGAGAAACCGAAACTTACTTTTAAAACCGTGAGGATGCAGAAACGTAAAGGTAACAATGGTTAGTAATCGGACATAAAAACGATGTAGATAAGTAATAATAAAGTGATAAACGATAAGACGGAAATATAACGGATTTTGATAACTAAAACGTAACCAAACAAAGCCGAACCGAAAAGGTTCAAGCCGTGATCCAATGCTTCGGTTATGGAACCGATGGCTTGTTAGATCACTATGGAAATCTACACTACTTTGATCAATCAAGTAATTGAGAGATATCTTAAACTAGCTACCAAGCACCTCTTAATACACTAGCTAAAAACTTGGAGGAGAAGAAAGGATACATGGATCATATCCATGGGTCAAATGATCCATGGACCTTAGCAACCATGGGCCGAGAATGAGGTAAGCAAAAAGCCCAAAATGTGTTTGAATATAACAAGGTGGAACCGGCCCAAGGAGGTAATCGGCCCAGGCGGTCATAAACCGAGCCCAAAAATTGTTTATAATCCGATATCTATGTGCAACCGGCCCAAAATGAGAATCCATTTGTGAAGTCCAAATCCGCAGCCCGATCCATCTTTAACTGCTTTCCGACAAAATTGTATTCTTCGTGGCCTAAATGTTAAACCTGAAATGTGCACATAAATAATTTAGCTTTTTGTTGCAATTTTCTCATTTTTATAGAAAAACAGTAAACTTTATTTTATGCTCATAATTATAGAAAACATTACATAAATGACTTAATGGGGAACAAAAACTAGCTCAAAAATTGGAATTAAACGCCTAAAATAGGGTTAGTAAAATAACCCTATCAGTGTATATATATGTGGAGTTCTCATTTGATATCACTTTGATACCAATGTGATACCATTCCCATCTAATTCATCATCAAATCCAACCGATTCATTTTTTGAGGATTACAAGTGAATGTTATCGGAAACTTTTGAACTAAATGATAAATCTGGGGTTATGTGAATCTTTGATTCTTGAAGAAAATAAGATAACAGAGTCCACTCGATCTCGGGTTTTGAATTTTTAAGTATTTTGAAGAAATCGCCTTTTGTGGAGGAAACCCACATGAGTTTATGAGATAAGAAGCTTTGAATGATTTCTGAAATTTAGGAAATTTGACTGCATCTGGATTTGATGTTGTTGGTGATGAAGATGTTGTCTATGAATCGATATTGTTTTTAAGGCAAAATTCGTTAAGTTTCTGTTACGAAACTGAAATTTGTAAGTAGATATCGTAATTACTAACCTGTAGAATGAAAGGAGGACATATATGGAATTAAAGCATTTGAAACGAGTTTTGTCTCTAACTCGTCTTTCACTTGAGGAAGAACCCTAAAACTGAAGAGATTGACTTTCAAATATGCATTTGATGTTGTTGGTAACGAGTTTTCTGAAACGAGTTCATGCCTTCGATTGTCTCTCTCAAAGACTACTTGTCCTTGAATGTACCGGAACCAAAAGACTACTGAGAACGAGGTCGTGTTACACCAGCGAGATCTAGGTTACATCTCCGGTGCCACATCTCCGACGAGATTCAATCGAGAGACGAGTGATAAGAGAGATAGGATTAAATCCCTAAATGTTAGGTAACTGTAGGATTCTAATAATCAATTAAAATTTGATTTGTTATAAAAAAATCCAAATTATCAAATTACCAAATTATCCTTCTACTTTATTTTGAGAAATAGGATTAATTATATTAAATGAGTGATTCACATTGGATCTCACGGTTACCACAAACTAATTAGTTCCCATTTGATTAGGCATATATATATATATATGCAGGATTGGGGTCCGGTGAGAAATTGAGGTTAACGTGAGAAGCGTGAGAAATGGTTATCAATTCTTAGAAGGGAAATGGATGCACATTAGGATGGGATGCACCAAGATAAGATACACTGAGATGCATCAGATCAATTCCCTTTTAAGCTGCAATTCATGGGAGGACATTTGATTAAAAGTGATCAACGGTACAAAACCACTTCTTATGTTAACCTCAACTTCTCACACGATCTTTCGCCTATGTATGCATTTTGTGCATACATATGTAAGTATGTTTATGTCTTTATATATGTATGTATGTGTACATGGAAAGGTTTGAGATTAAAAGTAATCAAGGGTCGTGATCACTTTTTACCACCTTAAGTCATCATCTTCTTCTTATGTACACGATCATTTGTTTGTGTGTGTATATATATATATATGCATCATGTGTATGATACATATGTTATATATGTGCATTTATATGTGTATATGTGCTTGTATGTCTTATATTAATTTAGAAATAATTATTGATTGATCTTGCGTTAGGAATACAAGGAAATACACTTTTATATAAATTAGTATTTTTTGAATTCAATGTTATATTTGATGATATAAACAATATATTGAAAAACAAATCGTAGGTATAAGGGTTAATTTTTACATCTCGTTGAGGGCCTATAAAATATTAGGAACAGACTTGTTTATATGTATATGTGCATGTATGTGTGTTGGTTGCTAACCTTATATATGATAGAACTATGATATCACATGGATATATATATATATATATAGGGGTGGGTTCAAATAAAAACCAAATTTCAGTTGTAAACGTGAGGACAAACCACAGCCCTTGATTAAAAAATCGGAGATCAGATCAATGAATAAAAAACACGGTGGCAATTTTGTAAATAACTTGAAAACTATGTCCATGGCTTAGTGAATTTTTAGCGCGCTGGGGTAAAATTGGAATCAGCCCTCTTTTGTTGACTTTTTATTTTATTTTTTAATTAAAAAACTTTTACCCCCTTAAATTTTAAAATAAATTATCTCAAAAACTACTAACATTTTAATCAAACAAATTACATCAAAAAAACGAGAATTTCGTGCTCTTCGATATGACATCCATCATGATATAGTTTTTTTTCGATTTAACCGTTTTTTAAGTGAAATCGTGTATATATGTTATATTCAGACTGAATATAACACATATTCAGACTGAATATGTGTTATATTCAGACAGAATATAACACATATTCAGTCTGAATATAACACATATTCATACTGATGTATTTATATCAAAGAAAGGTAAGCATGAAAATGAGGTTTGAATAAACAAAAATGGTGTAATTATTCAAAAGGTCCTCCTAAACTACCCATCATCGAGGCTTCTGATCCATATACATTCTGTTGCTCATCATCCAGTATTCTCCTCCATTAAAAGGTGTACCCCATTGACAAACATCATACTTGCACAGTTAACATTTAATGGAACATAATAAACGAAATCAAATACGAGATCTTGGTTACTTGAATGATCATAATATATCACTTGCAGAGGGGCATGCTAAAATGAATCCCGTTTGAGTTTTAATTTATTCCTAAGTTCATAATCTTTTATATATATATATATATAGTGGTTTGTATAGTTTGTTAGAATTGTTTGGTTTACAATTGAAACGCACAATATATATATATATATATATATATATATATATATATATAGAGAGAGAGAGAGAGAGAGAGAGAGATGGAGGTTCAAAGAAAAACCTCAAAAAACGAAAAACTGAAGAACACATATAAATACATCAGTCTGAATATGTGTTATATTCAGTCTGAATATGTGTTATATTCAGTCTGAATATGTGTTATATTCAGACTGAATATGTGTTATATTCAGACTGAATATGTGTTATATTCAGTCTGAATATGTGTTATATTCAGACTGAATGAAGGTAGATATTGAAAACGAATAAATGTTTAAATTTTGTACCTTTATTCAGTCTGAATAACTCTATATATTCAGACTGAATAAAGGTAAATATTCAAAACTGAATAAATGTACCTTTATTCACTCTGAATATAACACATATACACGATTTCACGTAAAACGGTTAAAACGAGAGAAAAAAACTATATCATGATGGATGTCATATCGAAGAGCACGAAATTCTCGTTTTTTTGATGTAATTTGTTTGATTAAAATGTTAGTAATTTTTGAGATAATTTATTTTAAAATTTAAGGGGGTAAAAGTTTTTTAATTAAAAAAGAAAATAAAAAGTCAATAAAGGATGCGCTTATTCTAATTTGACGAAAATACCCCTAAAGCTGAATTTTAGGAATGACTTAAATATGGCTGCGATCAATGGACGAGATTTGTCCTCATGTTTACAATTGAATTTGAGTTTTCATTTGAACTTTCCTCTATATATATATATATATATATAGGGTTGGGTTCACGTGAGACCAATCTGTTTTCGTGAGACCGTGAGACCACAAAATACCATTAAAACTTCACAACGATTCATTGTGAAGGTAAGCAAAACAGCGAACCTTCACAGTAAAAACACTGTGAAGGTTTACCTTCACAATACCTTCACAGTCTTTTACTGTGAAGGTTTAGTGTTATTTTTTTGGTCTCACAGGTCTCACGGAAATGGCTTGGTCTCACATGATCTCAAGTCTATATATATATATATATGAGCGTTTGTATATATATTGTATGTATATGCATATGAATGTCCGAATATCATTACTAAAGCTAGCAAACTCGTCTTTCGTTCGTAACGTTTGTCATTTCATAACGTTTTTGGTCCCCTTTTTAACGATCGTTAACTTTTGCCGTTAAGTCCAGTTAAATCAAGGGTATTTTAGTCATTTTAAATGTAGGTCCTATGACTAAAAACCCATCATTTATGTGGGTGGTGGCATGAATTAACAAAAATAAGTTAAAGACTGATTAAAATACCCCTGACATAACTAGACTAAGCGAAAAAAAGTTAACGACTGTTAGGAGAAGGGACCAAAATCGTTATGAAATGACACTCATTTCTTAAAGGTTTTGGTCCCTCTTCCTAATAGCCAATAACTTTTTCCTTAAATTCAATTAGGTCAGAGGTATTTTAGTTATTTTAAATATAATTTTAAATTTAATAACTTATTTAATATAATATGAAATATTATTTAATAGTTTAATTACTAATAAATTAAAATTAAATATTATTTAATAAAACATTATTTTTTGGTAAAAAACAAAAATTCGTCGAAAATCACCGACGACATTAACTTGTAACATCATAGACAACCGTACCAGATATTGTCCACTTTCGCCCCCCACCCCACACATACGCACACACACAATTAATTTGAAACATGCACATGTGCATAGTGTAAGTATATATATATATATATATATATATATGTGATTCACAACAAAATCACATGTGATTCACAACAAAATCATATGTGATTAAAAAATGCAAAGCGCGCGGTTTGTCCCGCGGTTTGTACTGTGAATCACATGTGATTTTGTACATGGGCGGTGCTCCTCGCGTTTTCTTAAATTGTTACGCTCCTCGTTTGAACCCGCCTCTCTCTCTCTCTCTCTCTCTCTCTATATATATATATATATATATATATATATATATATATATATATATATATATATATAGGTCAGATTCAGGGGCAAACCTCAAAAAATGGAAAAGTAAAGGAACACTTTGGTAGCTCTTCATCTTGACGATATGCACTGTAACATCCTGAATTTTCAATAATAGTATTTTAATGAGAATTGGGATTTATTTGTATTTTGGTTAAAACCTTGAATTATATTGTAAGTTTATAATTCATTGGGGTTAAAATATAAGGGATTAAGGTTTGGTGTCAATTGTGGGAAAAAATGAAACTAGAAGGTGTAAATGGGTCATTTTGGAAAGTATGTATGATAACATAGCTGAAAAATCAGATATTTCCTCATTTTTGTAATCTGTGTCGGTTTAGAAGATAGAGAGAAAGAGAAAAGAGAAAAGAGAAAGAAAGCAAGGGTTTGTTCATCAATTGGTAAGGAAATCTGATTATGTTTTCTGATTAGCTTGTTGTGAATGAATGATGATGGACGAATCTGTGTATTGGGTTGATTTACAGAATCATAAACAACAGATTTGAAGAATCAGATTGTGCAAAGTGGTTAAAACTTCCTTAAGAGGTGAGTTCATTTGTTGTTTGCTTAAATCAGTGTTTTCATGTTAAATTGAACCTTGAAATAGCTGTATAAATTGGTTATGAACTGTATGGAATGGTCTGGAATGAGCTGAATAGAACAGATATGTATCTAGATCGAATTATAAGTTGCAGGTCGAAAGAATCCGGATAAAATGAAGTATCCGGAAACTGTGATGATGAATGTGTCCGGATGCATCAAGATACCGGGTAAGTTTGAATTGCTTTAGTTTTCCGAATGAATATAGTTACCGGATAGTATCCGGATTGAGCTAGTTTCCGGGTGTTGTCCGGATTAGATGATTGTCCGGAAAGTGTAGTTGTCCGGATTAAGCATGCATCCGGTAAAGTATTGTTATCCGGAAAGTCCATTTATCCGGATAAGTTTAAGTTGTCCGGAAACCCCGGTTGTCCGGACACTTTTGAGAAGTTAGAAAATTGCAAGTTCTGTTAATCATGGAAATGTATGATTTAGGAATTGAAACATAACTTGTATATCTTGGACATACGTACAACTGAATAGTAGTATGTTAGGCTTATAGACTGTGCTAGTTTGATACTAGGCAAGGGTGTAGTAAGTGTAATGGATCCATAGGCACTAATGGTTATGTACACGTGGAATAGATGAAGGTTAGTCATTATTCTGATGTGTGTGGTACTAATGGTTATGTACACGTGGAATAGATGAAGGTTAGTCATTATTCTGATGTGTGTGAGAAACCCTGGAATAAACGTAATTCCCGGTTTCTAAGGAAGAAGAGGGATTGACATACGTAATTGTGATCTCTACTTCCTTTCTTAAGAAATGGGCATGTGTATATTGCGATTTCTTAGGTGGGAGCATTAATCTAGAATCTGAGAAAGATTCGTAGTGCGGCTCTGGAATAGGATATGAATGAAAATGGGCATGTGTATATAGCGATTTCTGGAATAAGAGTATTAATCTAGAATCAGTGAAGATTTGTAATGTGGCTCTAAGTCATGATATGATGATGGAATGTGTGTTAGTCATATTCATGGGGTTGGATGAAAATCGTGTTAACGGAATAGAGTTACACGTATGGTAAGAAACAGGGTAATCATGTTTGATAACTTGTTTACATTGATTTTGCAAATGTTATTATGGAAACGAATGTTCTCACTAGGCGTTGGCCTAATCGTTTCAATATAATGTTTTGTTACCAGGTACTAGCTCGGGAAGGTAAAAAAAAGGGATGTGGGACGAGCATTTTGGAATAGCAGAAAAGTCAATTAACAGAAGGAGTTTTGAAGGATTGCTTAGATAACTTAGTTAATCTGATTATAGTGACATAATTAGATTAATAGGTTATTTGAAGGATTCTGTACTTGTAAATGCACTCCTAGTGGTTAATGCACTTGCTATATATATATATATATATATATATATATATATATATATATATATATATATATATATATATGAAAGTTGAAGTTTATATTATCATAACTTGTTGAAATTTAAGGTTCAAATTAGCCCGGATTTTGGGGCGTTACAATATATATATAAGGTCAGATTCAGGGGCAAACCTCAAAAAATGGAAAAGTAAAGGAACACTTTGGTAGCTCTTCATCTTGACAATATGCACTGGTCCATACAAGTAATTTGTAACATGCACATATACATAAAATACAAGTGCATAAAAACCAATTAAAAAAACTTAATTTATCAAGTGTGTATATATACATATACATATACATATACATATACATATACATATACATGTGTATATATATATGTTTCATTTTTTAAGCTTTTCTCGTGAATATCCACCTATCTATAAATATTTTAGAAAATGTTTAATTAAATGAACCAGGTTTTACTGTTGTTGTATACGTATTCATACTCATACATGGCCTAACGTGGCGATGTCTAATCCTTTGATGAAGATTCAAAGGAACTTAGGAACGCCGTGTTGAAAACTTTCGATTTACAAAAGTCTACAAACATATCTTTTATCATGCTTTCATTAATGATTCAAGCATAAATAAATAAATTATATCATTTCTTATATATATATATATATATATATATATATATATATATATATATATATATATATATAGGGTCAGGCTCAAGAGAAAATCCTAAATAACTAGAAAACCGAAAAACCACGAAAATACCGAAGAAAAAGTATATCAATATGGATGTCAAATTAACGAGAAAAATATAATCGTTTATTTGGTGTAATTTATTTCGTTCGAATTTTGTTTATTTTTCAAAAAAATTCGATTAAAAAATAGGGAGGTGAAGTTTTTAATTTAATTAATATTGTTGTAACCGTCCGACAAATCACATTCATCAGATCATCTAATCTAACGGTTGATAAAATGTTTTTTAGTTTCGATTTATTTGAGGTTTTCCCTTGAACCTCCTTTATCTTTCTCTCTCTCTATATATATATTGTTCTTTAACTAGGTAATCAAATTTGTTATGAATTTATGATTTAAATTTAATAAAACTGAAGATAAATATGCTTTAAAAAATAGAATAAAAAGTATAAAAAATTCTTTAAAAGAAAAAAATTTTGATTAAAAACTTGGGCGGTTAAATAAATTTATATTAAAAAATGTCATTTGAGAATTGAGATGGGCATTCCGTCAATAAATAACATCCATTAACCGTTTACCACTTTCTCTTGCGAGTGACTAGTTAGTAGTTACTATTTACTTAATTATTATTCTTGAGAAATCAAGTATTTTAGATTTCATATTATTATCAACAAAACTTGAATTTTAACAGCACACCTAATACTTAAGTGAACGTTATCTATACTATACTAGTGTGGGCATCTTGCATTTGCATGGTAGCGATCTTTGTAAAAAAATATTGAACAAATTAACATAAAACTTTGTTTTAGTATATATATATATATATAGATAGATAGATAGATGGATCGACACCTTAATCCCAACCACAATTAATAATTTGAGAAAAAATACTTCATTCTCAAAATGTCACATCAAATACTTTCGGTTATTTCATTTATATATACATATATATATATATATATATATATATATATATATATATATATATATATATATATATATATATATATATATTTATATAATGAAAATGAAAATGAAAATTTTAACTATTACATGAAATATTTTGTCATGTAAATTTAAAAAACAACTATTTAAACCAAAATTAGATCAAATTTTGGATCTACATTCGAGTTCTCATCTTCTCTTTATATAGTCTTTTTCTCTTCAAAACATTTCACTTTCTTATCAATGTAGGACAATCAAGATTTCATCACAATTCAGTATTTAACAAATACTTCATTTTCATTGTGCCAAGCACCAATGTGGGACAATCAAGTTTTTACTTAACAAATACTTCATAAGTATAAGTTGACATAAAGACATCTCATCCATTTTTCTTATACAACCTTACTTATTTCAATAATTCAACTCTTCATCAATGTGGGACAACTTAATTTCAACCGCAATCCATAATTTGAGAAATACTCCATTCATATATTGTCACATCAAATACCTTCGGTTGTTTTATTTATATATACAGATAAGTATATATAATTAAAATGAAATTTTTAACTATTAGATGAAGTATTTTGTCATGTAAATTAAAAAAATAACTATATAACCTAAAATTGGATCAAATTTTGGATCTACATTCAAGTTCTCATCTTCTCTTTGTATAGTCGTTTTCTTTTCAAACCCTTCCACTTTCTTACCAATGTGGGACAATCAAGATTTCACCACAATTAATTATTTAACAAATACTCCATTCTCATTGTGCCAAGTCATTCACCTTGGTTTTTATTTAATATATATATATATATATTGATTGATTATAAAGCATTTAAAAAACTCTTAAAAATAATCCATAAAGTCTTATGTACTGTTATTTAATGCTGATTACTTAAAAACAACTAACGAAGATTTATGTACCACTGTTAATGCTAATTACTTAATTAGTCCTTATCTCTAACTCCTTCCTCTTAGACCTTATCTCTAACTCCCTACAAATTCTCAAATGGTAAACCACCAAAAAAGCATCATTTTTTAATCCTCATTAGTTACCTAATTAATCTTTATCTCTTAACCCCTTTCAAATCCTCAAATCATGAACCCCTCAAAAAGTGTCATTCTTTGTACAAATTTATAAAAAAAAATTATAATTTTCTCAAAACTACAAAAAACCGTTTTATAAAATCGACAATAATAAAAAGTAAAACAAAACATTAAAATCAAGATATATCGCACTGCATTGCGCGAGTACCATTCTAGTTATAAAATATGAATAAAAAATGTCTACAATATGCAATTCAAACTTATGCAAACTTTGACCTTAAATTTGGTAAAAAGTCTAAAATAGTTATATTCCAACTTTTACAAATGTTTTTAATAGATCAATCAATTGTACATACATTAAAAAAATAATTGGAACTAGGCTTATATGTAATGTTAGGACACTAAATGTCCTAATTATAAGATAGTTTTGTAAATGGGTAATTAATAGTAATATGGGCTTGGGTTATATTATATGGGTTTGGGCTTAACTATGTAACAAGGGGTATATATAGATAAGTGTGTGGAATTAGGGTTAGTGTAGCCATTGCAATGTAGCCTCCAAGGTGTTTGTGTGTGTTCTAGAGAGAGATCCATTCTCTCTCTAGGTTGCTTTCATCTTCAATAAAACACCTTGTCTATTATCTATCTTCTTGTTGCCAATCTATCAATATATGAATCGTTGTCTTGTTTAAATGGGACTAACATGTAAGAAATCTTGTCTTATATGAGTCTTATGGAAAGTGGATCAACTAAATAAACACCAACCCTCGAGCATTAAATGAAATTTTTTAGAGTTTGGGCCTTGTTGTGCAAATGTTGATTGTGGACTCTCCTTGATACATATAATGGCCAAAAGATGGGCTGGCAGGGTCTCTTAAAGTATCTCCGACAAGTTTTCTACAATATTTTTAGAATAAATAATCAAAAGTTAAAATTTATAAAAAGAGTTACATTCATCCCCAACAACTTTTCTGTTTTAGAGATTTTAACACAAGTTATATTGATATAAAAGTGAATTGTGGATTTGGTCCGTGTGATTTTGTGTTTTCTTTGGTTCTCATTCTATGTTTATTATGAATATAGTCTATGTGGTATGTAATATATTGTGACTAAGGTCCCTGGACACTAACACTGTTAAGTTTGAAATGTTAAAGACCTCATGTGCCTTGCACACCATGGGTATAACTGTCAATTTACTTTTCCCCTTTCAGTTAACGTATACGTCTTTAAAACAAAGAATACTGGATTGTGGATTTGGTCCATATGCATCACTAAGCATCTTTAAAACCATCTATCATCTCTTTTAATTCTTTCATCCATTCTTCATAAAGTACAAAAATAACTAATTTGTTAAAGTGCAAAAAAATTAATTACTTGCATTTAAAAATAACAATTGTTTGAAACCAACATTACATTCCAAAAACGACAACCTATCAAAATAGCAATTGTTTGATATCAATATTACATCCCAAAAATGACACACATCAAAATAAATTGTTTGAAATCAACATTACATCTCCAAATAGACAACCCATCAAAATAACAATTTGTGTGGATAACATTCTTATTTTATTTATTTAAAAATAACAATCTTATTATATATATATATATATATATATATATATATATATATATATATATATATATATATATATATATATTGAAACGTCCAAAAATTAGGACAAATTTAAACCTTAAAATTTCACAAAGATAACCATAAATTCATCCAACTTTCATACATAAATGGAGAACTAGTAATGAGGTTTCACATACACAAAATTGAACTTATCAAAACAACCTGCTAATCTAATCCTAAACATTAAGATCATATTATACTAGTTGTTTAGACCATTCACCAAAACATCCTCGTATATGCTAACTTCTCCATTCATCACCAAAAGTTGAGTATCAGAAATCACTCGTCTCTCATCCTGCTATTACTTCCTCGAGCTCGTACCTGGTAAGAAATTTTAATTTGAAACAATTAGGCTTACGTCTAGTAAGAACATCCATTTTCAAATTAAAACTTTATAAGCTTTGGAAACCAATGTAAACAAAGCGTATAAACAAACCTGGTTTGCCATCATTCTTACCGTACATATAAACATCTTACGATGACGGGAACATACCCGATTCCATGAATATGACTAATACTCAGTAAGTCATATCATCACGTTCGAGAGCCTACTACGAATCATCACAGATTCTAGATCATTGCTCATGTCCAAGAAATTACAATTTACTTTATGCCTATTTCTTGGAGTGGAAGTAGAGATTACAATTTACTTTATGCCTATCTCTTACCTTTCCATAGAAATCAGGAATTACGATTAACACTCGCCTATTCCAAGATTTCACATGACACTATGAAATGAGAATTAAAATTTACTTTATGTCTATTCATCATTTCACATCAACGAGAATTACAAGTTACTTTATGCCTATCCCACGTTTCTTATCACAATACGAAATGGGAATTGCAATTTACTTTATGCCTATTCCTTATTTCTCATCACCATACGAAATGGAATTACAATTTACTTTATGCCTATTCCACGTTTCTTATCGATGCTAGTGCCTATGGATCAATTACACTTACTAGCATACGTGCATATTTACTCGAACGCACAAAACATTTCATATCATATTCTCAAAGCTAAGAATCCCAAATAATCTATCATACCCGTATTCTCAATTGTCCCTCTTCGGCGACTTAGCACGGAGGTTTTGCTAACCGGTTAGCGGATAGGGTCAAGGGGAAACGCCCTTACGGGGTCTGGGGGCAGGGCCTCTATAATTTTGTTAGAAAATCTCAACTCGATAACACATCCGAAAACTATATCCGGAAAAATACCTTATCCGGAACTATCCGGGAAACTCATCCGGAAAAGTATTCTGAACTTAAAGTCCGGAACCAACCAGTAAACTAGACCTGACAAACGTGTCGCGTTCAAAGTTAAATGGGTTGAGAATGCCTAACCCTAACCTGACTCGTTTAATAAACGGGTCAGGAAATCCCAACCCTAACCCGGGCCGCCTAACCCGTTTGACCCGTTTAACATTTATAAAACTAAAAGTTAAATATAAAAAATTCACAAAAAAATTACAAATCCAAAATTCATATAAAAGCATTAGAAATCTAAATTTTATAGTTCAAACTTATAAGTTATAACCAAATTCAAAAAATTAAAAATCCAAAGCATCAAAACTTAATATATATATATATATATATAAACGGGTTATTCGGGTCATTTTCGAGTTGAAATTTTTGACCCCGGCCTTACCCGTTTATTTTTCGTGTCGTGTCGTGTCAACCCGTTTACTTAAACGGGTTGAAATGTATTACCCAAACCCGCTTAATTTGTGTCGAGTTCGTGTCGAGTTAGCGTGTCGTGTCAGTTTTTGCCAGATCTACAGTAAACGGATCCGGTATTCTATCCGGACACCATCCGGAAATCTGGTACAATCCGGAACATTCCCGAATCCGGTACTGTCCGAAACTGGGACTCAAATTGAGACAGGAACTCAAATTGGGACCGGATCCCAAATTGAAATCGGATCCTAAATTGAAACCGGATCCTAACTCAAAACCGGATCCTCAATCAAAATCGGATCCCAATCAAAACCGGATCCCAATCGAAACCGGAACTCAACACCGGGACTCGATCTGCACATCAATTTTCAATACAATTTCTACGAACCAGTCGAGATATCTTCCTAAACCAGTAATCAAAGTTTACCAATACCTATTCTAAACTCAAATCGTTCATAAATTAGATGGTATCACTTCAAATTTAACAAAGAAATGAACTCACCTGGAAGCAGAAATCGAACACAGCCTGCAATTCAAATTGATTTCACCTTCAATCTTTCACCAACTAACCAATACCAAATCAAATCAGTTTAATCTGTATATTGATTTCTTAAAGATTGAATTTGAGAATCAAGATTCAACTCTTACCGTAGCCAATTTTCAAGATTTTGGGAACTTTCTCTCTTCTGCTTGATAAACCGACTTCAGGAACTCAAATTGAGATATTATCTCAATCACTAGCCGACTCATGCTATAAATACAAACACAACTATGAATAAATGACCTATTCAACCCTGAAGTTTGTATTTTACAATTAGTCCAACACTTTGACTAATTACTCTTTCGACCCCTTCATATTAAGCCCTTATAACATAACCCAAGCCCATATTACTATTAATACCCCTTTACAAAACTATCTTATAATTAGGACATTTTGTGTCCTAACAATCTCCCCCTATAGTTTTGTAAAGGAATCACCCATCTCGAAAGATCTTCAGTTCTTCTCCCCCTTGATTTCTTTAGAAAACCGTAGTGATGCAATTCTTCAAATGTATTCTACGCTCCCCCTTGAAATAAGCTCTTACTCTTTATATTTCAACCTTGACAAATCGGATTCAATGCCTCGACCGAGTGCACGAAAAACATCTTCATAAGTGTGAAAACTCTAGCTCGGACCGATAAGCTCACAAGAAAGATAACGAGCGAGTTGTTGCGTGACAATACCAAATGCAATCTCAGTCTATAACACCAAATCCGTCGATAAGCCGCGAGTTGAATAGGAATTCAACTTAAGAGCGTGATTCGGATTTGCTCGAAAGAGGAAACATAATGAAGCATACACTATAAGGTAGGGTTTAGATGTAAAGCCCATGTCCTGGTATGGTTCGTTAATTTAAAATATTCTTTTTCTCTTCTGCTCAGTTAATACAACTGTTTGTATTTAGTAATAAATACGTTTAACAGGAGTAGCACGGTTAGCCTGCGTTGTTAATTCTCAAGTTAATTGATTTAGGGACAAGAGGTTGGAGTTGGGGGGGCTATTCTTGGCTTTTGACAAAAGTGAGTATGGGTTCGGCCCATGCAAAAGGGGGACCGAAATCCCTATTTTTCCTTCTCGTTACCTTGCTTCGCACACAAATGAAATACTAAGCAAAACCCTAACATCTTCCTCTTCTTGTTTTGTTTATTGCTGCCGTGAAACCCCCCCCCCCCACCACCACAACCAGCGCCACTGCTGGTGTTGGCCGGAGAGAGAGAGAACAGCGCAAGAGAGAGAGGTAGAGAGAGAGAACAGCGCGAGAGAGAGTGGTAGAGAGAGGTCGCCGGAATTTGCTGCCGTTCGCCGCTGTTGTCGCCGGAGACCACCGCCACCACTGCCGTTCGTCGGAGATTTCGAGGGAGAGAGGAGCAGGTGCGGGTGTGTGGTGTTGTAGCAAGGTGTTGGGAAGTGATTTTGGATTGTGAAGCTTGAGTTACTGGTTGTAAGCTAGACGCGCTTATGAGGTGAGTTCTCTCACTATATTTAATATCAGTCGTTTTACATTACTGTAGCTCGTGTGTGGTAGCCTTAATTATTTGTGATGCGGGGCTAGATAGTGGGGTGGCTAGTTAGACCTTTGTTGACATGTATACGCGGGTGGCGTTGTCATGTATACGCGGGTGGCGTAGGGACTCGGGGGCCGGTGTTTGTATACGCGGGTGGCGTAGGAACTCGGTGGGGCCGAAGATTGTATACGCGGGTGGCGTAGAATCTCGGTGGGGCCCAAGATGTTATACGCGGGTGGCGTAGGGGTAGGTATGCATGTTTATGATTTGTTCGTAGACTTGTATGCTTGTTTATGTGCAACTATCTGTTATAGGGGTAGTGTGGAATAACTGTGTTATCTATGGTGGTTGAATTCACTAAGCTTCGTGCTTACCCTTTCCCAATAAATCATTGTTTCAGGTACGAGTGGCTCCAAGGCATGACGTGTACACACTGTCGCGCGTGAAGAGCTGATTATTTTATGATTTTAATTTTAAAACAATTATTCCGCTGTTTATTGTTCGTAATAATTTTATTTGGTGGTTTGCAAATGAAACGATTGAATTAAATGAGTTTTTATTAATGAAAGGTTACTTTAAAAATTTTAAATTCCTTGTAATTTTTGGGACGTTACAACTTGGTATCAGAGCACGGCTTGAGTGAATCAAACGCATTTCGGTGTGTTTGATCTCAAGTTTGCGGCTATAAAATTTTCTATAAAGTTTTTGGGAAATAAAAAGAAGGAAAAACCCGTTTGAGGAACGGTGATCGAGGGCGCAGTGTGTACAGTCAGCCGGAGCCAAGGGGGAAAGGTACATTTCTTAGTGTTGTATTGCTTTCTAGGCATAGGGTATGCATGCTAGATTACTTGTTGTTGACACTATGATGTATGTTGACTGCTTGCTAGTAGGAATCAATGCTAGTTATAGTAGGTTGTTAAGTGAAGGCCCTATAGGTTGTATGCGGTAAGAATCATGTAGCCTTAGAATATTTGATTTAGTTCTATTGCGCAGCTCTTGTTTGAGTCCAACCGTTCTAGGATAGAATTCTTGTATTCGAATGTCTATTTGATTCACGCTGCATGCGACTGGGTATTCGTGAGGCAACTCGTTATGGCTAATAGGGATTCCGTGGTAGCAAGGGTAGTGGGATGAGATGAAATTCCTAGTGAGCTGGGAAGAGTGTTTATATATGAGTATGTATGCTAGATTGCTTTCTAGAACATAGGAGTATGTGTGCTGGATTGCTTGGTGCTTATTACACTGTACTGCATGTTTGTTGTTTGCTAATAGGAGTTCATGCTAGCCCTGATAAGTTGTTAAGTGAATGCACTATAGGTTGTATGCGGTAGGAACCAAATAGCCTTAGAATGTCGGATTTAGTTCTATTGCGCAGCTCTTGTTTGAGTCCAACCGTTGTAGGATAGAATCTTATATTCGAATGTCTATCTGGTTTTACACTGTGTGCGACTGTGCATTCGCGAGGCGACTCGTCATGACTAGTGGGGATTTCGTCATAGAAAGGGTAGTGGGGTTGGGTGGAATTTCTAGGGAGCTAGGAAGAGTGTGTACATATGCCGGTGCGGGCATATGTGTGTAGTTATCGGCGAGAACCTACTTGGACCCGTCGGATGGAACTCGGAACGAGTGATGATAGGTGTGGAAGGTAGTAGTAGAGCTCCTACTATCGGAAACACAGGATCAATGCTCGAGTCGGGGAAAGTCACGAGGAATCCAAGGAGTTGAGCGTGAGCGTTGTTAGTGTGAATTATTATGTGCTAATAACTCGTTGTAATATCTACCCAGAATAGCCATCACAAGGAGGAACGACTATAGTAAACCTACTAGTACAGGTGTGTACTTATTTGCTTTAATGGGATGATCGTTGGGGTAGTGTCGAAGGTTATAATTTAGTAGTCGTTGGTAATGGTCGGTTGGGTATCTCGGGGTGAGACCCCGGTATTCATGTGTTATGACCTTGACTTTCCAGTAGGCACTAGGAGGATATAGTCTTGGGCACTTACCTGAGAGGTAGTTCCGATGTGCCGGGCCTTGAGACGTACCTGGGAGGCAGGCGTTAAGGCGTATCTTGTTACAGTGTAACTAGGTTCCCTATGGCGGGCGAGGAAGATAAGTAGACGGTGGAAGATTGGGTATTCCACACGTGTTGTTAGTGTAGACCGAATAGTGTCAGTTAAGGGAATGATGCCCTTTGTAATTAAGAGAATAATTGCGCAGTAACCTTTTTGAAGTAAGTAGTATATTTAGGTGTCGACTTTTGGGCTTGAGGCCAAACACCTTTAGTGTAATCGGGGAATTGTAGTCGATTTTAAGGTAATTGTGATGATGGTAGTAGTAACCCTGAGATGCTTGCTTGTGATGAATGGTTATGGTGGAATGACCTTCATGGGTGATTATAAGTTTACTGGTTTGATGATCTGTGTTAACTAAATTTTGGGAGTCTATGGAACTCATGGAAGTAATCGACAGTTAATGATAGGAATGATCAATTTCGAGTATCCTGTAGGGTACATTGGTGAACACTTTTAGAATGGTTAGAGCTTGAAATTTGAATCGAGATGTATGGAATATCTAAGGTTGGGAGAACAAACGAAGTCGTTTGACTAGGAATGATTCCAGTCGTTGGAGTGTTCTTCCGATCGTAATCCCAGTGTTCTTGAAGGAGTTTTGTTGGTAATAAAAGTATTCGAGAAATTTTTAGACGGTGTAAGAAATTTAGATTCCAGTTAGTGAAAGTCCAGTGGCAACACCGGAAGAGACTTAGGAACCAGAAGCCGAGATGCGGGAGAACTACCCGGAGCTGTTTGCAGGCGTAGACTTCGAGGGCGAAGTCTGATTCAAGCAGGGGAGAGTTGTAAAGCCCATGTCCTGGTATGGTTCGTTAATTTAAAATATTCTTTTTCTCTTCTGCTCAGTTAATACAACTGTTTGTATTTGGTAATAAATACGTTTAACGGGAGTAGCACGGTTAGCCTGCGTTGTTAATTCTCAAGTTAATTGATTTAGGGACAAGAGGTTGGAGTTGGGGGGGCTATTCTTGGCTTTTGACAAAAGTGAGTATGGGTTCGGCCCATGCAAAAGGGGGACCGAAATCCCTATTTCTCCTTCTCGTTACCTTGCTTCGCACACAAATGAAATACTAAGCAAAACCCTAACATCTTCCTCTTCTTGTTTTGTTTATTGCTGCCGTGAAACCCCCCCCCCCCCCACCACAACCAGCGCCACTGCTGGTGGTGGCCGGAGAGAGAGAGAACAGCGCGAGAGAGAGAGGTAGAGAGAGAGAACAGTGCGAGAGAGAGTGGTAGAGAGAGGTCGCCGGAATTTGCTGTCGTTCGCCGTTGTTGTCGCCGGAGACCACCGCCACCACTGCCGTTCGTCGGAGATTTCGAGGGAGAGAGGAGCAGGTGCGGGTGTGTGGTGTTGTAGCAAGGTGTTGGGAAGTGATTTTGGACTGTGAAGCTTGAGTTACTGGTTGTAAGCTAGACGCGCTTACGAGGTGAGTTCTCTCACTATATTTAATATCAGTCGTTTTACATTACTGTAGCTCGTGTGTGGTAGCCTTAATTATTTGTGATGTGGGGCTAGATAGTGGGGTGGCTAGTTAGACCTTTGTTGACATGTATACGCGGGTGGCGTTGTCATGTATACGCGGGTGGCGTAGGGACTCGGGGGCCGGTGTTTTTATACGCGGGTGGCGTAGGGACTCGGGGGTCGGTGTTTGTATACGCGGGTGGCGTAGGGACTCGGGGGCCGGTGTTTTTATACGCGGGTGGCGTAGGAACTCGGCGGGGCCGAAGATTGTATACGCGGGTGGCGTAGAATCTCGGTGGGGCCCAAGATGTTATACGCGGGTGGCGTAGGGGTAGGTATGCATGTTTATGATTTGTTCGTAGACTTGTATGCTTGTTTATGTGCAACTATCTGTTATAGGGGTAGTGTGGAATAACTGTGTTATCTATGGTGGTTGATTTCACTAAGCTTCGTGCTTACCCTTTCCCAATAAATCATTGTTTCAGGTACGAGTGGCTCCAAGGCGTGACGTGTACACACTGGCGCGCGTGAAGAGTTGATTATTTTATGATTTTAATTTTAAAACAATTATTCCGCTGTTTATTGTTCGTAATAATTTTATTTGGTGGTTTGCAAATGAAACGATTGAATTAAATGAGTTTTTATTAATGAAAGGTTACTTTAAAAATTTTAAATTCCTTGTAATTTTTGGGACGTTACATTAGAAGAACTCCATAAGTAACATTGTTCATCAACTGTAGAAAAATGCTCATCCCCAAAATATCAGAATACTGAATGATGAAAATCCGGAACTTCAATCTTCAAGAAATAGCTAAATGATTATAAGCACTCAAGAGTCTGAATCACAACCAAAGCACCAGAACAATGATTGCAAGCACTTACAATTCTGATTGATCAGGTCAGAAGAGTGATTAAGAGCACTCAACGGTCTAGCATCGTCAACAAAAACTCCAGAATAATGATTGCAAATGCTCAAACGTCTAATTCAATTCAACCAAAGACTGAATTCCAACACCCATCTTCTGAAAATCTTGGCAAACTAGAGCTCTATTAAGCATTGACAGTTGCTATATATGTATGTGTAACACCCCAAATTCCGGGCTAATTTGAACCTCAAAATTCCACCAGTTATGATAATATAAACTTCAAACTTATCTATATATAGCAAGTGAATTAACCATCAAGAGTATATTTACATTACAGGATCCTTCAAATAACCTATCAATCTAATCATATCATTATAATCAGATTAACTAAGTTATCTAAGCAATCCATCAAAATCTCCTCTTGTTAATTGACACCTCTGCTATTCCAAAAACGCTCGTCCCACAACCCTTTACCTTCCCGAGCTGGTACCTGGTAAGAAAACATCATATGAAACGATTAGGCCAACGCCTAGTGAGAACATTCGTTTCAATAATAACATTTGCAAAATCAATGTAAGCAAGTTATAACAAACATGATTACCCTTTCTCTTACCATACGTGTAACTCTATTCCGTTAGCACGATTTTACCCAATTCCATGAATATGCCTGACACACATTCCATCATCATATCATGTCTCAGAGCTACCCTACGAATCTGTACTGATTCTAGAGTAATGCTTCTATTCCGGAAATCGCAATGTACACATGCCCAGTTCCGTACACATCTATTCTAGAAACCGCAATATACACATGCCCATTTCTGTACACATCTAAGAAATAACAATATACACATGCCTATTTCTTAGAGAAGGAAATAGTGATTACAATATACACATGTCAATCTCTTCTTTTCCTTAGAAATCAGGAATTACGTTTATTCCATGATTTCTCACACACATCAGAATAATGATTAATCTTCATCTATTCTACGTGTACATAACCACTAGTGCCTATGGATCCATTACACTTTACTAACGCATATGCATATCAACATATTACAGCTCATATCATATTCTCAATTCTAAGAATACTAGATAACCTATCGTATCTTCATCCTCAAATGCCCCCCTTCGGCGACTTAGCACGGGGGTTCCGCTACCCGGTTAGCGGATGGGGTCAAGGGGCAACGCCCTTGCGGAGTCTGGGGGCAGCGCCCCTAGAAATTTTTTAGAAAAGTTAACCAGACAAAACATCCAAAACTGCATCTAGCCATCAGAACCTAGCCTTTTTCAGTTTCTTAAAAGTGTCCGGACAACATGGGTTTTCCGGACAACAGGGGTTTTCCGGACAGCTGAACTTTTTCGGATAACTATAACTTTCCGGGTAAACCATACTTTCCGGATACCTATTTAATCCGGACGACACCCAGAAACTAAAGAAATCCGGATACCATCCGGTAACTAATTTCATCCGGATTCTTGTAAAAATAAAACTTACCCGGATACTTCCTGCGTCCGGAAACATTCATCATCGGAGTTTTCCGGATACGACGATTCATCCGGAAAAGTCGGCTCTGCAGCCTAAATTTCAATCTATTTTCATGTTTGTTCGATTCAGCTTAATTCAAACCATACCATACAGTTCATAACCAATTTATACAGCTATTACAAGGTTTAATTTAACATGAAAACACTGATTTAAACAAGGAACAAATGAACTCACCTTATGCTTGTAAAAACCCACTTCCTGCACAAGCTGATTCCTTAAATCTGTTGTTTGTGATTCCAAAAACCTATTCCACAATCAAATTCGTTTTACAAACACATAACTACAACAAATTTTATCATTAACCATAGACAATTACTCACCAAAAATGAAGACAAGCCCTTGCTTTCTTTCCTTATCCCTTTTCTCTCTTTCTCTCTATTTCTTGACCGACCCAAACACATAAATCAGATAAAAATCTGATTTCAGCCACTTTATCCAAACACACTAACCAATTGTGACCAAACACACCTCCAAGTTTCAATTTTCCAACAATGACACTTAACTTTCATCTCTTGTATTTTAACCCTAATGAATTATAAAATTTCCCATATAACTCAAAGTTAACACAAAATACAAATACATCCCAATCCTCATTAAAATATAAAATAGAAAAATTCAGGATGTTACAGCCTAAATATGGAAATGATGTCACACATGCTTTATGCTAAACACCAAGAACAATGCCCCCCTCCTGAGACTAAGCACGGGGCGAGGATACCATCTTGATCTCCAGAAACAGTCGCAAATACACATTTTTAACCCTTTGTCGCAACACAAACCATGTCGCAACCCAAACCCTGTCGCAATTAACTGATGTCGCAAAAGGTGATATCACAACAAGAAAAAAAATCTTGCCGTATCGCAACTGAAGGTTGCGATATGGTACTGTTCAAAATGTTGTGGATTGCGATATGGAGCAAGTCACAAGTGACCCTTGCGATATGGCTCAAGTCGCAAGTGACCCTTGCGATATGATACTGTTCACCTTGCGATATTGATGAATCTATGACCATTGCGATATGGTTGAATGTTTGAATGCATGTTGGTTGCGATATAGATGAACATGAAGAACATTTGCAGTTGCGATATGGATGAAGATTCAAATAATCTTAAGTCTAATCCTAAAAAATGATCTGTTTGGGCTAAAAATTGGTACGCAAATGCGCGAGGGTATTCTGGACAACTTTAATGCTTCGAGTTTTGTCCAAAAACCAACAGAAAAGTGTTTTTCAATCCCAAAACAGTGTGTGCAACAAAAAATCCGAAAAAAATGACTGTTTCATACCAGATTGGGCTGTTGATGATGAATCGTTGCAGAATGATCGTATCGATGATTGATTCCTTCGATTTTGGCTCTGATACCACTTGTTAGTCCCATTTGAACAAACATTTTGTGTCCTAACATATAACATAATGGAAATTCAAAGTGTTACGTATATATATATATATATATATATATATATACTAGCTGTGTACCCGCGCGATGCAGCGCGGGTGAATCACAATTCTGAAACATTAATTTAGTATTCGATTCTGTTTCTCCATCTTTTTCGATTTTATTTCATGAGTTTACGTGGTCTATTTTCAAGTTAAATGACGCTCTACTCTTTGGAGCAGGACTTGAAACCCAAATCTGGACATAACACAATGAATGTAAGGTCTTGAAGCCCAAATCCTAGAATTACAAAATACACACCAGGTCAATTACGTATATTCCCAATTTTCCTTGCACACTCATTACGTAATATTGAGTTCGAGAAGAAAGATGGAACCTAAAAAGAATCAATCTTTTCTGCTTCTTGCCTGCCTGAGTTTATATATGTTGTTCAAGAAAAATGTTACCAGGTAAAAACCAAACTATAACCACAATGAATCTTACAAAAGACATACGCTTACACAAAAGGAATGGCCTGGTGCGGATTAGAAAAGATCAAACTTGAAGCGAAATTAAGGAACTGATGGAGAAATCATCAAACATAGTGTGTTGTTTAAGCTGCAAAATTAAAATTAAAATAAAAAACAATAATAAGCACATGTAACCTTAACAAAAATAAGCACATTTAACCTTAACAAAAAACAATACTTTTACACAAAGAATGGCACAAATGCAAAATTAGAAAATAACGAACCTGAATCAAAATCAAGGAATTGATGGACAATTTTACACTGTGAGAATGATGTCAAGGACCGAGTCTTACCCGGTTAGTGCTTATGCGAGAATTGATAGAGAGAGAGAGACCAACAAATTGATAGAGCCACCAACAGGAACACTTCTGAGGTTACTCCGTCGTTGAAGGAGAGAATGAAAGGTCTGCGTATGTGAAAATGAAAGAGAAATAAGATCTGAAAGTGAATATAAACAAATCAACACAAAAAATGTTCAAAATACGACAAGACAGAGATAGAGACGCTTACTCCGTTGTTGATGAAGCTTGAAAACTTCGATTTGTTGATGAAGGAAGAGGAGGGCAGATCTTGATCGTTACCGTCAGAGGCTGAAGATCTTGACCATGGAAACGAAGGAGGAGGATTCGAGATGATAAGTGTGAATGAAATCAGTGAAACATATTCGCATAAAGTGGAGAAGGAGAGAGTAGAAATTTTGAATTTTGAATTCTTTGGAGCTTGCGTGAAAACCTGAAGAAGCAGGTTGAAAAAGTAACCTGCAACACTGATAGAAGGGATGGTCATTTAAAAAGTATGACTTTTTTTTATTAAAAAACAAAAAAGGATGTCAGGCTTTCCTGGACGGTGGTGGTGTGAATAAATTGAGTGCATTGACAATGTGTACATCATGCATTATTGTAACATCCTAAATTTTCAATATTAATATTTTAATGAGAATTGGGATGTATTTGTATTTTGTGTAAACTTTGGAGTATTTGGAAGTTTTATATTTCAAATAGGGTTATAATACAAGATAATAAAGTTTGGTGTAACTTTTAGAAATAATGAAACTTGGAGGTGTAAATGGGTTATTTTGGAAAGTATGTATGTTAACTTAGCTGAAAAATCAGATATTCCTCATTTGTGTGTTTTGGGTCGGTCAAGAAATAGAGAGAAAGAAAGAAAAGAGAAAAAGAAGGAAAAACAAGGGTTTGTTCATCAAATTGGTAACGAATTGAACTCAACTTCTGATAATTCTTGTTGTGAATAAATGATATTAAACGAATCTGTGTATTGGGTTGATTTACAGAATCAATTACAACAGATTGAGGGAATCAGATTTGTTCAGAAAGTGGGTTTTGTAAACTTAAGGTGAGTTCATTTGTTCCTTGCTTAAATCAGTGTTTTCATGTTAAATTAAACCTTGAAATAGCTGTATAAATTGGTTATGAACTGTATGGTATGGTTTGGAATGAGCTGAATCGAACATACATGAAAATGGATCGAATTTTAGGCTGCAGAACCGAGTTTTCCGGATAAATCGTCATATCCGGATACCTCTGATGATGAATGTTTCCGAACGCAGAAAGTATCCGGGTAAGTTTTATTTTATTGTAAGAATCCGGATGAATATAGTATCCGGATGGTTTTAGTATCCGGATGTCGTCCGGATTAGAATAGTATCCGGTAAAGTATTGTTATCCGAAAAAGTCCTTTTATCCGGATAGTTAGAAGTATCCGGAAAACCCCTGTTGTCCGGACACTTTTGTGAAATTGGAAATGTTAGGTTTTAATGTTTGGAAGCAGATTCTAGATGAATTGTCTAGTTAAGTTTCTAAAAAATTTCTAGGGGCGCTGCCCCCAGACCCCGCAAGGGCGTTGCCCCTTGACCCCCGTGCTAAGTTGCCGAAGGGGGAGTATGGGAGGATGAGGATACGATAGGTTATCTAGTATTCTTAGATTTGAGAATATGATATGAGCTGTAATATGTTGTTATGCATATACGTTAGTAAAGTGTAATGGATCCATAGGCACTAGTGGTTATATACACGTAGAATAGATGAAGATTAATCATTATTCTGATGTGTGTGAGAAATCGTGGAATAAACGTAATTCCTGATTCCTAAGGAAAAGAAGAGATTGGCATGTGTATATTGTAATCACTATTTCCTTCTCTAAGAAATAGGCATGTGTATATTGTTATTTCTTAGATGTGTACAGAAATGGGCATGTGTATATTGCGGTTTCTGGAATAGATGGGTACGGAACTGGGCATGTGTATATTGCGATTTCCGGAATAGAAACATTACTCTAGAATCAGTACATATTCGTAGGGTAGCTCTGAAACATGATATGATGATGGAATGAGTGTCAGTCATATTCATGGGATTAAATGGAAGTCATGTTAACGGAATAAGAGTTACACGTTGGTAAGAAAAAGGGTAACCAGGTTTGTTATAACTTGCTTACATTGATTTTGCAAATGTTATTATGGAAACGAATGTTCTCACTAGGCGTTGGCTTAATCGTTTCATATGATGTTTTCTTACCAGGTACCAGCTCGGGAAAGTAAAGGGTTATGGGACGAGCGTTTTTGGAATTAGCAGAGGTGTCAATTAACCAGAAGAGATTTTGTTGGATTGCTTAGATAACTTAGTTAATCTGATTGTAGTGATGTGATTAGATTAATAGGTTATTTGAAGAATCCTGTATTGTAAATGTACTCTGGATGGTTAATTACCTTGCTATATATTTATAAGTTGAAGTTTCTTGTATCATAACTTGTGAAATTTGAGGTTCAAATTAGCCCTGATTTTAGGGTGTTACAATTATAACATGTAAATTCATAGTTTTTTTTGAATGTATGCATAAAATGATTGTACCATGTGCTTTGTGGGTAGTAATTAAGAGTTTTTCAACTTGTATGCATGAAATAGCAATACCTTACGCATAAAAAGTAGTAATTAAGACTTTAGGTGTATATGCTTATATATGTAGTGTATATATATATATATATATTTGTATGGATGAAATTATTGTTTTTATTTTTTTATAAGAAAAAAACAAAATAATTGAATACCATAAGGACCAAATCTACAATGAACATATTATAGGAACCAT
Source organism: Saussurea involucrata (assembly GCA_033807775.1). Classification (NCBI taxonomy): domain Eukaryota; kingdom Viridiplantae; phylum Streptophyta; class Magnoliopsida; order Asterales; family Asteraceae; genus Saussurea; species Saussurea involucrata. Next base: position 168,511,650 of record CM066322.1, read on the forward strand.
AGTAAAAAAAATATATATTCAAACACAGGAACCAAATCCACAAATCACACTTAAATAATTAAAAGGAAAAGGTAAATTAACAATTATACCCATAGTATGCAAAAATATGATGTCTTCAACCTTTCAAACTTAACGGTGTTAGTACGTGTTTAGGGACTTAGTCACAATATATTGCATACGATAGATATTATATCCATAATAAACATAGAATGAGGACCATAGTAAAAGAAAACACAAAACCATAGAGACCAATTCCACAATTCACTCTTAATAAAATATTCTCTAATTTATCTATCCAATACACTTTTATAGAAAAAAATAAATGTAAAATGATAAAGGTTCATTTTATTGGTGGGAATGAATAAATTAATCATTTCTCCCACCTGCGAACAAGACTTAGATAATTCTCTAAACCTGATTTTTTTTAAAGTTTTCTATATTATAGAAAACAAAATAGGAAAGTTGTTGGAGAGGTTCAGAAAATAAAAAATCATTTTTTCTATTTTAGCTATGTTGTTGGAGATGCTCTTAATCTAACATGATAAGTCATTGAAAGTATGGATACAGAAACAACGACTAATACGGGTATTCATGTTAGAGGTGTTTATAATCAATATTTGTTTTATGGTTTCTATGATATACGGAAGTGCACCCTTATACTTTAGCTGCTAGGCGATACGTAGTTTCTAATTATTCAGTATCTTCAGGAAGCTTGAGACTATTGTGTAGTATGATATTTGAACAATTTGTTACTATTTTTTTTAATTCCCCACCAACATCAAATATCACGATGTTCATTTTTAAAACCTCATATTAGTTACCATAAGGATTATATAATAATACCCTAATATAAAATAAAGTGATTCTAAATGAATCACACACTACTTGCTAAATATGCTTCCTCCTAAAATTTTAACTCTCACACATGAAAATTGTTTTCTGTTTTTTAATATTTCCCAAGGTATTTTCAACCCAAACACTAAAAATAGAACACTAAAAACATTAAAAATAGTGGAACCTTTAAACACTAAAACAACACCAACTTCAATCCAACACTAAAAACATCTTAAATAATAAAATAATACATATATATATATATATATATTTGTATGGATGAAATTATTGTTTTTATTTTTTATAAGAAAAAAACAAAATAATTGAATACCATAATGACCAAATCCACAATGAACATATTATAGGAACCATAGTAAAAAAATATATATTCAAACACAGAACCAAATCCACAAATCACACTTAAATAATTAAAAGGAAAAGGTAAATTAACAATTATACCCATAGTATGCAAGAATATGATGTCTTCAACCTTTCAAACTTAACGGTGTTAGTACGTGTTTAGGGACCTAGTCACAATATATTGCATACGATAGATATTATATCCATAATAAACATAGAATGAGGACCATAGTAAAAGAAAACACAAAATCATAGAGACCAATTCTACAATTCACTCTTAATAAAATATTCTCTAATTTATCTTTTCAATACACTTTATAGAAAAAATTTAATGTAAAATGATAAAGGTTCATTTCATTGGTGGGAATGAATAAATTAATCATTTCTCCCACCTACGAACAAGACTTAGATAATTCTCTAAACCTGATTTTTTTAAAGTTTTCTATATTATAGAAAACAAAATAGGAAAGCTGTTGGAGAGGTTCCGAAAATAAAAAATCATTTTTTCAATTTTAGCTATGTTGTTGGAGATACTCTTAATCTAACAGGATAAGTCATTGAAAGTATGGATACAAAAACAACGACTAATACGGGTATTCATGATAGAGGTGTTTATAATCAATATTTGTTTTATGGTTTCTATGATATACAGAAATGCACCCTTATACTTTAGCTGCTAGGCGATACGTAGTTTCTAATTATTCAGTATCTCCAGGAAGCTTGAGACTAAATATTCATTGTGTAGTATGATATTTGAACAATTTGTTACTATTTTTTTTAATTCCCCACCAACATCAAATATCACGATGTTCATTTTTAAAACCTCATATTAGTTACCATAAGGATTATATAATAATACCCTAATATAAAATAAAGTGATTCTAAATGAATCACACACTACTTGCTAAATATGCTTCCTCCTAAAATTTTAACTCTCACACATGAAAATTGTTTTCTGTTTTTTAATATTTCCCAAGGTATTTTCAACCCAAACACTAAAAATAGAACACTAAAAACATTAAAAATAGTGGAACCTTTAAACATTAAAACAACACCAACTTCAATCCAACACTAAAAACATCTTAAATAATAAAATAATACATATATATATATATTAATTATTATGATATTTTATTAAAACAAAATAAATATAATATACACTTGATTTTTACAATTAGTAAATAATTATCACTTGAATTGTAATATAATTTATCATCATTAAATTAAAATGACAATTTTTAATTAATAAATATTACGTTACAAAGTAAATTAAATTACGATAGTTCAATTCTAGAAAATAACCTACCTCCAAAAGCAAATTAAATTATTATTTAGCGTACTCGTCCTATAAATGTTCAATTAATGCATTCCGAAGTTCAATGTGAGCATTCTTATCCTTGATTTTTTTATGTCGAGCAATAAAGATGAAGGATGCTACTGAAAATATGTTTTAGCATTGACAAAGAGTAATGAAATTTAACAACAACAAAGAAAACCGAAATTCAACTCAAACATATTGAGGCTCAAAATGAAAGAATTCAGATCGATAAAGTGTTGGAAGAGAACAAATTTTTACTTACAAACAATTCTATCTCTGATCCTGAGTTTCGTAAGTACATTAAGTGTTAAAGATCAAGGCGAAGAATTTCAAAACTCCGCACAAAATTATAATCAATATTATGACTATCTTGGTGGAACCGGAAATGATTATCCAAGCTTTTAACTTGTGTCTTAGTTTATCTTTTCTGCTTTATATATCTATGTTATCGTATTCAGTGTTATGTTATTGTCTTGGCATAAAACTATAGCCGATATTATGTTTTTTTTTTTTCAAATTTGCTAAAGAAATTTCATATTGTTAAATGTTTTATGATTATTCATATTTTAGTTTTTACTAATTCTCATTTTTAATAAAACAAATTAATTATTTAAATCTATGTTATTGTATTCAGTCTTATGTTATTGTCTTGTCATAAAACTATAGCCAGTATTATGTTTTTTTTCTTAAATTTGCTAACGAAATTTCATACCGTTAAATGTTTTACAATTCTTTTTCAAAAATGTCCGGAATCCCGTAAACCATCATTTCCTTGCAGTGTCAGACTTTTTCTGATAAATAATGGGGAAATAACTTTTTACGTTCTAAACCGCAACTTATGGACAATCTTCCCAAAAATCCCTATTTTCGTTAGAAGAAGTTTGATTTTGTCAAAAATAGTCTGACACCACAAAAAAATACGTCTTATAGTACAAGACTTGCAGAATTCGAGACATTTAAAAAAAAATAGTTTTGCTAAATAAATTTTAAACACTTAACTCGATATTGGCTATTGAATTAAATTTCTTCTTCAAAAATTGACTAGCCTCACCACCAGTCATGCACCATCACATAGGAATACCATGACTAAAAGAAAAATATAGTCTTCTACAGTTCCGGCTCTCTTCCGCACCTTGGGCATAGCGTGTTATAAAAAATGTCCCTTCTTTGTCTTCATTTCTAAGAATTCAAAACTTGTCATTTATTATTCTTGTTTTTCTTAAACTTTTTAGCAAGCCGGGGGATTTTAACGAGAACAATTAATTTATTTTGTTTTTTGATAGTGTACGTAATTTGGTATGAATCTACTTGATTGAGTTGAATTGAGAAGTTACAAAATATATATATATTTTTTATAATAAAAATATTTAACTTCAGTTGAGATTTATTGGATTCATTTAATTTGGTTTGTTAAGTTATAGATAATGGCAGTAAAAAAAAGTATATGACTGAGTTTGGCAGACGTACAAAACAAGTTGTAGTTCATGTGACCAGGTCCAAATGAGTTGATGGGCATGGAAAAGGACACCAGTAGAGACTTGACCATCAACTTAACATTCTCTATCTATAAATACCACCCAACCACCAAACTTATTATTTTCATCCTCAAACATGCATCCATTCATCATGGGATTGGGCTTTACTCTTCTTCATATGGCCATCTTCTTTCTTTTCATATCAAACCCTTATTATGTATCTTCTGCCACCTTATTAAGGAATATTGATACAGATAAACAAGCCTTGATCTCCATCAAATCTCAAATAATTACCCAACCCTTAGATGCTTTAGCTAATTGGGATCAAAACTCCACCACCCCATGCAACTGGACGCGAGTCTTGTGTGGTGATCGTGGCCGTAGAGTCGTGGGTCTTGACCTCTCTAACCTTCACATAACTGGTCTAGTTAGCCCCCATATCGGGAACCTATCCTTTCTCGGATCGCTTCAACTCCAAGATAACCAATTTCATGGAAAACTTCCCGAAACCATCACCAATCTTTTTCGCTTGCGACTGATAAATATCAGCTCCAACAGCATCCAAGGCACCATCCCACCAAACATAAGTCGGTGCATGGAGCTCAGGGTTCTTGACTTCATGCTAAACCAAATTTCTGGTTCTATTCCTCAAGGCCTCACTCTCCTCCCTAATCTTCAAACTCTAAACTTGGCAAAAAACCATCTTTCTGGTTCTATTCCACCCTCCATTGCAAACCTTTCTTCACTCTCTACCTTGAACTTGGGCACCAATACACTTAGTGGCCCCATTCCCGGTGACTTGTCTCGTCTTTTGAACCTAAAGAATCTTGATCTCACCATCAACAACCTTACTGGGACAATTCCTCCATCCATTTATAATATGTCTTCACTCGAGTCTTTAGCAGTGGCTTCTAATGATTTGTGGGGAGATATACCTTACAACGTAGGGGATACCCTCCCAAATCTTCTAGTTTTCAACTTTTGCATCAATCGATTCACGGGCACTATTCCTGGTTCACTGCATAACCTCACAAACATACGAATCATTCGAATGGCACAAAACCGATTGCATGGGACTGTACCACCAGGATTAGGAAACCTCCCTGAGCTAGAAATGTATAATATTGGGTACAATAATATCGTTAGCTCACGGGGTGGGGGTCTTGGTTTCTTGAACTCTTTGGTAAACAGCACTAAGCTTGATTTCCTAGCAATTAATCGTAACCATTTTGATGGCGTCATTCCGGAGTCCATAGGCAATCTTTCCAAAAAACTCAGAATTTTGTTCATGGGTTCGAATCGGATATCCGGCAACATCCCACCATCCATTGGTCAACTGAAAGGCCTAGCTTTACTAAACATAAGCTACAACTCCATATCAGGTGAGATCCCACCAGAAATAGGCCAGTTGGAGAACTTGCAAGAGCTTGTTCTAGGGAAAAATAGATTGTCTTCAAATATCCCGAATTCATTGGGCAATCTTCGAAACTTAACTAAGATTGATCTGTCAAGCAATGAATTGGGAGGAAGCATACCCATCAGTTTTAGGAATTTTGGAAAGCTAATTTCCATGGATTTGTGCATGAATAAGCTCAGTGGGAGTATACCCAGAGAAGTTCTTGATCTCCCAAGTTTAACCATCATCCTTAATCTTTCTAGCAACTTGTTAACCGGCTCTTTGCCTCCAGAAATCGGGAGTCTTGAAAGAGTGGTGACAGTTGATCTTTCCAACAACCGTTTGTCGGGCAACATTCCAAACTCAATCCAGAACTGTAAGAGCTTGGAGCAGCTTCTCCTCTCAGAAAATTCTCTATCAGGCAATATTCCTAGCAGTTTGGGTGAATTAAAAGGTTTGGCGACTCTCGACCTCTCTTCGAATCTACTTTCGGGTTCAATCCCTCTTGAACTTCAAAACTTGAAAGCCCTCCAATTCTTGAACCTTTCTTTCAACAACTTGGAAGGAGAAGTTCCTAGTAATGGGGTTTTCTCAAATCTTACTAGACTTCATCTTGAGGGTAATCCAAAGTTATGCTATGATTCCAAATGCAAAAGCGGTGGCCATACCCACAAAGCAGTTGTGATCGTCTCAATCGCATTTATCGCTTCTGTATTGCCAATACTTGTATCAATCGGTTTCTTTTTCTACTTCCGGAGAAAGAAAGCTACCATCATAGACGCTCCTTATTCCTTCAAGGGCCAGCATTATATGGTAACATATGACCAACTACGTTCGGCAACTGGGAACTTCAACGAAGTAAACCTGCTCGGAACTGGGAGTTTTGGGTCTGTTTACAAAGGGTGTCTAAACCTTGAAGGACGAACCCATGAAATAGCTGTCAAGGCTTTAAATATGGAAACTACCGGCTCATTGCCTAGCTTCCTGGCCGAATGCACTGCGTTACGACATCTCAGGCACAGAAATCTCGTCAAGCTGATTACATCTTGCTCCAGTTTGGATCACAAGAATACGGAATTTCTTGCACTGGTGTATGAATACATGAAGAATGGGAGTTTGGAGAAATGGATAGGGAATGGGATGAGGCTGCCGGAAAGATTAAAGGTGGCGATTGATGTAGCGTGTGGGTTGACTTATCTGCACCATGAATGTGTGGTGGCTCCTGTGGTGCATTGTGATCTAAAGCCAAGTAATGTTCTGCTGGATGAAGATTTGACTGCAAAAATTGGAGATTTCGGGCTTGCCAGCATGTTGGTTGACAAAGATCAATCGATCAGCTCTACCCATGTTCTTAAAGGTTCCATGGGTTATATACCCCCAGGTCAGTTCACTAATCTCATCTTCTATATATAAAATATATGGTTGTACTCGCTACAAAAAGAATTCGGATTTATAGGACCGAATAAATGTCCATGAGTCGTAATAGAACGTTTAATTTATAGAGCTTACATTCTTTATCGTTTTGGGTGTCTAAGGCTTGAAAAGAACACTTTTACAATAAATGTTCTATTGATTTTTCATATAACATTACTTAATCAAGAATTGTCTTGTCTGCCAAAAGTGTCATATATGACCCTTCATTTTAAAAATGTATAAAAAACTTGTTAAAACCCTGAACGTGTTTGGTCCAATAAACGTAAATAATCCTATAAAACAATCTATTAAGAAACTTTGATATTTTTGACATCCTATAAACCCGATTGTGTTGCATTGTCTACCTGAATTATTATTGGTAATTTTAGTTGAAGATGACTTAATTGTATATTGATTAATTGCAGAGTATGGTATGGGAGCAAAACCATCTACGAAAGGAGATGTGTACAGTTACGGAATTATGGTGATGGAGATTTTTACTGGTAAGAGCCCGACACACGAGAGCTTTGTGGGCAATCTAAGCCTAAAGACATGGGTACAATCTGCTTTTCCGACTAACTTGGATCAAGTGTTGGATCCTGGTATGCTACAAGTACCAGAAGATGGTCAATCCATGAACATCAAGATACAACTTGATTGTCTCAAAAAGGTACTTGGGGTCGCGCTTTCTTGCACCAACGAATCTCCTAAAGAACGAATCACCATAATTGACGCACTTCGCAAACTCAAAAGTGTTCAAGATATGTTTCACAAGTCCAATATATATGCGACCATAAGTGAAACTTTTGAATTCCCTCATCAAAAGTTAAAACTATAGAATCTGCAAGATATCTTTTTAAATAATTAGGTAGATTTAATTACATGTTGGTATTTATCCATAAAGTGACATAACCTATTTATATCAGTATTATGGTTTTTTTTTCCTTGTGTTTTTAATAACATTGGAATAGGAAATTGTACTAGTACTATTATGTCTTTCAATTACCATGATGAAACTTTTTGGGATATTAGAGTTTTTATGGGAGACTTTAAATTCTTACTCAATAATGTTATACAAATGACATTCCTTCACAATCACTCAAGTTGATAACACCTTATCATCTATAATCTACGGATATATATCAAGTATGATTCATATATAATTGTCTACTTAAGGATGAGTGAATTGCCAAGATCTGATCCTCGAGGTCACTACAAAAAAACATGGCATCAACGATTGTGGAATCCATCGGTAGCCTGTTGGAAACATCAGTTATCCGTCGAAAAAAATAGGCCATTGAAAATAATCAACCCAATGGACTATCGAAAAAAATATACTATTAAATTAAATACAAACGTTTCTCAAAAAAAATAAAAAATTAAATACAAACTCATGCATGCATTATAGCCGCCTTATCAGGGACCGATTGAAAGACACTTAGGTTGCGTTTGTTTTTTAATAGGTCTGAAGTCTGAAATCTTATTTAACTTCTATTTTATAAGAGATGGTGCTGAAATCTAAATCATTAAGACTGTTTGTTTTTGTAAGATTTGAAGTCTGAAATCTAAATCTGAATTAATAAACCATTAAATATAAAATCTATTTCTTTTACATTTTATCTATTTATTAGAAAATATATGAAATAATTATATATTAAAATATTATTTTAGCAAGACATGACTCTTATTTGTCAGGTTTACTCGTATCGTTCATTTTCTCACTCTATCACCACTCTCTCTCTCTCTCTCTCACACACACACACACAACTTAAACAAACCACCACCGCCACCTCCACCACACCTCCACCAGCACCAGCACCGCCACCACCTCCACCGCCACCGCCACCGCCACCTCCACCACCTCCACCTCCACCACCTCCACCTCCACCTCCACCTCCACCACCACCTCCACCGCCATCGATCCATGGAAGATAGAAGTTAGAGCATGTTAAGAGGTTTTAAGAGATATATTTACCTCTTGTGAAATAGGAGGTTATGAGAGGTTTTAAGATCTTTTTTTCTTTTTAAAAACAAACAGTCTTAATGACCAAATGTCTAAACGAAACATAATTAAGAGGATTTCAGACTTTTTTTAAGAAAAACAAACAGGCCCTTACCAACTGATTTTTGAGGAACCGTTAAATATGGATGATCTAATTAATAGTGTTGGTTTTTTCTCGCATTTTATTGACGGTTTTGGACGAGAAAGTTGTAAAAAGAGGTCGGCTTCAATAAATATTTGCAAGAAGGGGTTCCTTTTAGAACCATTTGCAAAATGGGGTCTCTTGACCCATTTTGAAAAGAAAAAAAAAATGTGTCCTGCTTGATTTTCAAATTTTCAATTCCAACCCTTTTACTTGTAATATAATTTTTGTTACATTTTTTTAACTTTTAATTTATACTCTTATTATAATAATACAACTAAAATTAATTTATTACTTTTAACAAAATTATGTAATTAAAAAGGGAATTTAATTAAAATATCCAAAGTTTGAATTTGACTTATCAAAATACCCAAAATCTCGGACAGTTTACCAAAATACCCATTTTTTCCGCGGTGGGCCTGCGATCGCGGGCTAGGGCACACGTGGCACCCGTGTTTGGCCAAAGTGTCCCGCAGAGCCCCTAACTATGCCCGCGGTGACACTTTTGGTCCCTCCCCACGGAGGTTGCCCGCGTTGGCCTGAAGTGTCCAAAAAATTTACGGTTTTGGTCCTTTTTTGCAAAAAAAAATTACACTTTTGGCCATGTATTTGAACGAATCTTGCATGTTTTTATTGTTTTTTTCCACAATTATTATACTTTGAAGACCTATTTGTGGTTCAAATCACTGACATGTTTGAGATTTCATCCATAAATATCAGTAAAATGCAATTCATAATTCACACAATTCCATCCTTCTTTCTTGCTTTCTTTCACTTGCTTTCTTTCTTGCTTTCTTTCTTCAGTAAACAAATGGCATCGTCATCTAACCCATCGTCTACAACTGAAGGAATGCCACCTAGACTCTAAAAGGCGATACAGCAAAGGAAAAAGAGATAGACCAACTGACAGAAAAGTGGAACCAGATTATCGCCAGGAAGAATGCCCACTTGACAAAGATCGAAGTGGAAGAAAAGGAGATCAAAAGGATGAAAGGGGATATAAAAGATAGAGAGGCTCATATTCGTTGAGAAAAAGAAGAAATTCACCACTGTACGCAAGACTTCGCAATTCTTCAAGCGAAGATAAGCGACAAGCAAAGTTGGATTGATCAAACTAAAGAAATTTTTCAGTAGGTGTTGCTTTAGTACTTTTTTGTTTATGTGTTATTGTTTTGTAGTTTTCCAGTTCGACATTGTTGTTTCGTTCCTTTCCTGTTTGTGTGTTGTTGTTTAATTTGTCATGAATAAAGGTCTTTAATTTGTGTGAAAAGTAGTGTCTAAGTAGTCTGAAATTTGTCTAAAAAGTGATTCATATTAAAAATACAACTGATAGATGTTATACAAGATTATTTCATAACAAACACATACTAATAATTGAATATTTTTTGAGTCCAGTGATACCAACTTGTCAAAACCCCATTTCATATTCTTCTCGTGAAACCTTGTCCTATTGTCAAAACCCCATTTCTATATAACCATTACTATTCTCTCCATTTAGACTATTACCATTATGATCATCATCCCATGTTCTGTTTCAAGTAACTTTCAAAAGATAACTGGTCCAATCAAGGGAAATCAATGTTCAGATCAACGTACATAAATTATGTTTGATAAATTACAACGGGCCGATAAAGTAGATAAAATCATGTTATATATAAACAAGAGCACTAAACATATAATATTTATCGTCCCAATCAAGGGAAATCAACGTTCAGATCAACGGTATCATATGATGGCCCTGTGTGTTACTTACTTGGCTGACTGAACGTCTACTCGACACGGTTGAAGGGGCAGGATTCAGACACTCTCCACGAGTATGTCCTACTGCTTGGCACCGAGTACATTTTCGTTGTATTAAACCTTCACCATGTGATGGACGTCGGTTGTTCTTTCTCGGTCTCCCGGCTCTGTTCTTATCGTTTAACGATGGATAGCATGGCGGAAGGGGGTCGGGTGGATACACCCATGCTTCAGGGGGTCCAGCTGGATTTATTACCTCTGCGTATGTTCTCTGGTAAGTTTCGGACTTGAAGAAAGTTACAGCCAAGTCGCTGCAATCTCTACGACCCATATGTCTTGCCGCAGCGATGGCATGGCCGCACGGTAACCCAGATTTTTGCCATTTGCAGCACGAACAAACATGGTCGGTCATATGCTCAGTCGCGTGAACCTGGTTATCCAGAACCTCGTACCTCCCATACCCAATTTCTCTTACCCTCCATGTCGCCGCGTGACGCGCCCTGAAGAGAACTATCTCCTCCGTCGATGTGAGTCTACTTTGCAGCTCATCTCCTTTTCGGCGTCGAAGTTGGAACCAATCTTGTTGAAAGGTCCGAAAGTAGTCCATAAGATTAACAATCAGACATCTACGCGCAAAACGGGAGAGTGCATTCACCGACTCTGCACTATTGGAGGTCAGAATGTCATACCGTTGTGCAGGAAAATGGGTCGCGGACCACCTCTCTGGTCCAATATCGTCCATGACTTTGGCTTCTTTGTGTGCACTAACTCGTAGAACATTCATGTACCGGTCAAACTCACGATCCGTATATGCCCTGCATGCTGCCCAGTAGACATCCTTGTAGGTGGTAATACGTTTGTCCCGGGTTTTGGCGTTCATCTCCAAATGTCGACAACATAAGGCATGAGGGGCGTTTGGGTACATGGCAGAGATTGCGACGCTTATGGAAGGAGCCCTGTCGGACATAAACACCAACCCTTGCGGGTCTCCGATAGCTTGTCTCAACATGGACAGAAACCAAGTCCACTCGTCCCCAGTTTCGGACTTGCCTACTCCGAAAGCTACTGGAACAATGGAGTTATCCCCGTCCATGGCAACCTCCAGGAACATCATACCCAAGTAAGGGCCCTTTAAATGGGCAGCGTTTATTACCAGGACATGACGCAGATTTGCCAGAAATGTGCGGATCTGCAAAAACGTAGGTGGTTTACCTTTGTAAATGTTATAGTTTATAATATGTAAACATATGACGTGTTAAAATACGTACCGCGGGTCCAAGGGCCACGCAGCACATCTCAAACCTCCATGTGAATCGGTCCTTAGCTGGGTGACAGTACCTGGATTCTGCAACTGCAAATTATATAAATATGTTGGGAGTCGTTCATACGACTCCTCGAACGTGCCTCTCATCAATAGCAGTGCCCTGCATCGCGCACGCCAAGCTTAGTGGTAACCAATCGTGACGTAGAACTGCTGGTGTACATCGTCCATGATGTCCTTTGGACGCAATGACCTGCTAGCATCAAGCAATTTGCCTTTCAGTATCGCACCCAAAGTCCTTTTGGTGGCTTGTTTGTTGTGGGGATTCAGTTGCGTCCTCGAATAAGTGTGTACGTCGTGCAACTTTCTAAAAAGTAACACCCCTCCGTTCTCTCCCGCGGGAATCACGTACATCCTCCACTTACAGTTTTCTCTCGCACATTCAACTTCGTAACGGGTTTTGTAGGATCTCGGCGTGTGACTTTCGAAACCCTCTTCCATGAACTTAAGTCCGACCTGACTTGCCAAGTGATCCTTCGAATCAAATATCTGACCTACTTTTAACCTTAAACTGCGATTATAAGGTGTAGGTTCGTAGGTTTGTGTATGGGTATTCTGGTCTGGAATAATAGGGGGCATATCAAAATAGTCATTTAACTGACTAAGTGATTTATTAGTAGGGGTATATTCTTCGTGATCATCACTATTGGTATCTGATCTGTCTATATCAGCATTACCTGTTTTGAAAACATAGGTTTCGTCATCAGCAACTCTAGCACAACGTCCTTCTTGTGGTTGTTGTTGTTGCGTCTCCGGAACATAATCAGGAATACAGTCGTTAAGACCAGAGTCAGGCTGCTCCATTTGGAGGTCTTCGTCGTCACCATCGTCGTCACCATCGTCGTCACCATCGTCGTCACCTTCGTCGCACACCGATGAATCGACATACACAAAAAGTAATGGCGGTCTTTCTGATTCGACTGCAAACTGCAGAAAACCAGAGATATCCCCATCGTTGGATAACTCCACAATTGACCCATCACCATTTTAAACACTAACTTGCAAACAGAAAAATAACTTAGCTTTTGCAACAGATGAACTCATTTTTTCAGTAGTATCTCAAAAACAAAATACTAAATAAGGAAAGCAAGAAAGAAGTATGGAATGGGTGTGAATTATGTATTACATTTTACTATATTTATGGATGAAACAACCAACATTGATGAAACAACCAACATAAATTGCAACCACAAATTGGTATTCCAAGTACAATGATTCAACATTGATGAAACAAGCCAGTGAATTTGAACCACAAATTGGTCTTCAAAGTACAATAATTGTGGAAAAAACAGTAAAAACATGCAAGATTCGTTCAAATATGTACAAGGGCCAAAAGTGTAATTTTGTTTTTGCAAAAAAGGACCAAAACCGTAATTTTTTTGACCCACCGCGGGCAACCTCTGCGGGGAGGGACCAAAAGTGTCACCGCGGGCATAGTTGGGGGGGGGGGGGCTCCGCGGGACACTTTGGCCAAACACGGATGCCACGTGTGCCCTAGCCCGCGATCGCAGGGCCCACCGCGGAAAAAATGGGTATTTTGGTAAATTGTCCCGGATTTTGGGTATTTTGGTAAGTCAAAGTCAAACTTTGGGTATTTTAATTTAATTCCCAATTAAAAATGTCTCATAATTACTTTCTAAGCAATAATTAATTTGGACACAAATTAAACTTAAAATTACAATTAAAAACATAACTTTTACGAAAATGAAATGAAGCATGAATCTAAAAATACACATTATGAATACAAGACATATTAAAAAAGAAAGACACCATCTCACATTCGATTAAATTTTGGTTGAGAATTTGAATAATTTCTTCTATTATGGCCCGATTGATGGCAAAGTGCACATCTACGACGTTCATCAAGATGTTATACGTCCATCTCGTTAGGAATTCGATTTACACACCTCCGACCTTGACCACTAAAACGTTTTGAGCAATCTTCTTGTATCTTCTACCCGGATCCAACCAATAATCAACGCGAGGAAGTGGTGCATAACTAGATTGATATTGTTGTTTATATGTCATAGTGGTGTAAAAATTATTCATGACGGTAAAAGAGTTATCACCTATATGTCGACAAATGGCAAGAGCATGTGTACATGGAATTCTTTCCATTTGCCACTTACCACATGTACACATCTATTGAAAATGACGGACAATATGTGTATTTCCACCGCTTTCATTTATTTGCAACTTGGTAACAACTATGTAAACACCTCCAATGTAGTCAAACTCGAATAAAGTATAACTTTGTGCATGGGTGTCACATGTCACAAAGATACGCCACATACGTGATGGTAGAGGTGTACCTCAATGCATTGCAATGTTACTGTATTTTATAAAAAGTTGCACAATTCTATTGAAGGTAAGGTCAATACATGCCTTAATCGGTAGTTGTCTTGCCCCTCATAAAGCATTATTCATACTCTCAGATATATTTGTGGTTAAGCAATCCCATCAATGATTTTATCAAATAAAAGACACAATTGACTTTTATCAATTTGTTTTAAATATTGCCAAGCTTCATGATTGGTTGCTTTTATTTCTCTCTTATATCTGCCAATTTTTTTTTTGTGTGGTGTTGCCAATAGCCCAACAAAGGGTTCTAAGGCTCAAGTTCGAATACTTTTTCATAAGGTTACTTCTAATGTGTCGGAGACAGAAACGGTGATAAGCTAATGACTCTTTCCATTCTTTTGGACTTTTCATTGCATGGGTTATCGCTTTGTATCTATCTGAAATGACACATAATTGTTTACCTTGAACAACAAAATGCCTGAATTGGTTCAAAAACCAACACCAACTATGCGTAGTCTCCAAGTCAAAATCGCATAAGCAACCCATAATATATTATTGTCAGCATCCTTTGTAACTGCAACAAGTCGTTTCCCCATGTACGAAACCCATCAAATGAGCACCATCAACATAATTAATAGGTCGATAGATGAAACGCATCGATTGCAGGTCGAAATGCCCAAAAAATATATTCGAATGTCGCTACATGTCATGAGCTATTTGGATTATGAAACCATTTCACAACGGTTTTACGAGTTAAATCCTCCAAAGCTTTAGTGTACTTAGGCAAATTAGCAAAGTTACTCTCCCAACTTCCGTAAATAGTCTCTATGGCTTTTCTTCTACCATGTCATGCCTTCAGTAAGACACTTCAACATTGAAACTATTTTTAAAATCAACTTGTATATTTTTTACTAGACAAGCAACATCTTTTTCCGTTGAGTGAAGGACGTAAGAGGCAATAGTTGTTGAGTTCAAATCTCAGTTATTATTACCAATGCAAGATCCAAAACAAGTGTGTTTATCCAACAAACATGTAATTTGCCACATATGAGGATTTTTGTTTCTTAATTGCAAGAACATATCATTCACAACGTGGTATGTAGTTAAAAGAACTAGAACTTTCTCCTTAATTTCCTACAGTCTTGCACTTTGCAATCTATTTGATACTTTTACTTTGAAGAGTTTTAAACTCTCTATTTTGAGTGATCGACCAAAGAGTTATAGTCTTTTTAACCTATAACTTGATTTCAAACTACATTCCTGACCGAATCTGGTTTTCTAATTCCTTCCAAACATCGAAATGAATAACATCCTCAAAATCGGCTATGACGTCATCTCCAACATCATTCATAAAGTTCATAAGTCTGTGATTGTATGGTTCAGCCGAAATTTTCCTCATATCATCATAATCATCCCCAATATTACTCAATGATTCACTACTATTATCTTCACTATACCGTGAACCGGGTCCATCAGAATCATTCCCACACGACTATGATAAAACCGACATTTGTAGGTGGAGTAAAATTTCAGTTTCAACAAAAACTTGGCCCAATAATTTTCATCATTCTCGGCTAAATTATATATCATGTCTAAACTTGAATCACTTATAACTAGTGCAATATTAGACCTCCCACAAAATTGGTAACATAACAAATATTCAACTTATATGAAGTTTTCTCTACTCCAATGTGTGCATAAACCAAATCAATAATTTCATCATAGCACATTTTATGCCTAACAATAATTGAAGTAGTCAAAGTAGATTCATCACCCTTTATGTATCCATTCTCATATTCAAGTTTACCACGTCAATTTATGTTTATCATAAATATTTGGAATTGTAACTGCACAGTAAATCATAATATAAAATAATGCAAACTATTATGCAATACATAACACGTTAAATATATACAAGATATTATAACAAAACAAAAAATAAAAGTTGAAGTGTGTGAATAACATTTTATAGTGATTAAAATAATAACCTGTGAATTGAAGAGACGGAAAAGAAAAGACACGACAAATAAAAGATATGACACAAAAAATAAGATTACGTGCATAACTTGTTTACACTCAATGGTCATCCTTTTAGTGAAAAAATATTTAATTCTCTAAAAAGAGATGACAACTTTGTTTTTATCATAAATAAATAAATAAAAACTATGCTCATTGATATAGTTTGCCTAAGGTAAATTCGGAGGCTCAAATTACGGGGGATTTTGCCTATATATGGATGAGGTTAACATGGGCATTGGTTTAGGGTTTTGTGCATGTCTACTAGTACATAGGGGTGGGGGCATCGTAGGAGTATATAGATGGTGAGTTGGCTACTATTTTCGATCTCGATGGGTATCAAAGAGAAATCGAGAGAGGAAGAGAGAATCTAAGAGAAGAAGTAGCAGAGAACGAGAAAAGAAAATAGGTCAGTGTTCGAAGTCAAGAGTCGATATTTCACCGACGTTGAGGTAAGAATTTATATGGTCTTCAATTTAATGTTATGTGAGTGATTGTGATTAATATACATGTTTATCGAGTCGATTAATCGATTGAATAATGGATTTAGGTGGATCTTTTGGTTCAAATAGGAGAACACATGTTTGAAATAAACCATTAATGTTAAGTGTTAAATAGCTCGAACCCATGGGATAAAAGTAAGGGGTTGTATGCCGCTGTGTTGGGAATATTTTCAAAATATTAAAACTTAAGTATTTTGGGTTGAGTCTTAGGAAGGAAAAGGAAAATTGATTTTTGGTAGGTTTCACCTTGTCCCACATAGGAGGAAAAGTGAAACAAAAGTGGGTATATAAGTGGAACTATTTTCCATATATTAATTTATCTTATATTGGAAATGGTGGGGGTTCCAAAGGGTGCAACACACCCTTACGCGGGCGTGGGCGCTATGTGGCGCTTTGATGGCGCACTTTGCACTTCGCACACACCGTGAGCCGCAAATTTTATTTTCGATGGTCCTATTTGTGACGGTATGCCAACAGATGCGACTGTTCACGAACAAACATGACAGTTCGAACATAACCAACGTTTGGGTCCAAAAGGCACCCTTTCGCATAGGGATGCCTTGGACTGTTGCGACGCCTCATTCCAAACGGTGCCTCCTCACCACGAGGTGTCACGAACAGAAGTGACGGTCCAGAAACATCACCTTTGGTGACTGTTGGATAAATTGTGACAGTTCAAACCGTCACCAATACTTGGAACTGTCACAAAACAGTGATTTCGTGACTGTTCAAAGGGCTGTCGTTTTTTGCCTATATATACTACACTTAGAGCACCAAAATCAATAATCCAAAATTTGCCAGATTACTAGAATTTGTGTTGCTATAGAAACACAATTTCTAGTTCCTAGAAATCCTTGAAACTCAATAGTTCATCCGGATTATCACCACTAGGTGCGGTGTTGATAATTTCTCTACATACGTTGCTTCATTGTATCTTGGGAAGCAATTCGCCACAACCCGTAAAGCACTATGTTCAATCGAACCATGGGGGCGAAATTGCTTTAAGGATAGAGAGAACTCGCCTTGAAGCAATAAGTAGTAGGTTTCGTTTGTCCGTTTTATACCTTTATTTTAGAACCCCAAAAACAACACGCTGAAACACAATTGTGTAGGGTTGTTAACAATTGAACAATCGTTTACGGGACTGATTGAAATTCCCAATGGCCATGTACAACTATGGTCTCGAAAAGGGAACAAATGTGTGGCCCGGACAGAAACTGAAACATGGTTTTGGCCTTGAGCAAAAAAGCAAAGACGACCACATGAAACACGAACCTAATGCTTTGGAATTGGCAGACAATGACCAACCCTTTGAGTAGTTATATATATACTTTGATGTTTTATGCATGCATGGTGGAGTGACTAAGGAGTCACCTTTGATCTCGATGATATATATAGAGAGATGAAAGTTCAAACAAGAATGCTAACTATTTTAAGAAAACACGAAAACGATCGCTCATGTGGAAAATCATATGTTATTTTACACTCACTGCGACTTTGGCCATGACTTAAAGTCGCGGGGCAAGTCGCGTGAATCATATATGATTTTGTATGTGAATCATGTATGATTTTGTACATTAGCGCCCGTTCTCGTGTTTTCTTAAATATTTAGCGTTCTCATTTGAACCCACCTCTCTCTCTCTCTATATATATATATGGCAATATAGAAGAATTCATGGTTATATGCATAACGTGGATGGAAGCTTGAAATTTGTTCTTTTAATTATTTAATGTAGGAGGTATTTTAACTAAATCACTTAATTAATTGATGGATTTAATAAATAGATTAAAGTGTTGTAAAAGTACATCGAGATGCTTTAAATCGGATATTTTTTTTGAACAACAAGCATTTCATTAATAATCAACCAAACACCTTACACCTTCAAATACCCAAACCAAACAGAATCTACTAGACCAAAAAAAACAGAATACCGAAACAAAATTCAAGAACAAAATAAGAGCCAGGTCAGTTTGCGAGAAGCAAACCCACAACCCGGAGGATATCGAAAATCGTTATCGTATGAGTGTTAATCTCAATCAGCCACCGACCCAACTCTGACACACATTTGTCTCTCTACCCCAATGGATTCGATAGCCACTCAACCCAATCCAAATTCATACTCTTGACTCTTTTACTCACCCATTCAAACATTTTCCTTTGAAACTCGAAAAATAAGTCAATGATGTGGCTCTTTTCCTTTTTAAACACTAACTTGTTCCTGTGAGACCAAATCAGATAAAGAAAAGACTACTTTACCGCCATCCATTTTGATGTACCTTTTGTCGTTTCCGCCAACCCCGGGTCCTCTCGCACCAAGTCTTGA
Source organism: Saussurea involucrata (assembly GCA_033807775.1). NCBI lineage: Eukaryota > Viridiplantae > Streptophyta > Magnoliopsida > Asterales > Asteraceae > Saussurea > Saussurea involucrata. The sequence goes on from CM066322.1 coordinate 168,530,795, forward strand.
ATTGTTGTAGCATCGTCCATGTTTATATTCCACCACCTTCCTACAAGAACCCAAAGATTCTTCACTTCTTCAAATCCTAAGAGAGCATGATCAATGTCTTCAATCGCGTCTCCACACCACGGGCAAAGCACTGATTTGTTTAGAAGTCTTAGTCTTTGAAGTACGGGTCTGAACTGAATTGTTCAGAAGCCATAGTCGTTGAAGCACGAGTCCTGAACTGATATGTTCAGAAACCATTAACTGTGAAATCCGGGTTCTAAACTGATGTGTTTAGAAACCAAAAACAGTGAAATCCCGGTTCTAAACTGATGTGTTTAGAAACCAATCTCTTTACTCCCCCTTAATGGCACAAATAATCTTCTTCCGAGAGTTCAATGCTTTGCTTCTAAATCTGCAAAAACAGATTAAGTAGATTTTGGTACCCAACGTGTCTTGGGTCCTGGCTTGTTAAGCGGAGCTCTATAGGAAGGAAAATGATAAGTACCATACCAATATTGAATACTATCATTTTTAATAAAATCATTAGTACCACAATAACAACAGCAAAAATTCTTTTGTGCTAACCTGATTAAATGATTTGCAAAATATAATGAATCAGGTTTAGCAAAAGGTTTACCTTTCAGGTTAGTGTTCTTGTTGTGAACAAATGATTTTGGTACATCTTTTTGAGGAGTCGTACCTTTTACTCTCCATTGCATGTTGACTTTCTTGTATGAAGGAAGATCAACATATTGAAACTTGGAAGAATTATCCACCGAGTGATCATAGGAAAGATTAGACGGACGCATCGGACATTCAAAATAGCGTTTGGATTTGTTAAGTGACTTCATTTTGTAGTATAAGTCGTTCCGTTCCTTGGTCACCAAATCAAGTTTCTTCTGAATATCAGACTTAACCAACCTCTCTTTCATGATATCAGTCGATAACACAACCAAATTCTTTGTCAACTTTCGTATTTCTTGCTGAAATATCTTCCTCTCTTTAGAAAATTCGTCTTTAACGCACTTAGCTTGAAAATCAGCTTTCTTCATCTTTTCTAGCTCATGACTTTCCTTATCTAGCTCTTGTCTTTCCTTTTCTAAATCCTTTTGAAGTTCAGAAATTTTCTTTGACAATTTTGCATTCTTCCCTTCAAAGCTTTTCCTTTCTTTTTCATACTCGACCCTTTCCTTCTCCAATTTTTCTTTTTCCAGAAATAAAACTTTCTCAAAATCTGCATTTTGTTTAGAAAGTTTTATGCATCTGAGTTCAAGGACTTTTTTTTCTTCACTTCCTTTCTTCTCTGTCTTCTCATTCTTTTCAATTTCAGAAACTTTCTGTGAAAGAGACAAAATTTGCTTTTCATAGCACATTTTGTCATTTGTACGATTCGCTCTTTCCTCTTTTAGCAATTTTTCCGTGTCAGAAAGTCTCTTTTTAAGCTCTAAAACCTTTTCCATAAGTTCTTCAATTTCAACATTTGATGATTTCTATTCTGAATCCTCTTTTTCAGCTTTCTTTTCTTCTTCCTTTCTCTTAAATGCAACTTCAGATCCAACCATTAACTTTGATAATTCGTTCCATATCTGCATTGGGTTATTTTTGAAACATTCAACGCGTTTGAAGATGTGTTGCGGAAGTTTGTAAAGTGCGAAGATCAAGTTGGATGAAGCTTCCTTGTCGCTTTCATTCTTTTAATCTCCTCTTCAGTAAAATCACTCTCCATTTTATATCTGATCATCGGACATTCGAAGAAAGATTTTATCATATATTCACCATTTTCTCTACTGTCAATAAAATCGATGAACGAAAGACTCCATCGTTCAAAATCAGATTCTTTGATCAGCACTGGAAGTCGGTTCATGTTCGCTTGACGATTAAAAGATCAAAAAAAATATATAAAACTTTTTCTTGAAAAAGTCTTAAAGTGTATGAAATACACTATAGAAAAAATTTCAGAATAAATTTTTTTCTCAAAGTAACCAAGTCAGAAACTCGCAAGCAAGGGTTGCGAGAAATAAGAAATTCGCAAGAGACAGATGCGAGAAATGCAAAACTCGCAGGTTAAGGTTGCGAAAAACAGAGAAAATCGCAAAAGAAGGTTGCGAAATATGAAGAAAATCGTAATCAACTAAAGGGTTAACTTTTCGTATAAGACAAATACGAAAAGCTATGAAAGTCGTGAACGAGGGATGCGAATTATGGACTTGGTCTCTGACAAACCACGAAACACGATGAAACTTGCGAATTTCAGGATGAAGCTTTTGAGAAGTTTGGATCTTGCGAGTTCTTCCTAAAATCTGATAAAACCACTGAAATCACGAAATCTCTGAAATCAAAGAACACAGACACCTTCGAAATAACAAATCAAACACTTCTTCTTCACAAACTAACGTCTGAAAACCTCTGAATCAGAATCTGGAAGATCGAACAGTAACTTTTTCAAACGAACCAAAAAACTCAGAAAATCGCGAAAATGATGTCGAAATCCTTCGAAATAGCTCTCGATCCTTGAATGAAAAATGCTCTAATCAGAAAAACGAATCCAAAGAACTAAATCTTCAAAAAATTCGATCAAAAACAGAAAGATTTGACAAAATTCAAGAAAACGAGATTTCTTGAAATTTTTTTCAAGAAATCGATCAAATTTTCTTGAACAATTCAATTAAAACTTTGTGATTGATCCAAGAAACACACTCTGAACAAGATTCCTGCTCTGATACCAATTGATAATGCTATGATCAATCTAGACAGAGAGTATTTCTAGAGAGAAAATATGAACTGTGTATATCTCTCAAATGTGTTCAAAAGCTTACAAGATGTGAGTTATGCTCAAAAGCTTACAATGAAAGTCTAAACAAAGCTATTTATACCTAAGCTCTATACAAGACCTTAAGCTAAGATTGACTTTCACAAACACAAAATACATTGACTTTGACTTTGACTTTATCATTAAATCTTGAAGACATATTTGTCCTAGCACATCCTCTTTTCCCACTTTGATTCCTTCATAAAGACCCCTCTCCTTCACTTCTTCCATTAAGATGTGTAAAACTTTCAGCCGCCACTAGGAAGAAAAATGAGGCTAACGGTCCCCTTGTCTCAACCCTTTACTTATTTTTGAACTCTTTCGTCGAAGTGGATTGGAGGCATGCCTTGATCCACCTTATCCATTTTCTCCCGAACCCTATCTTCTCCAAAGTCTCCAAGAGAAAGTCCCATTCGACGCTATCTTAGGCTTTCTCAAAATCCACTTTAAACATCAACCCATTTTTTTCTTTTTTCTTATAAAGTCAACTACCTCATTTGAAATTAACACCCCATTCAAAATATGCCACCCCTTTAATAAAGGCACTTTGAATATTGCTTATTACTTTACCCACCACAACCTTCATTCGTTACGCCAAGATTTTTTCTATCATCTTGTACAAAACACCTATGAGGCTAATTGATCGAAATTCGCCAAGGCCTTACGGATTTGGGACCTTTGGAATTAAAGTGAGGAATGATAAATTGCATCCTCCACTTATCCTTGCTTTATTCCAAACCACCGCAAGGCCTCAATCAACTCCCCTTTAACAATCCCCCAAAACTTCTTGATAAATCCAAACGAAAACCCATCCGGATTCGGACTTGGTGACTTATTATTTGCGCACTCTTTGATAGCCCTCTAAATTTCTTCCTCATCAAATGGTCTTTCCAACCAAACAACATCTTCATTTGATAATTTCTTGAATTTGTTTCTAATTAAAGTAGGCGCATCCCTTCTACCCGACGAAAACATTTATTTGAAAAAAGTTAAGCACATGTTCCTTGATCCTTGCCGGTTCCTCCACCCATTCCCTGTTTATATTCATCCCTCTAACTACATTTTTTCTTTCCCCATATTTAACCGTTGCATGGAACATTTTAGATTTCTCATCTCCCTCCACAATCCATTTAAATTTCACCTTTTGTCTTACCATGGCAATTCTTTTCTCTTCCAAAACTAGCCATTTTTTTTCTTGCTTGTAGCCATTTCTCTCTTACTTCCTCATCCCATGCCTTTGCCACCGCTTCTATTTCCACCTTGGTAAATTCTTCCTTGGCTTCCAACACTTATTTTTCAATCTCCCCAAACCTCTCTTTAATCCACGCCTTTAAACTCTCTTTTACTTTTTTTTTAACTTGGTTTATTAGGGCCAACTCCCACATTTCATGCATCTCTAACTTTTTCCTCAATGACATCCTCCTTTAACCGGGAGTTAAAAATTTTGAACAGTTTTGGCCCATAGTCGGATATTTCCTCACATAATACAATCGGGTTATGGTCCGACCACTTTCGATCAAGCAATTTAACTCCCAAGTTTCTCCACATTAAACATAATTCATTTGTTGCTAGAAAACGATCCAACTTAGTCCGTTTCTCACCATCATCACTCACTCTTGTATATTGCTACCACCCATCGGCAATTTAATCAAGTTGCTCTGTCTAATAAAATCATTAAAATCTCCCACCCCTCTCGCATTAGTCACCAAGTGTAATCTTTCGAAGTCTCCCCTAACCTCATTAAAATCACCAAAAACACACCACATTACGTCTTCTTTGGCTAGTAAATTTTCCAACTTATCCCATGTCTCTTTTCTACCTTTTACGTCCTTTGGCCCATATACATTTACAAAACCCATTAATCCTTCTCTTCCCGTCAATTTTCCAATCACTACCAAGAATGACATCTCGGCCACCACATACTCGCACTTGAATAATATTTTATCCCAGATCATTAGAAGCCCCCCCCCCCCCCCCCCGAATTTCTAATTGCCTCTACTGTGGTGAAATCGCCATCATCTCCCCCTCCCCCCACATTCTTCCTACTTGGATGTCTGACCATGTCTTAAATTTAGTCTACTGTATTCCAATGAGACTAGGTTTCTCCTTCGTATAAATTTCCTTCACCCACCCTTTCTTATTCAATGATCCCAAACCCCTTACATTTAGTGATATTATCTTCATAATAAACTAATAGTAACGAACTAACCTCACGAAAAGAGTTCCTATCAAATATGTGTTCCTCCCTCCCTACCCTTGCACTTGACCGCTTTCCATTTCACCCCACTTGCCTCACCAAACTCTTTTAAGCCCTCTTCCGTTTCTTTGCTACCCAATTTGTTAGAGAGAGAAGTTTGACTCGAACTCATTGGCATCTCCTTTCCTACTTGCTTCTTCCTAATTGACTTCTCCTGTGAATTCGAGCGCGACCCTTTTTTCTGCCTAGATTTCTTACTTTTGTTTCTAGCCATCTGTTTCAAAAGGTGGAAGTTAACCTTGACTCTTCCTAGCCCCGATGATTCTGCTTTTTTTTCCTTTCCCTTTTTCTTTCTCACTCGTGCAACGTCTTTCTTCCATCTCAAGATTCTTCTTCCCCCAATTTTCTTTATCTGATCGTCTCTTCTGCCAGATCGAGGATTTGTTGGACGTAACTATTTTTATGGACTGATTCATTGTACTCCTTTGGTGGGTGATCTTCTAGACTGTCGGTATCTTGGGTTCCCTTAATAAGGATAAACTTGTTCGACTCTGGTCAATAATAAGCCTTGTCTTATCTTGGGCCTCGTGGTGAACTTATGTGTTAAGACCCACCTTCTCACTATAATTTCCCAACGACTCTTTTCCCTTCTCATTAAGTTTTTGTTTTTCCTTCAATTGCCACCCACGTGCCTACTTCATCGGGATCACCGCTCTCCTTATTACAATTTGAAAACCCCTCTTCTTTGTAGCCCTTTTCTGACCCTTCGTCTCCCTTCGCCATATCCTGCCTTGTTAGACCTTCGTCGGCCGATGTCCCGACCTCCCCTTTCATCTCGCCACCTTCCTCCCTGCTCTCCTTAATCTGATCGGTCTTCTCTCTGCCCGAATCACCTTCCTGATTTATCGGTTTACTTCCTCGAATTGACTTTCTTCTACCTCCCAATCAGTATCACTAATTCCTTCTTCTTATTTTTCCGGTCTTAACGACAATGTTAGAGATTCCTCCTCATCTTCGCTACCATTTTCACTTTCCGACCGCTCCCCGTTAAGATCCTTTATGGTTAACATTAGCGAGCTCTCTTCTTCTTCGACTCTAACCCGATAGTATAGATTTCCCACCATGATACTTCCCAATTCGTTTATTTTCGTTATTATGGAGGTGCAAATCTGCACCTTACCCCATACCAAGTTAGCATTCGACAAAAAACCACAACGATTGGTTTTGGTGACTTTGACCTACTTACTAGCTATTTTCTAGAATATCGCTTCCTTCTATCCATGTAGCGGCACACCGAAGATTTTTAACCAAACAATTCTTTCTTTCGATCGATAATCTTCTGACCCTCTTCGTAGATCTTTCACCCAAAAGTGGATCCCATGCACCTTATTTTCCAAAAGATTTTTCACTTCTTCCTCCCCACCAAGCTTTAATAGGATCTGTCTACCCCCAAGTATTTCACACTACATTTATCTCCCCATCCATTGAAACACAACTTCCGAATCGCTTCAATGTTATCCATCGAAACCGCACTTCCCACTAGACACTTTTTAAGAACAACCTTTCACTCTCTTCCCCACTCCAAGCTCCCCAAACCTCTTCTACATGCTTCGTATTATCCACCCCCTTACGTTCTTTCGTTAGATTTGCCTTCGATCTCTTGAAACCTATTTCCTTTTGTGGGCATATAACTCTTGCATAGGTTCTCTTTCCTTTCGAGTAGCCCTTGGCATATTCCTTTCTTCCTGATACCCCGCCTGCCCTTTTTTCCATTCCTCCTCCATCTTCCATCACACCTCTCTGATTTTCTGCCCTAAAAACTTTGAGCTTATAAGACCCTATCCATATATTACCCAACCTTTTTTCCAGTCTCGCTGCGTCACCCCCTCCCCTAAACCTTGCAAAACCAAACTTTTTTCCACATCTCAGCCTTCGTTTTTCCATATACAAATCCGAGATATCTCCAAACTTTTTGAACATTCTAAAAAGATGCGGGGACCTCCCAAAAATCCGAAATGTTGAAAAATATAAAAGAGATTTGATTTTGATTCGTAGCTAACTCTGATCTATGGTTGGATTTCTTGTCATTGTACCTATATCTTCTTGATCGAATCCCATCTCTGTCACTCATCTCTTTGACAGAAGGAAATTCCTCAAAGAATTTCCTCAAAATCCGTGGCAAACAATCCGGATAAATCCCGGCATCCAAATCCAGATACCAAAGCTTACAATGTCCGGATAAGTAATAATCCGAATGTCTAACATGACATCAATAATTATAAACCAAATACAAAGGGTAAACCGATGACAATGAAATTTGATAATGGGATAAGATATCGTAACTGAAGTTAATAATTATCGAAGCACTTTAATTAGGAGCGGCGAGTATTATAAAATATTTAATTGACGTTATAATACGTCGTAAGCTTAAGGCTTGAGGTTTAACTATATTCGACGGAGGTTGATCAAGTTGACTAAGGGGTGAATTTATTGATAGAAGTCACTAGGTTTGACCTTATTGACATAGTTTTGGCCTTTGGGTCGATTTATTTTGAAGAAAACCTGGTCATTAAGTGGCTATTATGGTTTAATAATTGTAGGTTATCAGTGAAGGGCAATCACTAGTCAGCATACGCAGTCAGGTGACTCTTCACGAGACTTTAATTGGGATGCAAGCTTACATATAAATTATTTGAGCATTATGTTATTTATATGTACATGTTTATGGGTCTCATACATGTATGTGAATTATTATTATGGGTCGCATGCTATTTGTTTACGTGTTTTTAAACATTAATTGCCATGTTATAAACGTGTTATGATTTACAATCGGGTATAGGAGTGGGTCGATATGTCCTAAGGGATGGGTGATCAGACAAGAGATAGTTGTATAACCCAGGAAAACGTGGACAACTGCAAGACCGTAACCCGACGATTCAATTTAAGAGATCCCATTATTATTTAGAGGGCTTTTGAACCAAATATGCATATCGTTTTTATTTGGGTATTTGTTTGTTAAATATGCATGATGAGATATGTATTATTTGTGCACGAAAACCATGAACTCATTGAGCTTGTAAAACTGACTGTTAGTATGCATCTCAAGAGCGAGGTTCAAGGGTGGACAAGGCAAGGTTCTCACTTAGTGGTTACATTTATGTTGCTAAGTTTGATTCATTGGGATTCTTAGACTTTGTACTTAAATGTGTACGTAACGTAACCCGGTATGGGACGAGTTAGCATTGGGATATTAATTATAATTAAATATTTGTAAGACTTTCGTCGTAACATGACGTTATTAGCCGTTGTGTTTTTAGTTTTTTACTATTTAATGAGTATAACGTGACACACCTCATAGTAAAAATGAGAGTGTTATAAGTTGGTATCAGAGCTTTAGATTAAGTGACTTAGGTTATGATGATAGACTAATATTAAACTGGGAACAATATTAAAGGATGTAAGTATGGTGAGCTTGGTTACTATTAACCTTGAGTTAAACGAAGTGAATGGGTCAAAGGGTCTTGAAGATTGGTTCTTAGTGAATAGTAGGAAAGTGAATGAGAGTGTTATAAGTTGGTATGAGAGCTTTGGTTTAAGTGAATTAGGTTATGATGATAGACTTATATGAAACTCGGAAGAATATTAAAGGATGCAAGTAGGGTGAGCTTGGTTACTATTAACCTAGAGTTAAACGAAGTGAATGGGTCAAAGGGTCTTGAAGATTGGTTCATAGTGAATAGTGGGAAAGTGGTTTAAGCAAAATAGAATATGTAGCAACCTCAGCTTAAATCATGAGTGTAACACCCTAAAAACAAGGCTACTTTAAACCTCAATTTTATAACAAGATTTCAACATACATCTTCTAACCTTCAAACATAAGCAGAGAATTAACTATAAGGGTCATAATTACCATATAGAATTCTTCAAATAACCTATTAATCTAATCATGTCACTATAATCAAATTAACTAGGTTATCTAAGTAATATATCAAAACCTCAGCATTAGTTAACTTCTCCGTTAATCCAAAAGCTCTCGTCCCACATCCCTTTATTTTCCCGAGCTAGTACCTGGTAAGAAAACATTATTTGAAACGATTAGGCTAATGCCTAGTGAGAACATTCAGTTTCAAAGTAATATTTATACAAAACAATGTAAACAAGGCATAACAAACCTAGTTTACTCTTTTTCTTACCATACACATAACCATCTTTCAATAACGGGTTAAACCCGATTCCATGACTATGACCTGACCCTAAGTCAGTCATTTCTCATGGTCCAGAGCTGCACTACGAATCTCAACGGATTCTAGATTAATGCTCTTATCCAATAAATCTCAATATACACATGCCCATTTATTGGAAAGGAAGGAGATTACAATCACTCTTGTCAATCCCTTGTTCTACTTTAGAAATCGGGAATTCCGAAAAAACTATGTCTATTCCTCGATTTCCCAAACACTAGGCCTATGGATCCATACCACCTATTTGTACTCGTACAGGTATTTACTCAATATAGATTCCTCGTATTTTCTCAATATAGATTCCTCATAGCAACGGTATGAGCGAATTATATTATACCACAAGAATTCCTCATAGAAACGGTATGGGCGAATTATATTTATATTACATAGATTCCTCACAGCAACGGTATGAGCGAATCTCCTTTATAAATACTCCATATCATTTATTTAATATAAGCAAATCATATTTAATATGTCAATTTCTTATAATATAATACTAACACTCAATATTATCACTCACGGTCCTTGATACAAATATTATCGTAACCCTATTGCCCATTTAATCCAATAATTACAACTCGTACAAGTTATTGCTGTAATTCATTTTCCAATATCGTTAACGAATTTAAGCAAAACAAACAATTTAGAATATTAGATTTTACTTTATAAAATCCTTCTTTCAAACTCCATCCAAATAGTTCATTATAAAATGCACCTTACCGTAATTTGAAAACATTATAAAAAGGTAAGATAAGAATGAACTCACCTAATTGTAGTCGCGCTACTCTTCCTTTCTCAAAGTTTGTAAAGAATTTATGTCACCAACTTCACAGAGATCTGAAATACTCAAATACATAATGTACTAGTATTAATCTACGGTATCGGACCCTTAAAGACTTAAGAATCCTAAAATAACTAAAATTCTCATCTCTTGTCACAACCAACTAGCTGCGATAATCCTCATCGCAACAAACAGTACTTGTCGCACCCAACTGTTGCGACACAGTATCTTATCGCAACCAACTATTGCGATATCTAGCTTTCTCGCAACCAACTGTTGCGACTCACTTCATTGTTGCAACTAACTGTTGCGACACCATGAGCTTGTCGCAACACAAGGTTGCGACACTTATGAATATCGCAAAAACTCATAACTCTCGCAACGGACTATGGCGACACTCATAACTGTCTCGACCCACTGTGTTCATACTTAACCCAGAAATTCATGCTTTTAAGCTATGCATGTTTTTGTAATTTAGCAGATATGTTTTAGACTACTAATAAAACATAAACATCAGTCCAGATTTCTCATAATCTTCAAAAACACCATAACCCATTTCTCAATCATTTAGAAAACTTAATAAACAATAACGAGAGCAATTTATGTATAATCATACCTTGGAATCTCACAAGATTACACCTAAATTTCCAGCTTTGACAATTCAACTCTCTTCTTCTTCCTATTTCTTTTCTCTTCTCGGCTCTCTCTCTCTTTTTTGCCGAAACACACACACACACTTGCACAATATCAACAAAAATCAGATAAAGAAGACATCTCATCCTCTTACCTCAAAATGAGGCGGTGATGAGTTAAGTTAATCACTTTTTCCCAAACACTGCCTCCAAATATCATCACTTGGCACAATCAATCCCTTCACTTATAAATTAAAATTAAAGTTTACCCCTTAACTTATTTCTCCATAAAACAAATTACATAACTTAATCGGGGATAAACTATTAATCTATCACATCATAAATCATAACTTATCAAATAATTATACTCAAATTATTTAATAAATCAAACATAATCAATTTATAAAAAAAATTGGGATGTTACTGTTGCGTATAAAAGCGATATGTGCATTTCGCAGTGGGTTGTAAACTGTCCACATTGGGAAGCGCAAGTGTACACTGTCCACTATGATCGTTACAGCAAGTAATAGTCGGTAAAATACCGGAATCGTTTCCACAGGGACTGGACAATCAAGACAATTCGGTTCTCATGAGCTCCTTTTACAAGTTTCGATTAGAGAGGAAAATAATATCTTGAGTTGGTTTGGTGAAATAACTACTTCAACGATTTTACTAAAGATTTAAAAGATGGAATGTAGGTTAGATTTTCCCTAGATTTTATAGTAAATACTTGATCTCAAAAAGTGATCCTAGTAATTGAAGTCGGTCTCTTCGCTAGAAAAGCCCGGTTACAAAATACTCACACCGTTAAGTAAAAATCCCATACTAGTTGTACTTGTTGTTTTGTCAATGGTAATCTCAGAATGGACCCTCTCGGGCCTCGATAGAATGTGTAGAGACAAATAATCTAAGTGTTTTAAATACACAAATTAGCTTGTCTACTACTCCAGTGGGGAGAGATTAGCTCACTGTGCTGACCTCACTCTCGTAAGTGTCATAAGAATTCTTTCGAACTCCCTAGCATTATCCAAGCTCGTGTCACTACGTTCTACCCATTTCTGAGTTGAGAACTAGACTTTTAGATCCTTACAAGTGATCGGCTTGTTCGCATCCTTGGGGTATAATCGAGAATGAATAACCAAAACAACAAATATTCCAAGCATAAAGATTACTCAAGCATTTTCTCTAAAATCTAGGTACTTCTCTTACCTACATCCCAAAGGATGTTTAGCCTAACATAACTGAAGCAAATAAAACAAAAGATGAAGATTTAGACATGATTAAAAAAGTGACTTTGAATTACTGCTCACAGTGGGGAACGTAAGTTGCCCACTGTTCGAGAACTACAACTGAAAATTAAACTAGAACTTTAAAAATACCAGAAATTAAAGTTACACTATTGCAGAAAATTAAAACTAACTATTGTTCTAAACTTGAGAGAATTTAAGTCTTCAAACTAAGATGCTTGCTAAAATTAAAGGTTGATAACATGATGATCTCCATTAAATGACCCAAGCCCTTCCTTTTATACACCAAGGAAGGAGCTTGGGTAATACACAATGAGCTCTTTTGACTTTGCATCAGCTGAATTATGGGAGCACAAGGACCATTTGTGTTCCATGTTTCTTCTTTAACCAAGGGCTTGATGCTTCTAACCATGGGACTCTTCAAAAAGTTGACTTCTAGGCTCTTAGGTATGAATATTAAATTCACTTTGCCATCTTCTTTAAAAGCAAGCCTAGAATAAAATAATCCTCATGCTTGTACTTGCTGCTGAACCTTCTAACTGCCCCCACCATGCTGTCTATCTCAGATTTCTTCTTTTTGTCTTTTCCAGTGGCAACAGTGGGGAACCGGAGTGAGCACTGTTCACATCACTGTAGATAAAACGTGAAAACTACCCAAAATCCACCAAATAATTTATTAAACACAAAGGTTTATTCCATTTGCTAATTTTCGATATTTATACTAAGAATGAGGGTTTTGAGAGGCGGAATGGCTAAATTTGACAAAATAAAATCTGAAATTCAAAGAAATAATAACTCTATAAATAGAGTTATCACAACCTCAAACTTAAACCATTACTTGTCCCCAAGTAATAAAATATAAACAAAACAATGCATTTGAAATTTTTGGGACTTACCGACTCTTTACCTTGAATGGACGTTGATCTCCTCCTTTAGATACTTCTTTCGGTTCCAAAATTGAAGTTTCACTTTTGTATTTGACGAAATCTTTCCCTTGTTCACAATTGAAAAATAGGGCTCTTCTTGGGTTCGAAAGGCTTTCGCCTTTGAGAAAGTGGCCGGTTTAGATTTTTCATGGATATGTACGCACACTTTCAGGCTTTATTTGGGTATGGATATTTTTGTGAGAGTGGGCATTCTGATGGTCCAGAAAAGGCACACCATCTTTTTCTGGGAGTGGGCACTTTGATGGTCCAGGAAAGGCACACCATCAACTTTGTTAGTGCAACTCCGTTTTTCTTTTGTTTTTGTATTTTGTATTTTTCTCATCTTTTTTGGGGGTGGGTAAGGTTTTACTCACCTCAAACTTATGACCTCACAGTGTCCTCACTGTGGACAGACTGAAAGTCACCTCTGGAAGTCCCCACCTCAAACTTAAAGTTGCATAGTGTCCCTGTTAGCTTCAATCTTCCTAATCATAGAAATACTTAGAAGTAGTGAAAAATAGGCTAAGTATAGAAAAGCCTCTCACAGAGGCTCTGCCACTTCTTCCAGAAGATCAAGTCAAGAAAGCCGCAGAAGCTACAGAGGTCATCACAGAACCTCTGTAGTGCGCAAGAAGAAGATCAACTCGGAAACAAGTGGACTGCTCCACAGAAGGTCAGACCATAGAACCTCTGTAATGCCTTACAGAGCCTCTGTGGTCTGCTATGAAGACTTAGAAGATTTTTGGATACGTTCATCAACTTGCATGGAAAAGTACTGTCAAAATACGTGTCAAGCTCTGAGTGGACTCAATAGGGCATGGTACACAATAGACGTCTGCGCCATTTAATGCATTTACCAATAGTACATCTATTGCCTTAAATGCGCATGGCTCAAACAACTGCCCCATTAAATGCGCATGGCTGAAAACCACTGCTCACACCATCCAGTCTTCTGTTCACTCCATCCACTCCACTGTTCACACCATCCAGTTTACTATTCATGCCGTGAAAGGAACAGTGACCAACAGTGACCTACTTCATAGTCTTCTAAGAGTAGTATAAAAGGAAGTCTCATGTTGAGATCTTCCTAAGGACGAATACACAAGGAATCACTAATACTCTCAAGCTTTATTGTCAAATATCTGAGTGTTATATTCCCACACACACTAACAGTTCTTAAGCTGTTCTTCGTGTTCTTATTATATATTGATAAACAGTAACTGTTCAAGAAATCCTTTTCATTCTTTACTGTTTTCTTTATATGTGTGTGTTCTAATATCTATCAAACATATCTGTTAGTTTAATACGCTTCCGCATCAAACTCTAAACTCAACTAATAGACTGTTAATCTTGATTAAGTGAATCTGGGCTCCAACAATTGGTATCAGAGCTTGCCTTGATTTTCAATATCAAAAGATCCTCTTATCAAGATTTGTGATAGATATTATTCTGCTTTAACCTATTTTTTTCAGGTTAAAACCTCTTTAAAATCTTCTGGAAACCATTTTAAACCAGAAACTCTTCAAGTTCCTCAAAGTTACTCTTTAGTCATACTTTATTCTTTAGAACCTTCAAAATGACAAATACAAATAATTTCTTTACTACTGGTTCTCTCACTAAACCTCCTACTCATCTTCGAGATGAATATCCTCAGTGGAAAATACGAATGGTTCATTTTTTCGAGGGTACAGAAAGAAACCAAGTGCAATATCTTTATAATCCTCCTCCTATTCCCATGATAGTAGTTCCTCGTATACCTGCTACTGCTGAATCTGCCGAAATCCCCGAACATCAAAAACCAAAGCCAAAAGGGGAGTGGTCAACTGAAGACAAAGCAAAAGATGAAGTTGCTCAGAAGGCCAAGAGGACATTGATAATGGCAATACCCAACGAACTCTTTCAGTCCTTGGATTCATGTGAAACAGCACATGATCTTTGGAAAGAACTGGAGAGACAGATAGAGGGAGGCGCTAAAACACAGAAAAACAGAAGAGCACAGTACATCAATGAATATCATGCTTTCAGAGCCTCTGCAACAGAATCTCTGCAAACAACATACGACAGATTCAACTCTCTAATCAACAAATGCAGAAAGTCAGGCATCTACAGAACCTCTAAAGAAAACAATGTCATGTTTCTAAAGAGCCTAAATGATGAATGGCTCCAGCTGTCTATGTCCCTACAAACAAATCAGGACCTAGACACCTGGACTCTCTCTGATCTGTACGGAACATTAGCCGCACAAGAACCGCAAGTAGCACAAGCTAAAACACTGACCATTGCACCATATGCATTGGTCAGTAAGTCTACAGAGAGGCCTGCAGAAAGAAAGGAGAGAGCCACAGAGGAGAAGAAGAAGGAAAAGAAGAAGATGGTGATAGTAGATAGTGAAAGAGAGGAGATAGTAGAAGAGGAAATAACTCTTGCGTCACTAGCTAAATCTTTAGCTTTACTGACAAAAGAGTTCAGAGGAAACAGAAGAAGTTCCGGAAATGAAAGATATGGCAGAGACAGCCAGGATGACAGAAGAGACAACAGAAGAGACGACAGAAGAGGAGCAGAATCAAGTGGCCGACAGAGGTCAAGCGACAGGAATTACAGAGGTTCTGACCGACAGAGGTCAGATGACTTGGTAAGCCACACGCAGCAAGAATGCTACAAGTGCGGCAAACCTGGTCACTATGCAAACGAATGTAGGACAGAGAAAGGTGGAGACCTACAGAAGTCAAATGATAGAACAGGAAACACTCCTCAAGGGTGTTTCAACTGCGGAAAGCCGGGTCAATTTGCGAATGAATGCAGAAGCAGACCGAACCGACCACAGAGGGACTCTGCTTTCTACAAAAAGAAAGCCGAGTATTATGCTCAAAAATCCTTGATGGCGAAAGGGAATTCTGAGGAGAACATAGAAGACTTCCAGTCAGATTCTACTTCTGACGATGAACATACCGCCAATGCCCTCTTCTGTGGCATGGCAGAAGTCGACTCCTGCACGGACTCTGAGGTATCCACTTCAACCTCTAACCTCTGTATTACCTCTGTAGATGATAATATACTTAGACTTAACATTGAACTAATTGAACTAAAAGAGATAAATCAAGACGTTCAGAAAAGACTTACTTTCAATGAGAGAGAAGTACGGCTTCTCACTCAAGAAAAAGCAAAGATTTTTGAGGAAAAAGAGAGAATAGAAAAGAAATGGGACAAAACTCTAGATCCTTTGAACAAACAAATTTCTGAGTTAACCCATGCTTTAAAAAATAAAACAAAAGAACTTTCAGTTTCAAGGAGCGAAACTACTGACATAAGAGCTCTTAAAGAATACTTTCAAAGAGAAAGAGAGGTATTATGGCAAGATTTACTCAGAAGAGAAGTTTTGCTCAAAAACTATAAAGATGCACAGAAAGTTTATGAAAAAGTAAACTCACAAATAGGGAGACGAGGTATAGGGTATGATGATATCACCCTAGGTGTAGAAGGCAAAAGAAATAAACCTCTGTCCTCTTTATTTGTGATTGGAAAAACAAACAAACCTGATTTTCCAAATCTAACCTCTGTAAGCAAAAGGGTGAAAATCTCTGAGGATCCTTACTTGAAGAAACATAAGAAGATGATCAACGTGTGGTTTGAAAACACAGACCCATCATCTTCAACCTCTGTCAATAGAGGTATCAAACCAAAGAAATATCTGAAAACTCAAGATCAGATTGGTATCTTCAAGTTTGGTAAACCAGAGACCCAAACACCCAAACACAGGTTGCTTTTGTTTGTTTGATAAACGTTGAAAAGAAGTTATCAGCAGAAGCTCCTGAGTTTAAACCCACTTTTTCAGAAGAAAACTTTAGAACCTTAATTGAAAAAGAAATTTTGGAAACATACAAATCAAGTGTTTTAGAAAAATTCTGTACATCTTCAATAGACAAAATTCTCACTAAAGAAATCTTGTTAGAAACCTCTGCAATCTTTGAAAACCATTCTACAGAGGAAGAAAGCATGTATGATACCTGTTCGGAAAATTCAGCCTCTGTCGAAAGAATTGACTCGACCTCTGCATACGAGGACGACTCATCTTCTGACGATTCAGAGATGGATATTACATCTGGGATAACTCTCTATGACACAGAGGATGTTAAATACTCCTCTGAAGTTCCTCACAGAACTATTTCTCCAAAGGAGAAAATCACAGAGATTCCAATCTGCCCTGATTTTCTGAACTTAAATCTACAGATCAAAACCTCTGCTGCACTCAATATGTTACAGAAGACCTCTATAGATTCTTTAAGCTCTAGATTTTCAAAACCTAAGGTTAACAAATCTCTTTCTTCTGTGACAGTGAAGAAGGACGTTCACCACAGAAGCAAACCACAGAAGGCAGATCCTAAAAAGAGCTTTTGCAAACAATATTCGAGTATTCATAGATCTTCTAGTGATAGGAAATCTAATGTAAAGAAAGAATGTAATGCCTCCGTGGTTGAGTTTAAAAGGTTCAATGAAAAGTTCAAGCTAATTACATCTCATATTAAATACTGTCGTTGCTTTGATCTTATGTCCAAACTTAATAATCATTTTAAAAGTCAAGATTGTTTACTCTCAAAGCCTATTCAAAAGTCAAATGCCATAAAGAAACAATCTAACTTTTCAACAGAGAACACAATGTATTTCAAGAATGCTAAAGCAAACTTGAAAAATTCTGACAATATTGGACCCATGTGGATATGGGTACCTAAAACTAACTGAATGTCCTGCATAAGTATGTGCCAATCTGGTATCTAGACTCCGGATGCTCGAGGCACATGACTGGCGACAGAAGTTTACTATCCACATACAAAGAAACTCAAGAAGGTGGATCTGTGACTTTTGGAGACAACAAGAAAGGACATATCAGAGGCTATGGAGTCATAAGGAAAGAAGACGTCTCTGTATACAAAGTTGCCTATGTGGATGGCCTAAAGCACAACTTACTCAGTGTAAGCCAACTTTGTGATACAGGATTCAATGTACTGTTCAAAGGAACGTTTTGCTCTCTACAAAGTGAAGAAACAGGTATGGAACTTCTGCGAGCTGAGAGAAGAGGTGATCTGTATCTAATGAATTTCAGCTCAAAGAACAAGGACAAAGTGTGCCTTGTTTCCTGCAAAAGTGAAGAAGCCTGGTTATGGCATAACAGGTTCTGTCACTTGAATTTTCACACATTGGACAAACTGGTCAAACTTGATCTTGTTAAGGGTTTGCCAAATGTGAAATTCAATAAGGATCATTTATGTTCTGCCTGTGAGATGGGAAAACTCAAAAGAGCTTCCCACAAAGGCAAAACAGATGTGTCTTGCACCAGGCCTCTGTACATGCTTCACGTCGACCTCTGCGGTCCCATCGCCATACAGAGCCTAGGTGGCAAGAAATATATACTTGTCTTAGTTGATGAGTACTCACGATACACTTGGGTTGAATTTGTCCGAAAGAAATCAGATGTACCAAGCATCTTGATTAGTCTCATGAAAAGAATCCAAGTTCTGTATGAATGCAGGATATTAAAGTTAAGAAGTGACAATGGCACAAAATTTAAAAATTCAGTCATTGAAGCCTATCTGTCTACAGAGGGAATATCACAGAACTTCTCTGCCGCACGCACTCCACAGCAGAACGGAGTAGTCGAACACAAGAATCGAACGCTCGTGGAGGCTGCAAGAACTATGCTCTCAGCATGTGGATTACCAATGAACTTTTGGGCAGAAGCGATTTCCACTGCATGTTATACACAGAATCTCTCAACCATCGTGAAGAGGCACATCAAAACTCCTTATGAATTACTCAACAAAAGGCGGCCTAACATCAAGTTTTTTCATGTCTTCGGATGCAAATGCTTTGTTTTAAACGACAGAGACTCAAGAGGAAAATTCGAAGTAAAGGCTGATGAAGGAAAATTCATTGGATACTCTGCCGCTTCCAAAGCCTACAGAGTATACCTCACAAAGTC
Source organism: Saussurea involucrata (assembly GCA_033807775.1). NCBI lineage: Eukaryota > Viridiplantae > Streptophyta > Magnoliopsida > Asterales > Asteraceae > Saussurea > Saussurea involucrata. The sequence goes on from CM066322.1 coordinate 168,549,581, forward strand.
ATGCAAAATTGTAGAAAGCATCAATGTCTCTTTTGATGACTCGTTCCAAAAGACTTCTGAACAAATCAGTTCAGAACTCGGCCTCAAAGGGGAAACCTCTGGCATCTCTCAATCAAAAGAAGAACTGAATCTTCTATTCTTAGAGATGTTCCACAATGACAATGATCCCTCTGTAGGAACAATAAGAGTTTCTTAAGAACCATCCTCTGTCGGACAAAATCCCACAGGTATGTCTCTCACTGGTCCAAATAATGCTTCATCTTCTTCTGTCAACGCTACAGATAATGAAGAATCTACAGAAGAAGAAACACAGAGAAGAACGACCACAGAAGCTGCTGAAATACCAACTCCACAATCCACAGAGGAACCATTTACAGAGGAAGTACAAGACCAAGTTTATACTTCCTCAGAGGAAAGAACTCCACCACCTCACATACAAATTATTCCCATTGGATCAACCACAAAGGCTCGCAGATCCACAGAGGCTACCAAAGAAGTAGAACATCCAGAAGCCTCTGCAGAGCAAGTTGATGAAATTGATGACCATCTTCCACGCACAACAAAGTGGACTAAAAGTCATCCTCAAAACCAAATAATTGGTGATCCTTCTGCCAAGACAAAAACAAGGTCTGCCACTGCTAACTTTTGTTTCTTTACAAATTTTATTAGTGTGATAGAACCAAAGAGGATCTCTGAAGCCCTGGACGACCCAAACTGGGTAGATGCTATGCAAGAAGAGCTTCTGCAGTTTGAGCGCAACAGAGTATGGACTCTAGTACCTCTGCCACGAGGGAAACAGGCCATAGGAACCAAATGGGTCTTCAGAAACAAGAAGGATGAGGATGGAGTGGTCGTCAGAAACAAGGCAAGACTTGTAGCTAAGGGTTACAGACAAGAAGAAGGCATTGACTATGATGAAACTTTTCCCCTGTCGCACGGCTTGAAGCTATAAGAATATTCTTAGCCTTCGCAGCCCACAGAGGTTTTAAAGTATATCAGATGGACGTAAAATCAACCTTTCTAAATGGTGAAATCCAAGAAGAGGTCTACGTTAATCAGCCACCTGGGTTCGAAAGTTCAAAGTATCCACGACATGTTTACTATCTCGACAAGGCTCTGTACGGACTGAAACAGGCCCTAAGAGCATGGTATGAACGACTTTCAACCTTTCTTCTGAACAATGGCTACGAAAGAGGTACAACAGACACTACCCTCTTCTACAAAAATAAGGATAGCGAAATAATGCTTGTACAAATTTATTTGGATGACATAATATTTGGGTCTTCTAATACAGAAGAGTGCAAAAACTTTGAAAAACTCATGCAGAGTGAGTTTGAAATGAGTATGATGGGAGAATTAACATTCTTCCTCGGACTTCAGGTCAAACAATCATCAGAGGGAATCTTTATAAACCAAGCCAAATATGTCTCTGACATTCTTTCAAAATATAGTCTCTCTGATGCCTCTGCAATGAAAACTCCAATGGCCACTGGAAATAAGTTACACTTAGATCCAGATGGCATCTCTGTGGAAAGCACTCTCTACAGAGGTATGATTGGATCTTTATTATACTTAACTGCAAGCAGACCTGACATTATGCACGCCACATGTCTCTGTGCACGTTATCAAGCAAATCCTAAGAAATCGCATTATGATGCTGTGAAGAGAATCTTAAGATACCTCAAGGGGACCAAAAATCTTGGTCTCTGGTATCCACAGAACTCTGGGTTTTGTCTTAAGGCTTATACATATTCAGACTATGGAGGATGCATGCTCGACCGAAAGAGTACCTCTGGGAGTTGTCAATTCCTAGGTGGTAAACTAGTCAGCTGGACGTCAAAGAAACAGAATTGTGTATCAACATCTACTGCAGAAGCTGAATATGTTGCTACTGCTAGCTGTTGCTCTCAAGTTCTGTGGATGAAAACTCAGCTCAGAGACTACGGGCATATGCTATTCAAAATACCCATCTTCTGTGATTCTAAAAGTGCCATTGCTATCTCTGCCAACCCTGTGCAACACTCGAAAACAAAGCATATCGACATAAGGTACCATTTCTTAAAACATCATGTTGAACACGGTACGATCGAAATGCATTTTGTGCCTACAGAATATCAACTAGCCGACTTATTCACCAAAGCCTTAGATGTCAAAAGATTCAATTTCTTGGTGGAAAAGTTAGGAATGATAAATATGGTGTGAGAAAACCTCTGTGAGTATAACTTATCATCTGTAAATAATAAGTAAATACAATGCTTAATTTATCGCTTTGATTAATTTTACTTCTGTATGTAAATTCTTAAAACCTTCAATAGTTCTTGAAACCACAGAGCTTCTGTAAGGTCTGCTCAGAACCTCTGACGACCTTTACAGAACCTCTGATAATCTTGACCTATGTACTATGCAAAAATTTATCATATTCTGATCCAAGCATAGGTCAAGGGGGGAGCAGAAGAGGAAATCTTGATCTAAAGAGATGTTTAGATCAAGGGGGAGCAGACAAGAAAATCTTGATCTACAGAAGTGATTAGGTCAAGGGGGAGCAGAGGATATTCTTAGCCATCCGAGAAGAAGACTCAAAGGTATGTCGTACAAAAGACTTTTGAAAACAGTATTTTGGGACAAAAGTTGTCAAATACGTCCTAAATATATTGGGAATAACATTTCAAAAACTAAAGTTTCAAAACTCTTGACAGTTTTTGGGTTATGAGAAATTTGAGGTGATAGAGCTTCTGCTGAGCTCAACAGAGCTCTGTCAGGAACCAGCTCTGAAATCGCAAATTTAGCTCGGATATCGGACAAAATCCATGACCTTGGACAAAACTTTTTTCAAAAATAGTTTTCTCGGACACAAACTTTCAAATATGTCCAAAAACCATTTCTTAATACATATCAAAAATTGGATGATAAAAAAGATTAATAGATTTTTAGTTATGAGAAATTTTCTCTCATAGAGCTTCTGCTGGCCCTGACAGAGCTTCTGCAAGTCTTTTCAGAGCCCCAAAACCTCTGTGATCGAAAACTCCACACTAAACTCCTATTAATCCTCTCCAATGATGGTATAAATGTTTTGGTCAAGAGAACCTACAGAGTCATGATATCCAGAAGATATGAGAAGGGGCAAACGTCCACGATTTTGAAAACCACAGAACCTCTGTAACACAACAGAGCTTCTGTGAAAACGGTTTTTACCATTCTGTGAAGTAACGGATACTTTTTAACTGCGAATAAACTTTCTGCAACCTACGCGCCTAGCATTAATGGGCCGCGCACGACGTCCTGTCAACTTCTGACAGGGGTCCACGTGTCTCATTTTGTGTGGGGCGTACAAAGCACGCTTTTACGGAGAGTTGAACCCCGTTTTTCAAACTCGAGTACGGATTTCAAACCTTTATCCATTGCCAAATATTTACCCTTTCAAATTCTATCTTTTTACCCATCTATAAAACCAAACCCTTACCCTTCATAAAAACCTTTCGATTTCATCCTCTTCTCCGGCAAAGCTTTGCAAAAACCTGCAAATTTCTTACTCTCAAGCACCAATGGCTTTATCCTCAAAAGCTATTTCCCCAACCCAGTCTCCGACGAACTCATCTGAATCCTCCCCTGCTCATTCTGAACATTCAGAAAACCCTCACACGGCCAGATATTATGAACCGGAAGACTCCGGCGACTCAGCGGAATTTGTTCCGACAACCAACCTTCAAAACTTCCTTTCACAAGATCATTTTGAAGCGTACTCCCCATTAAATCCAACAACTGTTACTTGGTCCCCTCTACCACTGCTTTTGGAGAATCCCAAGCCATCCTTCTGAATATAATACAAAATCACTTCCTTTTTCCCCTACTTTCAAGAACACCAGAGACGATCCCTGTAAGATACTTAAACCAATTTTGGCAGAGTTGCAGGTACGACAGAGATGATTCTCTCATCAAGGGATACATCTCTAGACCTGACAACTCTGAGCATTTAGAACTTAAATTTAACAGAACAATGTTCTCTCTGGAGTTCAACCTACCCACAAGGGGTCTTCTGGGATTAAAATCATATGTAGAACCTCCCACAGACGAGGAGCTCTGTGATTTCGTAGAGATGCTCGGGTACAACACGCACCTGAGAAAACGCAATGACTTCTACAGAGGCAGATTACCACCTCTGTGGAATACCTTATTCTCAATCCTGAACAGATGCTTAACTGGGAAGATAGGGAGCATCGACCAGAGCTCACATCAAATCTTGGCTATAATGTACGGAGTGTATTACGATATACCTCTCGATTATGCCACACTCATGATGCAAGAAATTGTTCATACGATTGAAAGGAAGAACAACACCAAAAGGTCGAAAGAGAAGGACCCCAACTTTCTACCTCCTCTGCAGTTTCAGAGAATCCTAGGGGTTCTGTTTGAGCCTCTGTTACTAATCGAGAATTGGCCAATGGAAGGGCCAAAGGCTAAACAGTTCCCTATCAACGGGAACATCCCCACCAATCACAAAGACGGCTACAGAATATGTAGGCCCCTATCCAAGAGACTTCTGAGTTATTCCACGAGCAAATCCCTAAGCCGTAGGTATATACGCCATTACAGAACTCCAGAACCGAGTCCTGTAACACCCCCGCGTCTAGGAATCCCCTTAGGAGAAATAATCATAGAACCCCTCTCACCAACGACTAAGGCACAGAGACTGGCCAAACACTTGGAAATTCAACAGAGCTTCAATGACAAACGTGAAGAACTCAGAAGAAGAAAATCCACAAAAGCCTCTGCCTCCTCAAAGAAAACCAAGAGGAAATCTGCAGAAGTAACCACTGCAGAAGCTGAGATTCCTCCAAAGAAAAAGAAGAAAACCAAGAAAACTGCAGAAGGCACCTCTGCAGAAGTTGCTGAACCTCTACCTTCACCCCCTCATGCCACAGAACTTGGATCCTCTGAACCTCCGAAACAGAAGAAAAAGAAATCCAAGAAACACTCCAAGAAGAGAACTGCTGGAGGCACTTCTATGGATGTTACAGGTGGTTCCTCTGCCCAACCATCTTATTCTTCAAAACCAAAGAAGAAGCGAAAGTCCAAACCCACAGAGGAAGGGCCCCCCAAACCGAAGAAGAAAAAGACAAAGAAGAGGTTGAAAACCATAGCAGAAGAAGGGCCTGCAGAGGTAATTGAAGAAGAGACCACAGAAGCAAGGGTAGAAGACATTGCAGAAGAACCTGCAGAACAAGATGCAGAGCGTTTCCCTGATCAAGGAAGTTTGAGTGCCTTCCTTGAACATCCTGAATTTGCCGATACCCTCAACACGGCCGGATGGACTGCAGAACCTCTGGATCACCATACCACAGCAGATCAGGATGTTTCCACCTCCAGAGTGGATACGACTCTACAACATGCTCAAACCCACAGAAAGAGTCCAGTTACAACCTCTACAGATGCCGACGAAGACATAGACACAAGAGCAGAAGCCATAAAGGAACGAAATCAATCTATGCCTGAGTGGGATCTAACAGGGCTTGAACGGGTGCAAGAGCCAGAGGGAGAAAAAGAAAAAGAAAAGGAAAAAGATGCCGAAGAGGAAGAAGGCACACATCCATCACCCCCTCCCAGTGCAACCCACATTTCTGACACCGCATGTCTAGCTGCAGAAGGTGTCATTGAAAAAGAGCCGCACAGCTCGAACCTTGCCCAGACCATCCAGCCAGAGGTTATTCTTTCAACCTCTGCGCCCACAATAACCGGGGAAACCATTCCTAGGGAGTCTCCTCAAAGTTCGTGATCATTCGCCCCAGATCACAGCAGAACAACCTACAGAGGAATTCGTTTCCTCTGCCACTCACACTTTAGGGCCAACACTTCTTTCAGAGAGACGTAGTGAGCACAGAGGCGAAGAGACTCTAGACAAGTCTCCTAGCCAACAGAAGAACATTCCAATACCCACCTCTGGAGTGGATTTGGACACTGTTCCTCTCAGAACTTCTGTAGAGACTGAAACTCTTGTTTCTTCTCGAGGATCAGAAGGAAATCCTTCCATTCTCAACATACAAACAGGAATGAAAGAAGGTATCCCAGGAACAGGGATTCACTCTGGAGACGAATGTGTTCCTCCAGAGGTTACCACCGGAACACAAGTTTCAAGGGATGAGTTCCAAACCCTTGAGACCTCTGTGAACCAAACCTTGAAAGAGTTGCAAAGCTCTTTCAAATCTTTTGCAGAGACAACATCACTGGCACTCTTAAACCTGAACACCAAAATGGACAACCTGTCCACAGAGGTAAAATCTGCCATCTCAAAGATGAAGTCTGCCGCCACTGCATCCACCACTTCTGCCACAACAACTACTCCTTCTTCGATCGAGAACTCCATCAACAAATTCCTCGATCAGTTGAACAAAAAGACTTCAGTGTCAACGGGCATCACTCCTGCAGAACTACAGAAGGCCCTACAAACAGTTCAAGAAGAAGCTATGCGAAACACGATTCTGATGCAACCCAAAGATTACATGACCAGAGCACAGCTAACAGAGCTTGGGCAGAACGTGATTAATCAAGTGACAGAAGTCATCCTCTCCTTCACCACTGCCAATGCCAACTACGTCAAAGACTTCAGAGCAAGTGTGGGAAGGATGAGATTCAACACAGAGGCAGAGCTGGCTACTCTCCTTGGCCTCTGTGATGATGTGTGCACGAAACTGATCGTCGCTGGAGCTCAAATGCCAAAGAAGCCCGATGCTTCCTGCAGAGCAGAGGGTACATCAGATAAGGGTCAGGATGACTCTGATGATGATGACCATCCTGGTCCATCAGATCATCCTGAGGGGGAGAAAACGACAGAAACAGCTGCAAGTAGAGGACTCACAGGTCCACCCATAGCCGCAGAACCAATCAGCCAAGTTCCCCCAGAGAAGACCCGACAACAACAACAAACTCAACAGAACACAGAGACAATACCCACCTCTGTGGAATCATCTACTCAAGAAGCAGAGACTACCGAAAAGACACAAGAGGCTACAACCTTCCCAGAGGTAATTATCTTGGAACAAAGCCCAACAAGTCAACACAGAGCTAAAGAAGCACAAAAGACCATAGAGGCAACACCCACCTCTGTGGAATTCCCCTCCATGTTTGGTGAAGATGCTCAACATCTGTCATCATCCTCTGAAGAAGACCTTCCCACCCAACCACCAAAAACAGATACACCCAAAACCTTTCCAAGGAAGAAATCCATTGCCACCAAACCACAGAGGACAAAAACCAACTCTGCTGCTTCTGTTCTGAGGAGAATGCAGAACACAAAAACTGAGCGAATGGCCAAGAGAGCAAGAGAGAGCCACCAGTTTACCTCAAGATTCAGAATGGCTAGAGAGTTCAACATGCCTCTATCCCCAGAGCTCACAGCAGAACAAGCAACTAAAGAACCTCCAACATAGGTTACAGAGCCAACCAACCCAACAGAGCAGAAGACCTCTCAAGCACAAGTGTCAGATTCTACAGAGGCAACTCTAAAAAGTCCAACAGAACAAACTCCCAAGGCTACAGAAGCTGCAGGCTCAGAAGCACCAAAGGCCAAAGACAAGGGAAAGGCAAAGGTCACAGAAGAGCCAAAGAAAAAGAAAACTTTGCCCAACCCCACAGAAAAGATGATGAAAAGCGCCTTTGATGCTTTCCAAACCCCAAAACCTGAAGAAGAAGATTGGGCATACGGGTTCAAACCAATGGAAGACATTCCTCTGTCAGGAACAACTGCAGAAATAGTGCAACAGATGGATAGCCTAAGAAGACAACCACCTCCACGTAGTCAAGTACTTGAGCAAATGGAAGAAGAGATCCACAGAAACCTCTACAAAGCTCACTATCAGACAAATCTTCAGATTGACTACGTGTCTGATCCAAAAATCAGAGAAGAGTTTGAGAACATCTTCTACAGAACAAAGCCAAGACCAAGAGCAGAAGTCTTCTCAATTCACAAGGTTAAAAAGGTTATATCTTGTAGGTTCTCTGCCACCAGAACCTATCCGAAGGTCAGGTACAACCTCTATAAAGTCAAAAGGGACGACAACTCAGAAGCCACCTTCACAGATGCTGATTTAAGGAATCTGAACCCCTACGATCTACCTGACCTTCTGAAATGGACGAAGGAAAACTATAACACAGAGCCCAACCGTAGAGCATACCAAGTGTTCAGAAAGGCAATGAGGGAAAAGCTCATGGTCTACAGCGTGTCAGACTTTCAACTTGGGCTAACTCTCGGCGTCAAACACTTGAACCTTCGTCCACCAGAAGATCGCTGCCCACCTAATGCTGTGCCAAACTCCATATCCACAGAACCAAGAATCGGGTTAGTGTATCTAAACCCCAAAGGCGAAGCCAAACTTTTTATTCCTCTTGAATGCCATAAGTACTCCACAAAAACATTGAACAAATTCAGAGCTACTCTGGTAGAACACAGAGGTACAGAGATGATGAAGAGGGACACAGCAGATGCCTTCATCGCAGAGATTGATGCCACAATACGCTTAAGAGAGCTCTGCATCAGTTTCTACAGAGAGATCAAAGAAGTTGGCAATGATAACAGAAGCTACAATGATTTCACAGATGCCAACATCTGATTTCTCACAAACTATCTCTGTAAATCACTTACCTTGTATCTTTTCATGTTCTCAAATGTAAAATGCCTCTGGCTTATTTCTTAAATGAAAGAATCTTTCGAGGTATTGTTTCACCTCTGTTATGTCATACTTAGCCTAAGAGTACTTTAAAGTCAAATTTTTATTTTTCACTACTTAGGGGGAGATTGTTATCTTCAATCTTCCTAATCATATAAATACTTAGAGGTAGTGAAAAATAGGCTAAGTATAGAAAAGCCTCTCACAGAGGCTCTGCCACTTCTTCCAGAAGATCAAGTCAAGAAAGCCGCAGAAGCTACAGAGGTCATCACAGAACCTCTGTAGTGCGCAAGAAGAAGATCAACTCGGAAACAAGTGGACTGCTCCACAGAATGTCAGACCATAGAACCTCTGTAATGCCTTACAGAGCCTCTGTGGTCTGCTATGAAGACTTAGAAGATTTCTGGATACGTTCATCAACTTGCATGGAAAAGTACTGTCAAAATACGTGTCAAGCTCTGAGTGGACTCAATAGGGCATGGTACACAATAGACGTCTGCGCCATTTAATGCATTTACCAATAGTACATCTATTGCCTTAAATGCGCATGGCTCAAACAACTGCCCCATTAAATGCGCATGGCTGAAAACCACTGCTCACACCATCCAGTCTTCTGTTCACTCCATCCACTCCACTGTTCACACCGTCCAGTTTACTATTCATGCCGTGAAAGGAACAGTGACCAACAGTGACCTACTTCATAGTCTTCTAAGAGTAGTATAAAAGGAAGTCTCATGTTGAGATCTTCCTAAGGACGAATACACAAGGAATCACTAATACTCTCAAGCTTTATTATCAAATATCTGAGTGTTATATTCCCACACACACTAACAGTTCTTAAGCTGTTCTTCGTGTTCTTATTATATATTGATAAACAGTAACTGTTCAAGAAATCCTTTTCATTATTTACTGTTTTCTTTATATGTGTGCGTTCTAATATCTATCAAACATATCTGTTAGTTTAATACGCTTCTGCATCAAACTCTAAACTCAACTAATAGACTGTTAATCTTGATTAAGTGAATCTGGGTTCCAACAGTCCCCACTGTGACTTGGAAGGATTCGACGAGGTGTGTTGGGGAAACAAAAAAAAAGTTGCGTTTGGATGCAAAAAGGACCTATTTCACATTGTGGGATAAGTTGAGATTTGAACTTACAAAAGGAACCCTTGAATTGTCGGAAACCGAGAGTTGTACCCTAAAAAAGGAAAAAATCATGCAAGCATTCAAACCAAATAAGTAAGTTAGTAACCAAAATTACCTACCTACGGTAGGATTTTCATGCATCATTAACGGATAGTTTAAAGCAGCAAATGTGTCAAAAGCCTAGCCATAGGCACCATACAGAAAATAAATTGGTTTTGGGAGCAAACTGGTAAAACCAATGTTTTAACAAACCATTCAGGGGTTCGGGGTGGTACTTGGGGAACTGTTGGCATCATCCTCCTCAACGTCATCTTCACTATCATACGTTACGCAAATACTCTCGGGAAAGCTCGGGAGTAGGGCTGCCAACACCGGGTTGGTTTCATTCATAAACTGCCCCATTACCTCATCCCATTCCCGCGTGTACATCCAAAAAGAATTCGTGTCCCTTCCTTGGTATCTTAGCTCGGCTTCCATCAAGTCTAATCGGTAATTTATCTTACGTAAAGCTGCCAAGATTTCGGTCATTTGATTGCTGGAAGATCCTGCTTCGGTAGTGCGCACCTGCGTACGAGGCGATCTTGCGACGTGCTCCTCAGCTATGAACACAGTGGGGTTAACATTCCCCACTGTGGGGATATCTTCTTCCTGCTCAGGTGGAGGAGTGGTGATGTGCTGTCCCATCTTTCGGATGGTTTCCACATTGATGTTACTCGTGGAATCTAACCACTGGTCCTCCACAGCCGACGGTACACATGCGTCTATCATCAATGAAGTAATAAGGCAAGGGAGGGGCACAATTACCTTCTTCCGGTACGTGCTTGAGCGATTGCTGCATGCATGACAGTGCCTACATTGATCCTTTTTCCTGTGAGGATGCAGTACAACAGCGCACACTTAGGCATTGAAAAAGTGGTGTCGTGCGAAGTTGGGGATAATGAAGCACGGAGGAACTGGAACCAAACGGCAGCCTCGGTAGTGAGGGAACCAGCGTTTAGGCACCGTCGTTGACCGTCCTTATTCCATGGTTTCCCTGCAGCTGCTATCTCTCTTAAAATGAGGTCCTCACATGCGGGAGTCATCTTCTTCAAGAACTGTGCAAACTCACAAATACCCGAATTTCCTCTCCCCAATACCCGGTTAATTTCCCATGGATTGTAACAAACTTTCCTACCGCGAACTACGACAAAGGGGTCTTTGCTTTGAGAGGCCTCGGCGTAAAATTCACGCACTAGTGAGGCATTTGCACGTCGATTAGCAGCAGATATAATTGACCAATCATGCATCACAATTCTATCTTTGACAAATGAATTAACTTCAGCGAAATCGGGGTCAAAACCCCTCTTTAATTTCAACTTTTGCTTCGCAATGCACTCAAAGTGGGCAGCCACCTCTGGAGAGGTGAACTGCCTGGGCACCCCACTGGGGGCATGCTCAGTGCCCACAGTGGATTGATGTGGGTTTTGGGTTTGAATTTGCTCATCCCCACCATCAATTTCCATAGATGATGAACTTAGAGAGGTTGCAGGGTTTTTACCTTTTCGTGAAGCTTGCTTAGCAGGCCTCTTTGTCGGTGTTTTTCGTGTATTGGCCACCGTGGATCTAGTGACCACTCTCCTCTTCTTTTCGGCTTGGGGAATAGGGTTCTACCCACTGTGGACATCTTCCGAAACAGCACTCTTCTCCTTATCAAACTTAAGACTATCATACTGGCTTTGATAATTTTCCTCCACTATTCTCTGCAACTCCTCGTTCTCAGCAAACAATTCTGCTTCAGCCTTCTTCCTCTCCTCCTCGAAGATCCTTTCCTTCTCTGCCCTAATCCTTGCCTCCTCTAGTTTCTTTTCCTCCTCTTCTTTTCGGACCCTTTCCTCCTCCTCTCTACGCCTTCTCTCGGCATCTTCCTTCCTCTTTCTTATGGCTTCCTTTCGTTGAATGTATTCCTCCTCCAATCGCCGTTCCTCCTCTTCGGCTTGCAGAGCCTCGGTGTCAAGAAGGCTGGTACTTGTGGTTGATACGCGTGGAGAGGAAATAGCCTTCGGGCTTTCTTGCTTGGAGGAACCTTCGTCTGGTGCACCAGATGCCATCGGTGCACTAGAAGTCACCGGATTTTCGCAGGAGAGCGGCGGCGGTTCGTTAAGGTCACCGGTGATGGTTTCCGGTGGGTTGTTTTCGGTGTTTCGACGGCGGACCGCCGCTCGATTAGGTGCCTGAGGGTTCGAAATCGGCCTCTTGCTTCTAGCCATTGGAGGGATTTTTGGTTCTGGTTTGTGTGAGAGAAATGGAGAAGAAAAGATGGTGTTTTGAATATTTGGAAGCAAAAGTGGTCTTTTAGGAGTTTAATGGTGGTTTTTAGAATTTTAGAAAGGGTTTAGAGTGGGACCGTTGGTTTTTAGGAGAGAGAGGGAAAAAAGACAATGATGATTTCCTTGGAAAATGGAGAACTAGGGCTTTGTGGCAGAAAAAGTTGAGTGGTTGGCAGAAAAAGTGAAGTCTTGTCAGCATTGGGCCCCACAACTGGTCCCATCATCCGTCAGATTCAAGAGTGGGGAGCGCAGTGACCTGCTCCTTCCCCACTGCGAAGCGTTTTGTTGACTTTTTTCTTTGAAAATTGGGAGTTGTGCCTACACACATAAGACCAAACTACCATGCATTATTAAAAAGAACAAAAAGAATAAAAAAAACACAGTAAATAACAGAATTAAAATATTTACAAGCGGACCCAATGTTTCTTAACCATAGTGAGGTAGGGAGTGGGCAGGGATGCGAGCACTCTCATGCAGAAAATGCTTTACCCTTTGCCCGTTGACTTTAAAGGTCTGACCAGACTGTGGAGACTTTAACTCCACTGTTCCAAAGGGACTCACCTTGACAATGGTGTATGGTCCCGTCCATCTGGATTTGAGTTTACCTGGGAAGAGCTTGAGACGGGAGTTGAATAGTAGCACTTTTTGTCCTTCCAAGAATTCCCTATGGTTGATTCTACGATCGTGCCACATCTTGGTCTTTTCTTTATACAGCTTGGCGTTCTCATAGGAGTGATATCGCAGCTCTTCTAACTCATGCATTTGTAAACTTCTTTTGAAACCCGCAGCATCCTCACTCATGTTAAGCTCTTTAAGGGCCCAAAATGCCTTTTGCTCTAATTCAATCGGTAAGTGGCAAGCTTTGCCAAAAACTAATTTAAATGGAGACATTCCCAAAGGAGTTTTATAGGCCGTTCGGTAGGCCCAAAGAGCATCATCAAGTTTGGTTGGCCAATCTTTTCGGTGCGGTTTAACAACTTTTTCCAAAATCCCTTTTATTTCATGATTTGAAAGCTCGGCCAAACCATTGGTTTGCGGATGGTATGCGGTGGCCACTCTATGATGAATATCATACTTAGAAAGAACAAAGGCCATGATTTTATTTACAAAATGGGTACCCTCGTCACTAATCAATGCCCGTGGTGTTCCAAAACGAGTGAAAATATTTTTATGCAAAAATTTCACCACGGTGTTGGCATCATTTGAGTGGCAAGCAATGGCTTCTACCCATTTTGAAACGTAATCTACCGCTACCAACATATAAAAGTTGTTGTTGGAATTTGGAAAAGGTCCCATGAAATCGATTCCCCAAACATCAAAAAGTTCAACCTCTAAAATTTTGTTAAGAGGCATTTCATTTCTTTGCGAAATGTTCCCCGTACGTTGACATTGCTCACAATTTTTCACAAATTCATATGAGTCTTTAAAAACAGTGGGCCAAAAGAATCCACTTTGCAAAATTTTAGCAGCGGTACGGTTTCCACCAAAGTGACCACCGTAGTGGGATGTGTGACAACCATGAAGTATTTGATGTTGCTCACTCCCATGGACACAACGCCTCAATATTTGGTCCGCCCCTATCTTATTCAAGAATGGATCGTCCCAAACATATTGTCGTGTGTCATGTAAATGTTTTTTAAATGGTTGTCCACTCATCCCATCGGGCTTAAGTCCACTAGCTAAAACGTTTGCAATATCAGCATACCAAGGAACATTATTCTCATGATGTTGAGCGGATAACAATTGTTCATCGGGAAAAGTTTCTTTTACCGGAGTGGGATCAGGAGTGGGATGAACAGTTCCCACTGTCTTCTCAATTCTTGACAGGTGGTCAGCGACCTGGTTACTTGTTCCTTTTCTGTCTACGATTTCCAGATCGAACTCCTGTAGCAATAACACCCATCTAATCAACCGTGGCTTGGAATCAGCCTTGTTGATCAAATATTTAATTGCTGCGTGATCTGTGTGTACTATCACCTTCGTCCCTATCAAGTATGACCTGAAACGATCAAAAGCAAACACCACCGCAAGTAATTCTTTTTCCGTAACAGTGTAATTAATCTGAGCTTCAATCAGTGTTTTACTTGCATAATAAATGGGGTGAAAGACTTTGTTCTTTTTCAGTCCGAGAACAGCCCCCACAGCCCACTCGCTGGCATCACACATTACTTCAAATGGGAGTGACCAATCAGGAATGGTCACTATGGATGCTGTGACCAATGCTTCCTTGATTTTTTCAAAAGCATCTCGGCATTCTTTGGAAAAAATGAAATCTTTTTCGTGCTGTAATAGATTGCATAGGGGTTTTGTAATTTTCGAAAAATCTTTGATGAACCTCCTATAAAAACCCGCATGAACCAAAAAACTTCGAATGCCTTTTACCGTGGTGGGTTCGGGAAGTTGTGCCACTACTTCAAGCTTGGCTTTATCAACTTCCAACCCTCTTCTTGAGACAAGATGTCCTAACACAATACCCTATTCGACCATAAAATGACATTTTTCCCAATTTAAAACTAGGTCGTGGGTTTCACATCTCACTAGGCTTTTCTCTAAATTTCCCAAACAATTTTCGAATGATGTCCCTATCACTAAAAAATCGTCCATAAAAACTTCTATGGTGTCTTCTATCATGTCGGTGAAAATGGCCATCATACAACGTTGAAAAGTGGCGGGTGCATTACACAACCCAAATGGCATCCTCCGGAATGCAAAAGTGCCGTAGGGACAAGTGAAGGTGGTCTTTTCTTGGTCCTCGGGTGCAATGTGGATTTGGTTGTATCCGGAGTATCCATCTAGAAAACAATAAAATTCTTTTCCCGCCAATCTATCAAGCATTTGGTCTATGAATGGTAAGGGAAAATGGTCTTTCTTAGTGGCTAAGTTGAGCTGTCTATAGTCCATGCATATCCTCCATCCCATGACAGTCCTAGTGGGAATGAGCTCGTTCTTTTCGTTCTTCACTACGGTTGTCCCTCCCTTTTTAGGGACACATTGGACTGGGCTCACCCAACTACTACTAGCAATGGGATAGATAATGCCGGCATCTAACCACTTCAAGACTTCTTTCTTAACTACTTCCTTCATGATGGGGTTCAACCTTCTTTGAGGTTGGACTTTCCCCGGGTTGTCACTTTCCAAGTTGATCTTATGTTGACATAAAGAGGGGCTTATTCCTCTAATGTCCGCTATCGTCCAACCAATTGCCTTTTTATGCTTTATTAACAAATCAATCAGAAGTTGTTCTTGTTTCTCGCTAAGTTTGGAAGAGATAATAACGGGAAGTTTGTTATCCTTAGCGAGATAAGCATATTTTAAGTGGGAAGGCAATGGTTTAAGCTCTAACTCGGGGGGTTGTTCTATTGAAGGGGGTTGAACATCTCTATCCGTAAAGTCGAGAGGTTCAAAGGCTGCTACTAAGGCGCTACACTCATCCTCAAAAGTGTCCTCACTCTCAGATTCAGAGTGTTCACTCTCACTCCCCACTGTGGGCACTTTTTCAAAATTGTCGGTTTCATTAATCAAACTCAAAGCAAAACAGTCCTCGGTATTTATATACTTAAGAGACTTAAAGACATTGAAGGTCACTTCTTGGTCATTGACTCTCATCGTGAGTTCTCCTTTATGCACATCAATCAAAGTTCGTCCAGTTGCAAGAAACGGACATCCTAAGATGATTGGGATTTCTTTATCGGCCTCATAATCTAAGACTAGAAAATCGGCAGGGAAGATAAATTTATCCACTTGGACCAAAACGTCTTCTATTTTTCCCTTGGGATAGGCAATGGACCGGTCGGCTAGTTGTAAGGTCACAGTTGTGGGTCTAGCCTCTCCAATGCCTAACTTCTTAAAAATGGAAAGCGGCATCAAATTTATACTAGCTCCCAAATCACACAATGCTTGACCTACTTCTTGTCCTCCTATTGTGCATGGAATGGTGAAACTACCCGTGTCCTCCTATTGTGCATGGAATGGTGAAACTACCCGGGTCTTTCAACTTAGGTGGAATCTTGCTTGTAAGGAGGGCACTACATTCTTCGGTCAAAGCCACAGTCTCAAATTCACCCAACTTCCTCTTTTTGTTCAAAATATCTTTTAAAAACTTAACATAGCTTGGCATTTGCTCGAGAGCTTCTACCAAAGGTATGTTAATATGAAGTTGTTTAAAAATGTCTAAAAACTTTTTAAATTGAACATCGACATTTTTAGGCTTTATCCTATGAGGAAATGGTATGCTTCGTGGGTCAATCTGAGTTTGCTGTGGTATTGGCTTTGGAACAGTAGCTTTTGGCACAGGTCCAAAAGTGGGAAGGTCAGGGATGTCGGTTCTCACTGTGGGCACCACAGTGACCTGAGGAGTGCCCAATATGGGCACCACAGTGGGTCTTTGAGGCGGATTGTCAGATTCGAAAACGATATTTTGCAGATCCTTTCCACTCCTCAGTGTGATGGACTTGACATGTTCAGGTCCTTTTCCTATCACTCTGGCTTGTTCGGTATCACTAGGTAACGCTCCTGGTGGTCTGTTTTTTACTTCAACGGCTAACTATCCTACTTGAGTCTCTATGTTCCTAATGGCTGCTTGAGTTTGATTCATAAAACCTTTGAGAATTGATTCGATTGATTGTTGTGCCTCAGAGGGTTGAGTAGAGCGTGATTGGTATTGTTGTGAGGATTGGCCTTGGTGAAAATTTGGTGGGTTCTGTCCACTGTGATGTGAGTTCTGCCCACTGTGATGTTGCTGAAATCCAGGTGGGTTGTGTGGTCTTGATTGGCCATGACTCGCCCCGTGGGGTTGGAGTCCTTGATTCCCCGACCAAGAGAAATTTGGATGATTTCTCCAGCCTGGATTATAGGTTTGTGAGTACGGGTTGTTTCTTGGGTTGGTCCCTATGACATTTACGGACTCGGGATTTGCTGGACAAAAGTCAAAAAACGTGCTCTTCTCCACAGAGTGAGCAGTTTTCAGGGAGATGTGTTGCGGAATTGACCTGGCCTCTATTTTGGTTCAAAACGATTTTGGTCAAGGCCACTAACTGTGCATTCATGGTTTTAAGTACCTCGGAGTCGATGGTGTTGGTTTTTGGCATGGGTGCTCTCGGATTGGACCACTCGGTATTGTTGTTGGACACTTTTTCTAAGATTTGGTACCCTTCGTTGTAAGTCTTACTTGTGAATGTTCCACCGGCTGTTGCATCTAAGATGATTTTGGCTGCATTAGAAAGACCATTGTAAAAGGTCTCCAATTGGATGCAACATGGGATGCCATGGTGTGGGCATTTGCGAAGTAAATCTTTAAATCGTTCCCACGCATCCGAAACAGCCTCATCTTCTTCTTGTCTAAACAAAATAATATCATTTCGCAATCTAACATTTTTCGTGGGAGGAAAATATTTTTGCAAAAATTTCTCGGCAAGTTCATCCCAAGTGGTTATCGAATGAGGTGCATGTGCGTTCAGCCAAGACTTCGCCCTATCCCTTAATGAAAAAGGGAAAAGCCTTAGTCTTAACGCCTCCTCACTAACACCTTGCAATTTAAAGGAATCAGTCATTTCTAAAAAAGATTTTAAGTGCGACCGTGGATCCTCAGATGGAGATCCTCCAAATTGACCCATGGCTTGGATCATTTGAAACATCACCGGTTTGAGTTCAAAGTGCGTTGTTTCAAGAACGGGTCTTCGAATCCCGGAGCCTAAATCACTAACTCCGGAAGTAGCATAGTCTCGTATTTTTCGATCTCTGCTATCGGCAATCGTGATTGTGGTCTCCACTGCAGGTGGCGGTGGTGTTGCCATGTTCACAGTGGGGATCACAGGGGGTTGTCGATTTTTGTTTCTGCGTCTTCTTCGAAAAGTTTTCTCTATTTCAAGATCGATTGGCAACAAAGGTTCGTGTTGTTGCCTTGGCATGCAACACGAACAGCTTAGAAAAACGAGTTTCTCGGGCTTGAACAAAAACTAATGTCTTGAGATTTAAAATCACGCCAGTCCCCGGCAACGGCGCCAAAAACTTGTTGCGTATAAAAGCGATATGTGCATTTCGCAGTGGGTTGTAAACTGTCCACAGTGGGAAGCGCAAGTGTACACTGTCCACTATGATCGTTACAGCAAGTAATAGTCGGTAAAATACCGGAATTGTTTCCACAGGGACTGGACAATCAAGACAATTCGGTTCTCATGAGCTCCTTTTACAAGTTTCGATTAGAGAGGAAAATAATATCTTGAGTTGGTTTGGTGAAATAACTACTTCAACGATTTTACTAAAGATTTAAAAGATGGAATGTAGGTTAGATTTTCCCTAGATTTTATAGTAAATACTTGATCTCAAAAAGTGATCCTAGTAATTGAAGTCGGTCTCTTCGCTAGAAAAGCCCGGTTACAAAATACTCACACCGTTAAGTAAAAATCCCATACTAGTTGTACTTGTTGTTTTGTCAATGGTAATATCAGAATGGACCCTCTCGGGCCTCGATGGAATGTGTAGAGACAAATACTCTAAGTGTTTTAAATACACAAATTAGCTTGTCTACTACTCCAGTGGGGAGAGATCAGCTCACTGTGCTGACCTCACTCTCGTAAGTGTCATAAGAATTCTTTCGAACTCCCTAGCATTATCCAAGCTCGTGTCACTACGTTCTACCCTTTTCTGAGTTGAGAACTAGACTTTTAGATCCTTACAAGTGATCGGCTTGTTCGCATCCTTGGGGTATAATCGAGAATGAATAACCAAAACAACAAATATTCCAAGCATAAAGATTACTCAAGCATTTTCTCCAAAATCTAGGTACTTCTCTTACCTACATCCCAAAGGATGTTTAGCCTAACATAACTGAAGCAAATAAAACAAAAGATGAAGATTTAGACATGATTGAAAAAGTGACTTTGAATTACTGCTCATAGTGGGGAACGTAAGTTGCCCACTGTTCGAGAACTACAACTGAAAATTAAACTAGAACTTTAAAAATACCAGAAATTAAAGTTACACTATTGCAGAAAATTAAAACTAACTATTGTTCTAAACTTGAGAGAATTTAAGTCTTCAAACTAAGATGCTTGCTAAAATTAAAGGTTGATAAAATGATGATCTCCATTAAATGACCCAAGCCCTTCCTTTTATACACCAAGGAAGGAGCTTGGGTAATACACAATGAGCTCTTTTGACTTTGCATCAGCTGAATTATGGGAGCACAAGGACCATTTGTGTTCCATGTTTCTTCTTTAACCAAGGGCTTGATGCTTCTAACCATGGGACTCTTCAAAAAGTTGACTTCTAGGCTCTTAGGTATGAATATTAAATTCACTTTGCCATCTTCTTTAAAAGCAAGCCTAGAATAAAATAATCCCCATGCTTGTACTTGCTGCTGAACCTTCTAACTGCCCCCACCATGCTGTCTATCTCAGATTTCTTCTTTTTGTCTTTTCCAGTGGCAGCAGTGGGGAACCGGAGTGAGCACTGTTCACATCACTGTAGATAAAACGTGAAAACTACCCAAAATCCACCAAATAATTTATTAAACACAAAGGTTTATTCCATTTGCTCATTTTCGATATTTATACTAAGAATGAGGGTTTTGAGAGGCGGAATGGCTAAATTTGACAAAATAAAATATGAAATTCAAAGAAATAATAACTCTATAAATAGAGTTATCAGTTACAATGAGATTAAGAATAATTTAGAATGTGATATAAGATTCTAATGGGTGATATCTTATATTATAATAACACCACGATTGAGTTATTGGTGATGATTGTATTTCTTATTTAGGAAATGGGTTAGACCAATAGATGGTTCATGTAAGGTATGTTTGAATGAGAGACTATCCCATGTACTAATTAATAGTCAAAGTGATAGAGATTAAGTTAGTTGAGAGTATAACATATGTGGTTATATAGTTCCACAATCAATGAGTTTAAGAATGTAGCACTTGCAGGGTTGACAAAAAGCATCGATAAATGTAATGGTGTTTATGGGGACAAACACAAGTGATTATAGTATGTTAAACCATGTTAGACACAAGTGATTTAAAGCATGAGGCCAGTGTCAATTTGGTATTAAGAGTGTTACTATTCTTGGAGACAATATATGTCAAGATGTTTAGTATGATTAAATTTATGAGGAGTTAGAAAGGGATGAGATTAAGAATGATTTGATTGGTGAATCATGTGATGATACATTGATACTCTTAGTGTGATGATACTAATAACGATAATCAGATCCGAGTGTCATCTGGTTTATTACTCTAATAGAAATACAAAGGTTTAAAATAAAGTACTTAATAAAGGCATTGTATCTAATAGATGCCACAAGATACTGATATCATACACTACTATGATAAGCATGATATTGAGTTATGGCTCATAAGGGCAGTAGGACATTGAGAATTTATTTATGGTGAGGAGAAATTTAAGCGATAATGCGAAGTCATGGACTATATGTGAGGGGGTAATGGTCAATGATCACTATCGGACTAGATATCTCAATAGGGGTCTGTATATTTCTACTATGGGATGAGTTAGAGTTAAAATCATAACCTGTAAGTACTATGATTTGGCGAACAGGGTACTAGAGACATTGGAGAAAGTGGTACCATGAATGACCATAATCTAGTCAGTTTAGGCTTCTTTGTCCAGAATATATATATATATATATATATATATATATATATATATAGGAAAGTTCAAATGAAAACTCATCTTCAATTGTGAACGTGAGGACATATCCTATCCCTGGATTGCGGCCAAATTCAAGTCGTTTCTGAAATCCGGCTTCAGGGGTATTTTTGTCAGATTCTTCATTTTTTAGTTTTAATATTTGATATTGTTTCCTTATATCTCGGTATTCTTCTTGATTGTTTCCTAATTTATCTCATCACGATTGCTTCCTTTCTCAAATATCTCTGATTTCTTGATTCTTTTTCATCTCTCACGATTTCTTCCTTCCTCGAATCATTCATGTTATTCGATTTGTTCTATTTAGGTCGAAATTCTAGAATTCGTCTGATTCCTGCGAATCTATGATTTCTCGTTATTTTACTTCGTTTCTATGGATTTGTTCTTGTTAAGAATTCTATCAAGCATTCAATTTTGTTGATGATTATTATCATGTTGATGCTAGAAACAGTGAAATTGATTCCTTTTCTATGTTTTCCAATTTATCGAATGTTAAAGAATCATCGATATATAAGTTTTTTTGTTTAACTGATATTTGTTTTTGTAATACAAATTGATTCAGTGTTTTAAATCTAATGTTGTTTTTTATTACTTCATGTTGTTGTTGGGAAAGTTTTTGAATTATTGGAGAAAGGTATTGAGATGTATAAGAAGTATGTTTCTAAAGCTGGATTTGATGTTAGACTATCTTCTGTGAAAAAATGCATATTCTATGATTGTTTTGAGGTACGTTGTATGCAATAGAGCTGGTTTTCTAGATTCTGTCCAGGCGAATACATTGGATTCGAAAAAGAAAAGAAATAGTAACATTCATAGAACTGGTTGTGATGCGTGTGTGAAGTTCAAGGTTGTTCCTGGTGCGAGGTCGTTTAGATTATATGGATTTGAAGATAAACATAACCATTGTTTATTTGATGAATATTCGAAGCACTTGTTGAAAAGTAGTCGGAAATTAGACTATTCTCAGCAAAGGTGGATTCTTAAGACGTCAAATACAAATATTGGTGCTACACAAGCACATAACATTCTTTGTCAGTTGAAGGGTGGGTATGAAATGGTTGGTGGAACTAAGGTTGAGTATAAAAATTTTCAACGGGATCGTAATTGTTTCATTTGTTAGGAAAATGAATAATAGAAAGTTGTATGTGCCAAACTATTAATTTGAATATAAATGCGATGAAGGTATGTTGAATTATGTTTTTTGGGCCGACCAAACCGCTAAATGCAACTTTGAAGAGTTTGGTGACATTGTTTCATTTGATGCAACCTTCCGAACAAATAAGTAAGTACTTGTTTTTTTTTATACGTTCTTTTAGTATTTGTTTTTGTTTATAACTTCTATTAATTATATGTGTTTTAGGTACTGTATGGTATTCGTCCCATTCACAGGAATTGACAATCACAAGAATTGTGTAACTCTTGGTGCTGGTCTTCTCGATGGTGAAAATATTGAAGCTTACAAATGGTTTCTTCATTCTTTCTTGAAATCTTTTGGCAAGCAACCAAAGTTGATTATTACAGATCAGTGTCCTGCTATTAAGCAAGCTGTTTCTGAAGTCTTTCCAGATTCAAGGCACCAGTTTTGTATGTGGCACATTAGCACAAAATTGCCTTTGAAGGTATTTCTTTATTCATACTGAATAATATTTATTATTCATTTTGAATATTAAATGTATTCATACTGAATAATTCTTCGCATTTTCAAATTTTCATTTTCTATCATCTTTATTCATATTGAATAGTTAAAGTATTCAGACTAAATAGTTAAAGTATTCATGTTGCTTGCATTCTATCTTCTTTGTTTTCATATTTCTTCCAATATTATTTCAAATACTGATTTCAAGAAAAGGTTTCATGCTCTTATATGGGATGAACACATTGATGCTACTCAATTTGAAGACAGATGGAAATCTTTAATTGGTGACTTTGATATTGTTGGCCACAAGTAGTTGTCTTATATGTATGATAATAGGAATAGATGTATTCCATCATTTTATAGAGATATTCCTATGACCCGACTAATGTGAACGACTTCAAGATCTGAGAGTGAGAATTCATTCTTTTCACTATTTTTTCATCACGGTGCAAACCTTATGGATTTTATTGACTCATTTGATTCTGCTATGGACAAACAACAGAATAATCATAGGTTGCTTAATCATCGACAAGAACAACCGTACCAAAGTTTAGTACACCACTTCCAATTGAGGTTCATGCTTCTAATATATATACTCGTGTTGTATTCAGAGATGTTCAGAATGAGATAAATGAATCGATTTGGTCCTGTTTCCAATCATATGTGAGTTTGGTAGATGGTTCTGATGTTATTGTTGTGGTTGAGAAGAAGAAAGTTCAACATAAAAAGAAATATGGTGAATGCAGTTCAAATCTAGAAGCATATGTAAAAGAGTCTGATCACAAGGTTCGTTTCGTTTAGATTTTCATATTGATAACTTTTCCTTTTGTATTATTCAGTCTTAATAATAGGTATAGATTAAATGTTGAAGTTATATTCATACTGAATATCTACCCTTTATTCAGACTGAATAAAGTTGGAGTTAATTGTATGTTAATTTTAACTTATTATTCATTTTGAATAATGAAGTTATTTGAATTTATTTGTAGGTTGTGCATAATAAGACCACTAGTTCTTTGGATTGTAGCGGCTTGTTTTACCATCATTATGGTTTGCTATGTCATCATATTTTTTGTGTATTAAAGAATATGTGCATTGAAGAGATATCGTTGCAATATATAGTGAAGCGTTGGAGAAAAGATCTCATTTCTTCTGAATTGTTGAAGAAACGTTATTGGTTTGGAGAAAGAAACGAGCGTCGTGAGAAACTCGAAAATGATGCTCAAGCTGCCTTTGATTACTGCATTGGTCTAGTAGTTAATGATATGGACAAGCTTGAAGACTTTGTTTTGAAAACTCAAGAGTTGAAGAGTAATTTGGAGGCCAGTGTATGTAGTGTTCCTCATCGCAATATCGAAGAGGTGATGGAGTCGTTGTTTGGCGTGTCAAAACCAGAAGTTGTTGATATTTATAATCCTAAACCAATAAGAAAAAGGTTGTGGTACGAGCAAGAGGTTGAAGGCTAGTAAAGAAAAAGCAATTGAAAAGAGTAAAAAGGCAAAAAGGTTGTGGTACGAGCAAGAGGTTGAAGACTAGTAAAGAAAAAGCAATTGAAAAGAGTAAAAAGGCAAAAAGATTGTGTAGTAAAATGTCTAACCATGACTCACCTAATTGCCCATCGAGAAATGATGTTACTAAGTAGAGCTTTTTTAGTTTGCAATAATGGTATTAATCTTTAGTTTCCTTTTTTATTCATTTTGAATATTGATCAATAAAACAATTCATATGATGATTTTTTTGAATTTGCAAAATATTTTTGACATATCTTTTTTTATTCACTATGTATGAATAGATTTATTCACCATGAATGAAATGAAATATGCAGAACAAGTCATATTCACTTTGGATATTAAATATTATTAAAAGAGAATAAAATTACATGTTTTTTCACTATGAAATTAATAGATATATTCACGATGAATAAAAGGCAATATCTATTATTCTGAATGAATAAAATTGCTTGAATAAAGGTATATATTCAGTATGAATATCACTTCTCACAAACATCTTAACAACGTTTAATAATAATAATCAATTTTATTATTATTACACTTTTTATTTTTTATTATTCAGTCTGAATATAATTAAAAGTTTTTAGCTAAAAGGTTTATTTAGTCTGAATAAAATTTTAGTGAATAAAACTTTTAGTCATATTCACTTTGGATATTAACTATTATTCAAATTGAATAAACTTACATGTTTTTTTCACTATGAAAGTAATAGATATATTCACCATGAATAAAAGGCAATATCTATTATTCTGACTGAAAGGCAATATCTATTATTTATTAAGAAATAAATCAACCAAAACCAAAACCAACATCAACATTGTTATATTTCTACAATCCATCAAAACAGCCATTTTTTAATTTGTTCCAATTCGTTTAAACAAACCAATAAACCAACCAAAAACTACACATATTGTTCAACGAAAAAAACCCGACATAATTGTTTTTACATTCTCCAAATATCATCACAACCCACCAAGTTATTGTTCCAACCCATTTAAACCAAATAAAAACAACACCTACTGTTCAACTAAAGAAACCGACATAATTGTTCAGACATTCATCCACCAAACATCATACCAACCGACTGAATAATTGTTCCAAACCACCAAACAACCAAAACCAAATGTTCAAGAGAAACTTACCGGTGTTCATTCATCTTCTTAACGCCTACACTATGCTTCTTAGGAGTTCTTCCTTCATTCTGTCTGCATTTTCTTCAATCTGCTTCCTCTTATCTTGTGGCAATTCCTCAAATGCATTTACCTCCTTCATCACCCATTCCTTTTTCTCATTTATGTCTGACAAAAACATTTTTGTGACATATTTGTATCGTAGTTTTCTTAACTGCGATTTTTGAGCTGGTGACTCTTCCTGCAAAGCACAATCCCAATTCTTTACGTTTCCTCCCATGAATATCTCCATATGTCTCATCATGAATAAAGCACAATCTTTGGAGTTTTCTATTGTTCTCCATTTCATGACTTCCCGTTTGGGGACTATTCAACTGAACTTGTTTGATCGTCCATCCCCAAGCTTTTCAAGGAACTTCTTAAACACTTTTTGCTGCATTATATACATATCTTACTTATTATTCATAAGAGTAAATTGCATTTTTGGTCCTGTGGTTATCTGATTTCTTTGAAAGAGGTACCAAAACTTCAATATCTCAAGAAGTGGTCCCTGGCTTATACGATTTTGCTCCAAATGTAGTCTCCGGTCACTAACCCCGTCTATTTGGTCCGTTAGTGCCAGGGGTAGTTTCGTCCAATCATGTTTTTATCTTCTTTTTGTAATTTTTCTTGCGTTTCCTTATGTTTGTTAAAACCATGAAAACATAGGTACTAAATATGTAATTATATATATATATATATATATATATATATCTAATTATATAACCACAGACTAGAAGTCAGTCTACACCTTCGTCCCTATGGTTTTTACGGCGACCCTCACCCCCTTTTTTCGGTGAGCCATTCCCTGTGGTGCTCTCCCCCTCGTTCGTGACCATTAGAAACACACACACACACACACACACACACACCAACTCCGACGATCTTTCCCACTCTTCTCCTCATTCCTTTCCTCTCCTCTCTCCAACAAGGACCATCGTCCCTTCCCCATCGTCATCTCCGGCCATGACTACCGGAAGTCTCACCGGCGTTTGTGGCTTTCTTTGAGAAAGAATATATACGGGGAGAGAGAGAGAGAGGGGGGGAGATTTTATGCCTATTTGTGGATTTAATATTTACAGTTTAATTCTCGTAGATGTTTCATTCGTTTACTGGTATTTCTATTTTTCTATGATAAAGCAGGTAGAAGTTGATTATTCTAATGAATGTTGTATGAGAAATTATGATTAGTTTGCTGCAGGGAAGTGTGAGTTAGGGATTGTTTTGAGGTAATTGAAATTCATTTATCAAATCATATCACACATTTAATTGACTACTTCATGTTTTGTAGTTTTTGAAGAGAAAATAATAGAAATTGATTGATTTGATTCATTCTTTGAAGAAATTCCGATTTTCTTACTCTTGCATCATTGCATTTGTATTATCATTGGTTTTTATCCAGTCATAAAATGTTCTAGTGGAGACTTCTTTCCATGAAATTGATCTGATTACACCAACTTGAGATTTGAATTTGCAAAATCAGATCAGGCACTGCATTCTCAAATGCTTACACCTTTGACTGCCTTTTTTTACACATCATTTATGTGTGTTAGTAGTTGATGGAGAGAATTGGTTCTATTGACATGCTTGATAAAGCTTGGAAGACGAACGTGTTAGATTTTAAGGTGTTTGATGTATTTCTACGATGGTTTTACTTTTTGAGTTTTTGTGTGTTAATTTTACCTTTAGGTTTAGCTTTTACCCAAATCAAAATGCAATAATAGTTACAAGTTTTGATGCATGATGCATCACATATAAAATAAAGATCTTTATTAAAGAAGGTCACAGGAAAAAAATGGTGGGATGGGGGGAATAAAACCGCCGGAAAAGTAGGGGGAGGGAAGAGGGATGGGAAGTGGTTTATACAGGTTTACAAAATTGGTCCCTATAATGTTATGGGTTTTACAATAATAAGAGAAAGACAAAAAAAATGTAAAAAAAGGACAAAAACATGGTTGGACCATCTCGCCCCTGGCTCTAACCGAGTTTTTTAACGGGGTTAGTGACCAGGGACTACATTTGGAGCAAAATCGTATAACTTATAGACCACTTCTTGAGATATTGATGTTTAGGTACCTCTTTCAAAGAAATCAGATAACCACAGGACCAAAAATGCAATTTACTCTATTCATAATACTAAATAACATAATTATTATTAATGTATATTAGATAATATAATATTCTACTTACAACTATATTTGGTACGTTCCCGTATTTTGCTGCATCTGGAACATCATTTGCACTGTTGTGTGGGATGCTCCATTTTTTAGATCAAAACATAACACATAATAATGTGCATGCTTGATAATCGGGAAAATATCTGCATGAATACTTTAGGTAATGTATTATATAATCTATGAAATAAAATTAGTTCAAATAATTTTTTTAATCTAATTGTTTTGTACCAGTTCAACTTTCTTCAGAACTTGTAATTCTGCATTCCCCTTCATGTTCTCACAAAAGTTTTTTGTGAAGAGTTTTAAAATCTTATCTAGAATAAATCTTCCCTCGAACATTTCATATGGTTGTTGAAATGAAGAATATGATAATTTAATATTAATATTTATTTGTAATTTAGTTTAAAAGTCTAGTAAACTTACAAAAATTTATGTGCTGCAGAATAATCTCTTTGGAGAATCTTTGCTTCTTAATCTCTCCTCATGACTCAGTATGACTTACCAGCTGTCAATTACATTGGCAAATGGTTTTGATTCTGGAATCATACTCTCAAACATCACTCTGAAACTGGATTGGCCGTCATTTGTAGCAAAGACAACATCCATGTTTAAAATTTAATTAAATATTTAAATGTTTTGTTGAATATGATATGATATAAGAAGATCATGAATTCATATGATTTTCATAATAAATATCAATATTTATTATGATATGAATTTCACTTTGAATATTTACTTTTATTCAAAGTGAATATAAAGTTATATTCAAAGTGAATATAAAGTTATATTCAAAATGAAATATAAAGTGATTTTCAATTTGAATATTTACTATTTATTCACTTTGAATATTTAGTTTTATTCAGACATTATATTCAAAATGAATATAAAATGATAATGCTAAATGAATAAAAGTTAATAATCCATAATATGTATTAATTTTAAAACTTATAGTTTATCTCCATGTAAAGCAAATATCTAACTGCCAATATTGTTCTCGGTTGTCGTTGTATTCTTTGTTGGATCGACTCTCCTTTGTAGATAAGGTGATTTTAGTTGTTCATCTATTTTTTCTATTCTTTTTAACTTCTTCTCAGGGTCATTCACTTCCTTTTGTTTTATTTTAATTACCAGTGACACTTTTTTGCTGACAACCTCTTCCTCCCTAACATTTTTGTTTTTGTTTTTTATGGGTATCTACCTGTGATATCCCCAGATCAAAAGTTGGATTTGAAGTTTGGGGATCATTCTTTTCTTTCTTCTCCTCCTCAGCCGTCTTCTCTTCTTCTGTTTTCTTCTCTTCCTTCTTTTTCTCTACTTCATTTTCTTTTTCATTCTTCTCCTCTTCACTCTTGCCTTCTTCATTCTTATCCTCTATCCTATTCTCATCTCCTACCTCCTTCTTCTCCTCTTTCATCTTCTCCTCTTTCCTCTTCTCATCTCCTCCCTCCATCTCATCTTCATTTTTCTCTTCTTTCTTCTCATCATTATTGCCTTCATCTTCACCAACCTTTTGTTGCATTTTGATATCTGCAACAACATTCTCTATTCCTTCTGTAACAATGATCTCCAACCTCTGTTGATGTAACAACCTAAATTCCATATAAGACAAACATAGCATTAAAACATAACATTCTCATAACTGGGTCCCAAAATTTCATTACATTACTTCCAAAACTAAGGTTGGCGGAAACAACCTATACACAACTGAGAACAACTATTACTACACGTGGCACCAGTACTGTCTCTAGCTGCATCTGTACTCTATCTTGCTCTTCCTCACTTACCTGAGTCTTCTACTATTAGCTTACCTGAAAAGGTTTTAGTTTTGAAAAGCGAGGGTTAGACCATGAGGTCTAGTGAGCTCCCTCCATAAATAGTTTACATCACCATTATAAAAATCATTTATAAAACATTACACATTCTTCACATAAACATCATTCATGGTACTGCACCGTGTATAGGATCACATAAACATTCTGCGATCGGGGCCCAGGCAGACTCCCCTCTCTCCCTCATTCGAAGCCTACGCAGAGTCCCCTTCCCGGAGCCTACGCAGACTTCCCTTCCGGAGCCCCCACGGACTCCCCTCTACCGGATAGGAGGAAACGAATTCCAACCTACCAGCCTGTCATCCATATCCAAGGGATAATCAGAACCCGAGGATCTATCTCTGATCCCACAGTGCAGACCGACCCCGCATAGCATTCACATAAACCATCTTAGTCATAAAACATGAGATTTATAATACACTTTGCAATTCGTTTCATAGCTGGATAAACTTTTCAGTAGAGTATAATCTTCAAGCAAAACATTCGTAAAGGCTTATAAATAGATCATGCTCATAAACGTATCCTGATCAGTGAAACATACAACTTTCATTTACGTAAAATTCATGTAAGTTAACAGGGCATTTTCGTATAATCATTTTCCTTTGAAAACACGTAAAATCACGTATTTTGTTAGAAAACTCACCTGGCTTGCTTGCTCCAAACTTCTCACTTACACCTCTGACCCGTTCTTACACCTAAAGCATAACATAACATTTTAAATCAGTGTCTACTCGACTTATGCTATTAGGCCCTTAATACATAGTTTGGACCTAAACTGATCTGAGCCCAAATAACTCTAAGCCCAAAAGTTTAGAAATCTCTCGGCCCATCTATAATATTGATCCATCAAACCTATCAGTCCACGAACCAAACGGCCGAACTGCTCCAAGGCCCAAGTCCCAGTATCACTCAACTCCCGGTACGCCTAGTCCCGGTATCTTGGGACTCCCGGTACTGACCCTTGGGTCCCGGTACCTAGCGACTCCCGGTACTGACCCTTGGGTCCCGGTACCTAGCGACTACCGGTACTGACCCTTGGGTCCCGGTACCTAGCGACTCCCGGTGCTGACCCTTGGGTCCCGGTACCTAGCGACTCCCGGTACTGACCCTTGGGTCCCGGTACCTAGCGACTTGCTAACAGGGACGAATCCCACCTGATTCTATACTAGAAAACTTTCCCAACAAACCAAATATAAGGTCTTTCTATCAAACATTCTTACCCAAACATGATTCATACTACTCTTTAACAGCAGGATTCCTAATCGATTTGTTTCGCCCGATTGGCAATCCAATTAACAGGTTAACAATTCATCAGTGTTTTCTTATTTCAAAATCTACCCAAATTTTGGGTTATTACAACACTCCCCCCTTAAAAGAATTCCGTCCCCAGAATTCCTCATTGGGAAAGATGCGGGTATCATGCCCTCACCAAAACTGACACTTCCCTAGGTAATGCCACTTTCGATTCAGTCAACCGCTTCATTAAATTCGCAACTTGGAGCATTGGGTGCGTTCCTCTTAGTTCTTACGATACTCTAACTCGTAGGCTACTGTTCCTACTTAAATTAGACTTACACTGAAACACAACCATTCCTCGCTGATAGCCAAGTTCGTTTGGTAAAAAAAACATAACTCCGGTTATCCTCACACAACTGGTAGGAGTAACCGTGGTCACATCATACTAGTCTCTAGCTTTATCAATGCGCGACTAATTCGTTCAAATCATTTCTCACCAAGACACTAACTTAACTCGTTCAGTTGTCTTAACCACTTCTTCCCTACAGCCGGTCATACACGATTCCCTTCCTCAATACTCTTTCTAACGGTTCGCATACTTAACAATGACACTCTACACAACACTGCACCTTCCGGCGCTATTGGAAAATTGCTACTTCCAATTTACGTACTTAATCCGACATACTGTCTTCACCTCCCCACGCTAGCGTGGAGCACTGCCCACCAAACAATACTTGTCCTTCTCTCTCGACCTTTCCACATGCTGATAATACTTCCTCATCACTTACCTAACCAAATAGTTGCATCAATATCATAACTCAAGGTATTCAACCAAGTCGTCTCGAAACGACCCTAGTGTTCAACGTCACCACCCATTCTTTGATTTCCAACTTTTACTTACTTAGATCCTTCCCTCGTACACAAGTACTAGTTCACACTCTTTAAGGATTTCACATCCATTCCACAACAATTTGACTAACACGCCCATCATCTTCTTTAAACTTCCAATGATCCCAAAATATGCTGACTTAGCGACTTTTACAACTAAAAAAAACTTGGTTTCTCCTTTGGGTAACCATCCACCACCACTCCATCATTCTGTTCCGAACATATTCATACCACAACGTCAACTTACACCTACGTGCTCCAACAATCTGGCTAACAAACCGTACACTTCATCCGAAACCCCGTCAAGGCTTCTAACTGATGCTCCCTCTCTTTCTAACACCACATCACTACGACACTAGCTGGCACATTTAGCACGACAAAATACTGTCACTATACATCCGTACACTCTTTGCCTATAACACCATACTGCCGACCAGATTTCTCATGATCATAAAATCAGACAGATATATAAATACCGTCATCCCGGCTTTCTTACTTAGATTTACCTTAAATACTTCTTTATCAATCCACGTGTTAATCTTAATAACACTTCCCCAAGAATTGAAACACCTCCTGTAACAACAATGAACGTCATTACTTAACAAATCTATAAAATTTTAGTCAACCAATCAAGGGCTTATACCCCTATCATGACATTTCAAATGAACTAATGATCATACTACCACTCCGCCCCACAATCATCATGTCATTCCTTGAACATAACCAAAATTCCGACTATTTCCTTCTAGGATCATTCCCTCACGCATAAGAAACGATTTTCATCTTGACTAATCATAACGATATCTCATCTACTATACTACAGCTTGACTAATCTATTTATCATCTTCCTTAAACTTACTTAGCCTTCAAGAATATACTTAACAACATACATGACCCCAAAGCTTGGTCTCACAACTGGGCAATCACTCAATTTTGTCCCGACGTTCCATTCCGATAACAGTCAGAATAAGCATCAACTTACAAGCCCCGTACTTCAACAACTGGGTTTGCAAAACGTATTCTCTACCCGAAATCCCAAAAAGGACCTCCCTCTAATCCTTCGTCTTCCTAACATTGCCTTACTGCATCACCAGCTGACACAGACATCTTGGCAATTGAAGCTACTACTCGTTCGTACATTCACCACTCCTATCATCGCACTACCGACCAAGTCTCTCCTGGTCATTCATACACAATTCACCCATTTTCCTTCATATTCTCCCGTATACTACAATCGAGTCTGTCTCGCTACTTAGTTCTCTCCTAACTTATTGAACTATGACTCACGAGTTCATACTTAGCTCAAACACAAACATCCTAGCTAGCTCCTTACGATCCGAGTCCTTTCTTGGACACGGCCCATTTCCTTACTGACTGGTATAGTCTACACTTACTCTGCTTGTGTTACACACCTTGTCCTTATACGGACCCTCCTCACCTCATAAGTTGAACGCCTATCCAACAATAACCGTCTCTTACTAAATTAACACCTCTACAAGATATTCTATCAACTTACACTCATCTGGTTTGAGTCTTCGGCCTCGGCCAACATGCATCGTTGTCGACTTCAACAACAAAAGACAGCTCTTAACTACTTCCTTAACCTATCCTTTAACATGAGTTCCTTACGGAGCCTAATCCTTCCACTTATTGTAATCACCTTCATGAGTTGTCCCCCACCCTTCGACACCTACTCATGTAACGACAACATTAAAAGCTAACCTCAAAACTCATATTCCTACGCCATAGACATTTCATTCTTCCTCACTACACTACTCATAACGAGTTGCAAAAACCCACACCTTGAAGGCGTCAAATCTCTCTTCCGGACACAACCGTCCCTTGACAACCGTACTTCTAGTTACCGAACAAGAGTGCCGATCCTCATACAACCGATACCAAGGTTCACTTCCGATTCTACCACCTTTCACCTTTCTTCTTGGACACAAACACTAAAGCTATAACATTCTTTCCTGATTTGTCCGACATTTCCCACTCTTGAAGTTCTTCCTTAGCTTAATATGCAATCTCCATTGGCCTAGTGAGTTTATAGCCTTCATGCATGACAACGCAAAAGCTAAATCATTTCACACATTTTATCATTTAATAAACAACATTTGAAACAACTCGGGTACGTATGACCACATCACTCTTATAACTTCAATGCCATGCACAACGATTCGAGAATCGTTTGCATGCATCCTCCCGTGAACCTTAATCTTGCGCAATCCGAACAATGTTATTACGATAGTAACATACTGCATGAAAATCTTTTCATAAGACACAATTCTGCAAGAAATTACCGACACCAAGTAAACTAGTCGGTTCTCACACTCTTTTGCATGATATCAACAGGTCAATGCTCATTTGAGTGTAAAAGTTTTGCTGGTAAACGTTTTCTTGACTTTCTTGTAACAATTTAACTTATAAAAGAAAAGGGATATTTTGCAAATCGTTAAGCTCAAGGCTTCAATGAGCAATGTCAATGAACTCACCTTTCTTTAAACATACGCGTACACATTCTGACTCATTTTCGATCAAATTTGTATTTACATATTTAACTTAAATCATGACAATTTCATGTTACATAAAAGGACACCATGCATGAGACTCGACTTGCAATTGAAGGCTACTCACTCTAACAAGGTCAACCACTATGCTCGCGCACGTATCCTTGACATTTTACCCACGACCAAAGACGCCCTCTCGGTCATGCATCAACTTTTCGTATATGCGTTCTACATCTCTCTTACTCAACCATTTCACGCTGCTTCCGTTCTACCTAACTATCTCCCTTTCTACTTCTACAAGCTTTCATTTCACTATAGGTATCTTATTTCATTTACCCTGCCCTCGAAAAACTCGAATAAGGATTCAGAGCTCCCTTGACACTTTCAAGACTTCGACATCGCCCTTGCTTACCATCCCGACTGATCTAAGCCATTATCACTAGAACAGGAGTCATACTCAGACTCAAACATTCATTCTCTCTGAGTCCACGAAGAGCTGCCTCTAGACAGCTCATAACATTCTATGCGATATTCCTCCTCTACGATGTATACATATACCACATCATAAATGACTTATCAAGAAACTTCCCCAACAAGGGGTCTCAGTCTACCCCTCAGGGATCTCGTTGACATTCTAAGGTACTGGAATACAACATAAACACTAGCTTCTGACTACCTCTTCAGAATAATAAGGTAGGTCAAGCACATCCATGTACCTGTAAGTTCATAATTACACTGGCCAGGTATAATTCCAAACTTACCTAACATGACTGTCCTCGGTACCCTATTAGTCATATCTCTGTATTAGTGTCCTCCTAACGCATTTCCTGTATTTACTATAGTGCCCTCCTAACGCGTTTCCTGATTCTCAGTTGTGATTTCTACTCCAAGT
This sequence comes from Saussurea involucrata, assembly GCA_033807775.1. NCBI lineage: Eukaryota > Viridiplantae > Streptophyta > Magnoliopsida > Asterales > Asteraceae > Saussurea > Saussurea involucrata. Next base: position 168,584,203 of record CM066322.1, read on the forward strand.
TTAAGTTTAGGCCCGTTCGGTTACCTAAATCCCTTAAACTATGGCTCTGATACCATTTGTAACAACCTAAATTCCATATAGGACAAACATAGCATTAAAACATAACATTCTCATAACTAGGTCCCAAAATTTCATTACATTACTTCCAAAACTGAGGTTGGCGGAAACAACCTATACACAACTGAGAACAACTATTACTACACGTGGCACCAGTACTGTCTCTAGCTGCATCTGTACTCTATCTTGCTCTTCCTCACTTACCTGAGTCTTCTACTATTACCTTACCTGAAAAGATTTTAGTTTTGAAAAGCGAGGGTTAGACCATGAGGTCTAGTGAGCTCCCTCCATAAATAGTTTACATCACCATTATAAAAATCATTTATAAAACATTACACATTCTTCACATAAACATCATTCATGGTACTGCACCGTGTATATGATCACATAAACATTCTGCGATCGGGGACCAAGCAGACTCCCCTCTCGCCCTCATTCGAAGCCTACGCAGACTCTCCTTCCCGGAGCCTACACAGACTTCCCTTTCGGAGCCCCCACGGACTCCCCTCTACCGGATAGGAGGAAACGGATTCCAACCTACCAGCCTGTCATCCATATCCAAGGGGTCATCGGAACCCGAGGATCTATCTCTGATCCCACAGTGCAGACCGACCCCACATAGCATTCACATAAACCATCTTAGTCATAAAACATGAGATTTATAATACACTTTGCAATTCATTTCATAGCTGGATAAACTTTTCAGTAGAGTATAATCTTCAAGAAAAACATTCGTAAAGGCTTATAAATAGATCATGCTCATAAACGTATCCTGATCAGTGAAACATACAACTTTCATTTACGTAAAATTCATGTAAGTTAACAGGGCATTTTCGTATAATCATTTTCCTTTGAAAACACGTAAAATCACGTATTTTGGTTAGAAAACTCACCTGGCTTGCTTGCTCCAAACTTCTCACTTACACCTCCGACCCGTTCTTACACCTAAAGCATAACATAACATTTTAAATCAGTGTCTACTCGACTTATGCTCTTAGGCCCTTAATACATAGTTTGGACCTAAACTGACTTGAGCCCAAATAACTCTAAGCCCAAAAGTTTAGAAATCTCTCGGCCCATCTATAATATTGATCCATCAAACCTATCAGTCCACGAACCAAACGGCCCAACTGCTACAAGGCCCAAGTCCCGGTATCACTCAACTCCATGTACGCCTAGTCCCGGTATCTTGCGACTCCCGGTACTGACCCTTGGGTCCCGGTACCTAGCGACTCCCGGTACTGACCCTTGGGTCCCGGTACCTAGCGACTACCGGAACTAACCCTTGGGTCCCGGTACCTAGCGACTCCCGGTATTGACCCTTGGGTCCCGGTACCTAGCGACTCCCGGTACTGACCCTTGGGTCCCGGTACCTAGCGACTTGCTAACAGGGACGAATCCCACCTGATTCTATACTAGAAAACTTTCCCAACAAACCAAATATAAGGTCTTTCTATCAAACATTCTTACCCAAACATGATTTGTACTACTCTTTAACAGCAGGATTCCTAATCGATTTGTTTCGCCCGATTGGCAATCCAATTAACAGGTTAACAATTCATCAGTGTTTTCTTATTTCAAAATCTCAACCCACAACATAGAATCTAATTAGAACTCTGAATTAACTAGCTAATTACTATGCAAGAAATGACATTGGTTGGAGGTCTTCTTACCAGATGGAGTCTTCACGATTTCGCAGCCTACTCTCGATTTCTTCTCAGCCGCCACCCAACCAAGAAAATGATCAGTAGCCAAAAACCTAGAATTCTGGGCCCTTTTATACTTCCACTAATTGCATAAGAGCCCTCATTTAACACTTTCTTTCTTTTAACTTTAACCACTAAACTTTCAAAATCTACCCAAATTTTGGGTTATTACAGTTGACTTTCATCCTGATCCTCACTAGTTTTATGTTCCATGTCTATATTTGCAACAATATCCTCAATGGCTTTTGTTGCCAAAATATCGAACCTATCCTCAATTGCTTGATGGTTTTCTTCTTCTGTAGTCTTAAATGCATCATGAATCTCTGTTGTTGTTTCCAGCTCATTTCCATATTCTATACCATAAGGCCATATCACCTTTCTAGGTGTTTCCTCAGTAACCTCATTGTTTGTTTTGTTTCCTTCTTCACAAACAGTGTGACACTGTTCATTATCTTCCTCCATCTTCTCTATCTCCTCTTCTTCATCTTTTTCCATGTTCTCTTTCTCCTCTTCTCCACTGATCTTTACAAACTCCTCTCTCTTTTCTGCATTATCCACATTATCTTTCAGAAAAATCATTTCTGATTTTGAGGGAAATGATTTCTCATAACTGATTTTCAGATCAATGAGATTGTTGTCATCTGGGTACAAAATCATGGCTTGTTTTAAGTTGTATTCAATCTCTGCTTTGTTTGCATAGAGTTCTTCTAAGCCTTCATCAAGCATCTTCAAAAACTCTTGTTTATTTTTGACAGAGATTTTAGTTATCCAACTAAGTACTATAATTCAAATGTATATATATCTTAGTACCTTAATTGTCTTTTTGTTGGTTGAATTTTCATCCATTTCTTCTCTTTCCTCATACTCTTCTGCAAAACCCCCTCTGTAAAAACCTCTGTTGCTTATCTTCATCTTCTCTCTCGTCTTCATTCTTTCTGTATTCCATTCTTTTATTGCAGGCCTCACTCTCTTGTGCACCAATCCAGAGCATTTTGTTGAATCAAGATACATAATAACTTCATTTTGTAAAATGTAAATATGAAAATATCAATAATCTTATATTATAAATTTATGAATTCCTAATTGAGGAATAATGTATATTCATGCTTAAACTAATAACACATTCAATAGATTAACATGCATATCATATTTATGCAATTTATAAGGTATAGATTAAAAGTTATTCATTCTGAATATCTAACTTTATTCAGTCTGAATAAAGTTAAATATTCAGAATGAATAACTTTTAATATTCAGAATGAATAACTTTTAATATTTAGTCTGAATAAGTTTTGTTATTCAAACTTATTCATACCGAATAATGAATGTATTGCTTCTTAACCCAATCCATAAACATTCAACTGTAACAACCCACACCAAATAATCATGCCAAAAGCTACCTCTTTAATTCCAAATGCCAAAAATGGCTCAACATAGTCACACTATCAAGATTACAGACTGGGTTTGCGGAAATAACCCTAACTACAACTGAGAACATAACTACAAAATAAAAGGGGAAAGTCTTCTAATCCTTCTATACGCAAGCTCCAACTCACGTCTTGCCAAACCTCTAAACGATCTCTCGGCTACCTGCTTACCTGAAAAGGTTTTAGTTTTGAAAAGCAAGGGTTAGACCATGAGGTCTAGTGAGTTCCCTCAACACCACGCCACACCATAAATATCACAATTTATAAAATAGCTATGAAAGAGTTTATACAAAATCATAACGAAGCACGCTTAACATGATAAGAACACAATGACATATGATACTGGCACACGCTATAGTCACACACACCGTGACAACGTAATAGGGCACACAACGCCCATATATGAAACAAATTCATATATATATATATATATATATATTATCGGACACACCCCCATTCCACACCATAGCCATAATGTGACAACCGTCAAACTTACGTTTCAGGTTATATTTATACCGAGCCTTGCAGTTAATTATATATTAGACAACACAGTCGAATTTAGCAGTGAAAACGGTATCGTTAGGAAAATTTGAGAATTTTGCCTAGCATTTGCCTAAATAAGTGAATTATCCCTATATCTCATAAAATGCCAATTTAAATACCCTAAATACATATGTATATATATATATATATATATATATATATATATACTTTGCATAATTTTATAAAAACAAGTATTATGGATATATATAAACTAGTTAATATTTCAAATTTAAAAATAAAAATAAAAATAAAACACCATCATTTTATACAACACCACACTCCACCTCTCCTCCCATTCCCAAAACCGGCCCCTCCCTCCTTAAAACCCTCTCTCTCTCATTTTCATCCATTTCAATCCATTCCCTCATCTCTCACTTCCTCTCTTTTCTCTCTAAGAGTTTTTACCTCTTTCTCCCCCTATTTTCTCTCAAAGTTGAGCTTCATACTTTAGCCCCTAAAACACAAGAAAGTTCAAGTATTCAAGTCTTCACAAGGTAAAAATCATATGTAGTGCAAAGCCTACACTTCCTCTTGTTTATGTTCTTGCATTTTCTCTAAATCTTCTTCTACTTCTACACTAGTTTACATGTTGTTTTGCTATATCAATATCTTTGAATCTTGATGTTTGTGGATTCATCACCTTAACATCTTGTATGTTATTAAAAAGGGAATGAATCCATGACCAAACCCAAGTTAAGATCAAAGATGGGCATTTAACTTACATGCATAAAGTTTTCTTAAAAGATCTATACTTTTTGATCCAAAAGTTGTATGAAGATGTTGGTCTCGAGAGGGCTATACAAGTTTGTAGAAGGGGGGGAGGGGATGAATACAAACACACGATTTTTACTTTCTAAATTGTTTATTGATATAATCAAACAATTTACAACTTGTTGCGGAACAAGATTAAGGACTAAGCCTAATCTAAACAAGTTAAGAACACTAAGTTTCTTGCACTAGAATTAAGATAGAGAGGAGATAAGAATATTACGAATAATATTCTAACACTAAGAAAGAAATAAGAAGATGGTCGAGCACTTCGAGCAAGCAGAGCACTTCAAAAACTGAAGTAGGGTTCTTCTTATATACTGCATACATTTAATGCATGGCAATATTACTTTACATGTGGCAGTAGCTGATTGGATGCATGAGAATTGCTTTAGACAACATCCTTTTGGCCGCATGATGCACAGTGTAGAATCAGAGTGGTTGTACGATTCTGGACAAAGGAGATGTCCATTCTGACAGTTCGTATGGAGGCGTGCAAGGGAGGTTAAGACAATAGTAACTTGTAGATGAAACTTCATGATCAGCTTTCATTGAATCAGTACTTTATCAGCGAGTGATAAAGCTCAGCGATTGCTAAAGTCTTCTACTTGATACTTCACGTTGAGTGGACAATTCTGTGAATTCGCTGATATCCGCATCAGTTCATTAGTAGACTTGTCGTTGTTTCTTGGGCTTGATCTTCGACTTCAGCGTAGAACCTATGTTGACGTGAAACTTGTCTTCAGAGATCATAAGTAAACAACTAAAACTAATAACGATCATCACAAAGACTGAACAGGCTCAAAGCTACTGGATGAATAGTATTCGCTGAATATTAAACTTAAAGAGCGAGAGTTCCTATCAGCGGTACTGAAACAGACTTAGTACTTATCAGCGATAGTGAAACTCTTATACATATTTTTTACTTACAATTTTCACTAAGTGTTCAGAAGGGTCATTATCAAATCACTGAGGTTTGGATCAACAATCTCCCCTATTTGATTATGACATAGCAACAGAGAAAATTGCTAAGTATGAAAACATAAGGATAAAAAGAACTTATAAAATATTTGTCCCTTTTACTGTTTTCTGGGATCTTTTCAGTACTTATGGAGTAAAGTACATTCGCTGAAATCTTTCTTTAAACTTCGTATAAGGTTACAGAGGGAAGTAGAAAAATTACAAGTACAACAAATTTAAATTACAAGTACAAAAGATGTTTTCTGATAAAGAAGGAGACATTACAGGGCAATCCTATCAGCTATTGAGGTTCTTCCTTAATGAGAAGTTCATAAAGGGTCTTTGTCGTAGGGATCATCCAGTCAGGGACTTCTTTTCCCTGATTTCTTCTTTCTTGGGCTTCCTTGAAGATCAAGGGTTTCATGAAGTGTCTGAGAAGATCATCTCTGAATCCACACCAATAGATGAGATCCCTGAGTTGTTCGATTGGAGTGATGGGTAGCTCAAAGATACGTTGAAAGGGTTGTCATCCGTCATAGTCATGAAAGAATATGCCATAAGGATTGCTTATGACTTTACCAGGGTCAAAACGTTCACCAGGTGGCAGAGATGTATTAAGTGCAGAGAGGTCAGGTTCAGGACCAAGTACTTCAGCACGAGAGAATCCAATACCTGTTTCATTCCGGATAGGAGGACCTGAATCTGAAGGTGTTAACTTCTTCTTTGCAGAGGCCCTCTTTCTTTTCGGAGTTGGAGCGGCAGGGAGAGGAATATCTATAGCAAACGAAACCAAGTCTATCTGTCGATTTAGAAGTTTTTCGACATGATCTTTGAATTTTGAGCGTGAGTGCTGAATGGCTATTCTGATCTCCAACCATTCAGAGAGATCGTACTTCGTGATAGCATCAGCATAGAAGGTTTCAGTTGTGCCGTTTTCTCTTAATATCTCGACTTCAACAATTGGTACTCTAAGGGTTGATCTTCCAGTGATGTGCACCTTGTTGATTCTTGCAGCTCGATATCGAAAGTGTAGTTTCTCTTTGCACCATTTTAGGGTAGATTGAGATACTTTGGTCTTTTCTTCGACGATCTTGTGGGCGTCTTCCCATAGCTGACGTTGGACATCATTGGGAGTTCTTTTCTGCGTGGGGTCTTTCACCGATTGTTGGACAAGCTGGATGGCGAACGCCTTATCTTTTTCTTCAGCTTCCCTTCTTTCGGCGAGTAACCTTTCAGCTCTAAGGTGATCAGCGGATTCTTTCTTTGAAAGTCTGAACTTAGGAGCAGGAACTTTGTCACGAGGAAGGATGATTCGCTGATCCTCGAACTGTTTGATCATTGCTTCTCTTTTTCTTTGTTCTTCTTCACTTGGCAATTGAGGAGTCGAGGCCGGTCTATTTTTTTGAGAGAGCAGTTGTTCTTCAGGTTCATCAGTCTCGGTGATTAAATCCAAGACTTGGATTATTTCTTCAGCTATAGTTGCAGCTGGATGAACTTCAGCTGGATCATCAAGCAGGGGAGAGGACTAGTTGAAACACAACGATCTTTTGAGTAAGAATTTGGGAAAAAGAGAGAGAGAGAGAAAACAACGGGGTTTAAGTGTATAGATGTTTTGTGGAGAGGAGAATTGAGATGGAGAAGGGATAGAGGAGGGATACAGTGTAAGGGAATAAGAGGTAGGGTACCTGACGAACTGGCTTGTGAAGCAAGATCATCAGATTGTCTTCTTCAGCGAGACCTTTGCCTTTGCCTTTGCCTTTGCCAGCTTCAGATGCTGCAGGCTTTGTCCGCTCCCCTGAAGGTTCATTTATTGAAATCCCTTTTTGAGCAGGAACCTTCTTGGGATCAACGAAAAAGAACTCATCTTATCATCATCAGAGTCATTGTTATTGGAAGATGATGGTTCATCGTCAGAGATGTCGACAGCTTCATCGTCTTCAGTTTCTTCAGATTCGTCCTCTTCAGCAACAGATTCGGTCACGTCAGCAACAACTTCGAGTTGCTCTTCGAGTTGCTCCCCCTCAGATACAGAGGGGGGTTTCTCGGTTCCCTTAGGGTTTTCAACTTCCTGAGGTCGTTCGGTTGTAGCAGCAGCAGATGTCTCATTTGTCTCCCCCTCAGCATGCTCATCATGGGGAAGACTTTCTTGAACCTTTTCCCCCTTTTCCACTTGATGAGTGGGGGAGGTAACTGGAGTATCACCAGCAGCATTGTGCGTAGGATCACTGTCTTCTAGGCCAGTGATTTTTATGCAAAATTCAATCTCTGCTAATCTGTCTTCTAGGCCAGATTTAGCAGGACTGATCTTTTGTAGTTCTTCTCGATCGGCCTGAGTGAAGTGAGAAGGAGCGCATGTAGGGGCGTTCAGGCGATCGATTATCTATTGAAGTAATCTGGTGGCTGTACTGACATCCGTCTTTAAGGAGGACACCTCTTCTTGAAGGGTACTAACCGCTGTCTTCAGCGTTGTGACCTCGCTGGACAAGGTTGAGAAGTTGGTGAAGAGATTGTCGTTGGTGATGCTAAGATTGTTGTCGGAGGTGTAGTTTTCAGCAACAATAGTAGCAAGATTTCCAAGACTGCTTTCCACCTTTTCCAGATCAGCACTGGAGGCTTTCTTTTCTACTTCAGCTTTCCACCTTTTCTAGATCAGCAACGTTTTGAGAGTCTCTCCAGCGTTTGTAACCGCTGAGAGTTCGCTGAGAGAGTTGAGTTGAGGGATGCTATCTTTGTATCCAGGTCTTTTAGGGAGGCGTTGATATCTCCCAAGTTAGGACCTGTAACAGTTAATAACTTATGAACAGAGGAAAGATCAGAAGTTTGGGGTTGAGAGAGAGGAATGTGTATGGTTGTGTGTATACCTGCAGGTGGGTTGGTGAAGTCGTCAAAACCTCGATGACCCGAGAAGTGTTCCATGTCGTCAGCGAGAGTGCCTTGGCGTATCGAAGAGTCTGTAGGTCCTGAATGTGCATTCATCATCCTTTGTAGAGCATCAACGGCTGTATCATGTAGAATGACGGGTGTTCTATAGAACATTGGATAGATGTATGGAGTGTCCAAAGATGGAGATGGAGGAGCAAAGGTTAAGAACAGTTGTTGGGTGCGGAGTTCAGCGTTGGATCCGCTAGAAATTACTTCAGTCTGTAGAGATACTGAGTGAGGTGGGTTCTGTTCCAAGTTAGTAACCTTAGTGTTTAGAGACGTTGAGGTCGGGATGGAAGGGGTGGCTTGTTCAGCTGTGGCAGAGTGTACCACGAAACTATCCAGCGACTCTTGTATGAGATGAGTCGTGGAGTCTTCATCATGTGAATGCTTGGAGGGTTTCTCCTTGGTTTTCTTGATCCTTGCGGAATCAAGTTGTCTAGAAGAGTGTTTTCTTTTACGAGAAGGAATGGATTTTGCAGCCTGGGTATCAGCGGTGGGGATTACCACTGAAGTAGCCGCAAAAGTAAAAGAAGGAGGATTAAGACTAGATAAGAGAGTAGAGAGACGTGCCTCGTTTGGATGTGGCTTGAAGTCAAGAACTATGGCGCCGACTTTCGAGAGTCTCAGGTCACCCACCTTCGGATATTTGTCCTTCAGGCCTTGTATGAAAAGAGCACTAATAAACCTGGGATAAGGAACCCATACTGGCCTATCAGCAACATTCACTCTAAATAGCATATAATCAAATATGATTTGAGCCCAATCAACATGGAGACCCTTCAACAGTGAGTATCCCATGGCTTATTGTGGTTGAGAGGCTTGGTCAGAAGAACCAGATTTCGCTGTCAAGCAGCTGATCAGATGAGCGAAGATGAAGTTCATCTCGCTTTGCATTTTTGATTTCTTCATGATAGTCAGCTTGTTGTCAGGGTTTCCCTATCAGCGGGGGTTTTCTTGAAGTCAGGGGACAAAAGGTTTTTCTTTGGAGGCTAAGGGGAGGTTGAGGGCACACCTGATGTTACCAGGTGTAATCTTGAAGGTGACATGGTCAGTGTCAAAGAGAATGACATTGATCTTTTTTTTAGGGTTCTTGGAAGATTTGATCTGATGACTTCTGGAAGAATACCAGAACTGAGCTAGGAGGTGTTTATTGGCTGGAGGAGAGATGGATAGAGCTGTGGAGATGGGGCATGTCTTCAGAAAATTTACAGTGTCATCCAGATGTGTGGTCTGCTTCTTTTCAGGGAATTCAAATAGAGCATAGGGATTATTGCTCTGAAAGGTCACTTTTTCCAGTTGGAACTTGACTTGAGGAGCCTTTGTGATTTCAGTAACCTCAGCAGCAGTAGGAGTGTCAGCAGATGCCATATCTGTTTGTTCGAAGAAGGAGATGAACAGTTTCTGGAAATTTGAGTTCAGAAATGCAACAGTAAATCTTTTCTTGAAGAAGAAGTTGTTCGCGTAAGGAAAAATATACACTCGAATGAGTATATATAGTGATATTAGAGAGAGAAAAACTATGAGCGGGAAAAGTTTTTCATCATGACACAGACACGTGTTTACATTTGATTGGATGAGACAATGAAACGTGCAAATGTGTGTCAGAGGAACGTGTCAGGGGTTATCCGTTTAGGATGACGTCATAAACGTCCTTTCATATTTTAGAATGTCTCTGAGGATTTTAAAGACTCAGGGACATTTTAAAAATTATGAAGCACTGAATAAAAATATCAATGTTAGATTTAAGAAATTTCAAAAGTATCACTGAAAGGAAAAGATATTCAGTGATGTAATTTGTTTTGAAATCTAGCATTTACATGCGATCGTCAGTAAGTAAGAGAGAAAACATACCTTGTTATCAGCGAAACAGTTTGTTCAGAGAGTTAATGATAGAATGGGTTATACAAGTTCATTGTTATCGTTGATAAAATGTGAACCGCTGAAGATTTTACTCTTCTAAGTTCAGCATTCCAAGCTCGCTGATGAGAAAGTTGAATCTTGTCTCATCAAGAGGTTTGGTGAACAGATCACCTAACTGAAAATCAGTTGGGATAAAATGAAGTTCTATATCACCATTCATCACATGATCTCTGATAAAATGATACCTGATCTCGATGTGTTTGGTCTTTGAGTGTAGCACTAGATTGTTGGCTATTGCGATGGCTATACAGGTTTGTAGAAGGGGGGGTGGGGGGTTGAATACAAACACATGATTTTTGCTTTCTAAATTGTTTATTGATATAATCAAACAATTTACAACTTGTTGCGGAACAAGATTAAGGACTAAGCCTAATCTAAACAAGTTAAGAACACTAACTTTCTTGCACTGGAATTAAGATAGAGAGGAGATAAGAATATTACGAATAATATTCTAACACTTCAGCGTAGAACCTATGTTGACGTGAAACTTGTCTTCAGAGATCATAAGCAAACAACTAAACTATCAGCGATCACCAAAAGTACTGAACAAGCTCAGGCTTTATGGTGAACAGGGTTCGCTGAATATTGATCTTAAAGAGCGAGAGTTCCTATCAGCGGTACTGAAACAAACTTAGTACTTATCAGCGATAGTGAATCTCTAATACATATTGTTTACTTACAATTTTCACTAAGTGTTTAAATGGGTCATTATCAAATCATTGAGGGTTTGGATCAACAATATTGTTTACTTACAATTTTCACTAAGTGTTTAAACGGGTCATTGCTAAGTATGAAAACATAAGGATAAAAAGAACTTATAAAATATTTGTCCCTTTTACTGTTTTCTGGGATCTTTTAAGTACTTATGGGGTAAAGTACATTCGTTGAAATCTTTCTTTAAACTTCGTATAAGGTTATAAAGGGAAGTAGAAAAATTACAAGTACAAAAGATGTTAGCTGATAAAGAAGAAGAAATTACAGGGCAATCCTATCAGCTATTGAGGTTCTTCCTTAATGAGAAGTGCATCAAAGGTCTTTGTCGTAGGGATCATCCAGTCAGGGACTTCTTTTCCCTGATTTCTTCTTTCTTGGGCTTCCTTGAAGATCAAGGGTTTCATGAAGCGTCCGAGAAGATCATCTCTGAATCCACACCAATAGATGAGATCCCTGAGCTGTTCGATTGGAGTGATGGGTAGCTCAAATATACGTTGAAAGTGTTGTCATCCGTCATAGTCAAGAAAGAATATGCCATAAGGATTGTTTATGACTTTACCAGGGTCGAAACGTTCACCAGGTGGCAGAGATGTATTAAGTGCAGAAAGGTCAGGTTCAGGACCAAGTACTTCAGAACCAGAGAATCCAATACTTGTTTCATTCCGGATAGGAGGACCTGAATCAGAAGGTGTTAACTTCTTCTTTGTAGAGGCCCTCTTTCCTTTCGGAGTTGGAGCGGCAGGGAGAGGAAACCAAGTCGATCTGTCGATTTATAAGTTTTTCGACATGATCTTTGAATTTAGAGAGTGAATGCTGAATGGCTATTCTGATCTCCAACCATTCAGAGAGACTGTACTTCGTGATAGCATCAGCATAGAAGGTTTCAGTTGTGCCTTTTTCTCTTAATATCTCGACTTCAACAATTGGTACTCTAAGGGTTGATCTTCCAGTGATGTGCACCTTGTTGATTCTTGCAGCTCGATATCGAAAATGTAGTTTCTCTTTGCACCAATTCAGGGTGGATTGAGATACCTTGGTCTTTTCTTCGACGATATTTTGGGCGTCTTCCTATTGCTGACGTTGGACATCAATGGGTGTTCTTTTCTACACGGGGTATTTCACCGATTGTTGGACAAGCTGTATGGCGAAGGCTTTATCTTTTTCTTCAGCTTCCCTTCTTTCGGTGAGTAACCTTTCAGCTCTGAGGTGATCAGCGAATTCTTTCTTTGAAAGTCTGAACTTAGGAGCAGGAACTTTGTCACGAGGAAGGATGATTCGCTGATATTCGAACTGTTTGATCATTGCTTCTCTTTTTCTTTGTTCTTCTTCACTTGGCGATTGAGGAGCCAAGGAAGGTATGGTTTTGTGAGAGAGCAGCTGTTCTTCAGGTTCATCAGTCTCAATGATTAAATCCAATACTGGGATTCTTTCTTCAGCTGTAGAAGTTGGGATTATTGTAGTTGCAGCTGGATGAACTTCAGCTGGATCCTCAAGCAGAGGAGAGGACTAGCTGAAACACAACGATCTTTTGAGTAAGATTTGGGAAGAAAAGAGATAGATAAAAGAATGGGATTTAAGTGTATAGAGGTTTTATGGAGAGGAGAATTGAGATAGAAAAGGGATAGAGGAGGGATGCAGTGTAAGGGAATAGGAGGTAGTGTACCTGACAAACTGGCTTTGGAAGCAAGATCATCAGATTATCTTCTTCAGTGAGACCTTTGCCTTGGCCTTTGTCAAATTTCAGATGCTGCAAGCTTTGTCCGCTCCCCTAATGGTTCTTTTATTGAAATCCCTTTTGAGCAGGAACCTTCTCGGGATCAACGAAAAAGAAGTCATCATCATCATCAAAGTCATCATCATTATTGTTGCTGGATGATGATGGTTCGTCGTCAGAGATGTCGACAGCTTCATCGTCTTCAACTTCTTCTTCAGATTCAATCTCTTCAGCAACCTCTTCGAGTTTCTCCCCCTCAGATACAGAAGGAGGTTTCTCGGTTCCGTCAGGGTTTTCAACTCCCTGAGGTTGATCAGTGGAAGTATCAGCATTTTCATTTGCCTCCTCTTCAACATCATGGGGAAGACCTTCATCAATCTTCTCCCCCTCTTCCACAAGATATGTGGGGGAGGAATGTTCAGATTCAGCAGCAACAACAGCATCAGGGTGTGTTGGATCCTTGTATTCCGGGCCAAAGATTCTGACACATAGTTCAATCGCATCTAATCTGTCTTCTAGGCCAGATATAGCAGGATTGAGGCTTTGAAGTTCTTCACGATCACCCTGCGTGAAGTGAGAAGGAGCGCATGTAGGGGAGTTCAGGCGATCGAGTATCTGTTGAAGTAATCCGGTGGCAGTGCTGACATCCGTATTTAAGGAGGACACCTCTCCTTGAAAGGTACCAACCGCTGTCTTTAGCGTTGTGACCTCGCTGGACAGGGTTGAGAAGTTGGTGAAGAGAGTGTTGTTGGTGACGTTGAGATTGTTGACAGAGGTGGAGTTTTCAGCGACAGCAGTAGCAAGATTTCCAAGACTGCTTTCCACCTTTTCCAGATCAGCACTGGAGGCTTTCTTTTCTACTTCAGCAGTCAGCGTTTTGAGAGTCTCTCCAGCGTTTTTAACCGCTGAAGAGTTCGCTGAGAGAGTTGTGGTGAGAGATGCTATCTTTGTATCCAGGTCTTTCTGGGAGGCGTTGATATCTCCCAAGTTAGGACCTGTAACAGTTAATAACATATGAACAGAGTAAAGCTCAGAAGTTTGGGGTTGATAGAGAGGAATGTGTATGGTTTGGTGTATACCTGCAGGTGGGTTGGTGAAGTCGTCAAAACCTCGATGACCCGAAAAGTGTTCCATATCGTCAGCGAGAGTGCTTTGGCGCATGGAAGAGCCTGCAGGTCCTGAATGTGCATCCATTATCCTTTGTAGAGCATCAGCAACTGTATCATGTAGAATAACGGGTGTTCTATAGGTCGTTGGAAAGATTGGAGTAGAGTCCAAAGATTGAGAGGGAGGAGCAAAGGTTGAGAACAGTTGTTGGGTGCGGAGTTCAGCGTTGGATCCGCTAGAAATCACTTCAGTCTGTAGAGAGAATGAGGGAGGTGGGTTATGTTCCATGTTTGTAACCTCAGTGTTTAGAGACGCTGAGGTCGGGATGGAAGGTGTGGCTTGTTCAGCTGTGGCAGAGCGTACCACAAAACCATCCAGTGACTCTTGTATGAGATGAGTCGTGGAGTCTTCAGCATGTGAATGCTTGGAGGGTTGCTCCTTGGTTTTCTTGATCCTTGCAAAATCAAGTTGGCTAGAAGAGTGTTTCCTTTTACGAGAAGGAGTGGATTTTGCAGCCTGGGTATCAGCGGTGGGGATTTCCACTGAAGTAGCCATAGAAGTAGAAGAAGGAGGATTAAGAATAGATAAGAGAGTAGAGATACGTAAGAACAGCATATCATTAAAGATGATCTGAGCCCAATCAATATGGAGACCCTTCAGCAGTGAGTATCCCATAGCCTGTTGAGGTTGAGAGGCTTGGTCAGAAGAACCAGATTTCGCTGTCAAGCAGCTGATCAGATGAGCGAAGATGAAGTTCATCTCGCTTGGCATTTTTGATTTCTTCATTACGATCAGCTTCTTGTCAGGGAGGTCGTCTCTGCCTGTGTCCCATGCGTAGTTCATTGCATCAAAGAATGCAATTAGGGTTTACCTATCACCGGGGTTTTTCTTGGAATCAGGGAAAGGGACAAAAGGTTTTTCTTTGGAGGTTGAGGGGAGGTTGAGGGCACACCTGATGTTACCAGGTGTAATCTTGGAGGTACCATGGTTGGTGTCAAAGAGAATGACACCGATCTTCTTTTTAGGGTTTTTGGTAGTGGTGATCTAATGACTTCTGGCAGAATTCCAGAACTGAGCTAGTAGGTGTTTATTGGCTGGAGGAGAGATGGATAGAGCTGTGGAGATGGGGCATGTCTTCAGAAAACTTACAGTGTCATCCAAATGTGTGACCTGCTTCTTTTTAGGTAAGTCAAAGAGAGCATAGGGATTGTTGCTCTGAAAGGTAACTTTTTCCAGACTGAACTTGACTTGAGGAGCTTTTGTTATTTCAGTAACCTTAGCAGCAGTAGGAGTTTCAGTAGATGCCATTTCTGTTTTAACACAGAACCACGAAGAAGATGAACAAAAAAATGTCTTAATGTGGAAAGAATTTCCAAAAAGATGTTTTTGATATTTTGTTCATTTCATTCAGACAAAATGTCTTAACGAAGATTTGGGTTTTCTTGTTTTGAAAAAGAAATACAAAACATAAAGAGCATGTGTTTTCCAGTTTCTGTTTGAAGAAGAGGTTCTGGAAAAACAAGTGAAGAAGCAAGTTTAAGATTTTTTAAATAAACTTGAAGAACAACCATGAAGGTTGTATTCATAAAATCATGAAAAAGAATTGATTTTATTTTAAGAAGGTTTTCATTTGTTTGATCTTTTAAAAACAAAGATAAGATCAAAAACAAGTTAAAACAGGTAAATAATAAGAATATTAACCTTGTTTGTTCAAAGAAGGAGATGAACAGTTTCTGGAAACTTGAGTTCTGAAATGCAACAGTAAATATTTTCTTGAAGAAGAAGTTGTTTGCGTAAGGAAAAATATACACTCGAAGGAGTATATATAGTGAGATTAGAGAGAGAAAAACTATGAGCGGGAAAAGTTTTTCATCATGACATGGACACGTGTTTACATTTGATTGGATGAGACAACGAAACGTGCAAATGTGTGTCAGAGTAACGTGCCAGGGGTTATCCGTTTAGGATGACGTCATAAAAGTCCTTTCATATTTTAGGATGTCTCTGAGGATTTTAAAGACTCAGGGACGTCTTAAAAAATATGAAGCACTGAATAGAAATATTAGTGTTAGATTTAAGAAATTTCAAAAGTATCACTGAAAGGAAAAGATATTCAGCGATGTAAAATATTTTGAAATCTTGCATTTACATGCGATCGTCAGTAAGTAAGAGAGAAAACATACCTTGTTATCAGCGAATCAGTTTGTTCAGAGAGTTGATCATAGAATGGGTTATACAAGTTCATTGTTATCGTTGATCAAATATGAACCGCTGAAGATTTTATTCTTCTAAGTTCAGCATTCCAAGATCGCTGATGAGAAAGTTGAATCTTGTCTCATCAAGAGGTTTGGTGAACAGATCAGCTAACTGAAAGTCAGTTGGGATAAAATGAAGTTCTATATCACCATTCATCACATGATCTATGATAAAATGATACCTAATTTCGATGTGTTTGGTCTTTGAGTGTAGCACTAGATTGTTGGCTATTGCGATGGTACTTGTGCTGTCGCAGTAGATTGGAATTTTAGAGAGTTGTAGGTCATAGTCTAGTAGTTGATTTCTTATCCACAAGACCTGAGAACAGCAGCTACATACTCAGCTTCAGCGGTTGAGCCGGACACTGAGTTTTGCTTTTTACTTGTCCAACTCACCAGCTTACCACCCAGGAGCTGACAACCTCCTGTGGTGCTTTTCCTGTCCATTTTGCAACCTATAAAATCACTATCTGAATAGGCGATTAGATCAAACCCTGAATCATTGGGATACCAAAGACCTAGGTTAGGAGAACCCTTAAGGTAACAAAAGATTCTCTTTACAGCGATCATATGAGATTCCTTAGGTTCAACTTGATATCGTGCACACAAACAAGTAGCGTACATAATATTAGTTCGGCCAGCTATAAGATACAGAAGAGAGCCGATCATCCCACGGTACGTCGTGACATTAACAGGTATACCAGAAGTATCCTTGTTCAGTGTCAGCGGTGGTGCCATAGGGGTTTTCATAGCTGAATTCTGAGTTAAATCAAACTTCTTCAACATATCTTTAACATACTTTCCCTGATTTATGAAAGTTCCTTTTTCATTTTGTTTGATTTGAAGACCAAGGAAATATGTTAGCTCACCCATCATACTCATTTTATACTCGGCTTTCATCCTTTCAGAGAAACGAGTACAAAGGTCAGGGTTAGTGGAACCAAATATAATGTCATCAACATATATTTGAACAAGAACGATATGACCTTTTACTTTCCTGAAAAATAGCATTTTATCACTTTTACCTCGCTCAAATTTTCCGATAAGTATATAAGAGGATAGAGTGTCATACCATGCACGAGGAGCTTGCTTTAAGCCATAAAGTGCCTTATCCAGTTTATAAACATAACCTGGATGCTTAGGATCTGAGAATCCTGGGGGTTATTCCATGTAGACTTCTTCATTCAGCTTTCCATTGAGGAACGCTGACTTGACAACCATTTGATAAACCTTGAAGTCTTTGTGTACAGCGTAAGCTAAGAAAAGACGAATGACTTCTAGATGAGACACTGGAGCAAAGGTTTCGTCGTAGTCTATACCCTCCTTTTGTCGGTATCCCTGAGAAACAAGTTGAGCCTTGTTGCGGGTTACAGTTCCATGTTCATCAAACTTGTTTCGATAGACCCATTTAGTGTCTATCACTGACTTATCAGATGGTCTTGGAACGAGATTCCAAACTTTGTTTCTTTCAAATTCTGTCAGCTCTTCTTGCATAGCGCTGACCCTGCTTGGATCTTTGAGGGCATCATCTATTTTCTTTGGTTCAATCAGAGAAACAAAGTTAACAAATAAACAAATGTTACCTGCACTTCGTCGAGTCTGAACACCAGCGTTTGGATCACCAAGAATCTTATCAATAGGGTGATTAATAGTCCATCACTGAGCCGGAGTGTGAGTCGCTGACTCAACCTGAATTGGAGGGGCTGAAGATGAGGCTTCAACAACTTCTGGTATATTAGCTAAGACAGGAAAAGGTGTAGATGGCGTTTCATTCACTGATTGCAGAGAAGTAGATGGAATGTCTGAGGTAGAAGGTTCAGAAGCAGGCATAGTGTTAAGAGGAACAACTGAGACCCATGACGTTTCAGCTTCATTAGTCTGCATGCCAGAGATGATAGTAGGATCATCATCTTCAGCGGTATGAGTATGAGAAGGAGGAGTGGAGACATCTTCTGAATCACCAAGATGAGAAAACATCCATTGATTCAGTTCTTCAGTATCAGCAGAAGGTTCTGAGTTTGCTGAATGGGATTCGTCAAAAGTGACGTGAATAATTTCTTCTACAGTCTGTCTTCTACTATTGAAGACTCTGAAGGCTTTGGAAACTGAGGAGTATCCAAGAAAGATTCCATCATCAGCCTTAGGATCAAACTTTCCAAGGGCATCTCTGTTGTTTAGTATGAAGCACTGACAACCAAAGATGTGAAGAAAGCTAATCGAAGGCTTTCTCCTATGGAAGAGTTCATAGGCTGTCTTCTTGAATCTTTTGACTATCAGCGACCTGTTTTGCGTAAAACAAGCAGTGTTGACAGCTTCTGCCCAAAACTGAGTAGGCAAGTGAGAATTGTTGAGCATGGAACGTGCAGCTTCGATCATAGTACGATTTCGTATTTCAACGTCTCCGTTTTGCTGTGGTGTTCTCACTGAAGAAAAGTTGTGAGAAATACCCTTACTCTCAAAGAAGGAATCAAGAGAACTGTTTTTGAATTCAGTCCCATGATCACTTCTTATTGAGCGAACGATCATGTTGTTCAGGACTTCCATTTTCCTGACAAAGGTGATGAGTTCTTCAGGGGTGTCACTCTTAGAACGAAGAAACATTATCCAGGTATAGCAAGAGAATTCATCAACTATGACCAACGTGTATTTCTTTCCAGCGATGGATTGTTTGTTAATAGGGCCAAACAAATCCATATGGAGAAGTTGTAGAGGAGATGACACTGAGGAGACTTTCTTAGACTTGAAGCTTGTTTTGGTCTGTTTTTCTTTCTCACACGCTGAACATAATGACTCTTTGGCGTATAAATGTTGAGGTAGACCAGTGACTAACTCTTTAGAAGAAAGAGTATTCAGTGTCTTGAAGTTGAGATGGGAGAGCCTTTTATGCCATAACCAGTTGACATCAGAAGAGGCTTTTGAGAAGAAACAGGAGTTCTCAATGGTTGTAGAGTCCATGTTTATTACATAAACATTTTCCAATCGATAACCGTTGAGAGCTATCTTCTCATTTTTGTCAGTGACAAAGCAGGATTCCTTAGTAAAGATTACTTTGTTATCCATGTTGCAAAGCTGACTGGTACTTAGAAGATTATGCTTCAGTCCTTCAATATATGCGACTCTTCTGAAGGTTGTTGTACCATTAGAGAGTACACCAAACCCTCTGGTATAGCCTTTTCCGTTTCCACCAAAGGTCACTGAGGGACCCTTCTCTTCCTGAAATTCAGTGAGCAGGTTTTTCTTACCAGTCATATGTCTAGAGCATCCGCTATAGAGATATCAGATACCCTTCTTAACCTGACACAGAGGAAGATTAGTTTGACTTAGGTACCCATATCATTTTGGGCTTAGGTTTGTCAGTGGTGGTAGAGGAAGTGGAAGGTTCATCAATCTTCGCAACATTTGAAGATTCAGCTTTGTCAGTCTTCACTTTGGTTAATTTCTTAACCTCAGTGGTCTTCTTTGTCTTGGAGACATTGATCTTCACCTTAGCTATCTTTTCAGCTTTGGTGGTTGTGGGACACTTACTAGCAATATGATTTGTAAGTCCACAATGATAACATTTCCTATAACTAAAAGTAGCTTTAGGATCATTTGTATGCTTAGCCGTTAGTTTTAAATGAGCAGGGCCAGCACCAAGTATACCTTTGGCATTGGAAATGGGAGGAACTATCAGTTCTTCGGATTTCTTACCAATGACATTTACTCTGATTCTAGGAGTAGATCGTTGAATAAATCCAGGGATCTTGTTCTTTGAGTTAGAGAGATAACTCACTGAAGCTTTAGAAGCATTCAGCTTTGGTACAAAGTTACCCTTCTGAGGTTTTTGGTTAAAAACAATTTCTTTACCTTTGTCTTGAGAGACTAGGGTAGGTTTTTCCTCAAGAATTGGAGTTTTTGAAGATGAACACTGAGAAGATGAAGTATCAGGGATAGAGGATACGAATATTCCAAACTTAAGCATGGAAAGATCAGTGGTTGGTTCTGGAGTATCAGCTTTGAAACCAAGACCACGTTTATCACTCAGAGGAATCTAAGACTTAATTATCTCAGTGATCGTTGTTGAGGATTTATGCTATCCATCAACAGTAGCTTTTTCAGCTTTTATGCAGCGATAGCTTCTTCGCACTCGATTTTAACTAGCTGATTTATATGAACTTGATCTCTTAAATCTTATTCAATTTTAGAAAGCTTTTCTATTTGAAGGTGACATTTTTTAAGTTGTTCAGCGAGATCAATATTTTGATTTTCAACAACAGTTTTGCCATTCATAGCATCATATAAACTCATAGTCAGGAGATCAATCTTTCGAAGACTATCAGCTTCATCAATATTAGAAATATTGGTAAAGAAGGAAGGTGATACCTTAGAGGTAGAAGATGAAGCAGAGGGAATGTCAGACTTTTCTTCCTCTTCTTCGATTTTGGCCATGAGATAGATATTGGCCTCATCATCATCTTCAGAGTCAGATGATTCTTCTTCATCAAATGCAGCCCAATCATAATAAGCCATTAGGCCTTTGCCTTTCTTCTTAAAGCCTTTCAGCTTTGCATACCTTTCTTTCAGCTTTTGGTACTTTTCATCTCTAGACCTGGGAATAGAGGATTTCTCGGAGAAAGCTGAGGTTCTAGAAACTTTCTTTGACCTACACTCGCTAGCAAAACATCCTATCTTTTCACAGTTATAGCAAGTAGCGGTAGCCTTATCAACAGGAGTTGATGATCTTGGCTTGTCAGTAATAGAAAGAGGTTTGTTCTTTTTGAATTTTTTCTTATTGGCGAATCTCCTAAATTTAATAGAAAGGAGAGCCATAGATTCATCAAGATCTGAAGAGTCAAGATCTGATGAGCATTCAGAGTTAGTCTCCAATTCAGTGATAGTAATAAAAGATCGTTGAGTGGAAGGTGACTCTGAGATTAAAGTAACAGGGGTGCTTTTGGAATCTTTTACAAGATTCTTCTTAAGATGACTCGACTGCTCATGATTGAGCATCGTCCCATATAAGGTAGAAAGAGTCATAAATTTAAGATCCTTTGATAGCTTGAGACACATAGAATAACTGTCCCAGCTTTCAAGTAAACATTCTAAGAACTTTGACATAATTTTAAAGTTAGAATATTCCTTACCAGCGGTTTTAAGATCTATTATTAAGCAGTTAAAACGTTGATGTACTTCAGAGAGAGATTCACTCTTACCACAAATGAAACTTTCCTACTGTCTTACCAGGTTGAACTTACGTGAGTCCTGGACTTCAAATGTACCTTCATACTAAACACAGATTGTGTCCCACATGGATTTGGAGGTTTTCAGGTTCATAACGGAATGATAGACTTTGTCAGGGAGGGCCATGGAAAGAATGGATCTGGCTTTGGTGTCGAGAGCCACTTTTTTCTTATCTTCATCAGTCCACATATGGATTTCCTTAGGAACCAATCTTTCTGGAATAGCAGCTCTATTCTCAGTGGCTGGAACTTCAGGATCAATTCTAATAGGGATGTATGGATTGTTTTCGATGTAATAAGGTATAGTTGGATCTACAGCTTCTAAGAAGAGTATCATCCTATTTCTCCACAGATTGAAGTTATCTCTGGAAAATCTAGGGGGTTTTACAAGAGAACCATTATCAATATAGTTAGTGTTTGTGTTGGTAGCCATTTTAAGAAACAGCGAGGAAGAGAGAAGAATAGTACAGATAAGATCTTGTTTATGAGATTAAACAAATCCGCTTCGATACCACTTGTTTAGTACGACCTGGTCTTTTGTCAACCTAGTTGAACCACCACTTATGATCGTCTACTTCACTCGCTCAAGTCTTTGTTCCTAGTCGGCCCTTCGGGATCCATACGAAACATGCCCAAATGAACCAAACGATAAGACGCTCCCTCGCAGACCAACATAATTCACGTGTCCCACTTGAGTTGTGCTAACTACTTCATTCATAAACGAAACATCAACTACATAGGAAAATCACTCATCCAGCTAGTGATCTCCCATCTACTCCGCACAAGACGGTTCAACATCCTAACAGGTACACACCTTTCTCCGTACGACCTCTTACATCCTTACATGAACCCGACAACGAAGATTCCCAACAAAATATACCTTTTCCCGCACATTGTAACTGACCTTGTGCCCCACAGTCCTTGCTCGATTGGGATACAAAACTTACTTGCCAAATAGTTCAAATGCAAGACCAACTCAAAATCCAGCTCTACGCCGATATCATTTCGTCAACATACCACAACGCAGCCTTTCGAAGTATCTTGCCTACTTTGAAACCACCCGGGACACCCCCGCCATCAACCACACATGAAATTACCAAATAAGAGTGTTGGTCCCGAGAGGGCTATATAAGTTTGTAGAAGGGGGGTGAATACAAACACATGATTTTTGCTTTCTAAATTGTTTATTGATATAATCAAACAATTTACAACTTGTTGCGGAACAAGATTAAGGACTAAGCCTAATCTAAACAAGTTAAGAACACTAACTTTCTTGCACTGGAATTAAGATAGAGAGGAGATAAGAATAGTACGAATAATATTCTAACACTAAGAAAGAAAGAAGAAGATGGCCGAGCACTTCGAGCAAGCGAGCACTTCAAAAACTGAAGTAGGGTTCGTCTTATATACTGCATGCATTTAATGCATGGCAGTATTACTTTACATGTGGCAGCAGCTGATTGGATGCATGAGATTTGCTTTAGACAACATCCTTTTGGCCGCATGATGCACAGTGTAGAATCAGAGTGGTTGTACGATTCTGGACAAAAGAGATGTCCGTTCTGACAGTTCGTACTGAGGCGTGCAAGGGAGGTAAGACAATAGTAACTTGTAGAGGAAGACTTCATGATCAGCTTTCGTTGAATTAGTACTTTATCAGCGGGTGATAAAGCTCAGCGATTGCTAAAGTCTTCTACTTGATACTTCACGTTGAGTGGACAATTCTGTGACTTCGCTGATATCCACATCAGTTAATTAGTAGACTTGTCGCTGGTTCTTGGGCTTGATCTTCGACTTCAGCGTAGAACCTATGTTGACGTGAAACTTGTCTTCAGAGATCATAAGAAAACAACTAAACTATCAGCGATCACCAAAAGTACTGAACAAGCTCAAAGCTTTATGGTGAATAGGGTTTGCTGAATATTAATCTTAAAGAGCGAGAGTTCCTATCAGCGGTACTGAAACAGACTTAGTACTTATCAGCGATAGTGAAACTCTTATACATATTGTTTACTTACAATTTTCACTAAGTGTTTAAACGGGTCATTATCAATTCACTGAGGGTTTGGATCAACAAAGAGTAAAGACTACTATCATACAAGCATCTCTAAAGTCAAAGACTGAGACTGCAGTTATTCGTCGCCCTCCCTAAAAGGAAACATCAAGGTCACGAATCGACCATCGACTACTCCACCACCATTTCCACTTTCGAAACTTTCCTTCACCCTTAAACATGATACTTCTTACTACCTAGCGAGTTCATAGCCTTCATGCATGTCGACACAATGGTTTAAATCGTTTTACACATTTGAAATACACCGCGAAACAAGGTTTGATATGCCTGACATGACACCTCTATAAAGAATAGCCACGCACACACACCGATCTCAGGGATCGCTCACACACAACCCATGATATCTCACAACTTTGTCCAATAACCGAAATTTGTATTCACAAAAACTCTTTTCATGCGATTTTTAAAAATACGGCAAAATCACCCTCACTAGGAGAGTTGGTCGACTCTCACAATCGCTGATATGACAATGTGTTCATATCGATTTCACTCATAAAATCATGCGATCAAATATTGTTATGATTTATACAACAAGGTTCATTCTTTTGTAAAAAGGTGAAATAATTCACCACTTCTCCAAGTTCGAAATCTACTACACAACGTAAATAAATTCGTGTTTTCCTTCAAACACACACTTGCACGTGCCTACTCATTTTCAAAACCTAAAACTTACAAGACAAACACACACATACACACATATATTTTGAAATAAAGGACTCACGTAAGTTTTTTGAAAACACAATGCATGACCACTTTACATTGAAGGCTATTCGCTCTAGCAGTGTTAACCATTGACATTCACAACAATTCAACACTGGTGCCTTACTTCCGACCAAACCATCCGGTTTCTCACAATTACAACAACCTTGGTACCGGTGCTTCCCCACACACTTGTATGCCCTAACATCACAGTTACCACTGACTACTGATTTGTAAAATATGCGGCTTCTCCTTGACCCCCAATAGGTTAACCAACAATAGCCCCTCTTCATCCTATCCTCGCCTCGTATTGCCAACCAACACGCCTATCATTTCTTAACCACCCTTACCACTCTTCCACTGACTAAAGAGTAAGAAAACACATCTCTACTACCCGATCCTTGAGTTAAAACTCTCAAGATCCCAATTCATCGACATAGAAAACTCCTAGAATGAAGAATCATTAGAAATTAGGAGCTCACCTCCCATCAATTATTCTTCCCTAAAGAACCCCAGAGATTCTTCCTCACACGGCCACCCATCGTTCAAACAATACTCCTTTTAGATGGTGTCATCAATCACACCATGAACGACCTCGCACAACATACTAAACCATTGCCATCATGGCAAGGTTGGAACTATCTACACACTACCACCAATCTCTATACACTACCACCTCCATCGATCATCTGAACAACAGTATTCAAGCACACCCATGTACCTATAAATTCATAATGACATTGGCCAGATGTGATTTGAATTTACCTTACATGAGAGCCCTCAATACCATCGTCCTGAATTCTCGGTGATCAAGGTCTTCTTTAAAGGCTTCCTATATATCAGTTGTGTCCTACTCCACAGTTTAAGTTTAGGCCCATCCGGTCACCTAAATCCCTTAAACTAGGGCTCTGATACCAACTGTAAGAACCCACACCAAATAATCATGCCAAAAGCTACCTTTTTAATTTCAAACGCCAAAAATGGCTCAACATAGTCACACTATCTAGATTACAGACTGGGTTTGCGGAAATAACCCTAACTACAGCTGAGAACATAACTACAAAATAAAAAGGGAAAGTCTTCTAATCCTTCTATACGCAAGCTCCGACTCATGTCGTGCCAAACCTCTAAACGAGCTATCGGCTACCTGCTTACCTGAAAAGGTTTTATTTTTGAAAAGCGAGGGTTAGACCATGAGGTCTAGTGATTCAATTCAAGTATACATCTTGGCCTATTATCGTCTTTAAACAAGTAATAATGGAACAAAAGTACCAAATATCGATCCTACAGGGAAGCGTGGAAAAGTTTCTCTTTAAAACCCAGTTCGTAAAAGCGAGTGTCAGATGGTGAATTCGAAAACAATATCTTTGTTGGAGGTTTTGTTAAAAATTAACTAAAAATCAATTATAAAAAGAAGCACAGGGTATAAAATTCCGTTGGGATGAAATAAACAATTAGATAAAACGATGAGACGACATTCCGCAGTTATCTCAAGAGTCCACTATTTTATGATACAATGTATCGGGTGTCAATTAGTCAATTGTGATCCAACATAAAATATAACCTTGATTTAAATAACTTTGGACAATCATGCCATACGATAGACCTCTTTATTTTTTATTTTAGGTCTCGGTCCCAACTTCACTTTATACCCCGAACTAGGACGTTTAGCCCATCATCGTTCGGTTTCTAATTATAAATGATGCATAAAATTGGAAAACAGATAATGGAGATGGACAATACACATACAAACTACAATACTTATTAACGGAAGTACGTAACTTGTTGTGCAAATAACCAACTCTCGAAAATTTAGTTATAGTTTAGAAAATGATTTAACAATAAAATCAGTAATTTAAAAAAATATTGAGAAGTTAACGACAGCTTGAGATTACTAGGGAAAGCTTGTTTCAAATGTGGAAATTCCAAACGATAATTGTTGCGTAAGTAATCAGATTTCTTTGTATTAAAACTTCTACAACTCCAAGAATTATATTCAACCGTGAACCAATCTAGTTGGGGACCCGAAAGTATTAGTCGGACTTCCGGAGAATGATAATAATAGAATTGGATTAGGATTAATAGTAAAGAGATCAAAACGCGTTTTATGAATTATAAAGAAAAACTTGACGAGCAAGTAACAAATTTCTTTATATCAACACATCTTACAATTCTGTAAACTATATTCAACCGTGAACCAATCTAGTTGGGGACCCAAAAGTATTAGTCGGACTTCCGGTGAATGATAGTATTGGAATTGGAATTGGGATTAATATACGAGAAACCGAAACTTACTTTCAAAACCGTGAGGATGCATAAACGTAAAGGTAACAATTGTTAGTAATCGGACATAAAAACGATATAGATAAGTAATAATAAGGTGATAAACGATAAGACGGAAATATAACGGATTTTGATAACTAAAACGTAACCAAACAAAGTCGAACCGAAAAGGTTCAAGCCGTGATCCAATGCTTCGGTTATGGAACCGATGGCTTGTTAGATCACTATGGAAATCTACACTACTTTGATCAATCAAGTAATTGAGAGATATCTTAAACTAGCTACCAAGCACCTCTTAATATACTAGCTAAAAACATGGAGGAGAAGAAAGGATCCATGGATCATATCTATGGGTCAAATGATCCATTGACCTTAGAAACCATGGGCCGAGAATGAGGTAAGCAAAAATCCCAAAATGTGTTTGAATATAACAAGGTGGAACCGGCCCAATCGGTCATAAACTGAGCCCAAAAATTGTTTATAATCCGATATCTATGTGCAACCGACCCAAAATGAGAATCCATTCGTGAAGTCCAAATCCGCAACCCGATCCATCTTTAATTGTTTTCCGACAAAATTGGATTCTGCGTGGCCTAAATATTAAATCTGAAATGTGCACATAAATAATTTAGCTTTTTGTTGCAATCTTCTCATTTTTATATAAAAACAATAAACTTTATTTTATGCTCATAATTATAGAAAACATTACATAAATGACTCAATGTGGAACAAAAACTAGCTCAAAAATTGGAATTAAATGCCTAAAATAGGGTTAATAAAATAACCCTATCACAACCGCAAATTCGAACTGTTGCTTGCCTTGAAGCAACTTTATTAAGAACACAATTTTGAGCTATAAATTTAGACTATCAAGAAGCTATTATTCTTCCATAACCATTATACCAACAAACACACTTTTCTCATTCTGTTCATTTTATGCAATTCGATAGCCACCCATAAAATAATTCCTCAACATCTCACATAAAAAATTACCAACCATAAGCTAGCCAACTAATTCCTTGACTAATTAGAATCCATTAATGTAACAATGAGATGAACATGCATTTGGCTTTTTTTCTTTGAAGTTTATGCATGCCTTTTTCCAAGACTTTATGGCACAATTTTTCTGCCATCTTCTCTTTGTGAGGATTGAAACGAGACACATTGGTCTCTTTGGTGTCTTTGATACTTTTCTGAATGCACTGAAAATTTTACCGAAGTTTTTCTTCTTTTATGAAAATTTTCAAATTTGGTGTATTTTTTTATTGAAATTTGGAACACTTTATGCAAAAAGACGTGTTCATGAGATGATATGGAAATGACCGTGGAATATTTACCATATCATCCCCCTCCCAAAACTTGAAGGGTTCAATGTCCTCATTGAACATTATGTATATAGGCTTTGTGTTTGCATGGAGAAAGGTGGTTAATATGGGTGTTGCATGGATTCTAACAAAAATTGGTGAATCAAAGAATTACAAGGCTAGTTCTAGTGATACAAAAATGTAAGAGTTGAGACTTATCATTTTATTCAGGCTATCAACTCAATCAATGAACAAATGAAACTAAGTGTGAATTGTGTGAAAGATGGCATGAATAAATAACAATTACTCGATACTCAACAATCCCGGACTCTATTAAACTAACATGCAAGACTCTAAAAACGTAAAAATTTTATTCTAAAGGGATAAGGGGTGTGATAGAAAGTGAAGCCTGCCCTACTCGCGGTGAGTAGGTTGTCGATCCGCCGGTTTCCACAACAACTCCAAAGGAAAGGGAATGGGGTAGATCCTTTACCAACTCTGGATGATCCTTCATCCACACCGCTCTCCGCAAATCATCTTTAACCTTCTCATACTGGAACCAATATTTAACTTTACCCATCACCTCTTTCAACATAACTCTCACCTCAGCATTCTGATCTGTCATCTGCCCAGCTAATCGTCTTATCTGCTTAGTTAACAAAACCCTTTGTTTTTTAGGGTTGCTTTGATCTCACCCTTCAGTAAATGGATACTTGCTTCCAAGGAAGCAAATCCATCACTTTAGGCTCAGGCCTAAAATGTGTGTTATTCCTCATCAATCTATCCACGTTGATTTTATATAAAACCATTTTGTCATTTGAAAATCCATCTGTGGGTAGAGTGATGACGTTTGCATTTTCCATTAACGCGTGTATAATTGTGGGGTACGACATGTGTGCATTAGATCTTTCAATGCCCCCAACAATTATATTAGAAATAAAAAAAAATTCAATTCAGTCATAATGCAATAAAGAATGAACACCCTAGTTATGCAAAGTGATGCATCATAGGAAGTGGGAAATAACGTGTGCCTCGGAAAATAAAACCATACATTGGCCTCGGGTTTGAGACAATGTGTACGTAGAAAACGTGTATTTCCCTTAAATTCCCATTCAGACCCATTATGAGCAATAGTATTTAAAATATTTTCAAGGTCCTCATCGGATGCACAATCAATTAGTCCTTGAAATTCAGAATACCTGGGTGGTTTAAGTCCCAAAACTTGATTTATGGTCGTAGCCGAAAAATCAATATTTGTTTGACGGACTTTGATTTCTACGCCATTAGTAACTGCTAATTCAGTGTAAAAATCCCTAACCCAATCTAAATTAAACTTGGTATTCATTTCACATAATTTTTCCCAACCTAAATTTGTGATTGTGTACCCAAATTTTGGGTGTGAAAGAAATGCACTCACATGAAATGACTTTGGTGTGTGACATAATTTTGAACTAAAATTAGCATGTTGTAACAAATCTTCATGACAACTAAATAGTTCAGATTTAGAAATAAGAGTATTAGGTGAGTTACCCACTTTAGATTTTCATTTGTCAGTAGCAGTGGGTTGAGTAGACTGTTGTGGTTCTTCCAACTCTTCAATCCTCAGTGTATTTTCATCACTTGCCTCTTGCAATCCATCGCCTTCTTCATCATTGAGTATCCTCCTCTTTACTTCTTCAGTGTTCGCCACTGCCACAGCCTTAAAACGACACTTATACTGAATGGGTGTGGTTGGCGCACAGTGGGTTTGGCTTGGTGGTGGAGTGGTAAGAGGTTGAGGGTTTTGAGGGGTTGAATTCGGGTATTGTCGATGATCGTGAGGTACTGAGGTAGATGAAGTGGGGGGATAAAGAGGGTTTGATCTAGTAGTGTGAGTCATTCGGAAAGTCGAATATGGGTTTGGAATAGCTTCTCCTCGAGAGTTGAGTATGATCATAGGAGAATTCGAGCTTGAACCGCCTGCATTAGGGTTTTGGTACGGCTGTCTCAACGGGGTAAATCCAGGTCGTGGTGACACGGGCCTTCGAAGGGTCAAAGGACTGTGGTCAAACCTGTGGAGGAAGTCTCTCGATGAGACGAAGGTTCGGTCGAAACTTCCAGTGATCAGAGGGAGACTCTCCGGCGAGTCTTGGAAATACGAGTTGAGGTCCGGTGTAACCGTGGTTCTCGACATGGTGTTGAATGGTGGTGCTGCAAAACTGGTTCGATTTTGGTTTGGTTGAGGTTGGATCGTTAGTGAATCAGCGATGGAAGCGAGAGTGAGCAACGATGAGGGTGGATTTTTTGCACGAGAGTTATTAGGGAATGGACCTAAGTGGTGATGGGTGTGCAGGTATGGGGAAGTAGAAGTGGTCAGAAGATGAGTGGTTATTTTGTTTGGTTAAGGTTGATATTGCATAGAAGAAATCAGATATTGTACTCTCATATCCAATTTAAACTGAATTAGATTTTAAAAAAAATCTTACTTCCGTTAATTGGATTAGTTCCAATATAACCAAAAAGAAATCTGATTTTTGTTATCAAATGATTTAGGCCCAAGATAATGAATATGTTAATAAGAAAATTTATATGTTGTGGGCCGAATTTGAGAACACTCCATAAATTAGTTGGGCCAAAAATCTTTAGTCCAAACCAATTTCTCTGTTGGGCCGACATATACATGAATTGGGCTTTTGATTGAATTGCTTAATTTGTCTTAATTGGACCCAAAATCAGTATTCTATTTGGACTATTTCTAAAATCAGCTTTTTAATTCCTTAAACCAAAAATTTTGTACAAATTTGGCCAAGGGCCGAAATTTTTTATTTGTCCTCACAATAGCACACTCGTCACTCGCCACAACTTTCTTTCAAAACCTCTCTCCCAAAACTTTTTATCCTAAAAGCAAATATTTTTAGTTTTCTTTTCTTGTAAAAAAAAATACAACATGGAAATGTTTTGTTTTTCTTTTATCACATAAAACAAGAAAATATCTATTGTTTTCTCTTTTCTTTTATAAAACAACATAAAGACATATTTTCTTCTCTTTTCTTCAAATAAATATTTACACCCTCTTGGATTTAATTCAAAATCCAAGACCTTGCCATAGTCATCATTCTAGGAAATGAACAACCTCAAGGGGTTGTTGTATCAGTGCAAAGGGTTCGATAAAAGGTTTTACCCTTTGTCCGTTTACCTTGAAAGTGGTCCCCTTTTCTGGATCAATCAGTTCAATAACACCGTAGGGGTAAACTTTTGCAAACTGACATGGTCTCATCCACCTAGAATTTAACTTACCTGGAAATAACATGAGTCTAGAATTAAACAATAAAACTTGTTGTCCTTCAAAGAACTCTTTTGGAACAATTTTCTTGCCATGCCATTTTTTTGTGTTTTCTTTGTAGAGTTTGGCATTTTCATAGGAAAGATTCCTATGCTCCTCTAGTTCGCACAGTTGTAAAGTCCTTTTCTCTCATCTTCATCTAGACTCATGTTAAATTCCTTAATGGCCCAATAGGCCTTGTGCTCTAATTAAAAAACCAACTTATAAGGGGACATACCAATTGGGGTTTTGTAAGCAGTCCTGTAGGCCCACAAGGCATCATCCAATTTGGAGGTCCAGTCTTTTCTGTGTGACTTGAATACCTTAGCTAAGATTCCTTTAGTTTCCCTGTTGGACAATTCAGCCAAACCATTGGTTTGAGGGTGATATGCAGTGGCCACCCTGTGCTGAATATTGTATTTTTCTAGGACTTCCTCTAATAAGTTGTTTATGAAATGAGTGCCTTCATCACTAATTAAGGCACGATGTGTACCAAATCTAGTGAAGATGTGCTTTTGAATAAATTTGACGACTGTCTTAGCATCATTATAATGGCAGGCCATAGCCTCCACCCATTTAGACACATAATCAATAGCTACCAAGATGTAGGCACAGTTGTTGGACAGTGGAAAAGGTCCCATGAAGTCAATGCCCCAGACATCAAATAATTCTACTTCTAATATTTCAATCAAGGGCATTTCATTCCTCTAAGAAATGTTTCCACTTCTCTGACACTCATTGCAACTTTTTGCAAAATTGTAAGCATCGTTGTTCAAGGTAGGCCAGTAAAATCCTGATTGCATGACTTTTGCAGCTGTCCTATGTCGACTAAAATGACCACCACATGGTCTAGTGTGACAATGATGTAAGACAAATGTCACTTCTTCTTTTGGGATGCACCTTATGATCACCTGATCTGCACAAACTTTAAACAAATATGGATCATCCCAGAGGAACTTCTTGGAGTCAAAAATGTGTTTCTTTCTTTGATGTTTATTAAGTTCCTTGGGAATGATCCCACAAGCCAAATAAATAACAATATCTACAAACTAAGGTAATGCAACATGTTGTACAGCTAAACTTCTTTCATCTGAAAAAACCTCACAGATGTCACTAATGTGTTTCTTTGTGTTTTGTTTTTCCAGTCTTGACAAGTGGTCAGACATTTCATTATTTATACCTTTCCTATCAACAAACTCTTGTAACAACAAAACCCACCTGATTAGCCTAGGTTTTGCATGTTTTTTGGAAATAAGATACTTGATGACAACATGATCGGTGTGCACAATTACTTTGGCACCCATCAAGTATGATATGAATTTTTCAAAAGCGAAAACCACAGCTAATAGTTCTTTTTAAGTGGTGGTGTAATTGATTTGAGCTTCATTAAGGGTTTTACTAGCATAGTAAATGGAATGAAAAACTTTATTCTTTCTTTGGCCTAGAACAACTCGTACAGCCCAGTCACTAGCATCACTCTTAATTTCAAAAGGTAAGGACCAATCAGGTGTCACTATTACAAGAGCAGTGACCAATGCCTCTTTCAGGATTTCAAAAGCTTTTTAACAATCTTCATCAAAGTTGAAAGCATGGTCATGCTGTAGTAGTGAACACAACGATTTGGATATTTTGGAAAAATCTTTTATAAACCTCCGGTAAAAACCTGCATGTCCTAAGAAACTTTTGATACCTTTCACAGTGGTTGGTTTAGGCAAACTTGCAATTACTTCCAACTTTGCCTTATCAACCTCAATACCTCTATTGGAAATGAGATGCCCTAATACAATGCCATTTTTAACCATAAAGTGACATTTTTCTCAGTTTAAAACCAAATATGTCTCTTCACATCTTTTAAAAAAAATTCAAGGTTTTCTAAACACAGATCATATGATGTACCAAAAACAGAAAAGTCATCCATGAAGACTTCCATGGATTGTTCAAGTATGTCTGAAAAAATAGACATCATACATCTTTGGAAAGTACCAGGAGCATTACAAAGTCCAAAAGGCATTCTTCTAAAAGTAAAAGTGTCATAAGGGCAAGTAAAAGTGGTTTTCTCTTGGTCTTCTGGTGCAATGGAAATTTGATTGTAACCTGAGTAACCATCTAAGAAACAATAAAACTCTTTTCCAGCTAGTCTGTCTAACATTTGGTTTATAAAGGGTAATGGAAAATGGTCTTTTTGGGTAGCTTGGTTAAGCTTCCGGTAGTCCATACATATCCTCCAACCTGACACTACTCTGGTAGGTATAATTTCATTTTTCTCATTTGTTACCACAGTAACTCCACCCTTCTTGGGTACACATTGCACTGGACTGACACATGTACTACTGTCAATAGGATAGATTATGCCAGCATCAAGCCATTTAAAAATCTCTTTTTTCACAACCTCTTTCATCATTGGATTGAGTCTTATTTGAGGCTCAACTGAGGTAAAATCTTTGTTTTCTAAAAAGATTTTATGTTGACAGATGGTAGGGCTTATACCCTTTAAATCAACAATGGTCCATCATATGGCTTTGGTGTGTTGTTTTAACATAGTAACCAACTTTTCCTCTTGATCAGATTCTTAGGATGATGAAATAGTAACTGGCAACTTCCCTGGTTTTCCTAAAAAGGCATATTTTAAATGTGAGGGTAGTTGTTTTAATTCTAAGTCTGGAGCACCTTCTAAGGAAGGAACAAGAGTTTTCCGGTCCTTATTTTCTAAAACTTCAACATCAGAGGTGACATGTATGTCTTCTAAGTCCTCAAACTCTGCTTTATCATCTTCGCTATCAGATTCTACAATTCCCATGACCTCCCCAAAACTTTGGTCTTGACACCAAGATTCAATCAAACCTAAGGTAGAACATTCTTCTCTATCTTCAAGATACTTAAGGGAGTCTAACACATTAAAAGTTACCTATTGGTCTTGAACTCTCATGGTGAGTTCACCCTTTTGGACATCTATCAGAGTTCTACCTGTAGCTAAGAAAGGTCTTCCTAAGATAATAGGAATATCTTTGTCCGCTTCAAAGTATAAGATAATAAAATCTGCAGGGAAAAGAAACTTGTTAACCAGGACAAGGACATCTTCAATCTTACCCTTAGGCCAAGCTATGGACTTATCTGCTAATAAAAGTGAAACAGTTGTGGGTCTAGCTTCACCTATGCCTAAAGTGTTAAAAACAGATAAAGGCATGAGGTTTACACTGGCACCTAAGTCACATAGGGCTTGTCCTACTTCTTTTCCTCCTATGGAACATGGGATTGTAAAACTTCCAGGATCTTTCATCTCTGGAGGTGTTTTATTGGACAACATAGCACTACAACCTTCATTCAGAGCTACTGTTTCAAACTCATTCAACTTTTTCTTTTTGCTTAAAATGTCTTTCAAAAACTTTGCATATGTTGGCATTTGTTCAATAGCTTCAACCAAAGGTATGTTAATATGCAACTGTTTAAAAACATCTAAAAACTTTTTGAAATGCAATTCTTCTTTTTCATTCTTCAGGGATAAGGAATATAGAGAGGAACTGTTGTAAGAGATGTAGTTTTTTGAAAAGTAGGTGTTGGTATTGTAGGCAAGGTTTTGTCTTTCTTATCATCACTAGGAACTTTGGGACTGTCACCAACTTGTGACACATCCCCAACAGGTTTGCCTTTGGTTTGATCTTTCTTGGGATCATCAGGGGTTAACAGTAGGATGGTTGGAACGGTAGTGGTGTTAATGGGTCAAAGTTACAGCTTTTACATGCTCTTTTTCGATTCTCGGGGTACCTCAGTATCACTAGGCAGAGAACTGGGAGGGCGTTTCTTCATTTCCAAAGCCAATTGACCCATTTGGGTCTCCAGATTTTTAATTAATGCCTGAGTTTGGGACATAAATCCCTTCATCATTGCTTCCAAAGAAGTAGATGACTCCGCATGATGGTTTGACTTTTGATAAAAAAGCATGTTGATTATTTTGAGAATTTGCGTGCTAATTGTTTTGAGGTCTATGTTGAAATTGCTGGTTTTGACCTTGCAATTTAGGTGGTGTTGGATTTAAAGTTGGACTCTGGCATGAAAATTTTGGATGGTTCCTCCACTCAGGATTTTAATTCTGAGAAAAGGGACCTCCCTTATTATTGTTGTTGTTGTTGTTGTTGTTGTTATTATTATTATTATTATTATTGTTATTATTGTTATTATTATTACCAACATAATTGATGCGCTCAGGATTTTCAGGACAATGTTCAAAACTATGGTCATCACCATAATATGTGCACTGTATAGATTGGACAGTAGGAGGTGGCATCACGGGATTGACTGACACAACATTAAGGTTTCTAATCAAAGATGTCATGTCATTCAATTGTGTAGATATTAATGCATAAGCATCGGGATCATGTACTTCTGCTGTCTTTCTTGTTTGTATTGCACGTGGATCAGCCACTGACCATTGTTGTTTGAAATCCTCTCAAGGATATCATATCCTTCATTATAGGTACAAGATGTGAAAGCTCTGTTTGCAGTAGCGTCGAGCATTTGTTTTGCAGTAATATTTAAACCACTGTAAAACGCCTCTAACTGAATGCAGTACGGAATGCCATGATGAGGGCATTTTCTCAAAAGTTCCTTGTACCTATCCCATGCGTCAGGAACTTATCATCGTCCATTTGTTTAAAAGTACGAATTGCATTTTTGGACTTAGCATTCCTCGTGGGTGGAAAATATTTTTTTAAAAACTTCTCTGCCATTTGGGCCCATGTAATTATAGAATCTAGCTTCAAAGAGTTGTACCAAGATCTTTCACTTTCTCTTAATGAATATGGAAAAAGTTTTAATTTCAGTGCATCATCTTCTACACCATGAAGCTTAAAAGAATTTGTAATTTCCACGAAAGACCGTAAATTAGAATGAGGATCCTTAGTTGCCAAACCATCGTACTGGCCGTTAGTTTGTAACATATGGAACATTATTGGTTTAATTCAAAATGGTGGGCTTGCAAAGTTGGTTTAAGAATTCCTGAATGTAACTGGGTTAAAACAGGAACTGCGTAAAACATAATACCACCATCCTTAGAATTAGCCAACCGAAAAATGTTTTGTTCCTCATCATCAATATTATTTATTGGCGGGTTTTTTGGATTTTCTCTATTATTAGGTTTCCCATCATGATTGATAAACGGCGGAACTTCATCCTCAATATCCGTCTTATACTCCTGTTCAGACATCTCGGGAGAATCTAAGACTCGATTAGCTATTTGAATTTTTCTTCGTTGTCTAAGCGTTCATTCAATGTCGGGATAAAATTGGAATAATTCACCGTGAGGCAATCTTGGCATACACTGTGAGTCCTAGTTTGATCAGGTAACAACGAATCAATAAGAAATAACGAGAACAATCGATGATTTCAACTTGTCATCCCTCTCATATTCATTCAATGTATCATTCAGAGAATATTACAATCAAAGTAACGAAACGATTTCTAAAAAAATAATCTCTCTAATGAATCTCTAGGAATGCTAATGAATCGCTAACCTAATTCTACGGTTAAGACCAACCTTATATACTTAGGCCTTCAGACAAACAAGGCCTAAGCCCATTAAGCAATTAAGCCCAAATAACACAATTAAGGGCTTTTACAATTAATTGATTAATCTAATTAAGTCTATATAATTATTTATATATCTTTCTAATATGTAGGACAGTTATGGTCCTAAAAATCTTCCCCTAAATATATATAAATAAAAATTGGTCTTGAAATCTTCAAGTCTTGATCTTCTCTTCCTTTGAATCTTTGGAACTCTATGGTGTAGCATGTCTTCATGTCTTTCAACGCTCCCCCTTGAATAAAGCTCTTGAATTTGATTTCAGCTTTAAAAGAACTTGTAGAACTAACATGCTCGATGGAGGAAATAATTTGAAGCAAACACCACTTGATAAACGATGAGAAGAGTTGATCACTTGAAAGCACTTTGATTACTTGAATGCACTTTGAAACTCTTTGGATCTCGGTCAACAGTTACTCCCCCTCGGCTTTTGCTAACTCCCCCTCAACTTGATATTTGGTGTCTTTGAATATGTACCCTTTCTCCCCCTCATGATCAGTAGGAGCATCCGGAGCATCATGCGCGTTCAAAGACAATAGTGACGAGTAGCAAAAAATCCAGATCAAAACATTAAGTAACTAAAATGGGGTAAAAAAACTAACACAGAAACACGTTAGTAACTATTATCACAACAATTTAAAAAATTATATGGCCTATGTTCAGAGTTGGCATCGGGGTATCTTTGATAGGACATCCAGTTATCACTGAAGTAAAATCTTAAAAAAAATTACATCTCAAACTGTTCCGGCAATATCACAAGGATATGCAATGGGAATCACAAAGACTCGTGCATGTGTGAAGGAAAATAAATTCTATCTGTTTGGCTCAAAATATTGATTTAATTTGGGATGCAAGTTAAAATCAATTGACACAGTGAATAGAATATGAAGTTCGGAGACCAGAGCTGATGTCATCCTGTTTCAATATCTAAGACCTCCGAGTGAGGAATATAATAGATTATGTGCTAATTCTCTGTGAATATATGAAACAAGCATCTGTTGTGAGATACTTGAGTGGCTAGGTGGGGTGACACGAGTTATCGACACTGGGTCCATGTCTGTTTCAATATTCATCTCCAAAGAACGAGAATGAATAGATTATGTGGTTACCCGGATAACTGACTCGGTTTGGTAAGGACCAATAATTCTTTTAAGTCCTGTCACATCCTCACCATATTCTTTTCTCTCCAAACTCATCTATCAATCTAGAACCCTCACTGTAGTCTATAAGGGATGTGTTTCTTGGGTAGGTCCTTCCGGTTCTGGATTGACCATAGAAACAATGTAAGTCCTAACACTCACTTTCATGCAACGAGTAGAACAATTTAGTAAATAGTGAAATACGAGTCCTGAACTGATTTGTTCAGAAGTCATATCGTTTAAGAACGAGTCCTGATCTGAGATGATCAGAAGTCATAATTGAAATACTAGAATTGCAAAAAACAAGATCAAGCGCAAAACAGAATGACTCAGTAAGCACAATATTTTCAAAAAAATGAGACAATGAGCAGAGAGTTTAATTGTGAGGAACAAGTCACAATTATTATATTAGATAAGAATTGAAGCATAAATATGAAATGATGAACTATGAACACAAAGTGGAATTCAAAACGAATGTATTTCCATCGAAAAATCAACGAATATGAGACATGGAAATAACTAAATCAGGAAAAAGTGACACGTGGCAATCATGGAGATTAGAATTGGAAAATAACAGACACAGGTAAGTTATTAAGAATGAATTACCACGGTCTTTGAATTCACATAGAAGTTCATTTACCTTTCATGAGATAGCACTCCCCCTCAAAATTGGTATAGCCTTCGAATGAAGTCATGTGAAAAAAATCTTCTAATTTAAATGCACATGACATTCCTGCAAAAAAAGATTTGTAGGATTTTGGTATCCATCTTTTGATGGATCCTTGTTGGTTAAATTCTCTATGAGGACCTGGGATACTATAAGTATCATACCAATAGTTAGCACGATCTTTATTCACAAACCCACTTGTTCCACAATAAGAACAACACAACTTCTGTGTAGATAAGCTGATCAGCTTATTAACAGAGTAAGCACGATTAGTTTTCACAAATGGTTTAGCGTGGAAAGCTTTGTTGTTATTGTTACTCTTAACAGAGACAAGTGGCTTTGGAGCAGGAGCGGATCCTTTAACTCTCCAAACCATGTTTACTTTCTTGAAAAATTGATTAACTTTCTTATCAACACGAGAATTATAGAAAAGATTGGAAGGTCGAATCTGATCTTTTGTAAAATCATTTGATTTGACAAAATTCTTTGAAGAACGATTTGTAGGAATTGAACTTGAAGCATAAGAAGGTTGAACACCTTTGATCTTGCTCTCTTCAAGTTTCTTGACTTTAATGGATAAGGCATTTCGTTCTTCGAGAATTAATTCAAATTTCTTTTGTAAATCAGATTTAACCATTTGTTCCTTCAAAATCTCGGTTGCTAATCCAGATAATCTCTTTGTAAGTTTAGAAATCTCAGTCTGAAAAATCTTTCTTTCGATTGCAAAATCATCTTTCAAACTTTTTGCTCTAAAACCTTCAACTTTCTTCTTTTCAGACTCTTTGATTAGAACGTCTAATTCTTTCTCCAAATCAATTATTTTTAATGAAAGTTCTCCATTCCTTTTAGTAAAAGATTTGCGCTCAGTTTCAAACTTCTCTCTTTCTAAAATCAAAACTTTTTCAAAGTCGGAGATCTGTTTAGAAAGTTTTAAACACATAAGCTCAAGACTTTTCTTCTCTTCAAGAGATTTGGTTGAAAAGCCAGATTGCTTTTGAATAAGCAATTGTCTTTCTTTTGCAAAACTTTCTTTCTCCTTTTCAAAAACCTTTTCAAAAATAGTTAGTTTATTTTTAAGCTCAAGGTTTTCACAGTTCAGGAGTTTACCTTTCTCTTCTTCTTTAGCCAACTTCTCAGAGCTATTCCAGATTTGAGATTTCAGTTCCTTCAGTTCTTTGATGTACTTGTTGCATAAATCATCTGATCGTTTGATGTTCTTTTCATGTAGTCTTGCTTGCTCTTTCTCTTCAGGTGCCTTCATGTCGTCTTGCGATGACAGTTCAACAATCATCCTTTTCATTTCAGTATTCTCATATTCTAAGATTATTGTCTTTTCTTCAGATTTAGCAAGCTTCTCAGAATATTCAGATATTTGCAGTTTCTTTTCCTTCAGTTCTTTGAAGGACTTTATGCACGATTCATTTGCACGCTCGAAATCCTCTTTAGCGTATTTTATCGTGTCTTTACACTCTCGATGTATACAATATATCGACATTGTTTCCTGAAAAATATATGATCGTTAATCGGTGTTACTTTGAAGAATAAAAAATGCAGAAGAAAATCAAAAATTTAAATTTGAGAAACAAATTTAAAAACTAAATTTGTTTCCAAAAATTAAATTTTATTATCGAATTCGAACGAACAAAATCAATCTTCGAGAATGAACTCTGCAAAAGAACAGACCAAGTTAGATAAAAAAGACGAAAAAATGAATTAAAATAATGATAAGCGTCGCGAATAATCTCAAGCGTCACAAAAAAAATTGCAAATCGATCGTTAAAAAAATCGCAACTTTCGTTAAAAAATCTCAATCACAAGACGTGCGGTAACTCGGGTACCGATCAAATCCATGCAAAGAATGACTAACCCAATGATTTAGCTCGATATATATATATATATATATATATATATATATATATATATATATATATATCTCAAAAATTTCACGGTCAAACGGGTTTACCGGTAAAATACTTACCGGACAATTATATTGTGACTTACCGGATGATAAGAAAGTGGTGACTTACCAGATGATAAGGAAACTGAGACTTACCGGATGCGATGCGATGAGAACTTACCGGATGAAAGTTGATTACCAATCAAAAACTTACCGGATGAGAAAACTGGATGAAAGTTATTTTCCGGACAATTGATGTTTCCGGATACAAACTTACCGGGTGAAGGAATACTTACAGGGTAAAAGAGAACTTACCGGACGAAGGTTGGTTTACCGGATGAAAATTGAAATGAACTTACCGGATACTTAGAGCACTTACTGGGTGATGAGGTTTTCGAAAAAATAGCACTTACCGGATGAGGTTTCCGGATAAAGAGTTTTCGCACAAAAATACAACTTACCGGATGGAATTGTTTGTGACTTACAAGGTAAAAATCAAAACTCTTACTCAACCTTAACAAAAATTATGCAACAGAGGTTAGTTATATATGTATGCTATGATGATGTGAATGCTCATGCGATAGATGTAGTAGAAGATGGCAGTAGTGCTTTTACTATCTTCGATACACCGCCCAAAATCACTATCACTAAACCCACTTAATTTAGATGAATGGATTTGAGAGAATTTTATACCATAATCCAAGGTACCTTTTACATACCTTAAAATTCTTTTTGCAGCTTCCCAGTGGCTTCTCTTTGGATGTTCCATGAATCTGCTTACAAGGCTGACAGAGAACATGATGTCAGGCCTAGTGGCCGTGAGATACATCAAGCACCCCACTAGGCTTCTGAAAAGGGTTGAGTCTACACTGACTTCATCTCTGTCCTTTGACAGCTTGATCCCAACTTCCATAGGAGTTAAAGCAGACAGGGAATCCATCATATTGAACTTTGCTAATAACTCCATCGCATACTTCTTCTGTGAAATAGATATCATGCCATTTCCTTGTTTAGCTTCTATGCCCAGAAAATAATGTAAGAGGCCTAGATCTGTCATTTCAAACTCTGATTTCATATCTTCTTTAAATTCCTCAATTAATTTGACAGAGTTCCCAGTGAAGACAAGATCATCTACATATACACACTCTATTAAAAGTTTCTCACTTTCTTTTTTTATGAAGAGAGTGTGTTCATAATTGCATTTTTTAAACCCACACTTAATGAAGTAACCCTCTATCCTACTATACCAGGCTCTTGGAGCCTGTTTTAACCCATAAAATGCTTTCTTTAAATGACATACCTTCTCCTCTTGCCCTTTTCTTTTGTATCCACAAGGTTGATCAATATATACATCCTCCTCAAGGTATCCATTGAGGAAAGCAGATTTTACG
Organism: Saussurea involucrata; assembly: GCA_033807775.1. Lineage (NCBI taxonomy): Eukaryota > Viridiplantae > Streptophyta > Magnoliopsida > Asterales > Asteraceae > Saussurea > Saussurea involucrata. The sequence continues at coordinate 168,625,851 of CM066322.1, forward strand.
TCCATTTGATGGACTTTCCAATTACTTTGGGCAGCTATAGCCAAAACCAATCTAATGGTTTCTAACCTGATTACCGGAGCAAACACCTCTTGATAGTTGATCCCATATTCTTGTTTGTACCCTTTTACCACCAGCCTTGCCTTGTGCTTGTCCACCTCTCCTTTTTCATTTAATTTAGTCTTGTAAATCCACCTAACACCTATGGATTTCTGGCCTCGTGGAAGGTCAACAAGTTCCCAGGTGTTGTTCTTCAATATAGAGTTCATTTCTTTATCCATTGCTTCTTTCCACTTGGTGTCTAGGCATGCTTCTTCGTAGTTTAATGGATCTGCATCTGAAAAAAGAGCAAAATCAGCAAGATTATCAATGTCAATGGACTGGGTGCTTTCATAAAGGTCTCTCAAACTTCTAGTCTTTCGACCTTGTTCATTTGATGAAACATGTGTGCTCTCAGGTTCTGTTTGGACAGGACTTGCAGATCCTTGAATATCATTTGAAGCATCATTTGAAGAGGGATGGTCAGTCTCATTATTATTCTCATGTTGTTCATGATCTTCTTCTATTAAAGTACAAGAACCACCTTTTTCATTCAACAATCCCTTCCAAGATTTGCTTTCATCAAATAAGACATCTCTGCTTACAATAACCTTTTGAGAATAAGGGTTATAAATCTTATAGGCCTTAGTATTGTAACTATACCTTACAAAGATACCCTTTTTTGATTTTTCATCCAGTTTACCCCTTTTTTGTTTTGGAATGTGTGCATAGGCCACGCATCCAAAAATCCTTAAGTGATTTACACTGGGTTTGTACCCACTCCAAGCTTCCTGTGGCGTTTTGTATACTACACTTCTTGTTACAGATCTATTAATGATGTATGCAGCACAAGATATAGCCTCAGCCCAAAATATATCAGGAAGAAATTTGTTCTTGAGCATGCATCTCCCCATTTCTACTAGGGTCCTGTTCTTCCTCTCTGCTACCCCATTCTGCTGGGGAGAATAACTGGCTGTTAGTTGATGGTGAATGCCATTTGACTTTAGGAAATCATCTAAGTCTTGAGATAGGTATTCACCCCCTCTATCGGACCTTAAGGTTTTGATTGTGTAATCACTTTGTTTTTCCACCATGGCTTTAAAAACTACAAAATGATTGTATGTCTCAGACTTTTCTTTAAGAAAATACACCCAAACTTTTCTGGTATAGTCATCAATGAAGGTCAGAAAATACTTACTTCCCCCTATTGAAGTGGTTCTCATCGGACCACATATGTCTGAGTGTATGAGTTCCAAGGGACATGAGGCTCTCCGTGTCTTGTTGTTTGAAAATGGTTCCCTAGCATGTTTTCCAAGGGCACATCCTTCACAGATTTGATTTGTGTTGTTCACTGCAGGCAGCCCTTTAACCATCTCGTGTTTGAACATGTGAGTAAGGTAATTAATGGAAACATGTCCAAACCTGTTATGCCATAATAGAGAAACATCCTTGGAACTCATGTTAAGGGATAGTAATCTGTTATAATCAAATTTGATAGGGAACATCTTATTTGTTGTCATACATATTTTATTTATTAAACTATTGGTCTTATCCTTAATCTCACATATCTGCTCCTTAAAGGTAAAAGAGAAACCTTTTAGACTAAGTTGTCCAACACTAAGTAGGTTATGTTTTAACCCCGGCACATAGAAGACGTTAGAGATCTTCTGTTCTACTTCATTAATTTTGATGCAGATATCACCAACACCCAGAACAGGAAGAATTTTATCATCTCCTGTTCTCACATCCTTCTTTTCAGAATCCTTTAGATTAATGAACAAGTTCTTATCTCCTGTCATATGGTTTCTACACCCGCTATCTAAATACCATAGATCATTTTGAGTTTTACTTTGAATACTCAACATCATGAACATTGACTCGTCTTCCTTATCATCTTCTTTGTGAATGAAACTTGATATCCTATTTTCATCTGACAGTTTCTTTCTACAGAATTTAATTGTGTGACCAATTTTATCACAATAATAGCATCTTACTTGAGATAGAAATTTACCTTTTGGTTTCCCTTTAAAGTGGCTGTGAGATTGGTCTTCTTTGCTTCCTTCGGAGTTTCTTTGTTTGTCACTTGTGCCTGCATCCCCATGAGACTGTGTCTGGAATGCATGATCCACCACAGGTGGATCAAATTGCTTCATCCTCAATTCGTGCGATTGAAGGGTGCCCAATAAAGTTTCCAAAGAAAAATCTGATAGGTCCTTCGATTCTTCAATTGCAACTACTATGTATTCAAATTTTCTTGTGAGACTTCTTAAAATCTTTTCTACAACCCTCCTATCATCAATACTTTCACCATTCAAGCGTAATTGATTAAGTAATACAATTACCTTGGTATAATACTCTTCAACTGTTTCGTTTTCCTTCATCTTCAGATTATCAAACTCACATCTTAGAGTTTGTAACCTTACAATTTTGACTCTTTCTTCTCCTTTATAAGATTTGTACAATATCTCCCATGCTTCCTTGGATGATTCCGAAGTGGAGATCCTTTCAAAGATATGTTCCTCTACAGCCTGGTAAATTATATACAAGGCCTTCTTATCTTTTCTTCTATTTTCTTTCAAGGTATTCATCTGTTGTGCAGAGAGGGCTGTGGGACTCTCTGGTTCAGACACCCCTTCTTCAATAACCGACCATAAGTCTTGTGATTCAAATAGCACTTTCATTTGGATGCTCCAATGAAAGTAGTTTCTTCCATTCAATTTTGGAAGTGGTGTTTGCGGCTGTATGTTATTGAGAGAAGACGAACTTGAAGCCATGACCTTGATGGCTCTGATACCACTTTGTTGTTGTAATTCAGAGATTCATATGCACAGATAATAGCGATACCTTTTTATTGAAATATTGAACAATACAACAGCAATTAATACAATACAGAAAACTACAATAAATAGAACGTCAACAGGTATGATTAGGAGAGAACCGTTGCAACTCTTCCAAGCACCCTTTGAGAAGTAACTGCCAGTCTGCCTTAACTGCCACACTAATAAAGATAAAGATAATAATTATTGTAATTAGCTTACTTTCTAACAAGTAGATTGCATGATGAATAGTGTTCAACTTATGTATTCATGTTTATGTATGGGAAAGTGAAATGCATGCATCATGCATGTATATGTATGTAGATAGAAGCCCAAAAACAAATTCAACAGAAAGAAAAAAATGGTCAACCATGTGGTGCTGTAAAACTTGTGGGTTATGTGGGAGTTCAGGGTATCCGGGAACTTGGGAAAAAGGGTTGTTACCGGAAAAAAAAAATTCACTTACCGGGAAAAATTGTATCCGGGACGTGGCATGCGGTAAGTAAAAAAATTGTTATCCGGTAACTTTGAGCTACCAGGTAAGTGTGGGTACCCGGTAACTTGGAGTTACCCGGTAACAAGTGAAGAAATTTGAACTTACCCGGTAACCACGGCTGGTTGAAAAAAATCGGATCAGGGTTCGATAGGGTTGCTTGATTTCATTCCTGTAGGGTTAGATTTTGACCAGAAACACAAAAACAAACATACCCAAATCGATTTCTAAGCAAAGTATATCCTATTTTTCAATAATCACCAAAAAAAATTTAGAACACCAAAAACTCAAGAATTGATTTTTTTATATTGAAAAATTAATACCTTTGAGAATCGATATAAACGCAGATAAACAGCAGATAAAAAATGAGTAAACGATTGAGATCTAACAAGCGACTTATTAAATCAACGAAAAAACTTTGCAAACCCGATTGATGAACGATTTTTTCCACAAAAAAACTGCAGTATGTCGAAAATAATATGGGTGCCTTCTGGACCTCAAACGATCAATCCCACCGTTCAGAATGTAGAACAGAGTGTTGTGAAGCTATTGTACAAAAATCCTGACGATCCGACGGTTCAATCTCCGGGAATAGATAAAACGCCTCGCTGCGTTTTTCCAGAAAATTCAATACGAATTTCTTGCTTTCGTTCGATTTCTTTTCTTTCTTCAAATCGCCGATTAGGCTCTGATACCAATTGTGAGCCCTAGTTTGATCAGGTAACAACGAATCAATAAGAAATAACGAGAACAATTGATGATTTCAACTTGTCATCCCTCTCGTATTCATTCAATGTATCGTTCAGAGAATATTACAATTAAAGTAACGGAACGATTTCTAAAACAATAATCTCTCTAATGAATCTCTAGGAATGCTAATGAATCGCTAACCTAATTCTACGGTTAAGACTAACCTTATATAGTTAGGCCTTTAGACAAACAAGGCCTAAGCCCATTAAGCAATTAAGCCCAAATAACACAATTAAGGGCTTTTACAATTAATTAATTAATCTAATTAAGTCTATATAATTATTTATATATCTTTCTAATATGTAGGACATTTATGGTCCTAACATACACTATTTTTTTGGTTTTTCAAATAGCTGGTAGAAAAACTTGCTTTTAAAAACTTTACTTAGATAAAAGAAAAACTTCTAGCGTGCTTCCCCGGCTACGGCGCCAAAAACTTGTAGACTGATTTGGGTGTACCTTTTAAAATACAACTTCTTTATATATAAATAAACCTTGACGCAAGTATACATATTGGCCTATATTGGTCTTTAAACAAGTAATAATGGTACAAAAGTACCGAATATCGATCCCACAGGAAAGCGTGGAAAATTTTCTCTTTTAAAGTCCAGTTCGTAAAAGCGAGTTTCAGATGGAGAATTCGAAAACAATATATTTGTTGGAGGTTTTGTTAACAATTAACTAAAAATTAATTATAAAAAGAAGTACTGGGTATAAAATTCCGTTGGGATGAAATAAATAATTAGATAAAAAGATGAGACGACATTCCTCAGTTATCTCAAGAGTCCACTGTTTGGGTAAAAAATCACACCCTCGACCGACCTGAGGAAATCCCCTCGACATGACCCACGGACATTGATTACCCTGCCCCCGACCAACAAGGATAATACCCATTATTATCATATCCCCGACATACGTTAAATAACCACTATAATTGACTTATTGGGTCAGTAGTCATCTTACATCTAATGATCGCACGTCACGTGTCGCACGTCGCACATCGCCAGTCACACGTCACTAGTCTTATGTCGCCAGTTATGACTCGTCGATCTTACATCAACAGTCTCCTGTCATCGGTGTTATATCGCTCTGGTCCTACGACAACATCGTCCTGACATCCTGGTCCTACGACCAAATGGTCTTACGACATTTTTATCCTAATCTCGGGACATTTTCATAAGACCGTTCTTATATTAAGATAAGGTTTTACAAGACGTTTACAATCATATGCATGGTCTTATATTTTGGCGATAGTCGTATGTTCCATAAGACCGACATCCAAGACTTAAGACGGTCGTACGATTATACTAACCGTTAACAGTCGAACAACTGTTCCTTTTGTTTATTAATGCAGGTCTTGGCCACGAACAGAAAAGGTAAGACACTCGTTATGAACCATATCTTGTATTAAGATAAGGTTCCCACAAAGACCCAGAAAACATTCGTCGTCCCTCCTGAAAGGTAAGACGAGAGTTCATCGCGACACTCGACCTCGACGTCGCCCGCTCCGCACGGCCGTCACATAAAGACCATGCGGCGTCGATCAAGCTAACGCGTAATATAACTGTTACGTTTGTTAAGTGTTTAATGCAGGAGTCAACACTCTTTATGAGCAACGGCTATAACCGACGAAGTCATTAACAAGCATTTAAACCCTCATTGAAGACAACGACCGTTACAAACAAGCCATCAAAGCCTTTAATGATCTAATTAAAGCTCCTAAAGACTATAAAGACCGAGTTCAAGCATCATTTCAAGGACATCTGGACACCTGAGGCCAAACCTCACACAGAGAAGAGAACGAACACTTAAACCAAGCTCTGAAGGCAAGAACCCTATAGTGAGCTCAAGAACACACGAAGAGAAGTTCAAGCTATCGTTCTCGAAGCACGACAACAACCCTCGACCAACAGTTTACACTTTCTATTCACACACGACAAACACCTGTTTTACACTTTAAACACTTATACTTTACATTTCGAAACATTTCCTTCATTTGTATTGTAATCATCGTACGACCGACGCCAGTACCAAGGACATCGCCCCTGATTGGCGACCATAGTGCAGCGACGACACCCCCTGTCGTCCGCAGGTTTTTTCCTCGATTGAGGTTTTTCCTACGTCATCAAATCCTTTGTCTCATTTATTTTTATCCTCGTCGCACGTCTCGTCGAAAGATCCTTTCTTTAGCTGTTAAGTCCACATCGATTTTAAGTTGTCCCTTTGGTGCGATTTTTGGCATTAACATCCACTATTTTATGATACAATGTACCGGGTGTCAATTGGTCAATTGTGATCCACCATAAAATATAACCTTGATATAAATAACTTTGGAAAATCATGTCATACGATACACCTATTTATTTTTTTATTATAGGTCTCGGTCCCAACTTCACTTTATACCCCAAACTAGGACGTTTAGCTCATCATCGTTCGGTTTCTAATTATAAATGATGTATAAAATTGGAAAACAAATAATGGAGATGGACAATACACAAACAAACTACAATACTTATTAACGGAAGTACGTAACTTGTTGTGCAAGTAACCAACTCTCTAAAATTTAGTTATAGTTTAGAAAATGATTTAACAATAAAATCAGGAACTTAAAAAAATATTGAGGAGTTAACGACACCTTGAGATTACTTGGGAAATCTTGTTTCAAATGTGGAAATTCCAAACGATACTTGTTGCGCAAGTAATCGGATTTCTTTGTATTAAAACTTCTACAACTCCAAGAATTATATTCAACCGTGAACCAATCTAGTTAGGGACCCGAAAGTATTAGTCGGACTTCCGGATAATGATAATAATGGAATTGGATTAGGATTAATAGTAAAGTGATCAAAAAGCGTTTTATGAATTATAAAGAAAAACTTGACGAGCAAGTAAGGAATTTCTTTATATCAACACCTCTTACAATTATGTAAATTATATTCAACCGTGAACCAATCTAGTTGGGGACCCGAAAGTATTAGTCGGACTTCCGGTGAATGATAGTAATGGAATTGGAATTGGGATTAATATACGAGAAACCGAAACTTACTTTTAAAACCGTGAGGATGCAGAAACGTAAAGGTAACAATGGTTAGTAATCGGACATAAAAACGATGTAGATAAGTACTAATAAAGTGATAAACGATAAGACGGAAATATAACGGATTTTGATAACTAAAACGTAACCAAACAAAGCCGAACCGAAAAGGTTCAAGCCGTGATCCAATGCTTCGGTTATGGAACCGATGGCTTGTTAGATCACTATGGAAATCTACACTACTTTGATCAATCAAGTAATTGAGAGATATCTTAAACTAGCTACCAAGCACCTCTTAATACACTAGCTAAAAACTTGGAGGAGAAGAAAGGATACATGGATCATATCCATGGGTCAAATGATCCATGGACCTTAGCAACCATGGGCCGAGAATGAGGTAAGCAAAAATCCTAAAATGTGTTTGAATATAACAAGGTGGAACCGGCCCAAGGAGGTAATCGGCCCAATCGGTCATAAACTGAGCCCAAAAATTGTTTATAATCCGATATCTATGTGCAACCGGCCCAAAATGAGAATCCATTTGTGAAGTCCAAATCCGCAGCCCGATCCATCTTTAACTGCTTTCCGACAAAATTGGATTCTTCGTGGCCTAAATGTTAAACCTGAAATGTGCACATAAATAATTTAGCTTTTTGTTGCAATTTTCTCATTTTTATAGAAAAACAGTAAACTTTATTTTATGCTCATAATTATAGAAAACATTACATAAATGACTCAATGGGGAACCAAAACTAGCTCAAAAATTGGAATTAAACGCCTAAAATAGGGTTAGTAAAATAACCCTATCAGTGTATATATATGTGGAGTTCTCATTTGATATCACTTTGATACCAATGTGATACCATTCCCATCTAATTCATCATCAAATCCAACCGATTCATTTTTTGGGGGATTAGAAGTGAATGTTATAGGAAACTTTTGAACTAAATGATAAATTTGGAGTTATGTGAATCTTTGATTCTTGAAGAAAATAAGATAACAGAGTCCGCTCGATCTCGGGTTTTGAATTTTTAAGTATTTTGAAGAAATCGCCTTTTGTGAAGGAAACCCACATCAGTTTATGAGATAAGAAGCTTTGAATGATTTCTGAAATTTAGGAAATTTGACTGCATCTGGATTTGATGTTGTTGGTGATTGATAATGCCACTTTTTGGCGTTATTTTCGGTTCACAAACCAATGAGATTGGCTTGTGTTCAAGTAAAAAGGCGTGAATTTTACGGTTTATCTAGTGAATTATGCAGGTTAGCTAACAGGAAGTAATCTTCAAGAAATGAAGCCAAAAAGAGCCCAAAAAGAGCCAAAACGAAGCCCAATGGAAGCCCGAACTCCAAGCCCAAGACCCGCGGGCGAACCAGGACCCGAACCGCGAACCAGAAACCGACCCACGCTGCCTAAAAAAGGCGCGCGACCTACCACGCGACTTGCAAGTCGCGTGGCAAACCGCGTATCCCTCTGTTCCACGAAATTCAGTCTTTTAATTCGGGTTTAAGGTCATTTTTCGGGATCAAACTTTCACACGACGACCAGAGCAGCTGAGGGGGCGATTTTGGGAGACCTTAGGCGCCTTTTCGAGCCACGATAGAGAGGAGATCGAGGAAGGAGTCACGACGCGAAGTAGATACGAGCACGATAGAAGGGAGTTCATCACATACACTACGTTTTCATCTTTTATGTTAATCATGTTTACATACTCGTCTCCATTCTTTTCTATTGTGTTTGAATCCACCACCGACATGAACTAACTTGTTCATGTTGGGGGTTGGAATGAATTAGATTTGTAAGCATGTGAACAGATGGCGCGTGACGTTTATCAGTTTTTCCTTAATTAATGAAGTATGCAATTTTGTGTTTAATGCTTGTGTGAATTTGGCCAATTTACATTTGATTTGTTTGTTAGTAATTAAGTTCGAGAGAATTAATTATTACTTAGAATTAGGAATTGCATGCCTAAGACGATAAATCGGTGATAGAGATATACTGGGTAAGTCTCAGTCCTTAATTGAACCGTTAGGTTGAGATCGAGAGATAAAACTTAACTGTTTAACATAAATCTGGTGCTTAATGTATTTTGAAATCCATGGGTTGAGATCGAGAGATAAAACTTATCCTTTTCAAAATAAAACCCGTTGTTGCTCGAAAGAGAACAACGGTGACTTTTGAAGATTTGGGATTCATTAAGGGGTATTAACTGGTAATTGTTGTGAATCAGATGTTTGCATGTGAAAATCTAAGGATGTCCAACCCTCAACTGTTTTCTCTATCTGAATTTCAAAAGTTGTTTACTGTTTGTCTTGTGTTTGATTTATTTTCTTGCAATTATTAGTTAAAACCAACCATCTCTCAAATTTCGATAGTTCAGTTAATAGAGCTTATAGTAATTGTGATACTTAGTTCCTAGTTCCTGTGGATTCGATACTCGTACTTACCGTACGTTATTACTTGATTTCGACACGGTACACTTGCGGTTAGATTTAGGGGGGTGAAACCCTCCCTATCAAGTTTTTGACGCCGTTGTCGGGGAACTAGTTGTAACTGATAACACTACCATCTATAAGCGCTATTAGATTGAGCATTTTTTTATTTGCTTTATTCCATCACTTTCAGTTTTTGGATTACTGACTTTGCTTTATTTCTTTTCAGGTACCACTTGGTTTATGCCAAGAACGACCCGAGGGAAAGAGATTGAAGAATTCGATCCGGAGATCGAAAGAACTGCTCGTCGCTTACTCAAGGAATCCAAAGTCAAAAGACAATTAAAGATGGGCGACGAGAGACCTGTCAACGAGAGGCCGCGCAACGATCCTCCACCTCTTCGCAATAATCCTCTACCACCTCCCGAAAGAGTTCCGATGTGGTCATTTGCCGAACCCAATGTGGCGGCCGCACGGATAGGCATCCAACCGCCCGCTACTGCAGCGAACAACTTCGAGATAAAGCTGAGCACCATCGTAATGGTGCAACAAAACCAATATGGAGAAGCACCGACCGAAGATCCTCATGCACATCTTCGTGCATTCGAGAAGATTTGCAGCACCTTCAAAATTAATGGGATGGAGGAGAACGTAATCAAACTGAGGCTATTCAGCTTTTCATTAAAGGGTCGAGCTAAAATTTGGATAGAAGGTTTACCGTCAGATCAGATCACTACCTGGGCACATTTGAAAGCCGCATTTCTTCAAAAATTCTTCCCACCGGGAAGAACTGCTCAATTGATGGCTGATATCACCCACTTCGCTCAGTGGGAACAAGAGACTTCATACGAGGCATGGGAGAGATACAAGGATATGTTGAAGAAATGTCCTCACCACGGGTTGCACGGATGGGTCATAATCCAGACATTCTATAGTGGACTTCACCCGCAGTTTAAAAACGATATCACTGCCGCATCGGGTGGAGCATTGATGGATAAAACCTATGAAGAAGCATGCGAGCTGATCGAGAACTTGGCCGAACACAGTTTCTCTACTCCACGATCAGCCGTTAGACGAGTCGCTAGTGTTCAAGAGACGGACGATCTGAAAGAGATAAAGGCTCAATTAGCCATGATCACGAACCATCTGAAGGGAGGCAATTCACAAGATCCCGAGCAAGTTCAATTCCTCCAAAACCGGAATCATCAACCGAGGAATGACCCGTTCTCCAACACTTATAACGAAGGGTGGAAAAAGCACCCAAATTTCTCGTGGAGTCAACCCGGTCAATAGCCAGGTAATTTTTCTAACTCTTCAAATTCTTGCAATACTAATAATGCTTATCGTCCTCCAGGTTTCAACCAAAGGAACGAAGGACCATCCGGAGAGAAGAAGTCGGGCTTAGAAGACATGATGATGAAGTTCATGACAAAGATGGACAACACGGTTGAAGGTTTAGCAAGCACGGTGAACACGGTAAAAGCCGCAACTGATGAAAATACAGCCTCAATCAAGATTCTCGAGAGGCAAGTGGGGCAGATTTCTGAAGCCCTACAAAACCGACCACTTGGCACATTTCCAAGCATGGCTGAAAAGAGGAACCAAGAGAATTGTAATGCCATCTATCTGAGAAGTGGCAAGGAACTGAATGGAGAGCCGTCATCAAAGGAAGTCGAGCCTAAAGAAAAAGAGGTCGAGAAGGTGAATGAGTTTGAAGGTGAAGAAGAGGTGGTGACTGAAAAGAACCCGAAGGAAAAAGAGGCGACACCTCCGCCAAGGCAACCACTGGTCAAGTCGGTGAACCCGAGAGTACCATTTCCGAGCCGATTGAAGGCACATAAGGACGAGGAGCAATACAAGAAATTTCTTGACATCTTCAAGAAATTGCACATCAATATCCCCTTCGCGGAGGCACTCGCCCAAATGCCGACCTACCTAAAGTTCATGAAAGACGTCCTTTCCAAGAAGAGAATGATTGATCACCAGTCCACCGTTGCACTTACTGAAGAGTGCAGCGCAATTTTTCAGAACAAGCTTCCCCCGAAGCTTAGAGATCCAGGGAGTTTCTCTATTCCTATTCAGATAGGGGAGTTTAAATTTAATAAAGTATTATGTGACTTAGGAGCTAGTATAAATCTGATGCCTCTTTCTATTTTCAGAAAACTCGGCCTGGGTGAGGTAAGCCCGACGTACATGACGTTAAAGCTCGCCGATCGATCAATCAGATACCCGTATGGAGTGATCGAGGACGTACGCATCAAGGTCGGTAAGTTCTATTTCCCCGTCGACTTCGTGGTCATTGACATGGATGAAGATGAAGAGGTCCCGTTAATTCTGGGAAGATCATTCCTAGCCACGAGTCGAGCGTTAATTGATGTGGAGGAAGGAGAGGTGACCTTCAGAGTTGGCGGCGAGAGAGTGATATTCAAGATGTTCGAGAAAGTGGAAGGTCGAAGCAAAGAGGAACTCGGAGCTGATAAAGGAAGGCCAAAGGAGGAACAATCCGCGGGGAATCGCAAGTGTGGGCGATTCGAGTCAGCGGATACGGAGCCAAGTTGAAAACCGCACAGTCGTGCTACGACTTTAAATACGGCGCTGGGTGGGAGGCAACCCACCAAGGTTTGTTTTCTTTTATTAATTTTGTTTTTGAGTGTGTTTTAATTCCGAAAAAACAAAAAAAAAATCAAAAATATTGAAACAGGGACTTACGCGGGTTTGGCCGCGACTTGCAAACCGCGCGCCAAACCGCGGGGCCCTCTGTTGGTTTTCTGAAACAGAGGGTTGCGCGGCTTGTTCCGCGGCTTATAACCCGCGTGGCAAATCGCGGGAGTCCCCTGTTTTGTTTTTCTTGCAGTTTTCGTTCCCGTCTTGCGTGTGTTTTCGTTTTCCGGCATTTTCCTTCGTCTTGTGCTTTCATGTTTTTGTTTTTGAGTGCCATGCTCTCCACTTCTTCTCTATGTGCTCAATCTTATGAGAGAATCTCTTCCATCCGGGCAAAACAGGTACGTTCTAACATTGTATGTTAATGAGTGGTGTATGATGTTGTTTTAGTATCAGTTACACGAGATGCACAAAACCTAAGTTTCACTTAGGTTTGGGGTGCCTCATCTTTCACATCTACATACTCACTTTTTTACCCTGTGCAAACCTCGGTTTCACCGAGGTTTGGGGTTGGCTTTTATTTGGCAAACCTAGGCCACGGCCTAGGTTTGGGGTGCCCATTTTAGAAACTTTGAGTTTTTCTTTTGATGTTATGCAATGCTTGCCCGTCCTTTTTATAACAGTAATAACTGCACAATGATTGAGTTGCATCGCCCACGACGTTACTTGCACATTGGGGACAATGTGTGGGTAAGGTTTGGGGTTGCCCAATTGGGCCCACGTAATGCACGTAGATTTCCTACACTTCTGAGTATCTAGATCACATTAGCCAAAAAAATTTGTTTTGAATGATTGAGACCAACCATTGTGGGAAGAATCTTGTGATAGTGACGTGACCGTTAGGGAAGGACCGGGAAAAGACATGACTAGGGACATTAGTGATGTAACATCCCGAAATTTCCATTGTAATTTAATAAGAGATAAATTGTATTTTGGTACAATTTGGTTGAGAAAGTTATCTAGAAGGGTTAAATTGTTATTATTTGGTAGTTTGAGGTGTAAAGTGGAATTTGGGTAATGACTCATGATTATATTATGAGGTGTCATTTTCTTGTAATAAATCAGTAAGTGATATTACTGATTTTGGGTTTAGTTTTCTGAAAAGAAAAAAGAAAAGAAAGAACAGACAGAGAGAAGTCGAGAGAAAAGAAGAGAAAAGGACGAAGGAAAGGAAAAGAAAGGAAGAAAATCAGTGGGGAAATAGAGGTTAGCACTTGTTTTCTTAACTGGTTGTGATTAAGATGTGTAGTTTTTAAAAGTCTGTTTAATTCCAGATTGTTGAGAAGCTGTCATTAAGCTGTTCGATAAGCCCTTTTCGTGAATCAGTGCATAAATCAATTTTAAGGTGAGTTTAATTGATTCTTGCTTAAAACTTAGCATGTAAACATGTATGAATGTGTTTATTAAGCTTAAATATCATTTTATGTGCTTAATGCTTAATCTGGTAAGAAACAGCTTAATAAGAGATAGATGATGATGAACAGTGAAATGAATCTCGCAGCCTTGGCTTGCGAGAATCGGATAAAATTTGCAACCAATTGTTGCGAAATTAAGGACTTCGCAAGTGTAGCTTGTGAGTTTTGTGAAACTCGCAACCATAGCCTGCGAACTTCTGAAATTCGCAGCTTTGGCTTGCGAATTTCGTGAAACTCGCATCAGTAGCTTGCGAACTTTGAGGCTTGGTGAAATAAAAATGCATGATGATTTTATGTGAGGCTTTCATGTTATTATTTATATGATCTTGACATGATTTAATGATGAAGAATATGCATGAGATATTATCATATGAAGAGTTTATATCAGTTATTAAATATGGAGATTTATCTGATATTGTTGGCACTATAGATGTGATAAAAAGAGTGATGATACATATTTATTATGTTGCGATAGCTAGAATTTACATTTGGTCTAGTGGGCAACTTAGTACGGTCTAATGGGAACCGCATACTAGCTGGGGACCTATAATGTAATTCTAGTGGTGGAGTGAATTCTGAATCATCTATGAGGGTTCCCGGTTGTTGTGATCACCGTTGAATAAAATCCCATTGGGAACCAGTGATTCAGGATGGTGAGGTATTGAAATGTGAGAGAATTACATTGAGGTGTAATTCGCATTTCAGGCGATAGGAAGTGTGAGAGAATTACATTAAGGTGTAATTCGCATTTCCGGTGTTTATTAAATGATGAAGTGTGAGAAAATTACATCGAGTTGTAATTTGCATTTCATGAGTTGTTGAGTTTAACTTCTTATAAATCTGGTGGGATTATAAGTAGTTGATGTTGTTATTCTATTTTATGACTAGATGAAATAGTCATAGTGGTTGGAACTTGATTTGGTAATATGAAAGATGCAGGTTTGAGACACCTGGTGTTTAATTGTTGAGTTTTAAATTTGAATTGATTAACCTCACTAGGCGAAAGCCTAATGTTTTAAGTTGAATTGTTTTACCAGGTTCAGGTTCGGGAAAGAAGTTTGGGGAGTGAATTTCATATCAAACTTTGAGGTGTTGAAGGATCCAGCAATTCTTTTGGAGATTTTTGGGACAAAGCTTAGATAATCCAGTTAATCTATTTATGTTGTAAGAATAGATTAATAAGATTATTTAGGACAAGTTTAAATGTTGTATATAAAATGACGCTGTAGATCCTTGTTGTTATAAAAGTTTGGTATCTTTTGTGATCATAGCAATTTATTTTGAGGTTTAAATTAGCCCTGTTTTTAGGGTGTTTTAAGTGGAGACCACCCGATTATGAGTTTTGAGCCTAAAAGACGTTTTTCATTTCGAGGGATTTATACACTTAATTCACATACACTTTTTCGAATTCCTTGTCGTGAATGTAGAATGATCTCGCTACATTATTGCATTGAGTAGCAAAGACGACCATCAGGATATTAGGTGAGGGTATAGTAGACCATATCGTGTGGACCTTAAGAAATGATTCCAGGCATTGTGTGCTTTGTTTTAACCCGTTTCAGCTATCGTTTTCCCTTTTACCCTTAGTGTGTACCCATAGCTCATTTGAACCCAAACACTCACCCTCTTCGTTTCTAAACCCATCATTAAACCTTCAGCCAAAAGCCTTAGCCAACCCTATTCGAAAGTGTGTCAATCGGAAGCAGTAATGAACTACTAGAGATAGAGCAGAAGAGAAAGAATTCCGGCCAGTCATGAGAATAAAATGGGCCAATGTTGCCCCAATCAAATAAAGAGGACCAATGAAGTCCCAACTTAAAAAAAAAGTATTGAAAAAAAAAACAAATAAATACAGTTAGTTAGAGAACAGTAGCTGCAGAATAAGAGAGTCAAAGCGACTCCAGTGGTGACGAAAAGGGACAAGTGAACGAATGTGAAGTAAAGAAGTTCAGGAATCGCCAATGATTGACACACCGAGGAATTCTGATCCATTTTACCCTTCATTTCTTAGCCTTAACCTTAGCCCCGTTACAACCTGTGTAAAGACCTGGATGATCTTCTAGAAAACGTGATTAGAGTCTATGAATACCTTTAGTGATATCCCCTGTCTTGCTACTTGATTCCTTTTTGAGATCAAATTTTTGGACATTTGTGCGTCTTTCTTTAGAGTTGTCATGTAATTATTGCGTATTCTTGTACATAACTTCCTTAAACATGACAACACGAGCGATAACCTAGGTTCGAGCGAAACGAGAGTATCCCGTGAGGTAGGGTCGAGGCGAAATGTTTTCCCTAGTATGCTTGGACCAAGTCTAACCTTAATGTAATCGGAACGGTCACGAGTTCAACTCTCAATAGAAGGTCATAGATCGGACAAAATAAGAATGAGGCGAGAGTGAGATAGATATTCACGGGTATGGGAAATCACCGATGCATCACTTGGTACCGATTGGGAATTGTGCAGTTATTATTATTTCACAGATATATGCTTTTATTCTGTTCTTATCGCTAATTTACTTGAGGACAAGCAACGCTCGGTTTGGGGTTGTTGATAACGCCACTTTTTGGCGTTATTTTCGGTTCACAAACCAATGAGATTGGCTTGTCTTCAAGTAAAAAGGCGTTCACTTTACGGTTTATCTAGTGAATTATGCAGGTTAGCTAACAGGCAGTAATCTTCGAGAAATGAAGCCAAAAAGAGCCCAAAAGAGCCAAAACGAAGCCCAACAGAAGCCCGAACTCCAAGCCCAAGACCCGCTAGCAAACCAGGACCCGAACTGCGAACCAGAAACCGACCCACGCTGCCTCAGAAAGGCGCACGACCTACCACGCGACTTGCAAGTCGCATGGCAAACCGCGTATCCCTCTATTCCACGAAATTCAGTCTTCTAATTTGGGTTTTAAGTCATTTTTCGGGATCGAACTTTCACACGACGACTAGAGCAGCTGAGGGGGCGATTTTGGGAGACCTTAGGCGCCTTTTCGAGCCACGATAGAGAGGAGATCGAGGAAGGAGTCACAACGCGAAGTAGATACGAGCACGATAGAAGGGAGTTCATCACATACACTACGTTTTCATCTTTTACGTTAATCATGTTTACATACTCGTCTCCATTCTTTTCTATTGTGTTTGAATCCACCACCGACATGAACTAACTTGTTCATGTTGGGGGTTGGAATGAATTAGATTTGTAAGCATGTGAACAGATGACGAGTGACTTTTATCAGTTTTTCCTTAATTAATGAAGTATGCAATTTTGTGTTTAATGCTTGTGTGAATTTGGCCAATTTACATTTGATCTGTTTGTTAGTAATTAAGTTCGATAGAATTAATTATTACTTAGAATTAGGAATTGCATGCCTAAGACGATAAATCGGTGATAGAGATATACCGGGTAAGTCTCAGTCCTTAATTGAACCGTTAGGTTGAGATCGAGAGATAAAACTTAACTGTTTAACATAAATCTGGTGCTTAATGTATTTTAAAATCCATGGGTTGAGATCGAGAGATAAAACTTATCCTTTTCAAAATAAAACCCGTTGTTGCTCGAAAGAGAACAACGATGACTTTTGAAGATTTGGGATTCATTAAGGGGTATTAACTGGTAATTGTTGTGAATCAGATGTTTGCATGTGAAAACCTAAGGATGTCCAACCCTCAACTGTTTTCTCTATCTGAATTTCAAAAGCTGTTTACTGTTTGTCTTGTGTTTGATTTATTTTCTTGCAATTATTAGTTAAAACCAACCATCTCTCAAATTTCGATAGTTCAGTTAATAGAGCTTATAGTAATTGTGATACTTAGTTCCTAGTTCCCGTGGATTCGATACTCGTACTTACCGTACATTATTACTTGATTTCGACACCGTACACTTGCGGTTAGATTTAGGGGGGTGAAACCCACCCTATCAGTGATGAAGATGAAGATGTTGTCTATGAATCGATAGTGTTTTTAAGGCAAAATTCGTTAAGTTTCTGTTAGGAAACTGAAATTTGTAAGTAGATATCGTAATTACTAACCTGCAGAATGAAAAGGAGGACATATATGGAATTAAAGCTTTTGAAACGAGTTTTGTCTCTAACTCGTCTTTCACTTGAGGAAGAACCCTAAAACTGAAGAGATTGACTTTCAAATATGCATTTGATGTTGTTGGTAACGAGTTTTCTGAAAAGAGTTCATGCCTTCGATTGTCTCTCTCAAAGACTACTTGTCCTTGAATGTACCGGAACCAAAAGACTAGTGAGAACGAGGTCGTGTTACACCGGCGAGATCTAGGTTACATCTCTGGTGCCACATCTCCGACGAGATTCAATCGAGAGACGAGTGATAAGAGAGATAGGATTAAATCCCTAAATGTTAGGTAACTGTAGGATTCTAATAATCAATTAAAATTTGATTTGTTATAAAAAAATCCAAATTACCAAATTATCCTTCTACTTTATTTTGAGAAATAGGATTAATTATATTAAATGAGTGATTCACATTGGATCTCACGGTTATCACAAACTAATTAGTTCTCATTTGATTAGGCATAAATATATATATAAATATATAAATATATAAATATATATATATATATATATATATATATGCAGGATTGGGGTCCGGTGAGAAATTGAGGTTAACGTGAGAAGCGTGAAAAATGGTTATCAATTCTTAGAAGGGAAATGGATACACATTAGGATGAGATGCATCATATCAATTCCCTTTTAAGCTGCAATTCATGGGAGGACATTTGATTAAAAGTATTCAACGGTACAAAACCACTTTTTATGTTAACCTCAACTTCTCACACGATCTTTTGCCTATGTATGCATTTTGTGCATACATATGTAAGTATGTTTATGTCTTTATATAGGTATGTATGTGTACATGGATGGGTTTGAGATTAAAAGTAATCAAGGGTCGTGATCACTTTTTACCATCTTAAGTCATCTTCTTCTTATGTACATGATCATTTGTTTGTGTGTATATATATATATATATATATATATATATATATATATGCATCATGTGTATGATACATATGTTATATATGTGCATTTATATGTGTATACGTGCTTGTATGTCTTATATTAATTTAGAAATAATTATTGATTGATCTTGCGTTAGGAATACAAGGAAATACACTTTTATATAAATTAGTATTTTTTGAATTCAATGTTATATTTGATGATATAACCAATATATTGAAAAACAAATCGTAGGTATCAAGGGTTAATTTTTACATCTCGTTGAGGGCCTATAAAATATTAGGAACAGACTTGTTTATATGTATATGTGCATGTATGTGTGTTGGTTGCTAACCTTATATATGATAGAACTATAATATCACATGGATATATATATATATATATATATATATATAGGGTTAGGTTCACGTGAGACCAACATGTTTTCGTGAGACCGTGAGACCACAAAATAATACTAAACCTTCACAACAATTCATTGTGAAGGTATGAAAAAGAGCGAACCTTCACAACAAAAACACTGTGAAGGTTTACCTTCACAATACCTTCACAGTCTTTTGCTGTGAAGGTTTAGTGTTATTTTTGTGGTCTCACGGGTCTCACGGAAATAGCTTGGTCTCACATGATCTTATGTCTATATATATATATATATATATATATATATATGGGTTAAATCATATGCGAACCAAAAAAAGATTAGAAACCATGAGAACCTATCTAAGCCATAATTTGGTTTTGATCCCATGGTTATAATTAAACTTTTGATCACATGGTTATAATTAAAAGATTGAGAACCGTGAAAACTCATCTAAGCCGTAATAGATTAAATCAATTAATGGTTTAGATCGATTTTCATGGTTCTCAACCTTTTTACGGTTCTCATTTGATTACCGTCCTATATATATAGGGTTAGGTTCACAAGAGACCAATCTTTTTTCGTGAGACCACAAAATAACATTAAAACTTCACAACGATTCATTGTGAAGGTAAGCAAAACAACGAACCTTCACAGTAAAAACACTATGAATGTTTACCTTCACAATACCTTCACAGTCTTTTACTGTGAAGGTTTAGTGTTATTTTTTTGGTCTCACGGGTCTCACGAAAATGGCTTGGTCTCACATGATCTCAAGTCTATATATATATATATGAGCGTCTGTATATATATTGTATGTATATGCATATGAATGTCCGAATACCATTACTAAAGCTAGCAAACTCATCTTTCGTTCGTAACGTTTGTCATTTCATAACGTTTTCGGTCCCCTTTTTAACGATCGTTAACTTTTGCCGTTAAGTCCAGTTAAATCAAGGGTATTTTAGTCATTTTAAATATAGGTCCTATGACTGAAAAACCATCATTTATGTGGGTGGTGGCATGAATTAACAAAAATAAGTTAAAGACTGATTAAAATACCCCTGACATAACTAGACTAAACGAGAAAAAAAAAGTTAACGACTATTAGGAGAAGGGACCAAAATCGTTATGAAATGACACTCATTTTTTAAAGGTTTTGGTCCCTCTTCCTAATAACCAATAACTTTTTCCTTAAATTCAGTTAGGTCCGAGGTATTTTAGTTATTTTAAATATAATTTTAAATTTAATAACTTATTTAATATAATATGAAATATTATTTAATAGTTTAATTACTAATAATTTAAAATTAAATATTATTTAATAAAACATATTACTTTTTGGTCAAAAACAAAAATTCGTCGAAAATCACCGACGGCATTAACTTGTAACATCACAGACAACCGTATCAGATATTGTCCACTTTCGCCCCCACCCCACACATACGCACACACACAATTAATTTAAAACATGCACATGTGCATAGTGTATGTATATATATATATATATATATATATATATATATAGAGAGAGAGAGAGAGAAAAGTTCAAACGAGGAGCGTAACAATTTATGAGAAACGCGAGGAGTATCGTCCATGTACAAAATCACATGTGATTCACAACAAAATCATATGTGATTAAAAAATGCAAAGTGTGCGGTTTGTCGCGCGGTTTGCAAAGCGCGCGGTTTGTCCTGTGGTTTGTACTGTGAATCACATGTGATTTTGTACATGGACGGTGCTCCTCGCGTTTTCTTAAATTGTTACGCTCCTCGTTTGAACCCGACTCTATATAAGGTCTTCATCGTTTGAACCCGATATATATATATAAGGTCAGATTCAGGGGCAAACCTCAAAAAATGGAAAAGTAAAGGAACACTTTGGTAGCTCTTCATCTTGACGATATGCATTGGTCTATACATGTAATTTGTAACATGCACATATACATAAAGTAAAAGGGCATAAAAACTAATTAAAAAAACTTAATTTATCAAGTCTGTACATATACATATACATATATATATACATGTGTGTATATATATATGTTTCTAAGTTTTTCATTTTTTAAGTTTTTCTATAAATATTTTAGAAAATGTTTAATTAAATGAACCAGGTTTTATTGTTGTTGTATACGTATTCATACTCATACATGGCCTAACGTGGCGATGTCTAATCCTTTGGTGAAGATTCAAAGGAACGCCGTGTTGAAAACTTTCGATTTACAAAAGTCTACAAACATATCTTTTATCATGCTTTCATTAATGATTCAAGCATAAATAAATAAATAAATTATATCATTTCTTTTATATATATATATATAGGGTAATAACTGAAAAACCGAAAAACCACGAAAATACCGAAGAAAAAGTATACCAATATGGATGTCAAATTAACGAGAAAAATATAATCGTTTATTTGGTGTAATTTATTTCGTTCGAATTTTGTTTATTTTAAAAAAAATCGATTAAAAAATAGGGGGCTGAAGTTTTTTAATGTAATTAATATTGTTGTAACCATCCGACAAATCACATTCATCAGATCATCTAATCTAACGATTGATAGAGTGTTTTTTTAGTTTCCATTTATTTGAGGTTTTCCCTTGAACCTCCATTTCTTTCTCTCTCTCTCTCTCTCTCTCTCTCTCTCTATATATATATATATATATATATATATATATATATATATATATATATATATATATATATATATATATATATATATATATATACTACTTATATATTGGTTCTAACCAAAAGTCTTAAAGACAACACATAATGCATAAGGTACAACATTTTAAAGCTTACAATTTGAAAAACTCTTAAAAACACATGATAATGCATAGTGTACAAGTTGTTTATGCAACAATTTTAAAACCGGCAAAATACCTAAAGACTAAAGTACACTTTAGCCCATCTTTTCTGAGCCTTTCCCTTCTTCTCTTTTGATTCACGTCTGAAGACCATACCCTCTAGTCCAACCCATGCTTTTGACCTTTCCCTTCTTCTCTATTATTTAACGTTTGAAAGACCATACCCCCCAGTCCAGCCCATGCTTTTGCCCTCTCCCTTCTTCCTCATATTTCACGTCTGAGACTGTTGGAAGATTTTATACGCTTTCAGATTTTTCACGCTCTGTTTCTTTACCTCTCACGTCTGAGAACTGGAATATAAATCTGGTTGATCTTCTCCATGGATTCCGAACTAGCGGCGAAATCTTCAGAACTCAAACGAAGAAATCGCAAAACTTTCGTTTCCCTAAATTTAAATTTAAAGGGTTTACATATAAACATGCAGATTTTGGCACAACTCATTGTTGTGAATGCAGCAACGACGTCTTCTACTCTGCCCGGCGTGAAACTCTCAAATTTGACAACCTCCAAATTCAACCCCAATTCTTCGGTGTAAGTTTTAATATATCAGTATACATATATAGATGTCGTTCAATCATGTGTCAGCTGTGTTGTTTATGTTATTGATTTGGCGGGATCAAATATGAAATGTCGTGCTTCGTCTAATTACGGATCGGTGATAAAAATTTATTCGGATTGAGTTTTGTGAAATCGCTGAAAGATGTGGATTCTAGCTCTCGTATAATGCTTTCTAGCATATATTTTTTTTTCCAGTATCCATTGATTATAAATCATGTTCTGTTAGACGTCCTTATCTTAAATGTTCAACTCTGATTTGGTTCTGTAAGATGGATTAAAATCATGGCTTTTGAGTCTTATATAAGCTGTATACATGGTTTACTCTGCCTTCAAATCTATGTAGTTCCATATGCTACAATTTTAGCAGTATTGAGTCACCCATTAGCTTACTCTCAACATTCAATGGAGTAATTATTATGAAACTATAGTAATTGTCTTATGTTGAATGTTGATTAGAATTAATCTAAAATTTGCAGCCACTTTCTTTACTTGCATCGTGTGGTTTCATAGGAAATTTCAAGTTCCTCTCTGCAGCCACACATACGTAGAACTCTGATTCAAACAGCAACAACTTTCGGAAACTAAAATTGAACTGGCCCGTTCAGAATAGAGGCTTAGCTGGAAAAACCTTTTGTTCAGTGGGGATATGCACAGATCATGTGAGTGATAACGAATGTCGTTCACATGTTGAGGAGGAAAAAATTGGAGTACTTCTTTTGAATCTTGGAGGCCCAAATCCTGTGAGTGATAACGAATGTTATTTGTTTTATATATTTGGCTCTTTTCTACTGTTATATTTAGATACAATATATTGATCGAGATAAACTTTCTCCCATCCTTGCACTTTTGGCGTTGGTTCTCTTAAACAAGAAAGTCTTATCTTCATATACAATCGAACACGAATTTTAGACTGAAACTTTTTCTTGAGCGGGTAATTTTACTAAATTTCATTGCATCTTAAAAGTCGCCTCTAATCTTTGTTAGTTATAATGTAGGCCTAGGGACATATTTTTGTTTTATTTTTTCTCCAACCTGTGAACACTAAAACTAAACCTTTTCTTACAGCTTGGTATAAAAACTCGCCTTCTAAAATTGGAAAGTGGCTCTCCATTTTGAATCAAAACCATTGATGTTGGTTTGATGACAGTTTATTTATATTCACGAAAGGGTTAAACAAATCACATTTTGATGACGTTTAATGTGTTTGTAACGATTTTGGTTCTTCTGCTAAGTAATGGCTGCTCAAAGGGTTCAATATGCACCTTTGACTTTGAATTCAGTTTTACCAATGAATTAATGCTTTGAATTTGATGTGAGTAGGTCATTTGTGATGTTCAATTTATACAGCTATGGTGTTTTTTAAATTTTGACAAGTATTTATCTCAGATTTCCGTCAATTTCTTCAAACCATTGTATCACTCCTCTCAAATGTATGTAATTTTCTTTTATGAGGGTTTGTGTATGTTTATGTACTTCATATATATATGGGTTGTTAGTTCTCAATTATTTTAGGAGTTGGACTTGGGTTTACTTCTAAACTATATATTGGCTTATTACTCGTATCATATGTTTGAAGAAATACTTTTATAATCACAACTGATTATGAAGAACCATGCAAGATTTTGTTTCGAAGATGTTAGAAAATGATCTTATATAAGTGGATTTCATATGTATCTATTATTTTATGACATTTTTGTTGTTTTAATTTCATAAGATTGTTGATATAATATATCGTATAGAGTTTTATATTTTGTTTGATTTATTAATCGTTTAGTCAATCTACAATTTTGATACTCGTGTTTGCTCAAATGGGATAGGATATTCAACGTGTCGTTTGCTCCTCTTTTTGCACGTTCCACGTACAGTGAGCAATTTAAATTTGTGTTATTAGCAGTTGAGTCGACTTCTATTAGCAACGACAATTTACTTTCTATATGTATATTGTTGAAGGTTGAATTCATGCCGAAGTTTAGTGTAAGGGGTATCCGGAAAAGATGGTGTGAATATCTTAATTTCTTTTCCTTTGTAGGTTCCAACCCTGTATACAAAGGCTATTTGCAATGTTCCAAACTTACAAGTTGTGCCAGCTTCAGCCGGGAACCAACTGCGACCAATGGTGATCAACTCCTAGAGTTTATCTGGTTATATTAAATATATAAATAAGACCTACTACCATAGGGCACATGGTTAAGATATCTACTTGTTTCTCGTACTAAACTGGATTCATTAAGATCTCACGCAACAAGGGAGGCATGAGTTAAGTAATTTTTATGCAAACCATGTAAATGATATACATCACCAATTTAACTTTTGACTAATTATAGGATGATTGATAGAGTTACTATTTCTTATTCAATGTCGATTGGTTTGATGCTCTTACTATCATAATAAAAAGTAATGAAATCACATTACTTTTCTTTATATTTATAATTGTGAACCATAAGATCTATGAAGCCTTTCAACTTCAACTTGGATAAATCTGCATTTGTTACCATACTCGGCAATTGGTATTTGTTTACCTGTTGTAGTCGATATTCTCGCTTACATGTATACAACTTCACCTTGTATAAATCTGCATTTGATCTGAACACATGTCTTTGGCTGTTGTAATCGGTATTCTCGCTTACATGTATTCAAGATTTACACCCCGCCGCAATGTGCGGGTACACAACTAGTATATATATATATATATATATATATATAGAGAGAGAGAGAGAGAGGAAAGTTCAAATAAAAACTCAAATTCAGTTGTAAACGTGAGGACAAATCTTGTTTATTGATCACAACCATATTTAAGTCATTCCTAAAATTCAGCTTTAGGGATATTTTCGTCAGATTAGAATGAGTGTCTTCTTTATTGACTTTTTATTTCCTTTTTAATTAAAAAACTTTTACCCCCTTAAATTTTAAAATAAATTATCTCAAAAATTACTAACATTTTAATCAAACAAATTACATCAAAAAACGAGAATTTCGTGCTCTTCGATATGACATCCATCATGATATATTTTTTTTTTCGTTTTAACCGTTGTTACGTTAAATCGTGTATATGTGTTATATTCAGAGTGAATAAAGATATATTTATTCAGTTTTGAATCTGAATATATAGAATTATTCAGACTGAATAAAGGTACAAAATTTAAACATTTATTCATTTTGAATATCTACCTTTATTCAGTCTGAATATATAGAATTATTCAGACTGAATAAAGGTAGATATGAAAAAAGAACAAAACTTAAACATTTATTCGTTTTGAATATCTATCTTTATTCAGTCTGAATATATAGAATTATTCAGACTGAATAAAGGTAGATATTCAAAACGAATATAATTATTCAGACTGAATAAAAGTACAAAATTTAAACATTTATTCGTTTTGAATATCTACCTTTATGCAGTCTGAATATATAAAATTATTCAGACTGAATAAAGGTAGATATGAAAAAAGAACAAAACTTAAACATTTATTCGTTTTGAATATCTATCTTTATTCAGTCTGAATAATTCTATATATTCAGACTGAATAAAGATAGATATTCAAAACTGAATAAATGTACCTTTATTCACTCTGAATATAACACATATACACGATTTTACGTAAAAACGGTTAAAACGAAAAAAAAAACTATATCATGATGGATGTCATATCGAAGAGCACGAAATTCTCGTTTTTTTATGTAATTTGTTTGATTAAAATGTTAGTAATTTTTAAGACAACTCATTTTAAAATTTAAGGGGGTAAAAGTTTTTAATTACAAAATAAATAAAAAGCCACCAAAGGAGGCGTTGATTCTAATTTATTTTTCAATTTTTACCCATGCGCGCTAAATATTAATTAAGCCATGGACGTAGTTTTCAACTTATTTACAAAATTGTCACCGCATTTTTTTGCCATTGATCTCTTCACCGGATTATTAATCAATGGTTGTGGTTTGTCCTCACGTTTACAATTGAATTTGAGTTTTTATTTGAACTCACCCCTATATATATATATATATATATATATATATATATATATATAGGGTCAGGTTCACGTGAGACCAAGCTGTTTCCGTGAGACCGCGTGAGACCAAGCCTTAAAACATTAAACTTCATACCGAAACACTGTGAAGGTAAAAAACATTCGAACCTTCATAATGTAATCACACTATGAAGGTGAAAAAACCTAAACCAAGTTTAAGAAAATCAAACCTTCACAGATAAAAGACTGTGAAGGTATATCCGAACCTTCACAGTGAAGACGCTGTGAAGGTAAAAAAAAACGAACATTCACAGCGAAAAACACCGTGAACGTAACATTTACGGTGTTTTCCCTATGAAAAGTTCGATTTTTTTTACATTCACAGTTTTTTGGTGTGAAGTTTCATACTTTAAAGCTTGGTCTCACCGGTCTCACGGAAACAGCTTGGTCTCACATGATCCTAAGTCTATATATATATATATATATATATATATATTTCTTTAACTAGGTAATCAAATTTGTTATGAATTTATGATTTAAATTTAATAAAACTGAAGATAAATATGCTTTAAAAATTAGAATAAAAAGTGTAAAAAATTCTTCAAAAGAAAAAAAATTGATTAAAAACTTGGGTAGTTAAATAAATTTATATTAAAAAATGTCATTTGAGAATTGAGATGGGCAATCCGTCAATAAATAACATCCATTAACCGTTTACCACTTTCTCTTGCTAGTGACTAGCTACTAGTTACTATTTACTTAATTATTATTCTTGAGAAATCAAGTATTTTAGATTTCATATTATTATCAACAAAACTTGAATTTTAACAGCACACCTAATACTTAAGTGAACGTTATCTATACTATACTAGTGTGGTCATCGTGCGTTGTATGGTAGCGATCTTTTATCTTTGTAAAAAAATATTGAATAAATTAACATAAAACTTTGTTTTAGTATATATATATATATAATGAAAATGAAATATTTTGTCATGTAAATTAAAAAAACAACTATTTAAACCAAAATTAGATCAAATTTTGGATCTACATTCGAGTTCTCATCTTCTCTTTATATAGTCTTTTTCTCTTCAAAACCTTTCACTTTCTTATCAATGTAGGACAATCAAGATTTCATCATAATTCAGTATTTAACAAATACTTCATTCTCATTGTGCCAAGCACAAATGTGGGACAATCAAGTTTTTACTTAACAAATACTTCATAAGTATAAGTTGACATAAAGACATCTCATCCATTTTTCTTATACAACCTTACTTATTTCAATAATTCAACTCTTCATCAATGTGGGACAACTTAATTTCAACCACAATCCAGAATTTAAGAAATACTCTATTCATAGATTGGCACATCAAATATCTTCGGTTGTTTTATTTATATATACAGATAAGTATATATAATTAAAATGAAATTTTTAACTATTACATGAAGTATTTTGTCATATAAATTAAAAAAATAACTATATAACCTAAAATTGGATCAAATTTTGGATCTACATTCAAGTTCTCATCTTCTCTTTGTATAGTCGTTTTCTCTTCAAACCCTTCCACTTTCTTACCAATGTGGGACAATCAAGATTTCACCACAATTAATTATTTAACAAATACTCCATTCTCATTGTGCCAAGTCATTCACCTTGGTTTTTATTTAATATATATATATTGATTGATTATAAAGCACTTAAAAAACTCTTAAAAATAATCCATAAAGTCTTATGTACTGTTATTTAATGTTGATTACTTAAAAACAACTAACGAAGCTTTATGTACCACTGTTAATACTAATTACTTAATTAGTCTTTATCTCTAACTCCTTCCTTTTAGACCTTATCTCTAAGGCCATCCGTATCGCTTGAGGGCTCGGAGCGGGCTCCAGCGGTACGGGGGGGGGGGGGGGGGGGGAGTGGGCTCGGGCTCGGGTTCCAGCCCCGGGTTCCAAAACCCGTTCAACCCGATGCTTTTTTTTTAATTTCTTTTTAAATAATTTGAAAATAAAGACGTTGGCAATGGCTATTTAAAAAAAATCAATTTAATCACACTATATATATAATCCTAAAACCCATTTTATTTTTCACACAAAACAACTCTCTCATTCTCTTCCATTCTCTATATTTTTCACACAAAAATCTCTCAAATTCTCTCAAACTCTCTCAAACTCTCTCAAATTTCATCATGAATCCAAACAAAACACCTACATCCCGTCGTAACCGACCAAATGCACCGCAACCGCAAGAAGACCCGGAGCTTGGTTTTCAAGAGTTTACACAACAAGGTTATCATCCGCAATTTTTGCAACAATTTTCGCCACAATTTTCGCAACAATTTCCGCCACAATTTTCGCAACAATTTCACCAACAATTTTCGCAACATATTCCTTACCAATTTACACGTCCCGATTTGATTGAACAAGGTTTTACTCCGGCCAACTACAATCTTCCTTCACCCGCAATCAATCTCGACGACGACATTGTTTCGGAAACCCAACAATCCATCTACACACAACAATCTATCCCGGAACCATCAAACCCGACACCAACGAGAAAAGGAAAAAACAAACAATATGAAAATAGAGCCGCCAAACAGATGTGGAGTAAAGACAAGGAACTCGCGTTAGTGTCGGCGTGGGTTGACGTTTCGGAGGACCCCGTTGTCGGTAACGCACAAACCGGTGGTAATATTTTTATTTTTATTATTATTATTATTATTGTTATTATTATTATTATTATTATTATTAATATTATTATTATTCTTGTTAATATTCTTATACTTGAATTTACATAAATGTAGAAAGTTTTTAGACCCGAATCGGACAAGTGTTCTTTAGTTTTATGGGTCGCGGAAATTATAGAACAACACATCAACTCAACACCAAGGTCAACGACCTCAATAAAAGAATAAATTCTTTTGGCGGCATCTACAACAACTTGGTCACTAATAGATCAAGCAGAATGAGTGAGGCCGACATTTCACGAACGGCACACGAACGGTACCGAGCACAACTTGGGTTTGCTTTCACTCACGAACAAGCTTGGGAAGTCCTCAAAAAATGTCCAAAATGGGGAGTCGTTCCAACGATGACGACAACTTCATCGCGGGGTTCAAAACGTACCAAACCTTCCGATGATGACGATGAAGACGTCAACGAGGTCGAGCAACTTCAACGATCCATCGGGAGAAACAAGGCAAAAAAACATCAACGAGTAATACGAGCGGGTCGAATACGAACGAAAGTGTTACTCAGTTGTTGACGAAGTTCAACGAGAAGATTGATGATACAATGGACTACAAAATGAAAAAACTCGAACTCGAACGAGATAAGTTGGAACTCGAACGAGAAATCGAACGAGAAAAACGATTTGATAAAGACTTCGAGTTTTTCATAACTCCGCATGATCACCTTACGGGAGATATTTTGAGGGCTACTTTGGCGAAGAAAGAGAGAATTAGAAAATTACATAATTTTTAGTGTTTTGTATTTTGTAATTTTTATTTTTAATGAATGATATGAATTTTTATTTTTATTATTTATCTTATTTTTATTTATTAAAAAATATATAAATATTTTTATTTTGTTAAATAATTAAATGTATAAATAAAAGAATTAAAAAAATGAGGTGGCAAGAGGGCTTGAGGGTTCCGCTACGCCACTTTAGGGCTTGAGGGTTTGAGGAGAGGGTTAGGAGAAAAGCTGATGTGACACTAATGTGGCGCTTGAGGACTTGAGGGCTTGAGGGTTGGGAAACGGATGGCCTAACTCCCTACAAATTCTCAAATGGTAAACCACCAAAAAAACATCATTTTTTAATCCTCATTAGTTACCTAATTAATCTTTATCTCTTAACGCCTTTCAAATCCTCAAATCATGAACCCCTCAAAAAGTGTCATTCTTTGTACAAATTTTAAAAAAAATTATAATTTTCTCAAAACTACAAAAAACCGTTTTATAAAATCGTCAATAATAAAAACTAAAACAAAACATTAAAATCAAGATATATCGCACTATATTGTGCGAGTACCCTTCTAATTATAAAATATGAATAAAAAAATGTCTACAATATGCAATTCAAACTTATGAAAACTTTGACCTTAAATTTGGTAAAAAGTCTAAAATATTTAGATTCAACTTTTACAAATGTTTTTAATAGATCAATCAATTGTACATACATTAAAAGAATAATTGGAACTAGGCTTATATGTAAGAAATCTTGTCTTATAGGAGTATTATGGAAAGTGGATCAACTAAATAAACACCAACCCTCGAGCATTAAATGAAATTTTTTAGAGTTTGGACCTTGTTGTGCAAATGTTGATTGTGGACTCTCCTTGATACATATAATGGCCAAAAGATGGGCTAACAGGGTCTCTTAGAGTATCTCCGAGAGGTTTTCTACAATATTTTTAGAATAAATAATCAAAAGTTAAAATTTATAAAAAGAGTTACATTCATCTCCAACAACTTTTCTGTTTTAGAGATTTTAACACAAGTTATATTGATATAAAAGTGAATTGTGGATTTGGTCCGTGTGATTTTGTGTTTTCTTTGGTTTTCATTCTATGTTTATTATGAATATAGTCTAAGTGGTATGTAATATATTGTGACTAAGGTCCCTGGACACTAACACTGTTAAGTTTGAAATGTTAAAGACCTCATGTGCCTTGCACACCATGGGTATAACTGTCAATTTACTTTTCCCCTTTCAGTTAACATATACGTCTTTAAAACAAAGAATACTGGATTGTGGATTTGGTCCCTATGCATCACTAAGCATCTTTAAAACCATCTATCATCTCTTTTAATTTTTCATCCATTCTTCATAAAGTACAAAAATAACTAATTTGTTAAAGTGCAAAAAAATTAATTACTTGCATTTAAAAATAACAATTGTTTGAAACCAACATTACATTCCAAAAAAGACAACCTATCAAAATAGCAATTGTTTGATATCAACATTACATCCCAAAAAAGACAACCCGTCCAAATAAATTGTTTGAAATCAACATTACATCTCCAAATAGACAACCCATCAAAATAACAATATGTGTGGATAACATTCTTATTTTATTTATTTAAAAATAACAATCTTATTATATATATATATATATATATATATATATATATATTGAAACGTCCAAGAATCAGGACAAATTTAAACCATAAAACTTCACAAAGTTAACCATAAATTCATCCAACTTTTATACATAAATGGAGAACTAGTAATGAGGTTTCACATGCACAAAATTGAACTTATCAAAACAACCTGCTAATCTAATCCTAAACATTAAGATCATATTATACTAGTTGTTTAGACCATTTACCAAAACATCCTCGTATATGCTAACTTCTCCATTCATCACCAAAAGTTGAGTATCAGAAATCACTCGTCTCTCATCCCGCTATTACTTCCTCGAACTCGTACTTGGTAAGAAGTTTTAATTTGAAACAATTAGGCTTACGTCTAGTAAGAACATCCATTTTCAAATTAAAACTTTATAAGCTTTGGAAACCAATGTAAACAAAGCATATAAACAAACCTGGTTTGCCATCATTCTTACCGTACATATAAACATCTTACGATGACGGGAACATACCCGATTCCATGAATATGACTAATACTCAGTAAGTCATATCATCACGTTCGAGAGCCTACTACGAATCATCACAGATTCTAGATCATTGCTCATGTCCAAGAAATTACAATTTACTTTATGTCTATTTCTTGGAGTGGAAGTAGAGATTACAATTTACTTTATGCCTATCTCTTACCTTCTCATAGAAATCAGGAATTACGATTAACTCTCGCCTATTCCAAGATTTCACATGACACTATGAAATGGGAATTACAATTTACTTTATGTCTATTCATCATTTCACATCAACGAAAATTACAAGTTACTTTATGCCTATTCCACGTTTCTTATCATAATACGAAATGGGAATTGCAATTTACTTTACGCCTATTCCTCATTTCTCATCACCATACGAAATGGGAATTACAATTTACTTTATGCCTATTTCTCATTTCAGGTCAACGGGAATTACAATTTACTTTATGCCTATTCCACGTTTCTTATCGATGCTAGTGCCTATGGATCCATTACACTTACTAGCATACGTGCATATTTACTCGAACGCACAAAACATTTCATATCATATTCTCAAAGCTAAGAATCCCAAATAATCTATCATACCCGTATTCTTAATTGTCCCTCTTCGGCGACTTAGTACGGGGGTTTTGCTAACCGGTTAGTGGATAGGGTCAAGGGGTAACGCCCTTACGGGGTCTGGGGGCAGGGCCTCTATAATGTTGTTAGAAAATCTCAACTCGATAACACATCCAAAAACTATATCCGGAAAAATCCCTTATCCGGAACTATCCGGGAAACTCATCCGAAAAAGTATTCTGAACTCAAAGTCCGGAACCAACCAGTAAACTACACCTGGCAAACGTGTCACATTCAAAGTTAAATGGGTTGAGAATGCCTAACCCTATCCTGACCCGTTTAATAAACGGGTCAGGAAATCCCAACCCTAACCCGGGCGACCTAACCCGTTTAACATTTATAAAACTAAAAGTTAAATATAAAACATTCACAAAAAAATTACAAATCCAAAATTCAAATAAAAGCATTAGAAATATAAATTTTATAGTTCAAACTTATAAGTTATAACCAAATTCAAAGAATTAAAAATCCAAAGCATCAAAACTTAATATATATATATATATATATATATATATATATATATATATATATATATATAAACAGGTTATTCGGGTCATTTTCGAGTTGAAATTTTTGACCCTGGTCTTACCCGTTTAATTTTCGTGTCGTGTCGTGTCAACCCGTTTACTTAAACGGGTTGAAATGTATTACCCAAACCCGCATAATTTGTGTCGAGTTCGTGTCGAGTTAGCGTGTCGTGTCAGTTTTTTCCAGATCTACAGTAGACGGATCCGGTATTCTATCCGGACACCATCCGGAAATCTGGTACAATCCGAAACATTCCCGAATCCGGTACCAATCTGGTACTGTCCGAAACCGGGACTCAAATTGAGACAGGAACTTAAATCGGGACCGGATCCCAAATTGAAACCGGGTCCTAAATTGAAACCGGATCCTAACTCAAAACCGGATCCTCAATCAAAATCGGATCCCAATCAAAACCGGAACTCAACACGGGACTCGATCTGCACATCAATTTTCAATACAATTTCTACGAACCAGTCGAGATATCTTCCTAAACCTGTAATCAAAGTTTACCAATACCATTTGTAAACTCAAATCGTTCATAAATTAGATGGTATCACTTAAAATTTAACAAAGAAATGAACTCACCTGGAAGCAGAAATCGAACACAGCCTGCAATTCAAATTGATTTCACCTTCAATCTTTCACCAACTAACCAATACCAAATCAAATCAGTTTAATCTGTATATTGATTTTTTAAAGATTGAATTTGAGAATCAAGATTCAACTCTTGCCGTAGCCAATTTTCAAGATTTTGGGAACTTTCTCTCTTCTGCTTGATAAACCGACTTTCGACTTCAGGAACTCAAATTGAGATATTATCTCAATCACTAGCCGACTCATGCAATAAATACAAACACAACTATGAATAAATGACCTATTCAACCCTGAAGTTTGTATTTTACAATTAGTAACACTTTGACTAATTACTCTTTCGACCCCTTCATATTAATATAACATAATGGAAATTCAAAGTGTTACATATATATATATATATATATATATATATTTGTATGGATAAAATTATTGTTTTTTTTTATAAGAAAAAAAACAAAATAATTGAATACCATAAGGACCAAATCCATAATGAACATATTATAGGAACCATAGTAAAAAAAATATATTCAAACACATAACCAAATCCACAAATCACACTTAAATAATTAAAAGGAAAAGGTAAATTAACAATTATACCCATAGTATGCAAGAATATGATGTTTTCAACCTTTCAAACTTAACGGTGTTAGTACGTGTTTAGGGACCTAGTCACAATACATTGCATACGATAGATATTATATCCATAATAAACATAGAATGAGGACCATAGTAAAAGAAAACACAAAACCATAGAGACCAATTCCACAATTCACTCTTAATAAAGTATTCTCTAATTTATCTTTCCAATACACTTTTATAGAAAAATTTTAATGTAAAATGATAAAGGTTCATTTCATTGGTGGGAATGAATAAATTAATCATTTCTCCCACCTGCGAACAAGACTTAGATAATTCTCTAAACCTGATTTTTTTTAAAGTTTTCTATATTATAGAAAACAAAATAGGAAAGCTGTTGGAGAGGTTCAGAAAATAAAAAATCATTTTTTCTATTTTAGCTATGTTGTTGGAGATGCTCTTAATCTATACTATCTTATAAAGCATATAGACTAAAAGTCTTAAATTTTTTTTATCTATACTATCTTATAAAGCATATAGACTAAAAGTCTTAAAGTCTTAAATCTTTTTTTATTTAAAAATTAATTATATTCCTTTTCTTCCTATATTTAAGCATGTTGATTCTGTTTTTTCTATTATTATTTTTAATAAAACTGAGGACTGTCATGTGATAACGCCACTTTTTGGCGTTATTTTCGGTTCTCAAACCAATGAGATTGGCTTGTATTTAAGCAAAGAAGCGGAATTTTATGGTTTATCAAGTGGAATGTGCAGGTTATTTAACAGGTAGTAATCTTTGAGAAAAGAAGCTAAAAAGAGCCTAAAAAGAGCCAAAACGAAGCCCAATGGAAGCCCGAGATCCAATCCCAAGACAGGACCCGAAGCTGACCCAGCCTCAGAAAAGCGGGCGGCTTGCCACGCGACTTGCAAGTCGCGTGACAAGCTGCGGGACTCTCTGTTCCAGCAACTTAAGTTCGTTTTTTTTTTCGGATTTTAGGTCATTCTCGACACACGCCTCACACGACGAACGGGAGCAGCTTCGGGGCGATTTTCAGAGGTTCTTCGGAGCTTTTGGAGCCACGATAGAGGAACGATTGGATCCACATTCATCACGCGAAGTAGATATGAGCACGAGAGAAGGGAGTAACCATTACATTTGCCACAATCACGTTTACTATGTTTTCATACAGTTTTTCATCTCTTTTTCTTGTGTTTGAATCCACCACCAACATGAACTAATTTCTAGATGTTGGGGGTTAGAATGACTTTGATTTAAGTTTACAAGCATGTGATTAGTGACTCTTATCAGCTTTTCCTTTTTAATGAAGCTTGTGATTCAGTTTTTAATGCTTTTGTGAATTCGGCCAATTTACAATTGATTTGTTGTGAACAATTAAGTTTGAGAGAATTAATTGTTAATCTAGAACTAGGAATTGCATGCTTAAGGTGCGAAAGGGGATAGAGATATTCCGAGTAAATCTTAGTCCCATTATAATCTTGAGCTTAATGTGTTTTGGATTCATAGGTTGAGATCGAAAGATAAAACCCGTTGTTGCTTGAAAGAGAACAACGGTGATTTTTACAAGATTGGGTATTCATTATATGGAATAACTGGTAACTGTTGCGAGTCAAGTGTTTGTATGCGAAAGTCTTAGGATTTCCAACTCTCAACTGTTTTCTCTATCTGAAGTTCTTAAGCTGTTTACTGTTCCGTGTTTGATTTAGTTTCTTGCAATTAATTAGTAGCTCTTCGTGAATTCGGAGAGGATGAATGTTTGAGTTTGAATAAGACTCCTGTTTTGGGAGAGTCCCAGTTCTAGAAATCATGGGATAGATCAGTCAGGATGGTAAGGAAGGACAGTGTCGAAATCCTGAAAGTGTCAATGGAGCCCTGACGTCTTTGTCGAGCTTTTCAATGGCAGGATAAATGAAATAAGATACTTATAGTGAATTGAAAGCATGTAGAAGTAGAAAGTGAGATAGTTGGTCAAAACGAAAATAGTGTGAAGCGATTGAGTAAGTGAGATGTGAAACGTGTGTTCAGCAAGTTATTGCATGACCGAGGAAGCGACCTTTGGTCGTAGGTGGAGTGTCAAAGATAAGTTGCATGGGTAAAGCGGCTGACCTTGCTAGGGTAAATAGCCTTCAATTGCAAGTAGAGTTTCATGCATAGCTTTCTTAAATGTAACATGAAAATTTTCACGATTTAAGCTAAATGTGTAAATATCGATTTTGATCAAAAAGGAGTCAGAATGTGGAAGCGTGTGTTTAAAGAAAAGGTGATTTCATTCACATTCACAGTGAAATTTTGAGCCTAACGATTTGCAAAGTATTTCATACTTTTCATGATAAATTAAATTATTACAAAATGGTCGAGAAGACGTGTGCCAGCAAAACTTTTACAATCAAATGCTTATTGACCTATTGATATCATACAAATGAGTGTCAGAACCGACTGGTTTACTCGATGTCGGTAAATTTTTCGAAATTGTGCCGAATGAAAGGATTTCCATTCAACGTATTACTGTCGTAATAACATCGTTCGGAATTGAGTAAAATTAAGGTTCACGGAAAGATGCATGCAAACGATTCTCGAATCGTTGTGCAAGGCGTTGAAGTTATAAGAATGATGGGGTCATGTGTACTCAAGTGTTTTCCAAACGTTGTATATTTAAAATGACGAAATGTGCGAAAAGATTATTTACTGTACTGTCATGCATGAAGGCTATGAACCTACTAGGTCGTATAATATTACATTATAAGTTAAGGAAGAACTCCGAGAGCGGAAAGGTGTTGGACGAGTCAAGGGAGAATGTATGCAGTTTTGGTATATGTGTTCAATAGGAGAATTGGTTAGTGGAAGAGTCAGGATTAGATTATAGTGTCGAGTGTATGAGGGTCTGTACCCTTGCTCGGTGACTGGAAGTACGGTTGTCAAGGGACGGTTGTGTCCGAAGGAAGGACTTGAAGCCTTCAAGGTGATGATTCTAGCAACTCATTATGAGTAGTGTTGTGAGGCAGAAATGAAAGGTCCACGGTGTTGGATGTGCGTTTTGAGGTGAGCTTGTAATATTGATGCTACATGAGTAAGTTTTGAAATAAGGGCGTTGGATCACGAAGTTGATTATGATGTGTTGGAAGGAATAAATTTTGTAAGGAACCCATGTTATGAATAGGTTAATAAAGTAGTTACAGGTTGACTTTTGTTGTTGAAGTCAACAACGGTATAAGTTGGCTGAGGCCGAAGACTTGAACCAGGAAAGTGAAAGTGGATAGAACACCTTGTAGAGGTGCCAAGTGGTGAGAGACCGCTGTTGTTGAATAAGCGTTCTATTTACGAGGTGTGGAGGGTCCATAGAAGGATAAGATGTGTAGCACAATCAGAGTGAGTGTAGACTATATCAGTCAGTAAGGAAATGTGATGTGTCTTTGAAAAGGGCTCGGATCTTAAAGAACTAGCTAGAATGTTCGTGTTTGAGCTAATTGAGGACTCAGGAGTTAAAATTCAACACGTTGGGAAAGGACTAAGGAGCGAGATAGACTCGATTATGTATATGGGAGGATATGAAGGCAAGTCCGAATTATGTGACTGATCATGAGAGATCTGGCCTGCAGTGTGATGTTATGGGCAAAAAGTATACGAAAGTGTAGTGACAATAATTGTCAAGCTAATTGTGCTAGCTAGTGCCATAGTGATGTGATGTTATAGAGGGAGGAAACATCTGATAGAAGCCTTTTGGGGGGTTTTGGTTGAAGTGTACGATTTGTTAACCAGATTGTTGGAGCACGTAGGGTGTAAGTTGACGTTGTGGGATGATTATGTTCGGGTTAGAATGACGGAATGGTGGTGGGTGGTTACCCAAGGGAGAAACCAAGAGTTTTTAGTTGTAAGAGTCGCTAAGTAAGCATACTTTGGGATCATTGGATGTTTAAAGAAAATGATGGATGCGCTAGTCAAAATGTGGCGAAATAGATGTGAAATCCTTAAAGAATGTGAGTTGTTGCTTATGTGTGAAAGAAAGGTCTGAGAAAGTAAAAGTTGGAGATTAAAGAATGTGTAGTGACGTTGAATGCTAGTGTCGTTTCAAGACGACTTGGTTGAATGCCTTAAGTTAGGATCTTGGTTCAACTGTTTGGTTATGCAAGTATTGAGAAGGTGATATCAGCATGTGGAAAGGTCGGAAGAGAGAGGGGCAAGTAATGTTTGGTGGGCAGTGCTCCACGCTAACGTGGGAAGGTGAATATAGTATGTCAGAATAAGTGAGTAAATTGGAAGTAGTAAACTTGACAGTAATGCCGAAAGATGCAGGGTTGTATAGATTGTCATTGTTAAGGGTGGGAACCGTTAGATTGTCATTGTTAAGGGTGGGAACCGTTGGAAGGAGTATTGAGGAAGGGATTCGTATATGATTGTGTGCAGGAAAAAGGAGTGGATAAGACAGCTAAATGAGTCAAGTTAAGTGACCTTGTGAGAAATGTTTAAACGAAGTTGTTGTGCAGTGATTAAGCTAGTGAGAACAGTGGTGTGACCATGGTTACTCCTCCCAAGTTGTGTGAGGATAACCGGAGTTATGTTTTACATGACTGAACGAACGTGGCAATCATCGAGGGAATGATATGATTCAGGATAAGTTTAATTCGAGTAGGTGAACGCTTCAACGATGGGTTTGGAGGTTCCTACTCTTAGCTACGTATAAGTATGGAGTGGCGGAGTAGTGAGGATGTGAGAGTTGATTGACGAACTGTGGTCTAGGTGGTCCGAGAAAAGGGAATGTTAGCGGTATAGACAACTGTTGGGTGGTGCAAGGTTGTGAGTTGTGACACGATGAAGGAACTTGGGGTTGTGAGTTGTCGGGATGTACAGGGTTGGCCTTGTGCCAAGCTGTCAAGTGAGTGATTGTTTCTTAGTAACTGAATCTCGTGTGGTAGCGGGGTACTCCGCCAAGTTCCTCCTTAAAAGAATTAAATATGCATGAGAAGCCTTATTTAATCTTCTATTGTGAGACCGACCGAATAGGAACAGTATCCTACGAGTTACAGTATCGTAAGAACTGAAGGGAATGCATCCAATGTTCCATGTTTTGAATTTAATGAGGTGGTTGATTGAGTCAGAAGTGGCATTACCTTGGGAAGTGTCAGTTGTGGTGTGAGCTTGATACTCGCGCCTTTTCCAAAGAGGAATTCCGGGGACAAAATTCTTTTAAGGGGGGAGTGTTGTGACAACCCGAAATTCTAGTACAATGTGAAGGTTTGGTGGCTAAAGTCTAAGAATTCAAAGTTAAGTTAAGGGGCCTTTGTGCAATTAGTAAAAGATATAAAAAGGGCTCAAAACCCTATTTTCCAATCACTTGATGGTTGGCGGCTGGAAGAAATTGGAGAGAAGACAATTAAGGGTTTTGAGGTCTCAAGAACAAAAGTGAAGAGAAGGAATCTGCAATCAACGAATTGGAAGAGGATGTGGAGCTGGAATTCGATTCTACTCATGATTCTATAGGTAATCCCAAGCTCAAATTCTTGTTTTAGATGATTCAGCTAGATTGTTGGGTTGGTTTAAGGGTTTTTAGTAAAAGTTGAGTTTAAGGCTCTATAGAAGTAATTAGTTGCCTCAAATGCGTTTTTGGCAGCTGTGAGTTCAATAATATTTGAGTTTAGTAATCTGAATACTGTTGCTAAGCTAAGATTCGTTGGAATACGAATTTAACTGTGATTTTCAGTCCCGAATAGGGTTCTTAGTCGCGTCCGGAAAGCCTGTGGGCGTCCGGACACATTGTCCCAATTGAAGGTATCCGGACAAGGAAAATGTCCGGATATGAAAGCTATCCGAATGAGAAGTTGTCCGGTAAATGTGGTTGTCCGGTAAGTAGGGACGTCCGGTAAGTGTGATTGACCGGTAAGTTTTATCCGGTAAGCTAGTATCCGGAAAGTAGAGGTATCTGGTAAGAGTTATCCGGTAAACGAGTTGTCCAGAAAGTTTATGTGTGTCCGGAAAGTTGAGTCTGGTTAGTGTCCGGAAGGTTGGTAATAGGGTCTGAGCGGTTGATATTTCATCCATTTCTCAGGTAACCCGATTGTAGATCAGAAGCAAAGTAAAGCAAGATGTTAAACGCACCAGGTGAGTTTTTCTAACTAAAATACGTGGTTGTGCGTGTTTTTCAAGGAAAGTTGTTATGTGGAAATACCCTGCTGTTTTACATGATTCTTACGTAAATGAACGTTTATTATTTCACAGATCAGGGTATGTTTATGAACATGATTTATTTACCAGTTTTACGAATGCTTTCTCATGAAATTTATGCTTTACTGAAAATATTATTCAACAATGAAACGAACTGTAAAGTGTATTCTAAATCTCATGTTTTATGACTATGATGGTTTATGTGAATGCTATGTGGAGTCGGTCTGCACTGTGGGATCAGAGATATATCCTCGGGTTCTGATGATCCCTTGGATATGTATGACAGACTGGTAGGTTGGAATTCGTTTCCTCCTATTTCGAGTAGAGGGGAGTCTGCGTAGGCTCCGGGAAGGGGAGTCTGCGTAGGCTCCAGAAGAGGTGAGAAGGAACCTGCTTGGACCCGATCACAAAATGTTTATGTGATCCCTTGCACAGTGCAGTACCATGAATGATGTTTGTATGAAGAACGTGAACTGTTTTATAAATGATTTTTACAATGTTGAGATACACTGTTTATGAAGGGAACTCACTAGACCTCATGGTCTAACCCTCGCTTTTTAAAACTAAAACCTTTTCAGGTAAATTATTAGTAGAAGGCTCAGGTAAGTGAGCAAGAGCAAGATAGAGCACGGATGCAGCTAGAGACAGTGCAAGTGCCACTTGTAGAAGCTAGATTATTCTCAGTTGTGTATAGGTTGTTTCCGCCAACCTTAGTTTTGTGAATGATGTAATGAGATTTTGGGACCCAGTTTTGAAATATTTATGAGTTATTGCTATGTATGTCCTGTTGTATATTTTGGGATGTTACAAGAAAAACTTCTTGCGGTTGTGTAACCATAACTTCCATCTCCGCCGGAAACAATAAATTTAATTGAAGTTTAATTGTTGAAGCAATAGATAAGATTGGCCCTGATGGAATAATCTCTATTTCTCCTAAAAACCTTGTTACGATTATTCCCCATCTCCCTAGCGATCGAGTCTAAATTTTATATAGTTGTTAAATCGGTTATATTATCCCTCATTCAAAGTGTTCGATATTTCTAAATCAGTTAATGTGATTCAACTCATCAAGCAAGGACATCGATTCTAAGACTTCGATCCAAAATCCTCAAGGAATGACTCAAACCAGTGGATTTGGGTTTGATCCCTTCAAGGTATAAATTTTTTATATGGTCATTGTATTTTGGTTGGGTTTCTTTTTTTTAGTTCGTGTTTCATTTGAGATATATAGGCTTCTTCTTTAAATCACGCATCTGGTATTGTTGTGCGCCTTAACATGGGTTCTTAATAGGTTGGATGAAGCTATATACTTAAAAGAAGATGTTTATATTACCATTGTTGATGATCCTAGGAGGCCCTAAACGTGGTGGATGTTTATTTTTGGAATATCCCAAAAGATGTAAAAGATCTAGATAATGTCCAAACTAACCTCATTCTATATCATAGTATTTTAAAAACTGCGCCCTGTGCCATTATTCTTCATCTTTCAATTTTGTTGTCTTGAGATGATTTGAACCCTCTTCTCCCTCGTGATTCTTACCCATGTTTTAACAGTTGATTGAAGATTAAAAATGATGTTATAGGTCACCTCTTATTTATAATGGGTATAGAGATTTTGGTTTCCAAATCATCCTCTTTTTAGAGTTTTTAAGGATGTTTGTTGTTTGCACATAGATTCCTAGGTGGTGGAAACCAAGAACCAATGTGAATTGGTATTGGATGGAGGGTTTATGGTGCCTAATAGTGGTGCTTTTGATGCCCCAGATATCAATGCTTTTGGTCACATATTCAGGTTTGTTATTTTTGAAACATTACTCTCAAGTAACTTGTTTTTGTTTAATTTCTCTTTGACATGAATGGAGGGTTTTTCTAACAGAGATTATGATGTTGAGAGCAAACGGCAGAAGCAAGTCGAAGAGTTCTACAAGATGAACCATATTAACCAAACATATGACTTTGTAAGCATCATGATTTCTTAGTTGAGAGTATCGGGTCTTCAATTAGGGCTGATCTCCTCAACGCATCCGTTGTTCAATCATCTAATCAAGATTTTAGTTTTTTTTTGTGGTTTAACTACTCTTTTGCTTCATTCAATAGATTTGGTGCCCATGGGAGTAAACTTTTTAGTACTAATTTTGATCACTTTCCCATTAAAATTGTAGTGTTTAGTTTAATTTTGAGGTATTTTTTTGCTTTAGTTTTGATGATTTGTTGGAGTTGAGTTCTTATCATGATTTATAGAAGTAACGCATTGTTTCTATCACTACTTCTTTTGGATAAAGAAATGAAATCAGAGTAGTGCTTATTGGAATTGTCTAACAAAGGTATTCCATAAATAAACTTAGACTAAAAGTCATTTCCTGTAAGAATATGATTGGTTTTCTTATTTTTATT
Source organism: Saussurea involucrata (assembly GCA_033807775.1). Classification (NCBI taxonomy): domain Eukaryota; kingdom Viridiplantae; phylum Streptophyta; class Magnoliopsida; order Asterales; family Asteraceae; genus Saussurea; species Saussurea involucrata. The sequence goes on from CM066322.1 coordinate 168,668,710, forward strand.
ACAATCGTATGATGTTTAATTTGCAATCTTCCATTGTTTGTTAATAATAGACTCTTCGTTTGGTCTTGAGGCTAAGGGGAGGAATTTAACCCACTTTGATGGCATTGGCTACTGAGCTGGCTAGGACATTCAATCAAAGACAAGAACATTTTGACCGTTTTCCCAACCTTTTTTTCTGGCCGTTCTTCCAAAATTAAAGGTGATCATGATATATGCACATATTTTAAATTGAACACTTGTGTTCTTTCAATTGAAAATTTGAATTATATGGATTTTGTTTCTTTAGATTGAAATTTTGAATTATCTAGATTTGTTTGGTCTTGCTCATTGTTCTTGTTTCGTTCAAGATTTTTTTATCGAGTTACCCGTTTTAAATTTCAATTGTAATACTTATATCCTATGAAACCTATAGCTTTTTAGAATGTTCCATGAAAGTACAAGACATTTAAGTAGTAGAATTGTTCAAGCGTAATTATTTATCAATTGAAAGGGAAAATATTGTAATTTTGTTTTGTTCAATTATAAATTTTAATTAGTTGTTGCATTGATCTTTTATTTGTAGTTTATAAGAGAACTTACATTTCGCTGCATTGCAGCGGATAGATGACTAGTATATATATATATATATATGGGTTCAAACGAGAACTATTTACGAGAACTACGAGAACGGCCGTCCATGTACAAAATCACTGTTGATTTGCGCGACTTGCAAGTCACGGCCCAAAGTGCGCGTGTCTAGAATTTTAATCACCAGTGATTTTGCATGCGAATCACCAGTGATTTTGTACATGGACGACCGTTCTCGTAGTTCTCGTAAATAGTTATCGTTTCTTGTTTGAACCTACTTCTATATATATATATATATATATATATATATATATATATATATTCTTAAAAAAAGATATGTATCATATATTAATATATTTTAGAAAAAGATATTATCTTTCTTACACCATATACTTCAAACGATATTTTATTAATATATTTATTTTGTAATAATTTTTAACATAACCATATTATTCTAAACTTCTTTAGGAAAATGCATTAATATAATTCGTACTATATACATTAATATATTTAAAAATATATATTAATTTTTAACACCATATACTTCGTACTATATATAACTAGAATTATATTTGTTTAATATAACGTGATAAGATCTTAATTTTAATGTTTTAATTTTAATTTTAATGTTTTATTTTATTTTTTGTTTTTATTAATTTAATAATACGGTTTTATATAGTTTGAGAAGGCAATTATTTTTTTAATAAATTTGTTTAGTTTAATTTTTATTTAATTTAAATTTATTAGTGATGTTATTTGTTTTAGATTTAATAATGTAATGATTTTTATAAAATAATAATTAAGTATCCTGTTAGAATTCATTGATTATCTTGATTCTATTTTAAATTATTTATATTTAACATGTGATGTTTATCTTATATTTGATTATGTTTATCGTTAGTTATGAATTCAAAATGCAACTTGAAAAAATTGTACTCATGCTATATCTACTTATAATCCTGATATTTATGTAATACACATCAATAAACAATACTTTATGCATAAAAAAATTGTTTTTAGGAGTTTTTCTCAATTTGTTTATAATATAGTATAGATTTATTTATTTTGTAATAATTTTAACATAATCATATATATTCTAAAAAAATAAATACCTATCTAATATCTAATTTATAGAAATAATTTTTGAACATTTTTACACCACTAAGTTAACATATATACCATATATCCAATATAGTAAAAATTATGTTTTTTACATGGTTTTTGAAGAGCAATAATATAAAAAGGTCTAAAACCGTGTTACAAAGTTCAAAACCGTGTAAAAACCGTTAAAATAGTTTTTTACACGGGACTTTTTCCAAAACCGTGTAAAAATATATATGTTTTTTAAACGGTTATTTAAAAAAACGTGAAAAGACTATTCTTTTTACACGGACCTTCTTCCAAAATCGTGTAAAAATATACATATTTTTACACGGTTATTTTAAAAAACCGCGTAAAAAGGTTTTGAGACATTTTTAAACGGTTTTCGTGTAAATTGATTACACATTTTTACACGGTTTTAGAAACAACCGTGTAAATGTACTCAAATCTTTTTTACACGATTCCGTTACCAAAAAACCATGTAAAAAGTCTTTAAAAAAACATGGGTACATTTTTACACGATTTTTTTAAAACCGTATGAAAATGAACGTGTAATAAAGCCATTTACATAATAATGCTTCTTGATACCCACTACCTATTCCATCAAAAATCTAGGTTGACCACCTAAGTTACAAACCAATTCCACACTTTGGTTTTCAATTCTCCATATCTACTCACATGATTGATTGATTTAATTTATTTTCTATTAAAACTTTGAGCCACTAATTTAGTTATTAAGTTCTAATAATTAAATGAGTAATTAGATAAATAAGTGGTCAATCAATTAAATAAAGTATACATACGCACATACGGCTTACAATTAAGTTACCTAAAAAATTTCAAGTGCTACAGCAACCGTATCAATTTGATTTGTGTCTTCATATATATTTTAAAACTACTATAAAACATAAGTTTTCTTTGGTAGAGTTGGTTTGAAAGACTTTTATTCTACTCAAGACCCGAGTTCAAGTCTTGTTAGAGACATTTTTGTATCTTTTAGTTTTTAATTTCATATTTACTATGTTTCTAAAAAAATTGTCATAATGGGACTCGAAATTGAGATCTCAATTTTGAAAAGCAAGAGACTAACCACCAAACCAACATTGATTTTACGAAAAGTATCTCTATATTTTTTTCTTATATTTAAATAATGCCACCGTTTTGGTCCATCCCTAAATAGAATAGGGATTATTTTATTATCTACTCATATATTTGATATTTATAATACGAAAAATATGTAATAAAATAATATTTAAACATATATGAAACAAATTTGTTAACAATAGGCCAATGATGCATGCAAATTTAATTAAACCCGTATATTTCGACTCATTAACATGTAAATCAGTCCATTTCAATTACATTTTCTCCTTAACGGGACAATGATCATACAATATGATTAGTTGATTTGCATGACGTATATATCTTGAAGGCTTCCCATTTGGAGTCCTGTAAGGAAACCATAATTTCACTGACATACAACTTTTTTCGACATATTTTCGGTGGATTTAACATTTTTGACATATTTTCAATTAGAAATTCGTCGGTAAAATTTTTCCCGTTTTTTTAAACGCTCTCATTTAATCAAGTTTTCTTAATTAAATTTATTAAGTTTCGAAGGATTTCCGACGAATTTATTAATTTAATTTTTATAAATTATTTATCAAAATAGATTTTTTTAAAAAATCAAGAAATTTAGAAGAAAAAAATTTCAGACAGATATTCTGTCGAAAATCCTCCGGAATATTCTTTTTTCTTCTTTTCTTAAATTGGAATATTAACTTTTTGTATTTGTTTTTTTAAAAATTGGAGAATTAAATCCGCCACCAATCAGTCGATAATTCTAATTTTGTGGAAAAAATTAATTAAAAACAAAATGTATATTCATTAAAATCCGTAGAAACTAATCAGTTTTCTAAAAAACCTTAATTTAAAAAATTAAAATTTTCCTAAAATGTTGTTAATTTTCAACGATTTCTCAAGGAAATAAAATAATTACTTTTTATTAGTTTCCGTCGGAAATTAATAAATTCTTTTATAAAATCTTGATTTAAAAAAAAAAGATATTTTTAAATTTTATTAATTTCCGACGCAAAATAAAAAAATCTGCCGGAAATTAATAAAAAAAAATTCTAGTTTGATTTTTTAATTGCTATTTAGTTTAATTAATGAATTGTAATTTGATTATTTAATTGCTAATTACATTAATTAAACAACTTAATTGTACTTTAACAAATTTTTGAGACGAATTTATGGCAGATACGATTTCCGTCAGAAATCTGTCACAAACATTTTCAAGAATATATCATTTATTTATTTTTTAAACTTCAGTGACAGATTTGTGATGGATTTCCGACGGATTAACGTCTTTGTTGACTTTTCCTAATTCTGTCGAAAATCCGTCAAAAATATTTCCAACGGAAAATCCGTGAGAAACGTCCGTTGAAAAATGTCGTTTGTTTAGTAGTGACTAATTTCAATGGTTCTTTCAAGTATATATTCTCCATCTTCATCATATCATCTACTTCTATACCAACACCAACAGGACGATACACATATGGCAATGTTCTAGTCACGACCCCAATGAGTCGGCTTCTGAGCTATTGGAGGTATATACACACATGGCATCTTGCGACTTGAATTTCGCAAGAAGATCTCTAGATATATAGATGAGATGCACTTATATATGAAAAATATTGAAGTGTGATATACAGTGGAGCGAAGTAGAAGAAGGAATCGAAGGTCGCAAACATAAGAGAATGTGGGTACCATAAGACTTAAGCTGCATGACACCCGTGTATGACACAATGTGATTGCCTTCCATGCGACTTGCATGTGGCGTTAGACCTGACAAAAACTGACACGACACGCTAATCCGACACGAACTCGACACAAAATAAACGAGTTTGGGTAATACATTTCAACCCGTTTAAGTAAACGGATGGACACAACACGACACAAAAAATGAAACGGGTAAGTTCAGGGTCAAAAAATTCAACTCGAGAATGACCCAAATAACCCGTTTTATATATATATATATATATAAACTTTTCTTTTTAATGCTTTGGATTTTTAATGTTTTGTATTTGATTAGAACTTATAACTTTGAACTATAAAATTTAGATTTCTAATGCTTTCATTTGAATTTTGGATTTGTAATTTTTTTGCGAATTCTCAATATTTAATTTTTAGTTTTATAAATGTTAAACGGGTTAGGCGGGCCATGGTGGGTCAGGTTAATGCTGGGATTTCTGATTCGTTTATTAAACGGGTCGGGTTATGGTTACACTCTCAATCCTTTTAACTTTGAACCCGACACAACACGGGTTGTGATAACGCCACTTTTTGGCGTTATTTTCAGTCCTCAAACCAATGAGATTGACTTGTGTTTAAGCAAAAAGACAGAATTTTATGGTTTATCTAGTGAAATGTGCAGGTTATCCGAAGAAGATGAGCATCGAGAAAAAGAAGCGAAAAAGAGCCAAAAGAGAGTCCAAAACGAAGCCCGAGATCCAAGCCCAAGACCCGTACCCAGATCCACGAACCAAACCTGATCCGGGCCTTTCAGAAAACCGCGCGGTTTCCTGCGCGGCTTGAAGCCGCGGGACAAACCGCGTAACCCTCTAGACGTTTTCTATACTTTGCGATTTTCCGGATTTAGGTCATCACTTCGACACGTGCGACGATAGGCAGCGAGAGGGCGATTTTCAGAGAATTTTCACGTACTTTGGAGCCACGATAGATGATTGATTGAGGAGAGTTCACTACGCGAAGTGGATTAGAGCCGAGAAAGAAAGGATTTCATCGTACATTCTTCACGTTTACGTTCAGTATGATTTCACACACCACCTTCTACCCTGATTCTTGTATTTTTGTCCACCCCAACATGAACTAATCTTTAGATGTTGGGGGTTGGAACAACTATGGATTTTATGATGGATGACGTGTAACCGAATGATTGTTTTTATCTGATTTGATTTATGAAGCGTTTGAATTTAGTTTTCATTATCAATTGTAGTTTGATCACCTTCAATTGACTTTCATGGTTTTTGATTAAGTTTGAGAAAATTAATTAGAAGCTGGATCAAATAATCAAGTGCCGGAAAGGAGATTCGGGTAGAGATAGACGAATCACTTTCTGCTCAAAATAGTTTGACCTAATATATTTTAAAACCCTAGGTGTAGATCGAGGGATAAAACCTACGAGTCTTGAAATAAAATTTGTTATTGCTTGAGAAAGAATAACAATGACTTTTACAAACTACGGTTCATAAAAATAATCGGTAATAATCATTGTTCGGGTATTCGTTCATCAGTAGTATAACCATAGGAAGTCCAACCCTCAACCTTTTCCCTATCAAGGTTTTCCCAAAACCTTCCGTTAATCGATTCTAGTCTTATTTTAGTTTTACTTAGTTTTTAAATGATTTTCAACCATCATCCAATTTCGACCGTTCAGTTAATAGATCTTATAGTCATTGTGATACTTAGTTCCTAGTTCCCTGTGTTCGATACTCGTACTTTCAGTACTATTACTTGATTCGACCTGTACACTTGCGGTTAGATTTAAGGGGGTGTAAACCCGTCTATCAAGTTTTTGGCGTCGTTGCCGGGGAACTAGTTGCAACTGATAGCACTACCAGCTATAAGCGTTATTATATTGAATTTTTTTTATTTTTGTTATTTTATTTATCACTTTCAGTTTGTGGATTGCTAATTTTGTTTACTTTCCATTTCAGGTACTAATTGGTTTATGCCAAGGAAAACCCGAGGGAAGGAAATCGAACCAATCGATCCGGAAATTGAAAAAACCGTCTGTCGACTACGCAAAGAAACTAAAGCTCAAAGACAATTGAAGATGGGTGACGAGAGACCTCCTCGCAATGACCCACCTCCACCACCTCCAGAAAGACGTCCTATGCGGTTGTTTGCCGATCCGAATGTGGCAGTCGCACGCATAGGCATCCAAGCGCCCACCACTGCGACAAATTACTTCGAGATCAAACTGAGTACCATCATGATGGTACAACAGAATCAGTTTGGGGGAGCGCCAACTGAAGATCCCCATGCACATCTTCGTTCATTTGAACGGATTTGCAACACGTTCAAAATCAATGGGGTAGACGAGAATGCAATCAAGCTGAGGCTGTTCAGCTTTTCTCTCAAAGGCCGAGCCGAAACTTGGACATAAAGTATCCAACGAGACTCGATCACCACCTGGGCACAACTGAAAGCTGCCTTTCTTCAGAAGTTCTTCCCACCAAGCAGAACCGCCCAACTTATGGCTGAAATCACCCATTTTGCTCAATGGGACCAAGAGACGTTGTATGAAGCTTGAGAGCGTTATAAAGACATGCTAAAGAAGTGCCCTCAACATGGGTTGCATGGTTGGGTTGTTATCCAGACTTTCTTTAGTGGACTTCACCCGCAGTTCAAAAATGATATTACAGCTGCAGCGGGTGGAGCTCTAATGGATAAGTCCTATGAGGAGGCATGCGAGCTGATCGATAATCTGGCTGAACATAGTTTTTCCACTCCGAGATCAACAGTTAGAATAGTTGCAAGTGTGCAAGAGAATGATGAGTTGAAGACCATAAAAGCTCAGTTAGCCGCACTCACGAATCAGATGAAGGGATATTCTCTTCAATCAGCATTTATGATGGACGAGGGTATGCCGGATATGGCTCCACCCATGACTGAGCCAGAGCAAGTTCAATTTCTGCAAAATCAGAACAACCGGCCAAGGAACGATCCGTTCTCGAACACATACAATGAAGGTTGGAAGAAGCACCCAAATTTTTCATGGAGTCAACCGCAAGGGCAACCGAGGGAAACTATGACCCAACAACAGCAACACCAATACGGTAATAACTCCAACTTTTCTAATTCTTCTAATGCTAACAATGTTTATCGTCCTCTAGGTTACAACCAACGGAAATTTGATGAAGGACAATCCGGAGAGAAGAATCCGGGGCTAGAAGACATGATGATGAAGTTCATGTCTAAGATGGATAGCGCGGTCGAGGGATTAGCCGGTACGGTAGGCATGGTCAAGGCGGATACTGATCAGAACACGACATCCATAAAGCTCCTTGAAAGGCAAGTGGGACAAATTTCTGAAGCCCTACAAAACCGAGCTCCCAGAACCTTTCTGAGTCAAACCGAAAGGAAAAACCGGGAAGATTGCAAGACCATTCATCTGAGGAGTGGCAAGGAGCTGATTGGAGACCCGTCCTAAGAATCATCAAAGGAAACTGAGCCCACAAGGCAAGAGGTTGAGATTGTAGATATGGATGAGTTAGAGGCTGATGAAGAGGTTGTGATTGAAGAGAACTCAATGAGTGAAGAGAAGAAGCAAGAGCAGCCAACCATGCCAAAGCAACCACCGGTCAAGCCGATAGTTCCGAAAGTGCCATATCCAAATAGGCTTAAAGCCCATAGGGAGGATCTTAACTTTTCTAAATTTATTGAAGTTTTTAAGAAATTGCATATTAACATCCCTTTTGCAGATGCTTTGGCACAAATGCCCTCATATGTGAAATTCTTGAAAGATATCCTTTCTAACAAAAGGAAGATTGAGGAGCATGCGATAGTTGCACTTACGGAGGAGTGCATCGCGATCATCCAGCATAAGCTTCCCCCGAAGCTTAAAGATCCAGGGAGTTTTACTATCCCTGTAAATATAGGCAATTCTGAATTTAGTAAGGCTTTGTGTGATCTCGGAGCGAGTATTAATTTAATTCCTTTGTATATTTTCAGGAAACTCAGACTTGGAGAGGTGCAACCAACCAGTGTGACATTGCAGCTTGCTGACAGATCCATCAAGTACCCGTATGGTGTAATTGAAGATGTGCTGGTCAAGGTGGACAAGTTTTATCTCCCAGTCGACTTCGTGATCCTCGACATGGATGAGGATAAAGAGATACCACTGATACTTGGCCGACCATTTTTGGCCACGGGAGGAGCACTTATCGATGTGAAAGGAGGAAAGCTCACCTTGAGAGTGGGTAATGAAGAAGCTGTCTTCAATGTTTTCCAGGCAGCTAAGCAAAGCATGGGACCGAACGAGTGCTACCGGATAGATGTGATGGATTCTTTGATTAGAGAAACGTGTGGCATGCAAATTTCCGAGGACCAATTGAATAATGTCTTGATGGGTACCGATGCTGATCCGGAAAGCGAGAGTGTGATGCAATTAAATGCATTGCCATCATACAAAGGCCCTAGAAGACCGGTCATTGAAGATTTGGGAGAACCAATTCCCAAGTCCGAACCTTCATCGAAGATACCACCAAAGCTCGAGCTCAAACCGCTGCCCGATCATCTCGAGTATGCATACTTAGGAGAAAGAGACACGCTTCCGGTAATCATATCGTCTAAGCTGAATTCAGAGAATAAAGAGAAGCTACTACGAGTTCTTAGAGAGCATAAAACTGCTATTGGATGGACGATAGCTGATCTGAAGGGCTTAAGCCCAACATTTTGCTCGCATCGCATCAATCTTGAAGAAGGGCATCGACCGGTAGTTTAGCATCAACGTCGACTCAACCCAAATATGAAAGAAGTGGTCCGAAAGGAGGTTCTAAAACTCCTTGATGCTGGAATTATCTATCCGGTTTTGGATAGTCCGTGGGTGAGCCCGGTCCAAGCAGTGCCAAAGAAGGGTGGTATAACCGTTGTTCGGAACAACAATAACGAGCTGATTCCTTCCCAAACAGTTACCGGTTGGAGGGTGTGTATTGACTACCGAAAGCTGAATGATGCGACCAAGAAAGATCACTTCCCACTCCCGTTCATTGATCAGATATTGGAGCGGTTATCCGGGCACGAGTACTACTGTTTCCTAGACGGTTATTCCGGGAACAACCAGATTCCTATTGCACCCGAGGACCAAGATAAGACAACATTTACTTGTCTGTATGGTACGTTTGCTTACCGGAGGATGCCATTCGGTTTGTGCAATGCTCTGGCCACCTTCCAACGATGCATGACGGCAATATTCTCGGATATGGTGGAACGGACCATAGAGATCTTCATGGATGACTTTTCGGTGTTTGGACCATCTTTTGACACATGTTTGGAACACCTAGAAGCTGTATTACAAAGATGCAAAGAGATGAGTCTTGTCTTGAATTGGGATAAGTGTCACTTCATGGTGACCGAGGGAACAGTGCTCGGCCACAAAGTATCGAAAGCGAGGATTGAAGTGGACAAGGCAAAGGTGGCGGTGATTGAGAATCTTCCTTACCCGAACTCCGTCAAGGGAGTCCGAAGCTTCTTGGGGCATGCCGGGTTTTACCGGCGGTTTATTAAGGATTTCTCTAAAATTACTAAACCTTTGTGTTCTTTATTGCTTAAAGATGCTAAATTCGATTTCACTGATGATTGTATATCTGCTTTTAACAGGTTAAAGAAGGAGTTGATATCCGCACCGATTCTCACGGCTCCCGATTGGAGTTAACCATTTATTTTGATGTGTGATGCGAGTGACACCGCTGTTGGAGCGGTATTGGGTCAAAAGAAAGATAAGCGGATGCATGTGATCTACTATGCGAGCAAGACTTTGGACGATGTTCAGCTCAACTATGTGACTACCAAGAAGGAACTATTAGCCGTTGTATATGCTTGCGAGAAGTTCCGGTCATATCTAGTGGAGGCCAAGGTAATTGTCTACACCGACCACTCCGCTTTATAGCATCTAATGGCTAAGAAGGATGCTAAACCGAGACTCATCCGATAGGTATTGTTGCTCCAAGAGTTTGACTTGGAAATTCTCGATAAGAAGGGGCCCGAGAACACTGTGGCGGATCACCTCTCGAGACTTGAGGGTGAGGAGCAAAGGAAGGATAAGACCATCATCAATGATTCGTTTCCGGATGAGAAGCTTTTCAAGGTTAGTCATTCCGAGCCCTGGTTCGCAGACTTGGTAAATTACTTGGCGGGAGGAGTAGTACCTTATCAGGTGAACTCCCACCAAAAGAAGAAATTTCTCTTTGAGGCCAAGAGGTATTACTGGGACAAGCCATATTTGTATAAGTCATGTGCCGACGGTATGATCTGGAGATGTGTCCCGGAGGAAGAAAAGGCCAACATTTTAAACCACTGCCACACCTTGGAATGTGGGGGCCATTTTAGCACCGATAGAACAGTGGCAAAGGTTCTTCAGTCGGGTTTCTTTTGGCCGTCCATGTTTAAAGAGACTCGCGAATTCATCTCTAAGTGTGATTGGTGCCAAAGAACGGGAACCATAACCAAGAGGGATGAGATGCCAATGCAAGTCTTCATGGAAGTCGAACTCTTCGACGCGTGGGACATAGATTTTATGGGACCGTTCCCGAACTCGTACCGGAATGAGTATATCTTAGTAGCGGTGGACTACGTGTCTAAGTGGGTGGAAGCGATCGCGACTCCTACAAACGATTATAAAGTAGTGATTAATTTCCTACGGAATAATATTTTTGCGAGATTTGGAGTTCCGAGAGTACTGATTAGCGATGGTGGGAGTCACTTCTGTAATCGATATTTGGAAGCAGTTTTAAAGAAGTACTCGGTGAAGCATAAAGTCACCATACCATATCACCCACAAGCCAACGACCTAGCGGAGGTTTCCAATAGAGAGCTGAAACAGATCTTGGAAAAGACCATGAATTCATCACGGAAGGATTGGTCGTTGAAGTTGGATGACGCATTATGGGCATATCGGACGGCATACAAAACCCTGATTGGCACCACACCATATCGGCTAGTGTTTGGGAAGTCGTGTCATCTACCAGTTGAACTCGAGTGTAGAGCGTTCTGGGAAATAAAGAAGATGAACATGGAGTTGGATGCAACCGGAAAGAGGAGATTACTGCAACTGTGTCAATTAGAGGAAATCGGGCTGGATGCATTCAAAAACGCCTTAATCTACAAGGAACGGACGAAGAAGTTCCACGATCTCCGGATTCGAGATAAGGTAATTGTTCCAGGAATGAAAGTCTTTCTATTTAACTCACGTTTGAGGTTGTTTCCAGGTAAACTGAAGTCGAAGTGGTCGGGACATTTCATGGTGACCGAAGTGTATCCATACGGAATAATAGAGCTAGAGGGCAAGGATGGACAAAAGTTCAAAGTAAACGGCCAAAGGGTGAAGCCGTACCTGGGCGATAAGGTTGAGACCACGTCATGTGTGTATCTAGACGATCCGAATGAGTAATGAGATGGAAGGTCGAGCCACGACCGAAACTAAGGCACTGGGTGGGAGGCAACCCACCGAGGTTTGTTTCGTTTTAAGTTTCATTTTAGTGTGTTTTGATTTACAAAAAAAATAGAAAATAAAAATAACTGAACAGGGACATACGCGGTATACCCCGCGACTTCAGGCCGCGCGCCAAGCCACGGGGGTCTCTGAGTGATTTTAGAAATAGTAACTTATGCGGGATTTTACGCGGCTTCATAACCGCGACCAAAACCACGGGTGTCTCTGGTAATCTTTTTGAAACAGACCGTTACGCGGTATGTTCCGCGGTTTCCATACCGCGCGCTAAACCGCGCGTTCCACCTGACAGCTAGGGTTTGCTTTCGGTTTTTTTGCAATTTTCCTTTACTATAATTCTTTTCACTTGTTTTCTTGTCATTTCTTTCAATTCTTATTCTTTCTTCTTCAAGTTTCTGCACTACTCTCTCTCATCTCGAATCTCTCTTTGTCTCCATCGATTTTTCAAGAGCTCCTCTCTCCATTTCAGAGTTTTTGTGCTTAAATTCTTCAAGACCAAGGTATGTAATTCCTTTTTATCTCTTTTTGGTCTTCATATGTGATGATTTGATGTAAGTGGGTTTCTCTTTTCCTCATCTTCCATATTTTTTGATATGTTTGTTTCTCTAATGTGTATTTCTCGCAACTGTGATGCTTTATTGTTGATTCATGCTCAAAATGTGACTACATACTGGTTGTGTGTTTAGATTGTGCTATTATGCTTTTATGCAACTTAGTATGTCATTCTTGTAAGAATATGCTTAGTATTTGTGATGCGGAACTTTTTGGGAAGAAAAATGGGGGAAAATGTAAGGATCTGTGGATTGGTGATATACTTCCACTTTTATGCATAAATGTTACGTGAGGGATTTCTTGGCAACATGAAGTCCCTACGTTAATTTTGTGGGTTTTGTCTGATAGTGCAAGCATAGCCAAACCTAAGTTTCACTTAGGTTTGGGGTTCGATTTATTGTCCAACGGTACAAACTGTTGATGGATTTTAGATATATGCACTAGGAAATTATGTGGTTACGTGGCTGTTGGTTAAGATGCATGAGCTAAAAAGTTATTTTATTGGTATTCTGCATGCATGGGATTTCTGTGTTCTTTCTGTATGTACACGTAAGGAAAATGAGATGCAACAAACCTAAGTTTCACTTAGGTTTGGGGTGCCTCCCGTTTCAACATTCACACACTCATATTTAACCCTTTGCAAACCTCGGTTTTACCGAGGTTTGGGGTGGCTATGAGCGCGATAACTCATTTGAGTTCATTTATTTTTGCAGATAATGAGGCACCATGTGGTGCCGAGCACGCACCTTTCATTCCCACAATATAAACGCATCCACCCAAACAACAGACACCGGATGTTTGACCGGGAAAACCCGGATAAAGACGAGCGGCACGAGCAGATGAGGGTGAACGTATGCAATCCCTTCGGGGAGCGAGGCATCAAGATTACGGACCTACCGGCCGGTTCCAGGGTGCCGGAGATCATACGGTTGTTTTTTGGGAGAGGTTCATCCAAACCCCTCCCATGTATTGCATTGAAACTGTTAGAGAATTTTTTACATGTATGATCCCGGCCGTATACCACGATCGCTGTATGGTAAAGATGGGCGACAAGGAAGTTCGGATCTCTCCGGACGACATAGATGCATACTTCCACGCCCCCCGCCGGCCTGACTTGAGCGCCACTTATGGTCTATCTCCTCACCCGGCGTTCCGGTAGCAATTGAGTTTGACTATCGCCGCCTCTCTAAGGCGAAATGGACATACCGTGTGGAACAAGATGGGTCAACATATTTTGAAGAGTGAGATGCACACTGATATTGCATTCCTCATGCTTTTCGTCAAGGCTTCTCTAAAACCTTCTTTCCACAACACCACCGCCGACAGCCAAGTGGCGGAGGTCCTCTACTCCTTACACAACAACCTCCCGATGGATATCGGGCACATCATATAGATGGAGATATTGGATGTAGGTATGACCCTCGACGGTGTCTTACCGTTCCCTTGTGTTATAACACATTTTTTCCGGGAAGCCGGTGTCCCGATAGGACACCTCACAGCATCCAAAAGGGACTTCCGGAAGACGCAATATACTCATCAACTAACGGCGGCGGCGAAGCTAGAGGAAAGAAGGCGAGCGGATCCAGATCATCAGAGGCGACGACTTGCCATGCCAGTCCATATCTCGTCCGAGAGTGCCTCGGACAGTGATCCCGATTACGACCCGGATGCACCACCGGCGGAGGCGGTTGTGCACGGCGTCGACACGCCTCCTTATATGCGCCGATTTATGGATCAGATGACGGCCAGTCCATAATGTTCTGTTAGTGATATTAAACGTATCTGCATGTTTATAGCATCATTCATGGCTTAAAACTGTGAATTTATGGGTTAAACGTGAAATCAGTGAGTTGAGATAGTTATGAGGGTCGTCTTAGTGGGTTGCGATAGTTTTGAAGGGTTGCAGAAATCATAAGTATCGCAACCTTGGATTGCGATAAGGCCATGGTGTCGCAACGGTTAATTGTGACAAGGAGTCCATCACAACAGTTGGTTGCGATAAGGTTTGATATCGCAACAGTTGGTTGCGATAAGTCACTGTGTCGCAACAGTTGGTTGCGACAAATACTGTTTTTCACAATGGGTATTATCGCAACCAGTTGGTTGTGATAAGAGACAAGAATTTTAGGATTTTAATCTTTAAGAGTCCTAAACAGTAGATTAATACCAGTGACGGAAATTCCTACGACTTTGAGGAAATAAAAGTAGCGTGACTTCTATCAGGTGAGTTCATTCTTACCTTACCCTTTTTATAATGTTTTCAAATTATGGTAAGGTGTGTTTTATAAATGAACTGTTTTGAGTGGATTTTGAAGGAAGGATATTATAAAGCAAAATCTAATATTTTAAATTATTGGTTTGGTCTAAATTCATAAATGATATGAAAAGATTTATAAAGGAGATTCGCTCATACGGTTACTATGAGGAATCTAGATGATATAAATATATTTGCTTATACGATTGCTATAAGGAATCTATGAGGTATAAATATAATATTCGCTTATACGGTTGCTATGAGAAATTTATATTGAGTAAATACCTGTATGAACACAATTAGGTGATATGGATCCATAGGCACTAGTGTTTGAGAAATTGTGGAATAGACGTAGATTTATTCAGAATTCCTGATTTCTAAGGAAGAACAAGGGATTGACGAGAGTGATTGTAATCTCCTTCCTTTCTAATAAATGGGCATGTGTTTATTTCGATTTATTGGATAAGATCATTAATCTAGAATCTGTAAAGATTTGTAGTGTGGCTCTGGATCATGAGAAATGACGGACTTAGGGTCAGATCATAGTCATGGAACCGGGTTTAACCCGTTATCAAAAGGTGGTTACGCATGTGGTAAGAAAAAGGGTAAACCAGGTTTGTTAGGCCTTGTTTACATTGATTTTATAAATGTTATTTTGAAACTGAGTGTTCTCACTAGGCATTAGCCTAATTGTTTTAAATAATGTTTTCTTACCAGGTACTAGCTCGGGAAAATAAAGGGATGTGGGACGAGAGCTTTTGGATTAACGGAGAAGTTAATTAATGCGGAGGTTTTGATAGATTGCTTAGATAATCTAGTTAATCTGATTATAGTGACATAATTAGATTAATAGGTTATTTGAAGAATTCTATGCTTGTAAATATGACCTCATGGTTAATTCGCCACTGATGTATAAAAGTTTATGTTTAAATCTTATTATAATTTGAGGTTTAAATTAGCCCTAATTTTAGGGTGTTACAATATGGTATCAGAGCATTAGTTTAAGTGAACTAAGTATGCTGATGAGGTACTTAGACTTAAGTTGAGATGAATTAAGTTATGATTCGTGAGATTGGTAGAAGTACAAAGACGGGATAGTCTTAAAGTCGACGGAAATACGTGAAATTAGCACTGTAGCAATAGTAACGAGAATTCTCATGTATAATATGTTCACAATTCCAAATAGCTAATGTTATTATGAATATATTGTTACGTAAGCATACTTGTTTCTAATTGTTATAATTGACTAATGATCGGTAAAGTACGTTTCGTATGTTTAGATATGTGTAACCATTTCTTATGGTTATTCTTTTGTGTTCTATCAGAACGATGGTGAATACGCCGCCATTGTTTCCTATTTCTTCAATGGATAAGACCAGGATTGATGGAAAGGCGACCTGGATTAGGCAAAATTCATGAGACGCCGCCGGGGTTTCTTTCTATTGGAGGAACGCACAATCAAGTACATAGAGTGGGTACCAGTATAGCTGACCAAGAAACACCGGGGTCAAATATGGAGTCTCGTATGATGGACAACATGATGAGAATGATGAACACAGCAATGGAAAAACAAACCGAAATGTTTATGTGTAAAGCCCGTATCCCGGTGTGTATCTTCTTCTTATAATTTTTTTAAAGCTTTTATTTTAACGTGGGATCCATTAGCGGGGTTAGTCGAATCGGACCAAAAAGTTAAATGAGTCAACCTTTTTGGGTTTTTGCAAGGAAAGGAAGGTTGAGGGGCTAATTGAGGCATTTCACCAAAGTATGGCAAGGGATAAGCCAAGAGACGCCCCCTTCCCCCTTCCCCTTCCCTTCGGTTTCATGCTAGTAACCACCACAACCTTTAGTCATCCCCTTCCCCTTTCATTTTCACTAAACAACTCCCAAAAACCCTTTTCCCCATCCCCCTTTGTTGTGTGTTCGGCCAAGAAAGAAGCCGAGAGAGTGAGAGAGAAACCGAGAGGGTGATAGAGGTTGCTGCTGGCGACGAGGAGAGAGGAGGAAGGAGGCGATCGCCGGCAAGTTTGGTCGGAAAAGAGGAGGAAGAAGGGTTCGTCGAGGTAAGTTCGTCTATTTCTCGTTTGTTGTTATCGTATGTCAAAGAAACGCCGCCAACCACCACCGCCGCCGGAGGCGGCAGGGGGTGGTGCACGGCTGTTGTCCAGCCTAGGGAAACCCATATTCAGTAGTTCATATGCTTTTCGGGTCTGTTGGGATTAAGCCACGACTTAATGGGTTAATAATCAATAGTGTCATTTCATGTGAAAATTTAGTAATCTGCCACTGTTTTGCTTAAACCGTAACGTTTTCCTCGTAACTCGGATTGGGGGAAAATAGGTGCCAAAAGTTCCCATTTTGAGTCTAGTAACTTTTCTATGTTTTGTACAAAAACCAGTTCGGAACGTAGCTTAGGTCAAATCGTCGTTTTGTACTGAAAGGTTCTGTTTTCGCTGTTCTGCGAACCGTTTTTGTAAAATCCGTATTAAACTGTAGAAAAATAGTTAGGAGGAGTATAATATGTCCTTGGAACCATAACTCAGAGAACTTTCTGGTGATGTAATGTAATTGAGGATTTTCTGTGTTTGGGGAGGTCGGAACAGGTCCCGAACAGACCTGTTTGGCTAGACAGAAAAGTCATTTTAGTGACAGTTTAAGCGTGCGTCGTATTTTAGGGTCCGGGTCTCGCGTTAATACATTTTAACGTTCGTTTAGGTGTTGGGAAGTGATTTTGGATTGTGGAGCTTGGACTATTGTTTGTGAGCTAGGCGCGCATTCGAGGTGAGTTCTCTTACCGCGTAGTTAGGAATTTCATGTGTAACGTTATTGTGTGTTACGTGTTATTACGTGTTTACGTGAACTAGTTGGGATGTGATAAATAGTTGTGATTGTTGAATTAATATGTGAATGGTATGTGTTTTGTGTACACCTCGGTGGGACTGAGGGCTCGGTGGGACTGAGCTAGTACAACTATATTATCTTACTCGGTGGGACCGAGGGCTCGGTGGGACTGGGCTAGTACAACTATATTATCTTACTCGGTGGGACCGAGGGCTCGGTGGGGCTGAGCTTGTATTAATATATTTTTGTGTACTCGGTGGGACCGAGGTTCGTATTTATACGTTAATTATTATGTGGTTTATATTCGTGGTGATAGTGATGTTACCTACTTGCGAGTAGGAACGATATACGTGGGGTTGCTACCTGCGTGGGTGGTAGGACTCACTAAGCGTTTAGCTTACCCTTTCCCAATATGTTGTGATTTCAGGTGCGAGCGACAGTCGGGCTTGACGGTACACACACAAAGCGCGGGCGCCGAGAATTGTTGGAATTTACACTTTTAAACTTTTAGATTTTATTTATAATATTTCCGCTGCATAAATTCTTTTGACTGTTTGAGTTGACGGCATTAACTTTAATTGAGTTACGGTTTATTAAATTGTGGTTGTTTTATAATGGAATATATGTTTTAGAAAATTTAAATTTCCCTATAATTTTTGGGACGTTACAACTTGGTATCAGAGCACAGCTTGAGTGAATCAAACACATCTCGGTGTGTTTGGTCTCAAGTTGCAGCTATGAAGTTTTAAACTCTTTTACTAAAATCTTTGAGAATAAAGGAAAAAGGAAAACCCGTTTGGGAAACGGTGATCGGGGGCGCAGTGTGTACAGTCAGCCGACGCTATGTGGGTAGGTACGGTACTTAGTGTATTAATTGCTTTCTAGATCGTAGAGTATGCATGCTAGATTGCTTATGTGGTTTACACTGTACTGTATGATGACTGCTTGCTAGTAGGAATCAATGCTAGTTATAGTAGGTTGTTAAGTGAAGGCCCTATAGGTTGTATGCAGTAAGAATCATATAGCCTAAGAATATTTGATTTAGTTCTATTGCGCAGCTCTTGTTTGAGTCCAACCGTTCTAGGATAGAATCTTGTATTCGAATGTCTATTTGATTCACGCTGCATGCGACTGGGTATTCGTGAGGCAACTCGTTATGGCTAACAGGGATTCCGTTGTAGCAAGGGTAGTGGGATAAGATGAAATTCCTAGTGAGCTGGGAATAGCGTTTACATATGAGTACGTATGCAAAATTGCTTTCTAGGCATAGGGTATGCATGCTAGATTGCTTACGTGGATTTTGTGGTAATGTATACTTGTTACTTGCTATTATGAACTCATGCTAGCCTCGATAGGTTGTTAAGTGAATGCACCTTAGGTTGTATGCAGTAGGGACTGGGTATACTTAGAATGTTGGATTTAGTTCTATTGCGCAGCTCTTGTTTGAGTCCAACCGTTGTAGGATAGAATCTTATATTCGAATGTCTATCTGGTTTCACTGTATACGACTGTGCGTTTACGAGGCGACTCGTCAGGGTTAGTGGGGGTCCCGTTCTAGCAAGGGTAGTGGGTTGTTACGACTTTTCTAGGGAGCTAGGAAAAGTGTTTACATATGCCGGAGTGGACATATGTGTTTGTTTGTGGTAAGCAACTACTTGGACGTCCCGAGACAGGACTCGAAACGAGTAAGGATATGTGTGAAGGGTAGTAGCAGAGCTCCTACTATCTGAAGCACAGGGTCCATACTCGAGTCGGGGAGAGTCACGAGGAAGCCAAGGAGTGGAGCGTGAGCGTAGTAGGGGTGTTTTAAGTGTGTCCAACCCGGTCACCTTAGCCGGGATTATAAGGTACCGCTAGTGGTCTGTTTCAACTGTAATCAGACGGGCCATGTAAAGTCCAACTGTCCTAAAGCAGGGGTAGCTATTGGGGGTGGAGCACAGAGGGCGCCTGGGAATGCCCCGTTACGTATTACCGATGGTCGAGCAGGTCTGCCGGGGGTGGGAGCGGCTCGAGGTAGAGTTCACCCGTTGACAGTGGATAAGGCGCAGACGACGCCTAAAGTGGTTACAGGTACGTTCCTAGTTAACTCGGTGCCTGCGGTTGTGATGTTTGATAGCGGGGCTACTCACTCTTTTGTGTCTCGCACTTTTAGCGAGGGTTTGGGCCGAGTGGTAGGACGTTTGAGTCATCCTCTTGTTGTTGAGGTGGCTGATGATAGGACCTTGACGGTCACGGACGTGTTTCGTGGGTGCACTTTAGAGATCCCAGGAGTGCGGTTTCCCATTGACCTGATCCGGATCGCTATGCGGGAGCTTTGTGTGATTGTGGACATGGATTGGATGGATAAGTTCGACGCGGAGATTGTTTGTCGTCACAAACAAGTGCGAGTTTGAACCCCAAGTGGGGGAGAACTGTTAGTACAGGGAGATTCGTCTAGACGGACTACGGCCATATGTTCGGCTGCGAGAGCTCGGAGGTACCTTAGACATAGTGGTCAGGGATATTTGGCATACGTGATAGACACGCGTGTTGGGGAAGCGAAGGAGTCTGCGGAAGACGTACCAGTTGTACGGGAGTTCACCGACGTATTTCTCGAGGATTTGCCGAGAATACCTCCCGAACGACAGGTAGAGTTTCGGATTGATCTGATCCCGGGTGCTGCTCCGGTGGCCAAGGCACCCTATCACCTGACTCCACAAGAAATGAAAGAGTTGTACGCCCAGTTGCAGGAACTTCTTGAGAAGGAGTTCATTAGACTGAGCTGTTCGCCGTGGGGAGCACCTATCTTATTCGTGAAGAAGAAGGACGGGTCGCAGCGGATGTGCATAGACTACCGGGAGCTGAATAAGCTTACGGTAAAGAATCGTTATCCTTTGCTAAGGATTGACGATTTGTTCGACCAGCTTCAGGGGGCCTCGTGGTTCTCCAAGATTGATTTACGGTCGGGGTACCACCAGATGCGGGTCAGGAGTGAGGACACGGAGAGGACGGCCTTCCGTACGCGGTACGGTCATTACGAGTTCGTGGTGATGCCTTTTGGGCTCACCAATGCACCGACAGCATTCATGGACCTCATGAACCGAGTGTGTAGTCCGATGTTGGACCGATCGGTGATTGTGTTCATCGACGATATTCTGGTGTATTCAAAGTCCAAGGAGGAGCACGAGGTGCATCTTCAAGAAGTGTTGGAAGTATTGAGGCGAGAGAAGTTATACGCTAAGTTTTCCAAGTGCAAGTTCTGGTTGCGAGAGGTCCAGTTCCTAGGATATGTCGTGAATCAGGATGGTATTATGGTCGACCCAGCTAAGATTTCAGCAGTGATGCGGTGGGAGGTGCCGAAGACTCCTACTGAGGTGCGAAGCTTTCTAGGATTGGCAGGGTATTACCGAAGGTTTATTCAGGATTTCTCCAAGATCGCGATGCCTATGACGCGATTGATGAAGAAAAGTGCGGCTTTCAGTTAGGGTGAGGAACAACAGAAGGCGTTCGAGGAGCTACGCTGGCGTTTGTGCGAGGCTCCTATGTTAACCTTGCCCGAGGGCATGGAGGATTTGGTAGTATACTATGACGCTTCACACCAAGGTTTGGGTGCCGTGCTTATGCAACGCGGCAAGGTCATAGCCTACGCTTCGAGGCAGCTAAAGCCTCATGAAGCGAATTACCCGACTCACGACCTGGAGTTGGGAGCGGTAGTGTTTGCCCTTAAAATTTGGAGGCACTATCTCTATGGTGTCAAGTGTACGATCTACACTGACCATAAGAGCCTCAAGTACTTGATGGATCAGCAGAACCTTAATATGCGTCAGCGAAGGTGGCTCGATGTGGTCAAGGATTATGACTGCGAGATACTTTACCACCCGGGTAAAGCGAACATAGTCGCGGACGTACTCAGCCGACATCCGGTCGGTAAGCCATTGAGGGGTTTATGTCAGTGATTGACAGTGGTTACACCTATTCTGGAGTCGATAAGGAGCGCTCAGGAGGTGGCTGTCTTGGAGGAAAATGCAAAACGGGAAAGAGTGTCGGGGGAAATTCCGAATTTTGTTCGTGATAGTCGGGGATTGTTAACTCGACACGGTAGGGTTTGGATTCCATTCTTCGGTGGGAACCGGCAGGTAATAATGGATGAGGCGCATAAGTCCAAGTTCTCGATTCACCTGGGAGCTACAAAGATGTACAGAGACTTGCGTGAAGGTTATTAGTGGCCCGACATGAAGCGGGATGTTGCTAGATGTGTTGTGGTATGTATGACCTGTCGGAAGGTCAAAGCGGAACATCAAAGACCACATAGGAAATTGCAGCCGTTAGAGGTCCCGGTTTGGAAATGGGAAAAGATTACTATGGACTTCATAACGAAACTCCCAAGGACTCCTCGTGGGAACGATGCCATTTGGGTGATCGTTGACCGTCTGACCAAGAGTGCTCACTTCTTGGCCATCGGGGAAAGCTCCTCGGCGGAAAAGCTTGCGGAGGTGTTTGTACGTGAGATCGTGGCCAGGCACGGGGTGCCAGTTTCGATTGTCTCTGACAGGGACACTCGTTTTACCTCTCGATTTTGGGAGAAGTTCCAGTCAGAGATGGGTACACGGTTACACTTTAGCACGGATTTTCATCCACAGACGGACGGATAGAGCGAGCGAACCATTCAGACCCTCGAAGATATACTTCGAGCTTGTGTTATCGATTTTGGAGGTAGCTGGGATCAGCACCTTCCTCTAGCAGAATTTTCCTACAACAACAGCTTTCACTCTGGTATTCGCATGCCGCCGTACGAGTTGTTGTATGGTAGGAAGTGCAGGATGCCTGTTTGTTGGGGCGAGGTTGGTCATCGGGTGTTAGGGAGTACTGACATTGTGTTGAAGACGACCGAGATGATTCAGATGGTGCGGGACCGTTTGGTTACTGCACAGAGTCGACAGAAGAGCTACGTCGACAAGAGGCGATCCGACTTAGAATTTCAGGTGGGTGATTATGTGTTGTTGAAGGTTTCACCCTGGAAAGGGGTGATCCGGTTTCGTAAGCGGGGGAAACTAGGGCCTCGTTATATTGGGCCTTACCGGATCATCGCCCGTGTGGGGAAAGTGGCTTACCGGTTAGAGTTACCTGAAGTACTGAGCTTGATTCACAACACCTTTCACATTTCTCAATTACGGAAGTGTGTATTTGACGATTCTACCGTGATTCCTCTGGAGGACGTTCAGATCGATGAGCGGCTTAACTACGTGGAAAATCCGGTTACCATTCTCGACAGGAGAACGAGAACCTCGCGGAACAAAGTTATTGGACTGGTAAAAGTCCAGTGGCAGCACCGGAAGGGTTCAGAGTGGTCGTGGGAGCCCGAAGCGGAGATGCGCGAGAACTATCCCGATTTATTCGTCAGTCGAGACTTCGAGGACGAAGTCTGATCCAAGTGGGGGAGAGTTGTAAAGCACGTATCCCGGTGTGTATCTTCTTCTTATAATTTTTTTAAAGCTTTTATTTTAACGTGGGATCCATTAGCGGGGTTAGTCGAATCGGACCAAAAAGTTAAATGAGTCAACCTTTTTGGGTTTTTGCAAGGAAAGGAAGGTTGAGGGGCTAATTGGGGCATTTCACCAAAGTATGGCAAGGGATAAGCCAAGAGACGCCCCCTTCCCCTTCCCTTCGGTTTCATGCTAATAACCACCACAACCTTTAGTCATCCCCTTCCCCTTTCATTTTCACTAAACAACTCCCAAAAACCCTTTTCCCCATCCCCCTTTGTTGTGTGTTCGGCCAAGAAAGAAGCCGAGAGAGTGAGAGAGAAACCGAGAGGGTGATAGAGGTTGCTGCTGGCGACGAGGAGAGAGGAGGAAGGAGGCGATCGCCGGAAAGTTTGGTCGGAAAAGAGGAGGAAGAAGGGTTTGTCGAGGTAAGTTCGTCTATTTCTCGTTTGTTGTTATCGTATGTCAAAGAAACGCCGCCAACCACCACCGCCGCCGGAGGTGGCAGGGGGTGGTGCACGGCTGTTTTCCAGCCTAGGGAAACCCATATTCAGTAGTTCATATGCTTTTCGGGTCTGTTGGGATTAAGCCACGACTTAATGGGTTAATAATCAATAGTATCATTTCATGTGAAAATTTAGTAATCTGCCACTGTTTTGCTTAAACCGTAACGTTTTCCTCGTAACTCGGATTGGGGCGAAATCGGTGCCAAAAGTTCCCATTTTGAGTCTAGTAACTTTTCTATGTTTTGTGCAAAAACCAGTTCGGAACGTAGCTTAGGTCAAATCGTCGTTTTGTACTGAAAGGTTCTGTTTTCACTGTTCTACGAACCATTTTTGTAAAATCCGTATTAAACTGTAGAAAAATAGTTAGGAGGAGTATAATATGTCCTTGGAAGCCTAACTCAGAGCACTTTCTGGTGATGTAATGTAATTGAGGATTTTCTGTGTTTGGGGAGGTCGGAACAGGTCTCGAACAGACCTGTTTGGCTAGACAGAAAAGTCATTTTAGTGACAGTTTAAGCGTGCGTCGTATTTTAGGGTCCGGGTCTCGCGTTAATACATTTTAACGTTCGTTTAGGTGTTGGGAAGTGATTTTAGATTGTGGAGCTTGGAATATTGTTTGTGAGCTTGGCGCACATTCGAGGTGAGTTCTCTCACCGCGTAGTTAGGAATTTCATGTGTAACGTTATTGTGTGTTACGTGTTATTACGTGTTTACGTGAACTAGTTGGGATGTGATAAATAGTTGTGATTGTTGAATTAATATGTGAATGGTATGTGTTTTGTGTACACCTCGGTGGGACTGAGGGGCTCGGTGGGACCGAGGGCTCGGTGGGACCGAGGGCTCGGTGGGACCGAGGGCTCGGTGGGACTGAGCTAGTACAACTATATTATCTTACTCGGTGGGATCGAGGGCTCGGTGGGACTGAGCTTGTTTTAATATATTTTTGTGTACTCGGTGGGACCGAGGTTCGTATTTATACGTTAATTATTATGTGGTTTATATTCGTGGTGATAGTGATGTTACCTACTTGCGAGTAGGAGCGATATACGTGGGGTTGCTACCTGCGTGGGTGGTAGGACTCACTAAGCGTTTAGCTTACCCTTTCCCAATATGTTGTGATTTCAGGTTCGAGAGACAGTCGGGCTTGACGGTACACACACAAAGCGCGGGCGCCGAGAATTGTTGGAATTTACACTTTTAAAGTTTTAGATTTTATTTATAATATTTCCGCTGCATAAATTCTTTTGACTGTTTGAGTTGACGGCATTAACTTTAATTGAGTTACGGTTTATTAAATTGTGGTTGTTTTATAATGGAATATATGTTTTAGAAAATTTAAATTTCCTTGTAATTTTTGGGACGTTACATTATGAAAGCATTAAATGATCGGAGTTCAGAGTTACAGCAAACAGGAACTGACACTGGGGTAATAAATCCATTTCGTAACCAGGTGTTAGAGATAGAAAGGAGAGTAGAAAGAGTCTGTTCATACAAGACGTTTCTAAGTTGTAAGCCGCTAGAATTTAAAGAAGTAGATGATCCAGTAGCCTGTATGAATTGGTTCAGGGAAATGGAACAAGTTTTTAGAGCTTGTGAATGTGATGAAAAGTCAAAAGTTAGATTTGCATCTCAAATGTTGAAAGGTAATGCGTTGACATGGTGGAATGTGGTGACGACCACAATTTCAGCTCCAGTCTTGACCGCTATGAATTGGGAGTCATTTAAAAAGAAGATTTTGGAAGAATACTACAACGAAAATGAGATGGATAGAATTGAAGAAGAGTTTCGGACTCTGAAGAAGAGTTTCGGACTCTAAAGAAGGTTAATATGTCTTTTAGAAAGTATATTGAAACTTTCATGAAGAAGTTGAATTTGGTGGGGCATGTGGCTCCGACTGAAAAAGAAAAGATTAAAGCTTACTTGAAGGGTTTGCCAGCGGACATGATGTCCCATGTAAGAAATGCTAAAGTGTCAACACTGAGGGAAACAATTGAGGAAGCCAAGGTGATGGAAGGAGTTAACGCCAAAGACAAGGAAGAAAAGACGCAAGTGGGAGAGAAACGGAAATGGGAGGGCCGGTTAGAGTCTTCTCAGAAATCAAAGGCAGCTGGTAAAAGTGTTCGTTATGAATCGTGCCACGAGCCGAATTGGTGTCCAAAGTGTAGGAGTAAGCACTATAGACAATGTCGGGTGACAACATTAGAATGTTTCAGATGTGGTAAAAGTGGGCATATGGCGAACAACTGTCATATGCAAGGATCAACGTGTTATGAATGTAAACAACCGGGCCACTTTCGTCGAGAGTGTCCAAAGTTGAAAAAGAACGGAGATCAAAACAAGAAACCAAATGTTCCAAAGCCAACGGGTCGGTCATTTCAGATGACATCTGATGAGGCTAAAGAATCAAAGGACGTCGTCTCGGGTACATTCCTCGTTAATTCCCTTCCTGCGTGTATTTTATTCGATTGTGGTTCAAATTTGTCGTTTGTGTCCAAGTCGTTCTTTCACAAGTTAGCTATGCCTGTTACTACTTTGGATGATGCCTTAGTAGTTGAGGTAGCTGATAGGGGTCAAGTCTTGGTTCGCGAAAGACTTGAGGGTTGTTCTATTTTAGTAGAGGAAACGAAATTTCCGATTGACTTATTGTTAATGGAAATTTGAGGGTTTGATGTGATCATGGGTATGGACTGGTTGACAGCCAATCAAGCAGAAATACTTTGTGCAAAGAAATTAATCCTGATCCTGAGGACTGATAAGGATGATGTACTCATCTTTAAGGAAAAGCAAAAAAGGGAGGTTCTGTTAATTTCTGTTGCAAAAGCGCGTAAGTGCTTGTTGAAAGGTTGTTCATCCTATCTAGCGTATGTTTTAGATGGAAAGTCAGAAAAGAAACAAGTGGAAGATATCAAAGTAGTACGTGAATTCCCGAATGTATTCCCCGACGATCTTCCAGGCCTACCGACTGAACGAAATGCAGAGTTTCGTATTGATCTTATCCCTGGATTGGCACCAATTGCGCGAGCACCGCATCGCTTAGTGCCGGCCGAAATGAAAGAGATGATGACTCAGCTTCAGGAGTTGTTGGATAAGGGTTTTGTTAGACCAAGTTCTTCACCTTGGGGAGCTCCGGTTTTATTTGTTAAGAAGAAGGATGACACCATGCGGATGTGTATTGATTATCGGGAGCTGAATAAGGTGACCATTAAGAACAAGTATCCGCTTCCTAGGATTGATGATCTGTTTGATCAACTCCAAGGTGCGGGATGCTTTTCCAAGATTGATTTGAGGTCGGGGTACCATCAAGTTCGAGTAAGAGATGAAGATATCCCGAAGACAGCCTTCAGAACAAGGTACGGGCATTATGAATTTCTTGTAATGCCATTTGGGTTGACAAATGCCCCGGCTGTGTTCATGGATTTGATGAACAGAGTGTGTCGACCATTCTTGGACAAGTTTGTCATTGTATTTATTGATGACCTACTTGTTTATTCAAAGACTGAAGCAGATCACGAATATCATCTACGTGAAGTCTTAGAAGTGTTAAGAAGAGAGAAATTGTACGCAAAGTTCTCGAAATGTGAATTCTGGTTAAAGGAGGTACAATTTCTAGGTCATGTAATCACTTCGGAGGGAGTCAAAGTAGACCCAGCAAAGATAGAAACTATGACAAATTGGGAGACACCAAGAAGTGCGTCTGAGATAAGAAGTTTCTTAGGCCTAGCCGGTTACTACCGAAGGTTTATTAAAGACTTCTCAAAAGTTGCTTCTGCTTTAACTGTGTTGACTCGAAAGAACGTGAAGTTTGTTTGGACTGAAAAACAAGAATATGCTTTCAGAACTTTACGACAAAAGTTATGTGAAGCTCCTATTCTTGCCTTACCAGAAGGAACAAAAGATTTTGTTGTATATAGCGATGCATCCAAGATGGGTCTAGGATGTGTATTGATGCAGCGAGGAAAAGTGATTGCTTACGAATCGAGACAACTTAAGGAGCACGATAAGAATTATCCTACACACGATTTGGAATTAGCCGCAGTTGTTTTTGCATTAAAGCTGTGGCGGCATTATTTGTATGGCACGAAGTGTACTCTTTATACTAATCACAAAAGCTTGCAACATGTTTTTGATCAAAAAGAGTTGAACATGAGACAACGGCGCTGACTAGAGTTACTTAAAGATTATGATTGTGAATTGCATTACCATCCTGGTAAGCGAATGTCGTAGCTGATGCTTTAAGTAGAAAGGGATATGATGGGTGTTTGAGAACGACCAATGCCAGAATTGATGTAGCATCAACTTTGATTGAAAAGATAAAAGAAGCACAAGCGGAGGCCTTACTGAAAAAAACCTGAAAGATGAAGTTATGAGCAAGCAACACATTCAACTAACTGAAGATGGTCGTGGAATTAAATTATTCCAAGGTCGTGTTTGGGTACCAAAAGTTGGAGGAAATCGAGAGTTAATTCTCGAAGATGCTCATAAATCTAAGTATTCTATACATCCTGGGAGTACTAAGATGTATAGGGATTTGAAATTGCATTATTGGTGGCCAACTATGAAAATGGATGTGGCCCGAGTAGTTGAGAAGTGTAGAACGTGTTCATTGGTAAAAGCGGAACATCATAAGCCTTACGGAAGTTTCCAATCTTTGGAAATTCCGGAATGGAAGTGGGAAAAGATTACTATGGATTTTGTGACAAAGTTACCAAAGACGCAAAAAGGTAACGATATGATATGGGTAATCGTGGATCGTTTGACTAAGAGTGCTCATTTTCTGGCTATGAAAGAAGCGTCACCAATAGATAAATTGGCGAAGCTGTATATTGATGAAGTGGTGTCAAGGCATGGTATACCGGTGTCTATAGTGTCGGATCGTGATAGTCGGTTTACCTCAAGGTTTTGGCATTCATTACAAGAAGAATTGGGTACGAAAGTTAATTTAAGTACTGCTTATCATCTGCAAACTGATGGGCAAAGCGAAAGAACTATTCAAACTTTGGAAGATATGCTCAGGTCATGTGTATTAGATTTTGGAGGTAACTGGGATACGCATCTACCGTTAGTAGAGTTTGCGTATAACAATAGTTATCATTCAAGTATTGGAAGAGCGCCTTTCGAAGCTTTGTTTGGTCGGAAATGTAGAACGCCAATGTGTTGGTTAGAAGCCGGAGAAAAGCAGTTTGCTGGTCCGGAGCTTGTTCAACAAATAGCAGATAAAGTGAAAGAAATTCGGAAGTATATGAAAGCAGCTCAGGATCGACAAAAGAGTTATGCTGATCCAAAAAGAAGACCAAAAGAATTTCAAGTTGGGGAGCGCATGATGCTTAAAGTATCCCCGTGGAAAGGTGTGATAAGGTTTGGTAAACGTGGGAAGTTAAGTCCTCGTTTTCTAGGACCTTTCACTATTATTAAGAAAATTGGATTGCAAGCTTATCAATTGGATCTTCCACCAGAGTTGGAAGGAATCCACAATACTTTTCATGTTTGCTATCTTCAGAAGTGTTTAGCCGAAGAGGATGATGTGATTTCACTTACTGATGTGAGAGTGGATGAAAAGATCGTTGTGTAGAAGAACCGAAAGCAATTTTGGAAAGATCAGTTAGAAAATTACGTAATGGTAAGGAAGTAGTTATGTTAAAGGTACAATGGAAACACCATCGAGGTACTAATGTGACTTTAGAGTCGGAAGAGAATATGAGGACTAGATATCCTCATTTGTTTACCTACCTTTGATTTCGAGGACGAAATCAGTTTCAAGTTGGAGAGTATTGTAACATCTCAATTTTTATAATGTGATGTTTGGAGTTTATTAAATAATTTGAGTACAATTATTTAATAAGTTGTGATCGTTTATTTGAGAAATTAATTTTAGAGTTTAACCCCGATTAAGCTACGTTAGTTTTTGTGGAGATATAAGTTAAAGGGTGAACTTTAATTTTAATTTGTAATGTGGAGGGTTATTATTGTCAAGAGCTCATACTTGTAGGGCTGTTTGGTTAAATGGTAGGTGATGTGTCATCACCATCGTTTCCTAAAGGGTAAAGTCACCAAATGGGGACACATATTCAGTATATTCATTTTGTGTCTAAGATAGTGTGTGTGTGTGTGTGCTTGGAGTACGAAAAAGAGAAGAAAAAGGGAGAGAGATAGAACCGAGAAAAGAGGAGAGGAAGAAGAATAGATTCAACTAAAGAATTAATAAATTCAGTGTTATAACTAAAGGTACATCTTCTTCTAATTTTATCTCCTTTTTGTGTTCATAAGTTTCTATTTGGTTTAGAACTGGGTTTTTATGATTTCTAGATGATTTGAGAAATATGAGTATATGATAATGTTCTGTTAGTAATATTAAACGTATCTGCATGTTTATAGCATCATTCATGGCTTAAAACTGTAAATTTATGGGTTAAACATGAAATCAGTGAGTTGAGATAGTTATGAAGGTCGTCTTAGTGGGTTGCGATAGTTTTGAAGGTTTGCAGAAATCATAAGTATCGCAACCTTGGCTTGCGATAAGGCCATGGTGTCGCAACAGTTAATTGCGACAAGGAGTCCATCACAACAGTTGGTTGCGATAAGGTTGGATATCGCAACAGTTGGTTGCGATAAGTCACCGTGTCGCAACAGTTGGTTGCGACAAATACTGTTTGTCACAATGGGTATTATCGCAACCAGTTGGTTGCGATAAGAGACGAGAATTTTAGGATTTAAATCTTTAAGGGTCCTAAACAGTAGATTAATACCAATACAAAATGTATATGGGTATTTCAGGTTTTTGTGAAGTCAGTGACGGAAATTCCTACGACTTTGAGGAAATAAAAGTAGCGTGACTTCTATCAGGTGAGTTCATTCTTACCGTACCTTTTTTATAATGTTTTCAAATTATGGTAATATGTGTTTTATAAATGAACTGTTTTGAATGGATTTTGAAGGAAGGATATTATAAAGCAAAATCTAATATTTTAAATTATTGGTTTGGTCTAAATTCATAAATGATATGAAAAGATTTATAAAGGAGATTCGCTCATACGGTTACTATGAGGAATCTAGGTGATATAAATATATTCACTTATACGATTGCTATAAGGAATCTATGAGGTATAAATATAATATTCGCTTATACGGTTGCTATGAGAAATTTATATTGAGTAAATACTTGTATGAACACAATTAGGTGATATGGATCCATAGGCACTAGTGTTTGGGAAATTGTGGAATAGACGTAGTGTAACAACCTCATATTTGGAACGAGCAACTAACTTTAAAATTCAATAAATCAACCAAAATAGATAAATTCGTTTCTACAAATCATTCCTTAAAATACCTCGGAATTAAAACATCATCAATTCTACAGTTTGTAACTTAGTACGGGCGTTACTTAATACAACATAAGTTTGCTAGTCCAAACTATTGCGAAAGACTTCACTAAACAAGTCACCTCTGGTACACTTTACTAGCACTCGCCACTTCATAAAGTAGCTAGAGTTACCCCAAACTGAGCCTGTTGCACATGCCGGCAAATAAAAAGTGTTAGACTTACGCCTAGTGAGTTCAAGCATTTTATCATGACTATATAAAATCATAAATCGGAGGTTAGTAGTTATAGTCTGATTT
Organism: Saussurea involucrata; assembly: GCA_033807775.1. Taxonomy (NCBI): domain Eukaryota; kingdom Viridiplantae; phylum Streptophyta; class Magnoliopsida; order Asterales; family Asteraceae; genus Saussurea; species Saussurea involucrata. The sequence goes on from CM066322.1 coordinate 168,699,862, forward strand.
AAATAAATCTTTAGATGAAAGCTTGCGACAAAGACTATCATTTCCAAAGAGATTTCCCAAACGACATAAACGATTCGTTTTCCAACACACTCAAATCCATGGAAACCATACCCGAAAAGTATGATGCGTTTTCCAAAATGAATTACATTTCCTACTCACTCAAATACGTGAATAAGTTTAGTTTAGGCAAAACCTTCAAATACGGTTGACAATACATACTCAACCCGTAAAACATGGAAACCATCTATTAAATATAACTCTTTATTAAAACATAATACGAAGCGATACTAATGCGACCGTAAAAGGTAATAAAGATCAAATACCATAAACGGGGAAGACCCGTATCCGTCGAAGGTGGAGGTAACACAAATACCCAAAACATCATACACAGATGAGATATAAGTCACAACTTACGTATTATGGAAAACAATCCATATAAATAGAACACGTCACCGAAAACATAAGTAGTAACAAATACCCAAAACAACACCTTTCGGTGACGGGGGAGACCCGTATACATCGCACGTGACGGAACACCAAAGTGGGTCACTTACTATGTAATAAAAACACCCACGTGGATTACTCTTGTAAAACGGAGCTCAATCACTCCAGATCTATTGCTCACGAGACTAGGATGCCCCCAACTTCAACCACTCCAGGTCTATACATTGGGTCACCAAATCCACAACAACACATTAGGGATTACACCTTACTGCCCATGAGACGACGCCCGACCATCTAGGTCAACGCCTTACTTATCATGGATCCCGATGCCTATCCCGTGCCACAAAATAAACTAACGTCTCGTAAACTGAGCTCAATCAATTCCGACCTCTTGCTCGCGAGACTAAGGGAAACTCAAATGCCTATGGATCCATGGCTAACAAGGTCTAAAATATTACACGACCCCAAACATATAAACAAAATGCATTTCAAAACATGCAATTCCCAATAACATAAATTATGATCAAAACTCAACTTTGAGCTATCAAAATGGACAAATGTTCCCAAAACTTGATAAAATCCGATACCGAGCCACAAGCTCAACTAACTCCAAAGATAGTTCGTGAAAGTCATAAAATGACATTAAATATAACAACACACACCGGTTGTCCATAAATACTTCAAATCCATGAAACCCAAAATAAAATCCTGGATCGGGAACACCCTCATTTCCAAAGGACTCATTTCCAAAGGACTCACACATTTACATTTTCAAAACATCTCATGATGTACTATATGCATATTTCCAAAATATCCACAAATGCATTTTCATAACAAATAGACTCAATTTATCACATAAATTAATATCCCATTTTCATATAGAATTTATCTATCACATTTTCCAAAATATTCAAAAGTAGGGTTTTACAACATTTACCACAATTAATACCTCAAAAGGTAAAATCCACCAATTAACTCAACAATGATAATTTTCAGGTAAAACACATAATTACTTGGAAAAATAACATTTTGGCATGTACAAAGTTTTCGCAAAGTAACTTGAACTCACCTTTGCTAGATTAAGCTAAATCTAGAGTTCTCCAAACGTAAGCTCATTTGATGAAGTTTGCATCCTCAAGCCAAAACTTCCAAAATCTAGATTTATGAATTTCCAACCATCAATAACCAAGTCTAACCATAAGGAATCATTATCCATCCATAATATACCAAAATACCCAACTTATACCAAACCCTAGTTTTGAAGATGAAGAAAATGATATTTCCTTACCCAATCATTACTGAAATCGATCCACAACATCACAAGATGGAAGGAATATGAAATCAACAACAATAACACTCTTGGGTAGGGAGAGATTACCTTATTCCACTTGAGTCCTCCAAAGATAGTTCCTAGACTCTCACCAAGCTTCATGCTCCTACATCTTCAACAATGGTGGTGTTTGATTTGAGGAAGAAGATGGAGAGGAAAATGAAGAATTAGGGTTTCATGAGAGAAAATCGTATTTAGAGAGAGAGAGAGATGGAATAGTAAATGAAAGAAGACTGAAGTCGTGGGTTTAAAACCCTCTGGAGCTCGACGGCGAGAGTGACAGGCGAGATTGCCACTGTCACTCTCGCGGGGCACTCTCGCCCGCTACTTAAAAACCTTCGGTACACTTTCAGCAAAAGTGACACGGCGAAAGTGACCATGTCACTCTCGCGAGTGTCATACTCGCTGGCTTTGTACCGAGCCCAATCTTTCCCGATTTCTCTTGCGATCCATTAGGCATTACGCGTCCGACCTTCCAATGCGAAACCTTGTCCTTTTAATACTTATAGACGAAATCATTTACAATCGGAGTTAGGATTTTCGGGGTGTTACAATCCTCCCAACCTTAAAGAGATTTCGTCCTCGAAATCCAGTTCTCACGCAACCAATGACCACCACGCCCAACACATTCTACTTGAAGGCCTAATTTACAAGAATGGCTTCCGACCACCAGACTTAAGTTGTCTCCCAACCTTAAGTGATCCATACTATTCCAACGACGGATTCGAACTCCCCAAACATGCCACATTCACATGGCCTCAGATTTTCTCTCTATACCAACTCAACGTTTAACTACTACCAACATCACTCAAAACATCAGAATCCCCAAAATCCCGCTACTGAATTGACATTCTCCCTCAGTGGATTCCATCGATCCAATACCAACGGTCTTCATTGACTCGTCAATTATACATTCCAAAGGTGTGTCTAATCATCAATCATACAATCGACAGGTTTTCGTACCACACAAGGAAAGTCATTTCACTAAAACCTCTTATCACAATCGAGCATCTTAAGGATATTACAACCATTACCATCATTTCTTTAAAATCGAACTACAATTCCCCGATTATGCTAACGGTGCTTGGCCTCAAGCCCAAAAGTCGACACCTACATACCACCAAGTCGAATCACCACAGGCTCTACACACGAGCTTTACTCATCGAGCATTCTCATCAAAATCAAAATTATCGCTATGGTGTCTAAAGGGCCCCACATACAAAAGTTGACCAAGACTCCAAAATAATATTCCCAACAAGGAAGGTCACCACCACCCTCAATATAAGATACCGTGAATTAGATCTCTTAGTTACAAAAGTGCATCATCCCCGCACCCAACACCGTTCGGCCTACAGCGCTATCACGCGTGGAATACCCAACCTTCCACCGCCGAAGTGCTACACGCACTCACCCTTGGGTTGCTCATTGTTTCCAAGGTCCTAACGAGTTCAAGGTTTTTCAAGCGAATATTTTAACAATTATGCCAATCAACAAAACTTTTCACAGAAATTTTCAACGTAAGGAATTTCATATCAAATAAGTTGTACATATAGAAAACTACTATCATTCAAATCGGTAGTTACGCAAAATGGGCACGCTCGTCCCATATATGAAAGTCATGTTGAAACTATTTCTTTGTAGTTCAGATTATTCACAAAACGCAAAAGCATAATAAACAACTTCTCACAACAACAACAAAAAAATGAACCGCCACGGTTCTAGTATGGATTGACTCATGACATGCATTGTAAAGTAACTGCCTGACTTTGAACAGGGTGCAATAAAAGGTGTGCATGTATTTCAAAAGAAGTCCAGCGACATTTGACTCCCAAAAATTTCCTGAGTAACCATAAAATTGCATGAAGCAAGGTTCACCAACAAAATTTGTGCGCGTCAGTTTATTATACAAAACGGTGAAACGATTTACAAACTCAACTTAGTCAAAACACAAAATGACTTGTGCAAATTCCATATTTAAACAAAATCAATACGTTTCCACCGTTCGAAAATATCGACTTAAAACATCGCAAAACTTCAAATTGGGGTAGATATGCAAGCTCGTAATACTTCTTAGAAATTTCTTGTAATCACACATATGCATCAAATAACTCACATCAAAATTTCAAAAGATGAAATTCTTTAAACTAGTTTCCAAAATTCTCTTAAATGGTCACATAACGACACACGAGCAAAACGTTATTGATAAAACTGTACACAACCACATACTTTCTAAAAAGAAAACTAGGAAGGAACAATTGCTAGTAAATGGTCGACACCAATAAGGGTCAAACCGACTTCAGTTCTCGAATTGCACCAACAGTGCGTGTAAATGTTCAAAACATAAGAAATTGTACGCAACATAGTTTTATACAAACAAATTTTCTAAAATTTTCATCACAAGCTGATAAACCAGTTTCTATTAGGTAATCATCAAATCATCCATTGATCTTGAACATAATAGAGATTTACATAGGAATTATGCACTTTCTCTCTCTAAAATGCTCTCACTTCTCTCTCTAGAATATTACAATTAAGATCACCAATGAATTGCTCTCTCTAAACTTTCTTCACATCTAAGCTAACTAATCCTATTTATACCTAGGATTACAAAGCATTAAATCTAATCTACTTTGACTTTTATGACTTTGACTTTTACATTTGACTTTACAAGCTTTGACTAATTACAAGACTTTACAATAAATCTTGAATACAATAATGCTCTAACAATCTCCCCCTATGGATTCAAGATTTAAAAAATATGACAGCAGTCTTCAGCTCTTTGTAAAGTCAATCTTCTCCATCATACACTTTGTCAAACCATCTTCAAGTCTTGTATATGAAAAACAGATCTTTGCAACTTTATCAGCTTTTGACAAACTTGGAACAAGAAGGATGCGAAATCATCTATATTGTTTAACTTTTAGGTGTAAGTATATTCCGAAACGCTCAGAACTAAGATGACCAAATTCAGCAACATTTTAGACTTCACATGATCCGAAACCAATGATTTCTTGAACTTAGTATCTTTATCTCTTTGATCTTGAATTATCTTCGACGTGAAATTGAATTAAACATTTCTCCCCCTTTTTCGATGATAGTGAGCATCATAAGCATCGAAAACCTCTTTCAATTTCAGTCGCGTCTCTGAGTATTACTAACAATCTCCTCCTTAATGAATGACCTTGCTCCCCCTCAAAATAAGAATTCTGGAGCAATTTGTTTTCTCCCCCTGAAAGTATGCATATATTTCAATAACGCATTCATTTCAAATACAGTGCTTTAGAGAAAACATTTATACAAGGAGAATAAAATTCATTGAACTTCATTTTATAACTATTAACATTTGATCATTTGAAAGCTGGACAACAGAAATTCAACTTAATGAAATTTAACAGATATTTCAATCAAATGAAATCAAATGCATGTGTTTGGAATAAAAAAACAAGACATCATTGCATATCAAGTTACAAACGTTCAGTTTCAACCCATTTATTAAATCTATTTGGTGTGCTAGCATGCGAAATATGATTAGCATCAAGCGTATGCAATTCTAAAACAAATAAGAATACTCTGCTCTACTCACACTATTTGTCCAAAATCAGAATTTCATAAATTTACGGATTTATCGCGACTTTGTATTTTCACCAAGTTTCAAGAGATGTGTGCTCTTTGGCATCTTTTGATTTTGTGCACATTTGAATCTTTTGATTTTGTGCTCATTGGCATCTTTTGATTTTGTGCTCATTGGCATCCTTTGATTTTGTGCTCATTGGCATCTTTTGATCAAAAAGTTTTGTAAGAATAAGATACACCGTTAAACATGACTTTCTATCTGGTTCTATAGCAGGATTTGGGTTAGCAGATCCCAGACCAGTTGTCCTTAGGTGCTAGGTGACGAGCACCCCTTAGAACTTAATTTCCCAAACCAGAAAGGCCACATCGATATATCTTAAACCCATTTGTACCAGTAGAACATGGCTTTCTATCTGGTTCTATTGCAGGATTTGGGTCAGCCAATCCCAGACCAGTTGATCTTAGGGACTAGGTGTCGAGCACCCCTTAGGACTTACTTTCCCAAACCAGAAAGGCCACAGGCACAAACTTTCAAACTAAATGATAGTGCAACACTTTTATCTCAATCACTTGGTTCTAAAACATAGTGCTTTGCCCATATTTTCATTTCCATCCATCATTCTGACATTTAGGCTTTTTGAGCATTATATTCTATATATATCCAGATTCACATATCTTTGAGCATTCAGCATAATTTCATTCATGTTTTGCTGACCTTTCGATTTATTTCAGAGGTGAAAATTGAAGCAAATCTAACTCAGATAATACAAAAATTATTGTAAAATCATCTTTTAGCACACATTTAATTCATTGAATGAAAATTGAAAATTTCATCTCATTGAATTAAATTTGTAAAGTTTCAAGTTTTCAAAGCAGTAGAAACAAATATAATCCATTGTTACCTTTTATCACTTGTTCCTTGAATTAAAAAGATATGACAGTCAAAGGATATCACCTGAGAAGTATGAGTTCTAAACTGATTTGTTTAGAAGTCTTAGTCTTTGAAGTACGGGTCCTGAACTGAATTGTTCAGAAGCCATAGTCGTTGAAGCACGGGTTTTGAACTGATATGTTCAAAAACCAAAAACATTGAAGCACGGGTCCTGAATTGATGTATTCAGAAACCAAAATCTCTTTTAAGTGCGGAACCTAAACTGATATGTTTAGAAACCATAGTCTTTTGTCTTCCCTTAGTGGTACAAGTAATCTTCTTCCGAGAGTTCAACGCTTTGCTTCTAAATCTGCAAAAACAGATTAAGTAGATTTTGGTACCCAACGTGTCTTGGGTCCTGGCTTGTTAAGCGGAGCTCTATAGGAAGGAAAATGATATGTACCATACCAATATTGAACACTCTCATTTTTAATAAAGTCATTAGTACCACAATAAGAACAACAAAAATTCTTTTGTGCTAACCTGATTAAATGATTTGTGGAATAGAATGAATCAGGATTAGCAAAAGATTTAGCTTTCAGATTAGTGTTCTTGTTGGGAACAGAGGATTTTGGCTCACCTTTTTCAGAAGACGTACCTTTTACTCTCCATTGCATGTTGACTTTCTTATATGAAGGAAGATCAGCATATTGATACTTGGAAGAATTATCCACCGAGTGATCATAGAATAGATTAGAAGGACGAATCAGACATTCTGAATAGCATTTGGATTTGTTAAATGACTTCACTTTGTAAGATAAGTCATTCCGTTCCTTGGTCACCAAATCAAGCTTCTTCTGAATATTAGACTTGACCCTCTTCTCTTTCATGATGTCAGTCGATAATGCAGCCAAATTCATTGTCAATTTGTGAATTTCCTGCCGAAATATCTTCCTTTCTTTAGAAAATTCGTCTTTAACGCATCTAGCCTGAAAGTCAGCTTTCTTCATCTTTTCTAGCTCTTGACTTTCTTTATCTAGCTCTTGTCTTTCCTTTTCTAAGTCCTTTTGAAGATCAGAAATTTTCTTTGACAGTTTCGCATTCTTCGCTTCAAAGCTTTTCTTTTCTTTTTCATACTCGACCCCTTCCTTCTCCAACTTCTCCTTTTCAAGAAATAAAACTTTCTCAAAGTCAGAAACTTGTTTTGAAAGTTTTATACATTTCAGTTCAAGTACTTTCTTTTCTTCAAAAGAAAATTAGACAGTTTTCTCTTTAGATCGTCATTTTCACTGTCCAAACTCTTTTCTTTATCTTGAACTTCTTTTAATTGAGCATGTATCTTTAAGGTCCACTTCACTCTCCTTTCTTCTCTTCTCTTCAAATCGACACTTTCTTTTTGAAGAGTTGTTATTTTCTCTTGAAGATTCTCGATTTGATCATGCAGACTTGAGTTGTCTTTCTTTGTTTCAAGATCTGCAATATAAACTTCAAGATCAGTAATTCTTTTAGTAAGTTCAGCATTTTGTTCTTTCAAAATAGATTTTTCATTTGAAGAAGAAATGTCAAAAATGTGTCTCTTCAACTCAGCATTTTCTTCTTCTAATGCTTTTATACTTCCTTCAAGCTTCTTCATGTTATCTTGATGAGTTGAAGGATTTGAAGTATTAGTTTTAACAAAATTCTGCTTCAAACCTTCATCACTGGATTTAACAATAGTTTGCTTCAAACTTTCATTATTAGATTTAACAAAAGTTTGTGGTGTTGAAGGTATTTCTGTTATTAGAACTTGTTGCAAAATTTTATTATTTGGTTTAACAAAAACTTGTGGTTTAGGAGTTATTTCTGGTATAATAAATTGTTGCAAAATTGTTTGTTGCAAACTTTCATTTGATGATTTAACCAGAACTTTTGCAATTGGGGGTATCTCCTTTATAATAGTTTGCTTCAATCTTAAAACCCCATCTTCTGTAAAAGTAGACATCTTGAAGATAACCTGAAAAGAAATACAAAAAAATATTAACAAAAATATACCTAATAGAGTGATCGTTAAGAGAAACTTCGCTTAGAAGTTAGAATTATGTGCACACTCTTAAAAAACAGAAAAAATACACTATACCAAAAAAATTTATATAAATTTTTTTCTTGAAAAGCCCTTACAGTGTATGAAATACACTATAGAAAAATTTTTGGAATAAAAATTTTTCTCAAAAAAACTCTTTTTTTTTTGAATGAATTCGAATGTAGAAGGATTCGAAATCAATGAATTCGAATGAAGAAGGATTCGAATTCACTCAATTCGAATGAAGAAGGATTCGAATTCACTCAATTCGGACTTAACTGGGTTCGAATTCACTTCAATTCGAACTTAACTTGATTCGAATTCACTCAATTCGAACTTAACAGGGTTCGAATTCACTTCAATTCAGACTTAACTTGATTCGAATTCACTCAATTCGAATGAAGAAGGATTCGAATTCAATCAATTCGAATGCAGAAGGATTCGAATTCAATCAATTCTAATTCATAAGGGTTCGAATTCAATGAATTCGAATGCAGAAGGGTTCGAATTTAAGGAATTCGAATCTAGAAGGGTTCGAATTCTTGGTCAAGAAGGGTTCGAATTGATGATTTCGAACTCAGAAGGGTTCGAATTCTGAAGGTTTGGACTTAGTAGGATTCGAATTCAGGACAAGAAGGGTCCGAATTGATGATTTCGAACTCAGAAAGGTTCGAATTATTGGTTTACGAAGGGTTCGAATTCTTGGTTTTAAGAACTGATGAGATTCGATATATGCAAAAAAATTTGACTTTAAAAGTCAATTTTGATGATTTCTTCTCTTTCTTCTTCCTTTTTTCTGTTGTGTAACCTGCACATTCAAAAACTCACAAACAAATATTAAGTCTTGAATTATGGATCAAAACAAGTTACAAACACATTTTAAAACATCTCAATTAAAAATTCTGGATCAAAATTCAAGATCTACAATTTTTAACATGAATATCTCAAGAACACCTCAAGAACACATTCAAACCAAAAATTTCAAAAGTGATTTTTATGGATTAAAACTTGAAATTTATGATTGAAACATGTCTAAAAACACATTTTGGACATGATTTTGCACAGAAATGGATCAAAACATCAACAATTTGCAAAATCAAACTCCAAAATTTTTCACAGCACACTTTTTATCAAGAACACAAAATTTTCAAAAATCTTCAAATTCCTCAATTATTGATACGTTTTTGTGAAATTGATGATGCAAAACAGATTTAGAATGATGGAGAAACACTTTGCAATCAAAATTAAATCAAAAAACGAACAAGAAATGCATAACCCATTTGTGTTCTTCAAGTTCTTCAACAATGGAGATTTTCTTTAAAAATCTTCAAGAAATTGGACGAATTTGCACACAATTCAATCTCCCAAAGCTCTGATACCAATTGATAAACCAGTTTCTATTAGGTAATCATCAAATCATCCATTGATTTTGAACATAATAGAGATTTACATAGGAATTATGCACTTTCTCTCTCTAAAATGCTCTCACTTCTCTCTCTAGAATATTATTTCCTCAAAATTTCGTACTTGGGACATAAAACGTCAAAGCGTCATTACTTAAAATGTATTTGTCAAAAATACTCTAGGTACGCATTTCTTCAAAACTCAAAAAGGTTTTCAATTCTCCCAAAATAATCGGCAAATCCAAATTAACCAAATGTCGACGACTCACGCATTTATATTTTCAAAATATAAAACATTGTAAACTTATGCACAATTTTCACAACACCAAAACACCCCCTTGACCAAAATGGCCTCTCATTTAAACAAGGATTTAATAAAAGATTTCGTGCACGACTCATTTGTCAAGATATTGAGAAACAATGGTTACCAAGCTGTGCATACCCCGAAGTCAATATAACGCATTTTACATAAAATGATAATAAACATTTAACTGACCAAAAGCGCCCCAAGTAAATCATTATGAAATGTCACCAAAACGTTCTTTCATGCATCACTTAAGTCATGTATAAATCAATCCATACATTGAACTATTTGCAACAAAATGCTTAATAATACAAACTCTTTAAAGAAAATTCACGCGACACTAGAGTTCCAAACTTATTTCTTCTTAGTCGCCTTATGGCATAAAGTTAACTTTTCTCAACAAACCTCGAGTGGGACTAAATGCCCAACATAACTCGTAAACTTTTCACATAAGTAAATAGAGTATGCACATTGTAAAATTGTACCCACACGACACAAAACGTCGTACAACAAAACTCCACGAAACTCGACAAACTCAATGACTCCAAGTCAACAAAATAGCACCAAACATTGTGCTTCCAAAGTCAGACTGAATTAAGTAAAATCATGGCTAAAATGCCAAATTCCAAAATCCCTTCTATGGTAATACCACATAAACAACATTGTTTAAAACTCACACTAAACAAATTTTCTAGAATAATTTTACACAAACATCATGGAAGATAACTTTCCGTCCAACTCTAACATATGTGGAAGAGATCCAATGTTAAAGTCACAAGTCGTAGTTATTGCCCAACATCTTAAACATCATAAAATATAATTATTATTATATCCAAAACAATTGTTGAACAACAATGAAATAAGGCAAAACAAATCCCGGCGGAGTTTGCAACTCCCGCAATAAAATGGTTTCATGCACGTTCAAAACCAAGATTTGAAATCTTGTGTGTGTGCTAAACATTTCTCAAAATTTAATAACCAAATCCATATAAGGATTTGAAACACAAGAAATAGTTGATGAAATTTATTTTCAAGATAAACTTGTGCATGACTTAGTCGACATTCAACGTCTCAACACCCTTCCAAATCCCTCCGGTCCACTATTGTCATCCGAATGCTTTAACCTATTAAGGCAAGTTGGGAATTACATCAATTAACCTTACGGTCTTTCCTCAAATCAAAGTCGGCTCAATAAGCCTATGGTTCTAATCCAACCATCAAATCTCGACCCGAAACGGTCTACTTGAAGCAATTATCATGCTTATCGTCACTTCAAGTGACTAATACTAGAATCGTCCATCTATTCCAACGACTACTAGTTTAGGACCTCCTTCACTACCCCAACGATCATCATACTAAAGTAATTCAAGTACGCACATGTACTGGTAGGTTCACCATGACACTGTCCAGGTGTCACCATGAACGCACCGTACATGATTATCCTTGTTACTCTCGACGTGATTCTCGTTTCTAACAACATCCATTGCCCTCAAAACATCCTATCTTAAAGTGACAAATGGTGAATTTCACTCTCATTTACTTAAACAAACGCTAGTTTGAGTCTAGGTATCCAAAAAAATCAACACCTAAATCTCTCAAACTTATGCTCTGATACCAACTTGTAACACCCTCAAATTTGGAACGAGCAACTAACTTTAAAATTCAATAAATCAACCAAAATAGATAAATTCGTTTCTACAAATCATTCCTCAAATACCTCGGAATTAAAACATCATAAATTCTACAGTTTGTAACTTAGTACGGGCGTTACTTAATACAACATAAGTTTGCTAGTCCAAACTAGTGCGGAAGACTTCACTAAACAAGTCACCTCTCGTGCAATTTACTAGCACTCGCCACTTCATAAAGTAGCTAGAGTTACCCCAAACTGAGCCTGTTGCACATGCCGACAAATAAAAAGGGTTAGGTTTACGCCTAGTGAGTTCAAGCATTTTATATGACTATATAAAATCATAAATCGGAGGTTAGTAGTTATAGTCATGATTTAAATAAATCTTTAGATGAAAGCTTGCGACAAAAACTATCATTTCCAAAGAGATTTCCCAAACGGCATAAACGATTCGTTTTCCAACACACTCAAATCCATGGGAACCATACCCGAAAAGTGTGATGCGTTTTCCAAAATGAATTACATTTCCTACTCACTCAAATACGTGAATAAGTTTAGTTTAGGCAAAACCTTCAAATACGGTTGACAATACATACTCAACCCGTAAAACATGGAAACCATCTATTAAATATAACTCTTTATTAAAACATAATACGAAGCGATACTAATGCGACCGTAAAAGGTAATAAAGATCAAATACCATAAACGGGGAAGACCCGTATCCGTCAAAGGTGGAGGTAACACAAATACCCAAAACATCATACACAGATGAGATATAAATCACAACTTACGTTCTATGGAAAACAATCCATATAAATAGAACACGTCACCGAAAACATAAGTAGTAACAAATACCCAAAACAACACCTTTCGGTGACGGGGGAGACCCGTATACATCGCACGTGACGGAACACCAAAGTGGGTCACTTACTATGTAATAAAAACACCCACGTGGATTACTCTCGTAAAACTGAGCTCAATCACTCCAGATCTATTGCTCACGAGACTATGATGCCCCCAACTTCAACCACTCCAGGTCTATACACTGGGTCACCAAATCCACAACAGCACATTAGGGATTACACCTTACTGCCCATGAGACGACGCCCGACCATCTAGGTCAACGCCTTACTTATCATGGATCCCGATGCCTATCTCGTGCCACAAAATAAACTAACGTCTCGTAAACTGAGCTCAATCAATTCCGACCTCTTGCCCGCAAGACTAAGGGAAACTCAAATGCCTATGGATCCATGGCTAACAAGGTCTAAAATATTACACGACCCCAAACATATAAACAAAATGGATTTCAAAACATGCAATTCCCAATAACATAAATTATGATCAAAACTCAACTTTGAGCTATCAAAATGGACAAATGTTCCCAAAACTTGATAAAATCCGATACCGAGCCACAAGCTCAACTAACTCCAAAGATAGTTCGTGAAAGTCATAAAATGAAATTAAATATAACAACACACACCGGTTGTCCATAAATATTTCAAATCCATGAAACCCAAAATAAAATCCTGGATCGGGAACACCCTCATTTCCAAAGGACTCACACCTTTACATTTTCAAAACATCTCATGATGTACTATATGCATATTTCCAAAATATCCACAAATGCATTTTCATAACAAATAGACTCAATTTATCACATAAATTAATATCCCATTTTCATATAGAATTTATCTATCACATTTTCCAAAATATTCAAAAGTAGGGTTTTACAACATTTACCACAATTAATACCTCAAAAGGTAAAATCCACCAATTAACTCAACAATGATAATTTTCAGGTAAAACACATAATTACTTGGAAAAATAACATTTTGGCATGTACAAAGTTTTCGCAAAGTAACTTGAACTCACCTTTGCTAGATTAAGCTAAATCTAGAGTTCTCCAAACGTAAGCTCATTTGATGAAGTTTGCATCCTCAAGCCAAAACTTCCAAAACCTAGATTTATGAATTTCCAACCATCAATAACCAATCCTAACCATAAGGAATCATTATCCATCCATAATATACCAAAATACCCAACTTATACCAAACCCTAGTTTTGAAGATGAAGAAAACGAGATTTCCTTACCCAATCATTACCGAAATCGATCCACAACATCACAAGATGGAAGGAATATGAAATCAACAACAATAACACTCTTGGGTAGGGATAGATTACCTTATTCCACTTGAGTCCTCCAAAGATAGTTCCTAGACTCTCACCAAGCTTCATGCTCCTACATCTTCAACAATGGTGGTGTTTGATTTGAGGAAGAAGATGGAGAGGAGAGGGAAGAATTAGGGTTTCATGAGAGAAAATCGTATTTAGAGAGAGAGATGGAATAGAAAATGAAAGAAGACTGAAGTCGTGGGTTTAAAACCCTCTGGAGCCCGACGGCGAGAGTGACAGGTGAGATTGCCACTGTCACTCTCGCGGGGCACTCTCGCCCGCTACTTAAAAACCTTCGGTACACTTTCAGCGAAAGTGACACGGCGAAAGTGACCATGTCACTCTCGCGAGTGTCATAATCTCTGGCTTTGTACCGAACCCAATCTTGCCCGATTTTTCATGCGATCCATTAGGCATTACGCGTTCTACCTTTAAATGCGAAACCTTGTCCTTTTAATACTTATAGACGGAATCATTTACAATCGGAGTTAGGATTTTCGGGGTGTTACACGTAGATTTATTCGGAATTCCTGTTTTCTAAGGAAGAACAAGGAATTGACAAGAGTGATTATAATCTCCTTCCTTTCTAATAAATGGACATGTGTTTATTGCGATTTATTGGATAAGAGTATTAATCTAGAATCTGTAAAGATTTGTAGTGTGGCTCTGGATCATGAGAAATGACTGACTTAGGGTCAGATCATAGTCATGGAACCGGGTTTAACCCATTATCAAAAGGTGGTTACGCATGTGGTAAGAAAAAGGGTAAACCAGGTTTGTTAGGCCTTGTTTACATTGATTTTATAAATGTTATTTTGAAACTGAGTGTTCTCACTAGGCATTAGCCTAATCTTTTCAAATAATGTTTTCTTACCAGGTACTAGCTCGGGGAAATAAATGGATGTGGGACGAGAGCTTTTGGATTAACGGAGAAGTTAATTAATGCGGAGGTTTTGATAGATTGCTTAGATAATCTAGTTAATCTGATTATAGTGACATAATTAGATTAATAGGTTATTTGAAGAATTCTATGCTTGTAAATATGACCTCATGGTTAATTCTCCACTGATGTATAAAAGTTTATGTTTAAATCTTATTATAATTTGAGGTTTAAATTAGCCCTAATTTTAGGGTGTTACAAGACATGACTAGGGACATTAGTGGAGACCACCCGATAGCGAGAATTGAGCCTAAATGACGCTTTTCATTTAGAGGGATTTAAATACAAAGTTCATATACACTTTTTTCGAATTCCTTGTCGTGATTATAGAGTGATCTCGCTATAATATAGCATTGAGTAGCAAAGACAATCATCGGGATATTGGGTAAGGGTGTAGTAGACCATATCGTGTGGACTTTAAGAGATGATTCCAGGCATTGTGTGTATGTGTTAACCCAATTTTATCTATCGCTCCTTTTACCCATTATGTGTGTATCCACAACCCATTTTTGCAGCACAACACTCACCTTTTTCATTTCAAAACCACCATTAAACCCTAGCCAAAAACCTTAACCAACCCTTATCCAAAAATGTGTCAATCAGAGGCGGTAATGAACAGCAGAAGATAGAGTAGAAAAAAAAGTATGGGCCAATGCAACCCAATCAAATAAAGAGGGCCAATGATGCCCAAAAAAAAATTAAATAAATAAATAAAAAATAAAAATAAATACAGTTAGTTAGATAGTATTTACAGCAGCTAAATAAGAGAGTCAAAGCGACTCCAGTAGTGACGAAGAAGGCCAAATGATAGAATTTGAAGCTAGAAAATTCAGAGCTGTTGAAGATTGACACACCAAGGATTTTTGATCCGTTTACCCTTCATTTCGTAGCCATGACCTTAGCCCTGTTACAACCCCTGTAAAGACCTAGATGATCTTTTAGAAAATGTGATTAGGGTATACGACCATCTTTACCGATAGTCTCTGTCTTGCTACTTACTTTATTCCCTTCCGAGATCAACTTTTTGGACATTTGTGCGTCTTTCATTAGAGTTGTCATGTAATTATCGAATATTCTTGTACATAAATTCCTTATACATGACAACATGTGCGACAGCCTAGGTTCGAGTGAAATGAAAGTATCCCATGCGGTAGGGTCGAGGCGGAATGTTTTCCCTAGTATGACCTTAATGTAATCGGAGCAGTCACAAGTTTAACTCACAATGGAAGGCCATAGATCAAACAGAATAAGGATGAGGCGAGGATGAGATAAGCATTCACGAGTATGGGAAATCACATGTGCATTACGTGGGACCGATTGAGAGTTGTGTTGTTATTATTTCACTGATTTATGCTTTTATTCTATTTTATCGCTAATTTGCTTGAGGACAAGCAACACTCGGTTTGGGGTTATTGATAACGCCACTTTTTGGCGTTATTTTCAGTCCTCAAACCAATGAGATTGGCTTGTGTTTTAGCAAAAAGGCGGAATTTTATGGTTTATCTAGTGAAATGTGCAGGCTATCCGAAGAAGATGAGCATCGAGAAAAAGAAGCGAAAAAGAGCCAAAAGAGAGTCCAAAACGAAGCCCGAGATCCAAGACCAAGACCCGTACCCAGATCCGCGAACCAAACCTGATCCGAGCCTTTTCGAAAACCGCATGGTTTCCTGGTGGCTTGAAGTCGCGGGACAAACTGCGTAACCCTCTGTACGTTTTCTATACTTTGCGATTTTCCGGATTTAGGTTATCACTTCGACACGTGCGACGGTAGGCAACGAGAGGGTGGTTTTCAGAGCATTTTCACGTACTTTGGAGCCACGATAGAGGATTGATTGAGGAGAGTTCACTACGCAAAGTGGGTTAGAGCCGAGAAAAATAGGATTTCATCGTACATTCTTCACGTTTACGTTTACTATGATTTCACACACCGCCTTCTACCCTGATTCTTGTGTTTTTGTCCACCCCAACTTGAACTAATCTTTAGATGTTGGGGGTTGGACAACTATGGATTTTATGATGGATGACGTGTAACCGAATGATTGTTTTTACCTTATTTGATTTATGAAGCATTTGAATTTAGTTTTCATTATTAGTTGTAGTTTGATCACCTTCAATTGACTTTCATGGTTTTTGATTAAGTTTGAGAAAATTAATTAAAAGCTAGATCAAATAATCAAGTGCCGGAAAAGAGATTCAGGTAGAGATAGACGAATCACTTTCTACTCAAAATAGTTTGACCTAATATATTTTAAAACCCTAGGTGTAGATCGAGGGATAAAACCTACGAGTCTTGAAATAAAATACGCTAATGCTTGAGAAAGAATTAGGGCTTGTTTGTTTACTTAAAAAAAACACTTAATTGGCTCTGATGTCTGATTCGGTCAGACTTTTGGTATTTCAGATTGTTTGGTTTTCTCTAATATTCAGAGGGTCTTAAGTCTAACAAAGCTCTAAATCAAAAAGTGAAAACCTAGACTCTTAATCGCTTAGACATTACACGCCTCCATCTCCCATACGACTCAATCATACCAGCGCCTGCATCTTCATACGACTCCATCAGATCAACTCATCCATCAAGCTTCCATCGAATCGACCAGGTATGTGCTTTCTCGTGGTCTCCCCCTCTTTACTCAACCAGGTATGTGATTTCTCGTGGCCTCGATCAACATCCCTGTTTAGAATCGAGTTTCTTATTCCAATCGATTCAATCTTCTCTTGAGTGTTTTTTGTTCGATTCCACCCTCTCTTTACTCGATTTTACCTTTCTTTACTCGATTTGTATGTGTTTCTCTTGAGTATCAATTTGTATGTGCGTCTCTTAAGTATGTTGGTCGAATTTATCACCTGTATTTACTCTAGTTTTATCTGTTTTGGTCGAATTTACTTGTTTCTGGACAGTTTGTTGGCTGATACTGTTGACATCATATATTGGCAACATATCGTCTGTTTTTGGACAGCTTCTTAGGTTGTTTTTGGACAGCTTCTTAGGCTATTTTTGGGCAGCTTCTTATGCTGTTTTTGGCTGCATATATTGGCAGCATAAGCTGTTTTTGGACAGCTTGTTTAGGGTGTTTTTTGACAGCTTGTTTAGGCTGTTTTTTGCTTCATATATTGGCAGCATAATGGCTGTTTTTGGACAGCTTGTTATGGCTATTTTTTGACAGTTTGTTTAATTCAAGTGATCTATATGTTTTTGATTTTGATTCTTACATAAAACAAACATATTTGTTTGTTTAAAGCAAATCAGTTTGGTTCTTTTTTGGATGATACAACTAGTTGCATAAAACAATCAAGTGCCTTCTTACAGAATGCAGAACTTGGGAGATGGTGTTGAGAAGCCTAATGAGAAATTAGGGGAAGTCCAAGATGTTGGTGGGAAGAAGCACTAGTAGATGAAGAAGAAGAAAAGAAGGATTTGGAGGGTTGAAAGGAAAGAATATGATAAAATGGAAGAGAAGAAGGTGGTGAATTGGATTGGTAATGAATGTTTGAATGAAGATAGAAAGATGGTGGTAAACATGGGTGTGGATCTTCAAGTATCATGCAGTGGTATAATTATGTTCAAAAACTTGATTAAAGGTGATCGAAACTTGAATGGTTTTGCATCTGTTCACCAATGTGTTATATATGTAAAAATCCCCCAAACGTTTTGTAGAATAGCAGCTCAATTTTACATGTTTTAACCCAATTATTCATAATATTTTAGATTGTACTTTTACTAATCAATTTGACGTTTTTTGATTTCGGCTTCAAAGAATTAGAATAATGATTACATTTGAGTGAACTCTATATGTTATTGTCATGTTGGAACATTTTTGTTGCTTTAATTTATAAACCTATCCAATTCAACAGTATAACATTTTGAGGGCTAAAATAGGCAACTATTCATATTCAGATGTTTGTGAGTTTATAAAAACAAACAGTCTTATTGATTCAGATTTCAGACTTCAGCACCACCTCTTAAAAATCAGAAGTGAAATCAGACTTCAGACTTCAGCATTCAGCAGCTCTTAAAAAACAAACGCCACCTAACAGTGACTTTTACAAACTAGGGTTCATAAAAATAATCGGTAATAATCATTGTTCGGGTATTCATTCATAAGTAGTATAGCCATAGGAAGTCCAACCCTCAACCTTTTCCCTATCAAGGTTTTCCCCAAACCTGCCGTTAATCGATTCTAGTCTTATTTTAGTTTTACTTAATTTTTAAACGATTTTCAACCATCATCCAATTTCGACCATTCAGTTAATAGATCTTATAGTCATTGTGATACTTAGTTCTTAGTTCCCTGTGTTCGATACTCGTACTTTCAGTACTATTACTTGATTCGACTCGTACACTTGCGGTTAGATTTAGGGGGTGTAAACCCGCCTATCAGTTTGCCAGGTCTATGTGGCGTCACCCACATGCCAAGCGCCTCCCAATTCGTAGTTCTCTTATGCATGACATATTTCTTATGTCATACATCCTAGGGGTAAGCATAGCCAGGTACCCGACTAAATTTCATGGAACCGGAACCGGCGGTTCCTAGATTAAAGGAACCGGAACCGGAACCGCTTACATCGGTTCTCTATATTTTGGAACCGTTTCCGGAACCGTCGGTTCCGGTTCTGGTTCTGGGTATCCAATGTCAACTTTTTTTAAGTCTATTGCAAACTATAAAGTACCAACATAAAGTAATAAATACAACAAATGGTGAAAACTAACATGATAAAAACTAATTATTACATAAATAAATTAGAAAATCTCGAGTATTGAGTATCGACATCAACAAAATGACTTCCATAACAATTCACGTCTTTATGTCAACACCTCAAATAAAACATTTGGATGAAAACGAATAAAACACCTAATAAATGTACAAAACTAATACCACATCATTAAATATATAAATATAATACATATATAAATATAATAAATATATAAATAATTTTTATTAAAAAAGAGCGGGACCGGGTACGAGCGGGTAACGGTTCCAAAAAAATGAGAACCATAACCGAACCAGTCTTAATCGGTTCCGTATTTTAGGAACCAGAACCAATCACATCGGTTCCGGTTCTGGAACCGGCAGCAGTTCCAGAGCGGTTCCGGTTCCAAAAAAATGAGAAACATAACCGGAACCAGTCTTAATCGGTTCCGTATTTTAGGAACCGGAACCAATCACATCGGTTCCGGTTTTGGAACCGGCAACAGTTCTTGAGCGGTTCCGTTTCCAAAGGCGGGTACCCAGTTCCGATGCTCACCCCTAATACATCCATTGATCCACGATCCAATATCCTATCATATTGATTATTATTTTTCTTATTTATTTATTTATTTTCCTTTTAATTATCTTTTGGATTATTTTATTTTTCCATAATTATCTTTTCCTAGTTTAAGTTATAAATAGGACTATTAGATGTCATTATTGTTCACGTTATTTATCAATAAAAGGTTTCGAGTTTTGTAATTCTCAACCACAAAGGATTTAAACGTCTGTCGATCGTAATTTCCGCAAACCTACGTCACGTCAAAGTACCACATATGTGCATAAGATCTTTGCGTAACCACTAGACCTTGGCAATGAGGATCCAAGATAGATATCAATACTACTATACCGAGGTTTGAAATCAGATTAAGTTTCCAATCTGTTTTAGATTTTCGAACATTTTAGTGATTTTAGTAGAATTTCGATCCACATACATGATTTGTTGAAATTCACTTTGGTTTCATATAATTTCAGTTTGGATCAATCATTTAGTTTCATTAGTTCAACGTCAGTGATATGTCATCTTTGTTTGGCAATGATTGTTTCATTACTCGGAATAAATATTCCACTTGTTTAAGTTTCAGATACGAGAATGTTTAATGCATGTTAGTTAAATGTAGTTTAGAATTGTGTAATCATTTCTTAGTTCCTCCCATTCTCTCTTTAAAAGGTTATTTTGGAGAGTAATATGAGATTCCACATATTCTCACAGGGTATTAGAGTAAATGTTTACCACTTTAAAAACTAGACACTTTGGGCAATATGTACTTGTTTAGCCCCTCGGCCACCTAGTCTAATATTGACACTTTGGGACAATTAATGCCCGTCTGGCGGCCTCTATTGGAATCCCACAACAGTTCAATTATGACAATTTATCCTCTATATATGTTGGAACCTTCTCTTCTATGATTCGTTTTTTAAATTCATGAACTCCTAAATGACCCAGGAAAGGAAAAAGGATGCCAGTGAGGAACATCTGAGTTTCACAACTTACAGAACAAGCACCACTTGTGATGGGAAACTCATATATCACCTCTTTTGGAAATTAAATAAAAAATGGAAACTTACAAATATGAAAAAACTCAATTACAAACGTTTGACTTCTTTTCAAGTCCACGAGTCTTAAAAATCCTCGGTAAGATTAAGTATATCTCCATCAGGATCATCATGTTTCACTACAACAAATTTAGTCTATTGTGACGTCAAAAGTCATTGCTAAAGATCAATATTGATCTTTAGCAACGACAAAAGTCGTCGCAATAGACTACATTTGTTGTAGTGTTTATGGAAGGATGTGCAAAGGTGGAGTTTTCTTTTGTATGGGATTTGGTTTGAAGTAAAAGGTGGAGATCTGTGAAGATTGTTTGCCTTCAACAGGTTCTAGCACGAGTTTGGAGCTGCCAAGTAGCCCTGAAGTCGCTTCAGATACTGTTGGGTTAACAGTGTCCACAACTAGTTTGATGTTGGTTCAACTTGAAAATTGTAAGTGCACATTTATCTTGTACCAAGTAGAGGGACTAGTTGTGACATTTTGGTAAACTTGTAATAGGTATATAATGTCTGCTACTTTCTCTTTTGAGAATTAGGTCATATATTCTACACACATTAGCCACACACACACACTAGTATTGCTTTGCATTCATCTTGTGAGCTTTTGGATCATCATTGGAATATAGAGATGGCTTCATTTGTTGTTTATATTGATTGATTACATGTTCTGGGATCACAAAAGTCACCCGCTTCCTTCCTATGTGGAGCGTATTTGGGCCTTTTGGGTCCAACTCTTTTCCCTCTCCTTTTATATTAGAATAAGACAAAACTTTAAAATCAGATTTTACCTTTTATCTTTTTGCACCCCCTCTCTCTCTCTAAATTTGGTCTCCAAGTTTCTCTCAAACCTCAAGAACCCTAATCTGATTTCTCCATTATCTGTAAGTTGTAATATCTCAAGTGTATCATCATCAAAGTGATAGTGGATCAGTTCTCAATGTCCTCCGCTCGTGGTTTTTTCTCTTTCGAGTTTCCACATTAAAATCCTGGTGTTTCTCTTACTTATGCTTTATTTTGCATTTATTGGGGTTGATCAATTTTTACATTTCTTAGTGGTTGATTATCTTGCATTGGTAATCGTATTTCTGTTTTGAATCTCGATATAGAACTTAATTAGTTCATTTGTTCTTAGGTACTATTGTGTTTTTATTGGGAACCAACCTTTTGAGCTTTTGGCTATTTGGGTCTTGGTATTTTCACAACAATTGGTATCAGAGCTCAAGGATTAATATCGAGATTTTCTGATCGATTGAATATTGTGGAATTATTGATTTGCTAGGGTTTCTTTTATGTCGACAATTGTTAGTGCATAATTGTATTCAAGATTTAGTTGTAATTGTGAGAGTCAAAGTAGTCAAGTCAAAGTCTTGTAATAGTTGTAAAGTGAGTGAAAGTCAAAGGTATAAATAACCCAAAAATCGGAGTCTTCGGTTTTAGTCCAAAAATTGAGGTAAAAAAAAATCTTCACTGCTTCTCGATCACATTAGACTCTGAACGACCATAGTTTCCTTACTTGACATGCACTTATATTACAATTAGATTTTCGATGCGATTTTCATGCAAATTAAACCAGTTTAATAGTTTAATACCCGAAAGTATTAAACTTTTATTTCCTCAAATAAACACTAGAAATGACTAAAAAGACTCAATGGGTAAACGAAAATTAGCTCAAAATTAGATTAAAACATTTAAATAGGGTTAATAAAATAACCCTATCACAACCGCAAATTTGAACTGTTGCTTGTCCTCAAGAAACTTTATTAAGAAGAGAATTTTGAGCTAAACATTATTGATTCAAAAGAAAAAAATCTTTGCAACTTTTATGAGCCCAACATGCATGCATTTGTCTCACAACGATTTTATTATAACTAGTTTACGTAGTGAGTGATGACAGCCTTTCATAAACCAACATTTATCAATTTGTATGTCAAACCACATCAAGCCATAAGTTAGCTAGTTGTTTGCCTAATTGGAAAAAAATTCTGGCACACAAAAAGAACAGTTATGCATTCGGTTTTTTCACTTTTTGGTGATGCATTGCCTTTTAACATTTTCTATATATATGGAATTTTTGCCGTCTTCTCATTTGAGGGATGCATGTGGACACACTGGTCTCTTGGTGTCTTTGACACTTGAATTTTATGCACGGAAAACAATTATAGAGCTTTGCTCTATTTGCATGGGTGTTTTCACGTTTTGTGCATTTTTTTTTGAATTTTGTGTATATGTGGGTATGCATTGAGATATGTGCAATTGATATTGTTAGGGACCGTGCTTTGAATACACTTAATAATAGAACCAATAAGCAAGTATACTTATATAGAACTATGTCGCCTCTCAAGTAATAAAGTGGTAAAGTACCGAATATCATCCCACAGAGATTGGAGTTAAAATATCTATTAAAGTACGATGAAAGAAATGATTTCGGGAGATGATTTGGAAGAAAATATCTTTTGTTGATTGGTTGATGAGTGCCACAGATTATATCAAACAGTAATAAAAGAGAAGCAAGGGTGTAAGACTTGTGATGTTATGTTAAACCAATTTCCAGTAGGCTAATGATGCAGCATGATGCTGCAGCATCACAGTGACAAAAACTGGTTTTATTATCTACTTTGAGACACGTTCCTCTCGGACTCTCACCATCCCATGATTCCAGTAGCAGTAAGTAATCTCATCTCTGAGTAGAACCTAAGGTAAAGGAATGATGGAAAGGCGTTCTCAAAGTATACGGCGAAACAAATTCTCTTTGTTAAAAGTTACTCTCTCGATATAACCCCCATACCTCCCAAGTTTGTGTAATTCTAAGTAGCTTATCTCTAAGTCTACTCCATTTTAACCCTTTTGAGAAAAAGATGACTTATCAATAATGAATCATTTTAAAAAACAAAAGTAACAACTCTCGTTGTAAGTAACTCTCTCGATATTACCCCTTATGTCATCCAAATTGACGTGCTGTTCAATGGCCTATCTTTAGGTCCATGACACTTTAACACTATCAAAGTGATCAACTTGTCAAAGGATTGTATTATCTTGATAGAACTTGGGTTGGAATAATAAAACATCATTTTTGCCACAAAATGCCTACTTTCGTTTGATCAACATAACACCATTTGCCTCACACCCAAGCTAATATGACTAGCTACTCATAACAATAAATAAAGCAAAAGAAATGTAAGAAATTTGGAAAGAAAACATGATACAAGAATGTAAATGGTACTTGAAAAGTAAAAGACTATAATTAATAAATGACAAGAAAATAAAACTACAAGGTAGTAAATGACAATATTAAAAGATGGAATGCAATAACAATAATATAAAATGCTTAAGCTAAGTGCAATAAAATAAAGACGTAAAGTAAATAACAAGATTAAAGATGCAAGTAAGAATTAAGTAAAGCAAAGTAAAACTTTCTACCAGTGCTGCAGACGAAGCTACAAGCATTCATACGGCTGGATGAAGATTTGAAGATGTTAAGAACATTAAATGAAGAACAATGATTAACTAAAAAGTTGCTGGAAATTTAGAGAGAATTGGGACTGATTAAAATCAGCCCAAAAGTTGGAAGTGGATACAAAAGAAGGGATGGATAATAAGGCACCCAAAGCCTCCTATTTATAGCAAATAGGGAGGGACTAAAGGTGTAATTATCAACCAAAGTTGTTAGGTTTTAACCACAAGTTCTAATAACTAGACTAGAAAAGTACATAAGCCATTACAACATAACTAACTAGTTCTAATTAGCTGAGCAATCGGTTAAACCATTGGACAAAAGAATTGCCACTTCCACTCCCATTTAATTCGTTTCCAATTCTCCTTTCTTCAAAAGACCTGCTGAATCAATGATGCAGAGCTGCTGCAGCATGACCTGTGTATCAAAGAGATTTTTCAAAAGACATTAGAATTAACCTAAACACCCCATGAAAACAAGTAAACCATCATCCTAAGCTCCAAATCAAGAAAGTGCAAAATAATGAAATAAAAGACTCAAATTGGGATGTAAAAGTGTAAAATCCTACTTAAAAGAGAAGAGAAATAAGTGCTTAAGTACTCAAAATTGAGCACTTATCACCACCCTAAACTAAGAAATTTCCTTGTCCCCAAGCAAGAAAAAGACAAAAGATATGACTCAAGTTTTGAGAAGTATGCAAATGGAAGGCATTAAGTGCCCATCATGATCTTGAAACATCCACCCATGCATACCATAGCCTTTCATAATTCTAAACTAACCAACATTTCATCTCTATTCATGATTGTAGACCATAAGCTAACCACAAAGTCTCTTTGTTATGATCACACAATTATTATCACAGATTACCAAAGCTTTTGAAAGGAAAGGGGTTTCTCTCTTTTTGGCGTATTCTTTTCTCACCTTGCCTTTTCTCACACCATGTTCCAACACTTACAATTTTTTTGAAATTTTGGCACTTTTTGTGCTCTTTTGGTTGGGAAACTCACCTACCCCTATGGGGTATTTTTGGTGTTCTTTAGACCACATTTTCATGGCTTTTAGATAATGATTTTGCTGCTATTTTTAGACATCCCCCCACCCCAAACTAAGAATTTAACAATGTCCTCATTGTTGTGAAGAATGGATGTGTTTAAGGCTTTGAGTGGCTAAAAGTAAGCAAAAGCATGGATCATATCTGTAAATGATGTTGAATGTGGACCAAATTATGTCCCAAGCACTCTTGTGTTTCGTTCTAGCATGAATCAATCCTAAAAATGATATGTATGTGCTGAAAATTATTATGGCTATGCAAACATATTGAACTTATCAAACCATGATCCCAAGTGCATTAAAATCAACTATTAAAACAACAAAACTAATCCCAGACTTAAATGTAAGAAAATAAAATGAAATTTGTAACACCCCAAAACAGGGGTAAACAAAAACTTCCATAAAACGGAAGAGTGGTATACATTACTAAAGTAAAAGTACACATAATTATCATTACATAACCATTAATACAAAGGTTTAGTTAATTATGACTGCTAAGGGACCAATAGCTTATTTCATCACTTATATAGCAATCAAATATCAAAAGGATGTTGGTAAGTTCTATCATCTATCTTCCATATCTTTAACTCCCAACTTTGCTCCCATGCTCACCACCGTGTTCTAGACCTTCTTGTGTCCGGAACCACTAATATCTGTAACCCATAAAACACATAACAAGTGTTAGGCTTTTAAAGCCTAAGTGAGGTTTACACATAATACATAGAGTATAATCATAGCATGTAGGAAGAACAATTCGATACATTCACAAATTGGATTCCATGGAGAAGGTCCATATCGCTACACAGTTACATCATAATCGAAGATATACCTTGATCGGTACCCCACGGTATTGTCACAAGGCATAACACAACGGAAAACCCCACGGTATCCGAAGGTATGAACCAATTACACTTACCCCACGGTATGTAAGAATATATCCTCCAATGCATACTAGGTGCTCCTCCAATTATGTGAATACCAAATATGTTAATCCAAATAAGATTTAAAGCATATTTAACACTTAACAATGGTCCAACCATTTAACATAATCAACTCTACTTCCATGTAGTTCACATACATCCACATGTATTAAATCACATTCTATATGATTTCAATAATAAACAGCCATGTTTACAATTCAAGAATAAGTCCATTTTGACCATTAAGCCATCAATCCATCATTAAGACATCTATTAAGCCATTATCATAATCACATACCAATGATGTAAAATCAAACCCAAACCTTTACATACTAACATTTACCATGACATACTAAGTAATAAACACAATTTATCCACCATAACTTACTTGAACTCTTCTTGTTTCCTCTTAACCATTAAGAGCTTATAAATCAAGTTTTCACATTAACAATACCAAAATCAAGATAAAGAATGGTAGATAAGTGTAATACAATCAATTAAGTACAAATTACTCACCTTAATTCTTCAATTGCCAACACCCTAACTTGAATACTTCAACCCAATTACTCCAAGAAAAGAATGAAGATGAAATGCCCTAATTCAAGTTTAAATGGGTAAGATTCATTTACTAGTTGCTTGAATTGGATTAAGATTAAGAGATGTAGTTTTACCTTAGGTTTAGATGGAGAATCGTTTGAAAGGTGAAGAGCAGAGCAACTTATCAGTTTTGAGAGTTCTAAGATAATGAATGAATGACTAAGTACTAAGAGGTGGGTTTTAACCCCTTTTCAACACGTCAGGTGCTCGACGCCGATCACCCGCGCCGATGCATCGGCGCCAACCCATCGGCGCCAGCTTCTGTTTGCCAAACATCTCAACTTCCACTAATTTAGCCGTAACTTCTTCGTTAGAACCCCATTTTTACCCCGGAAAGTACCGTTGGCCTCGTATTCAAATTACCCATCCAACTAATCCATAAAATCTAATATTCCACTTTATCATCTATTTTTCATTAGTTTTCTTAAGGAATAAACTTACAGATTTCTATCGGGAGTTATCAAATAACAAGTAAAAAATCACGAAAATCACTTAGGATATCAATCATAATCTAAAAAGTTAAAATATTAAGAAATATTAGACCTACTATTACTTACGAGGATTTTCCGGGTGTTACAATTCTCCCCCACTTGAAATAGATTTCGTCCTCGAAATCTTAGATTAAGAAAACAAATGTGGGTATCGTCGCTTCATATTCTCCTCCGGTTCCCATGTGATATTTGCTCCACGGTGATGTTTCCATTGTACCTTGACCATATTGATCTATTTTCGTCGAGTTCCCTTAGTCAAACGCTCCAAAATAGCTTCAGGTTCTTCTATACAATGCTTGTTCTCCACTCTAATTTCTGAAAACGGTATCACATTCTCTTCATGACCAAAGCACTTATGCAAATAACAAACATGAAAAGTCGGATGGATTCCGTTCATCTCTGGAGGTAAGTCTAACTTGTAAGCTTGCAAACCTACACGTTCCAAAATAGTAAACGGACCAAGGAAACGAGGACTCAACTTTCCATTTTTTCCAAATCGGATTAGCCCTTTCCACCGAGATACCTTTAACATTACTCGCTCCCCCACTTGGAATTCAATTGGTTTCCTTTTCTTGTTTGCATAACTCACTTGTCGATCTTGGGCCGCTTTCAATCGTTCTCTAATAATCTTGACTTTGTTCGCCGTTTCTTGAACAATTTCCGGTCCAGCAAACTGTTTTTCTCCCGCTTCCAACCAACAAGCCGGAGTCCTACATTTTCTCCCATAAAGTGCTTCAAATGGTGTTGCCTTCAAGCTAGAATGGTAACTATTGTTGTAAGCAAACTCTATTAATGGTAGATGCGCGTCCCAATTTCCACCAAATTCGATTACACAAGCCCTCAACATATCTTCTAAAGTTTGAATGGTCCTTTCGCTTTGACCATCCGTCTACGGGTGATAATCCGTGCTCAGATTCAGTCTAGTACCAAGTTCTTCTTGTAATGCTTGCCAAAATCGTGACGTGAACCGACTGTCCCTATCAGAAACTATAGATACAGGCACACCATGTCGTGAAACCACTTCATCAATGTAAAGTTTTGCCAACGAGTCCATTGATGAGGTTTCTCGCATTGCCAAGAAATGCGCACTTTTCGTCAATCGATCCACAATTACCCAAATTGTATTATTACCTTTCAAAGTTCTAGGTAATTTTGTCACGAAGTCCATTGTGATCTTTTCCCATTTCCACTTGGGTATCTCCAAAGGCTGCAATTTACCATAAGGTAATTGATGTTGAGCTTTTACTTGAGAACAAGTTATGCATTCACTTACATACTGCGCCACATCCAACTTCATAACTGGCCACCAATTTTGTGACTTCAGATCTCTATACATTTTGGTGCTTCCGAGATGAATAGAGTACTTGGATTTATGAGCTTCATCCATAAGTAACCTTTTATTCTCACCGATCTTTGGTACCCATACTCGCCCACTGAACAGTTTAACCCTACGGCTATCTTCAGTTAACAACTGTTTCTGCTTCACCATCACTTCATCTTTAAGATTTTCTTCTTTCAATGCCTCTACTTGCACGAGTCTTATACGATCAATCAAACTTGATACAATGTCAATTTTAGCAAAATCTTCTCGTAGACCCCTACCACGCTCTTTCCGGCTTAACGCATCAGCAACGACATTGGCTTTACCGGGATGATAAAGCAGTTCACAGTCATAATCCTTGAGTAATTCCAACCACCTTCGTTGCCTCATGTTCAACTCCTTTTGGTCAAAAATGTACTTCAAACTTTTATGATCAGTATACAAAGTACATTTGGTACCATAAAGATAGTGTCGCCACAACTTTAATGCAAAAACTACAGCGGCCAATTCTAATTCATGGGTGGGATAGTTCTTTTCGTGCACCTTGAGTTGTCTCGAAGCATAGGCTATTACTTTTCCTCTTTGCATTAAGACACAACCCAAACCCATTTTAGATGCATCACTATAAACCATAAAATCTTTTGACCCTTCGGGCAAAGATAAAATAGGTGCTTCACACAGTTTCTTTTGAAGGGTACGGAAAGCCTCTTCTTGAGCTTCAGTCCAAATAAAGTTCACATTCTTCCGAGGCAAAGCTGTCAAAGGAGATGCGATCTTTGAGAAGTCTTGTATAAACCTTCGATAGTATCCCGCCAATCCTAAGAAGCTGCGTATTTCACTCAGACTTTTGGGCGGTTCCCATTTCATAATTGCCTCAACCTTTGAAGAATCCACCTTTACCCCATCTTGAGTAACTACATGACCCAAGAACTGTATCTCTTGCAACCAAAAATCACATTTTGAAAATTTCGCATAAAGCTTCTCTCTTCTTAATGTCTCTAACACTTCACGGAGGTGAAATTCATGATCCGCTTCATTCTTAGAGTACACCAATATATCATCGATAAAAACAATTACCGATTTATCGAGAAAAGGTCGGCACACCCGATTCATCATATCCATGAATACCGCCGGTGCATTTTTCAAACCGAATGGCATTACTAGGAATTCGTAATGACCATAACGAGTTCGAAACGCCGTCTTAGGAATATCGCCTTCTTGCACCCTTACTTGATGATAACCCGAACGTAAATCAATCTTTGAAAAACATGTCGCTCC
Source organism: Saussurea involucrata (assembly GCA_033807775.1). Classification (NCBI taxonomy): domain Eukaryota; kingdom Viridiplantae; phylum Streptophyta; class Magnoliopsida; order Asterales; family Asteraceae; genus Saussurea; species Saussurea involucrata. The sequence continues at coordinate 168,729,998 of CM066322.1, forward strand.
TTGCAATTGATCAAACAAGTTATCGATTCTGGGAAGGGGATATTTGTTCTTCACGGTCACCTTGTTCAGCTCTCTATAATCTATACACATACGCATTGAGCCATCCTTCTTCTTTACGAATAAAACTGGTGCTCCCCATGGTGACGAACTCGGTCGCACAAATCCCTTATCCAAAAGTTCTTGTAGCTGTGCCATCATCTCTTTTACTTCCAACGGAGCCAAACGATAAGGTGTTTTAGCAATCGGAGACGCTCCCGGCATCAAGTCTATCCTGAACTCTACTTGACGATCTGGTGGTAAGCCTGGAAATTCTTCGGGAAATACGTCAAGAAACTCGCACACGACTTTCACATCTTCCACTTTCTTCTTTTCCATTTTAGCATCAATCACATATGCCAAGAATGCCTTACAACCTTTTTGTACACATTTCCGCGCCTTCAACATAGTCATAAACGCCATTTCTCCCTTCCTCCGATCCCCATATATAACAATAGGGTTTCCGTCAGAAGATGGTATACGAATTAGCTTCTTAGCACACACAATTTCAGCTTGAATTTCTGCTAACCAATCCATCCCAACCACTACATCAAAATCCCCAATCAAAATTGGCATTAAATCTATCGGAAAATTCTTCCCTTCTATCTCTAGCGGACATCTCCGCAAAACATCCCTTACCACCACATTTTCACCATTAGATATTTCTACTAACAAGGCTTCTTCTAACTGAATAACAGGCAAATTCAACTTTTGAATAAATGATAATGACACAAATGAATAACTTGCACCAGAATCAAATAAAACACGCGCAGGTACGGAGTTTAGAAGAAACGTACCCGACACCACATCCTTTGAACTTCTAGCCTCATCAGTCGACATTTGAAATGCCCTTCCCGTTGCCTTTGGTGGTTCTGACTTGGGTTTCCCAGATCCGCCCGTCTTCAACCTTGGGCAATCTCTCTTCACGTGACCCGGCTCGCGACATTCAAAACAAATTACCCCTTTTATGGGGCAATCCCACATTAAGTGCCCAACCTTTCCATATTTGCTACAAGTTAAAGGACCCTGATATTGACGAGTGTTACACGGACCCGCATGAGATTTCCTGCACCGATTACACCATCTTGCTTCGTTACGACTATCTCCACCTTTATTTCCCGTGAACGATCTTTGTTGGCGAAAATTTCCAGACGACCCTTCCCATTTCCTTTTCTCACTTACCGATCCACTTTCCAACTTTCCTTGAACCATATCATCTTCTATCCGCAAGGATTCTTCAATCGCTTCCTGAATGGTGGAAACCTTAGCATTTCTCAAAGCAGTTTTCATACTAACCGGTAATCCCCTTTGATATGTCTTTATCTTTGTTTTCTCGTCCGGAGCTAAATGTTCTACCAAATTTAACTTCTCCAAAAACAATCTTGAGTATTCCATAATTGACATGTCTCCTTTCTTCAACCCACGAAACTCATCTTCAATCTTATCTAGTGCCCGCTCACTGCAATATTTTTCAAGAATTTTCTTTTTGAAAGTTGCCCATGTGAACTTGGCCAACAATGCCGGTGCGATTGATGATCGCGTAAGATTCCACCATGTAAGAGCTTCACCCTTAAGGAGATAAGATGCAAATTTAACCTTCTGAGAGTCTTCACATTCGCTTGCTTCAAAAGACATCTCAACTTCTCGAATCCAATTCATACATTTAGTGGGATCCGTAGTTCCTGCAAACTCTGGAGGTCTACATCCCAAAAACGTCTTGTACGTGCATCTCCGTTCCTTTCTTCCTTCCCGAATAGTCGTATCTGTTTCCGTATTCAAAGTATTTTCCAAATTACCTTGCCCATTCAAAGCATTTTTTGCCATCGTCTCGCGTTGTCGAATACTGTTATCTCTGTCATCCAACATCTTCATAAATCGCTCCTGTTGTTGAGTCATAGCAGATTCCATGGCTCGGAACATACTATTCCTCAATCGAGTTTCAAGAGCGTCTTCTTCCGTTACTGGGTTCGATGTACCAATGTTAAGTCTCGATACATTTTCTGCTCCTCCACCTAAATTACGCGGTCTCGGAGAATGTCTAGTTGTTGCTTGGTTTTCAGGTTGGTCAGCAGTAGATTTAGATGCTGACTGACCATCACGCGGTTGTTGTCCACGACTTCGGGTATTTACCATTTAAGTCTGTCAAGCACACGAGAATGAGGTAAGAATCAGACTAATTTTGTGTACTAATACACTTACCAATTACCATAATAATAGAGATCAAGTACACTCACATAACAACATATTCATAATAACATTAGCTAGATGAAATTATGAACATGTAATATACAAGTATTCTTATTACCATCATTATAATTTTCAACAAATGCATTTCCACAATTCTTAACACTCTCCCATCCTATGTTATCTACCCATTCAACAATATTTCAATCTTATTATTCTCAGCTTAAGTCTAGGCATACTATAGTCATACCTAGTTCAATTAAACTAAAGCTCTGATACCAACTTGTAACACCCCAAAACAGGGGTAAACAAAAACTTCCATAAAACGGAAGAGTGGTATACATTACTAAAATAAAAGTACACATAATTATCATTACATAACCATTAATACAAAGGTTTAGTTACTTATGACTACTAAGGGACCAATAGCTTATTTGATCACTTATATAGCAATCAAATATCAAAAGGATGTTGGTAAGTTCTATCATCTATCTTCCATATCTTTAACTCCCAACTTTGCTCCAATGCTCACCACCCTGTTCTAGACCTTCTTGTGTCCGGAACCACTAATATCTGTAACCCATAAAACACATAACAAGTGTTAGGCTTTTAAAGCCTAAGTGAGGTTTACACATAATACATAGAGTATAATCATAGCATGTAGGAAGAACAATTCGATACATTCACAAATTGGATTCCATGGAGAAGGTCCATATCTCTACCCAGTTACATCATAATCGAAGATATACCTTGATCGATACCCCACGGTATTGTCACAAGGCATAACACAACGGAAAACCCCACGGTATCCGAAGGTATGAACCAATTACACTTACCCCACGGTATGTAAGAATATATCCTCCAATGCATACTAGGTGCTCCTCCAATTATGTGAATACCAAATATGTTAATCCAAATAAGATTTAAAGCATATTTAACACTTAACAATGGTCCAACCATTTAACATAATCAACTCTACTTCCATGTAGTTCACATACATCCACATGTATTAAATCACATTCTATATGATTTCAATAATAAACAGCCATGTTTACAATTCAAGAATAAGTCCATTTTGACCATTAAGCCATCAATCCATCATTAAGACATCTATTAAGCCATTATCATAATCACATACCAATGATGTAAAATCAAACCCAAACCTTTATATACTAACATTTACCATGACATACTAAGTAATAAACACAATTTATCCACCATAACTTACTTGAACTCTTCTTGTTTCCTCTTAACCATTAAGAGCTTATAAATCAAGTTTTCACATTAACAATACCAAAATCAAGATAAAGAATGGTAGATAAGTTTAATACAATCAATTAAGTACAAATTACTCACCTTAATTCTTCAATTACCAACACCCTAACTTGAATACTTCAACCCAATTACTCCAAGAAAAGAATGAAGATGAAATGCCCTAATTCAAGTTTAAATGGGTAAGATTCAACATATATTCTATATTTCTATGTGCAGAATATTAATCTCAATGGTTATCCCTACTTTGCCATTTAGCATCGGGAATTATCATCTCAATAACTGATCACAGCTCCGAACTCATAAATAAGTCCTTATAATTTCGCATAGCATGGTTTTTACATCAATAACAGAGTTATACACATATAACAGATAGCATATACATATCAGATTGCATGCCACATAACAGCCTCAAAATACTACTGAAAGTCAAAACTTTTCGCAAGCTACTGTAGCGAAAAGCTACACTTTTCGCAAGCCAAAGTTGCGAAAAGTCCACTTCTCGCAACCCACTATTGCGAAAACCCTACTTTTCGCAACCCACAGTTGCGAAAACTTTACTTCTCGCAACCCTCGATTACGAAAAGTCCAGAACTCGCAACCCTTGGTTGCGAAAACTTCACTTTTTGCAATACACTGTTGCGCAAAGTCACTGTTCATCGTCACTTTCATTTTGATTCAGTTCTCCATTTGACTTATTAAGCTTACCATTTCTTAATCAAATCATACCATTGATATCATATACAAGTATAGCATATCTATAACACTTTTAATTGCTTAATTTTAACAAGAATGAATAACTCACTTGGGTTATTTTCGAACACAGTAAACTTCCAATTCAATGGCTTAATCAACAGCTTAATCAAATCTGGACAGAATACCATAATTAAAATCTATGGGGATGAATGATACTAATAGAGAAATTAAACTCTTACCACAAAATCACCAAACGATTTCTCCTTCTCAATATCTATCTCTCTCTGCTTCGTTCTATCTCTCTCTCGATATTTCTCTAATTTCCTTTTTTTTTTTTTAGAATACTAAACAAAGGAAATCAGTATTATCAAACACTGATTTCTCCAAATGTGACACCTCACATAAAAGCATGAGTCATTAACTCAATTTTCCAATAGAACCCCAAACTCTCAATTAATATCAATTCAACCCTCCAAGTTAATTTTCTCATAACTAAATTGTACCAAAAATACAATTTATATCTTATTAATTTACAATGGAAATTTCGGGATGTTACAATACTCCCCAACTTGAAAAGGATTTCGTCCCCGAAATCAAACTAAGCAAACAATTGAGGGTATCGTTTCTTCATTTCTTCCTCTGACTCTAAAGTCACATTACTGCCCCGATGATGTTTCCATTGTACTTTCAACATAGGCACCTCTTTGCCGCTTCTTAACTTCCGAACCGATCTTTCTAGAATCGTTTCCGGTTCTTCAACACATTGACTCTTCTCGTCCACCTTGACATCAGTTATCGGAGTCACATCTTGTTCTTCGGCTAAACACCTCCGAAGATAACATACATGAAACACATTGTGAATTCCTTCCAATTCAGGCGGAAGATCTAGCTGATAAGCTTGTTGACCAACTCTTTTGGTGATAACAAAAGGTCCTAGAAAACGAGGACTTAACTTCCCACGCTTTCCAAAACGAATTACACCTTTCCACGGAGATACTTTTAGCATAACGCGCTCCCCAACTTGGAATTCTACTGGTCTTCTTTTCAAATCAGCATAACTCTTTTGTCTGTCCTGAGCCGCTTTCATGTGTTGTCGGATTTCTTTTATTTTATCAGACGTTTGTTGCACCATTTCTGGTCCAGCAAACTGTTTCTCTCCAGCTTCTAGCCAACACACTGGAGTTCTACACTTTCTACCATACAAGGCTTCGAACGGTGCCCTTCCAATACTAGAATGATAACTATTGTTATACGCAAATTCCACTAATGGCAAATGCGTATCCCAGTTACCTCCAAAATCTAGTATACATGCTCTGAGCATATCTTCTAATGTCTGAATAGTTCTTTCACTCTGACCGTCCGTTTGTGAATGATATGCGGTACTTCAATTCAATTTTGTACCCAACTCTTCTTGAAGTGACCGCCAAAACCTTGATGTAAATCTACTATCACGATCTGAAACAATAGACACTGGTATGCCATGTCTTGACACCACTTCGTCAATATACACCTTTTCTAACCTTTCTATTGGCGAAGCTTCCTTCATTGCCAAGAAATGAGCACTCTTTGTCAGCCGGTCAACGATTACCCATATAGTGTCGTTACCTCTTTGTGTCTTTGGTAACTTCGTCACGAAATCCATGGTAATCTTGTCCCATTTCCATTCCGGAATTTCCAAAGATTGAAAACTTCCATATTGCTTTTGATGTTCAGCTTTAACTAAGGAACAGGTTCCACACTTTTCTACACATCGAGCCACATCCAACTTCATGGTTGGCCACCAATAATGTAGCTTCAGGTCTCTATACATTTTTGTACTTCCGGGGTGAATGGAATACTTAGATTTGTGAGCATCATCCAGAATCAACTCTCTATTCCCACCTACTCTTGGTACCCAGACACGACCTCTAAACAACTTCACCCCACGACTATCCTCCGTCAATTGAAACCGTTGTTTGACCATAACTTCATCCTTTAAGTTTTCTTCCAAAAGAGCTTCCATCTGAGCAGTCTTTATTCTTTCAATCAAACTTGACATCACATCAATTCGAGCATTTGTCGACTTCAGACAGCCACTATACTCCTTTCTACTTAAAGCGTCAGCCACTACATTTGCTTTACCAGGATGGTAGTGCAATTCACAATCATAGTCTTTAAGTAGTTCCAACCACCTTCTCTGCCTCATATTCAACTCCTTCTGATCAAAGACATGCTTTAAACTCTTATGATCAGTATAAAGAGTACACTTCGTACCGTACAAATAATGACGCCATAACTTCAAAGCAAAAACCACCGCCGCTAACTCCAAATCATGGGTAGGATAATTCTTCTCATGTTCTTTCAATTTCCTTGATGCATAAGCAATCACCTTGCCTCTTTGCATCAACACACATCCTAAACCCATTTTTGAAGCATCACTATATACTACAAAATCATCGGTACCTTCAGTCAGCGTTAAAATAGGAGCTTCACACAACTTTTGTCTTAAAGTCTTGAAAGCGCTTTCTTGCTTTTCGGTCCAAACAAACTTTACATTCTTACGAGTTAACACAGTCAAAGCAGAAGCAATCTTTGAGAAATCTTGAATAAACCTCCGATAATACCCGGCCAAACCCAAGAAACTTCTGATTTCGGATGCATTCTTTGGAGTTTCCCAATTCATCATTGCTTTTATTTTGGCTGGATCCACCTTCACACCTTCAGCTGAAATCACATGACCCCGAAATTGTACTTCTTTTAGCCAAAATTCACATTTCGAGAATTTTGCATACAACTTCTCTTTTCTTAATACTTCCAAAACTTCCTGAAGATGACACTCGTGATCATTTTCATTCTTTGAATAGACTAGAATGTCATCAATGAACACAATGACAAACTTGTCTAGAAATGACCGACACACTCTATTCATCAGATCCATGAATATAGCTGGTGCGTTAGTCAAACCAAATGGCATCACGAGGAATTCATAATGCCCATATCTTGTTCTGAAAGCAGTCTTCGGAATATCCTCCTCCCTTACTCGTACTTGATGATACCCCGACCTCAGATCAATCTTAGAAAAACATCCTGCACCTTGCAATTGATCAAACAAGTCATCAATTCGTGGCAATGGATACTTGTTCTTGATTGTCACCTTATTCAATTCTCGATAATCTATACACATCCTCATACTTCCATCTTTCTTTTTAACAAACAGCACCGGAGCTCCTCAAGGTGAAGAACTCGGTCTGATATAACCTTTGTCTAATAACTCCTGCAATTGAGACATCATCTCTTTCATTTCTGCTGGTGCTAAACGATACGGTGCACGAGCTATTGGTGCTGATCCAGGAATTAGATCAATATGGAACTCTACTTGCCTTTCCAAAGGTAAACCTGGAAGATCATCCGGGAATACATCTGGAAAATCACATACTACTTTAATGTCTTGTATCTGTTTCTTTTCTGACTTAGCGTCCAGGACATATGCCAAATATGACAAACATCCTTTTGCTAAACATTTACGCGCCTTTATGACTGAAATCAACTGTACTTCTCCCTTCTGCTTTTCCCCATATATAATTATATCATCCTGATCAACCATCGGGATTCGGATTAACTTCTTGGCACACATTATTTCGGCTTGGTTATCAGACAACCAGTCCATTCCCAAAATAACATCAAATCCTCCAATTTCCATTAACAACATGCTAACTGGAAATTTTGTATCCTCTATCTGAATCATACAACCATCTATTCTTTCACCAACCAAAGCTAAACTCCCATTAGCTAATTCCACTACTAAGGCATCTCCTAGAGTAGTGACAGGCATAGCTAGCTTTTCATAGAACACTTTGGATACAAACGAATAATTTGCACCACAATCAAATAACACACGAGCAGGTATAGAGTTTATAAAGAATGTACCAGATACGACATCTTTGGATCCTCTTGCTTCATCCACTGTCATATTAAACGCTCGTCCTATTGGCTTTGGTATAACTGTTTTCTTTCCCTGTTCTCCCTCCTTTTTCAATTTTGGACAATCCCTTCGAATATGCCCTGGCTGTTTACACTCAAAACACACTGCACCCGGTAATAACCAGTTAGATGCAAAGTGCCCCGTCTTCCCACATTTATAACACTCTGGTCCGCTTGTTCGGCATGGCCTAAAATGCTTACTCATACATTTCGGACACCAGTTGGGTTCCTTTCGCGAATCAGTGCGTATATTTTTACCAAACAGCCTGAGTTTCTGAGAAGAATCAGAGCGACCTTCCCATTTTCTTTTATCTCCAACCTGTGCTTTCTCTTCCCTATCTCTAGCATACATCTCCTCTATCAACTTAGCTTCTTCAATCGTTTCCCTGAGCGTCACAGCTTTTGAATTCCGCACTCGGGACATCATTTCAGCCGACAACCCTTTCAGACAGGCTTTAACTTTATCTTTTTCAGTAGGAGCCACGTGTCCTACCAAATTCAGTTTTTCCATAAATAACTTTGTATACCTTCTCACCGACATGTTACCCTTTTTGAGATTTCTAAACTGCTCCTCTATACGATCCATCTCATGTTCATTGCAGTATTCTTTCAGTATCTTCTCCTTAAATGCTCCCCAAGTCATAGTATCTAACACAGCTGTCATCAACGAAGCTGTCAAAACATTCCACCAATTTAAAGCATTACCTCTCAACATCTGAGAAGCAAATCTGACCTTTGATCCTTCCTGACATTCACAGGCTCGGAAAACTTGCTCTATCTCCCGCAGCTAATTCATACATGCCACTGGACTGTCTTCTCCTTTAAATTCAGACGGTTTGCAGCTTCGGAATGTCTTATAGGAACAAATTCTTTCAACCCTTCGTTCCGCCTCTATTCTTGGATTACCTATCGGATTTATCACACCAGTATCAACCACTGGACGTCTTGATTCTATATTCCTGTCATTGAATAACTTTGTAAACATCTCGGTTTGTCTTTCCATGGAGGCGTTCATCAATCCGGCTTGTCTTTCTACCGAAGCATTCATCATTCTTGACACGTTCTCCATTATTCTTGCCTCCATATTAGGCTCTGCCGTCTGACTAACATGGCTAGTTCCCACCCTCTGAGCTGAAGTATGCATACCTCCCAAAGAAAGAAAATCTCTGGGTGCATCATGCATATTACTCACTTCTGCCTCATCATTTCCAACTCTTTCTCTAGGTGGCGTATTCACCATTTCTCTGATCAAACACAAACAACCATACAAATGGTTAAACATAATTCTAACATCCTAACGTACTTTATCACTAATTAGCTCTTGTAACAATTGAGAAACAAGCATGCTTATGTAACAATATATCCATAATAACAGTAGCTAATTGAAATTGCGAACATATTATACACGAGAATTCTCGTCTCCATCGTTACAATACTAAGTTAGTGTATTTTCGTCCACCCTAAGACTACCCAGTTTTAGTAATTTTACCCATCTCTCATAGATCATAACTTAACTTCATCACAGCTTAAGTCTAGGTATCTCAAACTCATACCTAGTTCGCTTAAACTAAAGCTCTGATACCATACTGTAACACCCTAAAATTCAGGGCCAATTTAAACCTCAAAATACATGAGTTATGATCATCAAAATGTCAGACTTTTATAAACCAAAGGATCAAAAGTATGTTTCTATATACAAAAGTCAACTAACTTAAATAATCTGATTAATCTAATTATACAACACAATAAGATTAACTAGATTATCTAAGGCTTGTCCCAAAAGTCATCAAAAGAATATCCTGATCCTTCATTATCGCCAAGTCTGACTCCCTTCAACTGTCCTCTACCTCCCCAACTATTTCCCAGAGCCGGCACCTGATAAGACAATTTAATTTGAAACATTAGGCTTTCGCCTAGTGAGATTATCCAAATCAAATTAAAATTAAACAACAAAATATTAACAGATATATCAAACCTGTTAACGGCCATCTTACCATACCAAGCTCTTATCAACCAAAGGAATCCACCTATTCCTTTCTTGTGACTAATTCACCTAGTCATCATTACTATCAACGAGAATTACTATAAATCCCACCGGACTTATAAATAACTCTAACTCCCAGAAATTACAGTTTCCAAACCTGCATCTTTCTGAATTAAAATCAAATACTCAACAATGAAGATATCTTATCTTCCTCTTGAAATGGGAATTACAACTCCAAGTCTGCCATTCCTCATTTTGTTTCCTCCCCATCTTGAATCACTGGTCTCCCAAATGAGATTTTACTTTATCGCGATTACAACCACCAGAGACCCTCACAGATGATTCAAGATTCACTCCAACAACTAGAAATACATCCTAACGATCCCCAGCTAGTAAACGGTTCTCATTATACCGTACTATATGCCCACTAGATCAGATGTAGATTTCTAGCCAACGCCACACAATAATTGTGTATCATCACTCATTCTATTGTATAATAAAGCTATACAATTCAACATATATTCTATATTTCTATATGCAGAATATTAATCTCAATGGTTATCCCTACTTTGCCATTTAGCATCGGGAATTATCATCTCAATAACTGATCACAGCTCCGGACTCATAAATAAGTCCTTATAATTTCGCATAGCATGGTTTTTACATCAATAACAGAGTTATAAACATATAACAGATAGCATATACATATCAGATTGCATGCCACATAACAGCCTCAAAATACTACTGAAAGTCAAAACTTTTCGCAAGCTACTGTAGCGAAAAGCTACACTTTTCGCAAGCCAAAGTTGCGAAAAGTCCACTTCTCGCAACCCACTATTGCGAAAACCCTACTTTTCGCAACCCACAGTTGCAAAAACTTTACTTCTCGCAACCCTCTATTACGAAAAGTCCAGAACTCGCAACCCTTGGTTGCGAAAACTTCACTTTTCGCAATACACTGTTGCGCAAAGTCACTGTTCATCGTCACTTTCATTTTGATTCAGTTCTCCATTTGACTCATTAAGCTTACCATTTCTTAATCAAATCATACCATTGATATCATATACAAGTATAGCATATCTATAACACTTTTAATTGATTAATTTTAACAAGAATGAATAACTCACTTGGGTTATTTTCGAACACAGTAAACTTCCAATTCAATGGCTTAATCAACAGCTTAATCAAATCTGGACAGAATACCATAATTAAAATCTATGGAGATGAATGATACTAACAGAGAAATTAAACTCTTACCACAAAATCACCAAACGATTTCTCCTTCTCAATATCTATCTCTCTCTGCTTCGTTCTATCTCTCTCTCTCGATATTTCTCTGATTTCCTTTTCTTTTCTTTTTTTTAGAATACTAAACAAAGGAAATCAGTATTATCAAACACTGATTTCTCCTAATGTGACACCTCACATAAAAGCATGAGTCATTAACTCAATTTTCCAATAGAACCCCAAACTCTCAATTAATATCAATTCAACCCTCCAAGTTAGTTTTCTCATAACCAAATTGTACCAAAAATACAATTTATATCTTATTAATTTACAATGGAAATTTCGGGATGTTACAATACTCCCCAACTTGAAAAGGATTTCGTCCCCGAAATCAAACTAAGCAAACAATTGAGGGTATCGTTTCTTCATTTCTTCCTCTGACTCTAAAGTCACATTACTGCCCCGATGATGTTTCCATTGTACTTTCAACATAGGCACCTCTTTGCCGCTTCTTAACTTCCGAACCGATCTTTCTAGAATCGCTTCCGGTTCTTCAACACATTGACTCTTCTCGTCCACCTTGACATCAGTTATCGGAGTCACATCTTGTTCTTCGGCTAAACACCTCCGAAGATAACATACATGAAACACATTGTGAATTCCTTCCAATTCAGGCGGAAGATCTAGCTGATAAGCTTGTTGACCAACTCTTTTGGTGATAACAAAAGGTCCTAGAAAATGAGGACTTAACTTCCCACGCTTTCCAAAACGAATTACACCTTTCCACGGAGATACTTTTAGCATAACACGCTCCCCAACTTGGAATTCTACTGGTCTTCTTTTTAAATCAACATAACTCTTTTGTCTGTCCTGAGCCGCTATCATGTGTTGTCGGATTTCTTTTATTTTATCAGACGTTTGTTGCACCATTTCTGGTCCAGCAAACTGTTTCTCTCCAGCTTCTAGCCAACACACTAGAGTTCTACACTTTCTACCATACAAGGCTTCGAACGGTGCCCTTCCAATACTAGAATGATAACTATTGTTATACGCAAATTCCACTAATGGCAAATGCGTATCCCAGTTACCTCCAAAATCTAGTATACATGCTCTGAGCATATCTTCTAATGTCTGAATAGTTCTTTCACTCTGACCGTCCGTTTGTGGATGATATGCGGTACTTATATTCAATTTTGTACCCAACTCTTCTTGAAGTGACCGCCAAAACCTTGATGTAAATCTACTATCACGATCTGAAACAATAGACACTGGTATGCCATGTCTTGACACCACTTCGTCAATATACAACTTTGCTAACCTTTCTATTGGCGAAGCTTCCTTCATTGCCAAGAAATGAGCACTCTTTGTCAGCCGGTCAACGATTACCCATATAGTGTCGTTACCTCTTTGTGTCTTTGGTAACTTCGTCACGAAATCCATGGTAATCTTGTCCCATTTCCATTCCGGAATTTCCAAAGATTGAAAACTTCCATATGGCTTTTGATGTTCAGCTTTAACTAAGGAACAGGTTCCACACTTTTCTACACATCGAGCCACATCCAACTTCATGGTTGGCCACCAATAATGTAGCTTCAGGTCTCTATACATTTTTGTACTTCCGGGGTGAATGGAATACTTAGATTTGTGAGCATCATCCAGAATCAACTCTCTATTCCCACCTACTCTTGGTACCCAGGCACGGCCTCTAAACAACTTCACCCCACGACTATCCTCCGTCAATTGAAACCGTTGTTTGACCATAACTTCATCCTTTAAGTTTTCTTCCAAAAGAGCTTCCATCTGAGCAGTCTTTATTCTTTCAATCAAACTTGACATCACATCAATTCAAGCATTTGTCGACTTCAGACAGCCACTATACTCCTTTCTACTTAAAGCGTCAGCCACTACATTTGCTTTACCAGGATGGTAGTGCAATTCACAATCGTAGTCTTTAAGTAGTTCCAACCACCTTCTCTGCCTCATATTCAACTCCTTCTGATCAAAGACATGCTTTAAACTCTTATGATCAGTATAAAGAGTACACTTCGTACCGTACAAATAATGACGCCATAACTTCAAAGCAAAAACCACCGCCGCTAACTCCAAATCATGGGTAGGATAATTCTTCTCATGTTCTTTCAATTGCCTTGATGCATAAGCAATCACCTTGCCTCTTTGCATCAACACACATCCTAAACCCATTTTTGAAGCATCACTATTGAGGGTATCGTTTCTTCATTTCTTCCTCTGACTCTAAAGTCACATTACTGCCCCGATGATGTTTCCATTGTACTTTCAACATAGGCACCTCTTTGCCGCTTCTTAACTTCCGAACCGATCTTTCTAGAATCGCTTCCGGTTCTTCAACACATTGACTCTTCTCGTCCACCTTGACATCAGTTATCGGAGTCACATCTTGTTCTTCGGCTAAACACCTCCGAAGATAACATACATGAAACACATTGTGAATTCCTTCCAATTCAGGTGGAAGATCTAGCTGATAAGCTTGTTGACCAACTCTTTTCTAAGGCTTTTCTTTGCATGGGCCTTTTCTAAGGCTTTTCTTTTCCTAGGTTGAAGTGTTTGCACAAGCAATTCGTCGAAAGAGTAATAGAGCCTCTCATTCAGATCAGGCAACTCACCCCCAACTTTTTTTGCATTTAGAGTCCTCCCCACCCCTTCATCTATGGTCATTTCCTCAGCATGAATCACACCCTCCCCCGCTTTTTCAGTTTAAACCATACCCCCCCTCCCCCTCTGTGTCTTTTTCTGTTTCAGTAACTACCACTTCCTCCCCTGTTTTTGCAATTTCGGTCTTACCAGTGGTGAGGATGGTGGTTTGTTCAGGTTCCACACAAAAGAAGTAATCAAAGGGTTCATTTATGGAAAAGATTTTGGTATTTATTCTCGTGGAGATAATGTGTTCAGGTTGATTGGTGACAATGAGATCATCTTGTTCATCTTCTGAACAAGATGTGATTAAACCTTCCTCTGAGCTCTGAAAATAGGGTAGTTTTTTTAGTTTCTCAGATATTTTTTTCTTGGGTGTGGGTGGTTTAGTGGATTTCTGGGTAGATGAGGGTTTAGTAAATACCTTCTTAAGATCAGAATAGAGCACAATGGCCATGGAAGGTGATGTTGCTTTGGTGGCTCCGACGGAGGTTACGGCGGTGTTTGCGACGGAGGCGGTGAATGATGACTTTAAGACAACACCCTTCACCTTCCTCAACATTTCCTCTCTGGTTAGTGGTGGTGCTTCGGTGGTGACAGTGGTCGTGGATGGTTCACCCGCCACTGCATTCTTCTTCTTTCTTAGTATTTCTTCTTGGGTCAATGGTGGGGTGGAAACGTCCTCCAAGGTTATGGTTTCCGGTGGCTGATTGGTGGTGGCCGGAGGCCGGACCACCGCCTGGTTTCGGCCACTCCGGCGAACAGGGCGATTTTCCCCAACATTAGGGTTTCTTGGCATCATCCTTTTTACTCGTGCCATGGAATCGATAGAGAGAAAGAAAGCTTTGGGTGTTTGATGGTGGTTCTCGGTGGTGACAAGGAGACGAGAAAAGAGTGAGAGAGATGACGGTTGGGAGAGAAGGGAACAAGAAAGAAGTTGAAAAGATGGTTTAGAAAGGATGGCGTCCTTATCTGATAAAAGAGGAGGAGTGTGGTTGCTTTACAGCTGTATTAATGTGGGTAATGTAAAAATCCAAAGGGTAAGGTTTAAGGTTAGTACAATAGCATCTTCCTTTGTACTTTTTTTTTAAGATTTATCATCATTGGCTCAAAAGATGCTCTTTTTTTAAAAAAATTCCAATACTGAAGTTTGCTTTGTACACTCCTTACTACCCTCTGAATTTATTATTTCAGATTTCCCTCATTAAACACAACTGATTTTGGGTACCTGAAAATTCTAGGGTTTTGATGCTGCAGCATTGACTCAGCATCACCTAGTTGTCCTGTTTCCTTCTTCTTTTCAGCTGCACACTAACAAACACATCAAACGTATTGAATCTAGAAAGCATTAAAATAAGCATTAGAAAGATATTTACAAAGGTTTTTAGAACTTTAAGATATTTCCCATCTGTTCAAGAAACTTTTTAGCACAAAGAAATCACCTCCACCGGATAATGTTGTGGAGATGCTGCAGCCTCATGGTATAACTTCACTCTCTGGCCATTCACTTTGAACACAGTATTGTCTTCCGGATTGACTAAGTCTACAGCCCCGTAAGGATACACCTTGTGTATAACAAATGGGCCTGACCAGCTAGACTTAAGTTTACCCGGAAACAATTTCAGCCTAGAATTGAACAACAAACATTTTTTACCAGCCTTTAACTCTCTGTGCCTGATTCTATTGTCATGCCATTTTTTGGTTTTCTCCTTGTAGAGTTTGGTATTTTCATAGGACATGTTCCTATGTTCCTCTAGTTCACAAAGTTGTAACTTTCTTTTGTTACTAGCTTCATCTAAATTCATGTTCAACTCCTTTATAGCCTAATATACTTTGTGTTCTAACTCTAAAGGGAGGTGACAAGCTTTTCCAAAGACTAACCTATATGGGGACATACCTAGAGGTGTTTTAAAAGCAGTCCTGTATGCCCATAAAGCATCATCTAACTTGAAAGCCCAGTCTTTTCTATTTGGCTTGACAACCTTTTCTAAAATCCCTTTGATTTCCCTGTTTGAGAGTTCAGCTAAACCATTTGTTTGTGGGTGATAAGCAGTGGCAACTCTGTGTTTCACATTATATTTTTCAAGAACTTTACTCAACAAATTGTTTATAAAATGGGTACCCTCATCACTGATTAGTGCACGGGGGGTACCAAACCTTGTAAAAATTTGTTTTTGTAAAAACTTGACAACAGTTTTTGCATCATTTGAAACACATGCCATTGCCTCTACCCATTTGGATACATAATCAACAGCAACAAGAATGTATGGGCAATTGTTTGATGATGGGAATGGACCCATAAAATCAATTCCCCAAACATCAAACAACTCAACTTCCAAGATACCATTCAAAGGCATTTCATTTCTTTGAGAAATGGAACCACTTCTCTGGCATTCATTACACATTTGAGCAAAGTTGTGGGCATCCTTGAAGAGAGTGGGCCAATAAAAATCGGATTGAAGAACTTTAGCTGCTGTTCTTTGGCCTCCAAAATGTCCTCCATAAGCTGACTGGTGGTAATGATGCAGGATTGCTACCACTTCTGATTGGGGGATGCATCTTCTCAGTATTTGATCTGTACCAAGTTTAAACAGAAAAGGATCATCCCAGATATAAAATTTACAATCATGGAGAAATTTCTTCAGCATATGGTGAGTATAATCAGAAGGTTTGATGCCACAAGCTAAATAATTGGCTATGTCGGCAAACCATGGCAGTTGTGATTGCACCATAAGGATCTTTTCATCAGGGAAGGTTTCTATGATATCTCCTCCTTCCCTACTCTCGACAAGGTTTTCCACCCTAGACAAATGATCAGCCACTTGGTTTTCCACACCTTTCCTATCAACAATCTCTAGGTCAAACTCTTGCAACAGCAAAACCCATCTTATTAGCCTTGGTTTTGCATCTTTCTTTGCAATAAGATATTTAATGACAGCATGGTCAGTATGAACAATGACTTTAGCTCCCATTAAATATGATCTAAAATTTTCAAATGCAAAAACCACTGCTAATAACTCTTTTTCAGTTGTTGTGTAGTTAATTTGAGCTTCATTCAAGGTTTTACTTGCATAGTGGATGGAATGAAAAATCTTTTCTTTTCTTTGACCTAAAACAGCACCAATAGCCCAATCACTAGCGTCACACATGATTTCAAAAGGTTTGTCCCATTCAGGAGCAACAATCACTGGAGCTGTTATCAAAGCTTTCTTTAAAGTAAGGAATGCATTTCTACAATCCTCATTAAAATCAAATTTTTTGTCTTGCTGTAATAACAGACATAAAGGTTTTGAAATCTTTGAAAAATCTTTTATGAAACGTCTATAAAAACCAGCATGACCAAGAAAGCTTCTGATTCCTTTAACAGTGGTTGGTTCACGTAGTTTTTCAATAACTTCAAGTTTAGCTTTATCTACCTCAACTCCTCTTTTTGAAATTAAATGACCAAGAACAATTCCTTCTGTAACCAACGAAATGACATTTTTCCCAGTTAAGGACCAAGTCAGTTTCTTCACACCTTTTAAGACTTTGTTTTAGATTTTCCAAACAATGATCAAAAGATGAACCATAAACAGAAAAATCATCCATAAATATTTCAATGGACTTTTCAAGCATGTCAGAGAATATGGACATCATGCATCTTTGGAAAGTAGCAGGCGCATTGCAAAGTCCAAAGGGCATTCTCCTGAAGGCAAAAGTGCCAAAAGGACAAGTGAAAGTAGTCTTCTCTTGGTCTTCCGGTGCTATGGCTATCTGATTGTAACCTGAGTATCCATCCAAGAAGCATTAGAACTCTTTTCCAGCCAACCTGTCCAACATTTGATCAACAAAAGGTAAAGGAAAATGATCTTTTTGAGTAGCATTGTTTAGTCTGCGGTAGTCCATGCAAATTCTCCATCCGGAGACTATTCTAGTTGGGATGAGTTCATTCTCGTCATTGTAAATGACAGTGATCCCTCCCTTCTTAGGCACACATTGGGCTGGACTAACCCAAGAACTACTGGCTATTGGGAAAATAATTCATGCATCTAACCATTTCAAAATTTCCTTTTTTACTACCTCTTTCATGACAGGGTTCAGCCTTCTTTGAGGTTCTATGGATTTGAAGTTCTTTTCTTCTAAGATGATCTTATGTTGACAAATGGAAGGACTAATCCCCCTAAGGTCAGCAATGGTCCATCCTATGGCTTTGGTGTGCAACTTTAACATATCCACCAACTTCTTTTCCTGATGCAATTCTAGGGTAGCTGATATGATAACAGGTAATTTGTCTTCTTCTCCTAGAAAGGCATATTTCAGGTGAGATGGAAGTTTCTTCAACTCCAGGTCAGGTGGTGCGACTATGGAAGGAATGGCTGGTTTTTGCTCACTATTTTCCAGCAGCTCAAATGCTGCAGCAACCAAAGGGACAGTCTCCTCTTCTATGGCAATTTCGTCATCATCATCATATTCCTCACTTTCCTCATCCTCCTCTTCTATCCTAAAGGTCTGGTTGACTTCTTCCTCATGACAAAATGACTCAATGGTACCTAGGCTTGAACAGTCTTCCATATCATTAGGGTATTTCAAAGAATTAAAAACATTAAATGTGACTTTTTGGTCTTGAAGTCTCATGGTCAACTCTCCTTTCTGGACATCTATCAAAGTTCTACCCGTGGCTAAGAAAGGTCTTCCCAAAAGGATGGGAATATCCTTATCAGCCTCAAAGTCTAAAATGATAAAATCAGCCGGAAAGATGAATTTGTCAACTTGGACTAATACATCTTCAATCTTACCCTTTGGATAGGCAATGGTCTTATCTGCTAAGATGAGTGTGACTGTGGTAGGTCTGGCCTCTCCTATACTTAGGCTTTTGAAATTTGACAAAGGCATGAGATTGACACTGGCACCTAAATCACACAAAGCTTGTCCAACTTCTTTCCCACCTATTGAACAGGGAATGGTAAAACTCCCTGGGTCTTTTTGCTTAGGGGGTATCTTGTTTGAAAACAGAGCACTGCAACCTTCAGTCAAAGCAACAGTCTCATACTCAGTCAACTTATTTTTCTTACTCAAAATATCTTTTAAAAACTTAGCATAATTGGGCATCTGCTCAATTGCTTCAACAAAAGGTATGTTGATGTGCAATTGTTTGAAAACATCCAAAAACTTTTTAAATTGCAATTCCTCCTTCTTATTCCTCATCCTTTGGGGATAAGGGATGTAAGGGGGAACTGGTTTGATAACAACATTTTTTTGAAAGTTTTGAGCCAGATGGTTCCAATATGCTTTTGTTTGCATTGGTAGGATTTGAACTAGTGATCTTAGGTTCTTGGTCTTCTTTTTGATTTGGGACAACCTGAATCTCTGAAGAAGGATTGGTTTTGGATAATTTGTAAAAATCTGTTTTGGTCAAAGGGCCAAATTCCTTCTTCACGGTTTCAGGTAATTCTTTTCCACTCCTAAGAGTCACAGCCTTCACATGTTCCTTTCCTGGGGCCTTTGGGATTTCAGTATTACTAGGCAGAGTTCCCGAGGCCCTAGTTCTTTGGTTTAAAGCAAGTTGACTGACTTGAGTTTCAAGATTTCTGATTGAAGCTTGAGTTTAGGTCATAAACCCTTTCATGAGTGCTTCCAAAGAAAGATTTGAGTCATCATGTGGAGGTGCATGATTTTGGTTTTGAAAAGGTTGTGGATTATTCTGAAAACCTTGATGACGATTATTCTGATGATGGTTGTTTTGAAAATTTCCCTTGTATTGGTTTTGGGAGCTGCTTGCTTGATTTTGAAAATTAGAATGCCCTTGTGGTTTTTGTGCAAGTGGATTTAAACCTGGACTATTCCAAGAGAAATTAGGATGCTGCTTCCAACTGGCATTGTATGTGTTGGAATGAGGACTTGGTCTGGTTTGAACATAGTTTACAGATTCCGAATTATGAGGACAATGTTCATAAGAATGTTCCTCACCACAACATACACATTGCACAGAAAGAACAGGCGCATGAGGTTTGGTGACAGCTGGCTGTGCTCCTTGACCTGAAGTGATGCTTTTAAGCATATTAGTCATAGAAGCAAGTTGTGATGTCAATGCAGTGTATACATCAATCTCATGCAACCCGGCAGTCTTCTTTTGAGTTGAAATTGGAGCTCTTGGATCAGCCCATTGTCCATTGTTTGCGGAAATCTTTTCAAGAATTTCATACCCGGTATTGTAGGTGTTAAAGGTAAAGGCCCCTCCTGAAGTCGCATCGAGCATTTGTTTTGTATTGGAATCAAGTCCATTGTAAAATGTCTCGAGTTGAATGCAGTAGGGAATGCCATGGTGAGGGCATTTCCTTAATAATTCTTTAAACCTTTCCCAAGCATCGGAAATTGCTTCATCGTCCATTTGTTTAAACATGCAAATTTCATTTCTGGACTTAGCATTCCGGGTAGGTGGAAAATATTTTCGTAAAAACCTCTCAGCCATATCACCCTAAGATGGTACTGAACCTGGTGTTAATGAATTGAACCATACTCTTGCCTTATCCCTTAGAGAAAAAGGAAATAAAGTGAGCCTTAAGGATTCGGGAGATACTCCAGGGATTAGAAAAACATCGGTGATCTCCATAAAAGATTTTAAATGAGAATGGGGATCCTCCGATGGTAATCCGACAAATTGACCATTGGCTTGCAACATTTGAAACATGATGGGTTTTGGTTCAAAATGTAGAGTATTCAATTGTGGCCTAACAATTCCCGAATTTAATTGCTCAAAATTTGGGATTGCATAGTCCATAATTCTTCCATCTTTTGAGTTTGCAAGATCAATGATGTTAAGTGGTTCACTATTACCAACAGATCCATTATCATCTCCTTCCTCATTGTTATGATTATGAAGTGGTGGATTCTGTTGAAAAGGCGGATTTTGTTGAAATTGATGAAATGGTGGATTACCAAAAAGTGGTGGATTTTGATGATTATTTACAAAGATTGGCGGAGGCCGATTTGGATTTTCTAAAGGTGGTCTTTCAGGATTTTCCAACGGCGGCCAAACGGGATTTCCTAAAAGTGGTGGTCTCGGTGGTCTATTTTCAAATCCTGGTGGGGGACAGTCCTCCATATTGAAATAGTTTGATATTCTTTGAATTCTTCTTCTTTAATGAAAAGTTCTCTCAATATCAGGATCTAACTCGAAAAGTTCCCCACGTGATATTCTTGGCATACACCACTTTCAGAAAATCTTTAAAATTCCCAAACGGTGTTAGAAAAATCAAATCTTTTAAAATACTTTTATAGATTTTTAGCTTACCAATCCCCGGCAACGGCGCCAAAAACTTGTTAGGGACCGTGCTTTGAATACACTTAATAATAGAACCAATAAGCAAGTATACTTATATAGAACTATGTTGCCTCTCAAGTAATAAAGTGGTAAAGTACCGAATATCGTCCCATAGATATTGGAGTTAAACTATCTATTAAAGTATGATGAAAGAAATGATTTCGGGAGATGATTTCGGGAGATGATTTCGGGAGTTAAACTATCTCTCAAGTAATCATGGTTGGTGAGTGCCACAGATTATATCAAACAGTAATAAAAGAGAAGCAAGGGTGTAAGACTTGTGATGTTATGTTAAACCAATTTCCAGTAGGCTAATGTTGCAGCATCACAGTGACAAAAACTGGTTTTATTATCTACTTTGAGACACGTTCCTCTCGGACTCTCACCATCCCATGATTCCAGTAGCAGTAAGTAATCTCATCTCTGAGTAGAACCTAAGGTAAAAGAATGATGGAAAGGCGTTCTCAAAGTATACGGCGAAACAAATTCTCTTTGTTAAAAGTTACTCTCTCGATATAACCCTCATACCTCCCAAGTTTGTGTAATCCTAAGTAGCTTATCTCTAAGTCTACTCCGTTTTAACCCTTTTGAGAAAAAGATGACTTATCAAGAATGAATCATTTTAGAAAACAAAAGTAACAACTCTCGTTGTAAGTAACTCTCTCGATATTACCCCTTATGTCATCCAAATTGACGTGCTGTTCAATGGCCTATCTCTAGGTCCATGACACTTTAACACTATCAAAGTGATCAACTTGTCAAAGGATTGTATTATCTTGATAGAACTTGGGTTGGAATAATAAAACATCATTTTTGCCACAAAATGCCTACTTTCGTTTGGTCAACATAACACCATTTGCCTCACACCCAAGCTAATATGACTAGCTACTCATGACAATAAATAAAGCAAAAGAAATGTAAGAAATTTGGAAAGAAAACATGATACAAGAATGTAAATGGTACTTGAAAAGTAAATGACTATAATTAATAAATGACAAGAAAATAAAACTACAAGGTAGTAAATGACAATATTAAAAGATGGAATGCAATAACAATAATATAAAATGCTTAAGCTAAATGCAATAAAATAAAGACGTAAAGTAAATAACAAGATTAAAGATGCAAGTAAGAATTAAGTAAAGCAAAGTAAAACTTTCTGCCAGTGCTGCAGACGAAGCTACAAGCATTCATACGGCTGGATGAAGATTTGAAGATGTTAAGAACATTAAATGAAGAACAATGATTAACTAAAAAGTTGCTGAAAATTTAGAGAGAATTGGGACTGATTAAAATCAGCCCAAAAGTTGGAAGTGGATACAAAAGAAGGGATGGATAATAAGGCACCCAAAGCCTCCTATTTATAGCAAATAGGGAGGGACTAAAGGTGTAATTATCAACCAAAGTTGTTAGGTTTTAACCACCAGTTCTAATAACTAGACTAGAAAAGTACATAAGCCATTGTTAACCCAAGATCTACAAGATTAGAGATTAATTCTAGAGAGAGAGTAGAGAGAGAAAGTAGATCTTTATCATTAAGCTCTCCAAAGATACAAAGATGTGAGTTATGCTCTATTAGTGTTACAAGATTAAACTAACTACAACCTATTTATACCAAGAACATATAAGGTGATGACCACCTAATACAAACACATTACATTGACTTTGACTTTGACATTTCCTAATTAAACCTTGAAGACATATTGCACTAACAATCTCCCCCTTGGATTCAAGGTTTAAACAAAAGCGATCAGTAATCTTGAATCTTCAGTCTTCATCAAAGTTTGTCAAAGTCAAAACGTCATCCAATCTTCAAACGACAAATAACGAACTTCTTTCTTCGAGCAGGAGAATATGGATCTTCACACAAAGCATTTTAGAACCTTAAGTACAAGTTCAAGAAAAAGAGATCACAAAATGATCAATCGATTTTCCTCAAACTCTTGAAGAATTCTCCCCATTTCCATTGACATGAGAATTTCATTCTTCAGTGTCGATCTTCATAAATGCGCGAGTTCAAAAGAAAGAGATCACTGAGTGAATCAATCGATTTCCTTGAAACTCTTGAAGAATAAAACTCCCCTTATCCTTTCTTGAGATGATAACTTCTTTCAACAATTATCTCCTTTTGGCAATTCTCCCCCTTTATCTAAAATAAATCTTTGACATGAAATCCTCTTCGACATGAAATTGATGTAGACATTCTCCCCCTTTTTCGATGAAAGTGAGCATCACGAGCATCGAAAACTTGATCAATTTCAGTCACAAACAATCTCCCCAAAAATGAATGGTCTTGCTCCCCCTAAAAATAAGCGTTATAGAGCAAGTTGATTTTCTCTCCCTGAAAATTTGCATAAAAATCATATAAGTGCACATTTTAACAAAATGTATACAAGAATAAAATAAATTCATTGAACTACATTTTATAACTACTAATATTTAATCATTTGAACACCAAACAAAAGAAATTCAACTTAATGAAATGTAAAAGATATTTCCATCAAGTGAAATCAAATGCATGCGTTTGGATTCAAAAACAAGACAGCATCGCATATCGAGTTACAAAAGTTCAGTTTCAACCCCTTTATAAAGTCTATTTGGTGGACTAGCATGCGAAATATGATTAGCAACAAGCAAATGCACCTCTAAAACCTATAAAAATACTTTGCTCTTACTCACACTATTTGTCCAAAACCAGAATTTTCACAAATTTACAGGTTTATCGCGACTTTGTATTTTCCCCAATTTTCAAGAGATGTGTGCTCTTAGGCATCTTTTCATATTGTGCACATTGGCAACTTATATTATGTGCTCATTGGCATCTTTTATAATCAAACAGTTTATTAAGACTAAGATACACCGTAAACGTAACTTTCTGATGTGTGCTTTGAATACACCTACAGACGTGTGCTAATTAAACCTCAAAGCAAGTATACAATGAGATCTAATGTCGTCTTTCAAGTAATAAAATGGTAAGAACCAAGTATCGTATTCCACAGGGATAGGTATCTTAAGTTGCAAGATCTTGAGATGAAAAAACTTATTTCAGATGGCGATTTGGCAGAAAATATTTTGGTTGGTTGGTTGATGATTAACACAGATTATAATTAACAATAATGAACGAGAAGCAAGGGTGTAAGACTTGTGATGTTATGGTAAACCAAATTCCAGCAGACCAATGCTGCAACAATGCTACAGCATGAAGCTGTAGTGATGCTGCAGCATAGCAGTGACAAAAACTAGTTTTATTATCTACTTTGAGACACGTTCCTCTCGGACTCTCACCATCCCATGATTCCAGTAGCTAGAGCAATCTCATCTCTGAGCAGAACCCAAGATAATGGAACGATGGAAATGGCGTTCTCAAAGTACATGGCGAAACAAATTCTCTTTGTTAAAAGTCACTCTCTCGATATAACCCCCATACCTCCCAAGTTGTTTTACTCCTAAATAGCTTATCTCTAAGTCTATTCCATTTTAATCCCTTGAGAAAATGATAACTTATCAAGAATGAATCATTTTAGAAAACAAAAGTAACAACTCTCATTGCAAGTTACTCTCTCGATATAACCCCTTAAGTCATCCAAATTGACGTGCTATTCAATGGCCTATCTCTAGGTCCATGACACTTTAACACTATCAAAGTGATCAATTTGTCAAAGGATTTTGTTATCTTGAAAGAACTTGGGTTGGAATAATAAAACATCATTTTTTGCCACAAAAATGCCTACTTTCTTTTGGTCATCATAACACCCCTTGTCTCACACCCAAGCTACAAGATTTAGCTACTCATTACACTAACTGAAACTAAATAAATGCAACATACTAGGAAAGTAAACATGATGATTGGAAGTGTAAAGTACTTGGAAATAAAAATTAACTAAAGTAAAAGGCTAAAAATGTAAAGACAAGAATGTAAGTAATAAGCAATAAATGACAAGAATACTAATGGAATTTAAATCTATGACTAACAAGAATATATACTGAAAAGTAAGAACATTAAACATAAGAAATAAGATGCAAGAACATTAAAGAGATGAAAATGTGCAGTGGAATACTGCCCAGTGCTGCAGCACTGCATACGTGTATCTGGGAACAAAGAAAATTTAAAGGAAGAACACTTGAAGATTTGAAGAAGATGAAGAACATGAAGAACATGAAGATGATTTCTGGAAAATAAACTACAGAGGTTTGGAACTGATTTCAGATTAAGTCTAAGTGGGTTATCCAAAAGGTAAGATGTCCCCTCTATTTATAACAAAGGGGAGTGGCATCTTAGGTAATAAAGTACAACTAAGTCTAACTAGAAAGTACAACCATTCAACTAGAAGTACATCAACCAACTAAGTACTTACTTAAACCAACATTACAATCTAAATAGTGTTTCAGGGGTTACAAAATATCAGATTTAATCACAAAATATCAATTTCCAGCTCATTAAGTCGTCTCCTTCAGCCCCTTGATCATCAGATCCCTGCTGTTCCAATGCTGCAGCAATACCCTGTTTTGGCTGATTTTCTCAAAAATGCTTATATTAGCCTACCAACAAAGCAAAACAAGCTAACCATGATTCCTAGCTCCAAGAAAGTAAAACAAGATAAAAAGGACTCAAAGTTGGGATTTTAGAATGAAAAAGTCCTAACTAAACTAAAGAAATAAGTGCTTAAGTACTCAAAATTGAGCACTTATCACCACCCCAAACTAAGAAATTTGCTTGTCCCCAAGCAATAAAAAGACAAAAGAAAATGACTCAAATTTTGAAAGTTTTGCACAAGGATGGCATTAAGTGCACATCATGAGTGTGATCATGTTAAGGATGCATAGCATAGCCTTTCATAAATCCCAAGTGACCAAAGTCCCATTCTTTTGTGATTATAAACCATAAGTTAGCCTCACATTCTTTTTGTTCTAGTCAACACATCGTACATATCACAGATTACTAGGACTTTAAGTGAACTGGATTTCTCTTTTTGGCATATTTTTCTCTCACTTTGCCTTTTCTCTCCCCATGCATTAAATCTCATTGGATCTTTCAATTTTTTTTTATGCATTTTCTGTTTGATGACATACACCTGCCCCTATGGGGCATTTTTGGTGTTTTTGGTGTTTTAACCACTTTTTCTTGACGTGCGATTTTTGCTAAGGCTTTGCCTTTGATTGTCATTTTTAGACACCCCCCACCCCAAACTAAGAGATTTACAATGTCCTCATTGTAAGGAGAAAAGAATGTATTTTCAACGGTTTCAAGTGGTTAAAAATGGGGGAAAAGAACGATGGCCTAGATCATTTCTGTGATGAATGTAGAATGTGGACCAAATTGTGTCCCAAGCAATTCTGAGGCTAATTCTAGCATGAACAACCTAAAGAAATGGTCTTGGACTTGTGAAATTATTTGGGCTATGCAAACATGTTAACACTACTCATTCATGACCCAATATGCAAGAAAATAAACCTAAAATATGCAAAAACTAATCCCAGACTCAAATAACAAAAATTAAGACAAAAAATGGAGCTAAGAGTTCATGATTAACCTGCCCTACTCATTGGGAGTAGGCTGTTTCTGCCCAAAAATGGTAGTGCCCTGAGGCCCTACAGCCTTGAGTGCTGCTGCACCATTCTTGACAGCAACCACTGCTTTCAGCTTTCGGTTTTCCTGCTGCAGTTTGGCTATCTCTTGATTCTTTTCTCTCAACAACCTTCTCAGCTTTGGCAGTCCCAAACTGCCCATCTCTCTTGCTTTCCTCTTTCTTTCAGCAACAACAGTCTTCACCTCGAACCTTAACTCCTCAACCTTCTCTATGAACTCATTCCTCTGCTTCAAGATGGTATCCAAAAGGGTGCTGTTTTGGCTCAGCACGTCCTGCATCATATTGACCATGTCAAGGGTTCCAACACCTTTCTCTCTTCTATCCCGTAGCCTCTGCACTGCTCTCAGATCAATCTCATCCTTCTCCCTTTGTTCTTTTACTATCAAATCGTCCTTGTATTGCGGGACACCTATCTCCACCAGCAATTTTGTCAGCATTCCTGGAAAATAGAATTTCCCCTTTGCTCTTGTGGCACATTCCCGTATACTTCTCAGCATTTGCTTCCCCAGGTTCACTGTTTTACCTGTCATAACACAAAATAGCAAAAACATTCTCTCCACAGATATCGTGCTGTCATGTGTGGTTGGTGAAATGGAATGTCTCACCAAATTTATCCACACATTGGCATCTGCGGAGAGGTTAGAAGCTTTAAAGGTTCTCAACATTAGATTGGAGTGGTATTCCCAAGAGGTTCTAGGCTTTCCCACAGCAGCAGCCACTTCATGTAAATCATTTAAAGTTGCGTTGTTTACCAGCTTATAAAACTCAGTCTTGGCTGGTGGAGTAAGTGACAGGAAGCTGTTAATTCTTTTGGCTGTAAGGTGGACTGGAATGCCTCTAACAGTCAGTCTAGAGGATGAGTTGGTTGCCACCTCACAGTAGAACTCGCGGATCAATGTGAGATTGTAAGAGTGATGGATCTCACAAAGCTTCTCTAGCCCTTGGGTTTCTACCACATGTTTAATGAAATGAAACTCTCTAATGCTTTGCTCATCGAATCCCTTATCTGGGAGACCTATCCTGTTTTGAAACTTTGGCCACATTTTGGCAGCAGCTGTAGAGCTGAAGCCACGGTTTGGTCTAACAGGTCTCTCTACAAAGTTAGCAGTCACATCATTCCTCTTTTTCTTTCCTACAGATTGTTCATGCTGCACAGTTGCTGCAGCATAACAATTGGTCTCTAAGGGCTCTGTTCTAGATGGCTCACCTTCCTCAATCAACCTTTTACTTCTTTTTCTTAAATGCTTAGCCCCTGTGGTTTTTGTAGCATGAGTTTTACCCAAATACTTTCTTTTTCTAGGGGCTATTCTCTCAATCAATGGCTCTTCCTCATCTTCCCAAATGGTTTCATTTAAATTAGGAATGGTGTTGATTGGACTTTGCCGAACCACAGGTGGCATTTCCATGGTCATCTCTTCAATTTCTTCCACCACATTATTTTTAGGAATGGCTTCTGAAATGTTTGTGGTGGAGTGAAGAGGTCCAAAAGACCAATCAAACTCATTTCTTTTAAAGAATCTAAAATCCACAGAAGTAGAACTAATGGGCTTTAGTTGAGTCTCAGGAGATGTTTGGATGGTTTCAAAGCTTTCCACCTCAGTGCTTTTAGCAGCAGATTTTTGAGAATCTGAGGTGGAGTCCGACGGTCCAAATGGCCAAACAAACTCCAGAGGCTCAAAGAAAGGCACATTCAATTTTGTGGAAAAAATGGGTTTACCCTGACCATTCTTTGAACTGGAAGCAAATATCTCATTCAAATAGGTGATTAGAGAAGATGATACCTTTGCCTTACCCTTCCTTGTAGATGTAGAATGCGGATTTCTGTAGGGAACTATAGCAAGATTGTTCAACGTGCTTTCTCGTACTTCGGCTGAAACAGGGGTCACGATGGGTGCTTGCTTCTCCACACCCGAACCTTCACCTTTTGCTGGTTTTTTCTTCGGTGAAAGCTTCGCGAATGGTACCCGACATAGAGGAGGAGGAGAATCGTCCTCCAAGATCACCATTGTAGGGTTTCGATTCGAAACAGGGGGGCGAACCACAGCTCGATTTCTTCCACTGCGTCGCACATTTAGGGCTTCGCCTTCTGCATTTGGGTCTCGAGGTAGGGTGCGCTTCACTCTTGCCATGAAATCGAATGCTTCAATCGACTGAGAAAGAGGGTATTTTTGATTTTGTGGTTGAGTGTGTGGTTTTCGTGAAGAACAGAGACGAGAGATATAGAAGATGAAGAGAGTGGGTTAATTAGAGAAAAGGGTTTTAGATGAGGGTTCTTTTGTTTTAGGTAGAATAGGAAAGGACAGTGTACTTATCTGATATGGGGAAAAACAACCAGCTGTAAATTGGGTAATATCCAAGGGTTAATTTTTAAGGAAAGTACATCTTAGAGGCTTAGGTGTACTTGGTGTGTACCTGATCTCAACAGTATGTTTCCTTTAGTTGGAAACAGGTAACTGACTTAGTTAGCTTCTTTTTGAGATATCTTTTCTGACCTTTTTTCTTTAATGCTCTTCCTTAAATTCCCTAGAAAAGAATTTTTATTTAATGCCCCTCTGATTTTCCAACTGATTTGTCTGAAAAGTCGAACCCCCCCTTGATGCTGCAGCATTGACTCAACATCCTTTGGTTTCCCTTGTTTGCTTAATTGGCTGCACATCAGTAAACACATCACTCTTAACTAATACAGAAATATAACAATGCATTAAAATAATATTTACAAGGATAGTTGGAACTTTTTAAAGATAGTTCCCATCTTTGTTTGAAGCTTTTAGCACAAGGAAATCACCTCCACAGTGTGATTTTGTGGAGATGCTGCAGCATCATGGTATAGCTTCACTCGTTGTCCATTGACTTTGAACACACTATTGTCTTCCGGGTTAACTAAGTCTACAGCCCCGTATGGATAAACCTTGTGTATGACAAATGGGCCTGACCATCTAGACTTAAGCTTACCCGGAAACAATTTCAACCTCGAATTAAACAAAAGACATTTCTGACCAGCTTTCAACTCTCTGTGTCTGATTCTATTGTCATGCCATTTTTTGGTTTTCTCTTTATAGAGTTTGGCATTCTCATAGGACATGTTCCTATGTTCCTCTAGTTCACAAAGTTGTAACTTCCTCTTGTTACCAGCTTCATCTAAGTTCATGTTCAACTCCTTTATAGCCCAGTATGCTTTGTGTTCTAACTCTAAAGGGAGATGACAAGCCTTTCCAAAGACTAACTTGTATGGGGACATACCT
This sequence comes from Saussurea involucrata, assembly GCA_033807775.1. Taxonomy (NCBI): domain Eukaryota; kingdom Viridiplantae; phylum Streptophyta; class Magnoliopsida; order Asterales; family Asteraceae; genus Saussurea; species Saussurea involucrata. Next base: position 168,760,154 of record CM066322.1, read on the forward strand.
AAAGGTGTTTTGAAAGCAGTCCTATATGCCCATAAAGCATCGTCTAATTTGAAAGCCCAGTCTTTTCTATTTGGTTTGACAACTTTTTGTAAAATCCCTTTTATTTCCCTGTTTGAGAGTTCAGCTAAACCATTTGTTTGTGGGTGATAAGCAGTGGCAACTCTGTGTTTCACATTGTATTTTTCAAGAACTTTACTTAACAAATTGTTTATAAAATGGGTACCCTCATCACTTATTATTGCACGGGGGGTACCAAACCTTGTAAAAACTTGTTTTTGTAAAAACTTGACAACAGTTTTTGCATCATTTGAAACACATGCCATTGCTTCAACCCATTTGGACACATAATCAACAGCAACAAGAATGTATTGACAATTGTTAGATGGTGGGAATGGACCCATGAAATCAATTCCCCAAACATCAAACAACTCAACTTCCAAGATCCCATTCAAAGGCATTTCATTTCTTTGAGAAATGGAACCACTTCTCTGACATTCATTGCACCTTTGTGCAAAATTATGGGCATCTTTAAAGAGAGTAGGCCAATAAAAACCAGATTGAAGCACTTTAGCTGCTGTTCTTTGGCCTCCAAAATGTCCTCCATAAGCTGATTGGTGGCAATGCTGCAGGATTGCTACCACTTCTGATTCTGGAATGCACCTTCTCAGTATTTGATCTGTACCAAGTTTAAACAAAAAAGGGTCATCCCATATGTAAAATTTGCAATCATGGAGAAATTTCTTCAGCATATGGTGAGTATAATCAGAAGGTTTGATGCCACAAGCTAAGTAATTAGCTATGTCAGCAAACCATGGCAGTTGTGTTTGTACCATAAGAATCTTTTCATCAGGGAAGGTTTCTATGATGTCTCCACCTTCCCTACTTTCAACTAACTTTTCCAACCTAGACAAGTGATCAGCCACTTGGTTCTCCACCCCTTTTCTATCAACAATTTCTAAGTCAAACTCTTGCAATAACAAAACCCATCTTATTAGCCTTGGCTTTGCATCTTTCTTTGAAATGAGATATTTGATGGCGGCATGGTCAGTGTGAACAATGACTTTAGCTCCCATCAAATATGATCTAAATTTCTCAAATGCAAAAACCACTGCTAATAACTCTTTTTCAGTTGTTGTGTAATTGATTTGAGCTTCATTTAGGGTTTTGCTTGCATAGTGGATGGTATGAAAAATCTTTTCTTTTCTTTGACCTAAAACTGCACCAACAGCCCAATCACTTGCATCACACATGATTTCAAAAGGTTTGTCCCATTCAGGAGCAACAACCACTGGAGCAGTTACCAAAGCTTTCTTTAAAGTAAGGAATGCATTTCTGCAATCCTTATCAAAATCAAATTTTTGGTCTTGCTGCAATAATAGGCATAAAGGTTTTGAAATCTTTGAAAAATCTTTTATGAAACGTCTATAAAAACCAGCATGACCAAGAAAGCTTCTGATTCCTTTAACAGTGGTTGGTTCAGGTAGTTTTTCAATAACTTCAAGTTTAGCTTTATCTACCTCAACTCCTCTTTTTGAAATTAAATGACCAAGGACAATTCCTTCTGTAACCATGAAATGACATTTTTCCCAGTTAAGAACCAAGTCAGTTTCTTCACACCTTTCAAGACTTTGTTTTAGATTTTCCAAACAATGATCAAAAGATGAACCATAAACAGAAAAATCATCCATAAATATTTCAATGGATTTTTCAAGCATGTCAGAGAATATGGACATCATGCATCTTTGGAAAGTAGCAGGTGCGTTGCAAAGTCCAAAAGGCATTCTCCTAAAAGCAAAAGTGCCAAAAGGACAAGTGAAAGTAGTCTTCTCTTGGTCTTCCGGTGCTATGGCTATCTGATTGTAACCTGAGTATCCATCCAAGAAGCAGTAGAACTCTTTTCCAGCTAACCTGTCCAACATTTGATCAACAAAAGGCAAAGGAAAATGGTCTTTTTGAGTAGCATTGTTTAGTCTACGGTAGTCCATGCAAATTCTCCATCCGGAGACTATTCTAGTTGGGATGAGTTCATTCTTGTCATTGGAAATGACAGTGATCCCACCCTTCTTAGGCACACATTGGACTGGACTAACCCAAGAACTACTGGCTATTGGGAAAATAATTCCCGTGTCTAACCATTTCAAAATTTCCTTTTTCACGACTTCTTTCATGACAGGGTTCAGCCTTCTTTGCGGTTCTATGGATTTGAAATTCTTTTCTTCTAGGATGATCTTATGTTGACAAATAGAGGGGCTAATTCCCCTAAGGTCAGCAATGGTCCAACCTATGGCTTTGGTGTGTAACTTCAACATATCCACCAACTTCCTTTCCTGATGCAGTTCTAGGGTAGCTGATATTATAACAGGTAATTTGTCTTCTTTTCCTAGAAAAGCATATTTCAGGTGAGACGGGAGTTTCTTCAACTCCAGGTCGGGTGGTGAGACTATGGACGGAATGGTCGGTTTTTGCTCACTATTTTCCAGCAGCTCAAATGTTGCAGCAACCAAAGGGACAGTTTCCTTTTCTATGGGAATTTCATCATCATCATCATCATATTCCTCACTTTTTTCCTCATCCTCCTCTTCTATCCTATAAGTCTGATTGTCTTCTTCCTCATGACATAATGACTCTATGGTACTTAGGCTTGAACAGTCTTCCATATCATTAGGGTACTTTAAGGAATTGAAAACATTGAATGTGACTTTTTGGTCGTGAAGTCTCATGGTCAACTCTCCTTTCTGAACATCTATCAAAGTTCTACCCGTGGCTAAGAAAGGTCTTCCTAAAAGAATAGGAATATCTTTATCAGCCTCAAAGTCTAAAATGATAAAATCAGCCGGAAAAATGAATTTGTCAACCTGAACTAACACATCTTCAATCTTACCCTTTGGATAGGCAATGGTCTTGTCTGCTAAGATGAGTGTGACAGTGGTAGGTCTTGCCTCTCCTATCCCTAAGCTTTTAAAAATTGATAAGGGCATGAGGTTGACACTGGCACCTAAATCACACAAAGCTTGTCCAACTTCCTTCCCCCCTATTGAACAAGGAATGGTAAAACTCCCTGGATCTTTTTGCTTAGGAGGTATTTTGTTGGAAAACAAAGCACCGCAACCTTCAGTGAGGGCGACAGTCTCATACTCAATCAGCTTCTTCTTTTTACTCAAAATATCCTTCAGGAATTTGGCATAATTGGGCATCTGCTCGATTGCTTCAACAAGAGGTATGTTGATGTGCAATTGTTTGAAAACATTCAAAAACTTTTTAAATTGCAATTCTTCCTTCTCATTCTTCATCCTTTGGGGGTAAGGAATGTAAGGGGGAACTGGTTTGATAATAGATTTGTTTGAAAGTTTTGAGCCAGATGGTTCCAATATGCTTGTGGTGTTGGACATGTTGGATGGACTTGAACTAGTGATCTTAGGGTCTTGGTTCTCTTTTTGATTTGGAACAACCTGAATTTCTGGAGTAGAATTGGCTTTGGATAATTTATCAAAATCTGTTTTGGTTAAAGGGCCAAATTCCTTCTCCACAATTTCAGGTAATTCTTTTCCACTCCTAAGAGTCACAGCCTTCACATGTTCCTTTCCTGGGGCCTTTGGGATTTCAGTATTACTAGGCAAAGTTCCCGAGGCCCTAGTGCTTTGATTTAAAGCAAGTTGACTGACTTGAGTTTCAAGATTTCTGATTGACGCTTGAGTTTGGGTCATAAACCCTTTCATGACTGCTTCCAAAGAAAGATTTGAGTCATCATGTGGAGGTGCATGATTTTGGTTTTGAAAAGGTGGTTGATTATTTTGAAAACCTTGATGACGATTATTCTGATGATGGTTGCTTTGAAAATTTCCCTTGTAGTGGTTTTGAGAACTGCTTGCTTGATTTTGAAAATTAGAATTCCCTTGTGGTTTTTGTGCAGGCGGATTTAAACATGGACTATTCCAAGAAAAATTAGGATGCTGCTTCCAACTGGCATTGTATGTGTTGGAGTGAGGATTAGGCCTGTTTTGAACATAGTTTACAGATTCAGAATTATGAGGACAGTGTTCATAAGAATGTTCATCACCACAACACACACATTGCACAGAAAGGACAGGTGCAGGAGATTTGGTGACAGGTGGTTGTGCTCCTTGACCTGAAGTGATGTTTTTAAGCATATTAGTCATGGAAGCAAGCTGAGCTGTCAATGCAGTGTATGCATCAATCTCATGCAACCCGGCAGACTTCTTTTGAGTTGAAATTTGAGCTCTTGGATCAGCCCATTGTCCATTGTTTGCAGAAATCTTTTCAAGAATTTCATAACCGGTATTGTAGGTGTTAAAGGTAAAGGCCCCTCCTGAAGTCGCATCGAGCATTTGTTTTGTGTTGGAATCAAGTCCATTGTAAAAAGTCTCGAGTTGAATACAGTAGGGAATGCCATGGTGAGGGCATTTCCTTAATAAGTCTTTAAACCTTTCCCAAGCATCGGAAATTGCTTCATCGTCCATTTGTTTAAACATGCAAATTTCGTTTCTGGACTTAGCATTCCGGGTAGGTGGAAAATATTTTCGCAAAAACTTTTCAGCCATATCACCCCAAGATGGTACTGAACCTGGTGTTAATGAATTGAACCATACTCTTGCCTTATCCCTTAGAGAAAATGGAAATAAAGTGAGCCTTAAGGCTTCGGGAGATACTCCAGGGATTAGAAAAACATCGGTGATCTCCATAAAAGATTTTAAATGAGAGTGGGGATCCTCCGATGGTAATCCGGAAAATTGACCATTAGCTTGCAACATATGAAACATGATGGGTTTTGGTTCAAAATGTAAAGTATCTAAATGTGGCCTAACAATCCCAGAATTCAATTGCTCAAAATTTGGGATTGCGTAGTCCATAATTCTTCCATCTTTCGAGTTTGCAAGATCAATGATGTTAAGTGGTTCTTCATTACCAATAGATCCATTATCATCCCCTTCCTCATTGTTGTGTTGTGGATGTTGAAAAGGTGGATTTTGTTGAAATGGATGAAACGGTGGATTACCAAAAAGTGGTGGGTTTTGTTGAAAAGGTGGATTTTGACGATTATTTCCAAAGATTGGTGGAGGCCGAATTGGATTTTCTAAAGGTGGTCTCATTTGATTTTCCAAAGGTGGCCGAACGTGATTTTCTAAAGGTGGTGGATTTGGTGGTCTATTTTCAAAACCGGGTGGGGGTCCGTCCATATTGAGAGAGTTTGATATTCTTTGAATTCTTCTTCTTTGATGAAAAGTTCTCTCAATATCCGGATCTAACTCGAAAAGTTCCCCACGTGATATTCTTGGCATACACCACTTTCAGAAAATCTTTTAAAATTCCCAACGGTGCTAGAAAAATCAAATCTTTAAAAATACTTATATAGACTTTTAGCTTACCAATCCCCGGCAGCGGCGCCAAAAACTTGATGTGTGCTTTGAATACACCTACAGACGTGTGCTAATTAAACCTCAAAGCAAGTATACAATGAGATCTAATGTCGTCTTTCAAGTAATAAAATGGTAAGAACCAAGTATCGTATTCCACAGGGATAGGTATCTTAAGTTGCAAGATCTTGAGATGAAAAAACTTATTTCAGATGGCGATTTGGCAGAAAATATTTTGGTTGGTTGGTTGATGATTAACACAGATTATAATTAACAATAATGAACGAGAAGCAAGGGTGTAAGACTTGTGATGTTATGGTAAACCAAATTCCAGCAGACCAATGCTGCAACAATGCTACAGCATGAAGCTGTAGTGATGCTGCAGCATAGCAGTGACAAAAACTAGTTTTATTATCTACTTTGAGACACGTTCCTCTCGGACTCTCACCATCCCATGATTCCAGTAGCTAGAGCAATCTCATCTCTGAGCAGAACCCAAGATAATGGAACGATGGAAATGGCGTTCTCAAAGTACATGGCGAAACAAATTCTCTTTGTTAAAAGTCACTCTCTCGATATAACCCCCATACCTCCCAAGTTGTTTTACTCCTAAATAGCTTATCTCTAAGTCTATTCCATTTTAATCCCTTGAGAAAATGATAACTTATCAAGAATGAATCATTTTAGAAAACAAAAGTAACAACTCTCATTGCAAGTTACTCTCTCGATATAACCCCTTAAGTCATCCAAATTGACGTGCTATTCAATGGCCTATCTCTAGGTCCATGACACTTTAACACTATCAAAGTGATCAATTTGTCAAAGGATTTTGTTATCTTGAAAGAACTTGGGTTGGAATAATAAAACATCATTTTTTGCCACAAAAATGCCTACTTTCTTTTGGTCATCATAACACCCCTTGTCTCACACCCAAGCTACAAGATTTAGCTACTCATTACACTAACTGAAACTAAATAAATGCAACATACTAGGAAAGTAAACATGATGATTGGAAGTGTAAAGTACTTGGAAATAAAAATTAACTAAAGTAAAAGGCTAAAAATGTAAAGACAAGAATGTAAGTAATAAGCAATAAATGACAAGAATACTAATGGAATTTAAATCTATGACTAACAAGAATATATACTGAAAAGTAAGAACATTAAACATAAGAAATAAGATGCAAGAACATTAAAGAGATGAAAATGTGCAGTGGAATACTGCCCAGTGCTGCAGCACTGCATACGTGTATCTGGGAACAAAGAAAATTTAAAGGAAGAACACTTGAAGATTTGAAGAAGATGAAGAACATGAAGAACATGAAGATGATTTCTGGAAAATAAACTACAGAGGTTTGGAACTGATTTCAGATTAAGTCTAAGTGGGTTATCCAAAAGGTAAGATGTCCCCTCTATTTATAACAAAGGGGAGTGGCATCTTAGGTAATAAAGTACAACTAAGTCTAACTAGAAAGTACAACCATTCAACTAGAAGTACATCAACCAACTAAGTACTTACTTAAACCAACATTACAATCTAAATAGTGTTTCAGGGGTTACAAAATATCAGATTTAATCACAAAATATCAATTTCCAGCTCATTAAGTCGTCTCCTTCAGCCCCTTGATCATCAGATCCCTGCTGTTCCAATGCTGCAGCAATACCCTGTTTTGGCTGATTTTCTCAAAAATGCTTATATTAGCCTACCAACAAAGCAAAACAAGCTAACCATGATTCCTAGCTCCAAGAAAGTAAAACAAGATAAAAAGGACTCAAAGTTGGGATTTTAGAATGAAAAAGTCCTAACTAAACTAAAGAAATAAGTGCTTAAGTACTCAAAATTGAGCACTTATCACTTTCTAACTGGTCCTATAGCAGGATTTGGGTCAGCCGATCCCAGACCAGTTGGCCTTAGAGGCTAGGTGACAAGCACCCCTTGGAACTTACTCTCCCGAACCAGAAAGGCTACATCGATATACCTTAATCCCATATGTACCAATAGAACATGGCTTTCTACCTGGTTCTATAGCAGGATTTGGGTCAGTCAATCCCAGACCAGTTGATCTTAGGGGCTAGGTAACGAGTACCCCTTGGGACTTAATCTCCCAAACCAGATAGGCCACAGGCACAGACTATCAAACTGAAAGATTTTATTATATATATATATATATAATAATTTTTTTATAGCATCTCAATCACTTGGTTCAAAAATGTAGTGTTTCCCCCATATTTTCGTTTCCATTCATGATTAAGACGAATAGGCTTTGTGAGCATTGTATTCTAAATAAGTCTAGATTTACACAATTTTGCACTTATATCAAAATCTCAAACATGTTTCGCTGACCTTTCGACTTATTTCAGAAGCGAAAGTAGAAACAAATATAACTACGACGATACAAAAATGCTCGTAAAATCATCCTTAACACACATTTTATTCATTGAATGAAAAATTGAAGAATTTCACTTCATTGAATTAAATTTGTAAAGGTTCAAACTTTCAACGTTAGTAGAAATAAAATATAACACAATGTTACCTTTTTATCACTTGAATTGAGAAACAAAAAGATATGGCAGTTAAAGTTCAAAAAGATATCACCTGATAAGTACGAGTTCTAAACTGATTTGTTTAGAAGTCATAGCCTTTGAAGTACGGGTTATAAACTGATTTGTTTAGAAGCCATTGCCTTTGAAGTACGGGTTCTAAACTGATTTGTTTAGAAGCCTTTATCGTTGAAGTGCGGGTTTTGAACTGATGTGTTCAAAAGCCATTGTCTTTTATCTTTCTCCCCCTACAAAATACCAAAAGGTTTGTCATTAATCACATGTATATAAAAAAATAGACTCCCTGAAAATATGTGAAGTTCAATATCTTCTTGAATGCACAAGTACTTCATCTTCCGAGAGTTCAACACTTGTCTCTAAATCTGCAAAACAGATTAAGTAGATTTTGGTACCCAACGAGTCTTGGGTCCAGGCACGTTAAGCGGAGCTCTATAAGAAGGAAAAATGGTAAGTACCATACCAATATTGAACATAATTATTATTAATAAAATCATTATTTCCGCAATAAGAATTAACAAAAGAATTAACTTTCGTTGTAAAATTCTTATTTGGAAATGATGATTTTGGTACATCTTTTCCAGGAAATTTACCTTTTACCTTCCATTGCATGTTGACTCTTTTGTAGGAAGGAAGATCAGCATAGTATTTGGAAGACATATCCACAGAATGCTCGTAGAAAATGTTAGAAGGACGCATCGGACATTCTGAAAAACACTCGGAGTTGTTGAACGACCTCACTTTGTCTTTTAAGGAATTTCGTTCCTTTGTCATCAACTCGAGCTTCTTCCGAATATCACAATTCACCCTCTTTTCCTTCATGATATCTGTAGATAAACCCGTCAAATTCTTCGTGAGTTTCTGAATTTCTTGCTGAAATATCTTCCGTTCTACAGAAAAATCATCCTTTACGCTCCTTGCTTGAAACTCAGCTTTCTTTATTCTTTCAAGCTCTTCACAATCTCTATCTATTTCCTTTTGAAGTTCAGAAATTTTCTCAGTCAATTTAGCATTCTTTGCTTCAAATCCTTTCCTTTGAACTTCAAAATCAGATCTTTCCTTCTCCAATTTCTCTTTCTCTAAAAATAAGACTTTCTGAAAATCTGAATTCTGCTTGGAAAGTCTTTGGAATTGAAGTTCAAACGCTTTCTTGTCTTCACACTCTTTAGTCTTTGTCTTTAATTTCTTTTCTAGATCTGAAATTCTTTGAACTAGATCCGCTTTTTCCTTCTTGTGATCTTTTCTCTCCAAAACCAGAAGTTCTTTCACTTCTTTTAATCTCCTTGAAAGCTCGTTCAACGTCTCAGAATTTTCTATCTCATCCTTCTTTTCTTCCTTTTCAACTTCTTTTTCTTCCACTTTTGAAGAATCCTCTTTGTAAGCTTCTGAAGTTTGCTGACTTGTATCCTTCACTTCAATATTCTTTTCTTTCTTTACACTGAAATCAACATACGATCCATGCATTAGTTTTGTTAATTCCTTCCAAAACAACATAGGATTATTTTTGAAAGCATTTAATCGAGCACAAGTATATTGTGGAAGATTGGAAATAACAAGGATCAAATATAATGTTGCATCTTTATCAGCTCTCTTCCGATATATCTCTTCTTCAGTAAAATCTTCTTCCCGTTTATAAAGGATCAACGGGCCTTCGGTGAAAGATTTTATCATTAAATCTCCATTTTCTCTTTTCGAAATGAAATCCATGAAGTCGACCGTCCATTTCCCAAAATCCGAATCCTTGTTAAGTATCGGAGGACGATTACCTGAAGCTTGAAAAGCCATCGTGATCTAAAAAAATCAGAAAATGGCAGAAAGTCGGGTCAGATGAACAGTAAAAAAAATATTTGACTAAGTGTCAAAGTTCGCAAACAACAGTTGCGAGAATCACAAAGAAATCGTAAGCCGAAAAACACCAAGTACAAAGTTCGTAACCGAAGCTTGCGAGAAATCCTGAATTTCGTAACCTGAAAGAAATCACAAGATATGAAATTCGCAAAAGAGGTTTGCGAATTTAAGGGTTAGTTCAAAAGAAAAAGAATCACAGGAAATTCGCAAATGTCACTTGCGAGAAAACCAAATTCGTAACAACGAATTGCGAGAAAATCATGAAGTTCGCAGCTTTGAATTGCGAGAATACCAAATTCGCAACAACGAATTGCGAGAAAATCACGAAGTTCGCAGCTTTGAATTGCGAGAATACCAAATTCGCAACAACGAATTGCGAGAATCAAAGAAGTTCGTAAGTATGTCTTGCGAAAAACACACTTAACAAATCCTGCGAAAAAAGAAAAAATATGAGCAATCGGTTAAACCATTCGACAAAAGAATTGCCACTTCCACTCCCATTTAATCAGTTTCCAATTCTCCTTTCTTCAAAAGACCTGCTGAATCAATGCTGCAGAGCTGCTGCAGCATGACCTGTGTATCAAAGAGATTTTTCAAAAGACATTAGAATTAACCTAAACACCCCATGAAAACAAGTAAATCATCATCCTAAGCTCCAAATCAAGAAAGTGCAAAATAATGAAATAAAAGACTCAAATTGGGATGTAAAGGTGTAATTATCAACCAAAGTTGTTACGTTTTAACCACCAGTTCTAATAACTAGACTAGAAAAGTACATAAGCCATTACAACATAACTAACTAGTTCTAATCAGCTGAGCAATCGGTTAAACCATTGGACAAAAGAATTGCCACTTCCACTCCCATTTAATCAGTTTCCAATTCTCCTTTCTTCAAAAGACCTGCTGAATCAATGCTGCAGAGCTGCTGCAGCATGACCTGTGTATCAAAGATATTTTTCAAAAGACATTAGAATTAACCTAAACACCCCATGAAAACAAGTAAATCATCATCCTAAGCTCCAAATCAAGAAAGTGCAAAATAATGAAATAAAAGACTCAAATTGGGATGTAAAAGTGTAAAATCCTACTTAAAAGAGAAGAGAAATAAGTGTTTAAGTACTCAAAACTGAGCACTTATCAGATTTGGTATGAACGAATGACCATATCTCCTCCCCAAAACTTTGAACGGTTCAATGTCCTTATTGAACATTGAATGTATCAAACCAGAAATGGAAAGATTGGTGGTAAAAATGTATGGTGTGTACAAAGAATTTTATTCCAACAAAAACGGTAAAAGCAAAAGGTTCTGACGCTAGTTCTAGTGATGCTTTCAAAACACAAATGAGAAACAAGTTGTATTAATGTAGCTATCATACTACCAACCAAAATTAGAAACAATTCACGTGTGATCCGTGTGCATTAATGCATGAGTGCATGAAAATAGATAAAAATGCAATTCTCCAATTGACATCAATACAATCCCAGACTCATGAATTTTAACAACTACCAAACATAATTAAAATACTTCGCAAAAATTAAAGAGGCTGGTGATCAGAAAAAGAACATGTCCTACTCAGGGTGAGTAGGCTGCCTTTCGACTGGTTGCCACAAGAGATGGACCGGGAAAGGTGGTAGAGTGCGCATCAACTTCGGGTGCTCTTTGATCCAAATTTCCCACATCAAGTCATCACATGCCTTCTTATAACGTAACCATGCAATCCTTTCTTCTTTCATCTCCTTCATCCCTTTGCTTAACTCTTCCCATCGGTCTAAAACCTCATCAGACTGGTTGTTATTTGTTCAGTGATAAACATTATTTGTTCTCTTAGTGAGGCCATGAGTTCCTTTTTTAAGGACCAAATTGTTGCTTCCAAGGAAGCCAGTCCATCATTCTCACTCTTTGGTTGGAAATATGTATTGTTACGTAAAAGTCGTTCAACGTTCATTTTGTCCATGACCATTGTGTCCTTAGAAAAATGGCTCGTGGGTAGAGTAGGAACTTTGCCTCTTTCCATAAGGGCATGAATTATGGCGGGGTGTGGCATGCGTGCATTTGACCTATCAGCACCTCTGTAGATGTTATTGGAGATGAGTCGACCCACATTGAATTTGTGCCCCTCCATAATACAGTATAAGGTGAACACTCTGACCATGCATAAACTAGTGTTGTGTGTTGTAGGGTACAGAGTGTGTCTTAGAAAGAAAAACCATACATTAGCTTCAGGTGTTAAACAGTGTGTGCGCAAAACGCGTGAGTGACCTTGATATGACCAATTTGACCCTGCATGGGTAATCTGTTTAAGGACAACCTCTAGGTCCGTGTCTGTGGCAGCATTTGCAAGTCTCCATAATTTGGATTTTTTTGGTGGTGGTTCCAATCCCAAAATATCATTTATGGTCGAGGCCGAATAGCAAACCGGGGTTTGTCTAACCGTGATTTCTACGCCATTTGTAACAGATACTTCGATGTAGAAATCAAGAATCTAATCCACATTATATGGCTTAGGGATGCTACAAAGCTTTTCCTATCCAAGTGTGGTGATCGTGTTTTGAAAATGTGGATGTGCCAATAAAATGTGATGGTGGAAACCTTTCGGTGCTTGCACAATTTTCTAGCAAATGACTTGTGCCTTGAGAGAAGGGTCCTCCCTTGTTATTATTATTATTGCCAACATAGTTGATACGCTCAGGATTTTCAGGACAATGTTCAAAATTATGACCATCACCACAATAGGCGCACTGTATAGATTGAACAGTAGGGAGAGGTGCACCAGTATTAACTGACACCGCATTAAGGTTTCTAATCAAAGATGCCATGTCAGTTATCAATGCATATGTATCTGGATCTTGAACTCCGGTGGTCTTTCTAGATGGCAATGCACGTGGATCAGCCATTGACTTGTTATTAGAAATTCTCTCAAGGATATCATATCATTCATTGTAGGTACAAGATGTGAAAGCTCCGTTTGCAGTAGCGTCGAACATTTGTTTTGCAGTGATATTTAAACCACTATAAAACGTCTCTAACTGAATGTCGTACGAAATACCATGATGAGTGCATTTTCTCAAGAGCTCCTTGTACCTATCCCATGCAGGGGCGGAGCAAGAAATTTGTACAAGGGAGATCACCAACAGAACTTGAATTTTTTTTTCTTTTGAAAAATATTTTCTTTGACGAACCTAAATTTTTTCCATATCGTCCGATGTTGTTTAGTCTAATTCTACCGTTTCATAGGATTTTTAAAGTTTTTTTTTCTTGATTTTGAGGGATTTTAAGGTTTATTTTTTTATCGATTTTGGGAGATTTTTTCGGTTTTTTTGGTTGATTACGAGTTACGGTTGCACCTTTTTTAATAATCAAACTGATTCATGTTTAACAGAGTAGAAACTAACATATTTAACAAACCGATTCAAACAATCAAACTAATTCATGTATTTAAAACATAAAATCGAAAACCCTAACAATTGGAGATCGAGAGTGGAGGAAAGTCGTGAAAGAGCGGTTGCCGACTTGCCAGACGCTAGAGGCTCGCTGCCGGTGAGAAGCAGGCGGGCCAGTTCTGTCCAGCGAGATCGATCGTGAGAAACAGAGAAAAAAGGTACGGGCGTAACTGCGTAAGGCGGGATTGGTGAGGTGATTTTCAGATTTACCGTGTTTTTTTAAGAGATCATATTTACCGTGTCTTTTGTATAACTTGGAATTGGGGAGAGAGTTAGTATCACCGACTTGGATTAGAGGATTTAGAGAGGGCCCACAACCCACTACCTCAATTTATGGGCTTTTTTCTTTCTTTCTTAACTACTCCTCATATTAATTCACATATGTAATAATAAAATAGATAATTGAGGGGGCTCCTTGACCACTTCTGGTCATCACATGGCTCCGGTACACACACGCAACACCTACAAACAACAACAAAAAAACTTTGTTTTTTCATTTTCTTTTTCTTAAATTCAATGCACTAATTAATAATTAAATAAGTTTATAAAAAGGATTAAATAAGAATTATAATAGTATAAGTTGAAGGTAGTTGACAAATATAAATATGTATAAAATGGTCTCTATCATAATTTCTTCTTCTCTAAATTTGAGTTTGATTTTGTCAAGGGAACAAATGTTAGAAATGGAAGTGTAGAAGATGCATAACCACACAAACTAGAAAGGTGTATGTATATCCAAGGAGTTAATTACGTGGAAATTTGCAAAGTCAACCTTCCCCCTTGTTCCCCATGACCAATTCACAAATTTCCCAGAAGTTACGTCTGAGTCTTCAAATGAGAGTTCTTTTTGGATTGTCGATTAATTGAATTCTTAGGGGTCGTTTACCTAATCACTTACCCGGGTAAATGTTTACCGGTAAAATTCAACACTATCACTTACTTTCGGGTAAGATTTTAGTCCACCAAAATGACATCGTATGCAATAATTTATCCGGTAAATGCTAACCGTGGTAAGAGTCGTCGCACACACTTACCGGGTAAGACTCTCGGTCCTTGCTTTCGACTCTCGGTTCTTGCTCCTGCTCTTACGGGGTAAGATTCTTGGTCTTGCCATATTTATACGGTAAGCTAATGTAACTTGGTAATCACTTACCTTAGTTTGGTAAATAGCTTTCTTTTTGTCCATTTTAGTTTATCAATTATCATAGTTATACACATGCGCAAGGTACGTTTTTAATAGAAAGATATATATGCCGGTCCTTATTGTTATTTGTTTTTCTAAACCAAATACAATGGCTTTTGATTATATTAATTAGATGATAAGTTTTTTTAGTTATGATACTATTAAATATATTTTGAATATATAGCTTCAGAAAATATTATTAAATATTATGAAAGAATTTTCAACACAAATTAAGAGGTGTGTCAAATTGTTGACCATTTTTTTTTCAATAGAAAAGCAAGTTATGTTGAAGATCCACAACCACCATCACTTCCTATTTGAACTTTGTAATTACCTCTTGAAAACCACCATTTCCTTACTAGTTCAGCATGAGTTTGATGTTGAAGCTCCAATGGTGAGATCTCATTAATTATCTATGTATTGAATATTGAAGGTGAGGATGCAGAATCATGAAGTCAGATACAAGAGAAAAAGAAATAGAAAACTATATAATGTCAAATAACTATGGACTAATTATAACGAGAATGGACCCTTACGCATATTTACATATATAGCTAATACCCCCTCAAACTCAAGGAGAATCACGAGAAACCAACTTGCGTTTGTGAACGATGCTCGAGAAGCGACCGGCCAGGGAGAAGCTTTGGTGAAGACATCTACGGTTGGTTAGTGGCGGGAACTTGAAGAAGACGAACAATATTGCGAACCACATGTTGACGAGCGAAATGGCAGTCAATCTCAATTTGTTTAGTGCCTTCATGAAATACTACGATTGTCGCATCTTATAACAATAGGAGATGACTGAGGTGCACCCATATCCGACAAGAGCCATCGTAACCATATTAATTCCTATATGGTGTAAGCAAGAGCATGATATTCGAATTCTGCACTGGATCGAGCAGTAAGAGATTGCTTCTTGCTGCACCAAGAAATAAGAGAATCACCAAGGAAGAAACAATATCCATCTAGTGGTCGACAAGTGATCAGTGACATCACCATCCCAACCAGCATCAGAAAAGGCATGATGAGTAAGGGATGATGATGATGATTGAGAAGTGTAAGTCGTGAAACATAGTCCCTAAAACAACTAAAGACCAAACAAAACAAGACAAACTACATACTAACGGACAATATTGGATAACGAAAACTTCATACTTTCGGTAATGGTGAAAATTTGTTATGCAAAATTACTTCAACCTTCCTTTGAGTTGGAAAGTTTTTCTAAACCAAAATTCATACTTACTTTCGAAGTATTTGTACGTTGAAAAGAGACATTAGGATTTTAGGATTAAAATAAATATTTCCCCAATCTACGTCCCTAACTTTTTTATGATAGGATCGTAATCATTGATCAATTTAGTCTTAAGTTATGATCAAATTGTCATTCGTATCAAAAGTTACCACATTAAATAAAAACCGGTTAATCAAACACCAACTTTCGCTATATGAAAAATCAATTAGTTAAAATTCAATTCTTAAACAATTTTTTAATATCAAAACCTTAGTCCAAAGTGACAATTACCCAACTAAACAATAATATATCTAGAATATAAAAAATGAAAGTACACATAAACTAAATATATACTAGAAATACTCATTGGGTTCATAGATATAATCTTCAATATTCCCCCCGTCCATGGTATCATCGAAATTACTTAACTCTAAACTAAAAGCATAACTTTATTATATTTATGTTAATGGGATGAATATATCGTTTAGTCATTTTTTTAGTATATTTGTAAAGAGATTGACGTATTTTGGTATATTTGTAAAAAGATTGACGTTTTTTTAGTATATTTAGTGAAAGGATGAGCATTTTTTTGTTTATTTTCTGAAAGAATAAGGGCTTGTTTGTTTTTTGGGTTTAAGCCCTTATTGGGCTCTTTTCACTTAATCGCTTAGACAAATTCATAATCAGATTGTTTGTTAATTTTAAAATTTCAGAAGCGCTAATCTCTAAATTTCCTCTAAATTAAAAAGTGAAAACCTAACATCTAAATCACTTAGGTGGCGTTTGTTTTTTAAGAGTGCTGAAATCTGATTTCACTTATGATTTTTAAGAGACGGTGCTGAAATCTGAAATCTGATTCAATTAGACTGTTTGATTTTATAGACCGACAAACATCTGAATATAATTGTATATTACATCTCTTTTGATATCAATTCTTATAGCTTCAATAAACAATCCAAAGCCAAATAATTTGCAACCAAATCATCTAAAAAAAACTATTTAAATTTTTTCTGCACTTGAATATGAGAAACCATGTTAACCCTTTCCATCACACATTCACACCTCTATTCCCGAGCCATGAAATCCAAAAAAGATTTGTATCGATTGTTGCTCTACTTTATCTTTGTTTTTTTGTATTTATCTTCCAAAATATAAGATTTTTTGTTCAGGATATATCCAAATCCTCCTCATTTGCACAACTTTGAAACTCATCTTCATCTTTTTCTTCTTCGAAGTTCAGTTCTTTTAAAACTGTCATCTCCCCCATTTCAAATTGTTGAGGAACCCTAGAAATTGTTATCTCCCCCATTTCAAATTATGAACAAAACTCAGATAAAAAAGCTTCAAGAATCATAACCCATCTTCCCAAATGATGAATTCTAAACCAAAACTACGAGAACAAAGTCTGAAGTAAAAAGAATGTCGCTTTATCAAACCAAAAAGCAAGAAATCCAACAAAACTTGGACAAATCGACAGAAACAGGGACAAAAATTAACCCATAAATTGAACAAATAGGGACGAAACATGAACACATCAACAAATTGATACAGATCTGAGGAGGCGATGGAGTCCAGCAACAATCAATGCAAATCTGTTGGAGGTGATGGAGTACAGCAAGAAATCGATACAAAGCATCCTTTTAAGCAAACAGGACCTGTGTTGAAGGAGACGATGGATTCCAGTTGAGTCGCATATAAATCTGATGGAGGCAAGGATTCCAGTTGAGAACCCTAAAATTAAATAAACAGGTACGAAAGGGAGTAGCTGATCGATTCGAAGAAAAACCTTGATGGAGTCGATCTGTCGATGGAGAGGCGTTAGAGAGGTCTGGTCGTCTGTAGGATAATTTGATAATATGAGTTCTGAGGTGAGATAGAGGTGTACCTCTAAGAGAAAAAGAGGTAGGTCAATCACTTTTTGGTTTAGACGTTCTTTAGACATAAGAGCATCTGAAAATCAGAAAAAAACAAACACACTGAATTTCTAAATGTCTGAATCGGTCAGACAAAAGTGGCTATTAAGTGATGAAAATCAAAAAACAAACAGGGCCTAAGGAATTTTGCCGCCAATCAGTTGTCGATTCCATCTTCTCCATCGATTCCATCTTCTCCATCGGACTACATCAAGGTTCTTCAATCAGGTACCCCCTTTTCTAGTCCCTGATTCTCGTCTTCTAGCGATAAAACTCCTGGGTTTTCTATGATTGTCAACATAGCACACACTTGCAACATTGATTTTTATCTTTTTCTATTATCCTCTTTCTCTTCTTCGATATTAGATGTATCGTCTTTATTATTGGTTTCATCATCTGCTGCCAATCTCTCACCACATTGTTCCTTCTGTGTGAATGTGAATGGAATTATTTTTCGTGGAAGTAACCATACATTTGGAATCGTATTAAAGTTTAATATCTCATTTTTTTTGTTTTGATCGCAAATAAAGTGAATTTATCAAGCAATAGACCACAAGAAACATAATTAAAACAGAATATGTGCAAGTAGAGAACTCTTGTGCAAAGATAGATGATGCTAATTGTTCCATAAAGAATAAAAACAAAAAGAATAAAAAGCTTTATAAAAAGAATTAAAACAGAATCTGGAAATCACCTTTACAAAAACAAAAAGAAAAAAAGCTTGTTGTGTAATTTGGAAAGAAAGCCAGTGGCTATATATGCCTTTGCTGCGTGCCAATTGACAAAAGTAAATTTTGATTTTACATGCTTGGCAACAACAATGCTTATTGGTTACTACTAAAATCAAATACTTTGTTATCTTGTTGTTATGTTTTGGCAGAAGTTTGTTTAAACTATGAACTTGAACTAACTGATATGTCATATTCCATGTTGTTAACTTTGGTAGAAAAAAACCACAAGGGTTGTGGCGTGGTGGTAAGGGTCTGGGGAGTTCATAGCGCTTGTCCGGGTTCGAGTCCCACACGCAACACTTGTGGCCACTGGGGATTATCTTAGGGCTGCATTACTTCGCGGTCGGTGTGTTTGCCAGAGATGTACTGGGCCGAAGGCCCAGGAACCCTATCCAAAAAAAAAAAAACTTTGGTAGAAAAACACAAGAAACTGATCATGTAAGGAACTATCAAATTAGGATAACTTTATATGATTGCATTTCTTGTACTATCAAATTCTCCTGCAACTATTGAACATTATATGACTTCTTGAAAACCTTGTTGTATGTGAATTCTCTGTGATTCTTGAAAATTTCTTGTGTGCTTAGTGATGGACGAGAGTGTACGTATAAGGTGGACCAATGAGATAATCAAATGTTTTCTAGAGACGTGTATAGAAGATGTGTATAGAAGATGTCAATAAAGGGGGTAGCCTTAGAAAAGAGGTTCAAACGAGATATGGGTGTGCACGCTTAGTTTTAATATTAAACAAATTTAGTTAGTTGATAAAAAGTAAAACATAAATAAAAATTTGGAATAATAAGAGTAAAGTGCATTTAATAAAAAAAAGCAATAAGTTGTTTTAAAGTAAAACTATTTTCTCCTACAATTTTTTTTAAACTTCTTCTAATAGCAATTTAAAATAAATAAAAAGGTTTAAAAAACAATAAAGAAAATATATTAATTTTAAGAAATTTGAACCAGAAACTATGAAAAAAATACTTATAAATAACTTTGATGAATTTATTTGATTATTTTTATAATTCAATAATTTTGGAAATATAAAATATATGAGTAATTAATATAAACGTTTTGGTAAACCAGAGGCATTGACTTGTTTGTCGCCTTCAGGGTTGACTAGCAGAAACTGTGGAACACATTTGGAGCCCTAAACCCTTTTTGGCCATCACAATCAGTAATTAATATTTATGTTTTATGCATAATTTTTTAATATCTCAGAATTAGTAATTGAAATGGCAAATTTTCTCTGTTTAATTGGTTCATTTTGCTCTGTTGTCGGTGAAAGAAATTGTATAGTTTTTATTCAAAAAAAGTTTCAGATTTATTTTTTCAAAATTAAGTTCATTATTTTGTTTATTCAATAAAAGTTTATTTATTTGTTCAAAAAAAGTTCAACAATTTATTTGGTAAAAAAATTAAGAAAAAGCTTGAAAATTTATTTGTTAATTTTTTTAGGGAAAAGTGTAAAAGCTTTATTTATTAAAAAATTCAAAGAGTTAATCATTCAAAATCAGATAATTTGTTGGGTTTTTTAGACTTTTCCTAAATTTATATAGCATTTGTCTGTTTTTAGTGTTTACATGTCACAATGATGCATTTAACCGATTTTAGAAAGTTAAGAGTATTTTCATTCAAAAAAATAGTTTAAGGACTTATTCATTTTAAATCTAATAGTTTGTTTAGACTTTTTCCTAAAAAAATATAGGAATACTAGCTCATTGGGTTCATAGATATAATCTTCAATACCAGCAACCTCAACTGGCCCACAATTGACTGCCTATCCATAATGTGGGGGGCATACCTGACTCATTCAGTGGTTGTGGCTATGGGGTGTCTTGGATTCGAACCTGAGACCTTCTGTTTTTTGTACAAAGATGTCCCACCCATTACCAACTAAGCTACACGCCATTGACTATAATCTTCAATATTGAAACCTAATTTAAACAGAAAATATGAAAAATGAACAAAGTACCCTCATTTAACTTAAATTAACGGAAGCCAAGCTAACGATATTAAAGACAAGGACCAAAATTAAGCAAAAATGCAAACAGTGTTGACAATTTTGTATTAAATGAGCTCTACTACTAAAACCAAGATTTTTAAGAAACCACGTGAACCAAAAGTGAAGTTAAATCTAAAACAACAGTACATGGAACCGTGTCAAATTCTAGACCACAACTCCACTATCTTTCCAGCATAAAAACCAAGCATATTGAAGATCTGCAATCATCATTTCCTCTTTGACCTCTTACCTCTTGAAAATTAAACCATCTTCAATGGCGTCGTCATCTTTTCCATCTTCATCGTCTTCTTCTTCTTCTTCTGTACCACCAAGAGGAGGATGGGCATATGACGTCTTTCTAAGCTTCAGAGGTGAAGACACTCGCAACAATTTTGTAGATCATCTTTTTACGGCTTTGGATCGGAGTGGATTAATTGTGTTCAAAGATGACAAGATGCTCCGGGTAGGGAAAGACATCTCTCCAGAACTAATGAAAGCCATTGAAGAGTCAACGTGTACGGTCGTTGTTTTCTCCAAAAATTATGCAGACTCTTCATGGTGTTTGGCTGAGTTGGCCAAAGTCATGGAATGTCATAGTAATCAAAATGGAAGGTTGGTGATACCAGTGTTCTACCATGTTGACCCATCCGATGTGCGCAAACAGAAAGGAGACTTTTTGACTGCCTTTCAGCAGCACGAGGAGAAGTTTAAAGAAGAGATGGATAGAGTGAACAAGTGGAGACAAGTTTTAAGGGCAGCTGCCAATTTATCTGGTCATCATATCTCGGAAGAAAAGTAAGTTTTCCTAGTTATATGTTGATTAAATTGCTTACACATTTTGCCTGCCAAAATCACGTCCTTGATAATTTTTCATGAATAAGTTTATATGTGTAGGCGGATCCAGGATTATTTTGATAATGGTATCAGCAAATACTACGGTTGTATAAAATAGAATGAAAATCAACTATAAGATAAATATAAAATTTATCTCCTGACTTATTGATTGTTGATCAGTTAGATATTCAGTTAGGGGTCGTTTACCAAATGCTTACCCGGGTAAGTGCTTACTAGTCAAATTTAACACTATCACTTACTTATCGGGTAAGATTTTAGTCTGCCAAATCAGTTTCGTATGCAACGATTCATCAGGTAAACGCTAACCGTGGTAAGAGTCGTCGCCATCACTTACCGAGGTAAGACTCTCGTTCCTTTCATTCGCTCTTACAGGGTAAGATTTTTGGTCCTTGCCATATCAATCCGGTAGGTAATTTAAATTGGTAAGTGCTTACCCAAGTAAGTGTTTGATAAACGGCCCCTTAGATATTGTATTTTATAACAACCAAAAGCAATGAACGTCCAAATGCCTCGAATCATATCTCCTACAACTTATATGCTTTTATGTAAAGTGCTTATTAACTTATGTGGTGTTAAACTCGAGTTTTATAAAAAGGGTTTGGATTAGGTTATGGTGGTATTAAAATGTAATAAACAATAAGTTGTTATTTAAGTGGTGTTGGAATTGCTTATACATGTAAAATAACCAAAAAACTCATAAGTTGTTTCAAATAAGTTGATAAGTTAGAATGAAATGGTTTATTAAAAATTGTCTATCAGCAGTGACAAAAGGGTATAAACAATTTTTGTTCTCTCATCCAAGCATTTAAAACTGTGTACAAACTGTGACAAAACGGAATAAGTCAATAACCCTTTTAAATAAACAATCCCAAACACCCCTAAAACTTTCAATTCATTGGCCACTAATTTGTAGTCATTTAGGTGTATCCGTATTTGTAGAAGCATCAATTTTCGTGCTTATCTTGATTGTTGGTTTAGTTTATGCATGGCGAAAGGGGGCATTGAAATGGTCTTAGCTCCCGAATATTCAAACAATAAGCTTAATTTATTCAATCACACCAATGAACATAAACTTTTATCATTTTATATTAAGTTTTCTTTAAAAAGTGTATTGATATCTTATAGGCCAAATTGGACACTATCATCTAAATGAAAGTTGTTCATTGATATCTTAGAATTCCACAGAAACTGGATTCATTCAATTCGGAGCTACGAGCAGACCGGTACAACCTTTACAAAAACAGTATGCAAATCCCGAGTTCCACTTAACCAGTTCTGGAAACTCGCGGTTTTGAGCCATTTAGACTCAAAATCTGCTTTTAGTGTAAACTACAAAGATGTTCTACACTCTTCAAGCTTTCCAACGATATATTACACATCTAATTTGGATCAACGGTTGATTTGCTATGAATTTTCTAATAACAGAACATAAACTTTAGAAAACTACAAATGTCTCTTAAACATTTTATCAAACACTTGTTGTGCATCCTAACTTTGAAGCTCAAATCCGTTTTTAATGGCTTCATTCCTTAATCCATGACCTTATTAATGTATTCTAACCACAATTTAATAACACTCTATATGTTCATTACCAATTAGACACCATATAGTTCAAAACCATAACTTCCAACAAAATTGAACTCTAACCTCAATTGCATGAAGAATGTTTACCTCAATTAACCGAAATCTCTTCAATTTGATTCCTTCAAGTTCTAATTGAACTTACTCAGCCCCTACAATCATAATACCAAAGATTTAACATAATACCATAATACCTTGATGATTTCTTCACTTGATTTAGCTTTCATCAATTGGGACTCTTGAACAAGAGATGAGAGAAACCGTACATGATGAATAGAAATTAGGGCTTAAATGTATTTCATGAATTTTTGGAAGTATTTATATTTTCCAATATTCCATCTTGACCCCTCAAGTCTAGTTTCTCATTCTTATGCCCTAGTAGAGATTTAACTTAACATTTTAAGTTAAGTTTACTTTCATTTTTTTACAAGTATGGTCCCTTGTATGGTATTACCTCACAAATTTAATCCGAAGTACAAGTCGGTTAAGCATATGTACAAATATATTATGCTCAGTTGCACCAAAACTTACTAAACATAACTTTTACGAGTTAACAGAAACCGAGTGTTATATTGAAAGATATTAAAACTTTAATTTTGTGACCATCATTTTTTGGCGGTCTGTGACTCTTCTAAGTAGTTATAATTATTTAACTAATGAATATTATTTATTGACGACTACATTTTTAGTTACTAAGTTTTTCAATTCAATGGGCACCATTTTTGGTCACTAATAATGAATATTAGTGACTACCATTTTTTCATAACCAACCTTTCTAACTAACTGAACTTATCCAACCTACTAGCTTTGTGGTCACTAACCTTACCAACCACGAGCTTAGCGACCACCATTTTTAGTCATAGGTCGCTAAACACATGAATCTATATCATTAGTGATGAAAAAGATAGTTGTCACAAAATTTTATCATTAAATTAGATTAATATGAAAAAGTTTATTTGGCCATGGCAATATTAGTGACCAAGTCTTAGGTTTTGTCACTAAACTTGAATTAGTAACAAATTTTTAATGACCACCTCTGTTATCTTCACTAATGTCACATGTTAGTTTTTATTGTAGTGAATCTTGACATCTTGTAGTGAATGGCCCAAAACCAGTGTCCATCTAATTGAATTTCGTCACCTCTAACATCAACCAGCTTTAATTACTTTACTGTTTGCTTGCGACAGTTAACTTGCTTAGAATGCTCCAAACTCTACAGGGCTGAAGCTGCCTTTATCGCCGAAATTGTTCGACTAATCCAAGGAAATATACCACCTCGTGGTATGGAGAATAATCAAATTGGCATTAAGTCTCACATCAACAAGTTAAAATCATTACTGGATTTAGAAGCAACAGAAAAGGTGCTCATGATAGGGATATGGGGAATGGGAGGAATCGGTAAAACAACTATTACCCGAGCTTTGTTTAGAGAAATATATTATAAGTTTGACGGTTGTAGCTTTGTTGATGATGTCAGAGAAAGTGTTTCTCATAAAAAAGTATGCCTCTTACAAGAAAAGATTGTCAAAGAGATTGCGCACTACAAGCCCGATATTACATGTGTAGCGGAAGGAACCGGAATGATAAGAAGTATAATTCACGGAAAGAAGATTCTTCTTGTTCTTGATGATGTGGATGATGCCGAGCAATTAGAAGTCCTAGGTGCAACACTTTCGTGGTTTGGTAAAGGAAGTAGAATCATAATAACCACTAGAGATAGCCAGTTTTTAAAAGAAGCAAATGAAGTCTACAGCCCTGATTTTTTACCTAAGGAGCATGCTGTTGAACTCTTCAGTTGGCATGCTTTTCGGAAAAATAGCCCTCCAGAAGGGTATAAGGAGCTGTCAAACCGTGCCGTAGGCTACACATATGGTCTCCCTCTAGCGCTTAAAGTTTTAGGTTGTTTCTTCTATGGAAAAGAAGATGAACATGAGTGGGAAATCCATTTGAATAGATTGGCCAAAGCAAAAAACAACGGGAGTTGTGAGACAGCCCTTACCCGCAAAGAAAAAGGGGTCATGGAGACAATGAAGATCAGCTTTGATGGACTAGATGACAATGAGAGAGAAATATTTCTAGACATTGCTTGTTTCTTCAAAGGCGAACGTCAAGAATATGTGACTAAAATACTAGATTGTTCGGGTTTAGAACCAATAATAGGAGTTCGTGCTCTTATAAAAAAATCTCTCATAACAGTTTCAAGAGGATTTATACACATGCATGATGTCCTTGAAGAAATGGGTTTGGGAATTGTTCGCGAGAGTTACCCAAATACCAGGCTACGTCGAACCAAAGAACTCCGTTGTCTTGAGCAAAAAAATGTAATGAATTTCTTTCTTTGTAAAAACAACTCTTTCTTAGAAACTTTTTGTTTATAATGACAACAGTTTGACCTCCTTTTACTACCTTTCTTGCAGAATCTAGAAACAGTTATATCAGATGAGGGTAAGCGTTATAGTAGCTATGAAATAGCATTAAAGTTGCCTCCCCAACATCATACCAGTATCATGGGCTTCGTTGTATATCTTGATTGGATGGAACTCCAGGATGGTACAATATCAATGGTGTATATACCGGAGAAAGTCTTTTGGGGGCAGATGAATGATGGTTTTGGAAAGGGTGATTGGTCTTTTTTAGTTGAAAGTCGTCGTTCTGTCACTATAATTGTAGAATCTGTGTATGTTAAAAGCTGTGGGGCATATATAGTCTACAAAGAAGACTTGGAATCCATCCAACAAATCAAAACTCCT
The DNA here is from genome assembly GCA_033807775.1 of Saussurea involucrata. Taxonomy (NCBI): domain Eukaryota; kingdom Viridiplantae; phylum Streptophyta; class Magnoliopsida; order Asterales; family Asteraceae; genus Saussurea; species Saussurea involucrata. The sequence goes on from CM066322.1 coordinate 168,785,619, forward strand.
ATCCCTGATTATGGCGACTCAGAAGTTCTTGGTTTTTATGATGTTTCCTGTGAAAGCCATTTTTTCGCGTATCTTATTAAGTTTAGACTTGGGAGTATTGGATAAATTCTCCTTAATTAGTACTATACATTTCGATTTTGTTAAATGCAGCTGAGTTCTTATGTATTTTAAAAGCTCCATTGTTTTATTAGTTTAACAAATTTCAATTTTAAAAGTGCACTCTTGTTATATTTTGATTTCTTTCCAAATTTGTTAAATAAGTAACACTAAAATATAAATTATTTTACACAAGATCAACTTCGATTGAATTAAGTTGTTGGTCTCTATGATGTGTTCAAAATTTGGATACGATCCCTTAAACGTAGTGTCTAGCCACCCCATGTGACCCTTACATGAGGGGTAATTTCATCAGGATTTTAATTGATAAATGTTCACCTTTTTTGTTTTAATTGTTCATCTTCTTCATTTGTCTTTAAGTTTATTAAAATAATTTAGTATGAATCTTCATCCTCTTTATAAATAAATATAAAACCAAACCTTAAATCATAATCATAATCTAAACATGCAACCCTAAATCAATTTAAAATAACTTCTAAACCCAAAACAAATTGATGGTGATACTTTTTGATTCGATGGATTTTCACCGATAGAGAATGGAAGGGGGCGGAGATTTTCACCGCCGGTGTCGATTTGCAGAAGGGTGAGGAACTGTGTTCGAGAGGAGAGAGAGAGATCTAATATTATATATAATATTTAATATTAAATTACTTTTATGAAGAAAATAATAGGTAAAATAACCAAATTGCCCCCATTTAAAAAGCATATGCCTCAACTTAATAGACTTTATTTACCGTTATTAATTCAGGGGACTATAGGTGTTAGAAAAATGAAAAGTTAAGGACCACTAATGTAATAGTGCATTTGACAAACCATAATTTTAAGCAAGTTGCAAGGACCAACGGTGAATTCACTTTTTATTTTCATTATCTATTGAGTAAACTACACCACATGTCTGTGGTTTGGTCAAAATCTGGATTTGGTCCCTCTTTCAAAATAATTACATCAGACGTCCCTGTGGTTGCCATTTTGTTTCACGTCGGGTCCCTTACACTAACATTGTCTATTTCCTCTCCCTTGGCACCCTCACGTGCCAGGCACATGAGAGGTAAAAACGTCATTTTATCTTTTTATTCTATTTTACCATTTTTTTTTCAAACCATAAGGACCAAATATGTAATTGACTCAAAATTTGGATTTGGTCTTTATCATCTAAACTCAATATTTGAAACCCAAGAACAAGAATCGATCCATCTTTGAAACCCAGATCGTCGGAGCTCCACCTTGAAACCCAGATCTCTGGCGCCGCCTCCATCTCCGACGCTAGGCCGCCTACTTCTGGTGCTCATTTCCCCGTCGATCTCACACCTCTTCCTGTTCCCTGTAGCAACCCAGATTTCAGAAGCTAATCTGGAAGAAGAATCGACGCCTTCTCCGTCGATCTCCCTCATCTCTCTCCACAGACACCTTCGCCCATGTGGTTCACGTTTTGTTATAGATCTGGAAGAAGAATCGCCGCCTTCGTCTCTATGGTTTGTGTCACGGTTTGTTACAGATCGGGAAGAACTCTCTTGACCCAACTCTCTGTAAGCAGATCTGTAACTCTCGACCAAACTCTTTACACACACTATCTCTCTCTAAGTAGATTGTAATTCAAAGCAGATCTGTAAAACGGTGATGAAATCGATTGAAACAAACCTGTAACTCAAAGTAGATATGTAAACATGAGTTGATTGTATAAGAATTTTGTGTTTGAAACATGAGTCGTTTCAGTTTATGTGTTTGATTGTACAAGGGTTAGGGTTTTCGAAGCAGATTTTAGATCGGTAGATTTAAGTTATGGTTTAGAGATCAACAGATTTAATCTCAGATTTCAGTGCTTGAGTTAGGGTTTTCTATTGTTTCTTTGATTTAAAAACATGAGTTGTAAGCCATGTTTTGGATGATAACGAATCTAGTTTGTTCTTTACTTTATTGTATAATGTTTATGGACCATAAAAATTGAAAAGAATTCAAGAGTTTGTTCATTATTGAAAAAAATGATAAAATAAATAAAAACTGACACGTGAGGGTGCTAATGGAGAGGAAATAGACGGTGTTAGTGTAAGGGACCTGTCGTGAAACAAATGGCAATCACAGGACTTCTGGTGTAATTATTTTGAAAGAGAGACCAAATCTAGATTTTGACCAAACCACAGGACTTGTGGTGTAATTTACTCTTATCTATTTATAATATTTATTAATAAAATAATAGATAATTCAAAAAATTACAAAATAATTACAAAAAATAAGCCTAAGAGTTAGAATTAAAGATCAAAATCAACAAAGAACAAACGAGGTTTAATATCAACAAAAAATTGTTCTAATTTTACAACAGCAAACTAAATTTTCACAGCAACAAATATCAAAATCAGCAAAGGTTTGTTGCGTTTTTATAGCAGCAACAAATTTGTATCATGTGAAACTATTAGATTTATGGTACATATGTAAAAGCATTAAGGGCTAGTTTGTAATTCTCTGTATCTTACTAGTATATATATGTTGTCAATGTTTCCTGGTTAGTTTAGCTTTTCATTTGTAACCCTACTTTCAATATATCAAAAGGTTGCTGCTTTCAGCCGTATCAAGCTCTCTCATAATCATCTCTGATTGTTATTCATTCGATTCACATATCGTTTCTAACATGGTATCAGAGCTATAGGTATGTGTCATCTATTCTTTGATTGTGTTAGGTCTCAGAAGTCAGTTGAATAGAAGTTCAAGGACCATTTCTGTCAATTCATGTAACTATTCCGTATGGGATATAAATATCTTCTTTTGTTTAGAATTAGGGTTAATGACCTAATTAGTAGCTAATAACCTTTGTACGGCTACTCAAAGTTATCTTTCTTTTCTGCAATTAATCAAGTGAGATTTATGATTGTTGAATGCAATTCTTGTTGAATTAATGTTATGCACTTGATATCTGGGATCTACAATTGGTATCAGAGCAAAAAGACGAACGATCCGAAGGTAAATTTCTTAATCTTGAGTCATTCCAGTTTTTGTTGATTGTTTCATTGAAAAAGTTCAATCCTTGTTTGTGATTCCTGTGTTAACATTTGGGAATGAAAAGACAATGCTTGTTGGGTATACTGATTCTGATATGGAAGGAAATATTGACAACTTGAGATCCACTTCTCGATATTTGATGACCTTTGCAGGGAGCAGTATCATGAAAATCAAGGCTGCAAAAATGTGTTGCTTTGTCTACAATCGAGGCCGAGTATATCGCGACAAATGAAGCATGCAAAGAATTACTATGGCTGAAAGATTTTCTGAAGAAGCTTGGTTTCAAGCAACAGCGCTACGTGGTCCTTTGTGATAATCAAAGTACCATTTGTCTTGCGAAGTTTTCAACATTTCATGGAAGAACGAAACATATCAAGATGAAGTATAATTGGATCCGAGAAGCTCTTGAAGATGGATTACTTGAACTTGGTAAAGTTCATACCAATGATAATGGTCCAGATATGTTGATAAAGGCCTTAGCAAGGGAAAGCTAAAGGTATGTTGTGGGATCGCCGGGATGGCGAACTCTTCCTCATAGACAGAAAGGGGGAGATTTGTTGGGTTTTATGTTTAATTATTTCTCGCCCATGAGGTATAGTTAAAATAGTCGAACGATGGTGGCCCTATACAAGATATATATTGCCTTGTATCCTAGAGTTTTATAATAAGGAGAGAGAGTCCACAAAATATGAAAGTGAGAGAGAAAAGAGAAAAGTTCGGCGGCAATTTTCGGTCAAGTGCAGCCGCACCGTTTTGACTAATCCTGGAGTTTGAACCGTCGGATCGTCGTGAGTTTTGGACAATAGCTTCAAGACATCTTTATTTACATTCTAAAAGGTGGAGATCGATTTTGAGATCTGGAAGTCACCCTTTTTTTGTTTGACGGTTTGTTGTTTTCTTGGTGACGTTTCTTCCTCTTTTTCTTTTTGGTTTGGTTCCATATTTCTTGATGATTTGTTCCAAGAGTATGATATTGTGGTGTGCCTCTAGTTTTATCTAGAGAAGACTTTTGCATTGGTTATTGGTGGTAGTGGACTTTAAGCGGCCTAAGGGTCCTGTGGTTTTACTCTCGTCTTGAGAGGTTTCTACGCTAAAATTCGTGTGTGTTTGATTGTTGCTTATTTATGTTTTTGGTGGTTGATTAGCATTGCATTTAGTATACCTTATTTGTTTGCATCCTCAAAGGTTCATATAAGTCGGGAAAGTTTTTTCCAACGAAGGTTTATTCCGCATTGTTGTTACCGTTGTGACGCATTTTTCCCATCAGATTTACCTCTTAATGATTCAGATATTGCCTCTTAATTGAACTATTAAGAGGTAAATGAATAGCCCTAAGAAACAAATATATAGATATTTTTCACAAAATCATCATTGGTCTGTTGGTTAGTTCATTGCTTTTCATACCATGTGTTCAAATCTTTTATTGCAATTTCTTTTTCAAAAACGTAAAAAATCTGAAACTAAAAGCTAAAAACTAAGAAAATAACACTAATTAACACGATTCAAACTCGGGTCTGGGGTGGAAGAAGACCTTGCAAACCTATTCTATCAAGGAAAACTTGTGTCCTCGTTGTAGTTTCAAAATATATACGGTGACACACAACAAACTGATACGGTGACACTTTTCATGACACTCAAATATTTTATGCTACGACAAAGAAACAAAACAGTAACACGTGCCACCACAAAACCCCCTGGATCTGTCCACCAACCGCATGGATATAATCGTTGTAGTATTAAATGAGAAATGCAGAGATTTGGGGAAGCTTGGGTTTTTATCAAACTAGGGATTCAAAAATGTTTTTTCCTCTGCTGAAATTAATTCTATAAATAAAATATAACGAGATACGAGAGAAAGAGATTGCCTACCTTAAGAAAAGATTGCTGCAACATCTTATTACTTTTCTAGAAGCTTCTTGCAACCAGTGAGCCATATCTTATACAACCACATATACTTTTCCGTTAGATCTTCAATCTTTTCCAAAGATTTGCAATTGTGCGCCTTTAATACTTGTATCCCCAACGGGAGAGCTTGACAACTTTGAAGGTGTCGGCAATCATTCAACTCTAGGCGTTTAAGACTTGAAACACGAGAGATGCTTGCAAGTAACTAGACTAAGGGGTTGTTCGGTTCATTTTCTATTAAGACCTGAATGGATATAATTGTCTGAATGGATATGGTTGTTTGGGTGTTAACAGATAAGTTGTGGTTCGGTTGTTGAGCTGAATAAACAGTCTGATTATTAGAAATGACAATTTTACCCCAATCTTTATTTTAATATGATTAAAAACTAAATAAATGATAAACAAATCAATTCCAACCAATTTCATCACAAAACCAAATTTAACCTTGATCTATATATGATCTATATATAACCGTAAACTATAAAAAATCAATTCCAACCAATTCCTTCTTGAAACCCAATTCCCTGCCTACTGCCATGAAAAACACCCATTAGAAAATGGATATTGAAAAAATACATTAGATAATGGGATATTGAAACCCATTAGGTTTTCTTTTGATATTGAGGCGGTGGCAGTAGGAATTAAAGAAAAACCCCCACTAGAAAATGGGATATTTACTTGTCGGCAATTTCAAGAAACCATCGCAAGCAATCGAAGAGATAGAGAAAGAATATCAGGTCAAGCAGGTTTGGTTTTAACATCTCCAATCTTCAACCATCTCTTCAACATCTCCAAAAATATCAGATCGAGAGATAAAGAAAGAAAATAAGCAGCAATGGCCATAGAGGAGACAGGGCTGTGAGTAGGAGATGAACATCGATGAGTTCTGTGGTGTGAGAGGATGGACCATCCATGGAAGGTGTATTTTTTTAGAGAGGGGTAGCACGAGTTGGAAGCGTGAACTGAGCTTTGAATCAATGGAGAAGCAGATGTGAATTGATGGAAATAAAAGAGGGGAGGAGGGTAGTTGGGGAAATTGAAGGGATTTTGATGGATGAGTGTAAAAGACACAAGTTTTTCAGCTGAGCGATTCAGCCATGGGCTGACCTAATAAGCCGGTACCAATACCTAGATATGGCTGAGCAAATAAAAACCATATCCACCATACAGCCCATTAAGCCACAAACAAACAGCCCCTAACTTAGAGTTGCCACTTAGATATAATTCTTCCAAGAAGGAACACGTATCAAGATTATTGAAAAAGTCCCGATCCTCGATTTGTCTCCAACTGAGATCTAATATTCTTAGACAACACAAATTTGTCAAAGTACGAAAATTGATGAACTAAGTCATTGATGTGATCCTTAAATCCTAGTCGTATATCTTCTAATTTCTTCAACCTTCGACAATATTTGCAGTTTCATGCAGTCGTAAAGATGAAGGGACTTGAGATTCTTTAACCAACAAACTGAGTTTGGAATGTTCTTAAGATTTTCACATCCGTTAAGATTTATATTCGATAGTTTAATCATACATGGTGAGACTTCTGGGAATTCTTCAAGACTGTAGCAATTAGAGGGAATTAGAGTCACGAAGGTCGATGAGCTTCAAGTATGGCATAACCTGACAACAAAACTATAATCAATGTGACTCATAACTGAATACAAATGCAAATTTGTTAATTTATCTCCGTAATTTTGTTCAACTTCACCTCCTATCATGATTAGTTCAACATGATTAGTTCAACAAGCTTACACAGGTTAGCAACTAACAGAGAAAATGGGTATTCATCCCATCTAAGCCATCTTAACTCATCCGAGAGAGTTGTAGGTTTACAAGAAGTGAAACCACTGCAAATATCAAGTAGCCGAAGATTCTTCATATTCTAAAAAACATGGCATTAAAACCCGTGTTCTTATCAGACATGTCCTCATCAACGTGTGTCGCCACTATGGCTTCAATTGCTTCTAGATTCTGCACAAAGTACTAAACTGAGGTCAAACTGAAATTCTATATCAAACTTTTTAAGACTATATATAGCTTCTATAAAGAAAGAAATTTATTACTTTGTTTATCTTAATGAAATCATGGATTTCATTTTGCCATAGCCTGCTATTCGGGTAATACTTACGAACAATTTCCATACCCATTTCTTGAAGGACATCATGCATGTCTATCCGTTTATTTGAAACAGTTATGAGAGATTTTTCGATAAGAGCACTAATTCCTATCACTGGATCAAAACCAAAGCTTTCGAGTACTCTAGTCACACGTTCTTTATTATGCCCTATAGAAACATGCAATGTCTAGGAATATATTTTTCTCAGAAGCCTCTAGCCCATCAAAACTTACCTTCAGCGTCTCAAAAATCTCAATCACTACTTCAGCAAAGGCCTTTTTACACGGTTGTAAAGAGCTTTTTACACGGTTTTAGAGCTGTGTAAAAGATCACCGTGTAAAAAAGCGCGAGACCTTTTTACACGATTTTGAAACCGTGTAAAAACGTCTATTTTTACACGATTTCAAACCGTGTAAAAAGTATCAAAACCCGTATGAAAAGAACTCAATTTTACATGGTTATTAGGCAAAACCGTGTAAAAGATATGACCTTTTTACACGGTTGCTTGTCAAAACAGTGTAAAAAAGTTACCTCTTTTAACACGGTTGCTAATAAATACCGTGTTAGATTTCTAACAAATAATCCGCTAGTAATTTAATTAATTTTTTTAAAATATTTTATTTTGTTTCCAAAAATAAATTTATATTAAACTTTTTAATTAAATCACCGTAAATTTAATTATTTAAATAATTTTTATTAATGAATTATTTTTCCTTTTTAATTACCGGCGACACGTTTATCCGCTACCAATCCGTAATTCTATTTTTTTAAAAGAAAATAGTTGAATACTTCCATTCAATTTATTCAAATTTTACTCTATCAAATACACATTTTTATATATATACAAATATACATTTCCAATACAAACACACGTTTATATATATATATATATATATATATATATATATATATATATATATATATATATATATATATATATATATATATATATATATATATAGAGGTTGTGTATCAAATACAAACCAAATAGTTTGTACAAACTCGTACAAACTCAATCTACCTTCATGAATTTGCAATTTTTTTTAATTTGACTTCATGAATCTATATTTTGGCTTCATGAATATAAAATTTGGCTTCATGAATATATAATTTGGCTTCATGAATCTATATTTTTCGGTGGAGCCCTAAAATACCCTTATAAATATAAAAAGAAGAAGTTATGGAGCCAAATTTTATATTCATGAAGCCAAAATATAGATTCATGAAGCCAAATTAAAAAAAATTCAAATTCATGAAGGTAGATTGAGTTTTTGTATGGGTTTGTACAAACTATCTGGTTTGTACCCGATACCACCCCTATATATATATATATATATGGGAAATTAATTAAAATACCCCAAGTTTGACCAAGTGTTACAGAAATACCCTAAAATTTTTCAATTTTGCAAAAATGCCCAAAATACCCGCGATGGGGTCCCGCGATCGCGGGATACGCTGACGTGTCACGTATTTTGGGCACAAATGCCCCGCGAAGCCCCTCAACTTTGGCCGCGGTGCACTTTTGGTCCCTGCCCGCGATGGCCCAAAAATTACAGTTTTGGTCCCTGAAAATTTACACATTTGGTCCCTGAAAATTTACACTTTCAGCCCCTATATTAGACGAATCTTGCATGCTTTTACTGTTTTTTTCCACAATTATTGTACTTTGAAGACCGATTTGTGGTTCAAATTCATTTGCATGTTTGAGATTTCATCCATAAATATCAGTAATATGCAATTCACAATTCACACCATTCCATCCTTCTATCTTGCTTTCTTTCACTTGCTTTCTTTCATCAGTAAACAAATGACATCGTCATCTAACCCATCGTCTACACCTGAAGGAATGCCACCTAGACTCCAGAAGGCGATAGCAGCAAAGGAAAAGGAGATAGACCAACTGACAGAAGAGTGGAAACATATTATCGCCAGGAAGAAAGTCCACTTGACAAGGATCGAAGTGGAAGAAAAGGAGATCAAAAGGATGAAAGGGGATATAAAAGATAGGGAGGCTCGTATTCGTCGAGAAAAAGAAGAAATTCACCATTGTACGCAAGACTTCGCAATTCTTCAAGCGAAGATAAGCGACAAGCAAAGTTGGATTGATCAAACTAAAGCAATTTTTCAGTAGGTGGTGGTACGGGTGTTGCTTTAGTACTTTGTTGTTTTGTACTTTTTTTACTGTGTTGTTGTTTGTATTTTTTTTGTTTTTTGTATTTTTTTACTGTGTTGTTGTTTTGTATTGTTTTACTGTGTTGTTTGTATTTTTTTTGTTTTGTATTTTTTTTACTGTGTTGTTGTTTGTATTTTTTTGTTGTTGTTAATTTATCTGAAAAGTAGTTTTTAAGCCGCTGAACCACGGTTAGGTTGGATACATCATGCAAGGTCAAGTAAGAGGTTACCTCATTCGGATAAACAAACATGGGGTTTTGTTTGTTAATGATGCTAGATTTTGGTAGTCATACTCTATCCACGTAGGCCTACTCCTCTTGTAGAATATATGACAACCCTCAACTCACTTGCTAAAGTGTGTGCGGGTTGTGGTACACAATGACCATACGTGGTTGCAAAAGCAGAAGCCGTTGAAGAAGGGTCAGAAAGATTGAAGATGAAGAGCATGTTGGATGGAATACAAACTAGCTGTGTTATCAATGTTTATTTAAAAGCATATGTATGTGTGTAAATATATAATACGAATATATATATCATTTACAAACTAGATGTGTTATCAATGTTCATTTAGAAGCATATGTATGTGTGTGTATATATAATATGAATATATATATGGTAATGTAGTCAACAGGTCAAACAAGAACAAGGCACTAGCAGTTGAAAGCATCACCAACATCATTCTAAATAGTCAAAAATAAGATGAAAAATATATGATTATTAACAACAAACTCACAAATAGTCATAGATAGAAACCAGGTGGACCCAACAACCCTGCCCTGGACAAGCTGGCCAGGTGGCTAACTCCACCATCCCCTTCAAACCCTAATAGTTAAAACTTGAAAAAGACCCCCATAAAAACCCTAATGGTTAAAAGGGTCTTTACACTACGTAGTACGTACCTAATAAAAAAAACCCTAGATTGTTGTTACAAATGCATATATAGTTAATTGTGAACAAACTTCCCCACTGTATACATCTTAGATTGATCCAAGACTTGTTTAATAATATCATCAAAAAAGTAAATATAATGATTCAAGACTTGTTTAATAACTTCATTAGTTCGTAAATAACAATAATAATAATGATATACCTGAATTCTAGCAACAGAGTTAACATTCACTGCCATGGATGCAAGAACAAGGTCAAGAAAATACTAAGAAAAATTGAAGGTAACAATCAACCTTTCTTCTTTATGTGTGTAAATATATAATACGAATATATATCATTTACAAACTAGATGTGTTATCAATGTTCATTTAGAAGCATATGTATGTGTGTATATATATCATTTACAAATCAGTGTTTAGATCAACAGTATCATATGGGTTTGTTCCATATGGTTCAAGCTGTGACGGGCCCGGGTTGTGACTGGCAGAATGTCTCCTTGGCATGGTTGAAGGGGCGCGATTTGGACACTCTCCACGAGTGTGTCCTACGCATTGGCACCGAGTACATCTTCGTTGTATCGAACTTTCACCACGTGATGGACGTCGGCCGTTCTTTCTTGGTCTCCCGACCCTGTTCTTATCCATTAAAGGTGGATAGCATGGTGGAAGCGGGTCGGGTGGATACACCCATGCTGCAGGGGGTCCAGCTGGGTTTATTACCTCCACGTATGTTTTCCGGTAATATTCGGACGTGAAGAAAGGTACAGCCAAGTCGCTGCAATCTGTACGACTCATATATCTTGCTGCAGCGATGGCATGGCCGCACGGTAACCCAGATTTATCCCATTCGCGACACGAACAAAGGTGGTCTTCCATATTCACAATCGCGTGAAAATAGTCATCATGCACCTCGTACTTCCCATACCCGATTGCTCTTACCGGCCATGTCGCCGCACGACGTGCCCTGTACTGAACGATATTCTCCGCCGTTGGTGCGAGTACATTTTGCATCTCAGCTCCTTTTAGGCGTCGAATTTGGTACCACTCTTGTTGAAAGGCCCGAAAGTAGTCCATAAGATTAACAATCGGACATCTACGCGCAAAACGGGAGAGTGCATTCACAGACTCTGCACTATTCGAGGTCAGAATGTCATACAGTTGTCCAGGAAAATGGGCCGCGGACCACCTATCCGGTCCAGCATCGTCAAAGACTTTGGATGCTTCCTTGGCATTGTATCGTAGCATGTTCATGTACTTGTTAAACTCCCGATCCGTATATGCTCTGCATGCCGCCCAATAGACATCCTTGTAGGTGGTAATACGTTTGTCCTTGGATTTGGCGTTCATCTCCAAATGTCGACAGCATATGGCGTGAGGGGCGTTTGGGTAAATGGCAGAGATTGCGACGCTTATGGAAGGAGCCCTGTCAGACATAAACACCAACCCTTGCGGGTCTCCGATAGCTTGTCTCAACATGGACATAAACCAAGTCCACTCGTCCCCGGTTTCAGACTTGCCTACGCCGAAAGCTACTGGAACGATGGAGTTATCCCCGTCTATGGCAACCGCCAGGAACATCATACCCAAGTAACGGCCCTTTAAATGGGCTGCGTCTATTATCAGGACACGACGTAGATTTGCCAGAAATGTGCGGATCTGCAAAAACATAGGTTAAAATGTTATAGTTTATAATGTGTAAATGTTATAGTTTATAATGTGTAAACATATGACGTGTTAAAATACGTACCGCGGGTCCAAGGGCCACGAAGCACATCTCAAATCATCCACGTGAATCGGTCCGTAGCTGCGTGACAGTACCAGGGTTCTGCAGCTGCAAATTATATAAATATGTCAGGAGTCGTTCATACGACTCCTCGAACGCGCCTCTCACCATAAACAGTGCATGGCAGCGCGCACGCCACGCTTGGTGGTAATCAATCGTGACGCCGAACTGCCGGTGAACGTCGTGGACGATGTCCTTTGGACGCAATAACCTGCTAACATCAAGAAATTTGTTTTTCAGGATCGCACCCAAAGTCTTTTTGCCGGATCCTTTATGGTGGGGATTAAGTTGCGTCCTCGTACAAGTGTGTACGTCGTGCAACTTTCTAATAACTATTGCCCCTCCTTTGGGACCCGTGTGAATCGCGTACAACCTCCACTCACACTTTTCTCTAGCACATTCAACTACGTATTTGCTTTTGTCAGATGCCCGCACGCGACTTTGGAAACCCTCTTCCAAGAACTTGAGTCCGATCTGACTTGCCAAGAGATCCTTCAAATCGAATATCTGACCTATTGTTAACCTTTCACTGCGAATATAAGGTGTAGGTTCGTAGCTTTGTGTCTGGGTATGGGAGTCTGGAAGAATAGGGGGCATATCAAAAAAATTATTTATCTGACTACATGATTTTCTACTAGGGGTATATTCTTCGTGATCATCATTATCGGTGTCTGATCTGTCTATTTCAGAATTACCCGTTCTGAAAACGTGGATTTCGTCATCAGCAACTCCAGCAGTACGCCATTCGTGTGGTTGTGGTGGTTGTTGTTGTTGAGAATCAGGTTGCTCTATTTGGAGGTCTTCTTCGTCGTCACCGTCGTCGTCACCGTCGGATACGCCGGGATACACAAAGAGTAATGGGGGTCTTTCTGAATCGACTGCAAGGTGCAGAAAAGTAGAGATATCCCCATCGTTGGATAAATCCACAAATGACCCATAGCCATTTTTAAACACTAACTTACAAACATCAGAAGAGTTGATTCCACATTTTTACATGGCGTATGCAACAAACTTTTGATAAGTACAGTTTACTGACCCTTTTACACCATGCTTAGATTTATAAGAAAAATTCCACTCATTGTTATCTTGCACCCATTCACCATCAAAACAGAAATATAGCTTAGCTTTTGCAACAGATGAACTCATTTTTTCAGTAGTATCTCAAACACAAAATATTGCAGAAAGAAATCAAGAAAGAAGTATGAAATCGGTGTGTGGATTATGGATAGCATTTTACATCTATTTATCAATGAAACAACCAACATATCAGAAAACCAATCTCTCATTTCATCCACAAACTGGTATTCCAAAAACATTGATTTAACATTGATTGAAACATGCAAATGAATTTCAACCACAAATCGGTCTTTAAAGTGCAATAATTGTGGGAAAAAACAGTAAAAGCATGCAAGATTCGTCTAAGTATAGGGGCTGAAAGTGTAAATTTTCAGGGACCAAAAGTTGAAATTTTCAGGGACCAAAAGTGTAAATTTCTGGCCATCGCGGGCAGGGACTAAAAGTGCACCGCATCCAATGTTGAGGGTCTTCGCGGGGCATTTGGGCCCTAAATACGTGCCACGTCACCGTACCCGCGATCGCGGGACTCCATCGCGGGTATTTTGGGTATTTTTGCAAAATTGAAATAATTTAGGGTATTTTGGTAACAGTTGGTTTGACTTAGGGTATTTTAATTAATTTCCCTATATATATATCTATATATATATATATATATATACACTATCTTATAAGACCATGAGTATAGGAACCCTCTTACCCACTTGCCACCTCAGCGCCACATCAGTTTTTCTCTTTCCTACCCTCCTTACCCTCTCCTTACCCAAAAGTGGAGTACCAGAACCCAATGAACCCACTTGCCACCTCATTTTTTTTAATTCTTATATTTATACATTTAATTATTTAACAAAATAAAAATATTTATATATTTTTTAATAAATAAAAATAAGATAAATAATAAAAATAAAAATTCATATCATTCATTAAAAATTAAAAATTACAAAATAAATTTAAAAATTACAAAATATTAAAAATCTACTCGTCGTCATTGTTGGGAACTTGGATACGCCAAATATGTTCGACCAAATCTGACCGAAGGTTATTATGAGTGTCCCGGTTTTTAACTTCTCGAACATTTGTCGCGCGTTGTTCCTCACTGATTTGGGTTTCGATATCATCCGTGAAAAAGTCGTTTTCGTCGCCACCACAAATAGCATGGTCTTCGTCTTCGAGTATCATATTGTGTAATATGACACAAGCGTACATAATGTTTCCCAATCTTGTCGGATGCCATCCGCGTGCCGGGTTATGAAGTATATGCCAACGTTGTTTAAGCACGCCAAAAGCTCGTTCAACATCTTTACGTGCCGATTCTTGCGTGGACTTGAACTTTTGTCGTTTAGGGTCATGTGGGCACGTAAATGATTTTACGAAAGTAGCCCATTCTGGATATATCCCATCCACTAGATAATATCCGTGCTTGTAGGTGACTTCATTCACCTCAAAAGGGCACTCGGGTGCTTTTCCATCATATACATCGTTGAAGATGGGCGACTGATTGAAAACATTGATGTCGTTGTTGGAACCGGCAACACCAAAGTATGCGTGCCAGATCCATAGATCTTGAGAGGCCACTGCTTCTAACATGATTGTCGGGTGCTCATGATCACCTCTCATGAATTGACCTCGCCATGCTACCGGACAATTTGCCCATACGGATGTACTCGTCAAGTGAGTCAGCAGCTACTCCATACGCCAATTGCCGAATAGCGGAAGTACACTTTTGTATCAGAGAAAAACTTTTTTTGTATCTGGCGTCCAACCGAAGTGTAAAATATGGATATTGTCCTTGTAAATCTTCAACTATTCGTTCGAATAGTTGCCTCCTCATCCTGAACCGCCGCCTAAACATATCCGGTGTATAAACCGGTTGTTGCCAAAGTAGTCCCGCATAAGCCGCTCGTTTGCAGCTACTCGACCTCTTTCTATGTTCCCGACCCTCGGTTCTCTTCTTGACGATGAGGCGGTGCTACCATAAATTAATTTTGCAGTCTCTCGAACCAACCCTACAAAAATTTCCCTTTGATGATGCAAGTACCCGTCGGTGTCAATGGATGATGATGATGCGGTCGATGAAGCGGGTTGTGGCGAATACATATTGTCTAAAACATAGAGAATGGAAGAGTTGTTTGGTGTGAAAAATAAAATGGGTTAGGTTAATACATATAGTGTGATTAATTTGAAAAAAAAATTAAAAAAAAATTAATTTTCTTGTTTATAGCCGTTACCCAACGTTCCATTTAAAAAAAAAGAAAAAAAATTAAAATTGCTCGGGTTGAACGGGTTGGGGAACCCGACGCTGGAACCCGCTCCCCCCCCCTGTACCGGAACCCGCCCTGGAACCTGATCCCCTACCCGCTATCGGTACGCTTGGCCTAAAGCATTTAACCTAAAAGTCTTAAAAACAACCTTTCAAACATAGAGTACAACATTTTTATGCATAAAGTCTTAAAGTCTTAAAAACAACCTTCTAAAGCATATTGTACAAGTAGTTAATAGGTAAGCGTCTATTCGTCTCTTCCTCTTCCCAAGCCGCCTCTTCCTTTACATAGTTTTCAGATTATTCAATTTGAATTCAAATTTGCTCTCTTCACGGCCTAAACCCTAAACGTCCGCCGTCTACCTACCTCCCAAGAGAATACCCAAATCGCTACTTTTATTTCGATGCTCTCTCTAACCTCTTTGTCTGCCAATTTTCTTCTTCTCCTTCCCAAATCTGGTAATGTTAACTTTGTATTTTGCTTTTGCTTTTTCGCCTAAATCTAATCATTCATGTTTGTTGAAGAGGCTGTTCACTTCTCTTTGATGCTTATGTTTATGGGATTGAGCTCAAATGTATATCAGTAGTTAAGATGTTGTTCACGTTGGTTTCTCATGTCAGAGCACTCCCATTAAAATTTGGCATGTAAAAGATTCATGCTTGAAATTTGACAAACTCCCTGTTTTTGTGTTTTATATTTGTTGCATAGAACGTGTTCGAGGAAATGCCTCAAGGGGATTTGTTTGCTTTCTCTACCGGTGGTATACATCTCAGTAGCTTTCTCACTTTCTCACCACTTGTGCTGCAATGTTTTGATTTATTAAGTTGAAAGCTCTCGCTTTTCATCTTCATCATCTCGCCACCATAAACTACTTAAATTTTTCTTCAGGACGGACATCTTGGATGATGCAAATGAGTTTGAATTAATACTTTGTTTTTTTTTGTTGTTTTAAGGTTTTTTGTGTTCTAGTTAACGGTTTACTAGGAAATTCATTTACAGATCATTTGTTTTAGTAATTGTTGTTATATTGTAATTTTCTATTCATAGTTCGATGGATTAATAATGGTTTTACTGCATATGTGGGCATATACAAATAGGGATTTAGGCATGTTGCATAGGCATATGATTCTGTTAGCTTTTTGTGGATAATTGGTTTCAAATGTGGTTTGTGCATTGGAGACTTATATATCTCTTCCAACTTGCTGGTGGAATGATTTCAATGGATTTCATTTTATTGGGATTAAAAGCTAGCCAAGCTTTGGAGACCTTAGGGATCTCATATTTAGGTAATTGATGTACAAAATCGTTAAAATATATCGTAGTAGGTTGTTATTGGCTTTAGATCAGAATCTTTAGTAGTATTTTTGTGTCTATGCTTTATCATTTTGTTTTTAATCATATTTATTTTTTGAGGATCTCATATTTGTTTTTCTTTTTAATCAACCTCCATCCGGTCCCTCTGATCTTTAAGTCGTACAGAGATGTTGCTAATCGGATCCTTTCAGGTGTGCAGTTTCTTACTTGTTTGTTTTGTGACCATTAACTAGTTTTATTTTTAAGGATCCAACGAACTTATGCTTTTGTTTTGGCAGGTCTGACTGCAAATACAATCGGTTTTTCTTTGGAGGTGGTGAGGAAACGGCAAATGGTAGGGAGCGCTACGAGGTAAGTGCCCAGCTCACATGGCAACAACACTTTCAGAAGTAGCGAGAGAAGAAGACTTGATTGGACTATATAGAGGACGAGGTGCAAGTTGTTTGAAGGTGATGCCAAATTTTGACATACTACTGTAGCTTCTCAGTTTTCCAACAACGAGGCCTAATGGCATCACAATCAGTCTTCCAACAACAATGTGGTAGCACAATCAATTTTCCAACAACATTAATGATCATTTTTTAAACATTACAACTAATAATATCCACGGTGGCACAAGCCACCACTCCTTAGTGGATCCATTCTTGAAATATAACCAGTATTCTACTAAAAGGCTAGAAACTTGTTTTATGAAGCTTGGAAGGACATATTGCATGGTGACGACAAGCATCAGCAATATCTAATGCAAGAAATAGCTGGATCCCATTGACATATTAAATCCTTGCAAAGTTATCCCACGATCGCTCCTATCCTAACTGAGGTTAGAAACTTGATCTATAACATACATTTATTTATTAATAATCGCATGCAATATAATGTTGTGTTGGGAACTGAAGATTTGCTAAGTATGGATAATACTGCCAGAACAACATTACTACTTCCAGAACAAAGTTACTACTGCCAGTAAAGGTTAGTACTGCCAGAACAAAGTTACTACTGCCAGTAAAGGTTAGTACTGCCAGAACATAGTTACTACTGCAAGACAAAGTTAATACTGCTGGAACAATGTTAGTACTGCTGATGCATTAATGCTGCTGGAACTAGGTTAGTACTGCTTGTGCATAATGAAGTTAATGCTGCTTGTGATCATATTATGGAATGCGAGAATGTTGGAGATAAAGATGGAATTATTGAAGATAAGCATGAAAGAATATTCTGAAGATCAATTTTGTTTTGATAGTTATCTTGTAATTATTTAGTATAAATAGATGTTGATAGATAGCTATTCAAAATACGCGATATACAGAATTCGTTTTCGTTTTTAGAGAGAATTAACCTCAAGGTTTAGAACCCTATTTCTAGAGAAGTAGAAGTCGTCTTGTTGAGCCTGTTCAACAAGATTGAGGTTTGGTTGTAACCTTGTGAGTCGAAGCATTGAATACAAACAGATTGTGTTTTCTGATTAGTTGTTCATAAAGTGAGTTTGAATTAAAGTTCTATTCCGCAAGATTCTTTAATTCTGATTTCTAAGAATAATTATTCTTGTTTGAAATCGATCCTGACAAGTGGTATCAGAGCTTGGTGTCTTAGAAATCTACAATCATTATGGACAACTCAGTTGAATCAAACAGTACTCTTGTTTCAAAGGTTCCCATGCTCAGACCTAATGAGTTTGACATGTGGAAGATTAGAATCAAGCAGTATATTTTGCTTACTGATTATTCCATCTGGGATATTATAGAGAATGGTCCATGTGCTGAAGGAAAGGTTGGACCAGATGGCAAAAGACCCCCTCCAAAGACTGATGCAGAAAGAAAGGTTAGACAAACAGAGATGAAAGCCTTAAGCACTCTGCTTTTGGCTATTCCCAATGAGTATCAGCACCAATTTCATCACTGCACTGATGCTCAGATTCTATGGAATGCATTGGAAAAGAGATTCACTGGTACCAAGAGCACCAAGAGGAACCAGAAGGCAATTCTTAAGCAACAATATGAAAATTTTACTTCTACAAAGAATGAGTCTATGACTCAAACTTTTGATAGATTTAATAAGTTGATTGGAGAATTGGCTACAGTTGGAGTTCATATGGAGGCTGATGATGTCAACAGGAAGTTTCTAAGATCATTAGGTGAGGAATGGACAATGTATACTGTGTCTTTCAGACAGAATGACCAGTTAGAAGATAAAGAGCTTGATGATCTTTACAATGATCTTAGGGTATTTGAAGCAGAGGTTGAAGCCAAGAAGAAGCCCTCAGGATATGTGTATAATGCTGCACTCCTATCAGCATTAACTGATTCTACTGCTAACCCTGAATCAGTTAGTACTGCTGGTGGAGTCAATCAGGAGAAGGCCAATGATTCTGTACTAGAAGCTTTCTTTTCTAGTCATGTTAACTCCTCATTAATTAATGATGACTTAGAACAGATTAATGCTGATGATCTTGAGGAGATGGATATCAAGTGGCAGATGGCTATGCTTTCTATGAGGGTGAAGAAGTTTATAAAGAGGACTGGGAGAAACAACTTTTCCCAAAGAAGAGAAGATGGTGCTGGGTTTGACAAGTCTAAGGTAGAATGCTACAAGTGTCATAAGATGGGACACTTTGCCAGAGAATGCAGAGGTGGAGTATCTCAAAACAACCATCAACAAGCTCAGACTGGAAGTTTCAACCAGAACAGAAACTCTGTTCAAGCCCTTGTTTCTCAACAAGGCATGGGATTTGATTGGAGTGATCAAGCAGAAGAGGCAATTCAGAATCATGCTCTCATGGCAGAAGTCTCAGATCTTCCTACAGAGGTAAAATCTAATCTCTGTTCTCAAGCTTGTATAGACACTGTGAAAAGGTATAGAGATCACAACCAGGGAATGTGTGATGACCTTAAGAGATTAGAAAAGGATAGAAGAGACTATGTAGTGATTGTTGAGAGGTTTGAAGAACAAATTAAGGCTTTTCAAGCCAATGAACTTCAACACTCATATGATACAAACTACTGGAAGTGGGAAAAGAATGGTCTGGAGTTCCAACTGAAAGAGTCTAGGGAGGAATGTGAGAAATTAAAAGAAGAACTTGAGAAAGTAAAACTTGATGTTGAAAAGTTTTCAAAAGCTTCTAAAGTCATGGACACCATAATAAATACTCAAATCCACAGTAAGAAGAAAACAGGCCTAGGGTACAATGCCACACCCCCACCCTACAACAACACATACATCCCTCCTAGGTCAGACCTGTTAGAAACCATGGATAGGAAGGACTTACCTGAAGAAGCTACTAAAGTAGATCCATTAGATGAAGTTGTTGTTGAGGATAAAACTGAAAAAGAAGAATCTAAGAAAAGGAACAAGAATGTCAGTGGTGAGATCCCCTTAGAGAACTACATCAAGACTAATGAGGATGGTGGAAGTCCATGGGATAAGAACAATGAGATGAAAAGATCTGAAAAAGGAAAGGGAGTTCATTATACACAGACCACTGTTGTGAATTCCAATACCTGTGAACATTGTTCTTGCAAGAATTCTCAAAAGAATGAGCCCCAAAAACATGATAAAAAGAGGGGAAATCAAAGAAACTGGAATAGTCAGTGGGCACAAAAACAAGGAGTTGATTGGCAAAGGATTAACAGACCAAAACCTTGTTTTATCTGTCGCAAATTGAATCACCTTGCCAAACACTGTTATTTCAATCCTATTAACCAAAGGATAAATTTTCAAAGAACTTTTCAAAAATCAAATGGTTATAGGAAGCCTGTAAGGAACCATGTGGCTAAGAAACAAGCTAAATCCAAAAGCCACATGAGGAAAAAGACTGAAAAAGAATGTGTCACAATGTGGGTTCCTAAAAGCACTAGTGTTAGTACTGCTGCCTCTGTTAGTACTGCTACCTCAGATAATACTGTTGCTAGCAGTATTAACACTGTTAGTACTGCTGCTAGCAGTGTTAACACTGTTAGTACTTCTTTTAGAAGCAATCAGCAGTGTTAGTACTGCTAACACTGTTAGTACTTCTTCCAAAGATAATACTGCTTCTAGTGTTAGTACTGCTAACACTGTTAGTACTTCTTCTAAAGATAATACTGCTTCTAGTGTTTGTGCTGCTAGACCTATCATCTTGACAAAGTACTCCAGTACTGTAGTTCCTCAGGTTGAAAAACTTATCCAAACTGAATGTAAGTACTTTGATGAGCAAGGGAGACCCAAGACCACTTTGGCTTGGGTTCCCAATAAAAACTAATTGATTTATCTTATGTGCAGGGCAACCAACAGCTCAAGGGGAAGAGCATCTGGCATGTTGATAGTGGTTGCTCCAGGCACATGACAGGTAACATGGCCTGCCTCAAGAATTTCAAAAGAATTGATGGAGGACATGTTGCTTTTGGAAATAATCCTGCAGGAGGTAAGATAAGTGGTAAAGGTGATGTATCAAAAGGTAAGATGACATTTGAGGATGTTTACTATGTTGAGCAATTGAGATACAACCTGTTAAGTGTATCACAGGTCTGTGACAAGAAACATAGTATATTATTTACTGATTCTGAATGCATTATTCTTGCTCCTGGATTCAAAGTAGTTGATGAAAACATGATACTATTGAGAACTCCTAGAAAGGATAATGTGTATTGTTTAGATTTAGAAAGTGTTTCATCTGATTCATCCCTAAACTGTTTGGTTTCAAAAGCTTCAATGGATGAATCTTCACTTTGGCACAGAAGGATGTGTCACATGAATTTTAAAACAATGAACAAACTTGTTAAACATAATCTTGTTAGGGGTTTACCATCAAAGGTTTATTCATGTGATGATCATTGTGTTGCTTGTCTCAAAGGCAAACAACACAAAACTTCTCATAAGTCCAAAGAGATAAACACTATCTCAAATCCTCTTCAGTTGTTGCATATGGATCTGTTTGGCCCTACAAATGTCATGAGCATTGGCAAGAAGTCATACTGTTTAGTTATTGTTGATGATTACTCTAGATTTACTTGGGTATATTTTCTGAGAACTAAAGATGAGACAAGTGGACTGATCAAATCTTTTATTCTTAGAATTGAAAACCAATCAAATCAAACAGTGAAAGTCATTAGATCAGATAATGGGACTGAATTTAAAAACTTTGATCTAAACACCTTTTGTGAGGAAAAAGGAATTGAGAGACAATACAGTGCTCCTAGGACTCCACAACAGAATGGTGTTGCTGAGAGAAGGAATAGGACACTGATTGAGGCTGCTAGATCTCTGTTAGCTGATTCAAAATTACCCACTACTTTTTGGGCAGAAGCAGTTAATACTGCTTGTTATGTCCAAAACAGAGTTTTAGTCATAAAGCCTAAAAACAAGACACCTTATGAGCTTTTTCAGAAAAAGAAACCATTTATTGGATTTTTAAACCATTTGGTTGTCCTTGTACAATTCTCAATACCAAATCTCACTTAGGTAAGTTTGATAGCAAAGCAGATGATGGTTTTCTTGTTGGTTACTCATCTCAGAGTAAGGCTTACAGAGTGTTTAATACCTCTTCTAGAATAATTGAAGAAAGTGACAATGTCAAATGCAATGAGAACACACCAAATCCTATTGGTTCAGGTCCTGATTGGCTATTTGACATTGATTCACTCACTAATTCTTTGGGTTTCAGTAGTGCTGTAAATACAGGACAAAGGGATGCATCACCATCAGAACACAAAATTCAGTCTGTGATATTTCCACTCCCTACCATTGATCCTGTTGTCCTCTGTGAACAAGAAAAGGAAGCTGAACCCATTCAGAATGAAGAAGAGAGAAGAATAGAGGAAAATCAGCTTTCAAGTCCAAATTCCAGAGAGTCTGAAGTGACTGAAGAAGCTGTTGAAAATCCAGACTTAAATGAGTCAAATCTGGATGTGCACTTACAAGAGGAATCTGGTCATCCATCAAGAACTCAGAAAAATCATCCTCCTGAGTTGGTAATTGGAGACATTGCTTCTCCCATGATGACTAGGAATCAAAGCAGACTTCAAGAGCTACAGGATCAGCAAAATACAGTTAATACTGTACTCACTTGCTTTTTATCCCAAATTGAGCCCAAAAAGGCTTATGATGCTATGAAAGATCCAAGTTGGATAGAAGCAATGCAAGAGGAGCTGCTACAGTTCAAGCTACAGAATGTTTGGGACTTGGTGGACCTTCCAAAAGGTCATAGGGCAATTGGCACCAAGTGGATTTTCAGAAATAAGAAGGATGTGAGAGGAATTGTGATCAAGAACAAAGCCAGGCTGGTTGCACAAGGGTATACTCAGGAAGAAGGTATAGATTATGAGGAAGTATTTGCTCCAGTTGCAAGGATTGAGGCAATTAGGTTGTTTCTAGCCTATGCCTCATATATGAAGTTCAAGGTCTACCAGATGGATGTAAAAAGTGCTTTTCTATATGGGACTATAGATGAAGAAGTATATGTCTGTCAACCCCCTGGATTTGAGAATCCATTATATCCTAACAGAGTGTACAAGTTAAAGAAGGCACTTTATGGTCTACATCAAGCCCCAAAAGCATGGTATGACACCCTGTCTACCTATCTCTTGGTAAATGGATTTGAAAGAGGTATCATTGATAAGACCTTATTCATTAAAAGGAAAAAGAAGGACACCCTACTTGTTCAAATCTATGTGGATGACATTATCTTTGGATCCACAAATGATCACATGTGTAAAGACTTTGAGGAGTTAATGCACAAGAGCTTCAAGATGAGTTCCATGGGTGAACTTACTTTCTTCCTTGGGCTTCAGGTGAAACAGAAGAAGAATGGGATTTTCATATGCCAATCCAAATATGTGAAAGACATCCTGGATAAGTTTGGATTATCAGACTCAAAGCCAGCAAGCACACCAATGGAGACACACAAACAGATCAATGCTGATCTTGAGGGGGAGGATGTGGATGTCCATCATTACAGATCAATGATTGGATCACTCATGTATCTCACAGCCTCTAGACCAGATATTATGTTTCCAGTATGTGTATGTGCTAGATTCCAAGTTACACCAAAGCAATCACACCTTCATGCAGTCAAGAGGATATTTAGATACCTAAGAGGGCAACCTAGATTAGGTCTCTGGTATCCATATGAATCATCCTTTGACTTATTTGCATACTCAGACAGTGACTTAGGTGGAGCTAACATGGATAGGAAGTCTACTTCAGGTGGATGTCAGTTTTTGGGTGCAAGACTAGTATCTTGGCAGTGTAAGAAACAAACCACAGTGTCCTTATCTACAACAGAAGCTGAGTATATAGCTGCTGTAAGCTGCTGCTCTCAGGTTCTATGGATACAGAATCAGATGTTGGACTATGGGGTAACATTTCTTCACACTCCAATCTTCATTGACAACAACAGTGCTATCAGCATTGTTAACAATCCAGTCAAACACTCAAAAACAAAGCACATAGAGATCAGGTATCACTTTATTCGAGATTGTAATGAAAAGAAACTAATTCAAGTTGCTAAAGTCCATACCAATGACCAGTTTGTTGATCTATTCACAAAAGCTTTTGATGTGGGTAGATTCACTTTCTTGGTAACAAGTGTGGGCATGATCAACCTTGAATAAAGTCATGATTTTCATTTTCTTTTATATACCTGTATATTTGGTACTACTAACTCTTTTTCTCAGGATCTTCTGTATGACTCAGATTGACAAGTGCTGAAAAGTGCAAGTATAGTTACTACTGCTAGTGCAGAGTTACTACTGCTAGTGCAGAGTTACTACTGCTAGTGCATAGTTCCTACTGCCAGTGCATAGTTACTACTGCCAGTGCATAGTTACTACTGCTAGTGCATAGTTCCTACTGCCAGTGCATAGTTCCTACTGCCAATGCATAGTTACTACTGCTAGTACATAGTCATTACTGCATGTGTCATTAATACTGCTTAGTACTTAATACTGCTTCGCACTTAATACTGCTTCGCACTTAATACTGCTTGTGTCGTTAATACTGCTTTAAAAGAAAAATTAGGGCTACTACTGCTATAAATACCTCTTTCAGCCCGCCAAAGTTCATAACGTCTCTTTGCATTCTATTCATCTCTCTCTCTTTCTAACTATTCTCTCCCAAGAATCTCTGTTTCTCTGTCAAGAATCCTCAGGTGCAATGGAGTTTATCGACGAACACAACGAGATTGCCATGCTCCAGAAGCCAAAACAATCCACAGGTTTTCACGACATTGTGGATTTCCTCAAGAGCACGCATATATCGTATGCCCTAACGGTGACCCCGACAATCTACATCGAGCATCAGACGCATTTCTGGGTAAATGCCACTGTGGTATCTGAAGATGGGCAGAAAATCATCAAAACAAGGGTGTGTGACAAACCCTTGCATGTTACAGAGGAGCTTATTCGCACCACTCTTCGATTGGATGATGCCTCAGGTATGACGTCTATTCCTAATGACGAGCTATACTCAACTTTAACAAGAATGGGGTATGAAGGTCCCATTGGAATCTTTAAGTTTTTCAAGTCTAAATTCTCTACACAATGGCGATTCTTTGTTCATACCTTAATGCATTGCATTTCAAAGAAAACTACTGGATGGAGTGAGTTTAGCAGTACCATTGCTTATGCCCTGGTCTGCTTGGCCACTGCCAGGAAGTTTAATTTTTCACAAATGATTTTCAATGATCTTGTGTCAAACCTGGAATCCAAAAAGCGTTTTTATATGTACCCAAGGTTTGTCCAAGCAGTGATTACTCAGGAATTGATGGATTTGCCTCAGTTTACTGAGGTATATGTACCTAAACCCCCTAAAGGAAAGGTCTTCTCAAATATGAGAAGAACTTCCAGGGACTCGGAAGGAGTTGACACTCCATTGTTCTCTACAATGATGGGTGTGTCCCACACAAAAGAAGGTATGGCATCAGGGTCAAGGCCCTCATTAGACCAACCCACTAATTGCCAAACCCCACCTTCAATCACCAAAGTAATTCCTCAGTCCATTCTTCAAAGACCCACTCCTCAGATAACCAAAAAGTTTACAAGAAGAAAGATACACAAGGTTCCTTCCCTTGATGTACCTCCTAAAAGCCCAAAGCCTTTAAGCCCTCTAGTGGAGCATTCTCCATTAGAGAATATCGAAAGGGAAACCACAGGGGTGTCTCCCAACCCCAAGAAGGTGCTCACTAAGGAGAAGGTTGAGCATGTGAGTCGCAAGGCTGCCACTACTTCTGCTAGCACAGAGAAGGACAGTGGTAACATACCTAAGACCTTCCTCACAGAAACTCAGAATGAGAAATCATTCAGAGGTCCCAGGTGCCAAGAAACCAAGGGGGTAGGCAGTGCTTTTGCTAGGCAAAAGACTCCTACTAAAATTTCCAGTGATCCTTTAAAGGAGGTAAAAACTCCTAAACAAGGTGAGGATAGATATACTTATGAGGAATTGGTGGAAACCATTGCAAATATTAACACAGATGTTGTAAGTCAGCAAAAAGAGATAGATGAACTCAAGAAAGTGGTCCTATATCAACAAACACAGATTGAGAAGCACAAGAAGCTGATTACAAAATTAATGCACAGGAAGAAGAAAGCTCAGTTTGTTCTTAAAAGAAGAAGCCCCAACAATGATGCTCCCAAAAAGGGGGAGTCAGAAGCTGAGTTCAACATGGAGAGTGCACAAGAACAGGGGGAGAATGAGTATGCTGAAGAGATCGCACAAGAAGCAGAAACTGATCAAGCAGCAGAAACGGTTAATGCTGCTGAAATCCCAAAAGAAGCAGAAACTGATCAAGCAGCAGAAACGGTTAATGCTGCTGAAATCCCAAAAGAAGCAGAAACTGAACAAACAGCAGAAACGGTTAATGATGCTGAAATTCAAAAAGAAGCAGAAACAGAACCAGCAGCAGAAACCTTTCTAGAAACAGCAGAAACAGAAGAAGCAGCAGAAACAAAGGAAGCAACAGAAACTAAAAAGCCTACTTTGGAAGAAGTTGAAGTTGCAGAGGCTTTGGTTAAAGCCAAACATGACACTCCAAAAAGGCAAGAAGAAACTCTGGGTGAAAAGCTAGTGTCACTGAAAAGAGCAAGAACCAAGTCTATAGCTACCAAGAGGAAATTTGTCAAGAAACCTAGGGTAGAACCAGTGGTAGAAGAAGAGAAAGAAGAGGATGTTCCAGAAAAGAAAGGTGATACAAAGATTGCTAAAGAAGAAGTAGCAACTCCATCAGGTCAACCAAGAAATGCTCAATGTGATATGTATATCACTGTGGTAAATACTGATCCAATCAAAGCTGACCCATTATCTTCCATGCCTCCTGAGATCATCTTCTGGGATACCTTGGTAGATCAGAGAAAGGAGTTCATTAGAGTCAAAAGAGCAGATGGAAAGTTTGAGGTCTGTTCTACATGGGGAAAACTTATCAGAATTTGCTCAAGATCTGACTTAGAGGAGATGTACAAGGTTGGAATGAAGCTGTATGGAAATATGCTAAATGAGAAAGGGATGTCTATCACCAAAATGGTTCTTGAATACCTGTGCCTAATGTTCAAACCAGAAGCTGTTCAGTATTTGATAGAAAGAAATTTCCAGGCCATTACCAACTGGATGCTCATTGAAAAATGTGGAGTGTATGTCATCACACTTGACCATACATTTCATGAATATTATTTGGTGGATGTTGTATACAAACACAGCATGAAAAGGTTGAATGGAATGCTACATGCTAAATTGGCTTGCAACAAGGATTCTGAAATGGGAAGATACTTGGTGAGAAGGATTATCAATCAAAGTCTGGGTTTGAATCCTGATTTATGCGTTAATGATTAGGTTTTGGAAGCATCATCTGAAGAACTTGACTTCTCAACCTAAAAAGTCAAGTTAGGGGGAGATTGTTGGGAACTGAAGATTTGCTAAGTATGGATAATACTGCCAGAACAACATTACTACTTCCAGAACAAAGTTACTAATGCCAGTAAAGGTTAGTACTGCCAGAACAAAGTTACTACTGCCAGTAAAGGTTAGTACTGCCAGAACATAGTTACTACTGCAAGACAAAGTTAATACTGCTGGAACTAGGTTAGTACTACTGATGCATTAATGCTGCTGGAACTAGGTTAGTACTGCTTGTGCATAATGAAGTTAATGCTGCTTGTGATCATATTATGGAATGCGAGAATGTTGGAGATAAAGATGGAATGATTGAAGATAAGCATGAAAGAATATTCTGAAGATCAATTTTGTTTTGATAGTTATCTTGTAATTATTTAGTATAAATAGATGTTGATAGATAGCTATTCAAAATACGCGATATACAGAATTCGTTTTCGTTTTTAGAGAGAATTAACCTCAAGGTTTAGAACCCTATTTCTAGAGAAGTAGAAGTCGTCTTGTTGAGCCTGTTCAACAAGATTGAGGTTTGGTTGTAACCTTGTGAGTCGAAGCATTGAATACAAACAGATTGTGTTTTCTGATTAGTTGTTCATAAAGTGAGTTTGAATTAAAGTTCTATTCCGCAAGATTCTTTAATTCTGATTTCTAAGAATAATTATTCTTGTTTGAAATCGATCCTGACATGTTGGGATCAGTTCTTGAAGAGAATGGTTGTAGATGTTAATCAACCTTCATTTTTGTGGAATTGGAATCATTATTGTATTTGCATAAATAGTGTATTATTTGTTTTGCAGATGGATTGGTTGGATAATAAGCCTCTTTGAAATTCTTACACTTTGACGATTTTTAAATGCCAATGGGCTGATATCTTTATGCATTTTTAAGGAGCCATGGATGCAGTTCACAAGTCCTAAAAATGGGATACACGGTATGGGAATGTTTTTGCTTAAAGTTTTATATTTAATATTTTTGAGAAGTAATAAATTGAAAAAGAATTGATATATGATTTATGGATCAAAGAAGATTTTTGGCTTTTTGGCTCTCAAAGTTATTGAGGAGTCCTTTTACCTTTGCCTCTTTCTTTGTGTCATTTCCAACCGAATTATAACCCTCAAGTAAGATTTCTATGTTAGGTTTTAAAACCATGCATCATCACGGGTAAAGTTTTGCTTACTCACATTTTAATCTTGAAATTTCTACATCTCATTTTGCTTACTTACCTTTTTGTTGTGATCATCAATTGACTTTGTAAGATAGGGATGAAATCTTCAAAAGAAATCAAACAGAGGTCTCTTGGGTCATACTTTAACGATTTCATACATTCTCCATCTTTGGGATATCCCATATTGAAAGTCATTGGTGGATGGTCATCGCTTGCACACATTCTTTGTCGGACATCTCATATTGAAGTTCTTTGTTGGATGGTCATCACTCACAGTCATGTTTATATCGTATATGGTTATGCCACTGCATAGTGCAGTGAATCTTGAAACTTGGAACTTATTTTAGATTTTATCTTTTTGTATGACAAATAAGAACTTTTCATGCTTTTAGATCCTTCCCTTAATGTTTTGGATATTCCACTTTCTATTTTAGATCAATAACACCTTTTTTCGCTCTTGTAAAAGCGTTTTTGTATTTTGCATTTTTTTACTCTATTTTTACTTCCCGCCGCATTGCGCGGGTACTCAAATAGTATATATATATATACACACAAATACACATTTATTTTTATATATATAAATATACATTCCAATTCAATTACACAATTATATATCGGTGTTAAAGAACAACATCTCCCGTGGTCAAAGGCTTTTCATATGTTGCTCTGATCCAATAAAGAAAATGTTTGTACCTAAGAAAACAAAATTGAAAACAAGGTTAATAGCCAATAATGAAAATATTTTTAAATGGGTTAGTTTTATGTAAGGTTAAATCACCAATGATGAAAGTGACAGTGGGATGAATGAATCTAGTAAAAACCCACCGATATGTTTTTTTATAACGATTCCAGCACCTTAAGAAGCAAAAGAACCCAGAAAAAACCTTAAGAAATAATGTTTGGTGTTTTGGCTAATCTATTTAAGCACTTTCCCACACACTTGCTTCTCTTTTACGAAAGAAAGAGCCTAGAAAGAAAGCTCCTCATACCCTTGTAGAGGGCTATTTCTCCCAAAAGCATGCCTAATGAAGAGCTCAACAACATGCTCCTTAAGTAACATAGTGGGTTTGTACTTTCCATTTGTATCTGATAACAAATGCTCATTTCTAGTGGTTATGATGATTCTACTGCATGCACCAAACCACTCATGTGTTGCAGCTAGGAACTCTAGTTGTTTAGAATCATCTACATCATCAAGAACCAAAAGAACCTTCTTATTGCAAAATCTTGTTTGTATCATTTCGTCTCCGTCCTCTGGATCCTTAATCAAGGACTCGTGGTGTGTCCCTAGAACATCTTTATGAATTTGTTATTGTAAAGCGCATATGTCGCTTTTACTATTTTCTCTAACACCTTTAACAAACCTACTACCATCAAACTTATAAGAAATTCTTCTAAACAAAGCTCGGGCAATAGTTGTTTTACCGATTCCTCCCATGCCACATATCCCTACCATGCGCACCTCATGTGTTGCTTCTGTACCCAATAATGAATTTAATTCATTGATACGAGATTCAATACCAATTAAATTACTCTGCAAGGTTGTATATAGCAAGTTAGCAAGTTAATTAACTAGCATTCATAATTCCCAGTTGTAATTTTCAATTAAATGCATAAAGTTTCATTTCCATTTATTTACCTATTAGAGTATGTTAACCTTTTCATTGTACCCAAACTCGTGATTCGGGAGTGACTAGAAACACCAATTTTCCTTATATAGAAAAGGTTGGCATCGCCCGTAAAAATGAAAGTTCGGTTGATTGATTTAAAAATGAGCCCAAACTCCATATCAGAAACTCTTGTTCTAAAGCTTCCCCACAACTCCATGGAATTCATACTTCTTGCATCTTGGATATAGGAACCATAAGTAATTGAATTTGAACCAGAAAATGCAAGAAAACTAACCCATTGATCAACGAGATATGCCATCCAGATAAATTGGCAGCTGCAACTAAAGATTTCCTCCACTTGTTCACTTTATCCATCTCTTCGCTGAACTTCTGCTCGTGTTGTAGAAATGCAGTGGCAAAGTCTTTTTTTTGTCCACGGACATCGGATGGATCCACGTGGTAGAATACGGGTAACACCTTCTGTCCCATCTTGTCAGTGCCTAAATTCTTATTGTACTAAGTAAAGGGTCTATTTTGTCATTAGCTCATAGTTTGACCTAACTATATAATGTTTGCTATGTTTAGATTGTCATTAGGTCATCATTTACATTTCTCACAGTACACACACTTTCTCTCTAGAATTCATCTTGTACTTGGGATTGATCCTTATAGAATATAATGGTGGCCATTGCATTGTTATACATGGATTGATTACTTGTCTCTAGGATCACAATTGGTATCAGAGCCTAACAGATTTGAATTTGTGCATTTATTCCTAAATTTTTATCAATTTTTGAGAAATTGAAAAGTTTTTGGGTTTTGAAGGTTTTCTAAGAAATTGTCAAGAATTTTGATTTTTTGGATTGGATTTGTTGATGTTTTGATGAATTGATGATAAGTGAATCATTCAGTATTGTTTTCAAACAGATTACAATCTTCAAAAATCAAATCTAATAAACAATTGTTGTTTTTAATTTTTTTTGAAGTGAACAGTGGGTTCTTCATGTTCATCGAAGGTTTCTCGTTCATAATCGATTCTGTTTTTTTGCAGCGATTTTGATCGAATTTAATACCACAGATCCACTTAGTTGTTGATTTCGAGCATACAACAACTTTTATATTTGAAAAACGACAAGAAATCAGTGAGTAACTGACTTACTGTGGTTCGAAAGTCTCGCCGGAATCTGCATATCGCTGCTGGAAAAACGCGATTTCTCGTCGGTGTTCTTTGATATCGCAAGTATACATCGGTGTCACAACATCCATGTCGCAACATCCATATCGCAGTCCCATATCGCAGTCCCATATCACAATTCATATCGCAGTCCCATATCACAATTCATATCGCAAGTTAACTTCCATATCGCAACCGTTGCGATATCGCAACACCTTCAGTTGCGATATCGCAACACCTTCAGTTGCGACATCTCTGCCGGAATCTGCAACTCACCGGAAAATTCAAAAGTCGCCGGACTTGGTGCAGATCTCGTTATTTTTTCGTGGAAATCCGTTGTTTGATGATATAATATCATAAAGAGACCAAACGAAATCGATTTCAACGTAAGAAACGGAAGAAAATCGAACTGTAAAGTGAAAACCATCAGATCGTGTTTTTGTGGTTGATGATGAACAGTAGTTAATTAGTTTAGGAGTTTGATACTTTTGGACCCTAGACTTTTAGTTTCATTTTGTGTCTCGTTTAGTCCCTGTAGTTGAGGTTTAAGTGTTTGTCACTTTTAGCCCTCGTACTTTAGGTTTTAGGTTTTGTCATTTTCAGTCCCTGTAGTTACAGTTTAGAGTTCTGTCAATTTTAGTCCCTGCAGTATAGGTCTAAGTTTAAGTCAGTTTTAGTCCCTCTAGTTTTAATCTTTAGGATTTTTGTCATTTTTAGTCCTTGTCTTTTATAAGTTTTACTATTTTACACTTTTAGTCCTTGTTTTTCGTTTTAGTTTCGTAAGTTGTCATTTTTAGTCCGTATTCTTCGTTATTTTTCGTTTTTCATCGTCTTTATCAGTTTTTGCCTGCAATTTAAACGTAACTGATATATCTTTCTCGTGTTTTGCTGGTTTATCGATTTAAAGTCCATTTTCCGCATTAACTCTTCGAAATTAATTTTTGGGAGACAAATTTACAATTTGTTTTTCAAATTTTATTTCTGAAAATTTTTCTGACTTTAATCGTGTTTTCTCTGATCGTACAAGCGCACAAATTCTACTTCTCACGAAGTATCTGTTAACGATCCAACATTTCAAATTTTCAGGTAACAATGGAAGATTATCTCGCGCTAGAATATATGGGTTGGAATGATTCATCAGCAGACAAACCCAAGGCAATTTCAGAGGTAACAATGTCTGTAAAGGAGACAAATGAGGTACATTATGATCTTTACAATCAATTCTTTACTCAACAAGCTTATTTAACAAAAAGATTAGAAAATCTAAAAAGAGACCAGGATAGAGCAGATGAGATAATTTCCACTCAAAAGGCAAGACTAATTGAACAAGACAGTCAAATTAAGGATTTTGAAAAGAAAAAGGCTGAGTTCGAGATTGGTCATGCTTATTTTCAAGATAGAATAACTGAACTATCGGATAAATTACTGAGTTCGGAAGTCAAGAATAGTGAGTTTGAGAGTCTTTTGCATGCTTACAAAGACAGAAATGATGAGTTATGTGAAAATGTCAAAGATCTGGAAAATAAATTGTACAAAGCAGGTCAAACTGAACAAACAATTCACATGCATAAACCAAATAATTTCAGATATTTCAACTCAAAGTGGGGAATCGGGTATGACAATCCACAATACCTGAGCAATGTTTTATTAAAATCACCCACTTTGTATAAATTTGAATGGATTGAACTTGCCGTACATTCAAACTTTCAAATCAAGTGTCTTAAGATGGATGGTGAAGACTATGAGGCTGAAGAAGAAATAAAAAGGAAAACCACAGTTAAAATGCAACTTCCTTTTTGGTATGGTCCAGACAATGCAAAGGCATTGAATAATAAGAAAACCTTACCAAACAATTACTTTGAGAGTCATGTTGTTAAAGAACCGGAGGAAAATGGAAATGCTCAAAAGGTTAATACTGACAAACCAACTTTGGAAGGTAAAAGGTATTTTCCACCAATGGTTCTCGAACAAAAACTGTAACGTCCCAAAAATTACAATAAATTTTAACTTTTAAAAATAAACCTTTTATTAAATGAAACCTCATTAATTATCCAAAACCGTTTCGCTTGCAAACTTAACAATAAATATTCTCATTAAAGATAAACAGCAGAATTAAATTGTTTAAATGATAATTCTAAATCTCATAAATATAATAACCCTTCACGCGCGCCAGTGTGTACCTGTCACGCCTTGCTGCCACTTGTACCTGAAATCACACATTGTAGAGAAGGGGTAAGCACAAAGCTTAGTGAATTCCATCACATGTGCAGATAGCAATTATATGCACATCACCCCTATCCGCACATGAGCAAACAACACAACAGTTACATAATACACGTAAACACATACAAGTAATTACGTACCCAACTCCTCAGTCCCACCGAGTTCACCACATTTCTACCCGCTTCCTCGGTCCCACCGAGCCCTCGGTCCCACCGAGATGAATGTAATACACATTTATACTAAGCATTTAAACCAATCAAATACTACGCATCACAATACAACTAGTTCGCACAACAAAAACAGTAGTACATACAAACTACCGCGATATACATACAATCCCTAACTACGCCGTGAGGGAACTCACCTCAAAAACAACGCAAATATCCACAATAGCAAAACGAGTCGGCCAATTCCAACTCATCTCTTTCCACCTAAATAAGTGATATCAAACGTCAAAGTGGAGTCCTAACCCAAAATCACAACTATAAGTTTACACGTGAAAATTCCAGCTTTTACTCTAAAGTTACAGGTCTGTTCGGGACCTGTTTAGCCCCCCTTAAACTCCTCAAGCCAGAATTATTATTCCATAACCAGAACATTCTATGTCTTAGGGTTCCAGGGACATATCGTACGCATTCTAACGATTTTCCTACGATTTAATATGAATTTTACAAAACCGACTCGCCGAGCAGTGAAAAACAGGACCAGTCTGCACAAAACGATGATTTGGCCCTAGCTAGAGGCCGAACTGGTTTTTCCACAAAACATACAAAACTTACTAGACTCAAAATGGGAGATTTTGGCACTGGTTTCACCTCGATCCGATATTCCTAGAAAAAGTTACGGGTTTTATAAAACAGGGGCAGAATAGGCGACCTTCACATGAAATGACGTTTTTAACAACGGTTTAAGGTTTTCGAGTTTGCAAGCTAGGGTTTACCCAAATAAAGTTTAGGCATCTAAGGTTCAACCGCACGAGCACCACCCACTGCCACCTCCGGCAGTGGTGGTCGGCGGCGGCGGCGGCGGCGGCGGCAGCGGCAGCCACCACCGGCGGTGGTGTTGATTCGGTAAAAGAAACCGACGAGACCCAAAAAGGGAGTATCTACCTAACCCATCTCGCCACACACACACCCACACACAGCCTAACGGCCGTAGACCCGCCATCCCAGCCACCGGGCTGGCGGTGCACGGCGGCGACAGCCGGCATCAGCCATGGCCGCATACGGCGGCGATGGTGGTTTCGTGATGAGTTCTTGTAAAGCCCGTGTTCCGGTGTGTTCTATTTTTATAAAAATTAATTTGTGTTTTCACTTAACGTTGTTGGTTAACGGGATTAACGAGAAAGATCAAACCTGTTATCGGTGGGGAAAACCTTAATCAAAGTGCAAGGGTCGAAAAGGGCAGGGACCAAATGAGTCTTTTAGGGATTTTGGTAGCATGGGGGTCGGCCCATGCAATTTCTAAACCGAGCCCCACATTGTTTTGGGTTTGTTTGAGTTTCTTGGTGAGCAAGCGAAAAGAAGGAAAAAGAGAAAGGAAAACCCTAAGGCTTCCCTCCCTCTCGTTTTTCTCTCTCGGCCGTAACCCTCCTCCCCTAGCCTTTGCTGCCGTCGCCGGACACCCACAACCGCCGTGCCACCGCTGCGTTTGCCGGAGAAAGAGAAGTGCAGCGGGAGAGAGAGAGAGAGAGAGAGAGCAACAGGAGAGAGAGAGAGAGAGAGCAGCGGGAGAGAGAGAGAGAGAGTAGCGAGAAGAAGGAGGAACAGCGGTGATCGGACCTCCGAGGGGCTGCTGCTGCGGCGTCGTCGTCATCGTGAGGTAAATCTCTCTTTCCTTTGCCTCATCGTTTTGCTATTTTAGTCACCGGAAAACCACCACCATCGTCGCCGCCGGCCGCCGCCACCGCCGGCGACCACCACTGCCGGAGATGGCAGTGGGTGGTGGCCGCGGCGTAGCACTAATACCACTTGGTGTAACCCTAAACCACCATTGTTAACCTTAATCCATTTTCTATGATTTTATGAGAATTATAGCGTTCTGCCCGGTTTTTATTTCATCCATAACTTTTCCTTCGTAGCTCGGATTGAGGCGAAACCGGTGCCCACGGCTCACATTCTGTGCCGGGCACACTTTTCTTGTTTTAGCGGAAGTCCGTTTCGGCCTCTAGCTAGGCTTACAATGGTTGTTTTCACAACAGGTCTGAACATGACAGTTTCGCGTCCTGTTTTTAGAAAATTCATAGTAAATTGTAGGAAAATCGTTAGAACGCGTACTATATGTCCCTGGAACCCTAAGACATAAAACTAACTGATTATGGAATAATAATTCTGGGTTGATGAGTTTAAGAGGGGATAAACAGGTCCTGAACAGACCTGTAAATCTTAGAGTAAAAGCTGGAAAATTGCATGTGTGGGCTCATAGTTGTGACTTTGGGTTAGGACTTCGCTTTGACGTTTGATATCACTTATTTAGCTGGAAAGAGGTGAGTTGGAGTTGGCCGGCTCGTCTTGCTGTTGAGGACATCTACTTTGCTTGTGAGATGAGTTCTCTCACTGTGTAGTTAGGGGTTGTATGCATGTCATAGTAGTTTGTATGTACTACTGTCTTTGTGGTGTGAACTAGTTGTTTGTGGTGCGTAATATTTGATTGGTTTAAATGCTTAGTATAAATGTGTAATACGTACAACTCGGTGGGACCGAGGGCTCGGTGGGACCGAGGAAGCGGGTAGAAATGTTGTGTGAACTCGGTGGGACCGAGGGCTCGGTGGGACCGAGGAAGTGGATAGAAAAGTTGTGTGAACTCGGTGGGACCGAGGGCTCGGTGGGACCGAGGGCTCGGTGGGACCGAGGAAGTGGATAGAAATGTTGTGCAAACTCGGTGGGACCGAGGGCTCGGGGGGGACCGAGGTGTTGGATACATAATTACTTGTAGATGTTTACTTGTATTATGTAACTGTGGTGTTGTTGCTCATGTGCGGATAGAGGTGATGTGTATATAATTTCTATGTGCGCATGTGATGGAATTCACTAAGCCTTGTGCTTTCCCTTTCCTATTTAATGTGGTTGCAGGTACTAGCGGCTCCAAGGCGTGACGGTACACACTGGCGCGCGTGAAGAGTTTTTATAATCATGAGATTAGAGTTATTATTAAACGATTTAATTTCCGCTGTTTATTATTACTGAGAATATCTACTATTGAATTTGCAAACGAAACGGTGTTGGATATTTAATAAGGTTTATTTATTAAAATGCCTATTTTTAAAAGTTAAAATTTATTGTAATTTTTGGGACGTTACAACTTGGTATCAGAGCACAGCTTGAGCGAATCAAATACATTTCGGTGTGTTTGATCTCAAGTTTTGCGGCTATAAAATTTTCTTAAAAAATTTTGGAAAAATAAAAGAAAGGAAAACCCGTTTGGGAAACGGTGATCGAGGACGCAGTGTGTACAGTCAGCCAGAGCCAAGGGAAAAGGTACAGTACTTAGGGTATTTATTGCTTTCTAGATCATAGGGGTATGCATGCTAGATTGCTTGTACTATTTACACTGTGCTGCATGTTCATTGATTGCTAGCAAGATTTTATGCTAGTCATGGTAGGTTGTTAAGTGAATGCCCTATAGGTTATATGCAGTAAGAATCACATAGCCTTAGAATATTTGATTTAGTTCTATTGCACAGCTCTTGTTTGAGTCCAACCGTTCTAGGATAGAATCTTGTATTCGACTGTCTATTTGTTTCACACTGCATGTGACGGGGTATTCGCGAGGCAACTCGTGATGGCTAGTAGGGATTTCGTTGTAGCAAGGGTAGTGTTTCGAGGTGGAATTCCTAGGGAGCTAGGAAGAGTGCGTACATATGCTGGTACGGGCATATGGGTGTAGTTATCGGCGAGAAACTACTTGGACACATCGGATGGAACTCGGAACGAGTGATGATAGGTGTGGAAGGTATTAGTAGAGCTCCTACTATCGAAAACACAGGATCAATGCTCGGGTCAAGGAAAGTCACGAGGAATCCGAGGAGTTGAGTGTGAGCGTTGTTAGTATGAGTTATTATGTGCTAATAGCTCATTGTATTAATTCCCTAGGATGACCATCACAAGGAGGAACAACGATGTTGAACCGAATGCTAGTATTGAACTCACTATTGAGCAGATACGTGAGTTGATCGCGGCTGAAGTAAAGCATGCTATTAGGGAGGCAATCCCCGAGATTATTACCGCCGTTCGTGATGAGGTAGTAATGATGTTGGAGGCTGCTCGGGGACAAGGACTCGAGTTAGAGGAACAGACGAAGAAGAGGAAAACGGCGCAGACCGTTGCATCAGAATCGGCGGTTCCAAAGAGAACGAGGTTTTCGGACTCACTCTTGAACCAAATGAGCGGTGGGTTTAAAACCAAGGATAGTAGCGGAAGGAGAAACGACAATTGTTTCAAGTGTGGCCAGGTAGGACACTACGGTCGGGATTGCAGGGTACCACTGGTGGTCTGTTTTAACTGCAAACAGACGGGCCACGTGAAGACCAACTGCCCGAATCCGAGGGTTACTGTTGGGAGTGGGGCACAAGAAGCTCCTGCGGTTGCTCCCTTGCGTGTTACTGATGGTCGTGTGGGTCAGGCTGGACCCGAGGCGGCCCGAGGTAGAATTCATCAACTGATGGTAGAGGAGGCACAGGCTACGCCTAAAGTGGTGACAGGTATATTTCATCACTTGTTTTCTTTTATTGATTATTGTATGTAGTTGCTTTTTGCTTAAGATGTGTGATTAAGTACGTTCTTAGTTAACTCGGTGTCTGCTGTAGTGATGTTTGATAGCGGGGCTACCCATCATTTCGTGCCTCACACTTGTAGTTAGCGTTTGGGCCGTAGTATAGGACGGCTAGGCTGTCCACTTGTGGTTGAGGTTGCTGATGTAATATTTGTTTTAAGTAGACCATTTCGGGTCAAGATTGATGATTGAGCTGGAATTATAGGCTTTTGAGCCGACTTTGTTTTGAGGAAAAGCCGTAAGATGATTTGACGTGAATTCCAACTTGCCCTAAGAGGTTTAAATGTCCGGATGACGATAGTGGACCGGAGAGATTTGGAGTAGTACGAGTCAAGACGTAGAATGCCGACTAAGTCATGCACAAAGTTTGATTTTGAAAATAAATTGCATTATCTAATTCTTGTGTTTCCAATCCTTATATGGATTGTGTTGTAGAATTTTGGGAAATGTTTAGCACACACACAAAATTTTGAATTATGGTTTTGAAAGTGCATGAAACCTTTTCATCACGAGAGATACAAACTTTGTTGGTGATTTGTTTAATATGAGTTTGTGTTTCCAAGTATATTATTTTAAATAGTTTAGGGTATGGATCGATTTATTTGTGACCTAAATGACGCATGGGAGAATATTTTTGGTAACATTTTATCATGAGTTGTTTGGTGCGCTTTTTTTTAGTCAGCTAAATGTTTTATTGTCAATGAATCGTTTCCTTGTTTTGTATAAATAACTGACGCGCACAAATTTTGATTGGTAAACTTTGTTCCATAACATTTGGATGGTCAGAAAATAATTTTGAGTAAATTGCCGTTTGGGCTTCTTTTGAAGTACGTGTGAAAAACTGTTGCACACCGTTTGAATTGAGCAGTTACCTTGCATGCATGTCATGAATCAATCCATACCAGAACCGTGGTGGTTTGTTTTTAAAAGAAATTATTCATTACGCTTTGTGTTTTGTAAGTAAACTGAACGACAATGGATTGATTTTCAACATGATTTTACTATGTGAGACGAGCGTGTCCATTTTTGAGTAAATACCGACCTGGTAATAGTAGTTTTATTGCATATGGTCTTTTTGAAATGAAAAATCTTGACGTTGGAAATATTTTGTAAATGATTTTGTAAACCATTTGGGAAATGCGCTTTTAAGTGTTATGTGTCATTTTGAGAATTTTAAGGGTGTGAGTCCTTTTGGAAAACTCTTTTGTTTGACCCGTGTTGAGTTTGGGACTAATGTTGATTTTAGAGTATTGCTTGCTTAAATTTTATTTAAACGCGTTTTTGACCGACTTATGGGCCTAGCAAGCGTGGAGCATTTTGCTCGGTTTTGATTTTGAGATAGTCATGGGTCAATTGCACGGTTTTAATGGCTCGATGGGGAGTCTTGTTGATGGGTTGTTTTGTTGCACAGTTTTCACTTATTGCACGTTGATTATTTACATGTTTGGGTAAGTGAGTCATTCCGGGATAGGCATGTTGTTGGTAGACTG
Source organism: Saussurea involucrata (assembly GCA_033807775.1). Taxonomy (NCBI): domain Eukaryota; kingdom Viridiplantae; phylum Streptophyta; class Magnoliopsida; order Asterales; family Asteraceae; genus Saussurea; species Saussurea involucrata. The sequence continues at coordinate 168,825,525 of CM066322.1, forward strand.
TTTTGCATTGGATCCTTGGTCACGTTAGTCAGTCGTTGGTAATGGTCGGTTGGGTATCTCGGGGTGGGACCCCGATATTCATGTGTTATGACCTTGACTCTCCAGTAGGCACTAAAAGGATATAGTCTTGGGCACTTACCTGAGAGGTAGTTCCGATGTGCCGGGCTTTGAGACGTACTTGGGAGGTAGACGTTAAGGTGTATCTTGATACGGTGTAACTAGGCTTCGTAGAGCGAGTGTGGAGGATAAGTAGACGGTGGAAGGTTGGGTATTCCACGCGTGTTGGTTCGGAAGGACGGATAGTATCGGTTAAGGGAATGATGCCCTTTGTAACTAAGAGAATAAATGCGCAATAACCTTTTGAGGTAAGTAGTATATTTAGGTGTCGACTTTTGGGCTTGAGGCCAAACACCTTTAGTGTAATCGGAGATTTGTAGCTGATTTTAAGGTAATTATGGTGATGGTAGTAGTAACTCTGAGATGCTTACTTGTGATAAATGGCTATGGTGGAATGACCTTCGTGGGTGATTATGAGTTTACTGGTTTGATGATTCGTGTGAAATAAAATTCGGGAGTCTAGTAGAACTCGTGGAAGATAATCGACAGTTAATGATAGGAACGATCGGATTCGAGTATCCTGTAGGGTATATTGGTGAGCAACTTTAGAACGGTTAGAGCTTGAAATTTGAATCGGGATGTATGGAACATCTAAGGTTGGGAGGCAATCGAAGTAGTTTAACTAGGAATGATTCCAGTTGTTGGAATGTTCTTCCGATCATAATTTCAGTGTCCTTGAAGGAGTTTTGTAGTAAGAAAAGTATTCGAGAAATTCTAGACGGGGTGAGAAATTTAGATTCTAGTTGAGGAAAGTCCAGTGGAAGCACCGAAGGGGTTCGAGTGGACGTGGGAACCCGAGATGGAGATGCGCGAGAACTATCTCGAGTTAATTGTCGGTTGAGACTTCGAGGACGAAGTCTAATTCAAGCAGGGGAGAGTTGTAAAGCCCGTGTTCCGGTGTGTTCTATTTTTATAAAAATTAATTTGTGTTTTCGCTTAACGTTGTTGGTTAACGGGATTAACGAGAAAGATCAAACCTGTTATCGGTGGGGAAAACCTTAATCAAAGTGCAAGGGTCGAAAAGGGCAGGGACCAAATGAGTCTTTTAGGGATTTTGGTAGCATGGGGGTCGGCCCATGCAATTTCTAAACCGAGCCCCACATTGTTTTGGGTTTGTTTGAGTTTCTTGGTGAGCAAGCGAAGAGAAGGAAAAAGAGAAAGGAAAACCCTAAGGCTTCCCTCCCTCTCATTTTTCTCTCTCGGCCGTAACCCTCCTCCCCTAGCCTTTGCTGCCGTCGCCGGACACCCACAACCGTCGTGCCACCGCTGCGTTTGCCGGAGAAAGAGAAGTGCAGCGGGAGAGAGAGAGAGAGAGCAGCGGGAGAGAGAGAGAGAGAGAGTAGCGAGAAGGAGGAGGAACAGCGGTGATCGGACCTCCGAGGGGCTGCTGCTGCGGCGTCGGCGTCGTCGTCATCGTGAGGTAAATCTCTCTTTCCTTTGCCTCTTCGTTTTGCTATTTTTGTCACCGGAAAACCACCACCATCGTTGCCGCCGGCAACCACCACTGCCAGAGATGACAGTGGGTGGTGGCCGCGGCGTAACCCTAATACCACTTGGCGTAACCCTAAACCACCATTGTTAACCTTAATCCATTTTCTATGATTTTATGAGAATTATAGCGTTCTGCCCGGTTTTTATTTCATCCATAACTTTTCCGTCATAGCTCGGATTGAGGCGAAACCGGTGCCCACGGCTCACATTCTGTGTCGGGCACACTTTTCGTGTTTTAGCGGAAGTCCGGTTCGGCCTCTAGCTAGGCTTAAAATGGCTGTTTTCACAACAGGTCTGAACATGACAGTTTCGCGTCCTGTTTTTAGAAAATTCATAGTAAATTATAGGAAAATCGTTAGAACGCGTACGATATGTCCCTGGAACCCTAAGACATAAAACTAACTGATTATGGAATAATAATTCTGGGTTGATGAGTTTAAGAGGGGCTAAATAGGTCCCGAACAGACCTGTAAATCTTAGAGTAAAAGCTGGAAAATTGCATGTGTGGGCTCATAGTTGTGACTTTGGGTTAGGACTTCGCTTTGACGTTTGATATCACTTATTTTGGTGGAAAGAGGTGAGTTGGAGTTGGCCGGCTCGTCTTGCTGTTGAGGACATCTACTTTGCTTGTGAGGTGAGTTCTCTCACTGTGTAGTTAGGGGTTGTATGCATGTCATAGTAGTTTGTATGTACTACTGTCTTTGTGGTGTGAACTAGTTGTTTGTGGTGCGTAATATTTGATTGGTTTAAATGCTTAGTATAAATGTGTAATACGTACAACTCGGTGGGACCGAGGAAGCAGGTAGAAATGTTGTGTGAACTCGGTGGAACCGAGGGCTCGGTGGGACCGAGGAAGTGGATAGAAAAGTTGTGTGAACTCGGTGGGACCGAGGAAGTGGATAGAAAAGTTGTGTGAACTTGGTGGGACCGAGGGCTCGGTGGGACCGAGGAAGTGGATAGAAATGTTGTGCAAACTCGGTGGGACCGAGGGCTCGGTGGGACCGAGGGCTCGGTGGGACCGAGGGCTCGGGGGGGACCGAGGTGTTGGATACATAATTACTTGTAGATGTTTACTTGTATTATGTAACTGTGGTATTGTTGCTCATGTGCGGATAGGGGGATGTGTATATAATTTCTATCTGCGCATGTGATGAAATTCACTAAGCCTTGTGCTTAGCCTTTCCTATTTTATGTGGTTGCAGGTACTAGCGGCTCCAAGGCGTGACGGTACACACTGGCGCGCGTGAAGAGTTTTTATAATCATGAGATTAGAGTTATTATTAAACGATTTAATTTCCGCTGTTTATTATTACTGAAAATATCTACTATTGAATTTGCAAACGAAACGGTGTTGGATATTTAATAAGGTTTATTTATTAAAATGCCTATTTTTAAAAGTTAAAATTTATCGTAATTTTTGGGACGTTACAGTTCTCGGCGGCGAAAGAAAAAGAAGCAAGAAGAAAGAACTTACCTCTTGACGACGACGAAACCACAGCCACAACGATATCCCGACTTCCCCCGATCGCCGGTTCCTTTCTTCTTTTTCTCTCTCGCTCGCTCTCTCTCTCTCCTGCAGAAATCCCAACGACGGCGCTGGTGGTGATGGGTGGTCTCGCGGCGGCAGCAACGAAGGAAGGGAGAGGATGCCGTTTAGGGTTTTTGTTGATGTGTGTGTGCGACGTAGGAAGAAAAGCGAGAGGGAGGAGGTCAGTTCCTATATGGGCCGACCCCATGCAACAAAAATAAAAAGAGACACCTTTAGTCCCTCTCTTTCAAAATCCTTACAACTAGATTAAAACTTAACCTAAAATAGTCCTTCATCATTTTTAACATTTTTGGTATTTCCTAACGAAACCCATTAATACAAACTCGATAAGAGGAAAACAATTAAATAAATAATCCATACCGGGTCACGGGCTTTACAACTCTCCCCCGCTTGATTTAGACTTCGTCCTCGAAGTCCACGTCCGCAAACAGCTCCGGATAGTTCCCCCGCATCTCAGTCTCGGGTTCCCAAGTCCACTCGGAACCCTTCCGGTGCTGCCACTGGACCTTCACTAAGCCAATTACCTTGTTACACAAGGTCTTCGTCTTCCTCTCTACAATAGCAATCAGCTTCTCCACGTAGTTAAGCCGCTCATCGATCTGGATATCTTCGAGGGGAATTACTGCCGACTCATCCACCACACACTTCCTCAACTGGGAGACGTGGAAGGTGTTGTGAATCAAACGCAACTCATCCGGTAACTCTAAACGATAAGCTACCTTCCCCACACGCGCAATGACCTTGTAAGGTCCAATATAACGGGGTCCTAACTTTCCCCGCTTGCGGAACCGAATCACCCCTTTCCAGGGCGACACCTTCAGGAGAACATAATCCCCAACCTGAAATTCTAAATCCGATCGCCTCTTGTCGGCGTAGCTCTTTTGCCGACTTTGTGCAGTAACCAGCCGATCCCGTACCATCTGAATCATCTCAGTCATCTTCAACACGACATCGGTGCTCCCTAATACCCTGTGACCAACCTCGCCCCAGCAAATGGGAGTCCGACACTTCCTGCCATACAATACTTCGTAAGGTGGCATGCCGATGCTGGAATGATAGCTATTATTGTAGGAGAACTCAGCTAACGGAAGATACTGATCCCAACTACCCCCAAAGTCAATAACACATGCTCGTAGCATGTCCTCGAGTGTCTGAATAGTACGCTCACTCTGTCCGTCGGTCTGAGGATGAAAAGTTGTGCTGAAATGCAACCGTGTACCCATCTCACCCTGAAACTTCTCCCAAAATCGGGAGGTAAAACGAGTATCCCGATCCGAGACAATCGAGACTGGTACCCCGTGCCTAGTCACAATCTCCCGGATAAAAATCTCCGCAAGCTTCTCCGCCGAGGATCTCTCTCTGATTGCCTAGAAGTGAGCACTCTTGGTCAGACGGTCGATAATCAAAAAAAGCATCGTTCCCATGTGGAGTCTTTGGGAGTTTCGTGATGAAATCCATCGTAATCTGTTCCCATTTCCACACCGGAATCTCCAACGGCTGTAACTTTCCATGCGGTCGTTGATGTTCCGCCTTGACCTTCTGACATGTCATGCATACCTCAACACATTTGGCTACATCCCGCTTCATGTCGGGCCACCAATAATCCTCCCTCAAGTCTCGGTACATCTTTGTAGCTCCCGGATGGAACGAAAACTTGGACTTGTGGGCCTCGTCTAACAGTATATGTCGGTTCCTACCAGTGAATGGAACCCAAACTCTACCGTATCGAGTCAACAACCCTCGACTATCACGGACAAAATTCGGGATTTCTCCCGAAACCCTCTCACATTTTGCATTTCCCTCCAAAACAGCCACCTCCTGAGCGCTACCTATCGACTCCAGAAGAGGTGCAACCACTGTCAATCGCTGACACAAACCCCTCAGTGGTTCACCAATCGGATGTCGGCTAAGTGCGTCCGCGACCACATTTGCTTTACCTGGGTGGTAAAGTATCTCGCAATCATAATCTTTGACCACATCGAGCGACCTTCTATGCCGCATATTAAGGTTATGCTGATCCATCAGGTACTTGAGGCTCTTATGGTCGGTGTAGATCGCACACTTGACGCCATATAGATAATGCCTCCAAATTTTGAGGGCAAACACCACTGCTCCCAACTCTAGGTCATGAGTCGGGTAGTTTGCCTCATGAGGCTTCAGCTGCCTCGAAGCGTAAGCTATAACCTTGTCGCGTTGCATAAGCACGGCACCCAAACCCTGGTGTGAAGCATCACAGTACACCACCAAGTCCTCCATGCCCTCGGGCAAGGTTAACACCGGGGCCTCGCATAACCGTCTGCGTAGCTCCTTAAAGGCCCTCTGCTGCTCTTCTCCCCAGCTAAAAGCAGCAGATTTCTTCGTCAATCGGGTCATAGGCAACACAATCTTGGAGAAATCTTGGATAAATCTCCGATAGTACCCTGCTAATCCTAGAAAACTCCGTACCTCGGTGGGAGTTTTCGGCACTTCCCACCGCATCACCGCTAAAATCTTGGTCGGATCGACCATAATACCATTCTAATTCACGACATGTCCTAGGAATTGGACCTCTCGTAACCAGAATTCACACTTGGAGAACTTAGCATAAAGCTTCTCCCGCCTCAAAACCTCCAAAACTTCTCGCAAATGTATCTCGTGCTCTTCCTTCGTCTTCGAATATACGAGAATATCGTCGATGAACACAATCACCGACCGGTCCAATATCAGGCTACATACCCGGTTCATGACGTCCATGAACGCTGCTGGTGCGTTGGTGAGCCCAAAAGGCATCACTATAAACTCATAATGGCCATAACACGTGCGAAAGGCCGTCTTCTCTGTATCCTCACTCCTTACCCGCATCTGATGATATCTCGACCTCAAATCAATCTTAGAGAACCACGAGGCTCCCTGAAGCTGGTCGAACAGATCGTCAATCCGTGGCAGAGGATAACGATTCTTCATCGTAAGCTTATTCAGCTCTCGGTAGTCTATACACATCCGTTGAGACCCGTCCTTCTTCTTCACAAATAAAATAGGGGCTCCCCACGGTGAACAGCTCGGCTTAATGAACTCCTTTTCGAGAAGTTCTTGCAACTGATCGTACAGCTCTTTCATTTCCGGTGGAGCCAGGCGGTAAGGTGCCTTGGCCACCGGAGCAGCACCCGGAATCAGATCAATCCGAAACTCTACCTGTCGCTCGAGAGGTACCCCCGGAAAATCATCAGGGAACACATCGGCAAACTCCCGTACAACTGGCACATTCTCCACAGTCTTCTTCTCTTCGTCTCCGCGCGTATCTATCACATACGCTAAAAATCCCTGCCTACTATGCTGCAAATACCTCCGAGCCCTTGCAGCTGAACATATTGCTGAATTTCGTCTAGGCGAGTCTCCCTGCACCAACAGTTCTCCCCCGCTTGGGGTTCAAACTCGCACTTGTTTGTGACGACAAACAATCTCCGCATCAAACACATCCATCCAATCCATGCCCACAATCACACATAGTTCACGTATCGCAATCGGAATCAAGTCGATGGGAAATCCCACACCCGAGATTTCCAATGTACATCCCCGATACACATCCGTGACCGTCAAGGTCCTATCATCAGCCACCTCAACTACAAGAGGACACGCTAGCCGTCCTACAACTCGGCCCAAACTCTCGCTAAAAGTGCGAGACACAAACGAATGAGTAGCCCCGCTATCAAACATCACAACCGCAGGCACCGAGTTAACTAGGAACGTACCTAACATATAATTTTACCAAAATATAAATACACAAGGCATAGAAAGGAAAGACAAAAGAGAGAGTGATGAAATGTACTTGTCACCACTTTAGGCGTCGCCTGCGCCTCGTCCACCTTTAGCTGATGAACTCTACCTCGAGCTGCCTCCGTCCCCGGCTGGCCCACTCGACCGTCAGTAATGCACAGTGGGGCATTCACAGGAGCCCTATGTGCTCCACTCCCATCAGCTGCTCTAGTGTTCGGACAATTGGCCTTCACGTGGCCCGTCTGCTTGCAGTTAAAGCAGACCATCAACAGCGTTTTACAATCCCGGCTGAAATGACTGGACTGCCTACACTTGAAACATCCATCAGTCCTCTTCCCGCTAGTATCCCTGGGCTTAAACCCACCGCTCCTAGAACTCACGCGTGAATCCGTGAACCTCGACTTCTTCGGTACCGCAGAGATTGGCGTCACCGCCTGTGCCGCCTTTCTCTTCTTCGCCTGGGTCTCCAACTCAAGTTCCCGTCTCCGGGCAGCCTCCATCATCGCAGTAAGGGAAGCATACTGCGCCGTGCTCACGAACTCCCTAATCTCGGTACGCAACATGTCCTTGTACCGAGACATCTTCATGTCTTCCGAAGCAGCATACAGGGGACAGAACAACGCCATATCGGTGAACTTCCGGTTCATCTCTTTCACCGTCTCCGTTGTCTGAGTGAGCTCTAGGAACTCCTTAGCAATCCGCTCCATCTCTACCGGAGGTACGTACTCTGCGTGAAATCGAGTGACGAACTCCTCCCAGGTCAAGGTAGTGCGCTCGGCAAGCTTCAATGCCGTAGCACACCAATCTTCCGCTCCGTCACGAAGTAAGTTTACTGCGAAGCGAACCTTCAGGTTGTCGGGGCAGCCACTAGTCAAGAATGCACACTCCATGTCCGAAATCCATCGCATGCTGATGATCGGATTCGGGTCTCCCTTGAACTCGGGTGGAGAACAGGCAGAGAGATCGCAATACTGAAACTCTCGAGTACGCGGCTGTCCACCTGCCGGCGGTGGAATCACCGCAATACGCTCCTCCATCAGAACTACCACCTCGTCACGGATGGAAGTGATAATCTCGGGAATCGCCTCCCCGATCGCATATGCTACCTCGGCAGCAATCATCTCTCGGATTTGTTCCTCAGTGATCCCCGCCTCAGCCCGCGGCTCAGCCGTGTTGTTTCTTCTTGTGATGGCCATTCTAGGAAAAGAAATTACAACGAGTTATTAGTACATAATAACTCACCCTACCACGCTCACGCTAAACTCCTTGGATTCCTCGTGACTTTCCCCGACTCGAGCATTGATCCTGTGCTTCAGATAGTAGGAGCTCTACTACTACCTTCCACACCTATCCTTACTCGTTTCGAGTCCCATCCCGATGTGCCCAAGTAGTGACTTGCCGACAAACACACCCATATGCCCGTACCAGCATATGCAAACGCTCTTCCTAGCTCCCTAGGAGTTTCATCTCATTCCACTACCCTTGCTAGGACGGAATCCCCACTAGTCCTGGCGAGTCGCCTCGCAAATGCACAGTCGCATACAGTGAAAACCAGATAGACATTCGAATATAAGATCCTATCCTACAACGGTTGGACTCAAACAAGAGCTGCGCAATAGAACTAAATCCAACATTCTAAGACTATTCGGTTCCTACTGCATACAACCTATAGTGCATTCGCTTAACAACCTATCAAGGCTAGCATAAAATTCCTACTAGCAAGCAGTAACCATACAGTACCATGTAACCCACACAAGCAATCTAGCATGCATACTCTATGATCTAGAAAGCGATAAATACTCTAAGTACTGTACCTTCTCCCTTGGCATCGGCTGACTGTACACACTGCGCCCTCGATCACCGTTTCTCAAACGGGTTTTCCCTATCTTTATTTTCTTTTATAAGATTTTAGGAGAAAAATTAAAAAAATCTGATAGCCGTAACTTGAGATCAAACACACCGAGATGTGTTTGATTCACTCAAGCTGTGCTCTGATACCAAGTTGTAACGTTCCAAAAATTACAATAAATTTTAACTTTTAAAAATAAACCTTTTATTAAATGAAACCTCATTAATTATCCAAAACCGTTTCTCTTGCAAACTTAACAATAAATATTCTCATTAAAGATAAACAACAGAATTAAATTGTTTAAATGATAATTCTAAATCTCATAAATATAATAACCCTTCACGCGTGCCAGTGTGTACCCGTCACGCCTTGCTGCCACTTGTACCTGAAATCACATATTGTAGAGAAGGGGTAAGCACAAAGCTTAGTGAATTCCATCACATGCGCAGATAGCAATTATATGCACATCACCCCTATCCGCACATGAGCAAACAACACAACAGTTACATAATACAAGTAAACACATACAAGTAATTACGTACCCAACCCCTCGGTCCTACCGAGCCCTCGGTCCCACCGAGTTCACCACATTTCTACCCGCTTCCTCGGTCCCACCGAGATGTATGTAATACACATTTATACTAAGCATTTAAACCAATCAAATACTACGCATCACAATACAACTAGTTCGCACAACAAAAACAGTAGTACATACAAACTACCGCGATATACATACAATCCCTAACTACACCGTGAGAGAACTCACCTAAAAAACAACGCAGATATCCACAATAGCAAAACGAGCCGGCCAATTCCAACTCACCTCTTTCCACCTAAATAAGTGATATCAAACGTCAAAGTGGAGTCCTAACCCAAAATCACAACTATAAGTTTACACGTGAAAATTCCAGCTTTTACTCTAAAATTACAGGTCTGTTCGGGACCTGTTTAGCCCCCCTTAAACTCATCAAGCCAGAATTATTATTCCATAACCAGAAAGTTCTATGTCTAGGGTTCCAGGGACATATCGCACGCGTTCTAACGATTTTCCTACGATATAATATGAATTTTACAAAACCAACTCGCCGAGCAGTGAAAAACAGACCAGTCTGCACAAAACGATGATTTGGCCCTAGCTAGAGGCCGAACTGGTTTTTCCACAAAACATACAAAACTTACTTGACTCAAAATGGGAGATTTTGGCACTGGTTTCACCTCGATCCGATATTCCTAGAAACAGTTACGGGTTTTATAAAACAGGGGCAGAATAGGCGACCTTCACATGAAATGACGTTTTTAACAACGGTTTAAGGTTTTCGAGTTTGCAAGCTAGAGTTTACGCAAATAAAGTTTAGGCATCTAAGGTTCAACCGCACGAGCACCACCCACTTCCACCTCCGGCAGTGGTGGTCGGCGGCGGCGGCGGCCGCCACCGGCGGTGGTGTTGATTCGGTAAAAGAAACCAACGAGACCCAAAAAGGGAGTATCTACCTAACCCATCTCGCCACACACACACCCACACACAGCCTAACGGCCGTAGACCCACCATCCCAGCCACCGGGCTGGCGGTGCACGGCGGCGACAGCCGGCAGCAGCCATGGCCGCATACGACGACGATGGTGGTTTCGTGATGAGTTCTCGGCGGCGAAAGAAAAAGAAGCAAGAAGAAAGAACTTACCTCTTGACGACGACGAAACCGCAGCCACAACAAGATCCCGACTTCCCCCCGATCGCCGGTTCCTTTCTTCTTTTTCTCTCTCGCTCGCTCTCTCTCTCTCTCCGGCAGAAATCCCAGCGACGGCGCTGGTGGTGATGGGTGGTCTCGCGGCGGCATCAAAGAAAGAAGGGAGAGGATGCCGTTTAGGGTTTTTGTTGATGTGTGTGTGCGACGTAGGAAGAAAAGCGAGAGGGAGGGGGTCGGTTCCTATATGGGCCGACCCCATGCAACAAAAATAAAAAGAGACACCTTTAGTCCCTCTCTTTCAAAATCCTTACAACTAGATTAAAACTTAACCCAAAATAGTCCTTCATCATTTTTAACATTTTTGGTCTTTCCTAACGAAACCCGTTAATACAAACTCGATAAGAGGAAAACAATTAAATAAATAATCCATACCGGGTCACGGGCTTTACAAAAACTCATGGACCTCGAAAGCAGGATCCAAAGCAATATTCAAGAAGTCAGAAATGACGAGAAGCTTGTTTTTGAGATTGAAAAGGAAGTTTTGCTCACTGTATTTTCAGAAAGTTTAAAAGGAATGAAAATCAAACTTGAAGAAATATCTGAAGAAAAAGCTTTAAAAGAAAAACAATCTTCAGATTCAGATGTTTCCTCATGCAAAGCTTTTATAGGAAATGCTATTTTGAGAGACTGGACAACTAATGATCAAGGTGATTTGGAATATTAGTCTGATAATGCTAGCCCATCATATGATACTGATACTGATTTTGAAAGCGAGAATGTTGGTAAGGACAAAGGTAAAACTGTGTGTGAAGCACCTGTTCAATTTGATTTTTGTGCCAAACTTCCAGATCATTCTGACTTTCTAATAAAAGAAGAGGAACCTGAAATAATTATCTTGGAAGGGGAGTCTTCAAAATCAGCTGAGAAAATCTCTGTTAATGATGATCATTCTAAATCTAAATCAAAACCATCATTATAGAAAAAGAAAAGAAAAACAAAAAGAAAGAAGCATGTTAACTCTTTTCAGACTCAATATTTAAAGGCTTACAACTCCTATTTGTCTGGTTTTTCAGATCGTAATTTGAGAAACAACACGCATCTTGAGTGGAGAATAAAGGAGTCCACACAGGATGTGGCCCAGATCAAATCATCCCACGTTACTTTAAATGTTTTAAATTCCAAGAAAGACAATTTTGTTTCAAATGTTATTAATTATGATGTTGGCACTAGACGAAAACTTGTAGTTCCTTACAAGGTTTATTCAATGCGCCAACTGATTAATTTGGCACGAGATCAAATTTGTTGTGCTTCTTGTGGTGTGGATGATTTTATCTGCAAATCTGACTATAACCGTTGGTTTTACTCAAATGATTATTTTAAAACCAATTATAGAAAACAAAATGCCAATTCCAAACATACTAATCAGAAAGGACCCAATTGGCAGTGGATACCAAAAGTTGTTTAAATTCCATTTTGCAGCCCAGTCATGTGTGGTATTTGAATTCCGATTGCTCAAAACACATGACTGGTAGAAAGGAGCTGCTGAGCAACTTTGTGGAAAAGGAGATACTGAAACTAAACACATCGACCTCAGGTATCATTTCATAAAAGATCATGTTGAGAAAGGAACTGTTGAGTTATATTTTGTTACAACTGAGTATCAGCTTGCCGATCTTTTTACTAAAGCCTTGGATGAAAAACGTTTCAATTTTCTCATATCCAAGCTCAGCATGCTTAATATGAAAGTTTAAATCTCATATATTAAATATATAATAGATGGAAATATTTGTATCCTAATCTAGACTGTTGGTGCAAGTGTACCCAGCTTTAATATTAAGATATTTTTTTGGTACACATAAAATCACATCTCCATATTTATTTTGATGATTACAAAACACACCGCATTCTTTGTTATCTAATATTTTATCTGAGTGTGCAGCTTTTAAATAATCTCGATAATTTTATCTGAAGAATCCAAGACTGAAGATTTTCGTCGTTTTAATTTTAAAATGATAAATCACCCTAAAATAATATACCACTTGGATTTTTCTAATACTGTCTTTTTAAATAAACCAAGTCAGCTATCCTCAACATCTTATCATCTTGCTGGATCATTTAATGTGAAATATTTGTTTCTAGAAGAATCTGCGCATGCGTACTGCTTCCTGCAACAATTTTCTGGGCGGCATACCGCGGAGGTACAGGCGGTATACCGCGGCAGGCATGGTGTATATCTCTGATTGGTTGGAAGCTCCCTTTGTCTGCACGGCATACCGCGAAGAATAGCCGGTATACCGCTGGTACAAGTTTACGTTTTGTTTTGCAGGGTTGACCTTCTCTTCTGCATGTACTTTTCTTCTGCACGGTATACCGCGAAGGATTGCCGGTATACCGCGAAAGCCCGTGGACTGTTGCTCATCCAGTATATAAATGCAACCTACCAGCATTCAAAGCCACCAAAATTTACAATAACTCCTCTCTGCATTTGATAAAGACTCTGCAGCCTCTTCTCTTGATAATTAAACTGTTAAAATTATAAAACACGTTTTTGAGTAAGAAATCTTGAGTTGATAGCAGATTAAAATCTCTCGATTAGTTGAATCAGCAACACAACTCAAGTGATCAAACTCTCTAAAAATATCCAAGTGATAAACCTTATACAAGAGTGATTATTCATATTAAAATTATACCCTCTTGTAAGTGTTTGAATAGAGTGAGTGATCCACATAATTCTCTCAAAGAAGAGTGATTCGCGTTTGTTGTACTAAGGTTTGTGTTCTACCGTAAAGAACACGTTTTCTTATTGGATCTCCGAGAAGTGTTTTCTCGAGGTGGACTAGCCAACCGCGTGATTGGTGAACCACTTTAAAATTTCGGTGTCAAGTATTCTCTTTCCTTTATCTCTTTATTTTTTCCGCTGTGCTTTATTATATCTGTTTATATAAACTGCTTTGCATTTATATTTATTTATACAATCTCTGTGTATCTGTTTGTATTTATACTCTTCTGTATTGTACTATATTTACTCTGTATTTATTTACAAAAGAATTTTTGAAAGTAAGATTTTTTTTATAATACAACCTAACCCCCCCCTTGGTTGTCCAACAATTGGTATCAGAGCAGGGCTTTCAAAATTTTTCTGCTTAAATTTTTTTTCTAAAATGACTCAACAAACTAATATTGTGTTTTCAAAACCTCCTTTGATAGATACTGAAAAGTTTGGCATTTGGGCCGAGCTATTTGAATGTCACGTGCGTGGCAAAAATCAAAAGATTTGGGACATAATTGAAAATGGGAACTTTAAACCCAAAATTGTTAAAGATGATGTTTTTATTGATAAACCTTTAGATGAATGGACTACTGCTGATGAATCTCATTTTTGTTTAAACTTTGAAGCTAAAAATATATTATATGCTGCTTTAACAACTGATGAAATTGAAAGAGTATATACATATAAAACCGCTAATCAAATATGGGAAAGTTTAAATAATACTCATCGTGGAAACACGGAAGTTAAATCAAGTAAAGTAAATATTCTAGTTCACGATTATGAACTATTCGAAATGAAACAAGATGAGTCAATTGACTCAATGTTTAAAAGATTTAACCTTATTATGACTACTTTGAAAGGTTTGGATCGCACTTATCCTAACGAGGACTATATAAGGAAAATCCTACGAGCCCTTCCTTCGGAGTGGATGCAAAAGATAACATCTTTGGAAGACTCCCGTGACCTTTCCCTAATGAAGATAGATGACTTAATCGGAAATCTCAAGGTGCACGAAATTGCACTTAAAAGAAATAAAGAAAGGGAGCAAGTTAAAAAGAAGTCAATCGCTCTCAATGTCTCAACACCAAAAGTCGAGAAGAAAAAGGAGAAAGCTAGCTCCTCAAAAGATCCTTCCGAAACTCTCGATGAAGTCGCCATGTTGGTAAGAAACTTTTCCAAGTTTTTTAATAATAATAAATTTTCTAACAATGGCAGATTTCAAAGAAACGGCAACTACCGTCGTGGTGGTGAAAACCGAAGTCGTAAGTTCCATAAACGAGACGAAAAAGTAAAGAAAAATGACGACTCAAGTGGTGACGATAAAGCTAAGCCAAAGAGAGGATTTTGCTACTCGTGTGGCGACAAAGATCATTACGCCAATGAATGTCCGAAAAAGAACAAGTATCAAAACAAGAAGGATAAAGCCTTCATTGGAGGCGCGTGGAGCGCGAGTGAAGAAGAAGATGACTATCAAGCCATTTGTCTTATGGCTGAAAGCGACAACGAGGTAAACACTTCTTATACAAATTACGATAGTGATTATGATAGCGATAGCGAAAACAATCTTGAATTATTGCATGAATCGTTTCATAAAATGGCTAATCTTGCAAATAATTATAAAGACGAAATTGCTATGTTAAAAGAAACTGTAAATGCATGTAAAAAGGAAATAAATAATGTTAATCAAAAATCTGCAAATGATATGAATATAATTGCTAAATTAGAAACTAAATTAGGAGAAAAGGATTTTTGTAAATCTTGTGATGCTCTAAAGAAAGAAATTGCATGCTTAAATAAAAAGTCACATGAAAATATTATTTGTACAAAATGTGATATTCTTGAAAATGAAATTGCATGTTTAAAGGCTAAATGTGCTTCATATGAAAAAGATAACATGTTAGCTAAAGCTTTTGAAAGTAGTAATGAAAAAGTTCTTAACATGCTTAATATGTCGAACCGTATAAATTGTAGAAAAGGTATAGGTTCAAATACATGTGTTGAAAAATGTAATTGCATGCCTATTAAAAGATGTTATGAACCACCTAAGTTTAATACACGAAAGCCGTATATGCAAAAACCTCCGTATGTACCTAAAATGCATAATGCAAATTATAATACGAGAAAACCGTATGCTCGCATGTATAACGATAAGTACTCTAAACCTAAAAATAATGCGAATATAAATGCTTGTTTTTATGTGTATGATAAATACAATCGCAAAATTAAAATGATAAATAAATGGATTCCAAAAGGAATGTTTAGTAATGATAATCCCGGTGGTATGCGTTTATGGTTTTAAATGTGTTATATTATATATATATATATATATATATATATATATATATATAGTTTAAATATGATATATTTTCTTGTATATATAAGTAATATATTGTTATATGTACTTTTGTTTATATATATATATACATACGTACTACATATATATATATTCTTTTTGATCTATTATATATATATATTTTGCTTAACTTTATATATATGTTGGTTGTTATCTTGAAACTAATTTACAAGGACCCACGAGAAATGGGGACCATAAAAGTTACATCTTTATTATTGTAGATAAACCTTGATATGGACTGGATACTCGATAGTGGTTGCACACGTCACATGACCGGAAACAGCAATCTTTTTTCATCATATAAGTCATGTGATGGTGGACAGGTAATTTTTGGAGGAAACTCCAAAGGAAATATAATTGGGAGAGGTACAGTTTCTTGCAATAATGTTAAATTTTTTGATGTGAATCATGTTGATAATTTGCATTTTAATCTGTTAAGTGTTCGCCAATTGTGTAAAAATGGTATAACTGTCGTCTTCGAAGAAGACTCGTGCAAAATCTTGAAAAATGGCAAAGTTCTTTTAACTGGTTCTGTGAAAGGAAATTTATATATTTGCAAAACTGTTGTATCTGAAAATGTATGCTTATCTTCTATTTATGATGTTTCTACTTTATGGCATAGACGTTTAGGTCACGCTAATCTAAGATTAATGCAAAACTTAAAAAATAAGGAGCTTGTGAGTGACCTTCCAAAATTAAAGTTTGATAATCATTTTTGTGATGCTTGTCGTGTCGGCAAACAACATCACGTTTCTCATAAATCTAAAAATGTTATTTCTACTCAAAGAGTTTTAGAACTTCTTCATATGGATCTTTTTGGCCCTATGGCGATTCAAAGTTTTGGAGGAAATTTTTACACTTTGGTTATTGTGGATGATTATTCCCGTTATACTTGGACTTTATTTTTGAGACATAAAAATGAGGCTTTTGAAAAGTTTAAAATTTTGGGAAAACGAATTCAAAACCAACAAGGTTGTACGATTGTTTCCATACGTACGGACCATGGACGAGAATTCGATAATGATATCCAATTTGGTGCCTTTTGTGATAAACATGGTATAACTCATAACTTTTCGGCTCCTCGAACTCCTCAGTCAAATGGGGTTGTTGAAAGGAAAAATCGAACGTTGCAAGAAATGAGTAGAACCATGCTAAACGAACATCAAGTTCCCCAAAAGTTTTGGTGTGATGCCGTTGCTACCGCAACCTATGTGCTAAACCGTGTCCTAGTTAGAAATATCCTAAATAAGACACCCTATGAACTTTACCGTGGTAGAAAACCTTCCTTAGCTCACCTGAAAGTTTTTGGTTGTAAATGCTTCATTTTAAACACCAAATCCTACTTAACCAAATTCGATGCCAAAACCTATGAGGGAGTGTTCCTAGGTTACTCTTGGAATAGCAAAGCCTATAGAATTCTAAATAAGGAGACCATGGTTGTAGAAGAATCCCTAAATGTTAGCTTTGACGAGAGTCCTCCCAAACCGAGTGCACCCTTAGCAAATGACAATATCCGTGAGGGAGACGTCTTAGCACAACAACTTAGCAACTTGGATTTAGGTACCCAACCTTCCACAAATAATATTGAATCTAGTAATGCCCCTCCTTGCTTTATTCCACAAGGTATAGATGATCCTAACCTTAGAACCGCTCGAGGCCATCCCGTAGATCAAATTATAGGTGACCTAAACCAAAGGACAACTAGATCACAAATCCATACCCATTGTGCTTTCCATGCCTTTATCTCAACCATAGAACCTAAAACCATAGATGAAGCTTTAGGTGATGAGGATTGGATAATGGCCATGCAAGAAGAGTTAAACCAATTTACTAGGAATGATGTGTGGGACTTAGTTCCTTGCCCTAGTAGTCAAACCATTATTGGCACAAGATGGGTCTTCCGTAACAAGATAGACGAGAACGGTGGAGTCACACGAAACAAGGCACGTTTAGTTGCCAAGGGGTACAATCAACAAGAAGGTATAGATTACGATGAAACCTTTGCACCGGTTGCAAGGTTGGAGTCTATTCGAATGCTTCTCGCTTTTGCAAATGCTAAAGATTTTAAATTATTTCAAATGGATGTTAAAAGTGCTTTCTTAAATGGTATTATAAATGAGGAGGTATACGTTTCTCAACCTCCCGGTTTTGAAAATTTTGAAAATCCGACACATGTTTATAAATTGAAAAAGGCGCTTTATGGTTTAAAGCAAGCTCCGCGTGCGTGGTATGATAGATTAAAAACCTTTCTAATTGTTAGTGGTTATATTATGGGTAAAATAGATAATACTTTATTTGTGAAATATGATCAAAATGATATTGTAGTTGTGCAAGTATATGTTGATGATATTATTTTTGGTTCCACTAATGAAAAACTGTGTAATGAATTTTCTGCGAAAATGACAAGCGAGTTTGAAATGAGCATGATGGGAGAGTTAAAATACTTCTTAGGATTGCAAATCAAACAATGTGAAACTGGTATTTTTATTAGTCAATCTAAATATTGTAAAGATATGTTGAAAAAGTTTAACTTTGAAAATGTCAAACCCGTTGAAACTCCAATGACCACAAACTTACAATTATCTCGTGACGAGGAGGGAAACGATTTTAATGAAAAGATTTATCGTGGTATGATTGGTAGTTTATTATATTTAACTGCTAGTAGACCTGATATTATGTTTAGTGTATGTTTATGTGCTCGTTTTCAATCTTCACCTAAACAAACTCACTATGAAGCTGTCAAGCGTATTTTTCGATATTTACGAGGTACTACTAATCTTGGCTTATGGTATGCAAAGAAACCCGAGTTAGAAGTAATGTGTTTCACCGATTCCGATCTTGGTGGATCTATTGTTGACCGAAAAAGTACTAGTGGGGTATGTGCCTTTATAGGTCTCTCACTTGTGTCTTGGTTCTCCAAGAAACAACAATCCGTAGCGTTGTCTACTACCGAAGCGGAATATGTAGCCGCCGCAAGAGCGTGTGCTCAAGTCCTTTGGATGAAACACACCCTTACCGATTTTGAGGTACATCTAACCAAAATTCCTATTATGTGTGATAACTCAAGTGCTATAAACTTAAGTAAAAATCCTGTTTTACATTCTCGTACAAAACATATTGAATTGAGACATCACTTTTTACGAGATAATGTTCAAAAAGGCCAAATCGTGCTTGAAAAGGTTGATTCGGAAGATAATTTGGCCGATATTTTTACTAAAGCTCTTAACAAAAAGGCTTTCTTTAAATTAAGACTTGGTTTAGGCATGCTTGAGTATAACCCTTGAGAAAATGTTAACTCTCAAATACTTCATATTTTGAGGGGGAGCATCTTTCAAGGGGGAGCATAGCGTCTTTCCTAACCCTTTTTGCTTCGACAAAAGGGGGAGAGAAACCGAGTATGCTCTCCTGTTTAGCGTGTGTTTGTCATCATCAAAAAGGGGGAGATTGTTGGTGCAAGTGTACCCAGCTTTAATATTAAGATATTTTTTTGGTACACATAAAATCACATCTCCATATTTATTTTGATGATTACAAAACACACCGCATTCTTTGTTATCTAATATTTTATCTGAGTGTGCAGCTTTTAAATAATCTCGATAATTTTATCTGAAGAATCCAAGACTGAAGATTTTCGTCGTTTTAATTTTAAAATGATAAATCACCCTAAAATAATATACCACTTGGATTTTTCTAATACTGTCTTTTTAAATAAACCAAGTCAGCTCTCCTCAACATCTTATCATCTTGCTGGATCATTTAATGTGAAAGATTTGTTTCTAGAAGAATCTGCGCATGCGTACTGCTTCCTGCAACAATTTTCTGGGCGGCATACCGCGGAGGTACAGGCGGTATACCGCGGCAGGCATGGTGTATATCTCTGATTGGTTGGAAGCTCCCTTTGTCTGCACGGCATACCGCGAAGAATAGCCGGTATACCGCTGGTACAAGTTTACGTTTTGTTTTGCAGGGTTGACCTTCTCTTCTGCATGTACTTTTCTTCTGCACGGTATACCGCGAAGGATTGCCGGTATACCGCGAAAGCCCGTGGACTGTTGCTCATCCAGTATATAAATGCAACCTACCAGCATTCAAAGCCACCAAAATTTACAATAACTCATCTCTGCATTTGATAAAGACTCTGCAGCCTCTTCTCTTGATAATTAAACTGTTAAAATTATAAAACACGTTTTTGAGTAAGAAATCTTGAGTTGATAGCAGATTAAAATCTCTCGATTAGTTGAATCAGCAACACAACTCAAGTGATCAAACTCTCTAAAAATATCCAAGTGATAAACCTTATACAAGAGTGATTATTCATATTAAAATTATACCCTCTTGTAAGTGTTTGAATAGAGTGAGTGATCCACATAATTCTCTCAAAGAAGAGTGATTCGCGTTTGTTGTACTAAGGTTTGTGTTCTACCGTAAAGAACACGTTTTCTTATTGGATCTCCGAGAAGTGTTTTCTCGAGGTGGACTAGCCAACCGCGTGATTGGTGAACCACTTTAAAATTTCGGTGTCAAGTATTCTCTTTCCTTTATCTCTTTATTTTTTCCGCTGTGCTTTATTATATCTGTTTATATAAACTGCTTTGCATTTATATTTATTTATACAATCTCTGTGTATCTGTTTGTATTTATACTCTTCTGTATTGTACTATATTTACTCTGTATTTATTTACAAAAGAATTTTTGAAAGTAAGATTTTTTTTATAATACAACCTAACCCCCCCGCCTTGGTTGTCCAACATAGACGTCATTTCTAGATTAATACACTAAAATTTTCATCATATTCTATCTTTAATATATGTTATTTAAATTGTTATATTCTCATTGTATTATAAGTATTTTTCAATCCGTTCTTCTTTTCTCAGTTTTTTTAAATGTCTTATCTTTGATCTGTTATGATATATGTATCTGCACGAAAGGTATGCTCATGATTTTAGGGGGAGTTAATAGAATACATCCTATGCACAAATTTAGGGGGAGTGTGCATCACTATCATGTAAGTGTTGATCCGTTGTGATTAATTGCCTCCGAGGAGTTAAGGTATGTGTTCTAATTTGTTTTTAAACACTAACTCTTAAATGATGAAAACAATTTAGAAAAATCTTTGCATCATTTAAGGGGGAGTGAAAACCGTGTTTAAAATCATGAGTGCTTAATCAATTGGAAGTCGGACATCTTCCAATGCGATAAAATCTTTCAATTGTTATCTGAAAAATGTCCAAGTATTTCATTTATCGCAACAATGCACTGAGATAATCTTTAAACAGTAGGTTATCACAACCAACTATTGCGATTAAAAGTTAAACATCATTCTATCGCAACACTTAGTTTGCGACAAGAGAACTATCGCAACCTTGCATTGCGATAAGAACATATGAACAATAACGTATCGCAACGGCCTGTTGCGATAAGGGGTCATGACTATCGCAACCCGTTCATTGCGATAAGATTGAGGGTTCTCGCAATCTGTTCATTGCGACAACCTGACACTGTGGCGGTCAAACCCTTGGACCAATCAGTTGTTGCCACGTGTCCTTCTCTCAACCTTCTATGAATACAGCGAGTTTGAATCCTTTTTTGTCTCATTTCAAAAACCCTCTCAACTCTTTAAAATATCTGTGTTCGATTTCTGAAAGTGATTTAAGATTTTCGAGTTTCCATCCATTCATTTCCTTTCAGAATCATATCGAGGTAAATATTCCTAACTTTTATTCGATTTCATCGCCGTGATACCAGAACCTGTACTTGCCTATGCCGACCAGCAGTCTGAGGTAGTTAGGCAGTATAGATTAGCTAACGCACTAGTGGTCCAGCCAGAACCGGTCGGACCTCCCCATGGTGCAAACTCACTAGGCGGTGAGGGTTTACCTGTCGAGCAGGTTTAGGAACTTGGGTTCCTGAACGGAGAGAGGTGGGGAGAACTTTAAGAAAGAGAGTTGGGAGAAGATTACGGACTGTTGGCCAAGCATCTTCCTCGCGACCAGCTCAAACACCGCCTCGACCTCCTGTACAAGTATTTGATGATGATGTTTCTTGGGATGAAGCTTATGTTGCTGCATCATCTGATGATGATGATGATGCAGTTAATCAAGACGACAAAATGGAACCTTTATTTCCTTCATTTTATGATGATGATGATGATGACTCAGGTCATGACCCGTTAGTGAACTTGATTCCGAGACATATGGGCAAAAGACCACGTGTTGTGAGTTCGGATACTGAGTCAACTCGGTACACCGAACTTCTCGACACTGCTACTGATGTTGCGGGTCCTTCAAATGTAAACGAAGAAGTAGTATTAGAACAGGTAGTTAGTGGTGAGGAACGAGGGAGAAAAGAAATGAGTGAAGCTGTGAAAGAGCCGGAAATTTTTTTAACTATCGGCTCTCCCCAAACTGATACTAGCCGGGCAGCCACATCATCTACCAACGAGCGTCTGTCGCTGTTGCGTATTGAAACAGACATGGTCCGCCCAACCATGCATAGCACAGCCCCACTCATCCACTCATCGGTCTCTCAATAGGCCGGTGTTTCATTTTCCACAGGGGATAAAGCACAAAGTCTATCGGCGACACACTCGGTGTCTGCTGGTATCGAAACAGGTAGGCTCTCGCCCCGGCCACCGCCGTTTATTCAAAGCACATCGAGTCTAGGACCTTTTGGAACAACTTCCTTTCCTAGGTCACAAATGAGGGCACAACACCAAGTTGGAAGCTTTCGTGCTCCAACCGGAACACCCAGAGTGAGGCCGCCATTCGTTGGTGCCTCGCAAGGACCGGGTGGAAGTCCTGTCATGGTCAAAACTTTGCCAGCCATGAGCACAGGCAGTACAGTTGCTACAACTGCTACTATAACCGGTAACCTAAGTGGTTCGGATCTTGCCCCTATGTTCCCTTATATTCCACAGGATCAGATTGTGCGCATGCTTGGACCGCCTCCTCATTATATCACTTTTACTGTACTCGCGTCTGCTTTGGCCTCAATCGAAACTGCCAACTTGAATCACCGACGGGCCTTACAGAGTTCAATTGCCAAGTTAACACAAGAAGTAAGCAGAGCTGTCAAAGGTAAAGGGATAGCCGAGTCTTCCTCTATACCATCTGAAACACAATCCGACCCACAAACTCCATCTATACCATTACACCTATTCCCAGAAGACCAGCTTAAATCTGATTTGTTCGCCCGACTACTAGCTAAATCCGATTCTAGTACACCTGAAGACGTTGACTTAATTTCCTTACTTCGTCAACATATCCCACCTCAATCCCAACCTCAAGCTTCAACATCCTCAGATGGATTAGCTGCCCTAAATTCACAGTATCAGAAGCTAACCGATGCGATCACAGATATGACCAGCGCCCTACTTACTGGATATCAGTCTCTTGCCACACGGGTATCAGTTGTTGAAGAAAGGTGTGGTGTTCAAGCTGAAATCTCACAGAAAAGAAGACATGATGATCAGGATCCGCCTGATCAACATGAGGGGGAGAAGAGATCAGCAGGGGTTGGTGAATCTAGTGGGACAGCTACTGGAATCATTCAGGGCTCAGATCAACCAGTTGGTGAACAGGAAACGGGAACTGGAGGTACTGATACAATTATGGAGATTGTGGAAGAATCACCTGTTCTAACTGACGTCATAACTGGGGTTGAAAAGCCTCTGGTTGTTGACAATAGAACCGAGGAAGAACAGATGGCAGACGACTTTATGAATGAATTTATCTACATAGACTCAGATGAGGATCCGGAGAGAAACTTGGTCCAGATAAAAGAGGAGCTAGATGATGTTTTTTATGTTACCGGGGTCATTATGGCTACTCAGGATTCTGATAATGAAGACTCTGAACCACCAGTGGTAACTGATCAGAGTGTTGGTACTTCTACTCAAGTCGATCTTGCTCCGATTGCTCATATAATTGCTCCAATTATCCGAATCCCAACCGAAGGCAGAATCAGGGATCGAGTATTGGATGCTGAACTGGATTTCTTTCAGAGAATGTTAGATACTGAGCCAGGATATGTGGCTACTGGTCTACGTGTAGCGATTGTATCTTCGTACCAGGAAAGCATCAGAAGGGATATGTTTGTGCGAGATATTCAGAGAATCAATCTTGAAAAGGTGTACGGTATAGAAGATTGGCCGACACCTCAAAAGATCGAATTCATTTATGTTATGAAAAATAAAGACAAAGAGATAGATGCTGTGAGATCTGATAGCAGGATTGTAAAGGTTTTGAAGATTGACTCCAACAGACTTTCAAAAGTCTGGTATCCGATCTTCACAGTAGAAAGGGCAAATGGTACAATTTGTGAATTCTCCGAGGCTGACTTCAAGAGTCTATATCTTGATGATCTTCTGAGTCTTTACAACTATATTGGGAGTATACCGAACAAAGATCTCAAGTGGTGTGCATCGTTCAAGAGCGCTAAAAGGTTTATGCGTAATTTTCTAAAGTTCTCTTATCTAAAAGATTTCAGATGGCTTTAGAAGATCGCCAAACTCGTGTCAACATCAGACCTCCGAACAGACGTATTCCCGACATTCAAGGATTTCAAGCTTACACCGTGTTACAGAAACCTGAGCTGGGAGTTGTTTATGTCAATAGAGATTCAAAGAAAAGATTTATGAGAATCATCGAAGCTAACAAATACAGTGATGGTACTTTCACGCTAATCAAGATCCACCTGGAGAGCATATTACGGTTAGATGCGAATGGAGCAGTGAAGTTGAAATATAAGGAGAAAGAGCTGATTGGAGAAATACTTACTGCCATAAATAACCGGATGGAGTACCGGATTGCGCTTAGAAGATTCGAGTTCGTTTTCGGAATTCGAAAAAGATACGTGGCTCCGGTGAACGTCTAATTTTCCTTGCCTTTACTTGTACAAAGGGGGAGAATGTTAGTGCCTAAATTCTTATTGTACTAAGTAAAGGGTCTATTTTGTCATTAGCTCATAGTTTGACCTAACTATATAATGTTTGCTATGTTTAGATTGTCATTAGGTCATCATTTACATTTCTCACAATACACACACTTTCTCTCTAGAATTCATCTTGTACTTGGGATTGATCCTTATTGAATATAATGGTGGCCATTGCATTGTTATACATGGATTGATTACTTGTCTCTGGGATCACACATCTGATCTTGACATTCCATGATTTTGACAAGCTCATCCAAACACCAACAAGAGTCTGCATAATTTTCAGAAAAAACAACCACTGCAAACCTTGATTCCTCAATGGCTTTCAGGAGTTCGAAAGATATGGACTTTCCTCTACGGAGCATATCGTCGTCTTTGAACACACATATTCCTTTCTGAAGCAGAGTTGTATAAAGATGATCTACAAAATTGTTTCGAGTGTCTTTGCCTCTGAAACTTAGGAAAACGTCATATGTCCATCCTCCAATTGGTACATGTACTGAAGAAGATGAAGATAACATTGAATTGGTAAAATACAATTGCTTTGCGTCCACACGTCTTGTTTGTATATCAAAAGTCAGTTTAATTTCAATGAAAACAAATTTAGCAGAAATATGTACTTGATAACCTTGTAAACAGATTGTTGATTCAAAGCTACCAAAAGGAAAGTAATTTGATCCTTCAGTTGGCAAAAACATATATGGATTAATTTCAAAATTGAGTAAGAATTTGGATATAGTTAAAATATAGATTTCAAAATGGATTTGTGTGAAACAAGTAGGAGAAGAAGCAACGAT
The DNA here is from genome assembly GCA_033807775.1 of Saussurea involucrata. Lineage (NCBI taxonomy): Eukaryota > Viridiplantae > Streptophyta > Magnoliopsida > Asterales > Asteraceae > Saussurea > Saussurea involucrata. The sequence goes on from CM066322.1 coordinate 168,850,822, forward strand.
ATCGATATGTTTGTGTGAATGAGAGTACCTCTGATGGTGAAAATTAACAGATTTTGATAAACATTTGGTGAAAATTAAGCACATGCAACGCACGTGATGCATTTTTATATGCCCCCACGTTTTAGACTAAACTATTATTTTGTCCTTGAAAGTAATCATTCTTCTAGTTGTGAGTATTGATAACTTTAGAAATCATTCTTCTAGTTGTGATTTTGTTTTGAAAGTAATCTCTAATAACTAATTCCTTTAATTAAAGGGTGTTTTTGTCTTTTTGTTTATTTCCCTAGTTCTTTTAAAAAACTACATACACACACAATATGATATTATTTGTAGGTGGAAGATTGTATGAGAAGTTGAGTAACGTGAAAAGTGTGAGAAGTGGAACTGAACCGTTGATCACTTTTAATCAAATTTTCTTCCACGAATTGTTGCTTATAAGATAATTGATCTGGTGCATCTCATCCTAATGTGCGTTCATTTCTCATTCAACGGTTGATAACCACTTCTCACGTTAATCTCAATTTCTCACCGGAACCTAACCCATTATTTATGTTGTTATATATATATATATATATATATATATATATATATATATATATATATATATATATATATATATAGAGGGAGGTTCAGGGGAAAACCTCAAATAAATGAAAAACTAAAAAACACTTTATTAACCGTTGGATTAGATGATCTGATGGATGTGATTAGACGGGCGGTTACAACAATATTATCTAAATTAAAAAACCTCACCCCCTTGATTTTTATTCGAAAAAATACGAAAAATGAACAAAATTCGAATGAAATAAATTGCACCAAATAAACGATCATATTTTTCTCGTTAATTTGACATCCATATTGATATACTTTTTTCTCCGTATTTTTGTGGTTTTCTGGTTTTCCAGTTATTTAGGGTTTTCCCCTGAACCTGACCCTATATATATATATATATATATACATACATATACATATACACATATATAACACATTGACCAAACCATTTCGCATCGTCTACGGCACCTCGTGGACGAAATCCTTTCATATCATCTGCCAAACCCCTTTCCCGTCTGGTGAAACTCTCTCCTTTCCATCCACACACAAATCACACACACACACACACACACAACGCCATAGGGACGAGATCTCAAAGGGATGAAATCTTCAAGATAGTCGGAGCTAGAAGTTTTCCCATTGAAATCTTTGGTACAGAGACGTGAATCCTTCACTCCCCCTTCCCCTTTGGTGACATAAAAACCCACATACGTCAGGGATCAAATTTGTTTGCATAGACGAAATCTTCGGCCATACGGGAATGAAGAAGAACAATGACACTAGGTTTCATCGATTTTGAGCACAGGGACAAAGATGACGATCAATTTCAGACTTTCTAAACTCCTCTATATTCATTTATACATAGTGTGTGTGTGTGTGTGTTTACCGAAGGGGAGGATGGAGTGGGGCGGAACTACTTCTAGGCATCGACGGTGAATGGGAAAGGAGGGTGGTGGAGAAAGAAATGTAGGAGTGGAGAAAGGCAATTCGATTAATAATGGTGATCGGTGAATTGGCCATTTAAAATATAAAAGTAATTGGATTAATAATAGTGATCGGTGTATCAGATTCATGAAAATCACACCCCATGTAATTCTTGCAATATGAAAAAATATGGTTTCGATTTCATAGGGTTTTCTTCAAATTCTAGGAGCGGAGAAAGGCAATTCGATTTTTAATCATTGATGAATATTAATACATTAGGGTTTTGATTTTGTACAGTACGGAAAGAGGAGTGGATGGCTGATAAAGGTTCATTCTTTCTCAAAATTCAAGAACACAACAAAAACACATGTTTGTTTTGTATGAAGAAGTTGAATCAGACATTGTTACAAAAAGTTTAGAACAACGTCAACAGAATCGAAAAACTTACACAAATCATTGGCCTTGTTATGTTTAGTTGTCGTGCTTCCACCCACACGAGAATCAGATTCCAGAAAATCCTTAGACCTCATCCAAGATAAAGACCCAAAAAGAACACGAAAAACCAGCACGATCCATGTAGTGAAGATAAACACAAAACACAAAAAAACTAAAAATCACTGTCGAATTTTAAACCAAAAAGAAGTAATAGATGGAAACGATAAAAAAATTGTGATAATTTGGTTACTGTAATTAACCGTTCCATATAATAAATTAAAAAATAATAATAATAATTAAATGACAATTCCTAAACTGCCCTTGTGCTAATTAATTAAAGAAAATTGAATAAAATTGCTTGATAACTAGATAGATGTATAGGATGAAGGTTGCATGATTTAAGATGCTTGTAAAATAATATTGAACTATTCTTATAATCTAAGAAAAAGATTGAGAACCGTGAAAACCGATCTAACATGTATTTTTATTTTTGATCATGTGGTTTTAATTAAATAAATCTTGATAAAAATAATATATCTCACTGCATTGTGTGAATACACAACTAGTTACCAATAAAATATCACCTCATATAACAACTATGGGTTCGGTTTTGCAAATTTCAGAAATTAATTAATAGTCTATTTTCTAATTATAGAAAAGAGAAAAAAACAATTGGGTATTTAAATGGGGGCCTAGTTGGTCCATTCTTATGGAGTCCACAGTAGAGATGGTCAAATGGGCCCGGTCTTGGCCCGACCCGGTAGGGGCTGAAGCCCAGCTCGTCCCAAGCCCCGGTCCTAGCCTGACCCTGTAGAAGCAGTCCCATTCCGGCGGATCGTAACAGGTCGATATTTGCGATATTTTCACGGCCCGGTCCGAGGCCGGTCCCAAGCCCAGATCCGGCCCGACTCGCCCAATATCAAAATTATAGCCGTTATATTACCGTTCTTTTGACCGTTTTTTTCTTTGGTGTTTTTTGGCTCCTAAACACTATATATAGGATAGTGTGTGTATGAGATTAGATACCATGTTACAAAAACGTAAAAAACGCAATTCTCGCTCACAATTCTCGATTTCTCGCTTTCTCATGTTCATTTTTCGCAACTTCTCATTCTCTCAATTCTTCCATCCTTCAATCACGGACCTAGAGGCGGAGCTCGAACGGGTGGAAGAAAATCTCGAAGAAAACGAATTTCGTGAAGGACTAAGTACCCCGTCAACTACCGATGGTGAAGGTAGTGTTATATCACATTACGACGACGACGAGACCTGCAACGAACGACTCGATGTTGATGACCTCGATGATGGAACGACTCTTACTAGAATTGAAACGATCGAAACTCTTCAATACTATCCACCATACGTCGAGGATTAAGAGTATTTTTCTTTATAATTTAATAAATGTATTTTTTAAATGTATTGTTCAATCGAAATTCTAAGTCAAGCTTTATAATTCAATAAAAACGTATTTTTAAGTGATCTAGTTACGTATTTTATAGTGTATTTGAATAATATTTATTAAAGAATATATATATATATATAAGCCTGGTTTAGGCCCGGTTACAAAATAACGGTCTTTTAAAAGCCTAAACAGACCAGACCTTCAACCATCAAGCCCAATCCGGCCCGTTCCGAAAAAAGACTGAGCCTTTAAATAGTGTTTTGGCCCCGTCTCACCCAAAGACCGGCCCGACTATTTGGCCATGACTAGTCCACCGGTAAACAGCCCACCTAGACAAGTCCAAACGGGCGTGCCGGGCTAGCCCGAACCGGGCTTTGGGCGGGCCAGGCCCAAACACTGCTCACAAGTCGGGCTTTGGGCGGGCCCGGGCCGGGCTTTGTGGTTGAGGGCTGGGTCCGATCAGGCTTTTCAAAAGACCGGGCCTAAGGGGTCGGGCCGGGACCGGGCCCAAAACCGGGCTTTGTAAAAAAATGTATTTTTTACATTTTTAGTAAATATTATTCGTATCCACTATAAAATACTTAATTGAGTCACTCAAACATACTTAAAATACGTTCTATTAGAATTTCATAAGTTAGATAATACGTTCTATTAATTGGGTCCGGTGTACTTTCAGAACTCGAATGGCAATTCCCAGAATTTTAGTAAAACAAATGGAAAAGTTATGTAATCTAAGCTTTTATTATTACCTTATAAGTGAACTTTATGGTTGCTGTACTACCTATTTTGCTGAAACAACTTATCAAATGGACCATTACTATTCCATAGAGTCTGTAAGATGTAAAACTTGATGACTAACTATACAATACAATCATATATATATATATATATATATATATACTAGTTGTGTACCCGTGCAATGCATCGGGGTGCACAAGTTTTATCTATTACTTTTATAAAACAAAAGAACTATCCCCATTATAAGACTTTCAATTCTTGTCATCTTATCGGTCATTTCCTTGTTTATCGGGTAAGGTAATATGATTTAGTAAGCGTTTGGTAAATAGCCAATAAGTTACTCTTGGTTTCTTCAACTCTTCACAAACTATATACCTACTTTGTGTCGGGGTTTGAAATATTTGCTAGCAACAAAACTATAAATCATCATATCCTTTTTTGTGTGTGTATCTATGTTGGGTTTAAAATGTTTAATAGAAAGTAAACTATAATTCTACTTTTTATTAACAAATATTTCATATTATCATTTATGTTAGCTAGTGATACAAGTGTTGTCCAAAAGACCTTTGCTTTTAAATTTCACACATAATAGCTCAAATTACAAAAGAAAATATTTCTTGATGTTTGGTGATAAAAGAAACTATGAAACGTGTTTTCAATTTTCATAAATAGGAGACAAATTTTGATAAATAAAAAATCTAATTCATATTGGGGCACAGAGTCCGGGGATGTTTGGCTGCTGAATGGTTTAGTGCAGAATGATTAAGAGACTTTTATTATATAGTGCAAAATGAAATATGGTTGTTTGGTAATTGTTTAGAATGAAATCAGGGTGCTGAATGGTTAAGAGAGGCCCAACATACTAAATCATTCGGAGGGTTTTAGAACCATTAAGAGATAGTCATTTTTTTTTGCCAAACAGGATTTACCTCTTAGCGATTCAGAGGTTGCCTCTTAGTGGAACTATTAAGAGGTAAACAAACAACCCCTCAGACTACTATTTTAGTTGGTGAATTTTTTCCCATCAACTTATCCATTCTATCATTGGGTCCTCCATGCTCCTATTTTCGAGTCTGTGAGATGATTAGGTTAAGCCTTAATTAAAACCCTCATATCATAGAGTGCATCTCCTGCAAGTATTACCACCGACTCACATAAGTTAAAAAGGAAGGAAACTAAACAAGATAAAACACACCATTGCAATCAAAAAACCCAAAAAAGAGACCACCATAAATCCCTCTTTTAGGCCTGACAAGAATAGTAGACATAAACTTGGAGAACCAAATCATAGAAAACCTTATGCTCATTTGACCATTTGTAATAAAAAACAAAATTCTAATCTGAAAGATCAAGGATATGTCTTAATTATACAAGACAATCCCATTCCTATACGTTTTGTACCAGCCTCCAAATTGGACATAAACCATGAATAATCTGATAAAAAGGGTCATCATCCAACAAGCCAAAATAATCTCCTACCACCATGTCCAAATGAAGAACATCACTAAATAAACACAACTCAAACTTTCCATAAAACATACAGTAGACGAAATATGACAGCTCAGATCCCAAATCTGATTCAGAATCCAAAAAATGATGGAAGAAAATAGACCAGATATAAACAATCATACAGATTAAACACATTCAAGCAGGGGGTGGCGCCAGTTCAACAAGAGTTTGGTTTATCAAAAGGAAACATAAAACAAAACATACCAGAAGCAGAAGCAGAAGCAGAAGCAGAAGCAGAAGCAGAAGCAGAAGCAGAAGCAGAAGCAGAAGCAGAAGCAGAAGCAGGGGTGGTGACGAAGAGGTAGGGACAGCTAAGAAAGTGAACCCAAAAAGAGTAAATTCAATATAAGTGCTTGGACATAAGGACGCCATGAAATATATAATGTTATGATCAGTAACAATAAAAAGCTATTAGAGAATCTATGTCCTAGCTACAGACATGAAACTACATATAAAACAACTAACTGGTCCAGCTATGTGATGGCTACAAACTGAGATGATGTAAGGAGGGTTCATTCACTAAATTTTATACAAAAACTTGATATATATTACCCACCCATTATATGCGGCCAATTATTTTTTATGGCAGGAATAAATATTTAGATCAAGTTCCTTGAAGCATACAGCCATTGTGAAAGTTCATTTCCATAGAAAAACACTTAACAACTTTGGTTTTTAAGATTTGTTAGTGCCTAAATTCTAATTGTACTAAGTAGAGGGGCCTATTTTGTAATAGGGTGATTCTTTACCCTAGGTATATATTGTTTGTTTGTTTTCCTTATTAGGTCTAGCAATCACAAGGGTCACCTACACACACTAGCCACACACACTTAATTTGTTCTTCATTGTAATGTGTGAGCTTTGTTTGATTCATTGAATATAGAGGTGGACACTTTATTGTTATTGGATTGATTACTTGTTTCTGGGATCACAATTGGTATCAGAGCAATGTATTCATCTAGATCAGATTAGATTTTATTGAGAGTTTTTGCTTTTTGAGTGTTCTTCAAGTTTTCATCCATTTCTTATTGATTTTGATCATTTGAGTTCTTCAAATGGATTAGGATCGATCTAGAAGTGTTTGATATTCATTTCTGCGTGTTTTGATTCCATAATCACACCAGAATCGATCTCAAATCGTGCAAACTCGGATTTTCGGACTTTTGAGCAAAAACCTACTGTTTTGGATCGAAAATCACTGTTCTAGTAGTAAATCTGTCCAGAATCATATTTCGACCTTACCTACCAATTTTCAGATCATTTGGATCATTATTGAAGAATCAACTCCCGATCATTTGAATCTTCATCGAAATCGCAATCAAGATATTCATCGAAATCGCAATCGTCTGATATTCATCGAAATCGCAGTGAACGTTGAGTGAATAGTACCAAGTCGCAGTGACCTATTGCGAGTTGACTCCCAAATCGCAGTGACCTATTGCGACTTCGATCCCGAATCGCAGTCCATTACCCCGTGAACAGTACCAAATCGCAATCTGCTATTGCGATTCGAGTGATTTTTCTTTACTCTGTTGCGATTCCATTTCATTGCGACTCCAAGTGTTGCGATTCCAATTATTGCGACTTCATTTATTGCGATTCCAACTGTTGCGACTTCATAGCATTGCGACTTCATTGCATTGCGACCTCAAACCTATTGCGACTTTAGTGGGTTGAGACTTCAGTTTGAAAAATATTTTTTTTACTAATCAAATCTAAAGAATACAAACGATCAAAGACAAGTAATCGAATATGACTGCTAGAGATATTTTAACAATTGGGTCTAAGGACAAACCACCGGTTCTTTTTCCCAAAGAGTTTAAAATATGGAAAGACCGTTTCATGGATTATGTGGAGAGATAAGAGAACGGAGAGTTCATTTCTAATTCTTTGATTAATGGGCCGATGGAAAAGATAATGAGAAGAGGAATTCTTACTGACGGGGATCCAATTCCTGAATGGGTTGAAGTTTTACCAATTCACTATGATGCTGATCAGAAAAAGCTGTATTATGGAGACAAAATGGCAAAGTCCCTCGTAATTCAAGCATTGACAAATGATATTTACCGAAAGGTAGATAGCAAGAATCACTCCGGGAAAGCCATGTTCGATGAGTTGACAAAACTTTATCAAGGTTCTGAGATTGAAAACCAGATGAGAATTTCCAATGCAATTAATCTTTATGAGAGCTTTAAACAGAAAGATGGTGAAGCTCTTGATTCCACATATGACCGTTTCACTACTATCTTGAACGAGCTGAACAGATACAATATCAACAAATCGATAATTGAGCATAATGTGAAGTTTCTGAATGTACTTCAACCTGAGTGGAAGAAGTATGCTCATCGAATGAAACAAAATACCAAGTTGGATGTTTTGCCTCTTCAAGAGATGTATGAAACTTTGAAACAAGATGAAGAAGATGCTGATGCTAAGAGAGCCAAGAAGAAGAGGAAAGAGAAGAAAGAAGAGAAGAGAGAGGTTAAGGAAGAAGAGTTAGATCCACTCGCTTTGCTGTCTAATAGAAATTATTCCAAGAATGTGGGAAATCAGTCTGATGAAGAACAGAATGAAGCAAGTGCGATAGATGAGATTGAAAGCATGAAGAACTCTTTGGCACTCCTTACCAGATCGTTTCAGAGACAGTTTGGAAAAAGCCCTGGGTCTAATAATCAAAGGTATGCGTCTGGTTCTAAGAATTTTGAACACAAGGCAAATGTTGAGTCGAGTAGAAGGTTTGATGATAAGAAGGTTGAGTACAAGAGAGAGGAGTACAAGAAGCCTGAGTATAAGAAGCCGGAAGAGAAAAGGGTGTTCGAAAAGAAAGAGGAAGTTCCAACATGCTACAATTGCGGGAAGCCTGGTCACTTCTCAAAAGAGTGTTGGAAGCCGAAAGTCATGGATTCTACCTACTACAAGAACAAGTTGTTGCTTGCCGAGAAGAAAGAAGCAGGGATAGTGCTGATGGCTGAAGAAGAATACTGGCTTGATCTTTCTGATAATGAAGCTGAAGGTGAGAAAGATGATCAGACAAAGCTGTGCTTCATGACCAAGAACACTGATGGTGAAGATTCATAGTCTACTTCCAACGAGGTACATTCCGCTCTTTACAATCAATTCTTTACTCAACAAGCTTGTTTAACAAAAAGATTAGAAAACCTAACAAAAGACCAGGAAAGAGCAGACGAGATAATTTCCACTCAAAAGGCTATAATAATAGATCAAGAAAGTAAAACTAAAGTTTTTGAAAAGAAAAAGGCCGAATTTGAGATTGGTCATGCATATTTTGAAGACAGAATAACTGAACTATCGGATAAATTATTGAGTTCACAAGTTAAGAATAGCGAGTTTGAGAGCCTTTTGCATGCTTACAAAGACAAAAATGATGAGTTATGTGAAAATGTCAAGGATCTGGAAAATAAATTGTATAAAGCAGGTCAAACTGAACAAACAATTCACATGCATAAACCAAATAAGTTCAGATATTTCAACTCAAAATGGGGAATCGGGTATGACAATCCACAATACCTGAGCAATGCTTTATCAAAATCTCCCACTTTGTATAAATTTGAATGGATTGAACTTGCCGTATATTCAAAATTTCAAATCAAGTGTCTTAAGATGGATGGTGAAGACTATGAAGCGGAAGAAGAAATAAAATGGAAAACCACAGTTAAAATGCAACTTCCTTTTTGGTATGGTCCAGACAATGCAAAGGCATTGAATTCTAAGAAAACCTTACCAAACAATTACTTTGAGAGTCATGTTGTTAAAGAACCGGAGGAAAAAGAAAATACTCAAAAGGATATTACTGACAAACCCGTTTTTGAAGGTAAAAGGTATTTTCCACCAATGGTTCTTGAACAACAACTCATGGACCTCGAAAGCAAGATCCAAAGAAACATTTAAGAAGTCAGAAATGACGAGAAACTTGCTTTTGAGATTGAGAAGGAAGTTTTGCTTGCTGTATTTTCAGAAAGTTTAAAAGGAATGAAAATCAAACTTGCGGAAATATCTGAAGAAAAAGCTTTAAAAGAAAAACAATCTTCAGACTCAGATGTTTCCTCATGCAAAGCTTTTATAGGAAATGCTATTTTGAGAGACTGGACAACCAATGACCAAGATGATTTTGAACCTTGGGATTTGGAAGATCAGTTTGATAAAGATCCTCCTATATATTTTCCTACGGAAGAAGATAAAATTTTTCAGAAAGAGTTTAATGACTTTCTTTTTCCCAAGTTTGATGATAATAATAGTCCATCATATGATACTGATACTGATATTGATTTTGATTTTGAAAGCAAGAATGTTGGTAAGGACAAAGGTAAAGGTGTATGTGAAGTGCCTGTTCAATTTGATTTTTGTGCCAAACTTCCAGATCACACCACTTTTCTAATAAATGAAGAGAAACCTGAAAAGATTATTTTAGAAGGAGAATCTTCAAAAACAGCTGAGAAAGTTTTTGTCAATGATGATCTTTCTAAATCCAAATCAAAACCATCATTTCAGAAAAAGAAAAGAAAAACAAAAAGAAAGAAGCGTGTTAATTCTTATCAGACTCAATATTCAAAAGCTTACAATTCATATTTGTCTGGTTTTTCAGATCGTAGTTTGAGAAACAACACGCGTCTTGAGTGGAGAATAAAGGAGTCCGCACAGGATGTGGCCCAGATCAAATCATCCCACGTCAATTCAAATGTTTTAAATTCCAAGAAAGACAATTTTGTTTCACATGTTATTAATTATGAGGTTGGCAATAGACGAAAACTTGTAGTTCCTTACAAGGTTTATTCAATGCGACAACTGATTAATTTGGCACGAGATCAAATTTGTTGTGCTTCTTGTGGTGTGGATGATTTAATCTGCAAATCTGACTATAATCGTTGGTTTTATTCAAATGCTTATATTAAAACCGGTTATAGAAAGCAAAACGTTAAATCCAAGCCTACTAACCCAAAAGGACCCGATTGGCAGTGGGTACCTAAAACTGTTTAATTTCCATTTTGCAGCCCAGTCATGTATGGTATTTAGATTCAGGCTGCTCAAAGCACATGACTGGAAGAAAAGAGCTGCTAGTTAATTTTGTAGAACAGGATTGTGGAAAAGTGAAGTTTGGAAATGATCAGTATGCTTCAATTCTGGGTTATGGGGATATTGTAAAAGATAATGTGCGAATTACAAAAGTCAATTATGTCGAGGGCTTAGGACACAACCTGTTTAGTATAGGTCAATTTTGTGATAAAGACCTAGAAGTCCATTTCAAGAAAACCCGTTGTGTTGTTCTTACCGACGGAGGAGATGAGCTTCTGGTTGGTTCTAGGACATCTAATCTGTACACCATTGATCTATCGACACTCAATCCCAAGACTGATGTATGTTTGATGTCAAAAGCGACGTTAGAGAAAAGCTGGTTATGGCATAGACGATTATCTCATCTTAATTTTCGCTACATTCAAAAGTTGACTTTGGGTGATTTAGTCATAGGTCTACCAGTTCTGACATTTGAGAAAGATAATTTCTGTATTGCTTGTGAGAAAGGGAAGATGAAGCGTGCTCCTCATCCACCGAAACCCGAGCCCAGCACAAGACAAGCTTTGGAAATACTTCATATGGATCTCTGTGGTCCGATGAAGACTCAAAGTATTAGTGCCAAACGTTACGTGTTAGTTGTCGTCGATGATTACTCGAGATACACATGGGTCAAGTTCCTACGCTCAAAAGATGAAACTCCTGACTTGATCATCTCGTTAATCAAACAGCTTCAAGTGAATCGTCAACAATTAGTTAAGACGGTTAGATCAGATAATGGAACAGAGTTAAAGAACAAGACTCTTGATGACTTCTTCAAGTCATTAGGTATAACTCATCAGTATTCAGCGGCCAGAACTCCTCAACAGAACGGTGTTGTTGAAAGGCGAAATCGCACACTTGTTGAAGCCGCAAGAACGATGCTGTCCTACGCTGGTCTACCATTATTCCTATGGGCTGAAGCTGTTGCAACGGCATGTTATACACAAAACCGCTCAATCGTTCATCGACGGTTTGGTAAAACTCCATATGAGTTAATGAATAATAGAAAACCTGTGATACACTACTTCCGTGTTTTTGGATGCAGGTGTATTGTGCTGAATGATAAGGACAATCTGAACAAATTCAGTCCTAAAGGTCTTGAAGGCTACTTCATCGGATACTCTCTCACATCAAAAGCTTACAGGATCTACCTCAAATCTTCCAGAACTGTAATGGAAAGCATTAATGTCAAATTCGACGAGACTGAAGCAGTGGCTTCTGTGCAAAACAGTACAGAACCCGAGTTATCTGGTATTCTAGCATCTGGACAATTTCGTCCAATGATGACTAGATCGTCAAACAAGGACCAAGGTTCCACTTCTAACTCTACTCCTAATGAACTTGATTTATTGTTTGAATATTTTTATGATGACTATTTTAACAGTAACAAATCGTCTTCATCTGTAAATGACAGGATTCAAGTTGTAACTCCGCCAATACAAACTTCTATGTCAGGTCCTTCACCGGTACTGACTACACCAAATACTGGTTCAACTACTCCTGTAATTTCTCCAAGGAACACATCAACAGATTCTTCACAAGCACGACAACAAATATCTACAAGTGGTGCTTCTTCATCTGGAACAACTTCAAATGACAATTCTACCGAATCAGTTCTTGAGGCTGTGCCGATTGTCAATTCTGACAGGCAACCCATCTCAAATCCGGAACCGACACTAATGATCGAGTTGAACTTTGATGCGGATCCTACCCTTGTAGACCCCAATGATGGTGCTGTAACTCTCCATCCACACTCTACCAAGTGGACACGCAGTCACCCAATTGATCAGGTGATTGGTGATGTATCTGAACCAGTAAAGACAAGATCCGCTTCCGCAACCGCAAATGAAATCTTATACGTGCTATTCTTAAGTCAGATTGAACCTTCAACAGTTCAACAGGCTTTAGAAGATCCTAACTGGTTGATTGCGATGCAAGAAGAACTGAATCAGTTCGAAGCTTTGAAAGTGTGGAGATTAGTTCCGCGACCCAAGGGTAAAACAGTTATTGGTACGAAGTGGGTCCTAAAGAACAAGAAAGATGAAGATGGAGTAATTGTGCGAAACAAAGCTAGATTGGTAGCTAAAGGGTATAGGCAACATGAGGGGATAGATTATGATGAGACGTACACATCAGTTGCTCGTCTTGAGGCAATTCGGATGTTTCTTTCGTATGCCGCTTTCAAGAACTTCACTGTCTATCAAATGGACGTGAAGACTGCTTTCTTGAATGGTGTTCTTAAGGAGGAGGTGTACGTGTCTCAACCTGAAGGCTTTGTGGACAAAGAACATCCAGATCACGTCTACATTCTTGACAAAGCGCTTTACGGTCTGAAGCAAGCCCCCCGTGCCTGGTATGAAGTACTATCAACCTTTCTACTAAAAGCTAGTTTTGAGAAAGGTAAAATCGACACAACTCTATTTACTATACGCAAGGAAGGTGATATTCTCTTAGTTCAGATTTACGTTGATGATATTATTTTTGGTTCGACTAATCCTGGACTTTGTACTTGGTTTTCGGGCATTATGATGACTCAATTCCAAATGAGTATGATGGGAGAGATTAATTTCTTTCTCGGATTACAAGTGAAACAATTTTCAACTGGTATCTTCATCAATCAGTCAAAGTATGTGTTTGACATTTTGAAGAAATTCAAGATGGAGAACTGCACTTCGATTGGTACACCTATGGGTCATCAGTCCAAAATTGGTCCTGATCCACATGGTGCTGATGCTGATGTAAAACTTTATAGAGGAATGATTGGGTCTCTAATGTACCTGACAGCTAGTCGTCCAGATATAATATTTTCAACTTGTCTCTGTGCTAGATTTCAAGCTAATCCTAAAATGTCACACCTAGGCGCCGTCAAAAGAATTTTTCGATACTTGAAAGGCACTCCGTATCTCGGACTGTGGTATCCCAAGGGAACCGGTTTCGAACTCACCGCATACTCAGATGCTGATCACGGAGGAAGCATGTTGGACAGAAAGAGTACTTCTGGTCATATTCAGTTTTTGGGTGACAAGCTCGTGAGTTGGTCATCAAAGAAGCAAAATTGTGTTTCCACTTCTACAGCGGAAGCAGAATACGTTGCCGCTGCGAGTTGTTGTTCACAAGTTCTTTGGATGAAGACCCAACTCATAGACTATGGATATAAATATGAGAAAATCCCCATTTACTGTGACAGTAAAAGTGCAATCGCTATATCTGCTAATCCTGTCCAACACACCAAAACCAAGCATATCGACATCAGGTATCATTTCATAAAAGATCATGTTGAGAAAGGAACTGTTGAATTATATTTTGTTACAACTGAGTTTCAGCTTGCCGATCTCTTTACCAAAGCCTTGGATGAAAAACGTTTCAATTTTCTTGTATCCAAGCTCGGCATGCTTAATATGAAAGTTTAACTTCCATATATTAAAAATATAATAGATGAAAATATTTGTATCTTAATCTAGACTTTGCTTCTAGATTAATACACTAAAATTTTCATCATATTCTATTTTTAATATATGTTATTTAAATTATCATATCCTCGTTGTATTTTATATATTTCTTCAATTTGTTCTTCTTTTCTCAGTTCGTTTAAATTGTCTTATTTATGATATGTTATGCTATCTGTATCTGCACGAAAGGTTTGTTCATGATTTCAGGGGGAGTAAACAGATTTCATCCTATGCACAAATCTAGGGGGAGTGTGCATACACATCATGTGAGTGTTGATCTGTTGTGTTTAACAATTTCTGAGGAGTTAAGGTAAGTGCTCTAATTTGTTTTTAAACCACTTGCTTTTAAATGATGAAAATCTTTTTGCAAAATCTTTGCATCATTTAAGGGGGAGTGAAAACCGTGTTTTAAAAACCTTAAGTGCTTAATCAATTGGAAGTTGGACATCTTCCAATGTGATAAAATCTTTCTTTTGTTATCTGAAAAATGTCCAAATTACATCAATATCGCTTGCGATTTCACATGTGAACAGTGAGGTGTCGCAGCCTTCTATTGCGACTTCTCAATGAGCTTAAATAGTATCAAATCGCAATGGTGCATTGAGACTTGCAAGTTTGAACAGTGCCAAATCGCAATGATCTATTGCGACTTGGAGGTTTGAACAGTGCAAATCGCAATGGCCTACTGCGACTTGATTATGTGAACAGTACCGAATCGCAATAGCCTATTGCGACTTGGTAAGATGAACAGTGCAAATCGCAATGGTCTATTGCGACTTCAAATACTATCAACTCGTGATTTGTTCATTGCGACTTGATGACACGTGGTTGGTCAAATCTTTGGACCAATCAGATTGTGCCACGTGTCACCTCTTTTTCAAAATTCGTATATATTGAGACTTTGACTTTTCAAAAAAAAAAATCAAATTCCCTTAAACCCTTTCGAAGTCTCTCCCAACTGTCTTCGATTCAAAGTGCTAATTCGTGAATTCTGGTTCGTGGAATCCTTTCACATCATCATCGAGGTAACCCATCTCGATTCTTATCGTTTTTAATCCATTAAATCATATACTATGTTCGATTTTAGGGTTTTAGGTTCGATATTCTTTTTAATCTGCTAAATCATTGAGTTGTTGTTAGTTAGGGATTTTAGATAGTTAGGGTTTGTTCTCGATGCTTATACGAATCTGTCTGTGGTGGTCTTAACACTTTTAGAGCGAAAAACTCGAATTTTGGGCCTGAACACTTAGGAATAGTTCGGTGTTCATCCGAGTCGCAGTCAACAGATCTTCAAACATTCAACCAAGTCGCAGTGGTCACACATTCATCCGAGTCGCAATCGTTCATTGCGACTTGGGGACCGAATCGCAATCTTGCATTGCGACTTCATCTGGTCCAATCCTCTTCCCATTGCGATGTCGCAGTGGCCTGTGACATGCTCTTTTTAGTTGATTGCGACTTGGCCAACACTTGGAAAATTTTTTGAAAAGTTTTTTTTCTAGGCAAACTCGATTTTGGTCCGATTCTTAACTGTGTACTATTCCAGATGGCTGATCACGATGAATATGCTTCGGATGAAAATAACATCATCCGTTCGCATCGTTCATCACTTCCGTCAGTGAACGCGCATAACCTAGACGAGGAGATATATCCGACGACGAGTCCGGCTGTGCAATTTCTAGATAACAACCATCATCTAGATCTTGCAGTTCGCTTTGACCATCAAATCATCATTGAAATCATCAGCCGTCATCCGGTGCTGACTGCATTGACGAAGGTCGAGCTCGTGCCCGCGATCTACCTCAAACAGTTCTGGAGTACTTTAACCTACCGACCAACAGATCGAGTACCAAAGTTTACAGCTAAGGTTGACCACTTCGATGTCCGATTCACACTTCGAGGACTTAGACGATCTCTAAACCTTCCTAGTGAAAATATTCAGGATCCGATTCCTGAATCTCAGCTTCTTGAGGACATTCGAAGTCTGGGTTATCAACCTCCACCCAATGCTCCACTGACTGGATCTTCGACATTCAGACGTAACTTCCTCCCGCCACTCTACTATTCTATATGCTCTATCGTCAACAGATGTATGACTTCAAAGAATACTGGGTTAGACAAGACCAACTTAGCTACTTTACGCATGTTCCACGCGTTCGTCTTCAACCACAACATCGACTATGCTGTCTTGATCTGGAATGAAATGATTGAACTTGCTGCTGATCAGTTAAAACCCAGGATGAGACGTAACTTCGTCCCATTTCAGCGCTTCTTCCAGATCTTGATACATCAAGCCATGACAGACAACGACTAGATCCCACGAAGAGAGCAACATCCCCGAGGGCCAAGCCAGTACATGCACGTTCTTAGAATGCCCAAAGCGATGAATTTTGCTCATACTGCCGTTCTACGAGAAGACTTGCTCGCTTATGCTGACCAACAGTCCAGGGTAGTTAGGGAGTATAGGATAGAAAATGCATTGCCGGTCCAGCCAGAGCCGGAGGGACCTACCCACGATGCAAATCCTCTAGGAGGTGAGGGTCTAAAAGTCGAGGGGGTTCAGGAACAAGGGGGTGTTTCTGAACAACGAGGGGTGAGAAGAACTAAAAGAAAGAGTGTTGGGAGAAGATTACGGACTGTTGGTCATGCATCCTCTTCGCGACCAGCTCAATCACCACCTCAAATTCCTCCAGTTAATGTCTTTGATGCTGATGTGTCTTGGGGTGAAGCTTATGCCGCTGCATCATCTCCTGATGATGATGCAGTCGATCAAGACGACGAGATGGAACCTTTCTTTCCTCCACATGATGATGATGATAATGATGATGACGACTCAGGACATGACCCGTTAGTGAACTTGATTCCGAGACATATGGGCAAAAGGCCACGTGTTGTGAGTTCGGATACTGAGTCGACTCGGCACACCGGATTTCTCGACACTGCTACTGCTGCTGTGGGTCCTTCAACCATAAACGAAGAAGTAGAAGAAGAAGTAGTAGTAGAACAGATAGGTAGTGGTGAGGAACGAGGGAGAAAAGAATTGAGTGAAGCTGTGACAGGGACAGATAAAGTTTTAACTACTGTTCCTTCCCAAACTGTTACTAGCCGGGTAGCCACATCTACTACCGACGTGCGTTCGTCGCCGTTGCGTATTGAAACAGCCATGGTGGACCCAGCCATGCAATGCACAGCCCCACTCAGCCACTCATTGGTCTCTTCACAGACTAATGTTTTATTTTCCACAGGGGATTTAGCACTAACTCTATCGGCGACACACTCGGTGTCTGCTGGTATTGAAAAAGGTGGGCTCCCGCCCCGGCCACCGCCGTTTGTTCAAAGCACATCGAGTCTAGGACCTTTTGGAACAACTTCTTTTCCTAGGACACCGATGACGGTATAACACCAAGTTGGAGACTTTCGTGTCCCAACCGGAACGCCCAGAGTGTCGTCGCCATTCGTTGGTGCTTCACGAGGACCGGGCGGAAGACCTATCAATGTTAACCCTAGGCCAACATTGAACATAGGCCATACAGTCTCTTCGACTGCTATGTCAACCAGTAACCTAAGTGGTCTGGGTGTTAGTTCCCATGATGCTGAACGTGTACGGTCTTCTATTGGACCGGATAACCTTGTTACAGTGCCTCTTTTGCAACTAGCCATCAAGTCCTTGAGCAACTCTTATAAAGCTCATGTTGCCGAAATGAAAGAAGAGATGAAAAAGTTGTCTCAAGATGTATCCAGAGCTGTGAAAGGAAAAGGCATTGCAGAATCTACTGAAACACAAACCGACCCACGAACTCCACCAGTTTCATTGCACCAAATCCCAACTGACCAGCTCAAATCAGAGCTGTTAGCCCGACTCTTAGCCCAAGGCGATTCCAACACTGCTGAAGAAGTAGATCTTGTTTCTCTACTACGCCAACAATCACAACCTCAACCCCAACCTCAAACTTCAACATCCTCAGATGGGTTAGCTACTCTAAACTCACAGTACCATAAGCTAACTAATGCTATCACAGATATGACCAACGCCCCACTGACTGGATATCAGGCTCTTGCCACACGGGTTTTAGTTGTTGAAGAAAGGTGTGGTGTTCAAGCTGAAACCTCACAGAAAAGAATACATGATGATCAGGATCCGCCTGATCAACATGAGGGGGAGAAGAGATCTACAAGAGTTGGTGAATCTAGTGGGACAGCTACTGGAATCATTCATGGCTCAGATTAGCCAGCTGGTGAACAGGAAACGGGAACTGGATGTACTGATACTGTTATGGATATCGTGGAAGACACATTAGTTCTAGCTAATGTCATAGCTGGGGTTGAAAAGCCTGCGGCTGTTGACAATAGAACCGAAATCATAGACATTGACTCAGATGAAGAACCTGAACAGCTAAACTTCAAGATCAAAGAGGAGATGATAGAAGCCTTAGATGAACTAGATTTTGAGACAGAAACTGGGGATCAGGATATGGATATAGAGTCCGAAGAAGATGTTCCGGCCGTGCGAGAAGATGCTCCAACAAATGTCGAATCTGCAGGTCCAAGTTCAAGTATTTTAGCTCCTCTAACACCGTTTATACCTGATGGGAAGATCAAAGATAAAGTACTTGAAGCAGAACTCCAGATATTTCAGAGTTTAGTCGATGCTGAACCAAGGTACGTGGCCACTGGAGACAGAGTACCGATACATACTCCTTATCTAGAGACAATACGGAAAGAGCTATATGTACGAGATGTTCAGAAGATCAACTTGGAGAAGGTGTATGGAATTGAAGACTGGCCTTCTCTGAAGAAAGTCGAGTTTCTGTACGTTATGAAGCATAAAGACAGAGGATCAGAAGCCGTCAAATCAGACAACATGATTATGAAAGTGCTGAAAGTTGAATCTAAGAAGCTGTTTGATGTCTTCTATCCAGAATTCACCGTCTTGAGATCAGATGGGTCTGAAAGCGTATTTTCTGAAGCTGATTTCAAGAGTGTGAGGCTGAACGATCTTCTGAGTCTTTTCAACCTTCTTGTTGATCATCCGGAGCTGAAGAGTCCTGAGAATAGAATACAATACAGAGATGCCTTCCGAAGCGTGAAGAACTTTATGAAGAACATTCTCAAGTTCTCCTATCTTTCTGACTTTCAGATGGGCCTGGAATCCTTTCAAGAGAGTGTGAACCTGAAAATACCGAACAGAAAACTATCTGATATTGATGGTTTCCCCGCTTACACCGTTCTAAGAAAGCCAGAACTTGGGGTTGTTTATGTTGAACCTGACTCAATGAAAAAGTTCTTGCGAGTCATCGAAATGAACAAGTTCTGTGAGGGTACCTTGAAGATCATCTTAGTTCATCTAGAAAGCAGGCTTCGTCTAGATGCCAATGGATTGGTAAAGCTCACTGACAAATAAAAGGACATGATCAACCAAGTGCTGAAAGCTATTACTTACCGGAAAGACTACCGTCTGGAACTGCGCCGATTCGAACACATCTTTGGTCTTCGTAAACGTATTGTGACACCAGTAGATGTCTAATTTCTTTGCCTCTACTTGTACAAAGGGGAGAATGTTAGTGCCTAAATTCTAATTGTACTAAGTAGAGGGGCCTATTTTGTAATAGGGTGATTCTTTACCCTAGGTATATATTGTTTGTTTGTTTTCCTTATTAGGTCTAGCAATCACAAGGGTCACCTACACACACTAGCCACACACACTTAATTTGTTCTTCATTGTAATGTGTGAGCTTTGTTTGATTCATTGAATATAGAGGTGGACACTTTATTGTTATTGGATTGATTACTTGTTTCTGGGATCACAAGATTTTTCTAGTAAACTCCTAAAAGCTACAAGATTGTAAAAAAATTCTATTCTAAGGAATTTTGGTTTTTAAGAATTTAATGATAAGTTAAATTCTTTTATGATGATGATGACTCGGGTCATGACCCTTTAGTGAACTTGATTCCGAGACATATGGGCAAAAGACCACGTGTTGTGAGTTCGGATACTGAGACAACTCAGCACACCGAACTTCTCGACACTGCTACTGATGTTGCGGGTCCTTCAAATATAATCTAAGAAGTAGAAGAAGAAGTAGTAGTAGAACAGGCAGTTAGTGGTGAGGAACGAGGGAGAAAAGAATTGAGTGAAGCTGTGACAGAGCCGGAAAAAGTTTTAACTACCGACTCTCCCCAAACCGATACAAGTCGGGTAGCCACAACTTCTACCAACGAGCGTATGTCGCCGTTGCGTATTGAACAAGCCGTGGTCCGCCCAGCCATGCATAGCACAACCCCACTCACCCACTCATCGGTCTCTCAACATGCCGGTGTTTCATTCTCCACAGGGGATCAAGCTCAACTGCTATCGGCGATACAATCGGTATCTGCTGGTATTGAAACAGGTAGGCTCCCGCCCCGGCCACCGCCTTTTATTCCACGCACATTGAGTCTGGTACCTTTTGGCAGAACATCTTTCCCTAGGACACAAGTGCTGGAACAACACCAAGTTGTGGGCTTCCGTGCCCCAACCGGAACACCCAGAGTGAGGCCGCCATTCGTTGGTGCCTCGCAAGGACCGGGTGGAAGTCCTGTCATGGTCAACACCTTGCCAGCCATGAGCACATGCAGTACGGTTGCTACAACCGCTACTTCAACCGGTAACCTAAGTGGTCCGGAGGTTAGAATGATTTTCCCACACTTTTCTCCAGAACAGGTGGCACAGATGCTCGGGCCTCGACCCTATTATATTACTCTGCCTTTACTGACCTCTGCATTATCTACTATAGACAGATCATACAAGCAACACCGTGCTCAAATGCAGAGATCAGTTGATCAATTAGCATCTGAAGTCAGTCGAGCAATAAAAGGCAACCACATAGCTGACTCATCATCCACTCCTCAAGATCCACCATCAGCAGATCAACCTAACCCATCACATCCACCATCTGTACCTATACACCTTATACCTGAAGATCAACTGAAATCTGAGTTGTTATCCCGCCTTCTAGCCAAAAGCGACTCGAGTACATCTGAAGAAGTTGACTTAGTTTCCTTACTTCATCAACATACACAACCTCCAACCCAACCTCAACCTTCAACATCAACCAATACATCAACCGATACACAACTCCTTCTATCTAACCAACTTGAGAAGCTTACCGACTCTATCACAGATATGACTAATGCAGTGATGCATGGGTTCACCGACATCAGTAAACGGCTCAAAGTTGTAGAAGAACGATGTGGTATCGCATCAGAAGCCTCTCAAAAGAGAAGACATGATGATCAGGATCCGCCTGATCAACATGAGGGGGAGATGGGAGCAGGTGTTGGAGAGACTAGTGTTGCAGCTTCTACTGGTAACACCAATGAACCTGAAGCTGGGGGAAATACAGGTGAAGGTGGAATGGAGACAGATGTGGTACAAGAAGTTGATACTGAAGCACTCGTTCTAGCTGATGTCTTAACCGGGGTTGAAAATCCTTCGGCTGTTGACAATAGAATAGCAGATGTGCAGATGGCTGACGATACGCTTAATGAGATGATCTACATTGATTCCGAGGAAGAACCAGAGCATTTGAACCACCAGATAAAAGAAGAAATGGTTGATGCTTTAGATGATGTTTTAGATACCACTGGGGATCAAGTCTTGGAACTCGGATCTGAAGATGATGCTCCACCGATGATTGAAACAGCAGGTCCAAGCTTAGGTACTTCAGCTCCACATGCACCGATAATACCGGATGGTAAGATTAGAGATCGAGTACTTGAAGCAGAACTTCATTTTTTCCAAGCTATTATTGATGCTGAACCAAGATATGTAGCCACTGGAGAGAGAGTTTCAATCCAAACTCCCTTTCTAGAAACCTTGAGGAAAGAATTGTATGTACGAGAAGTTCAGCGGATCAATTTGGAAAAGGTATATGGGATTGAAGACTGGACATCACTGAAGAAGATTGAATTCTTATACGTCATGAAGAACAAAGACAAAGGATCAGAAGCAGTCAAGTCAGATAACATGATCATGAAGGTGCTCAAAGTTGAATCTCAGAAACTGTTTGATGTCTTCTATCCTAAGTTCACAGTCTTGAGATCAGATGGGTCTGAATGCGTATTCTCTGAAGCTGATTTCAAGAGTCTGAGACTGAATGATCTTCTGAGCCTTTACAACCTTCTTGTCGTCCATCCAGAGAAGAAGCGTCCAGAGTATAGAGTTCAATACGATGCTGCCTTTCGAAGTGTGAAGAAGTTCATGAAGAATATTCTGAAGTATTCCTATCTCACTGACTTCCAGATGGGTTTGGAATCCTTTCAAACTCATGTAAACCTAAAAATACCAAACAGACGCTTATCTGATATTCAGGGTATCCCCGCCTACACTGTACTGAACAAGCCTGAGCTCGGGGTTGTCTATGTTGATACAGACTCACAGAAAAGGTTTATGAGAGTGATTGAGATCAACAAGTATTGTGAGGGTACTTTGAAGACTATTCGGGTTCACTTGGAAAGCAAGCTTCGTCTGGATGCAAATGGAGAAGTAAAGCTCACTGAGAAAGAGAAGAACTTAATCAACCAAGTGATTGAAGTCATCTCCCGCCGGAATGACTACCGTCTTGAACTGCGAAGATTCGAGATCATCTTTGGGATTCGGAAGAAGAGTGTGACCCCGGTGGATGTCTAAATCTTTTTCTCTACATTGGTACAAAGGGGGAGAATGTTAGTGCTTAAAATGTAATTGTACCATGTAGAAGGACCATTTGTGTAATTAGGGTATTCTATACCCTAGGTATATATTGTTTGTTTCTTTCCTCTTTAGGGTAAGAGGTCATCCATCATACACATAGTAGCCACACACACATTAGGGTTCTTCATTGTAATTGTGTGCTACATTGATCTTTTTGAATATAGAGATGACTTCCTTTGATGTTTATATGGATTGATTACTTGTTCTGGGATCACATACTCTCACTTCTCCACCACCGTGGTACCGCCACCCTCTCTCTCTCTCTAAAAACCCTCTTCTCTCTCTATGTATCTTTAACCAACCATGTTGTTGGGTAAGAGACAACGGCCTCTGATGAAGAGAACCACCAGCATGACGGAATTCACCTTGGATCTGAACCACACCACCGTGGTTGATGATCACCCTAACAGCACCAACCCAGTACCCATATCAACCGATGCTACTACACTTGATCACCGGTTTCTTTCAGCCACCGTCGCTTCCAAGATCCACCGCCGTAATTCCGTTGATTTCATGATAATTTTAGATAGGTTACGGCAATGTGGTTATGATTTAAGAGGAAGTGAAGTTTAATGAGTGTTTTTGTATGATTGGTGCAGGGGAGATAGTGCATTTTGCAGTTTAGATTGTAGACAAAAACAAATGAATCAAGACGAGAAAAAAGAGGTGTGTTCAATGGCATCCAACAAACGCAATACTTCTGTTGCGACCACTTCGTCCACAGCTTCCGAGACTCTTGCTGCTATGTAAAATTTTAATTTATTTTTATTTTTATTTGGTCGCAACTTTTGATGATCAGGTATTATTAGATGTTCTATGACTTTTAGTTTTTCATTTTAGCACATTAAAAAAGGCAATGAAAGTGGTTTTTTTTGTTGAATTTGTTTGTTCATTGTTTAGTAGATTTGATTATGGATAATAATCGAGATATGCTGATACCAACACAATTTGGGAATATGTTGAGCCGTTGGATGGTTCTTGAAGTGCATATATGCACTTTTAAGAGGTGCATATATGCAATTATATGATGTGCATATATGCAGTTTTAAATGCATATATGCTCTTTTTTGATCTTCATATATGCAACTGATGTGCATATATGCACATACACTGTGCATATGATTATTTGTCAGGTTGGTTTGATTATTCTTATGGATACACGCTATTTTGTTTATGTGCATATGTGCAGGTTTACACAAATTTATGGTTGTGCATATATGCAATTTTACATATATTTATGGTTTACACACAGTTTTACACAGATTTATAGTTGTGCATTTATGCACTTTTTTATCTTCCTATATTCAACTGATGTGCATATATGCAATTCTATGATGTGTATATATGCAGTTCTAAGGTATGCATATATGCAATTCTATGATGTGCATATATGTAGTTTGAAATCGTGCATCTATGCAAAAAAAACGTAAAAAGAATCTGTGGAACGTGAAGATGAAGATTATGTTTGAAAATGAGTTTTAGATGATTAAGATTATCATTAATAATTACCAAAAATGAAAATGGATTTTAGAAGATTAAGATTATTATTAATAACTACCAAAAATATCTTGTGCATGAAATTAGGAAAGTAAATAACCCATAAATAATTAAAATTCTGAAATTCCTAAACTACCCCTACCAAACCAGTAACCTATCTTGATTCATATTGGTCCAAAAAAGTTAACATGGTTAACACTAATTAGACGGTTAACAAAAGAACGGGACCCTATGATATTTGGATGGGATGTTGAATTAATTGTGTGTGATTTTAATAATGATGTATAGGTGGAGGTGGGGATGAAATTAGTGTAGAGAGGTTAGAGGAAGATATAAGTAGGGGGAAGCAGAAGTGCTGAAATCCAACTGGAGCAGTGAAGATCGAGCTCTTAAGGATACACTTTTACGCAAATACAGTAAATATTATTCTTATAGTGTTTTGGAGGCAAAAAAACCCAAAAAAACGGCTATAATTCGAGAAAAACGGTCATATAACGGCTAGTTTTTTGAAGACAACCGGGTCGGGCTTAAACCGGACTTTGGACCGGGCCGGGCCGTGCCAAGAAATTTCACGAAAGCAGGCCTGTTAGGGCCCGGGTGCTTACCCCGGGCTTTGGGCGGGCCGGGCCCAGGCTTTGGACGGGCTAGGCTTCGGGGCCCCATCGGGCTTTTTCGGGCCCGGGCCCATTTGACCATCTCTAAGCCCACCTACACGAAGCCGAAAAGCCGAAAACGAACAGTCCGTGTTTATCCTTCACACGAAGTCACGAACAGTCGAAACGAATCTCCCGCCATATTCAATAAACTAGGTTTCCATTTCTCAGGTTGTCCTTCAATAACTTATTTGCTCCAAAACGAGCAACAACTGTGATTAAATCTGCCATCGAGACAACCGCCATTAACAAGGTTTGTAGCTTTCATACTTTCTTCGCTTAATCGCTTTCGTTCTAATACTTGTTATTTTTTACCCTAATAGTTCTCTAATCAGCATATGTTGCATCTAGAAGTTGTTTTGGGTTTGTGCACTGTTCATATCATGGCCGTCACGCCACCGTTGCAACCCCTAGTATCCGACTAATCGACTTGGAAACCCTAATATCCTCTAATCGACTTGGAAAGCAACATTAAACAGTAGTAATATAATGGGAAAACGACCACTAACGGTAACAAACAAATGCGGAATTAATCTTCGTTAGGCTTAACTTTCCCGACCCGAATGAACCTTTGAGGATGCAAACAAATAGAGTATTCTAAATGCATGTAAAACAGCCCCAAAACATAAATTCAGCAACCACAATGAGACACCGAAATTTTAGCGTGGAAAACCCCTCAAATCGAGAGTAAAAACCACAGGACTACTAGAGCCGTTTCAAATCCACTACCACCAATATTAGAGCAATACAAAGTCTTCTCTAGATTATACTAGAGGCATACAAAACCATCATACACTTGGAAATAAGCACATCAAGATGTATGGAACCAAAATAGAGCAAGAATGGAGAAAAATCACCACAATCTGCTGCTGTGCAGAACCCCACGAAAACCTGACCTCCAGACCTCAAAACCACGATTCCACCGTCCAGAATGTTGATGAAGATGTCGAGAAGCTGCTGACCAAAAATCACGACGATCCGACCGTTCAATCTCCGGGAAACAGAAGTTTTCTGCCTCTGTGAATAGTAATACGAAAATGGATCTTCTCACACTCTCTCTCTCTGTTTGTTGCTACTACTACTGATATTAAAAAACAAAAGACACACCCCAAATAACAATAGCTGAATAAGATAAGGGCCAAAAACATGTGGGCTTCCTCATGGGCCAAAAAACCCATAAGTAAACCCAACAAATCTCCCCCTTTTTGCCTATGAGGAAGAGTTCGCCATCCCGGCGATCCCACAACATACCTTTAGCTTTTCCCTTGCTACGGCCTTTGTCAACATATCAGAACCATTATCATTGGTATGAACTTTATCAAGTTCAAGCAATTCATCTTCAAGAGCTTCTCGAATCCAATGATACTTCATCTTGATATGTTTCGTTCTTCCATGAAAGGTTGAATTCTTCGCAAGACAAATGGTACTTTGATTATCACAAAGAACCACGTAGCGCTGTTGCTTGAAACCAAGCTCCTTCAAAAAATCTTTCAGCCATAGTAGTTCTTTGCACGCTTCATTTGCCGCGATATACTCAGCCTCAGTGGTAGACAAAGCAACACACTTTTGCAACCTTGATTGCCATGATACTGCTCCCCCTGCAAAGGTCATCAAATATCCAGAAGTGGACCTCATGTTGTCCATATTTCCTGCCAGATCAGAATCAGTATACCCAACAAGCATTGGCTTTTCATTCCCAAGTGTTATACCCAATTTGGAAGTACCTCGCAGATATCTGAGAATCCACTTAACTGCTTCCCAATGCTTCTTACCTGGGTTCGACAGAAAATGACTAACAACACCTACTGCATAGGCAATATCAGGTCGTGTGCATACCATCGCATACATCAAACTCCCAACGGCTGATGCATACGGAACTCGATCCATCTCTTCAATATCATTCTTTGAAGAGGGACAATCCTTATCAGTTAGCTTAAAGTTGGTAGTTAGGGGTGAACTGACCACTTTAGCTTTATCCATGTTGAATCTGCAAAGCACCTTCTCAATGTATTGCTCCTGTGACATGTGCAACTTCTTGGCAGCCCTATTTCGGGTGATCCGTATTCCAAGAATCTGTTTTGCTGGCCCTAAGTCTTTCATTGCAAAAGACTTGCTCAACTGCTCCTTTAGCTTGACAATTCTTTCTTTATTCCTGCCAACAATTAACATGTCATCAACATATAGCAACAAAATGATGAAATCATCATCCCCAAATCTCTGAAAGAAAACACAGTGATCTAAAGTCGTCTTTCGGTAGCCATGTTTCCCCATAACCGACTCAAATTTCTTGTACCACTGTCTTGGTGCTTGCTTCAAACCGTATAGACTTTTCTGAAGTCTACACACATAGTCTTCTTTGCCCTTAACCTGAAAACCTTCAGGTTGCTCCATATAGATTTCTTTATCCAAGTCACCGTGAAGGAAAGCTGTCTTCACATCCATCTGCTCAACCTCAAGATCAAGGCTAGCAGCTAAACCAAGAACCACTCGGATAGATCCCATCTTCACGACCGGTGAGAAAATTTCATCAAAGTCAATACCTTTTCTTTGACTGAAGCCTTTAACCACCAATCTAGCTTTGTACCTGGGCCGTGAAGTATGTTCTTCTGTCTTCACTTTGTAGACCCACTTGTTCTTCAAAACTCTTTTGCCTTTAGGCAACTTCACCAACTCAAAAGTATTGTTCTCATGCAAGGAAGTCATCTCGTCTTGCATGGCTTCAACCCACTCTTTCTTGTGCTCATCTTCCATGGCCTCTTCATAACACTCCGGCTCTCCCCCATCGGTGAGTAAGACATACTCATCAGCAGAGTATCGTGTAGAAGGATGACGATCTCTTATAGACCGCCTAAGTGGGATAATGATGGCATACCTGGAACTGGTAACTCTGGATGAACTTCTGCATCCATCTCAATTTCCTCTGGAACATTAACATCATCAGTGCCATCTTGTTCATCATTTAGAACACCATCTCCATCACTTGTCTCAACATGCTTAGGAGGAGCTGGATCCAAATCAGTAAGATCATCATTATGTTGAGGAATAGTGTCTTCCTTCTCAGCATCTTTCAAAGTCTGATCTTCCATGAAAATAACATCTCGGCTTCGAACAAGTTTCTTTTGAACCGGATCATATAATCTGTAACCGAACTCATCTTGGCCATAACCAAGGAATACACATGGCTTAGTCTTCACATCAAGCTTTGATCTTTCATCTTTGGGAATATGCACAAAAGCCTTGCATCCAAAGACCCGTAAGTGACGGTACGAAACATCTTTGCCGCTCCAAACCCTGTCAGGAACATCAAAAGACAAAGGAACACAAGGAGTTAGATTAATAACATGTACCGCCGTATTCAAAGCTTCTCCCCAAAAGGATTTCGGCAACCCTGCATGTGACAGCAAACATCTGACACGCTCGGCCAATGTTCTGTTCATCCGCTCTGCTAATCCATTCAATTGCGGTGTCTTGGGAGGACTCTTTTGATGCCGAATACCATGTTCTCTGCAATAAGCATCAAATGGCCCAATGTATTCACCTCCATTATCTGTCTGAATACACTTAAGCTTCCTCCCAGTCTGTCTCTCAACCGAGGCATGAAATTGTTTAAACACATCAAATACTTGATCTTTAGATTTTAAGGTATATACCCATACCTTTCTCGAATGATCATCGATGAATGTGACAAAATAAGAGCAACCACCAAGTGTCCTAGTCTTCATAGGTCCACAAACATCGGAATGTACCAAATCAAGTATGTTCTCCTTCCTAGAAAGAGGATGACTCTTAAACGAAACTCTGTTCTGCTTACCTGCCAGACAATGAGAACACTTCTTCAGATGAACATCATGCACACCGGTTAACACATTTCTCTTTGACAAAAGAGACATCCCCTTCTCACTCATGTGGCCAAGTCTCTTATGCCACAAATCAGTCATATCATTATTCTCCACAGCGTTGACAATGTTGTTGGAGATCTTCGGATGTGTCACATATAACTTTGGGCATTTCTTACCTCTTGCCACAATCAAGGAACCACGAGTGAGTTTCCACGAACCATTACCAAAGTAGTTGTTGTAACCGTCATCATCAAGTAAGCCTGTAGAAATCACACTAAGTCTCATATCTGGGACATGTTTTACATTCCGTAAAACCAATTCCATCCCACTATCAAATTTCAAACAGACATTGCCAATTCCAACAACCTTTGATAGACCACTATTACCCATCTTAACAGTGCCATAATCACCTGTAGTGTAAGATGTAAAGAAGTCTCTTCGTGATGTAACATGACATGTAGCACCAGTGTCAACAACCCAACTCGAATCATCTTGCGCAAGGTTGACCATCTCATCATCACAACAAATAAAGAACTCTTCGGTAGTAGTGTTAACTTCTGCATTGTCATTACCACCATCATCTTTCTTTTGGTTGTTCTTTTGATTTTTGTAATTGGCCTTTTTGTTCTCTTTCTTCAACTGTCTGCAGAACCGTACCGTGTGCCCTTTCCTACCACAATGGTAGCACTCAAAATCAACAGACTTTCCTTTCGAATTTGCCCGATGATTTCCTCTGTTACCCGGACCTCTACTCTGACTTCTCCCCCGCCTTTCTGTGACCAAGACATCTGATTGTGAAGAGGAACCCTGTGACTTTCTTCTCATCTCTTCATTTA
Source organism: Saussurea involucrata (assembly GCA_033807775.1). Classification (NCBI taxonomy): domain Eukaryota; kingdom Viridiplantae; phylum Streptophyta; class Magnoliopsida; order Asterales; family Asteraceae; genus Saussurea; species Saussurea involucrata. Next base: position 168,880,457 of record CM066322.1, read on the forward strand.
AAATACTGCCTTTAGCCAATTCCATGGAAATAACACCATCGGGTGCGGAGTTGGACAATGATGCCCTAAAAGTCTCCCATGAATCCGGTAGAGTACCAAGGATCCATAAGCCTTGGATTTCATCTTCAAACTTGATACCCATTCCTGCAAGCTGATTAATAATTCCCTGAAATGCATTCAAATGATCAGTGATAGGAGTTCCATCATGGTACTTAAGTTGGATCAACTTTTTAATCAAGAACAACTTATTATTTCCAGTCTTTCGAGCATATAACTGCTCGAGCTTGTTCCATAGAGTACGAGCATGAGTCTCCCCACTGATATGGTTCAAAACATTATCATCAACCCATTGCCGAATATACCCACAAACTTGTCTATGCAAAATATTCCATTCTGCATCTGTTTTATTCTCAGGTTTGTCGGTCGAAAAAACAGGCAAGTAAAAATCCTTCACATAAAGAAGGTCTTCCATCTTTCCTTTCCAAACATGATAATTAGAACCATTAAGACTTATCATCCTACTTGTATTAGCTTCCATCGTTCAAACAAGTCTAACCCAAAATAATAACAACAAGCTCTGATACCAATTTGATGGGAAAACGGCCACTAACGGTAACAAACAAATGCGGAATTAATCTTCGTTAGGCTTAACTTTCCCGAACCGAATGAACCTTTGAGGATGCAAACAAATAGAGTATTCTAAATGCATGTAAAACAGCCCCAAAACATAAATTCAGCAACCACAATGAGACACCGAAATTTTAGCGTGGAAAACCCCTCAAATCGAGAGTAAAACCACGGGACTACTAGAGCCGCTTCAAATCCACTACCACCAATATTAGAGCAATACAAAGTCTTCTCTAGATTATACTAGAGGCATACAAAACCATCATACACTTGGAAATAAGCACATCAAGATGTATGGAACCAAAATAGAGCAAGAATGGAGAAAAATCACCACAATCTGCTGCTGTGCAGAACCCCACGAAAACCTGACCTCCAGACCTCAAAACCACGATCCCACCGTCCAGAATGTTGATGAAGATGTCGAGAAGCTGCTGACCAAAAATCACGACGATCCGACCGTTCAATCTCCGGGAAACAGAAGTTTTCTGCCGCTGTGAATAGTAATACGAAAATGGATCTTCTCACACTCTCTCTCTCTGTTTGTTGCTACTACTACTGATATTAAAAAACAAAAGACACACCCCAAATAACAATAGCTGAATAAGATAAGGGCCAAACACGTGGGCTTCCTCCTGGGCCAAAAAACCCATAAGTAAACCCAACATAATATACTATTAATCAAGTCTCCAGTTCACATTCATTAACTAAAATCTAAAGTTGGGTGACTCTAGCTATATTATGAAGTGGCGAGTGCTAGTAGTGTGCACGTGAGGTGACTTGAGTAGTGAAGACTTCCGCACTTATTTGAAATTAGCAAAGTGTGTTATGTTAAGTAGCACCCGTTTAAGTTATTTTATTGTGGGAATTATAATGTTTTAAATTCCGAAGTATTTTGATGAGGGAATTGTAGAAATGATTTTATCTATTATGGTTAATTTATTGATTTTAAAGTTAGTTGCTCGTTCCAAATTTGAGGGTGTTACAATTTGTGACGCTTTTGTCTGCGTTGGCAATAATCTACGATGTAATCAATAAGCAAGAACTTTGGCGTTTAATTGTCCTCAAACTTTTGCAGCCCTTTATCTCGTCAGGATCTTGTGAGCTGGAAAATGTCCTTGGAAAAACGACTGCTTCCTGTAGCTTACAGAACGGTAATACCGTAATATGACTTAATAATTGATTTAAATTCATCTTTTTATCATATAAACTTTGAACCTAAAATATCTCATTACATATCATTTACTATCTTTAAGCAGTAAATACTATCAAATCTAGCACCATTATCGTTGTCATCACTTATCATTTACTTTCTTTTTAGCAATGAATTCGTAGTTATTACTACTCACAACTATAGGCATCCTACCAAGAATCTTACCCAGTAAGAGCTAAGGCAAGGACCAAGAGTCTTATTCGATAAGTGAGGGGGAAGACTCTTACCACGGTTAGCGCTTACCGGGAAAATTGTTGCATACGATACCGTTTTGTAGACTAAAATCTTATGCGGTAAGTAAGTGACGGTGTTAATTTTACCGATAAACACTTGGTAAACGGCCCCTTAGTGATCTTTTATCCTCCTCTGTGTTAGTTTGTGCTACATTGTATGTGTGTTCAATTCTTAAAATCGATTGTTTTGAGCATATATCCAATTTGCTTTAATTTGTTGAAGAATATTTTTTTATTGGTGAACAATTTTGATTAGGAAGGATATGCGTAGGTTGCTGTAAATCCTTGAACACTTTAATCTGTACCAGAGGGTTTTTTTGAAGGCTTTACTGCAACTGTTTCTTCTAGGCGGTTGGTCGTTTAATCCGTATCATTGAGAAGTGATAACGGTGGAAGTTTTCATGCTGAGGAAAGTTAAGCCTCTATACATTCACGTTTCAAAGAGATACAGGAAGGTTATTATGTTGCTATGATGGTATACAATGCAAGGTGAAAAATGGGCTTCAAAGTGTGGAGAGAATCCTTTACCTGAGGTACATTGTTAAGTGTGTTGGTTGGAGTGACTCAATACTACCCGTTAAAATCTTCATATTTGACGTCACTGATACTTGGCAGTCCACAGGTATCCATGATTGCTTGGTAACTTAACTTGGCACGCTTCATCTTTTGACATGAGTTTATCGAAATTTGATACCTTTTTTGTAGTTAAAGTTTGAATTTTTTTGCTATCTTGGTAAATAATTGAACCGTTATCCTACAGATTGAGTTCAACGTTGAACCATGTACCACTTGGCTCACTTCTAATGACAGCACCAGCACCAGAAGAGCAAATGTGAGTTTCCCATCTGCTGATAATATCATCAAGATGACTGGGATCACTATCGCAAGATGACCGCAAAATGTGGTGACAGTACAGATTGTTGGAGTTGATCTGTTGGTCACTAACCCCACGGTCATATTTGTCACTTAACTCCAAAAGATCCAACCTATGAGAATCAAAAAATATGTCTTTAAAGTTTTTCAATATCCATCTTTAAGTTGTTGTTTCAGTTTGATTGAACATTGGATGTTATTTTTGACTTTTTGATTCAAAGTTTCACTTTCAGTTTGTTGGAATTATTGTTGTGTTTGATTCTTGGTTTGCATACATTTTCACCATGTATTACCAATTACCAAAGATGCAAAATAAAAATCAAACTAAAGTTTAGGGTGGGGGACTAATATGCATCATTTTATTCTTGGTTGGCATATCACTCCACCAAGGGATAGTAAACCTTTAACAACTGAGTTTATTGATGCATAAATTAAAGTCATGTCGTATACCCGACCAACGGACGGGTATAACACTAGTTTCTATGGAAGTATTTTCATTTGTCTCAACCTCTCAACCCACGCCTTGATGCTTACGAGTGTATTTGCGTATCCAAGAAACCCAAATTCTCGATGTTGGAATCGTTCAGATCATCGATTCCATTCAGATTTGACATCCTTGTCGATCTCCTCATGAATCTGTCAAAAGTCTTCTGTTTACACAGTGCTGTGTGTATCTTCGCAGAAAAGAAAACAAGAGAACAAGGGTAATATGTACAAACTGATATCTTATTATTCACAAATATGTTCAATATATATACTGCACGAAGGGGTGCTTTCTGAACCAACACACTGGTTCAGAATTGGCGCCAGAATTAACTGCTCCCCAACTGCCCTTATTTCAATACTTAATTAATTACATAATAATAATACACATAACAATAAACTAAAGTTTCTAAATTAGATTTAAATCATTAGTTTCCAACATTCCCCCCTAATGATTTAATCTAATCATCTTCTTTCCTGCAGCAGTCTTCAGTCTTCACGGGTCCTTTTATGCTGGTATCTTCAACCCCTCCGGGTAAATCTTCTCCTTTTGGTAAACCTAAACCCAACGCCTCACTTGCACCCTTGCACTCCTTTGCCTTTGGTGCTAACTCGTCCCTCGAGTATCTTGTGGCGGTATCGTAGTAGGCTCCCAACAGTCCAAGGTGTGTCATGTACACCTTCTTGATACCTCTTGCATAATAACTTGAAAAACCCAAAGCTTTTGCTACATCTTCCCACTTGCATTTTGTGGTCACATACACATGACCTCCAAAACCTTGTACTGTTAAATAAACGTCCAACAAACATATTTTGACTCCGTGTATTTCAACCGGAGTAACCCTTTCTTCACAATTCAAGTAGTCTTTATAGAACCACTCTACTAACTTTTCAAAATGCTCCTTAACGAGGCTCTTACAACCTTCCTTGATTTCTTCTTCATCAACCATTTTTAAGAAATCAATCATGCTATCAAAGTTATCTTTAGATGGCACTCTTTCATATTTTTTTCCATCTAACCTTTCTTCAATTGACAAACCATCATAAAAGGAATCAAAATACTTTACCACTTCGTTGATTGCCTTTTCTTTAATGAGATCAAGTTCTTGTAGGTCTTTGTTGCTACATTTCAATCCCATGCCTTCACTGCCTTCTCCGTTTTCATCGCTGCTGTCATCATCACAGGCTTCCTCTTTCTCTTTATCATACTCCCCCTCAAAGGCTCTCTCTAGAATGGCTTTCGTGTTTTGGAATCTCACCCTAAATCCTTGCACAATTAATTGTTGAAGGCTCAACACATTTAGTGCACAATTAGGCACTAAATAAACGCCCGCTATTAGATAGTTTCTTGCCTCGGTTGACACCACAACTTCACCAAAACCTTCAACTTTAATTCCCATACTACTTGTGCCAATAGAACCTTTCTTGAAGTGTTTAAACAAATCTATATTTGCTGTCATATGGCGTGGATACTCATCTGATATATACCAGATTTCGTTCCACCCATGTTCATCCGACCCGACTCCAATTCGGTGTAGGTATGATAAACTTATAAGAAAAAGTGCTTGTTATCTTCTTCTTTGACTTTACACAACCTCCTAATTCTAGTGAATTCCTTTCCTTGAAAAAAAACCTTTTATTCATGTTTGGACAATTCCAATACATGTGTCCACGAGAAAAACAAAGATAACATCGTGCTTTCTTCATTTTTCTACTCAAGAACAATGAGGGCTGCGGTTTACTTATTGGAAAATCGCTTTCACGAAGGTTCAAACGGTCCAGTCTTTTTAGCACTTCGTTCCTTCGTAGATGCCATAGTTTCCTCTTGAATTGGTCGCTGTCCCTTGCATCGTAATCACGAGTTTCTTGAGTCCTTGAATTCTCCGTTTCACGATCAATACTTCCCAACGATCGGCCCAACCTTGGGCTCTGATGCCAAATGTTGGAATCGTTCAGATCATCGATTCCATTCAGATTTGACATCCTTGTCGATCTCCTCATGAATCTGTCAAAAGTCTTCTGTTTACACAGTGCTGTGTGTATCTTCGCAGAAAAGAAAACAAGAGAACAAGGGTAATATGTACAAACTGATATCTTATTATTCACAAATATGTTCAATATATATACTGCACGAAGGGGTGCTTTCTGAACCAACACACTGGTTCAGAATTGGCGCCAGAATTAACTGCTCCCCAACTGCCCTTATTTCAATACTTAATTAATTACATAATAATAATACACATAACAATAAACTAAAGTTTCTAAATTAGATTTAAATCATTAGTTTCCAACACTCGACTCTTATTCATGCTACAAACATGTTGAATGTCGAGTTTCAAGACTGCTGATGTTGCACCGAAACAAGTTATCTCCTCCAATTTGGTCTCATACAATCCATTTTCTTCCACAATTTTATCCCATACTTGTCCTTTATCCTTCATGAAATCTACACAATCAAACTCATCTTTCTCATCGAATTCCACAAACTCAACATCAAACACGTCAGAAAGCACCCTCCATAACATTTTCCATGTAAACACATCGCCATTTGTGCAATTAAAAGCTTGATTCTTAGCCTTTTCTGTTGTTGATGCCCATATTTGCTGCTCAGCTAGCAGGTTAGCATCAGATGCATCCCAGAAGTGCTCCCAACTGTATTTATTTCCATAATACCTATAAAACAATAATGATAGTTTAGAATTATAGGACCAAATAAATGTGTGTCCTATATAAAGATATTGCAATTGGATGCGTTAAGACGTATATTATTTGGGTATTCAAACTAGTTTTTCAGAACAATTTTTTAAATATAGTGTTTTACTAGTTTTTCTATAAGACATTTTTTGAGAAGAGTTCTTTAAACACATATTTATAGGACTTTATAAGATACATTTTAAATAAGATCGTATAAAAATACCATTATAATAAATTTTATTTAAATATTGCCTTAAAACTTGTTAGGACATACAATTGTTTGTATCGTTAAATTTGTAGTCATGTTAAGCAATTTAGCATGAGTTACATATAATATATGCACTACAATAAAATTGAGTTTATAGGACGTCTAAAGTTTTTAAGTGTTAATAGAGTGCTTTGTAGAACTTAATTGTATATGACCAAAGAATAAAGTGCTCTATCTAAATATTTTTATAGGACGCTTTTAGACATCGTAATAAGTTTTTTATAGGATGCTTTTAGGCATCGTAATAAAGTGTTAATAAAGTTCTTTATAGGACGCTTTTAGACATCGTAATAAGTTTTTTAGGAAATGGTTTTTAAATAAAGTGTCATAATAGCTCTTTTATATATCCATTATGAGAAGTGTCGTCCTATAAATTCATCTTTTTATATGACATTTGTGGGTTTGATAACAATTTTTCAAATGTCTTATAAAATAGCCAGTACAACACGATATTTGAAAAGGGTCCTAAAAAACTGGTTACAAAGCCTAAAAGCATTCTATACATTTATTGTAACAATTTTAGATATGAGTGTTTATTTTTTATTCCTATAAACTTAAGTTCTATAAAGCACTCTATTAAGAAACTTAAACGCTTTAGTCGTCTTCATTTTTATTATAATGACGACATCATATATAAAACTGATTTTGTTGCAACGTTTCATACCTGAATGGATGGTTTCCGTGTTTGCAGATTAGTGCGTAGACCGAGAACGTCAAAAGTGGATTATAATAACTTCTCGTTAATGCACCAATGATAATGGATGCACGGTGTACGGAATACGTGAAAGATTTTGAGTAGGAAGCTGCTACAATGTGTTAGTGTTATATCTGTTGCACCTGTACCCGTATTACCCTCTGTACATGTACCAGTTGTTTTCTCTGTTGCGCTTTCCACTACATTTCCAGCAGAAGTACCTGTACCGGTTCCAACATCCCCTGTACCGGTTCCAACATCCCCTGATCTCCTCTCCCCCTCAGGGTGATCAGAATCATCCTGATCATCATGTCTTCGTTTCTGGGAGGTTTCAGCTTGCACACCACACGCCTGTTCGACTACTGTAACCCGCTTGACTATAGACTGATATCCAGTAAGTAGGGCATTGGTCATATTTGTGATCGAGCCGGTTAGCTTCTGATATTGTGATGCGAGAAGTGCATCTGTGGATGTTGAAGCTTCAGGTTGGGATGGAGGTTGAGTTTGCTGACGTAGAAGTGTAACTAAATCTATCTCTTCAGCTGTTTGTGAATCAGATCTGGCTAACATTCTGGATAGCAGCTCTGATTTGAGTTGGTCTTCTGGTATAAGATGTAATGGTACTGATGATGGCACTTGTTGATCGGTTTCAGCTCTGGATGGTTGAGTTATAGGTGGAGATGATGTTGATCCAGCCATTCCTTTTCCTTTCATGGCTTTACCCACTTCTTGAGATAACTTTCTCATCTCTTCTTTCATTTCAGCAACATGAGCTTTATACGAGTTGCTCAAAGATTTAATAGCTAATTCCAGTAGCTTCACCGACACAAGTTATGTGGAGGAGGACCAACCAACGACTGTACCTGTTCAGCTTGAAATGGACTAACACCCAGACCACTTAGGTTACTGGTTGACATAACAGTCGAAGAGACTGTATGGCCTATGTTCAATGTTGGCATAAGGTTAACATTGATAGGTCTTCCGCCCGGTCCTCGTGAAGCACCAACGAATGGCGGCGACACTCTGGGCGTTCCGGTTGGGGCACGAAAGCCCTCAACTTGGTGTTGTACCGTCATCGGTGTCCTAGGAAAAGGTAAGTGTCCAAGTGGTCCTAGACTCTGTGTGCTCTGAAAGAAAGGCGGTGGCTGGGGCAGAGGCCTACCTGTTTCAATACCAGCAAACACCGAATGTGTTGCCGATAGAGTTTGTGCTAAATCCCCTGTGCTGAATGAAACACCGGCCTGTTGAGAGACCGATGAGTGGCTTGGTGGGGCTGTGCTATGCATGGCTGGGTTCGCCATGTCTGATTCAATGCGCAACGGCGACGAACGCTTGTTGGCAGATGATTCGGTTACCCGGATGCGATCGGTTTGGGGAGAGTCGGTAGTTAAAACTTTGTCCGACTCTATCACAGTTTCACTCATTTCTTTTCTCTCTCGTACCTCGCCACTAACTACATTTTCTACTTCTGCTTCTTCTTCTTCGTTTCTATTGGATGGACCTTCGGCGGTTGTAGCATCGTCTTGGAGTTCGACGTTCCGAGTGGAATCAGTATCATAACTCTCAAACCGTTGCCTCTTTCCCATATGTCTCGGAATTAAATGGGCCATAGCATCGTGATCTGAGTCATCATCATCATCGTATTCAACAAGAGGAAAGAAAGGGGCTTCCTCTTCGTCTCTATCAGCTCCAAGGGGTAACAGAGAAGCTGCATCGATATCGGCAGATGATGCAGTAGAAGCCGCAGTTGTAACTGGTGGATGCCGAGTTCTAGGTGGTCGTTGAGCAGGGCACGAAGAGGATGCATGACCAGCAGTCCGTGTACTTCTCCCAACTCTCTTTCTTACATTTCTCCTCACCTCTCGTTGTTCAAGAACCCCTTGTTCCTGAACCCCCTCGACATTTGGACCCTCACCTCCTAATGGGTTTGCATCTTGGGCAGGTCCAGCCAGATCTGGCTGGTCCACTAATGCATTTTGTATCCTATACTGCCTAACTACCTAGGACTCCTGGTCAGCAAAGGCAAGGACGTCTTCCCGAATGATGGCGATGTGAGCAAAGGGGTTGTGATTTGGCATTACTAGGTGGTGCATCCACTGACTCGGGCCTCGTAGATGATCTTCTCTTCTAGGTATATCTCGTTGGTCTTCCATGGCCTGATGGATCAGAATCTGAAAGAATCTCTGAAAGGGCACGAAGTTACGATCTTTCTTTGGACGGGCCTTGTCCTTGACTAGGTCGATCATTTCATTCCAAATAATGATGGCGTAGTCTATGCGGCGGTAAAAAGTGAATGCATGAAACATCCGAAGTATTGGCAGGTTCGTCTTGTCTATGCATGTATGCTTCGATGTCATGCAGCGATTAAGGATAGAACATAAGGTATACCAAATCGGTGGTAGATGTTTGCATCGAAATTGGGATGAGCCGGTTAGAACTGGAATATCCGGATCTTGATATCCGAGGCTGCGGATATCTTCGAAAAGTTGAACATCAGGAGCCGGATCTTCGAAGTTCTCGAAGTATGGGAGCTTGAGCGCACGATGTATTCCACGTAGGGTGATTCTTGCATCAAAATGATCTATTCTTGCTGTGAACCGAGGTGGTCGAGCTGTAGGATGGAACTGAAGTGTATGCCAAAATTGTTGCAGGTAGAGGGCACGCACTAGTTCAACTCGAGTAAGTGCAGTGCATATAGGGTGGCCGCGGATGATTTCTATGATAATGCGGTGATCGAAAGGACTCTCGAGGTATAGATGATGGTTGTTGTCACGAAATTCCAGAAATAAGGCTCTCAGCATGATTTCTTCATCCAAGTCACGGGCATTAACGGACGGATGAGACGATCTTTGCGAACGGATGATGGTATTGTCATCCGAAGCATTTCCATCGTGTTGATCAACCATCTGCATCACCTTACAGTTTAGAACACTTTGCAAAAAGAAATTTTCTTAAAAAATCCCAAAATAAATTGCTTAAGTGTTGAGTTTGTCGCAGCCTACACACTGACCTTATCGCAATCAACTGAGTATCGCAAGTGAATCAAGGAGACACAAGTGTATCGCAAGAAAGGTAGTATCGCAACCAACAGTTGCGATAGTTATGAGTTTTAGTTGTTTGCGATAGAGATGAATATATGAATGTGTGTGGCTTGCGAGACTTATGAATGTTTGAAGTTCAGTTGTTTGCGATGAACATTCAAATAAAACCTAAGTCTATAACCTAGATTTTGCGATTTTAGATCGATCCATGTTAAAACCTATACTAACAGACTCGTTTACATCCCATGAGTAAACCCTAACCACTTAACCATCCTAACACACAACGTATATACAAATTTAAAGGCATACAATTTGAATACTATAAAACCCTTAAACCCTATATATCTGAAATCGAGTGTAGCAGTTGATATACTGGATGAAATCGAGTAAAAATCGAGAATTGTTACCTTTATGATGATCTGAATGCACTATACGGAATGGAATCACGCAATATCAACTCCAAAATCGAATGAGGTAGTGGCAGTTTGCGAGAGAAAGGAAAGGATTTGAGTTGAGATATTTTTGAAAAGTCAAAACCCTCCTTTTTATATGAATTTGAAATCTGTGACACGAGTCATCACGTGGTTGGTCCACGTGTATTTATCGCAATGAACAAGTTGCGATAGTATTTGAAAGTCTATCTCAACAGATGGTTGCGATAGCAACTGTTCATCGAACATTATCGCAAAGCACTATTGCGATAGCAATTCCTATCGCAACAGAAGATTGTGATAGTAACTGTTCATGAGTCCTTATCGCAATAGAAGGTTGCGATAGATACTATTCATCGCAATAGTTGGTTGCGATAAACATGATACTTGGACATTTTTCAGATCAAATTTTGACAGAATTTATCACATTGGAAGATGTCCAACTTCCAATTGATTAGGCACTAATGGTTTTCGAAATATTTTCACTCCCCTCAAATGATGCACACTATTAGAAGAGTTTGTGGAAGATACAAATTAGAAAACTTACCTCGTGATCTTCAAGTAGTAAGCGCATGGAATGAACACTTACAAGCTTTGTCGGATATGCACACTCCCCCTCTTCTTGTGCATACTTTTTATTCTTTACTCCCCCCTGAGACTATGAATACACCTTAAGCAGACACAAATATCATAACACGAATGTAAAGTGACGATAGAATAAACAATGAAAGACAACAAATACATGAAAATAAAATATCTTATATTTAGAATAGAATGTGATGGAAATTTAAATGTATCAGTCTAGATATTAATAACTGGATTGAATTACACATATTTCCATCCATTAAATGATCAATATAGAATATTAGACTTTCATGTTCAACATGCCTAGCTTGGATACTAAGAAATTAAATCGTTTTTCATCCAAGGCTTTTGTAAAGAGATCGGCAAGTTGATACTCAGTTGTGACAAAGTATAATTCAATTGTACCTTTTTCGACATGATATTTAATGAAATGATACCTTATGTCAATGTGTTTGGTCTTTGTATGTTGGACCGGGTTAGCTGATATAGCAATTTCACTCTTACTGTCACAGTAGATGGGGATCTTCTCGTATTTGAAGCCGTAGTCCATTATGTTGGAACCCAGATACACTTAATCAAGATTAACAGTCTATTAGTTGAATTTAGAGTTTAATGCGGAAGCGTATTTAACTAACAGATATGTTTGATAGATATTAGAACGCTCATATATAAAGAAAACAGTAAGGAATAAAAAGAATTTCTTGAACAGTTACTGTTATTCAATATATAATAAGAACACGAAGAACAGATTAAGAACTGTTGGTGTGTGTGAGAATATAACACTCAGATATTTGACAATAATGTTTGAGAGTATTAGTGATTCCTTGTGTATTCGTTCTTAGGAAGATCTCAACATGAGACTTCCTTTTATACTACTCTTAGAAGACTATGAAGTAGGTCACTGTTCCTTTTACGGCATGAATAGTGAACTGAATGGTGTGAACAGTGGTTTGAGCCATGCGCATTTAATGGAGCAGATGTACTATTGGTAAATGCATTAAATGGCGCAGACGTCTATTTTGTACCATGCCCTATTGAGTCCACTCAGAGCTTGACACGTGTTTTGACAGTACTTTTCCATGCAAGTTGATGAACGTATCCAGTAATATCTTCCAAGTCTTCATAGCAGACCACAGAGGCTCTGTAAGGCATTACAGAGGTTCTATGGTCTGACCTTCTGTGGAGCAGTCCACTTGTTTCCGAGTTGATCTTCTTCTTTCGCACTACAGAGGTTCTGTGATTACCTCTGTAGCTTCTGTGGCTTTCTGGACTTGATCTTCTGGAAGAAGTGGCAGAGCCTCTGTGAGAGGCTTTTCTATACTTAGCCTATTTTTCACTACTTCTAAGTATTTCTATGATTAGGAAGATTGAAGCTAACACATTAGTTGAGTCTTCATCCACAGAACTTGTGAACAACAACTGGTCGCGGCAACATATTCTGCCTCCGCAGTTGATGTGGAAACACAGTTCTGTTTCCTCGAAGACCAACTAACCAGCTTATCACCCAAAAACTGTACATGTCCGAATGTGCTCTTCCGATCTAGCATACTCCCTCCATGATCCGCATCAGAATATGCAGTGAGTTCGAATCCTGTTCCTTTCGGATACCACAGACCAAGGTACGGTGTCCCCTTCAAATATTGAAAGATTCTTTTAACAGCACTCCGATGTGATACCTTTGGTTGTGCCTGAAGTCTTGCACAGAGACATGTTGCAAACATTATATCTGCCGACTCGCAGTAAGGTACATCAATGAGCCTATCATCCCTCGAAAATTCTTAACATCTACATCTTCACCAAGTGGATCCGGACCTATTTTAGATCCAGGAGCCATAGGTGTACCAATTGAGGTACAGTTTTCCATCTCGAATTTCTTCAAGATGTCAAACACATACTTTGACTGGTTGATGAAGATACATGTTGAGAACTGCTTGACTTATAATCCGAGAAAGAAATTAATCTCTCCCATCATACTCATCTGGAATCTAGTCTTCATAATGCCCGAAAACCAATTACATAAAACAGGGTCAGTCGAACCAAAAATAATATCATCAACGTAAATTTGTACCAGAAGAATCTCACCATGTTCACGCAGAGTAAAGAGAGTTGTGTCGATTTTACCTTTCGAAAAGCCTTTACCGAGTAGGAAGGTAGATAGAACTTCGTACCAGGCACGAGGGGCTTGCTTGAGGCCATAGAGAGCTTTGTCAAGAATGTAGACATGATCTGGTTTATCCTTGTCCACAAATCCCTCTGGTTGAGAAACGTAGACCTCTTCTTTCAATACGCCGTTCAAGAACGCAGTCTTCACGTCCATTTGATAAACGGTGAAGTTTCTGTAAGCGGCATATGATAGAAACATCCGGATTGCCTCTAAGCGAGCTACCAGTGCATACGTCTCATCGTAGTCAATTCCCTATTGTTGCCTGTACCCTTTTGCTACTAGGCGTGCTTTGTTTCGCACAACAATCCCGTCTTGATCTTTCTTATTCTTCAGGACCCACTTGGTACCAATTATTGTTTTACCCTTGGGTCTTGGAACTAACCTCCAAACATTCAACGCTTCAAAGGAGTTTAACTCATTTTGCATTGCAATTACCCAATACGGATCTTCTAACGCTTGTTGAACTGATGTAGGCTCAACTTGACTTAGAAAGAGCGCGTAAAGGACTTCATTAGTCGTTGCAGATCTTGTCTTGACAGGTTCGGAGACGTCACCAATAACTTGTTCAATGGGGTGACTCTGAGTCCATTTTGTGGAGTGTGGGAGTAGAGATATAGCATCTTCATTGGGATCCACTAAGGTGAGATCTTTATCAAAGTTCAATTCTATTGTCAAGATAGGTTCCGATCTTTTGGCTGGTTCATTGACAGAAGTGTCAACGGGAACTGCCTCCGGTTCCGCTTCAGAAGATGACTCCGGTATGTTAGCAGACTCATCATCATTGACTTTAGAAGTTGTACCTGACAAAGAAGCACCATTCGTAGATTCACGTTGTGTTGCTTGTGGAGATGCCATATTCATGTTACTTGAAGATGTTGCAGGAGTTGTTGCACCAGTTGTGGGAGTAGTCATTACCGGTGAAGGACCTGACATTGTAGCTTGAGCTGGTGGTGTTGCAACTTGACTCCTGTGATTGATAGATGATAAAGATTTGTCATTACCAAAATAATCATCATAAAAGTGTTCAAACAATAAATCAAGATCATTAGAATTTGAGTTAGAAGTTGAAGCTTGATTCTTGTTTGACGTCCTAGTCACCATTGGACGAATTTGCCCGGATGCTAGAATTCCAGATATTGCGGGTTTTGTACTGTTTTGCACAGAAGCCATTTCTTCAGTTTCGTCGAATCTGACGTTTACGCTTTCCTTCACAGTTCTGGAAGACTTGAAATAGATTCTGTATGCTTTGGACGTGAGCGAGTATCCGATAAAAACGCCCTCGATTCCCTTAGGACTGAATTTATTCAAGTTGTCCTTATCGTTCAGCATAACGCACCTCATCCAAAAACACGAAAGTAGTGTATTACAGGTTTTCTATTGTTAATCAATTCATATGGGGTTTTGCCAAACCGTCGATGGATGATTGAACGGTTTTGTGTATAGCATGCCGTCGATACAGCTTCGGCCCACAGAAACAGAGGTAGATCAGCATAAGCCAGCATCGTTCTGGCGGCTTCAACAAGTGTGCGGTTGCGTCTTTCAACGACTCCGTTCTGCTGAGGTGTTCTTGCCGCAGAATATTGTTGAGATATTCCTAATGACGTAAAGAAGTCATCAAGAGTCTTGTTTTTGAACTCTATCCCATTGTCTGATCTGACAGTCTGAACTGTTTGTTGACGATTCACTTGAAGCTGTTTGATTAGAGAGATGATCAAGTCGGGAGTTTCATCTTTTGATCATAGAAACTTGACCCAAGTATATCTCGAATAATCATCAACAATGACTAACACATATCGCTTGGCACTGATGCTCTGATTCGTCATCGGACCACAGAGATCCATATGAAGGATTTCCAACGCTTTCTTTGTGCTTGGCTCAGGTTTTGGCGGGTGAGGAGCTCTCTTTATCTTCCCCTTCTCACAAACTATACAGAAGTCGTCTTTCTCATATTGCAGAACTGGTAGACCTATAACTAAATCACCCATCGTTAGCTTTTGTATATAACGGAAGTTGAGGTGAGATAGTCGTCTGTGCCATAACCAACTTTTCTCAAATGAAGCCTTAGACATCAGACACACGTCATTCTTTGGCTTAATTTTTGATAGGTCAATGGTGTAAAGATTTGACTTTCGCGAACCAACTAGAAGTTCATTCCCTTCTTCAGTTAAGACTGCACACCGGGTTTTCTTAAAGTGGACTTCTAGATCTTTGTCACAGAATTGACCTATACTAAACAGGTTATGCCCTAAGCCTTCAACGTAATTAACTTTCGTGATTCTGACGTTGTCGGTTACTATATCTCCATAACCCAAGATTGGAGAGTACTGATCATTTCCAAATTTAACTCTCCCTCCATCCTTTTCCACAAAGTTGCTCAACAGTTCCTTCCTACCCGTCATGTGCTTTGAGCAACCGGAATCCAAATACCACACATGACGGAGCTGCAAAAAAGGAATTTAAACAGTTTTAGGTACCCATTGCCAATTGGGTCCTTTCGGGTTAGGAGGATTAACAGATTTTGTTTTGGCATGTTTCTTTGAAGTACTGTGGTTATAATATCTATTTGTGTAAAAGCGATTAGAACTATAGAAATTATAACCAAACCAAGATGAATAATCAGACTTGCAGATAAAATCATCTACACCACATGAAGAACAACAAATTTGATCATGTGCTAAATTAATCAGTTGTTGCATTGAAGAAATCTTGTAAGGAATAACAAGTTTTTGTTTGTTGGAAGCAACACGATTACTAACATTAGAAACAAAAGTGTTTTTCTTGGAATTGGAAGCGACAGTAGATGATTGTCTCTGGGCCACATCATGTGTGGACGCCTTTATTCTCCATTCTAAGCGCGAGTTGTTACTTATATGACGATCTGAAATGGCATCAAAATAAGAATCGTAAGCATAGGAATTTTGAGCTCGAGAAGATTTAGAGTTGCTGTTAGTGCTTAAAATATGATTGTACCATGTAGAAGGACCTTTTGTGTAAATAGGGTATTCTATACCCTAAGTATATAATGTTTGTTTCTTTCCTCTTTAGGGTAAGAGGTCATCCATCACACATAGTAGCCACACACACTTAGGGTTCTTCATTGTAATTGTGTGCTACATTGAGATTATTGAATATAGAGATGACTTCCATTGATGTTAATATGAATTGATTACTTGTTCTGGGATCACAATTGGTATCAGAGCTTGTAAATCTGTGATTTGATTAGGATTGAGAGAAATATTTCCATTTTTGAGAGTTCTTCATTTTTCTTCAATTTTTGATTGATTTTAGCCATTAGAGTTCTTCTAATGGATTGGAATTGATCAAGGATTGTTTCTAGGATAGTCATGTGTGTTTTATTCCGCAAAAACGCAAGGATCGAAGCTCAGATTGGATTGTTTTCTTCATTTTCGCACTTTTAACTTACTGCACTCTGTTTTGGATCGAAAATCACTGTTCTATTGGTTTTTGGACAAAACTTGAAGTAGTAAATATGTTCAGAATCGTATTTCGACCTTACCTACCAATTTTCAGATCATTTGGATCATTATTGAAGAATCAACTCCCGATCTTTTGAATATTCATCGAAATCGCAATCATGATATTCATCGAAATCGCAATCGTCTGATATTCATCGAAATCGCAGTGAACATTGAGTGAACAGTTCGAAGTCGCAGTGACCTATTGCGACTTCAATCCCGAATCGCAGTCCATTACCCCGTGAACAGTACCAAATCGCAATCCTCTATTGCGACTCCAAGTGTTGCGATTCCATTTCATTGCGACTCCAAGTGTTGCGATTCCAATTATTGCGACTTCATTTGTTGCGATTCCAACTGTTGCGACTTCATTGCATTGCGACTTCATTGCATTGCGACTTCAAACCTATTGCGACTTTAAGTGCGTTGAGACTTAAACTTGATAATTTAAAAGTTACTCCTAATCAGATTAATCAGATTTTAACGATCAACAACAAGTAATCCAAAATGACTGCCAGAGATATGTTAACTATTGGTTCAAAGGACAAACCACCCGTTCTTTTCCCGAAAGACTTTAAGATTTGGAAAGACAGATTCCTTGACTACATTGAAAGACAAGAAAATGGAACTTTTATCCATGAATCCTTGATAAACGGGGTTCTAGGAGAGGTTCGTGAAGAAGATCCAGAAGGTAACATGTTAGTTATTCATCCAAAGGACTACACGGGTGACAATTTGTTGAGATACAAAGCCGATAAAGTAGCTAGGTCTTTAGTTATGCAAGCCTTAACCAAAGACATATATCGGAAGGTTGATAGTTTAAGTGAAACAGGTAAAGGTATGTTTGATGAACTTATCAAGCTATACAAAGGGTCAGAAGTGGAAAACCAGCTAAGAATATCAAATGTATTCAATACGTATGAGAATTTCAAGCAGAAGGAGGGTGAGAGTTTAGATAAAGCATATGATCGTTTTACAACTATCCTAAATGATCTCAACAGTTACAAAGTATCAAAATCCATCATGGAGACTAATGTGAAGTTCTTGAACGTGCTTCAGCCCGAGTGGAAGAAGTATGCTCGAAGAATGAAACAAAACTCTCAACTGGATTCTCTTCCGTTACAACAAACGTTTGAAACCTTAAAGCAAGATGAAGATGATGCTGAGCTGAGCTGAAAAGGAAGAAGTTGATGAAAAATGAGAAGAATGGTAAGAAGGAAAAGAAGATGGTGGGGTCTGAGAAGAAGGCAGAAGAAGATGAGATTGAAGATGAGCCGTTAGCATTGTTGTCAAGAAAAGCTAAGGGCAAGAGTGTTCAGAGAGAAGAATTTGAATTAGACCAAGCTGACCTGGATGAAGCAGAAAGCTTAAGGCAGGCTATGATACTTCTTTCCAAGGCCTTTCAGCACAGATTTGTAAAAACTCCCGGATCAAACAACCAACGTTACTCATCTGGTTCTAAAAACTATGAACATAAGAATCGGATTGAGTCAAAGAAGTTTGATGATCGCAAGGAAGATGGTAAAAGGCTGGAGATGAAGAAGTTTGTTGAGAAAAAGGATGAAGATCAAAAGTGTTACAACTGTGGGAAAACCGGTCATTTCTCCAAAGACTGCTGGAAACCAAAGGTGAATAATTCCGACTACTACAAGCAGAAGGCTTTGTTAGCTGAACAGAAAGAATCGGGGATTGAGCTTCCAGTGGAGGAAGAGTTTTGGTTGGACCAGACAGATGATGAAGAAGAGGAAGACACGGCTGCTTTTGCTAGGATGTGCTTGATGAGCAGAGATGATGAGGATTCAGAGGCTGATGCGGCGCCTGAGACAGATGAGGTAGATCTCTGCACTATTAATCATTTTGGTAATCAGTTCAAAGTTTTTCAATTAAAACTTGATGAACAAAGCGAGAAACTCAAAAAGGCACATAAAACTATTGAACTTCAAAAGCAAGCTATCATTGACCATAAACAGTTAAATGATGATTTGAAAGTTGAAAGGGTTGAGATCGAAAAATCTCGAACTTATTTTCGAAGAAGAATGGATGAAATGGGAGAAAGTGTAAGAATTGCTGACAATAGGAAGAATGAGCTCGAACAAATGTTGCGTTCTTATAAAGATATAAACAACGAATTGTCTGAAAAGGCGAGTGATCTGGAAGCGAAACTGTATAAACTTGGTCAATCCGAACAAACCATTTTTCTAAACACGCCAAAGAATTTCAGATATTACAACTCTAAATGGGGTGTGGGATATGACAATCCTCACTATTTGGAGAATGCTTTGAAAAAGGCACCTTGTATATACAAGTTTCAATGGCTTAAGTTTCTAAAGGATCCTAAATTCAAGATTAAATGGCTTAATGAGGAGGAACAAGGAGTTGAGGAAGAAGTTAAAAGAAAGACAACTGTAACCATGCAACTTCCTTATATTTATGATCAAGCAAATAGGAAGGCAATGCAAGATAAGAAAACCTTGCCTAATGACTATTTTGATAGCTATGTTGTTCAGTCACCAAAGGGAACTGTATCAAAACCCATTTCTGAAGGAAAAATATATTATCCTCCCTTGGTACTCGAACAGAAGCTTGTTGATCTTGAATTGAATATTAAAAGAAAAATTGAAGAAGTCAGAAATGATGATCAACTTGCATTTGATATTGAAAAGGAAGTGATGCTAACCGTTTTGATAGATAGCATGAATGACAAATCTGAGAAGGTTGTTTATGTTTCGTCTTTAAAAACCTTAGAAGAAAAGAAATCTCTTGAACTTAGATGTTTGAATCTCTCACGTCAAGTTTCGGATTTTCAGAAAAAGCTATTTCTTGAAAAAGAAAATATTGAGAAAGAAAGAGAGAGATTTAAATTTGAAAGAACGTCTTTTGAAACTGAAAATGTTTTTCTTTCAAAGAAAATATCTGATTTAGAAAACATTTTGATCAAAGAGAGAAATGATCTTGAGTCCAATAAAGAATTCTTTCAAAATGAGATCTCAAGACTAATGGGAAAATTGACAAATTTATCCACCGAAGCTATGACAGAGTTTGCTAGCAAAGTTTCCTCTGATTCAGATGCTTCCTCATGCAAAGCCTTCATGGGCGATTCTCTTAATAGAAGCATGATGGCGGTTGATTTGGATGATTTTGGTCCCATTGAGTTAGAGGAAGAACCTGTTAATGAAAACTCATATGACTTCTCTCATAACTCCTCCTCCAATGATATTAAAGTTGATAATGTTATTGCCACTCCTTGTGAAAGGAAGGATAAGCAAGTTCAACAAAAGGATGTTAATTTTGACTTTAGTGCTAAACTTCTGGATCATTCTGATTTTTTGGTCAAGGAAGAGGAACCCAAGGAGAAATTCTTCGAAGGGGAATCTTCTAAGACCGTTGAGAAAAAGAAAAAGAAAAAGAAAAATAAGCGTAAATCTAAATCTTCTAAAGTTCAAAATTCCTACGCTTACGATTCTTACTTTGATTCCATTTCAGATCGTAATTTAAGAAACAACTCGCGGGTAGAGTGGAGAATAAAGGAGTTCACACATGATGTGGCCCAGAGAAAATCATCTACTGTCGCTTTTAATTCCAAGAAAAACACTTTTGTTTCTAATGTTAGTGATCATGTTGCTTCAAACAAACAAAAACTTGTAATTCCGTACAATATTTCTTCTATGCAACAACTGATTAATTTAGCACATGATCAAATTTGTTGCTCTTCATGTGGTGTAGATGATTTTATCTGCAAGTCTGATTATTCTTCATGGTTTGGTTATAATTTCTATGGTTCAAATCGTTTTTATTCAAATAGATATTATAATCACTACAATTCAAAGAAAAAGGTTAATTCTCCTAACCCGAAAGGACCCAATTGGCAATGGGTACCTAAAACTGTTTAAACTCCATTTTGCAGCTCTGTCATGTGTGGTATTTGGATAGTGGTTGCTCTAAACACATGACAGGTAGAAAGGAGCTATTGAACAACTTTGTGGAACACGATGGAGGGAAGGTTAAGTTTGGAAATGATCATTATGCTCCAATCAGAGGTTATGGAGATATTGTGACCGACAACGTCAGAATAACTAAAGTGAATTATGTTGAAGGCTTAGGGCATAACTTATTTAGTATAGGTCAGTTTTGTGATAAAGACCTAGAAGTCCATTTCAAGAAGACTCGGTGCGCAATTCTAACCGGTGGAGGAAATGAACTTCTAGTTGGTTCGCGAAAGTCAAATCTTTACACTATTGATCTATCAAAAGTTAAGCCGAAGAATGACGTGTGTCTGTTGACTAAGGCATCTATGGAAAAGAGTTGGTTATGGCATAGACGACTATCTCATCTCAACTTTCGTTACATTCAAAAGCTAACGTTGGGTGATTTAGTTATAGGTCTACCAGTTCTGCAGTTTGAGACAGACAACTTCTGTACTGCTTGTGAGAAGGGGAAGATAAAGTGAGCCCCTCATCCACCGAAACCTGAACCCAGCACACAAAAACCGTTAGAAATCCTTCATATGGATCTCTGTGGTCCGATGAAGACTCAGAGCGTCAGTGCCAAACGATACGTGTTAGTAATTGTCGATGACTATTCGAGATATACTTGGGTCAAGTTTCTTCGATCAAAAGACGAAACACCTGACTTGATAATCTCGTTAATCAAGCAACTTCAAGTGAACCGTCAACAATCAGTTCAGACTGTTAGGTCAGATAACGGGACAGAATTCAAGAACAAGGCTCTTGATGATTTCTTTAAATCATTAGGAATTTCTCATCAGTTTTCTGCAGCTAGAATTCCTCAGCAGAACGGAGTCGTTGAGAGACGAAATCGCACACTTGTTGAAGCTGCCAGAACGATGTTGTCCTATGCTGATCTACCTCTGTTCTTGTGGGCTGAAGTTGTTGCTACGGCATGTTATACACAAAACCGTTCAATTATCCATCGCCGGTTTGGTAAAACTCCATATGAACTGATTAATAATAGAAAACCTGTGATACACTACTTTCGTGTGTTTGGTTGCAGATGTGTTGTGCTGAACGACAAGGACAACTTGAACAAATTCAGTCCAAAGGGTATTGAGGGCGTTTTCATCGGATACTCACTTACGTCAAAAGCATATAGAGTCTATTTCAAGTCGTCAAGAACTGTGAAGGAAAGCGTAAATGTCAGATTTGACGAAACCGAGACGATGGTTTCTGTGCAAAATAGTACAGAACCCGCTATATCAGGTGTACTAGCATCTGGACAGATTCGTCCTATGGTGACTAGATCTTCGAACAAGGATCAAGCATCCGCTTCTAACTCTAAACCTGATGATCTTGATTTATTGTTTGAATACTTTTATGATGATTTTTTCAGAAGTGATAATCCTACTTCATCTATGTCTAACAGGAGCAATGTTGTCACACCACCAGCTAATGCTACTTTGTCAGGGCCTTCATCGGAACTGACTACTCCTTCATCTGGTGCAACAACTCCTGCTACAACTTCAAGTAACATGCATATGGAATCTCCACAAGCAACACAACATGTATCCACGGATGGTGCTTCTTCGTCAGGTACAACTTCTAATGACAATGGTGAGGATTCTGCAACTCAGCGTGAGTCATCTTCTAAAGCAGAACTGGAGGCAGTTCTTGTTGACATTTCTGTCAATGAACTCGCCTCACTACCGGAACCTACCTTGACAATAGAGCTGAATTTTGATAAAGATCCCACCTTAGTGGATCCCAACTATGGTGCTATAATTGTTCATCCTCATGCTTCAAGATGGACTAAGAGTCACCCAATTGAACAAGTTATTGGTGATGTCTCCGAACCTGTAAAGACTAGATCTGCAACGGCTAATGAAGTCCTTTACGCGCTTTTTCTAAGTCAAGTTGAACCTACAACGGTTCGACAAGCCTTGGAAGATCCGGATTGGATCATTTCCATGCAAGATGAACTGAATTCGTTTGAAGCATTGAATGTGTGGCGATTAGTTCCTAGACCCAAAGGTAAAACAATAATTGGTACCAAGTGGGTCCTCAAGAATAAGAAAGATAAAGATGGGATTGTTGTGAGAAATAAAGCACGCCTTGTAGCCAAAGGGTATAGACAACAAGAGGGAATTGACTATGATGAGACGTATGCACCGGTGGCTTGCTTAGAGGCAATTCGGATGTTTCTTGCATTTGCCGCTTTCAGAAACTTCACTGTCTATCAAATGGATGTGAAGACTGCTTTTTTGAACGGTATCTTGAAAGAAGAAGTATATGTTTCTCAACAAGAGGGTTTTATGGACAAAGATAAACCAGATCACGTCTACATTCTTGACAAAGTTCTCTACGGTCTAAAGCAAGCCCCTCGCGCCTGGTATGAAATCTTATCTACCTACCTACTTGGTGCTGGCTTTCGAAAAGGTAAAATCGACACAACTCTCTTCACTCTGCATAAAAATGGTGAGATCCTTCTAGTACAAATTTATGTTGATGATATTATTTTTGGTTCAACTGACCCTGGATTGTGTACTTGGTGTTCGGGTATAATGAAGACCAGATTCCAGATGAGTATGATGGGAGAGATTAATTTCTTTCTTGGATTACAAGACAAGCAATTCTCCTCAGGTATCTTCATCAACCAGTCGAAGTATGTGTTTGACATCTTGAAGAAATTTAAGATGGAAAACTGTACCTCTATTGGTACACCTATGGCTCCTGCATCTAAAATAGGTCCGGATCCACTTGGTGAGGATGTAGATGTTAAGGATTACCGCGGGATGATAGGCTCTTTAATGTACCTGACAGCAAGTCGTCCAGATATAATGTTTGCAACATGTCTCTGTACAAGATTTCAGGCACAACCAAAGGTATCACATCGGAGTGCTGTTAAAAGAATCTTTCGATATTTGAAGGGGACACTGTACCTTGGTCTGTGGTACCCGAAAGGAACAGGATTTGAACTCACTGCATATTCTGATGCCGATCATGGAGGTAGTATGCTAGACCGGAAGAGCACATCTGGTCATGTCCAGTTTTTGGGTGATAAACTAGTAAGTTGGTCCTCGAGGAAACAGAACTGTGTTTCAACATCAACTGCGAAGGCAGAATATGTGGCCACTGCCAGTTGTTGTTCACAGGTTCTGTGGATGAAGACTCAACTATCTGACTATGACTTCAAGTATGAGAAGATCCCCATTTACTGCGATAGCAAGAGTGCAATTGCAATATCAGCTAACCCGGTCCAACATACAAAGACCAAACACATAGACATAAGGTATCATTTCATCAAAGATCACGTTGAAAAAGGTACGATTGAGCTATACTTTGTCACAACTGAGTTTCAACTTGCCGGTCTTTTTACGAAAGCCTTGGATGAAAAACGCTTTAATTTCTTAGTATCCAAGCTCGGCATGTTGAACATGAAAGTTTAATATTCTATATTGATCATATAATGAATGGAAATATGTGTAACTCAATCTAGTTTCCTCTATCTAGATTGATACATACAAATTTTCATCTCATTCTATTCTTAATCTAAAATATTTTATTTTCATGTCTTTGTTGTTTTTCATTGTTTATCATCTCTGCTGCCTTTTATTTCTTGTTATGATATCTATGCCTGCATAAGGTGTGTTCATAGTCTCAGGGGGAGTACAAATTAAAGAGTATGCACAAGAATAGAGGGAGCGTGTATCTCTGACTAAGCTTGTAAGTGTTGATTTCCTGTGCTTCTTATTTGAAGATCTAAAGGTAACTTTTCTAATCTGTTTTTAAACCACTTGCTTTTAAATGATGAAAATCTCTTTGCAAAATCTTTGCATCATTTAAGGGGGAGTGAAAACCGTGTTTTTAAAACCTTAAGTGCTTAATCAATTGGAAGTTGGACATCTTCCAATGTGATAAAATCTTTCTATTGCTATCTGAAAAATGTCCAATTTACATCAATATCGCTTGCGATTTCACATGTGAACAGTGAGATGTCGCAGCCTTCTATTGTGACTTCTCAATGAGCTTAAATAGTATCAAATCGCAATGGTGCATTGAGACTTGGAAGTTTGAACAGTGTCAAATCGCAATAGTCTATTGCGACTTGGAGGTTTGAACAGTGCCAAATCGCAATGGCTTACTGCGACTTGGTCATGTGAACAGTAATGAATAGTACCGAATCGCAATAGCCTATTGCGACTTGGTCAGATGAACAGTACCGAATCGCAATACCCCATTGCGACTTGGTCAGATGAACAGTGCGAATTGCAATGGTCAATTGCGACTTCAAAAATTATCAACTCGTGATTTGTTCATTGCGACTTGATGACACGTGGCTGGTCAAATCTTTGGACCAATCAGATTGTGCCACGTGTCACCGTTTTTTCAAAAATTCCTATATGTTGAGACTTTGACTTTTCAAAATTCAAAATATTTCTTAAACCCTTTCGAAGTCTCTCCCATCTGCTATTTCGATTCTAAGTTTTTATCGAGTTTCTGGTTCGAGGAATCACTTCAGATCATCATCGAGGTAATATATCTCGATTCTCATCGTTTTTCGTCCATTAATTTGTATGCTATTTTCGATTTTTAGGGTTTTAGGGTCGTATTTCTTGAATTTGCTTAAAGTCTATTTGTTGTTGTTAGATAGGAATTTTAGGTGGTTAGGGTTTACTCACGTTGATTAGACGAGTCTAGTGGTAGTGGTCTTAACATTTTTAGAGCGAAAAACAAGTTTTTAGGGCTTTGAACACTTAGATCATTTATGTGTTCATCGAAGTCGTAGTCACAGATCTTCAAATGTTCAAGCAAGTCGCAGTGGTCACTCATTCATCCGAGTCACAATCGTTCATTGCGACTTGGGGACCGAATCGCAATCTTGCATTGCGACTTCATCTGGTCCAACCCTCTTCCCATTGCGATGTCGCAGTGGTCAGTGACCTGCCTTTTTTTGTTGATTGCGACTTGGCCAACACTTATAAATTTTTTTGAAAAAGTTTTTCAAGGCAAACTCGATTTTGGTCCGATTCTTAACTGTGTACTATTCCAGATGGCTGATCACGATGAATATGCTTCGGATGAAAATACCATCATTCGTTTGCATCGTTCGTCACATCCGTCAGTTAACGCGCATGACTTAGACGAGGAAATATATCCGAGGACGAGTCCGAATGTGCAATTTCTAGATAACAACCATCATCTAGATCTTGCAGTTCGTTTCGACCATCAAATTATCATTGAAATCATCAGCCGTCATCCGGTACTGACTGCATTGACGAAGGTTGAGCTCGTGCCTGCGATCTACCTTAAACAATTCTGGAGTACCTTAACCTACCGACCAACTGATCGAGTACCAAAGTTTACAGCTAAGCTTGACCACTTCGATGTCCGATTCACACTTCGGGGACTTAGACGATCTCTAAACCTTCCCAGTGAAAATATTCAGGATCCGATTCCTGAATCTCAGCTACTTGATGACATTCGAAGTCTGGGTTATCAACCTCCACCCAATGCTCCACTGACTGGATCTTCCACATTCAGACGTAATTTCCTCCCGCCACTCTACTATTCCATATGCTCAATCTTCAACAGGTGTATGACTTCAAAGCATACTGGGTTAGACAAGACTAACTTAGCCACCTTACGCATGTTCCACGCATTCGTCTTCAATCACAATATCGACTACGCTGTCTTGATTTGGAATGAAATGATTGAACTTGTTGCTGATCAGTTAAAACCCAAGATGAGACGTAACTTCGTCCCATTTCAGCGGTTCTTCCAGATCTTGATACATCAAGCCATGACAGACAACGACCAGATCCCACGACGAGAGCAACATCCCAGAGGGCCGAGCCAGTACATGCATGTTCTTAGAATGCCCAAAGCGATGAATTTTTCTCATACTGCCGTTCTACGAGAAGACTTACTCGCTTATGCCGACCAACAGTCCAGGGTAGTTAGGCAGTATAGGATAGAAAATGCATTGCCGGTCCAGCCAGAGCCGGAGGGACCTTGTTGATCCAAACCCTCAGTGATTTGATAATGACCCTATCTTAAATACTTAGTGAAAATTGTAAGTAAACAATATGTATCAGAGTTTCACTATCGCTGATAAGTACTAAGATCTTACAGTATTGCTGATAGGAACTCTCGCACTTTTAGATTAAACATTCAGCGAACACTGTTCACCATATCGCTGAGTCTGTTCAGTCCTTATGGTGATCGCTGATAAGTTAGTTGTTTACTTATGATCCCTGAAGACAAGATTCACGTCAACAAAGGTTCTACGCTGAAGTCGAAGATCAAGCTCAAGAACCAGCGACAAGTCTCCTAATGAACTGATGCGGATCAGCGAAGACTCAGATTTGTCCACTCAACGTGAAGTATCAAGTACAAGACTTCAGCTATCGCTGAACTTTATCATTCGCTGAATAGTAAATGATAATCGCTGAATCAACGAAAGCTGATCATGAAGTCCTCCGTACAAAGTACTTTTGTCTTAACCTCCCTTGCACGCCACCGTACGAAATGTCAGAAAAGAACCTCCGAAAATCTGAAATCGTACAACCACTCTGATACTACACTGTTCATTCATGCGGCTACTAAGGTTGTCAACAAAGGTCAATGACATGCAACCAATCCGCTGATGACACGTGTAAAGTGTATACTGAATTGCATTAAATGCATGCAGTATATAAAGAGATGAACTCACTTCATTTGAAGTAACTTGCTAACTCTGGACAAGTTCAAATCTCTCAAGATAGGATTTTATTAGTAATCTCCTTATCTTTCTTAGTGCAAGAAAACCTCAGTGTTCCAACTTGTTTAGATTTAGGTTTATCCTTAATCTTGTTTCCGCAACAAGCTGTAAATTGTTAATGATTTATCAATAAACAATTTAGAAAAGTAAAATAGTGTGTTTGTATTCAACCCCCCCCCCCCCCCCTTCTACAAACTTGTTTAGGCCTTTCGGGACCAACAAGTGGTATCAGAGCAGATTTGTTTAATCTCATAAACAAGATCTAATCTAAGATATTTCTCTTCCTTGCTATTATCTGAAAATGGCCAACTCAAACACAAACACTCACTATATTGACAATGGTTCTCTTGCAAAACCCCCTAGATTTTCCAGAGATAACTTCAACTTATGGAAAAATAGGATGACACTCTTCTTAGAAGGTGTAGACCCTACTATACCTTACTATCTTGAAAACGGCCCACACATCCCTGTAACAATTGATCCTGCGGTTCCAGCCACTGCAACTAGAGCTGCTATTCCAGAAAGGCTGATTCCAAAGGAAATCCATCATTGGACCGATGAAGACAAGAAGAAAGTGGCTATAGATACAAAAGCCAGATCCATACTATCCATGGCCCTTCCTGACGAAGTCTACCATTCCGTCATGAACCTTAAATCCTCAAAAGCCATGTGGGACACAATTTGTGTTCAGTATGAAGGAACGTCTGAAGTCCAAGATTCAAGAAAGATCAACCTGGTAAGACAATACGAAAGCTTCATCTCTGGTAAGAATGAAACTCTCTCTGAAGTACATCAACGTTTTAATTGCTTAATTATAGATCTAAAAACGGTTGGTAAGGAATATTCTAACTTTGAAGTTCTGACAAAGTTTTTAGAATGTTTACCTGAAAGCTGGGACAATTATTCCATGTGTCTCAAGCTGTCGAAAGATCTAAGATCAATGACACTTGCTACCTTATATGGCACATTGCTGAATCATGAGCAATCTAGCCATCTTAAGAAGAATCTTGTAAAAGATTCCAAAAGCACCCCTGTTGCTTTAATCTCAGAGGAACCTTCTACTCAGCGACCCGTGGTCACTATCACTGAGTTAGAAAGTAACTCTGAAAGGTCATCAGATTCTGATTCTTCAGATGATGAATCCTTGGCTCTCCTAACTAAAAAGTTCAGGAGATTCGCCAAGAAGAAAATGTTTAGAAAGAACAAAACTCTTTCTATAGCTGACAAGCCTAAGTCATCAGCTTTTGTTGATAAGGCTACTGCTACTTGTTTTAACTGCGAAAAGACAGGTCATTTCGCTAACGAGTGCAGGTCAAAGAAAATCATGAGACCTTCAGCTTTTACAAAGAAATCCTTTGTTCCAAGGAATAAAGACGACAAATACTTAAAGCTGAAGGAGAAATATGCAAAGCTGAAAAGCTTTAAGAAGAAGGGAAAAGGCCTGATGGCTGACTATGATTGGGCTGCTTCTGATGAAGAAGCCTCATCATCTGATTCTGAAGATGATGAAGCAAATCAATGTCTCATGGCCAAGATTGAAGAAGAGGAAGAAAGTTCAGACATTCCCTCCACTTCAACATCTGCCATTCAGGTATCTCCTTCCTTCTTTACCAATATTGTAAATATTGATGAAGCTGATAGTCTCCGTAAAATCGAACTACTGACTAGAAGTTTATACGAAGCCATGAACGGCAAAGCTGTGGTTGAAAACCAAAATCTTGATCTCGCTGAAAAGCTTAAAAATTGCCACCTTCAAATAGAAAAGCTTTCTAAATTTGAAGAAGATTTTAAAGATCAAGTCCATTTAAATCAGCTAGTCAAAATCGAACGAGCGGAAGCTATCGCTGCATTAAAAGCTGAACAAGCTACTGTTGAAGGATGGTGTAATTCTTCAACAAAGATCACTGAGATAATTAAGGCTCAGATTCCTCTGAGTGATAAACGTGGTCTGGGTTATAAATATGATACTCCAATACCAACCACTGAACGTTCAATGCTTAAATTTGGAACGTTCGTATCCTCAGTAGCTGACACTTCTTCATCTCAGTACTCCTCATCGGTTACACCAATCCCTGAGGAAACTCCTACCTCCTCAAAAGGCAAGGAGAAAATGGTTTATTCAAAACCTAACTCTGTCTCTAAAGATAAAGGTAAAGGAATTGTAATTTATCAAAATCCTCAGAAGGGTACTTTAGTACCTAAGCTGAATGCTTCCAAAGCCTTAGTGATTCATTCATCTGGTTCTAGAAATCAGACCTCTGGATCAGTTCAGCGACCTACTCCTAGACTCAGAGTAGATGTCCTTGGTAAGAAATCTGAAGAACTGAATGTTCGTCCTATTTCAAAAACCAATAGTGTACTTGGTGCTGGCACTTCTAATTCCAAATTAAAAGCTCAGCACTCAAGTGGTCCTAGAACTAATTTTAGTTATAGGAAATGTTATCACTGTGGACTTACCGATCATATTGCAAGTAAGTGTCCCACAGCCACCAAAGCTGATAAGATAGCTAAGGTGAAGATAGCACCCAAGAAGACCAAACCAGTTGCAAGTCAGGTCAAGGTAACTCCTACCTCTGAGGTCAAGAAATTGACCAAAGTGAAGAAAGACAAAGCTGAATCTTCAAATGCTGCGAAGACTGCTGAACCCATTCCAACCTCTTCCACTGACAAACACGTATACATGGCGAAGTGGGTACCTAAGCAAAACTAATCTTCCTTTGTATTACAGGTTAAGAAAGGTATCTGGTATCTCGATAGCGGATGCTCTAGACACATGACTGGAAAGAAAAGCCTGCTCGCTGAATACAAGGAAGAGAAGGGTCCCTCTGTGACTTTCGGTGGAAATGGAAAAGGACACACCCGAGGGTATGGTGTACTTTCAAATGGTACAACATCCTTCAGAAGAGTCGCATATGTTGAAGGGCTGAAACATAATCTTCTAAGCATCAGTCAGCTTTGCGACATGGATAACAAAGTGATTTTCACTAAGGAATCCTGCTTTGTCTCTGACAAAAAGGAGAAGATAGCTCTCAGCGGTTATCGTTTGGAAAATGTTTACGTTATAAACATGGACTCAACAACCACTGAGAACTCCTGTTTCTTCTCAAAGGCATCTTCTGATGTCAACTGGCTATGGCACAAGAGGCTCTCACATCTTAACTTCAAGACACTGAATACTCTTTCATCCAAAGAGTTAGTCACTGGTCTACCTCAACATTCATACGCCAAAGAATCCTTATGTTCAGCGTGTGAAAAAGGGAAGCAGGCCAAGGCAAGCTTTAAGTCCAAGCAAGTTTCCTCAGTGTCATCTCCTCTTCAACTACTCCATATGGATTTGTTTGGCCCCGTT
The DNA here is from genome assembly GCA_033807775.1 of Saussurea involucrata. Taxonomy (NCBI): domain Eukaryota; kingdom Viridiplantae; phylum Streptophyta; class Magnoliopsida; order Asterales; family Asteraceae; genus Saussurea; species Saussurea involucrata. Next base: position 168,911,298 of record CM066322.1, read on the forward strand.
AACAAACAATCCATCGCTGGAAAGAAATATACGTTGGTCATAGTTGATGAATTCTCTCGTTACACATGGGTAATGTTTCTCCGTTCTAAGAGTGACACCCCTGAAGAACTCATCACCTTTGTTCGGAAGATGGAAACTCTGAACAATATGACTGTTCTCTCAATAAGGAGTGATCATGGAACTGAATTCAAAAACAGTTCTCTTGATTCCTTCCTTGAGAGCAAGGGTATTTCTCACAACTTTTCGTCAGTGAGAACACCACAACAAAACGGAGTCGCTGAAAGAAGAAATAGAACAATTATTGAAGCTGCACGTTCAATGCTCAGCGATTCTCACCTGCCTACTCAGTTTTGGGCAGAAGCTGTCAACACGGCTTGTTTTACGCAAAACAGGTCGCTGATAGTCAAAAGATTCAAAAAGACAGCCTATGAACTTTTTCATGGGAGAAAGCCTTCAATCAGCTTTCTTCACATCTTTGGTTGTCAGTGTTTCATACTGAACAACAGAGATGCCCTTGGAAAGTTTGATCCTAAGGCTGATGATGGAATCTTTCTTGGATACTCCTCAGTTTCCAAAGCCTTCAGAGTCTTCAATCGAAGAAGACAAACTGTAGAAGAAACTATTCACGTCACGTTTGACGAATCCCGTTCAGCGAACTCTAAACCGAACGCTGATACAGAAGAACTGAATCAATGGATGTTTTCTCATCTTTGTGATTCAGAAGATGTTCCCACTACTCATACTCATACAACTGAAAATGATGGTCCTACTATCATTCCCAATATGCAGAATTGTGAAGCTGAAACATCTTGGGTCTCAGCTGTTCCTATAAACACTATACCCGCAGTTGATCCAAATGTCTCAGAAATTCCATCTATTTCTCAGCAATCAGTGAATGAAGTGACAAATGCAAGCATTCCTCTCTTAGCTGATAATCCAGAAGTAGCTGAAGCCTCATCTTCAGTTTCTCCAGTTCAGACTGAGTCAGCGACGCATGCTCCGGCTCAGCGATGGACTGTAAATCACCCAATCGATCAAATTCTTGGTGATCCCAACGCTGGTATTCAGACTCGTAGAAGTGCAGGTAATATTTGTTTATTTGTTAACTTTATTTCTCTAACTGAACCAAAGAAAATAGATGATGCCCTCAGAGATCCAAACTGGGTCAGCGCTATGCAAGAAGAGCTGACTGAATTCGAAAGAAACAAAGTTTGAAAACTTGTTCGGAGACCAACTGAAAAAACAGTGATAGGCACTAAGTGGGTCTATCGAAACAAGTTGGACGAACATGGTACTGTAACTCGCAACAAAGCTCGTCTTGTTGCCCAGGGATACAGACAAGAGGAAGGTATAGATTATGACGAAACCTTTGCTCCAGTAGCAAGACTTGAATCTATTCGTCTTTTCTTAGCATATGTTGTACACAAAAACTTCACTGTACATCAAATGGATGTTAAGTCAGCGTTTCTAAATGGAAAGCTGAATGAAGAAGTTTATGTGGAACAACCTCCAGGATTCTCAGATCCTAAGCGTCCAGGTTATGTTTATAAGCTGGATAAGGCACTTTATGGCTTGAAGCAAGCTCCTCGTGCATGGTATGACACTCTTTCTACTTATCTCCACCTTGAAAAATTTGAGAGAGGTAAGATTGACAAAACTTTGTTTTTTAGAAAAATAAAAGGTCATATCATTTTAGTTCAAATATATGTTGATGACATTATATTTGGTTCTACTAACCCTGAGCTTTGTACTCGTTTCGCTGATAGAATGAAAGATGAGTATAAAATGAGTATGATGGGTGAACTAACATATTTCCTTGGTCTTCAGATTAAGCAAACTGAAAAAGGAACTTTTATAAATCAGGGAAAGTATGTTAAAGATATGTTGAAGAAATTCGACTTAACTGAAAGTTCAGCTATGAAAACCCCTATGGCACCACCGCTGATACTTGATAAGGACACAAAGGGTGTTCCTGTCAATGTCACGCTGTACCGTGGGATGATCGGCTCACTACTGTATCTTACAGCTAGCCGACCCGATATTATGTTTGCAACATGTCTGTGCGCACGATATCAAGCTGAACCTAAGATATCTCATATGAAAGCTGTAAAGCGAATCTTTCGATATCTTAAGGGTACAGCGAATCTAGGTCTTTGGTATCCCAAAGATTCAGGATTCGATCTAACCGCCTATTCAGACAGTGATTTTGCAGGTTGCAAAATGGATAGGAAAAGCACCACAGGAGGATGTCAGCTCCTGGGTGGAAAGCTGGTAAGTTGGACAAGTAAGAAGCAAAACTCAGTGTCCACTTCCACAGCTGAAGCTGAGTATGTAGCCGCTGGAAGCTGCTGTTCTCAAGTCTTGTGGATGAGAAATCAACTACTAGACTATGATCTTCAGCTCTCCAAAATTCCAATCTATTGCGACAGCACAAGTGCCATCGCTATAGCAAACAATCCAGTGCTACACTCAAAGACAAAACACATAGAAATCAGATATCATTTTATCAGAGATCATGTGATGAATGGTGATATAGAACTTCATTTTCTCCCAACTGATTATCAGTTAGCTGATTTGTTTACCAAACCTCTTGATGAGACAAGATTCAACTTTCTCATCAGCGAGCTTGGAATGCTGAACTTTGAAGGATAAATCTTCAGCGGTTCACATTTAATCAGCGATACGTTTATACATTCTTGTACAGGCTCTGGATAAAATAAACTTGTACAATCCATTTCATCATCTTCTCTCTGAATAAATTGGGTTAAACTGATATCAAGGTATGTTTTCTCTGACAAAACGCATGAAAATGCAAGATTTCAAATTCTTTCATCGCTGAATATCTCCCCCAGAGCGCTGAACAGGAGAAGAGCGCTGAAGATCAAAATAAGAGCGCTGAAGACCTTTCCCATGATGAATCTATCAGGGGAGAGGGTAATGAAGATCTGATTACTGGACCTCAGGGAGATGAAAACCCTGAGGGAACCGAGAACCTCGCCTCTGTATCTGAGGGGGAGCAACTCGAAGAAGATGCTGAGGAATCCGAAGCAGAAGAAGACGAAGACATCGACATCCCTGAAGCTGAACCATCCTCCTCTCCAAGGAACGATGATGATGATGATGATGACGAATTCTTTGTCGTCAAACATGCTCCTCGAAAAGCTCTTAAAGGGATCGTGATAACCGAATCCACAGGGGAGAAGACAAAAACAAAGACAAAGAACTCAGCCTCTGGCGCTGAGAAAAGCAAAGACAAAGGCATCGCTGAAGATGATAATCTGGAGATCCTACTTGCAAAGCCGATTTGTCAGGTACACTAAACTTATTTTTCCTTCCCTGATCATCTCTGAAAAATCAGTTATCCATTCCACAAACACCATACACATCCACATTTTTTTCTATCTTTTCAACCCAAGTTCTTCTACCCAGTTCTTATTTGTAAGATCGCTGCGTTTCAGCTAGTCCTCTCCCCTGTTTGAGGATATCGCTGAAAGATCTCCTATTGCGACTTCACCAATAATTCCAGCTACCGCTGAAGACATAATCCCAGTCTTAGATTTAATCTCTGAGACTGATGAATCAGAAGAACAACCTCTCTCGCACAGAAACAGACCTTCCTCAGTTTCTCAAAAGCCGAGTGAAGAAGATCAAAAGAGGAGAGAAGAAATGATAAAGCGATTCGAGGATCAGCGAATCATCCTAAGGCGCGATCAACTACCTTCAGTTCCTCCTAAGTTCAGAATTTCAAAAGCTGAATACCAGGATCATCTCAGAGCTGAACGCCTCATCGCTGAAAGGAAGGAAGCTGAAGATAAAGATAGAGAATACGCCATCAAGCTCACTCAAGAATCTGTCAAAGACCCCAAGCTGAAGCGTATCCCCATTCAAATCCAACGAAAGCTTTGGGAACAAGCCCAGAAGATCGTGGAAAAGAAAGCTGAAGTTTCTCAGACCACCCTGATCTGGTGTAAAGAGAAAATCCACTTCAGATATCGTCCAGCGAAGATCAACAAGGTATTCATCTCTGGAAGAACCTCCATCGGAGTACCTATTGTTGACATCAAACTGTTCAGAGAAGATGACTCATCTGAAACCTTTCGTGCTGACACTGTAAAAAGGTATGGTCTCTCTGAATGGTTGGAGATGAGGTTAGCTATCCAACCATCAAAATCTAAGTACAAGGATCATTTCGAAAAGCTGATAAACAGACAGATCGATTTGATATCTTCTTGTGTGGATATTCCTCCTGTTCCTGATCTAAAGCCGAAAAGAAAAAGGGGCTCTCCAAGGAAGAAACGTCAAGATTCAAACTCAGGACCTGTCATACGAAATGAAACTGGAATTGGTTTCTCTCGCGCTGAAGTGCTTGGTCCTGATCCTGATCTATCTGCCCTTGACATCTCTTTGCCACCATGTGAACTTTTCGTCCCTGGTAAAGTCATCAGTAATCCTTATGGAATATTCTTTCTTGACTACGACGGACGTAAATGCTTTCAACGGATCGCTGAGCTTCCAATCACTCCAATCGAACAGCTCAAAGATCTCATCTACTGGTGCGACTTCAGAAAAGACATTCAGGCACGACACCTAAAACCCTTGATTTTTGAAGCTGCTCTGAAGCTAAAGAATAAAGGAGAAAAGGTTCCTGACTGGATGATTCCAACTGAAAAGACAACCCTTGATGAACTTCTCATTAAGGAAGAACCCTTTGAAGGCTGACAACAATCACCATTTTCTCTATTGTATCAGTCATCCTTCAGTACTTGTAATTTATTTCGCTTGTACTTGTAATCTTTCTTATTCATATTGTAACCTGATTCAAAGATTTAAAGAAAGATTTCAGCGAATGTACTTTACTCCATCAGTACTGAAAAGATCCCAGAAAACAGTAAAAGGGACAAATATTTTATGAGTTCTTTTTATCCTTATGTTTTCATTAAATAGCAATTTTCTCTGTTGCTATGTCATAATCAAATAGGGGGAGATTGTTGATCCAAACCCTCAGTGATTTGATAATGACCCTATCTTAAATACTTAGTGAAAATTGTAAGTAAACAATATGTATCAGAGTTTCACTATCGCTGATAAGTACTAAGATCTTACAGTATTGCTGATAGGAACTCTCGCACTTTTAGATTAAACATTCAGCGAACACTGTTCACCATATCGCTGAGTCTGTTCAGTCCTTATGGTGATCGCTGATAAGTTAGTTGTTTACTTATGATCCCTGAAGACAAGATTCACGTCAACAAAGGTTCTACGCTGAAGTCGAAGATCAAGCTCAAGAACCAGCGACAAGTCTCCTAATGAACTGATGCGGATCAGCGAAGACTCAGATTTGTCCACTCAACGTGAAGTATCAAGTACAAGACTTCAGCTATCGCTGAACTTTATCATTCGCTGAATAGTAAATGATAATCGCTGAATCAACGAAAGCTGATCATGAAGTCCTCCGTACAAAGTACTTTTGTCTTAACCTCCCTTGCACGCCACCGTACGAAATGTCAGAAAAGAACCTCCGAAAATCTGAAATCGTACAACCACTCTGATACTACACTGTTCATTCATGCGGCTACTAAGGTTGTCAACAAAGGTCAATGACATGCAACCAATCCGCTGATGACACGTGTAAAGTGTATACTGAATTGCATTAAATGCATGCAGTATATAAAGAGATGAACTCACTTCATTTGAAGTAACTTGCTAACTCTGGACAAGTTCAAATCTCTCAAGATAGGATTTTATTAGTAATCTCCTTATCTTTCTTAGTGCAAGAAAACCTCAGTGTTCCAACTTGTTTAGATTTAGGTTTATCCTTAATCTTGTTTCCGCAACAAGCTGTAAATTGTTAATGATTTATCAATAAACAATTTAGAAAAGTAAAATAGTGTGTTTGTATTCAACCCCCCCCCCCTTCTACAAACTTGTTTAGGCCTTTCGGGACCAACAGACCTACCCACGATGCAAATCCTTTAGGAGGTGAGGGTCCAAGAGTCGAGGGGGTTCAGGAACAGGGGGTGTTTCTGAACAACGAGGGGTGAGAAGAACTAAAAGAAAGAGAGTTGGGAGAAGATTACGGACTGTTGGCCATGCATCCTCTTCGCGACCAGCTCAACCACCACCTCAAATTCCTCCAGTTAATGTCTTTGATGATGATGTATCTTGGGATGAAGCTTATGCCGCTGCATCATCTCCTGATGATGATGATGCAGTCAATCAAGACGACGAGATGGAACCTTTCTTTCCTCCAAATGATGATGATGATGATGATGACGACTCAGGACATGACCCGTTACTGAACTTGATTCCGAGACATATGGGCAAAAGGCCACGTGTTGTCAGTTCAGATACTGAGTCGACTCGGCACACCGGATTTCTCGACACTGCTACTGCTGCTGCGGGTCCTTCAAATCTAAACGAAGAAGTAGAAGAAGAAGTAGTAGTAAAACAGATAGGTAGTGGTGAGGAATGAGGGAGAAAAGAATCGAGTGAAGCTGTGACAGAGCCGGAAAAAGTTTTAACTACCGACTCTCCCCAAACCGTTACTAGCCGGGTAGCCACATCTACTACCGACGTGCGTTCGTCGCCGTTGCGTATTGAACAAGCCGTGGTCCGCCTAGCCATGCATAGCACAGCCCCACTCAGCCACTCATCGGCATCTCAATTTGCTGATGTTTTATTTTCCACAGGGGATTTTGCACAAACTCTATCGGCGACACACTCGGTGTCTGCTGGTATTGAAAAAGGTGGGTTCCCGCCCCGGCCACTGCCGTTCTTTCAAAGCACACAGAGTCTAGAGCTTTTTGGTTCTACATCCTTTCCTAGGCCACGAATGTTGGTACAACACCAAGTTGCGGGCTTCCGTGCCCCAACCGGAACACCCAGAGTGTGGATGCCATTTTTTGGTAACCCACGAGGATCGGGTAGAAGTCCTGTCATTGCTAACTCTATGCCAGCTTTGAACACAGGCAGTACGGTTGCTTCAACCGCTACTTCAACCAGTAACCTAAGTGGTCTGGGTGTTAGTTCCCATGATGCTGAACGTGTACGGTCTTCTTATGGACCGGATAACCTTGTTACAGTGCCTCTTTTGCAGCTAGCTATCAAGTCCTTGAGCAACTCATATAAAGCTCATGTTGCCGAAATGAAAGAAGATATGAAAAAGTTGTCTCAAGATGTATCCAGAGCTGTGAAAGGAAAAGGCGTTGCAGAATCTACTGAAGCTCAACCTGACCCACGAACTCCACCAGTTTCATTACACCAAATCCCAACTGACCAGCTCAAATCAGAGCTGTTAGCCCGACTTCTAGCCCAAGGCGATTCTAACACTGCTGAAGAAGTATATCTTGTTTCTCTACTACGCCAACAATCACAACCTCAATCCCAACCTCAAGCTTCAACATCCTCAGATGGGTTAGCTACTCTAAACTCACAGTATCAGAAGCTAACTGCTTCTATCACAGATATGACCAGCGCCCTACTGTCTGGATATCAGGCTCTTGCCACACGGGTTTCAGTTGTTGAAGAAAGGTGTGGTGTTCAAGCTGAAACCTCACAGAAAAGAAGACATGATGATCAGGATCCGCCTGATCAACATGAGGGGGAGAAGAGATCTACAGGAGTTGGTGAATCTAGTGGGACAGCTACTGGAATCATTCATGGCTCAGATCAGCCAGCTGGTGAATAGGAAACGGGAACTGGAGGTACTGATACTGTTATGGAGATCGTGGAAGACACATTAGTTCTAGCTAATGTCATAGCTGGGGTTGAAAAGCCTTCAGTTGTTGACAATAGAACAGCAGACGTGCAGATGGCTGATGATATGCTTATTGATATAATCCACATTGATTCAGAGGAAGAGCCAGAGCAGTTAAGTCACAAGATAAAGGAAGAAATGGTTGATGCTCTAGGTGCTGCACTTGATACTACTGGGGATCAGGCTGTGGAAATTGAATCTGAAGATGATGCTCCACCGCTGATTGAAACAGCAGGTCCAAGCTCAGGTACTTCAGCTCCACATGCACCGATAATACCAGATGGTAAGATTAGAGATCGAGTACTTGAAGCAGAACTTCGTTTTTTCAAAGTTATTATTGATGCTGAACCAAGATATGTAGCCACTGTAGAGAGAGTTTCAATCCAAACTCCCTTTCTAGAAACCTTAAGGAAAGAACTGTATGTGCGGGAAGTTCAGCGGGTTAATTTGGAAAAGATATATGGGATTGAAGACTGGCCATCACTGAAGAAGATCGAATTCCTATATGTCATGAAGAACAAAGACAAAGGATCAGAAGCAGTCAAGTCAGATAACTTGATCATGAAGGTACTCAAAGTTGAATCTCAGAAGTTGTTTGATGTCTTCTATCCTGAGTTCACAGTCTTGAGATCAGATGGGTCTGAATGCGTATTTTCTGAAGCTGACTTCAAGAGTCTGAGACTGAATGACATTGTGAGTCTTTTCAACCTTCTTGTTGAACATCCGGAGCTGAAGAATCCTGAGAACATAATACAATACAGAGCTGCCTTCAGAAGTGTGAAAAACTTTATGAAGAACATTCTCAAGTTCTCTTATCTTACTGACTTTCAGATGAGCCTAGAATCCTTTCAAGCTAATGTGAACCTGAGAAGACCGAACAAACGCTTACCAGATATTCAAGGTATCCCAGCTTACACCGTACTGAGCAAGCCAGAACTTGGAGTTGTTTACCTTGATACTGACTCAAAGAAGAAATTTATGCGAGTCATTGAAATGAACAAATTCTGTGAGGGTACTTTGAAGATCATCTCGGTTCATCTGGAAAGCAAGCTTCGTCTGGATGCCAATGGAGAAGTAAAGCTTACTGACAAAGAAAAGGATCTGATCAACCAAGTGCTGAAAGCCATATCTTACCGGAAAGACTACCGTCTGGAACTGCGCCGATTCGAACACATCTTTGGTCTCCGTAAACATATGGTGACACCAGTAGATGTCTAAATCTTTTTCTCTACATTGGTACAAAGGGGGAGAATGTTAGTGCTTAAAATATGATTGTACCATGTAGAAGGACCTTTTGTGTAAATAGGGTATTCTATACCCTAAGTATATAATGTTTGTTTCTTTCCTCTTTAGGGTAAGAGGTCATCCATCACACATAGTAGCCACACACACTTAGGGTTCTTCATTGTAATTATGTGCTACATTGAGATTATTGAATATAGAGATGACTTCCATTGATGTTAATATGAATTGATTACTTGTTCTGGGATCACAGTTGCGCTTATTTTTCTTATTTTTCTTATTCTTTTTCTCAACGTTTTTAGAAGATTCCCCTTCGAAGAAATTCTTTTCGGGTTCCTCTTCCATTATCAAAAATGTAGAGTGATCCGGAAGTTTAGCACCAAAATCAAATTTAACATCTTTTTGTTGTGCTTTCTTGCCCTTCCCATCACAAGAAATGTCAATAACACAACCGATCTTAATGTCATCGGAAGAGGAGTTATGAAAGATATCACAAGAGTTTTCATTAACAGGTTGTTCCTCTATCTCAATAGGACCAAAATCATCAAAGTCATCCACAATCATGCTACTGTTAGGATTATCGCCCATGAAGGCTTTGCATGAGGAAGCATCTGAGTCAGATGAAGATTTACTCGCAAACTCTGTCATAGCTTCAGTGGATAATGTTGACAATTTTTTCATAAGTCTTGAGATTTCATTTTGAAAGAACTCTTTATTAGTCTCAAGATCATTTCTCTCTTTGATCAAAATGTTTTCTAAATCAGATATTTTCTTTGAAAATATAACATTTTCAGATTCAAAAGATTTTCTTTCGAACTTAAACCTCTCACTTTCTTTCTCAAAATTTTCTTTTTCAAGAAATAACATTTTCTGAAAATCAGAGACTTGTTTTGAAAGATTCAAGCATCTAAGTTCAAGAGATTTATTTTCTTCAAAGCTTTTTGTTGACGAATCAGAGACTACTCTTTCAGACTTATCATTTTGGCTATTTGACAAAACAGTTAACCTAACTTCCTTTTCAATATCAAAAACAAGTTGATCATCATTTCTGATTTCCTCAATTTTGCTTTTAATATTTAACTCAAGGTCGACAAGCTTTTGTTCGAGTACCAAAGGAGGATAATAAGTTTTTCCTTCAAAAACAGGTTTTATAGTATCCTTTGGTTTCTCAACATAGCTTTAAAAATAGTCATTAGACAAGGTTTGTTTCCAATCCCATTTCAGTGCCTTCCTATTTTCATTTTCGTAAACAAAGGGAAGTTGCATTGTCACTGTCGTTTTTCTTTTAACCACTTCCTCGACTCCTTATTCTTCCTCGTTAAGCCAGTTGATTCTGTATTTCTCAGGTTTCAAGGACAGAAGGTTAAGCCATTCACACTTGTACAGACATGGTGCCTTGTTCATTTTCAAAACATTTTGCAAGTAATGAGGATTGTCGTATCCCAATCCCCATTTAGAATTGTAATATCTGAAATTCTTTGGCTTGTTTAGAAAAATGGTTTGTTCAGTCAGACCAAGTTTGTATAGCTTTGCTTCAAGATCACTTGCTTTTTCGGTCAAGTTGTTGTTTATGTCTTTATAAGATTGCAACAATTTTTCAAGCCCAACTTTCCTGTTTTCAGAAATTCTTACCTTTTCTTCCATATCGTCCATTCTATTCCAGAAATAAGTCCGAGATTTTTCGATCTCAACTCGTTCCTCTCAAAACTCGTCGTTTAGCTTGTTATGGTCAGTGATTATCTTTTTCTGAGATTCTATTGTTTTATGTGCATTGTTAAGTTTCTCAGTTAAATCATTCTGTTTTATTGTGTGGACTTTAAACTGATTAGCATATTGATTAACGATGCAGGAATTTACCTCATTTGTCTCAGGCGCCGCATCAGCATCTGAATCCTCACCTTCTTTGCTTATTAAGCACATCTTTACTAGATCAGCCATTTCATTCTCTCCTTCATCATCTGTTTGATCCAGCCAGTACTCTTCTTCTACCAGCAATGCTATTCCAGATTCCTGCTGCTCTGCCAAAAACGCCTTCTTCTTGTAATAGTCGGAGTTCCTCACTTTCGGTTTCAAGCATTCTTTGGAGAAATGGCCGGACCTACCACAGTTATAGCATTTCTGCTCTTCCTCTTTTCTCTCTCCAAACTTCTTCACCTCTGGCCTTTTATTTTCTTCCTTTTGGTCATCAAAAAGTTTCTTTGACTCATACCGGTTCTTGTGTTCAAAGTTGTTAGAACCGGATGTGTAACGTTGATTATTTGATCCAAGAGTTTTTACAAATTTCCTCTGGAAGGTCCTTGATAGAAGCATCATTGCCTGCTTCACACTTTCTGCCTCATCCAGGTCATCCTGGTTTATCTCATAATCCTCTTGTTGAATGCTCTTGCCTTTGTCAGCATACTTTCTCGACATTAGAGCGATCGGTTCACTCTCAAATTCATCCTCCTCTTTTCTCGACATGGTCTTCTTTTCCTTCATACATTTCTTCTCCTTCTTCATCAACTTCTTCTTCTTTCGATCGACATCATCTTCATCTTGCTTTAAGGTTTCAAACATCTGCTGGAGCGGAAGAGAATCCAGTTTCGAGTTCTGTTTCATTCTATGAGCATACTTCTTCCATTCAGGTTGAAGTACGCTCAAGAATTTCACATTGGTTTCGATGATGTTTTTCTTGATCTTATACCTGCTAAGTTCGTTTAAGATGGTTGTGAAACGATCGTATGCATCGTCTAGACTTTCTCCATCTTTCTGCCTGAAGTTCTCATATTTGTTGATGACGTTAGATACTCTCATTTGAGTTTCCACCTCTGAACCTTGGTACAGCTTGATTAGTTCATCGAACATCCCTTTGCCGGTATCACTTAAACTGTCAACCTTCTAATAGATGTTATTGGTTAAAGCTTGCATAACCAATGACCTAGACATTTTATCTGCTTTGTGTCTTAACAGTTCATCACCAGTGTAATCTTTGGGATCGAGCGTTATAACTGTATTATCTGGCTCTGTTCGCTGAACAATACCTTGAACCCCGTTAATTAAGGAATCATGAATGAAAGCATCGTTTTCTTGACGTTCTACATAGTCAAGAAATCTGTCTTTCCAAATTTTAAAGTCTTTTGGGAAAAGAACTGCAGGTTTATCTTTTGAACCGATTGTCAAAATATCTTTGGCAGTCATTTTAGATTACTTGTCGTTGATCTTTTTATATCTTACTGTTCGGATTAGAAAATAACAATTACACAAACTTTTGTTCAAACACTCTTTCTCGTCTCAGCCTACTGTTATCGCAGTCCACTAAAAGTCGCAACCAAAAGAAGTCGCAACAAACAATCTGTCGCAAGGCAAACTTAGTCCTGTCGCAACTGAGGGTTGCGAAAGAAACTGTTCAAACGTTCAGGTTTGCGATTCAGCAGCTTTGTCGCAAGTGACTATTGCGATAGAAACCCTTGTCGCAAGTGACAATTGCGATACCAACCCTTAGTCGCAAGTGACTCTTGCGATAGATACAAACATGATAATATAACTTATCATGTTTATTTTTATTATCATGTTTATTTTTATTTTTATTTGGTCGCAACTTTTGATGATCAGGTATTATTAGATGTTCTATGACTTTTAGTTTTTCATTTTAGCACATTAAAAAAGGCAATGAAAGTGGTTTTTTTTGTTGAATTTGTTTGTTCATTGTTTAGTAGATTTGATTATGGATAATAATCGAGATATGCTGATACCAACACAATTTGGGAATATGTTGAGCCGTTGGATGGTTCTTGAAGTGCATATATGCACTTTTAAGAGGTGCATATATGCAATTATATGATGTGCATATATGCAGTTTTAAATGCATATATGCTCTTTTTTGATCTTCATATATGCAACTGATGTGCATATATGCACATACACTGTGCATATGATTATTTGTCAGGTTGGTTTGATTATTCTTATGGATACACGCTATTTTGTTTATGTGCATATGTGCAGGTTTACACATATTTATGGTTGTGCATAATGCAATTTTACATATATTTATGGTTTACACACAGTTTTACACAGATTTATAGTTGTGCATTTATGCACTTTTTTATCTTCCTATATTCAACTGATGTGCATATATGCAATTCTATGATGTGTATATATGCAGTTCTAAGGTATGCATATATGCAATTCTATGATGTGCATATATGTAGTTTGAAATCGTGCATCTATGCAAAAAAAACGTAAAAAGAATCTGTGGAACGTGAAGATGAAGATTATGTTTGAAAATGAGTTTTAGATGATTAAGATTATCATTAATAATTACCAAAAATGAAAATGGGTTTTAGAAGATTAAGATTATTATTAATAACTACCAAAAATATCTTGTGCATGAAATTAGGAAAGTAAATAACCCATAAATAATTAAAATTCTGAAATTCCTAAACTACCCCTACCAAACCAGTAACCTATCTTGATTCCTATTGGTCCAAAAAAATTAACATGGTTAACACTAATTAGACGGTTAACAAAAGAACGGGACCCTATGATATTTGGATGGGATGTTGAATTAATTGTGTGTGATTTTAATAATGATGTATAGGTGGAGGTGGGGATGAAATTAGTGTAGAGAGGTTAGAGGAAGATATAAGTAGGGGGAAGCAGAAGTGCTGAAATCCAACTGGAGCAGTGAAGATCGAGCTCTTAAGGATACACTTTTACGCAAATACAGTAAATATTATTCTTATAGTGTTTTGGAGGCAAAAAAACCCAAAAAACGGCTATAATTCGAGAAAAACGGTCATATAACGGCTAGTTTTTTGAAGACAACCGGGTCGGGCTTAAACCGGGCTTTGGACCGGGCCTGGCCGGACCAAGAAATTTCACGAAAGCAGGGCCTGTTAGGGCCCGGGGGCTTAGACCGGGCTTTGACGGACCGGGCCCAGGCTTTGGACGGGCTAGGCTTCGGGCCCCCACCGGGCTTTTTCGGGCCCAGTCCCATTTGGCCATCTCTAAGCCCACCTACACGAAGCCGAAAAGCCGAAAACGAACAGTCCATGTTTATCCTTCACACGAAGTCACGAACAGTCGAAACGAATCTCCCGCCATATTCAATAAACTAGGTTTCCATTTCTCAGGTTGTCCTTCAATAACTTATTTGCTCCAAAACGAGCAACAACTGTGATTAAATCTTCCATCAAGACAACCGCCATTAACAAGGTTTGTAGCTTTCATACTTTCTTCGCTTAATCGCTTTCGTTCTAATACTTGTTATTTTTTACCCTAATAGTTCTCTAATCAGCATATGTTGCATCTAGAAGTTGTTTTGGGTTTGTGCACTGTTCATATCATCGCCGTCACGCCACCGTTGCAACCCCTAGTATCCGACTAATCGACTTGGAAACCCTAATATCCTCTAATCGACTTGGAAAGCAACATTAAACAGTAGTAATATACTATTAATCAAATCTCCCGTTCACATTCATTAACTGAAATCTAAAGTTGGGTGACTCTAGCTACATTATGAAGTGGCGAGTGCTAGTAGTGTGCACGTGAGGTGACTTGAGTAGTGAAGACTTCCGCACTTATTTGAAATTAGCAAAGTGTGTTATGTTAAGTAGCACCCGTTTAAGTTATTTTATTGTGGGAATTATAATGTTTTAAATTCCGAAGTATTTTGATGAGGGAATTGTAGAAATGATTTTATCTATTATGGTTAATTTATTGATTTTAAAGTTAGTTACTCGTTCCAATTTTGAGGGTGTTACAATTTGTGACGCTTTTGTCTGCGTTGGCAATAATCTACGATGTAATCAATAAGCAAGAACTTTGGCGTTTAATTGTCCTCAATTTTTTGCAGCCCTTTATCTCGTCGGGATCTTGTGAGCTGGAAAATGTCCTTGGAAAAACGATTGCTTCCTGTAGCTTACAGAACGGTAATACGGTAATATGACTTAATAATTGATTTAAATTCATCTTTTTATCATATAAACTTTGAACCTAAAATATCTCATTACATATCATTTACTATCTTTAAGTAGTAAATACCATCAAATCTAGCACCATTATCGTTGTCATCACATATCATTTACTTTCTTTTTAGCAATGAATTCGTAGTTATTACTACTCACAACTATAGGCATCCTTAATCTTTAGTAGTACCATCATTCATATTACCATCATGCAAAGGAATAAAATTTTCTGTTGTAAACTTCGATGAAAGTGCTACCATTAAGGTCAAGACACGTGTTGCAGTGGTAGATTTAAGTAAAGTTATGTTATGTTGAAAATGATGCTTTGTAAACGAATAAGTTATGTCATATCAAGTAGTTAATAAGTTTAAGTGGTTGTGGTTCTTTCTTGGGCAAGTTGACACCTAAAAGTTAGGGGTCGTTTATTACTAGGGTAAGTGCTTACCAAGTCAAATTACCTTATCGGATGAATATGGTAAGGACCAAGAATCTTACCCAGTAAGAGCTAACGCAAGGACCAAGAGTCTTATTCGATAAGTGAGGGGGAAGACTCTTACCACGGTTAGCGCTTACCGGGAAAATTGTTGCATACGATACCGTTTTGTAGACTAAAATCTTATGCGGTAAGTAAGTGATGGTGTTAATTTTACCGATAAACACTTGGTAAACGGCCCCTTAGTGATCTTTTATCCTCCTCTGTGTTAGTTTGTGCTACATTGTATGTGTGTTCAATTCTTAAAATCGATTGTTTTGAGCATATATCCAATTTGCTTTAATTTGTTGAAGAATATTTTTTTATTGGTGAACAATTTTGATTAGGAAGGATATGCGTAGGTTGCTGTAAATCCTTGAACACTTTAATCTGTACCAGAGGTTTTTTTTAAGGCTTTGCTGCAACTGTTTCTTCTAGGCGGTTGGTCGTTTAATCCGTATCATTGAGAAGTGATAACGGTGGAAGTTTTCATGCTGAGGAAAGTTAAGCCTCTATACCTTCACGTTTCAAAGAGATACAGGAAGGTTATTATGTTGCTATGATGGTATACAATGCAAGGTGAAAAATGGGCTTCAAAGTGTGGAGAGAATCCTTTACCTGAGGTACATTGTTAAGTGTGTTGGTTGGAGTGACTCAATACTACCCGTTTAAATCTTCATATTTGACGTCACTGATACTTGCTTGGTAACTTAACTTGGCACGCTTCATCTTTTGACATGAGTTTATCGAAATTTGATACCTTTTTGTAGTTAAAGTTTGAACTTTTTTGCTATCTTGGTAAATAATCGAACTGGTATCCTACAGATTGAGTTCAACATTGAACCATGTACCACTGGGCTCACTTCTAATGACAGAGAGCAAATGTGAGTTTCCCATCTGCTGATAATATCATCAAGATGACTGGGATCACTATCGCAAGATGACCGCAAAATGTGGTGACAGTACAGATTGTTGGAGTTGATCTGTTGGTCACTAACCCCACGGTCAGATTTGTCACTTAACTCCAAAAGATCCAACCTATGAGAATCAAAAAATATGTCTTTAAAGTTTTTCAATATCCATCTTTAAGTTGTTGTTTTAGTTTGATTGAACATTGGATGTTATTTTTGACTTTTTGATTCAAAGTTTCACTTTCAGTTTGTTGGAATTATTGTTGTGTTTGATTCTTGGTTTGCATACATTTTCACCATGTATTACCAATTACCAAAGATGCAAAATAAAAATCAAACTAAAGTTTAGGGTGGGGGACTAATATGCATCATTTTATTCTTGGTTGGCATATCACTCCACCAAGGGATAGTAAACCTTTAACAACTGAGCTTATTGATGCATAAATTAAAGTCATGTCGTATACCCGACCAACGGACGGGTATAACACTAGTTTCTATGGAAGTATTTTCATTTGTCTCAACTTCTCAACCCACGCCTTGATGCTTACGAGTGTATTTGCGTATCCAAGAAACCCAAATTCTCGACTCTTATTCATGCTACAAACATGTTGAATGTCGAGTTTCAAGACTGTTGATGTTGCACCGAAACATGTTATCTCCTCCAATTTGGTCTCATACAATCCATTTTCTTCCACAATTTTATCCCATACTTGTCCTTTATCCTTCATGAAATCTACACAATCAAACTCATCTTTCTCATCGAATTCCACAAACTCAACATCAAACACGTCAGAAAGCACCCTCCATAACATTTTCCATGTAAACACATCGCCATTTGTGCAATTAAAAGCTTGATTCTTAGCCTTTTCTGTTGTTGATGCCCATATTTGCTGCTCAGCTAGCAGGTTAGCATCAGATGCATCCCAGAAGTGCTCCCAACTGTATTTATTTCCATAATACCTATAAAACAATAATGATAGTTTAGAATTATAGGACCAAATAAATGTGTGTCCTATATAAAGATATTGCAATTGGATGCGTTAAGACGTATATTATTTGGGTATTCAAACTAGTTTTTCAGAACAATTTTTTAAGTATAGTGTTTTACTAGTTTTTCTATAAGACATTTTTTGAGAAGAGTTCTTTAAACACATATTTATAGGACTTTATAAGATACATTTTAAATAAGATCGTATAAAAATACCATTATAATAAATTTTATTTAAATATTGCCTTAAAACTTGTTAGGACATACAATTGTTTGTATCGTTAAATTTGTAGTCATGTTAAGCAATTTAGCATGAGTTACATATAATATATGCACTACAATAAAATTGAGTTTATAGGACGTCTAAAGTTTTTAAGTGTTAATAGAGTGCTTTGTAGGACTTAATTGTATATGACCAAAGAATAAAGTGCTCTATCTAAATATTTTTATAGGACGCTTTTAGACATCGTAATAAGTTTTTTATAGGATGCTTTTAGACATCGTAATAAAGTGTTAATAAAGTTCTTTATAGGACGCTTTTAGACATCGTAATAAGTTTTTTAGGAAATGGTTTTTAAATAAAGTGTCATAATAGCTCTTTTATATATCCATTATGAGAAGTGTCGTCCTATAAATTCATCTTTTTATACGACATTTGTGGGTGTTAGTCCCATTTTGACAAGACAACGATTCATATATTGTAGATAGTAACAAGATGAGATATAAATCAAAGTGGTGTATTATTGAAATGGAAGAACACCTAGAGAGAGAATGGATCTCTCTCTAGTTTACACACACTACACCATATGGAGGCTACATTGCAATGGACACTCTTACAAAAATTGGTAACAAGAAGATAGATAATCAAAGTGGTGTATTATTCAAGATGAAAGCAACCTAGAGAGAGAATGGATCTCTCTCTAGAACACACACAAACACCTTGGAGGCTACATTGCAATAGACACACTCTAAACCCTAATTACACACACTAAACATTATATACCCCCTTGTTACACTATTAAGCCCAAGCCCATTACACTATATCCAAGCCCATATTACTATTAATTACCTCTTTACAAAACTATCTTATAATTAGGACATTTAGTGTCCTAACAACATTAGGTGGTCCTTGGACGGTCTACGGTGTATCGCGGCGGCCATTACCCACCTGGTTCCCATCCTCCCAACTTGACAACTACTTCATTTTCGACACCCTCAACCAAGAAACCACCCACAAAATCCTCTCTTCATTCTCCTCCAAAATCACCCATCTCTTCTGGTTAGCTTTACAAGTCAATGAAACCGAAGAACTAAATGTTTCCCAAAACTCCACCATGCTTTCCAATGTCCTTAATTCCTTAACTTCTTCTCCAAACTCAAAACTCAGTCATGTGACCTTGCAAACAGGCACACAACATTATATGGGTCCCATTTATGACCCAACCTTTTCAACTCAACTAGTTCCTCATGATCCACCCTTTAAAGAAGATTATCCAAGATTACCATTTACAAACTTCTACTATGCTTTGGAAGACATTGTAGCAGCTTCCTACTCAAAATCTTTCACGTATTCCGTACACCGTGCATCCATTATCATTGGTGCATCAGCGAGAAGTTATTATAATGCACTTTTGACGTTCTCGGTCTACGCACTAATCTGCAAACACGGAAACCATCCATTCAGGTATGAAACGTTGCAACAAAATCAGTTTTATATATGATGTCGTCATTATAATATAAATGATGACGACTAAAGCGTTTAAGTATCTTAATAGAGTGTTTTATAGAACTTAAGTTTATAGGAATAAAAAATAAACACTCATATCTACAATTGTTACAATAAATGTATAGAATGCTTTTAGGCTTTGTAACTAGTTTTTTAGGACCCTTTTCAAATATCGTGTTGTACTGGCTATTTTATAAGACATTTGAAAAATTGTTATCAAACCCACTGTTAGGACACAAAATGTAATATTTATAAGATAGTTTTGTAATGGGGTATTAATTGTAATATGGGCTTGGGTTATGTTATAAGGGCTTGGGCTTAACTATGTAACAAGGGGGTATATATATATTGATAAGTGTGTGTGTGTCAGGACCAAGCGCTTACCACTACGCCAAAAGCAATTGCTGGTGGTGAAGGCGCAACTTATTCCCTTATAGCGTAGTAGCCAGCGCCACGTTTCGATTTAGGAAGATGCTGGCCAATGACCTAACAATCCCCCCCCCCCCCCCCCCCCCCCCCAGCATCTGCCAGCACTAGCAAAGGCTTCGCTAGAAGTCAATGGCTGCACAGCATGCCTTTGGCATTTTTAAATGCACTCCATGGGATTCGAACCCGTGACCTGCTCTGATACCACCTGTCAGGACCAAGCGCTTACCACTACGCCAAAAGCAATTGCTGGTGGTGAAGGCGCAACTTATTCCCTTATAGCGTAGCAGCCAGCGCCACGTTTCGATTTAGGAAGATGCTGGCCAATGACCTAACAAAGTCAATGCCTCTGGTTTACCAAAACGTTTATTTATGTCCCTCTGACTTCAATAATTACAAAAATCACCATTGTGGTTTGTGTTATGGTGGTCATCTCTAGCCGTTAGAGAAAGGCATCTGCTGCAACAGATTTTCCAAAATTTCTTTACAATGGAGAATCAAAAGTTAAAATCTTTAAAGAAAAATACAGTAATCTTCAAGAGATTCCTCATTTTGGAGAAACAAACATTAACTATAATATTAAAATATTTCACTCATCTATTAAAATATTATTTTTCTCTCTAAATATTTATTTTTAAAGATTTTTATTGTGCTCTCATTTATTAATCATTTTTTGGGTTATCTCAATATTTGGAGAAAAACTTATTTTCTCTCCTACTTTCTTCATTTTAAAGATAGTTTTGAAGAACCTGTTGGAGCAAAATTATAGCTCAAAATCCCCATATGCTCTACTTTCTCCAAAATGGATAAGGTGTTGGAGATGCTCTTAAGTGTTTGATACATACAACTGTACAAGTCATGTGATGGTATTGTGGACTTTGTGGTCATTTGCTTCTTTTTCTATAAATTAAAAATTAGTGTACAAGTCTTGAGAACACATATACAAGTGTTTAAAGCATTTAAAAATAAAGAAGAAGAAATATATATATATATATAGAGAGAGAGAGAGAGAGAGAAAGAAAGAGAGAAATATGTGGTTAGTTTGTGTGTGTGTTTTTTTCTGAAACCATCAACGATGAACTCATCCACCTTTTGGGTTTTCTTTTTCTGAAACCATAATGGGTGGCATAATTTGATTGTGGTTGGAAAGACAACTCTTAAAAGCTTTGTTGCTCTTTCTTTATGCCTGACTTGGACGGAAGGCGCCGAAGAAGAAGCACGTCGTCATGGTGGTCGACTGGACGCATGAAGAGGTTATTTTAGGTTTTTTTTAATGCTTGAATTGTTTATGTTTTCCCCTATTTTTATATATTTTAATGACTTCTACACATTTTTTTGTTCAAAAAATGGGAAATGGCAAAAATGGTCATCGAGTGAGGGCACATGGCCCCACTTAACCAAGCTTTTAACATACATTAAAATTAGAGAGAAAAAGCGTAACGAAATGCAAACCACCGAGTTATATGTGTAATTATTAAAGTCGAGTGAGATGAACCAAAGTTTTGGTAATAGAATCATGGGCGGACTGTAACACCCTAAAATTAGGTTTGTGTAAGGTACGTGCCACCGTATTGCTTCTCCGCCGTAAGGTAAAAAAAATTAGGTTTGTGAAAGGTGCAACTGTAACACCCTAAAATTAAACAACAATAATAGGGAATTTTCAGAAAATGGGTAAAACAAGAAACTTGCAAAATAGGCCGTCTAAAACCCATGACATAACGAGATAAATTTCCGGAAAATAACAACTTAGGAATTCCAGAATTTACCAACTTAAAACCCATAGAGTTTGGATAGATTGCACAAAATAGAGTATCGAAAACGAGATATAAAATACAACAACCTACTTAATCTAGAAACAATATCGAACTAGATTAATAATGGGTGTCGTCATATCTCCAAAATGTCTCTCTCCACAAAGCCCAAAAGTGCCCGGTCCTAAGATGCTCCTAGCCGCACCAACCGGTTCCTCTTCCCGCCTATTTACCACCGCTAGTGGACCTGTATTCCACAATTATACCACAATCAAGTGTTAGAGCGGAAGTCTAGTGAGATTTGATAAAGTTCACAATTTATATGTTATAATGGTAAAGATATAAAACAAAGTTACCGGTACCACTTGATATTAGATTACCAATTTCCAACGTTCTCATGATTGTCCACACCTGAACATAACACATAAGATATATCTCTCTAAATATGGTGGAGACCCGTTTCCATTGGGGTGCCGAGAACACGTGAGTTAAGTCACCTTTGATGTTATTAGATTACACCTCAAGTCCCGGTTTTAGTTCTCATGCCATAAATACATCACAACCTCATACATGCTGTGATCCCAAAACAAGTAATCAATCAATGTAAACAATAAAGGAAGCCATCTCTATATTCAATAAGATCAAAGTAGCTCACAAGGTGAATGCAATGCAAATACTAGTGTGTGTGGCTACTATGTGTGATGAAATGACCTAATTTCCCAAAAGGGAAAATAGCAAACTATATATACCTAGGGTATAGAATAGCCCTATTACACAAATAGTCCCTCTACTTGGTACAATAACATTTAAGCACTAACATTCTCCCCCTTTGTACCAATGTAGAGCAAAAGATTAAGACGTCCACCGGGGTCACATTCTTCTTCCGAATACCAAAGATGATCTCGAATCTTCGCAATTCAAGACGGTAGTCTTTCCGGTAGGAGACGACTTCAATCACTTGGTTGATCAAGTTCTTTTCTTTCTCAGTGAGTTTTACCTCTTCATTCGCATCCAGACGAAGCTTACTTTCCAAGTGAACCAGAATAATCTTCAAAGTACCCTCACAGTACTTGTTGATCTCAATAACTCTCATAAATCTTTTTTGTGAGTCAGTATCAACGTAAACAACCCCGAGCTCAGGCTTGTTCAGTACAGTGTAGGCGGGGATACCTTGAATATCAGATAAGCGTCTGTTTGGTCTTTTTAAGTTCACATGAGTTTGAAAAGATTCCAAACCCATCTGAAAGGCAGTGAGGTATGAATACTTCAGAATATTCTTCATAAACTTCTTCACACTTCGAAAGGCAGCACTGTATTGAATTCTATACTATGGACGCTTCTTCTCTGGATGGACAACAAGACTGTTGTAAAGGCTCAGAAGATCATTCAGTCTCAGACTCTTGAAATCAGCTTCAGAAAATACGCATTCAGACCCATCTGATCTCAAGACTGTGAACTCAGGATAGAAGACATCAAACAGCTTCTGAGATTCAACTTTCAGCACCTTCATAATCATGTTATCTGACTTGACAGCTTCTGATCCTTTGTCTTTGTTCTTCATGACGTATAGAAATTCGATCTTCTTCAGCGATGGCCAGTCTTCAATCCCATATACTTTCTCCAAGTTGATCCGCTGAACATCCCGTACATACAGTTCTTTCCTCAAGGTTTCTAGATAGGGAGTTTGGATTGATACTCTCTCTCCAATGGCAACATACCTTGGTTCAGCATCAATAATAACTTGGAAAAATGGAGTTCTGCTTCAAGTACTCGATCTCTGATCTTACCATCCGGTATAAACGGTGCATGTGGAGCTGAAGTACCTGAACTTGGACCTGCGGTTTCTATCAATGGTGGAGCATCATCTTCAGATTCAATTTCCATAACCTGATCCCCAGTGGTATCTAATTCAACATCCAAAGCATCAACCATTTCTTCTTTTATCTTGTGGCTCAAACGCTCTGGCTCTTCCTCAGAATCAATAAAGATCATCTCGATAAGCATATCATCAGCCATCCGCACATCTGCTGTTCTATTATCAACAACCGAAGGCTTTTCAACCCCGGTTAAGACATCAGCTAGAACAAGTGTTTCTGTATCAACAGTCTGTACCACAGCTGTCGCCGTTCCACCTTCACCTGTATTTCCCCCAGCTTCAGGTTCATTAGCATTACTAGTAGAAGCAGCAACACTAGACTCTCCAACCCCTGCTCTCTTCTCCCCCTCATGTTGATCAGGCGGATCCTGATCATCATGTCTTCTTTTCTGAGAGACTTCTGATTCAATACCACATCTTTCTTCTACAACTTTGAGCCTGTTACTGATGGTGGTGAATCCATGCATCAAAGCATTCGTCATATCAGTCATAGAGTCGGTTAGCTTCTGAAGTTATTGTGCCAGAAGAAGTTGTGTATCTGTGGATGTTGAGGTTTGAGGTTGGGTTGGAGGTGGTGTATGTTGACGAAGTAAGGAAATTAAGTCAACTTCTTCAGATGTACTAGAGTCGCTTTTGGCTAAAAGGCAGGATAACAGCTCAGATTTAAGCTGGTCTTCAGGTATAAGATGTAAAGGTACAGATGATGGATGTTGTGGGTTAGGTTGATTGTCGGATGGTGGATCTTGAGGAGTGGATGATGATTCAGCTATATGTTTGCCCTTTATGGCTCGGCTGACTTCAGATGCTAACTGATCAACTGATATCTGCATGTGTGCACGGTGTTGCTTGTACGATCTGTCTATAGTACCTAGTGCAGAAGCCAGTAATGGTAGAGTAATAAAATGAGGATATGGCCCGAGCATCTGTACAATCTATTCATGAGGAAAATTTGGGAAAATTGAGCTAACTTCTGGACCACCTAGGTTACCGGTTGAAGTAGCGGTTGTAGCAACCGTACTGCCTGTGCTCATGGCTGGCAAAGTGTTGACCATGACAGGACTTCCACCCTGTCCTCGTGGGGCACCAACGAATGGCGGCCTCACTCTGGGTGTTCCGGTTGGGGCACGGAAGCCCGCAACTTGGTGTTGTTCCAGCAACTGTGTCCTAGGAAAGGATGTTCTACCAAATGGTCCTAGACTCAATGTGCGTGGAATAAAAGGTGGTGGCCGGGGCAGGAGCCTACCTGTTTCAATACCGGTAGATACCGATTGTATCGCCAATAGCAGTTGAGCTTGATCCCCTGTGGAAAATGAAACATCGGCAAATTGAGATGCCGATGAGTGGCTGAGTGGGGCTGTGCTATGCATGGCTGGGCGGACCACGACTTGTTCAATACGCAACGACGACGTACGCTCGTTGGTAGAAGATGTGGCTACCCGGCTCGGATCGATGTGGGGAGAGTCAGTAGTTAAAACTTTATCTGACTCTATCACAGCCTCACTCATTTCTTTTCTCCCCTCATTCTCACCACTAACTAACTCTACTTCTGCTTGTTTTTCTACTTCTTCGTTCACAGATGAAGGACCCGCAACATCAGTAGCAGTGTCGAGAAGTTCGATGTTCCGAGTGGTTGAGCTGGTTTCGAGGAAGATGCTTGGCCAATAGTCCATAATCTTCTCCCAACTCTCTTTCTTTTCGTTTTCCTCACCTCTCGTTGTTCAGGAACATCCCCCTGTTCCTGAACCCCCTCGACATGGACTTCCTCATCGCCTAAAGGATTTGCATCGTGGGTAGGTCCCTCCGGCTCTGACTGGACCATTAATGCGTTATCTATCCTATATTGCCTAACTACCCTGGACTGTTGGTCGGCATATGCAAGTAGATCTTCACGTAGAACGGCGATGTGGGCAAAGTTGATCTGCTTGGGCATTCTTAGATAGTGCATGTACTGGCTTGGGCCTCTGGGGTGATTCTCTCGTCTTGGAATCTGATCGTTGTCTACCATAGCTTGATGAATCAAGATCTGGAAGAAACGCTGAAATGGTACGAAGTTTCGTCTCATCTTTGGTTTTAACTGATCCGCGACAAGCTCAACGATCTCATTCCATATCAAGACAGCATAGTTAATGCTGTGGTTATAAACAAATGCATGAAACATGCGCATAGTGGATAGGTTTGTCTTGTCTAATCCGGTATGCTTTGAGGTCATACAACGGTTGAAGATTGAGCATATGGAGTAGTATATTGTAGGTAGGTAGTTCCGTCTGAAGGTGGATGAGCCAGTAAGTGGGGCATTCTCTGGAGGTTGATAACCCAAACTTCAGATGTCATCATAGAGCTGAGATTCAGGAACCAGATCCTGAAGATTCTCACTCGGGATATTTAGTGATCGGTTGAGTCCCCTTAGAGTGAAGCGGACATCGAAGTGGTCAAGTTTGGCAGTAAAGTGTGGTACTCGGGCGGTTGGATGGTATGTGAGTGTACTCCAGAATTGTTTAAGGTAGATTGCGGGCACGAGCTCAACTCTGGTCAATGCAGTCAGTAAAGGGTGACCGCGAATAATCTCGATAATGACTCGATAGTCAAAAGGAACCGCGAAATCTAGGTGATGGTTGTTGTGCAGAAATTGCACCGCATTAGTACTCAGAAAGATTTCTTCGTCCAGATCATGTGCATTGACTGACGGATGTGATGAACGATGTGAACGGATGATGGTGTTGTCATCCGAGGCATTTCCATCATGATCAGCCATCTGGAACAGTACATAGTTAAGAAACTAGCCAAAAACAAATCGCCTTGAATTTTTTTTTTCAAAAAAAATCCTAAGTATTGGGCAAGTCGCAACCAACATGAAAGAGGATGTCGCAGGCCATTGCGATATCGCAATGCAAAGCTAAGACATGGTGAATTCGCAACACAAGGTTGCGATTTGGTCCATGTCGCAACAAACCATTGCGACATGGTTGAATGTAAGACCACTGCGACATGTTTGAAGGTTTGAAGCTTAGTGGGTTGCGACTTGGATGAACACAGAAATCTTCCTAAGTGTTCAGGCCCAAAATTCTAGTTTTTGCCCAAAAAGTGTTAAAACATACACTACTGGACTCGCCCTAGCGACGTGAACAAACCCTAATCGACTAAAAGTTCTAACAAACACCAAAACCCATCGATTTAGCAGATTAAAATAAAAAACGAACCTAAGAACCCTAAATCGACTGGAACATACTATTTAATGAATGAAAAAGAACGAGATTCGAGATACGATACCTTAACAATGATCTGAGATGAATGAACGGAACAGAAATCACGAAATCCGCCTTGAATCGAAAAGTCAGTTGAGAGAGATTTTGAAAGGGTTTAAGGGTTTTGAGTTGAGACAAAGATTAAAACCCTAAAAACCTAATTATACGATTTTTCAAACAGAGGGACACGTGGCACAACATGATTGGTCCAAGGTTTGACCTGCCACATGTCATCAAGTCACAATGAACTAACTGCGAGTTGACAATTGATCATGTCGCAACAGAAGGTTGCGACATGTTACTGTTCACATGGTCATGTCGCAATACACAGTTGCGATTTGGCATTTGATCATGTCGCAACAGAAGGTTGCGACATGTTACTGTTCAAATTGTCATGTCGCAATACACGGTTGTGACATGGCACTGTTCATGCCCTTAAATCGCAGTGTACTGTTGCGATTTGAAAAAACTTAAGCCCATTGAGATATCGCAATAGAAGGCTGCGATATCTCACTGTTCACATGTGAAATCGCAAGTGTGGGTTGCGATTTAATAAAACTTGGACATTTTTCAGTTGAAAATTTTTGAATTTTTTTTATCACATTGGAAGATGTCCAACTTCCAATTGATTAAGCACGCAAGGTATTAAAACATTTTCACTCCCCCTTAAATGATGCAAGTAAGTTTTAGAAAATTGATTTTCATCATCTAAGGGTTTGTGGTTGAAAAACATATTAAAGAACATACCTTGTGATCTTCAAGTAAGGAGCACAGGAAATCAACACTTACAATCTTAGTCAGAAATGCACACTCCCCCTATTCTTGTGCATACTCCTTAGTTTGTACTTCCCCTGAGACTATGAACACACCTCATGCAGGCATAGATATCATAACAAGAAATAGAAAGTAACAAAGAGAATAAACACTGAAAACAACAAAGACATGAGAATAAAATATTTTAGATTGAGAATAGAATGCGATGAAAATTTGTATGTATCAATCTAGATAGAGATAACTAGATTGAACTACATATATTTCCATCCATTATATGATCAATATAGAAT
This sequence comes from Saussurea involucrata, assembly GCA_033807775.1. Lineage (NCBI taxonomy): Eukaryota > Viridiplantae > Streptophyta > Magnoliopsida > Asterales > Asteraceae > Saussurea > Saussurea involucrata. Next base: position 168,938,697 of record CM066322.1, read on the forward strand.
ATTAAACTTTCATGTTCAACATGCCGAGCTTGGATACTAAGAAATTAAATCGTTTTTCATCCAAGGCTTTCGTAAAGAGATCGGCAAGTTGAAACTCAGTTGTGATAAAGTATAATTCAATCGTACCTTTTTCAACATGATCTTTAATAAAATGATACCTGATGTCTATGTGTTTGGTCTTTGTATGTTGGACCGGGTTAGCTGATATTGCAATTGCACTCTTGCTATCACAGTAAATGGGGATCTTCTCATACTTGAAGTCATAGTCAGACAGTTGAGTCTTCATCCATAGAACCTGTGAACAACAACTGGCAGCGGCCACATATTCTGCCTTCACAGTTGATGTTGAAACACAGTTCTGTTTCCTCGAGGACCAACTTACTAGTTTATCACCCAAAAACTGGACATGACCAGATGTGCTCTCCCGGTCTAGCATACTACCTCCATGATCTGCATCAGAATATGCAGTGAGTTCAAATCCCGTTCCCTTCGGGTACCACAGACCAAGGTACGGTGTCCCCTTCAAATATCGAAAGATTCTTTTAACAACACTCCGATGTGATTCCTTTGGTTGTGCCTGAAATCTTGCACAGAGACATGTCGAAAACATTATATCTGGACGACTTGCCGTCAGGTACATTAATGAGCCTATCATACCTCGGTAATTCTTAACATCTACATCTACACCATGTGGATCCGGACCAATTTTAGATCCAGGAGCCATAGGTGTACCAATTGAGGTACAGTTTTCCATCTTAAATTTCTTCAAGATGTCGAACACATACTTCGACTGGTTGATGAAGATACCTGTTGAGAATTGCTTGACTTGTAATCCAAGAAAGAAATTAATCTCTCCCATCATACTCATCTGGAATCTGGTCATCATCATACCCGAAAACCAAGTACATAATCCAGGGTCAGTTGAACCAAATATAATATCATCAACGTAAATTTGTACTAGAAGGATCTCACCGTTTTTATGCAGAGTGAAGAGAGTTGTGTCGATTTTACCTTTCCGAAAGCCAGCACCAAGTAGGTAGGTAGATAAGATTTCATACCAGGCGCGAGGGGCTTGATTTAGACCGTAGAGAGCTTTGTCAAGTATGTAGACGTGATCTGGTTTATCTTTGTCCACAAAACCCTCTGGTTGAGAAACATATACTTCTTCTTTCAAGATGTCGTTCAAGAAAGCAGTCTTCACGTCCATTTGATAGACAGTGAAGTTTCTGAAAGCGGCAAATGCAAGAAACATCCGAATTGCCTCTAAACGAGCCACCGGTGCATACGTCTCATCGTAGTCGATTCCCTCTTGTTGCCTATACCCTTTGGCTACAAGGCGTGCTTTATTTCTCACAACAATCCTATCTTTATCTTTCTTATTCTTCAGGACCCACTTGGTACCAATTACCGTTTTACCTTTGGGTCTAGGAACTAATCGCCACACATTCAATGCTTCAAAATAATTAAGCTCATCTTGCATGGCAATGATCCAATCCGGATCTTCTAAGGCTTGTCGAACTGTTGTGGGTTCAACCTGACTTAGAAAAAGCGCGTAAAGGACTTCGTTAGCCGTTGCAGGTCTTGTCTTTACAGGTTCGGAGACGTCACCAATGACTTGTTCAATGGGGTGACTCTTAGTCCATCTTGAAGCATGAGGATGAACAATTATAGCACCATAGTTGGGATCCACTAAGGTAGGATCTTTATCAAAATTCAACTCTATTGTCAAGGTAGGTTCCGGTTGTGGGGCGGGTTCATCGACAAAAGTGTCAACAGGAACTGCCTCCGGTTCTGCTTCAGAAGATGATTCACGCTGAGTTGCAGAATCCTCACCATTGGCATTAGAAGTTGTACCTGACGAAGAAGCACCATTCGTGGATACATGTTGTGTTGCTTGTGGAGATGCCATATGCGTGTTACTTGAAGTTGAAGCAGGAGTTGTTACACCAGATGAAGGGGTAGTCAGTTCCGGTGTAGGCCCTGACAATGTAGCATTAACTGGTGGTGTGACAACATTGCTCCTGTTGGATATAGATGAAGTAGGTTTATCACTTCCGAAAAAATCATCATAAAAATATTCAAACAATAAATCAAGATCATTAGGTTTAGAGTTAGAAGTGGATGCTTGATCCTTGTTTGAAGATCTAGTCACCATAGGACGAATTTGTCCAGATGCTAGTACTCCAGATATTGCGGGTTCTGTACTATTTTGCATAGAAACCATTGTTTCAGTTTCATCGAATCTGACATTTACGCTTTCCTTCACAGTTCTAGACGACTTGAAATAGTCTTTGTATGCTTTTGACATGAGCGAGTATCCGATGAAAATGCCCTCAATACCCTTTGTACTGAATTTGTTCAAGTTGTCCTTGTCGTTCAGCACAACACACCTGCATCCAAACACACGAAAGTAGTGTATTACAGGTTTTCTATTATTAATCAGTTCATATGGAGTTTTACCAAACCGACGATGGATTATAGAACGGTTTTGTGCGGTTTCGTCTTTCAATGACTCCGTTCTGCTGAGGAGTTCTAGCCGCAGAAAACTGATGAGATATTCCTAATGATTTAAAGAAATCATCAAGAGTCTTGTTCTTGAATTCTGTCCCGTTGTCTGACCTAATAGTCTGAACTGATTGTTGACGGTTCACTTGAAGTTGCTTGATTAACGAGATGATCAAGTCAGGTGTTTCGTCTTTTGATCGAAGAAACTTGACCCAAGTATATCTCGAATAATCATCGACAATTACTAACACGTATCGTTTGGCACTGACACTCTGAGTCTTCATCGGACCACAGAGATCCATATGAAGGATTTCTAAAGGTTTTTGTGTGCTGGGTTCGGGTTTCGGTGGATGGGGGGCTCGCTTTATCTTCCCCTTCTCACAAGCAGTACAGAAGTTGTCTTTCTCAAACTGCAGAACTGGTAGACCTATAACTAAATCACCCAACGTTAGCTTTTGAATGTAACGAAAGTTGAGATGAGATAGTGGTCTATGCCATAACCAACTCTTTTCCATAGTTGCCTTAGTCAACAGACACACGTCATTCTTCGACTTAACCTTTGATAGATCAATAGTGTAAAGATTTGACTTTCGTGAACCAACTAGAAGTTCATTTCCTCCATCGGTTAGAATTGCACACCGAGTCTTCTTGAAATGGACTTCTAGGTCTTTATCACAAAACTGACCTATACTAAATAAGTTATGCCCTAAGCCTTGAACATAATTCACTTTAGTTATTCTGACGTTGTCGGTCACAATATCTCCATAACCCATGATTGGAGCGTAGTGATCATTTCCAAACTTAACTTTCCCTCCATCGTGTTCCACAAAGTTGCTCAACAGCTCCTTTCTATCTGTCATGTGTTTAGAACAACCACTATCCAAATACCACACATGACAGAGCTGCAAAATGGAGTTTAAACAGTTTTAGGTACCCATTGCCAATTGGGTCCTTTCGGGTTATGAGTATTAACCTTTTTCTTTGAATTGTAGTGGTTATAATATCTATTTGAATAAGAACGATTTGAACCATAGAAATTATAACCAAACCACGAAGAATAATCAGACTTGCAGATAAAATCATCTACACCACATGAAGAGCAACAAATTTGATCATGTGCTAAATTAATCAGTTGTTGCATAGAAGAAATCTTGTACGGGATTACAAGTTTTTGTTTGTTTGAAGCAACACGGTCACTAACATTAGAAACAAAAGTGTTTTTTTGGAATTAAAAGCGACAGTAGATGATTTTCTCTGGGCCACATCATGTGTGAACTCCTTTATTCTCCACTCTACCCGCGAGTTGTTTCTTAAATTACGATTTGAAATGGAATCAAAATAAGAATCGTAAGTGTAGGAATTTTGAACTTTAGAAGATTTAGATTTGCGCTTATTTTTCTTATTTTTCTTTTTCTTTTTCTCAACGGTTTTAGAAGATTCCCGTTCGAAGAAGTTCTCATTGGGTTCCTCTTCCTTGACCAAAAAGTCGGAATGATCTGGAAGTTTAGCACTAAAGTCAAATTAACATCCTTTTGTTGTGCTTGCTTACCCTTCCTTTCACAAGGAATGTCAATTACATGATCAACCTTAATGTCATTGGAAGAAGAGTTATGAAAGAAATCACAAGAATTTTCATTGACAGGTTGTTCCTCTATATCAATGGGACCAAAATCATCAAAGTCATCCACCATCATGCTTCTATTAGAAGTATTGCCCATGAAGGCTTTGCATGAGGAAGCATCTGAATCAGAGGAAACTTTGCTAGCAAACTCTGTCATAGCTTCAGTGGATAAAGTTGTCAATTTTCCCATCAGTCTTGAGATTTCATTTTGAAAGTATTCTTTATTGGACTCAAGATCATTTCTCTCTTTGATCAAAATGTTTTCTAAATCAGATATTTTCTTTGAAAGAAAAACATTTTCAGTTTCAAAAGATGTTCTTTCGAAGTTAAATCTCTCTCCTTCTTTCTCAATATTTTCTTTTTCAAGAAATAACTTTTTCTGAAAATCAGAGACTTGTTTTGAGAGATTTAAACATCTAAGTTCAAGAGATTTCTTTTCTTCTAAGCTTTTTGAAGACGAAACAGAAACAACCTTTTCAGACTTGTCATTCATGGTATTTATCAAAACAGTTAGCATCACTTCCTTTTCAATATCAAAAACAAGTTGATCGTCATTTCTGACTTCTTCAATTTTGCTTTTAATATTCAATTCAAGATCGACAAGCTTTTGTTCAAGTACCAAAGAAGGATAATTTATTTTTCCTTCAGAAACGGGTTTTGATACAGTTCCCTTTGGTGGCTGAACAACATAGCTTTCAAAATAGTCATTAGGCAAGGTTTTCTTATCTTGCATTGCCTTCCTATTTGCCTGATCATAAATATAAGGAAGTTGCATGGTTACATTTGTCTTTCTTTTAGTTTCTTCCTCAACTCCTTGTTCTTCCTCATTAAGCCATTTGATCTTGAATTTAGGATCTTTTAGATACTTAAGCCATTGAAACTTATATAAACAAGGTGCCTTTTTTAAAGCATTCTCCAAATAATGAGGATTGTCATATCTCACACCCCATTTAGAGTTGTAATATCTGAAATTCTTTGGCGTGTTTAGAAAAATGGTTTGTTCAGATTGACCAAGTTTATACAGTTTCGCTTCTAGATCACTTGCCTTTTCAGACAATTCGTTGTTTATATATTTATAAGATCGCAACATTTGTTCAAGTTCATTCTTCCTATTTTCAGCAATTCTTACATTTTCTCCCATTTCATCCATTCTTCTTCGGAAAGAAGTTCGAGATTTTTCGATCTCAACTCGTTCTATTTTCAGATCATCATTTAACTTTTTATGGTCAATGATTGTCTGTCTTTGAAGTTCAATAGTTTTATGTGCCTTAATGAGTTTCTCACTTTGTTCATCAAGTTTTAATTTAAAAACTTTAAACTGATTACCATAATGATTAATAGTGCAGAGATCTACCTCATCTGTCTCAGGCGCCGCATCAGCCTCTGAATCCTCATCATCTCTGCTCATCAAGCACATCCTAGCAAAAGCAGCTGTGTCTTCCTCTCCTTCATCAACTGTTTGGTCCAACCAATACTCTTCCTCCACTGGAAGCTCAATTCCTGACTCTTTCTGTTCAGCTAACAATGCCTTCTGCTTGTAGTAGTCAAAATTCTTCACTTTCGGTTTCCAACAATCTTTGGAGAAATGACCGGTCTTCCCACAGTTGTAACACTTTTGATCTTCATCCTTTTTATCACCAGACTTCTTCACCTCCATCCTTTTACCATCTTCCTTGTGGTCATCAAACTTCTTTGACTCAATCCGATTCTTGTGTTCAAAGTTTTTAGAACCAGATGAGTAACGTTGGTTGTTTGATCCAGGAGTTTTTACAAATCTGTGCTGAAAGGCCTTGGAAAGAAGTATCATAGCCTGCCTTAAGCTTTCTGCCTCATCCAAATCAGCTTGGTCTAACTCATATTCTTCTCTCTAAACACTCTTACCCTTAGCTTTTCTTGACAACAATGCTAACGGTTCACTATCAAGCTCATCCTCTTCTTCCTTCTTCTCAGACCCCATTATCTTCTTTTCCTTCTTACCATTCTTCTCGTTTTTCATCAACTTCTTCCTTTTCAGCTCAGCATCATCCTCATCTTGCTTTAAGGTTTCAAACATCTGTTGTAACGGAAGAGAATCCAGTTGAGAATTCTGTTTCATTCGATGAGCATACTTCTTCCACTCGGGCTGAAGCACGTTCAAGAACTTCACATTAGTCTCCATGATGGATTTTGATACCTTGTAACTGTTGAGACCATTTAGGATAGTTGTGAAACGATCATATGCTTTATCTAAACTCTCACCCTCCTTTTGCTTGAAATTCTCATACGTGTTGAAGACATTTGAGACTCTCAGCTGATTTTCCACTTCTGACCCTTTGTATAATTTGATAAGTTCATCAAACATACCTTTACCTGTTTCACTCAAACTGTCAACCTTCCGATATATGTTGTTGGTTAAGGCTTGCATAACCAATGACCTAGCCGCTTTATCGGCTTTGTATCTCAACAAATTGTCACCAGTGTAGTCCTTTGGCTGAATAACTACGTTGTTACCATCTGGGTCTACTTCACGAACCTCTCCTAGAACCCCGTTCATCAAGGAGTCATGGATTAGAGCTCCATTTTCTTGTCGTTCAACATAGTCAAGAAATCTGTCTTTCCAAATTTTAAAGTATTTTGGGAAAAGAACAGGTGGTTTATCTTTTGAACCAATAGTCAACATATCTCTGGCAGTCATTTTGGATTACTTGTTGTTGATCGTTAAAATCTGATTAATCTGATTAGGAGTTACTTTTAAGTTTCAAGTTTATGTCTCAACACACTCAAAGTCGCAACCCAAACCAAGTCGCAATTGCACTGAAGTCGCAACAGCTGAAGTCGCAACAACCGAAGTCGCAACAGCTGAAGTCACAATAACTGAAGTCGCAATAACTGAAGTCGCAATAACTGAAATCGCAATAACTGAAGTCGCAATTACTGAAGTCGCAATTACTGAAGTCGCAATTGAAGGTTGCGATTTGGTACTGTTCAACGTGTAATGGATTGCGATTTGGGACAAGTCGCAATAGATGATTGCGATCTGGAAGCCAAGTCGCAATAGATGATTGCGATATTGATGAAGGTTAGTGGATTGCGATATGTAAGAAGATTCAAGGTCGAATCTTCAAAACAGATCGGATTAGGCTGAAAAATGGTGGGTTGGTTCGTGAGGCTATTCTAAACAACTTTAGAACTTCAAGTTTTGACCAAAAACCAACAAAAGATGAATTTTCGATCCAAAACAGTGTGCAGAAAGTTAAAATGCGAAAATGAATAAAAATATCCAATCTGAGCTTCGATCCTTGAGTTTTTGCGGAATAAAACACACATGACTATCCTAGAAACAATCCTTGATCAATTCCAATCCATTAGAAGAACTCTAATGGCTAAAATCAATCAAAAATTGAAGAAAATGAAGAACACTCAAAAATGGAAATAACTCACTCAATCCTAATCAAATCAATGATTTACAAGCTCTGATACCAATTGTGATCCCAGAACAAGTAATCAATCAATGTAAACAATAAAGGAAGCCATCTCTATATTCAATAAGATCAAAGTAGCTCACAAGGTGAATGCAATGCAAATACTAGTGTGTGTGGCTACTATGTGTGATGAAATGACCTAATTTCCCAAAAGGGAAAATAGCAAACTATATATACCTAGGGTATAGAATAGCCCTATTACACAAATAGTCCCTCTACTTGGTACAATAACATTTAAGCACTAACACATGCCTTTATTGCCTACCCTGTCGGGTTACACCTGAAAGACTTATGAGACCATATTGTATATCCAATCTAGACGAGTTACACCTCAAGGACTTGAATGTCCCTTATTGCCTACTCGCTAGTGACCCAAAATGGCCAACAAAGTATGAGCATATAACTCATAAAATCAAAATCCTCGTGAATAAGGATTTGGTCATAAATTTCTCACTTACAAATCATGATCACAGAAAATACGTCAACAATCACTAAAATGTACAAATATCTATAATTACCACATTTTCCACATTTCAAGACTTTTAGTCACCCAACTCCATTTAGACATATAAAAACATGAACATCGCCCATATTTCGATCAAACTAGGTCGACAATTTCTAAAAATCTAAAAACATGAACATCACCCATATTTCGATCATAACTCATATATTTTGTAAGTTTAAGATATTTCCAAACTATTATTTCTCTTGTTTAGCACATTTGATCATAGATCCACAAAAACCCTCTTTTTAGGTCAAAACCAAATATACAAGCAAAATACACAATTTCTACACAAAATAGTCATTTAATGGATGATATAGTGGTAAGGAACTCACCAAAAGGTTTGTAAGTGAAAACCTTAGGATTAGATAAAAACCCTAGAAAATAGAGGTCAAGATCTTGAAGCCTTAAAATCCTTTAAGCTTGATCTACAAACTCTTTTTTAGATGACCACTAGCTTCCAAATAATGAGCTTTAACTTCTTGATAGATAATCTTTCACGATTATTCAAGGTAGAGAAGTGGAAGGGAAGAAAATGGAGAACTTTCTTGGTTTGGGGGAAAAAACGAGAGAGAGAGAAGCAAGAAGAAATCTGTCAAAACATTTATGTGTGTGTGTAGAGGGGGGGGGGGGGGGGGGGGTTGCTACCCACCATACATACTACCTATTCCACCAAAAATCTAGGTTGACCACCTAAATAACAAATCGATTCCACACTTTGGTTTTCAATTCTCCATATCTACTCACATGATTGATTGATTTAATTTATTTTCTATTAAAACTTTGAGCCACTAATTTAGTTATTTAAGTTTTAATTATGAAATGAGTAATTAGATAAATAAGTGGTCAATCAATTAAATAAAGTATACATACGCACATACGGCTTAAAATTAAGTTACCTAAAAAATTTCGGGTGCTACAGCAACCATATCAATTTGATTTGTGTCATCATATATATTCTGAAACTACCATAAAAACATAAGTTTCCTTTTGTAGAGTTGGTTTGGAAGGTTTTTATTCTACTCAAGACCCGAGTTCAAGTCTTGGTAGAGACATTTTGAAAAGAAGAGACATATTTTAGTTTTTAATTTCATATTTACTATGTTTCTAAAAAAATCGTCATAATGGGACTCAAAATTGAGACCTCAATTTTGAAAAGAAGAGACTAGCCACCAAACCAACATTGATTTTGCAAAAAGTATCTCTATATTTATTACTTATAGTTAAATAATGCCACCGTTTTGGTCCACCCCTAAATAGAATAGGGATGATTTTATTATCTACTCATATATTTGATATTTAAAATACGAAAAATATGTAATAAAATAATATTTAAACATATATGACACAAATTTGTTAACAATAGGCCAATGATGCATGCAAATCAATTTATCAATATCTTTATGTATATTAAAGTAAAACCCACAAAGAATGATATGGCATCCTAAGAAATGAGTATTCATCATTTTCTTGAATTGTGGTTGAGTTGTGTATCCCACATTGATAGAGTGATGAAAGATTGACTATGAATGGTTGGTACATGAAGGGAGGTTGAGATGGTTTCTTTAAAGTCATGGGTTGCTGATGCTTATTGAGAAATCTATGCGTATGTGTTATTTTATCTTAATTAGGTTAGGTTATTTTACACTTTTATCCCGATATTGAGTCATTTTCTATTTTTGTGAGGAATCCCAGTTTTGTGTCATGAAGCTAAATGTTGTGAAAATACATGTTTTATTCTTGTAAGTAGGCTAATATCTCTATTTTTGTGAAACTGACAGCTACTCACAGCATTCCCACACCATTGAACTAGATGGACGCGCACATGTCTTTTTGGAGGGCTGAATCTGTTAAGCCTTGAAACTGATGAAAGTCAGCACTTTTGGAGTTGGAACTACAGAAGGATCTGGAAGACCTTTCATGTGAAGAAAAGTAGCTTTCTATTATTTATTGTACTAGTTATTATTGATGAATAGTAGTGAACTATGTAACTTTATGCCTTTTGGTCCAAGAGGGATGGGTTGATTGTGTAGTTGGTAAGCCTTAATTAATTTACCAATTTGCCCTCTTGGTGTAGTATATATATGGCTTGTGTTGTCATTTGTAAGGGAACGAATCTAAGTTGGAAAGTGACAACCAATCCTTAGACAAATCCAAGTTTATTATATATTGCATTTTCTTTATTTATTGTTCTTTATAATTTCTTGCATTTACCTTAAGTCTTTTTATTTTCTTGTCATTTAATTTTCAGTCATTTAATTTATGTATTTTAATTCTGTCATTTGTATTTCTTGCAATTTAAATTCCGTCATGAGTAGCTAATAGGGGTGCTCACGGGTTGGGTTGGCCGGTTTGACGGCACTTTAACAACCCAACCCAATCATTGCGGTTTGAAAATTCTCAACCCAACCCAACCCAACCCAAACCGTTCGGGTTGGGTTGGGTTGGTCGGGTTGGTCGGTTTGAAACCTTTATTCATCATTCAACTAAAAACAACAAGAATCAGTAAATTTCAATTTTCACAGAAGTATGTTAATTTTGACAGTAAACAAGACAGTAAACAAGATTCAGGAGAAAATGAAACAGCAAGACAGTAAATAGAAAGACAGTAAACCTGATCGTTTTTTATCCGTGCTTGGTTCTTCTTGTTTGATCTCTTTGTCAACATCAATAGGGGTATCCATTGAGAATTTGCCTATTTACAAAAAAACAACAGCTTAATATGTATATGTATGTGATTCAAACCTCAAATATTGACAGTAAACTAATTACAAAAAACAACAGCCTATTTATGAAAGAAGATATGAACATGAGTTAATTTTGACATTAAACTAATTAACTACTATTTCTATATATATGTATGTGATTCAAACCTCAAATATTATTCCAACTAATTAGAAAAGCACCTCAAATATTATTCCAAAATAATGAGCCGTATAAGGGGTATCCATTGAATCACAAATTCATTCAAGACAACAGCTTACTTGAAAGCACAAATAATTGCCAATCAAACTATCAAATAGATATTAGGAAAACTAAACAAATCTTTCATCTAAAACTTGAGCGACAAAGACATACTACCTGATTTGTGACCTACAAGCAGTAGACAGGGGCGCCGACGAAGGAAAGTAGAAAGCAGAGCAAAAGAACGCCGGTCAGCTTCGAACTATGCAAGGCCGGCGACGGAGGAAAGTAGACAGCGGCGCCGACGGAGGATTCAGGCCCCAAGTCAGCTTCGAACTATGCAAGCAACAGCTTCGAACCAACTTCGATTCAACCTCTATTTAACTTCGATTCAACATCTCAGAGAGAAGTGAATGAATTTGATTCAAAAGCTAGAGAGGACGTGAATGAAATGTGACTGAAAGTGAAAACGAGAGACTGAGAGAGGGAGGCGCTATAATATGAAAACCTAAATTCAGTGTTGGACCCTTTTCTCACGGGTTGGCGGGTTGGGCCGGAAATTTTTGGGCCTAACCCGTTATCAACCCAATACGTGCGGTTTACTCAAAAAAATTATCGATGCTACATCGGGTTCGTGCGGTTCAGTTTGTTTTGCCTCGGGTTGGGTTGGGTTGGCCGGGTTGGTCGGAAATTTGAGCACCCCTAGTAGCTAACTTTAATTAAGCTTGGGTGTGAACCAATAAAGAGTGAGTATTTAAACCAACGAAAAGTGGACATCGTTTCTCAATGACGATGCTCCATTATTTCATTTAAGTTTTATAAATCCAAAAACCTTCTTGACGACTTGATCACTTGAAAAGTGTTAAAGTGCCATGGACTCAGGAATGAGCCATTGATATGCACGTCAACTCGAATGACATTGAGGGTATACTTGGAAGAGTTACTTACAAAGGAATTTGTTTTCGGTGTTTTTCAACTTGATTATTCTCGACAAGTTGATCACTAGTTAAGGTGGTAAAGTGTAGTGGACTCAGGAATGAGCCACTTAGAACACGTCAACTTGAATGATATGGGAATCGGCTCGGAAGAGTGATTTTTAGACAAAGTAATTTGCTAAATCCATATATTTTGAGAACTCTGTTTGACACTCGTACTGGTCTTGATACTTAATAGGAATATGTTGATTGATAGCTAAACAAAAGTGCAACGGTGAGAATCCGGAAGGATCACTCTCAAAATAGATAATGGAGTTAGTTGTTGGCTGCCACATGCTACAGCATTGCTAAAGCATTGGTCCACAGAAAGTTGTGTTTATTTACTCACCCCAAGTGTTTGCACCCTTGCTCTCCTTGTTAATTAGTTTAGTTCAAGATAAATCAAACCAACCAAAGTCTTCAAAATCGCCATCTGAAATCATTTCTTTCTTTAACTTTTAAATCAACTTTTTACTCCAATCTCTGTGGGACGATAACTGGTATTTTACCTCTTTATTACTTGAAAGACGATATTAAGTCTCATTGTATACTTTCTTTGGGATTTATTTAAACAGACGTCTATATGTGTATTCAAAGCACTATCAGTTGCCTTCTCTAAAATCACGGGTTGGTTCATTTTAGCCGGCCTTTTTTGGCAAACAAATATTTTTTGTATATATATCTTTATATATATTAAAGTAAAACTCACAAAGAATAAGGTGGCATCTTAAGAAATGAATATTTATCATTTCTTGAATTATGGTTGAGTTTTATGTATCCCACATTTATAGAGTGATGAAAGATTGACTATGAATGGTTGGTATATAAAGGGAGGTTGAGATGGTTTCTTTAAACTCATGGGTTGGATTATCTAAACTCATGTTGTTGGCTCATCTTGGCTGATTCTCTAAAGTTCTAAACTCACAGGTTGGTTCATTTTAGCAGACCTTTTTTTGGCCAACAAATTTATGTATATATATATATATATATATATATATATATATATCAAAGTAAAACCCACAAAGAATGAGATGACATCCTAAGTAATGACTATTCATCATTTCTTGAGTTGTGCTTGAGTTTTGTGTATCCCCATTGATGGAGTGATGAAATATTGACAAAGAATGGTTGGTGTATGAAGGGGGGTTGAGATGTCTTTGTTGTAACTCATGGAGTTGGCTCATATTTGTCGATACTCAAAATTTAGGGGTTGGATAATTTTTGCCAATGCTCTTTTAGCAAACACATTAACAATAAGAATTAAAAACAATTATAAGATTTAACCATTTTAAATCTTGAAGCAGATGTGATTTCGATTATCCCACATCAATGAGAAATCTTTACTTTGAAGAATGAATGTGAGTATAAAAGGGTAAAACATTTCTTAGAAAATTAGAAAGTTAGTTTGCTAAATATAAATATATATATAAAGGAAAGATAAAGGATGTGATTTTGAGAGTTAAGTATTTTAAAATCTTGATGTATAGTTTGATTTTGGTTATCCCATATTAATGGGACATTTTTAGTTTGAAGAATAGATGTGGGCATACGAAAGAATGGTATTTTTTTTTGAAAATGATAAGGTTAATAACTACCTTCATTTTACAAAATAAACTCATTTATGTGAAATCTTTATATATATATATATATATTAAAGAAAGATGAAATACATATGATATTGCATTATGAGAGTTGACTATTTTAAAATATTTATTGCTAGATTAAATTAGCCCCTAATTTCATTGAATGTTTTATAAAGAATTAATGTATAAGCTTTTTAATTAGCTTTTGGGCTTTTTAGCTATATTATGGGCTTAGGCCTTTTTCTATGTAAATGGATTCTTTATAAAGGAGTTTAGGGTTTCATTTCTCATTTGAGAGGTCATTTTTAGAAGTAACACACAAAACACACACATACTTTCTCATGAGAGTGATCTTATTGTAAAGTGTGGTGTTTGTCATATTTACACCTCCATATTGTGAATCAATGAATATGAGATGAGATTTCTATTATTATTGTGCTTCATGTTCATCTTATCTCTACTTATTCATATGAATTTTCTTCTATTGTTTGCTTAACTGGGATCAACAATTGGTTTCGGAGCTTATTGAAGAAACTTTTCTTCAAAATCGGTCATCTATGGCAACAATAGAAGATTAGATGATTTATTTGTTGTTTTGGTGCTTAGATTGATTCAATCACATGAGCCTAAACACAAATATCATTCTAATGTTTATTTTTCTGTTTTGTGCTTATTGGAAATCCAATCTTTGATTTAAATAAGATTTGGATAAGTTTTGACAGAAAATTATTGACCTTTTTCACAAAATCTGATTCTGCACACCACATGTTTGATAAAATATCTGAGTGAAGATTTGATCTAGTTTGGTTTAAATCTGATCTGTTATATTTCATGTGTGTGTTTTGATTCTTTCTCATTCATTGGTCTTATTTGATAAAGACAAAGTAGATGGTTGATCTATGATCCCATCCTTGTGTGTGCTTTAGTCCATAACAATCTTTGCATCTTGTTAGTAAGGTTGTTGATCCTTGATCTGAACTTTGTTTAAATCCAAGATTGGACTCTCTTTGACCCAGATTTTGTTTATTTCCGCTGCTCATAATCGATTAAATGAAAACAAAATCATTTGGGTCTTGGAAATTGTTGATTGAGAAAGATTTGGTGTTGTGCTACGTATTTAAAGTCTGATCTGAAAAGTTTTTATAACTTTGAGTGCTTCTAATCAGTTTTCTGACCTGGTCAATTAGATATCTAAGTATTTGCACTCATGGTTCTAAAAGTGTTATGGAGATCGTCTTATTTTCTACATTAAATCAATTTTGATGACAGCATGCTGACAGATTTGCAATCTGTAGTAAATTGATCATATCTCACTGATAAAGACACCAATTGATGTGATTCAAAAGGCCCTGGATTGAAAACACATTGATGAACAACTTTCATGTTTTGAGATTTCAGAGATTCGAAATGTAGAAGGGTCATATGCATCGCTGAAGTAGACAACACTGTGCTGATACAAAGCTGTTAGACATATTTGCGCGACTATGGTACATCCACCGTATCTTATTCTTCTAAACTCCAAAAGAAGGGATTTCAAATGCTCTGAACAGATAACAAACCAATTCACACTTTTTATGTTTTGAGTTTTTGCAAACTCCAGAGCAATTATGGTCTAAATTAGTGTCAAAGTTGGTGTAAAACTGATGTCAGAGGCTATCCTTCTGGATATGTGCAGAAGGTATAAGTTGTTGTCTAGGTTGTTCAGAGATTGCACCTTCATAGATTGAACCTTTAGAGATCGCACCTTAAGAGATGCACCTTCAGAGATTGCATCTTCAGAGATCGCATCTTCAGTGATCGCACCTTCATAGATTGCACCTTCATAGATTGCACCTTCAGAGATTGCACCTCCAGAGATTGCATCTTCAGAGATGGCATCTTCAGAGATGGCATCTTCAGAGAGGGAACCAGAGGTAGGTGGATCAGAAGGTGGATCATATATTGGAGGATCAGAGGTCGGTGGCTCAGAGGTCACGACGATTCAGAGCTTGTAGCCCAACTTCTTAGTACTTGCTATCAGCTTTGCGCACCTGACGTATTTTCATCAGAACTCCCTCCTCGAAGCTCCAAATTTGATGAGACAGATGCGTTGGATTTCTAAGACAAAGATGAACAATTTTCATGTTTTGATGTTGGTCTGAATCAGTGTTCTTTTTGGTCAGAATCTCTGTTAAAGTCAGTATATAGTTGCTGGACAGAAAGCTGTGTTTCTCTAAACTCATCATCATAGCCTCTGAAGTCATCATCAGAGAGCCTCTGAAGTGATCATCAGAGCTCTGAAGTCATCATCAGAGCCTCTGAACTAAGTGCCCGAAACCCGAATTTTTTTTATTTTCTGACAGATTTGCGCTGTTTCAGAAACACGCGCACAACTTTCTACTAGATGTTCCATATTACATGGATCCAGTTGAGTTAGAAAGATAACTCACAAATGTACGACTTTGAATTTCTGAGTTTTCTCAAATTCCCTGAGCTGATATGTCAGAAACAGTTCCAAAGTCTGCATAAAGGTGCTGGACCGAAAGCATTGCATTTCACTCGTGCTTCTTCCTCTTTCAAGAACGGTGTCTCTCGATGGTTCTTCATGGTTTCATGATGCTATCGTGACACATTAATTTTCACTCCCTCCTTTATTATTCATGTTTAAAGATCAGTGTTGATTGTTGAATGCTTACTCAACGGGATCTTAAGAGTCGAATTCTCTGTTTTGATGACCGTTCTACGCAGTTGAGGGAAAACTTGCACAATTCACTCATTTTTCATCCAAAATGTATGAATCTAAGCTCGTTGGAAAGCTAAGAGGCTGGAGTTCAATGTGCATGTTTTTAGTTTTCTCTTAATCAGGCTCCTTAATGGTCAAAAACAGTGGTGAAGTTGAGTCATGAAACCTGGACAAAATGGGGTTAATTGTCTCGGTCTTTCAAGAATATGAGCCTACATTTGAGGGGGAGCTTGTGATGCTTTGAAGACTCGAAGAACGGAACGCCAAAGTTTCTAAAGAAAACAAGGGGAAGACTATAAGATGATGCTTTCTTTATAAAACATTAGGGGGAGATTGTTAGATTAAATTAGCCCCTAATTTAATTGAATGTTTTATAAAGAATTAATGTATAAGTTTTTTAATTAGCTTTTGGGTTTTTTAGCTAGATTATGGGCTTAGGCCTTTTTCTATTTAAATGGACCCTTTATAAAGAAGTTTAGGGTTTCATTTCTCATTTGAGAGGTTATTTTTAGAAGTAACACACAAAACACACACACTATTCTCATGAGAGTCATCTTATTGTAAAGTGTAGTGTTCGTTATATTTACACCTCCATATTGTGAATCAATGAATATGAGATTAGATTTCTATTATGATTGTGCTTCATGTTCATCTTATCTCTACTTATTCAAGTGAATTTTCTTCTATTGTTTTGTCAGGATCGATTCCAAACAAGAATAATTATACTTAGAAATCAAAATTAAAGAATCTTGCGGAATAGAACTTTAATTCAAACACACTCAATGAACAACTAATCAGAAAACACAATCTGTTTGTATTCAATACTTCAACTCACAAGTTTACAACCAAACCTCAATCTTGTTGAACAGGCTCAACAAGACGACTTCTACTTCTCTAGAAATAGGGTTCTAAACCTTGAGGTTAATTCTCTCTTAAACAAAAACGAATTCTCAAAAAATCTCTTCGAATAGCTATCTATCAAAATCTATTTATACTAAATAATTACAAGATAACTATCAAAACAAAATTGATCTTCAGAATATTATTTCAAGCTTATCTTCAATCATTCCATCTTTATCTCCAACATTCTCGCATTCCATAATTATGATCACAAGCAGCATTAACATCGTTATGCACAAGCAGTACTAACATTGTTCCAGCAGTATTAACTTTTACTTGTAGTACTAACTTTGCTCTGGCAGTAGTATTGTTGTTCTGGCAGTACTAACCATACTTGGCAAATCTTCAGTTCCCAACAATCTCCCCCTAACTTGACTTTTTAGGTTGAGAAGTCAAGTTCTTCAGATGATGCTTCCAAAACCTAATCATGAACACATAAATCAGGATTCAAACCCAGGCTTTGATTGATAATCCTTCTCACCAAGTATCTTCCCATTTCAGAATCCTTGTTGCAAGCCAACTTAGCATGTAGCATTCCATTCAACCTTTTCTTGCTGTGCTTGTATGCAACATCCACCAAATAATACTCATGATATGTATAGTCAAGTGTGATGACATACACTCCACATTTTTCAATGAGCATCCAGTTGGTAATGGCTTGAAAATTTCTTTCTATCATATACTGAACTGCTTCTGGTTTGAACATTAGGCACAGGTATTCAAGAACCAATTTGGTGATAGACATCCCTTTCTCATTCAGCATATTTCCATACAGCTTCATTCCAACCTTGTACATCTCCTCTACGTCAGATCTAGAGCACATTCTGATAAGTCTTCCCCATGTAGAACAGACCTCATACTTCCCATCTGCTCTTTTGACTCTAATGTACTCCTTTCTCTGATCTACCAAGGTATCCCAGAAGATGATCTCAGGAGGCATGGAAGATAATGGGTCAACTTTGATTGGATCAGTATCAACCATAGTGATATACATATCACATTGAGCATTACTTGGTTGACCTGATGGAGTTGCTACTTCTTCTTCAGCAACCTTTGTATCATCTTTCTTTTCTGGAACATCCTCTTCTTTTTCTTCTTCTACCACTGGTTCTACCCTAGGTTTCTTGACAACTTTCCTCTTGGTAGCTATAGACTTGGTTCTTGTTCTTTTCAGTGACACCAGCTTTTCAGCCAGGGTTTCTTCTTGCTTTTTAGGAGTGTCATGTTTGGCTTTAATCAAAGCCTCTGCAACTTCAACTTCTTCCAAAGTAGGCTTTTTAGTTTCTGTTGCTTCCTTTGTTTCTGCTGCTTCTTCCTTTGTAGTTACTGCTTCTTGCATGGTTTCTGCTGCCTCTGGAATGGTTTCTGCCGCTTCTGCTTTTTGACTTTCATCAGCATTAACCGTTTCTGCTGTTGGTTCAGTTTCTGCTTCTTTCTGAATTTCAGCAGCATTAACCTTTTCTGCTGTTGGTTCAGTTTCTGCTTCTTTTGCAATTTCTTCAACACACTCATTCTCCCCCTTTTCCTGTGCACTCTCCATGTTGAATTCAGCTTCTGACTCCCCCTTTTTGGGAGCATCATTGTTGGGGCTTCTTCTTTTAAGAACATACTGAGATTTCTTCTTCCTGTGCATCAACTTTGTAATCAGCTTCTTATGCTTCTCAAGCTGTGTTTGTTGATATAGGACCACTTTCTTGAGTCCATCTATCTCCTTTTGCTGACTTAAAACATCTGTGTTGATATTGGCAATGGTTTCCATCAATTCCTCATATGAATATCTATCCTCACCTTGTTTAGGAGTTTTTACTTCCTTTAAAGGATCACTGGAAATTTTAGTAGGTGTCTTTTGCCTAGCAAAAGCACTGCCTACCCCCGTGGTTTCTTGGCACCTGGGACCTCTGAATGATTTCTCATTCTGAGTTGCCGTGAGGAAGGTCTTAGGTATGTTACCACTGTCCTTATATGTGCTAGCAGAAGTAGTGGGAGCCTTGCTACTCACATGCTCAACCTTCTCCTTAGTGAGCACCTTCTTGGGGTTGGGAGACACCCCTGTGGTTTCCCTTTCGATATTCTCTATTGGAGAATGCTCCAATAGAGGGCTTAAAGGCTTTGGGCTTGTAGGAGGTACATCAAGGGAAGGAGCCTTGTGTACCATTCTTCTCGTAAACTTTTTGGTTATGTGAGGAGTGGGTCTTTGAAGAATGGACTGAGGAATTTCTTTGGTGATTGAAGGTGGGGTTTGGCGATCAGTGGGTTGGTCTAATGAGGGCCTTGACCCTGATGCCATACCTTCTTGTGTTTGGGACACACCCATCATTGTAGAGAACAATGGAGTGTCAACTCCTTCCGAGTCCCTGGAAGTTCTTCTCATATTTGAGAAGACCTTTCCTTTAGGGGGTTTAGGTACATATACCTCAGTAAATTGAGGCAAATCCGTCAATTCCTGAGTAATCACTGCTTGGACAAACAGTGGGTACATATAAAAACTCTTTTTGGATTCCAGGTTTGACACAAGATCATTGAAAATCATTTGTGAGAAATTAAACTTCCTGGCAGTGGCCAAGCAGACCAGGGCATAAGCAATGGTACTGCTAAACTCACTCCATCCAGTAGTTTTCTTTGAAATGCAATGCATTAAGGTATGAACAAAGAATCGCCATTGTGTAGAAAATTTAGACTTGAAAAACTTAAAGATTCCAATGGGACCTTCATACCCCATTCTCGTTAAAGTTGAGTATAGATCGTCATTAGGAATAGACGTCATACCTGAGGCATCATCCAATCGAAGAGTGATGCGAATAAGCTCCTCTGTAACATTCAAGGGTTTGTCACACACCCTTGTTTTGATGATTTTCTGCCCATCTTCAGACACCACGGTGGCATTTTCCCAGAACTGCTTCTGATGCTCGGTGTAGATTGTCGGGGTCACCGTTAGGGCATAGGATATATGCGTGTACTTGAGGAAATCCACAATGTCGTGAAAACCTACGGTGTTTTGGCTTCTGGAGCATGGCAATCTCGTTGTGTTCGTCGATAAACTCCATTGTACCTGAGGATTCTTGACAGAAAACAGAGATTCTTGGGAGAGAATAGTTAGAAAGAGAGAGAGATGAATAGAATTCAAAGAGACGTTATGAACTTTGGCGGGCTGAAAGAGGTATTTATAGCAGTATTAGCCCTAATTTTTATTTTAAAGCAGTATTAACGACACATGCAGTATTCAGTACGAAGCAGTATTAACTATGTACTGGCAGTAGTAACTATGCACTGGCAGTAGTAACTATGCACTGGCAGTAGTAACTATGCACTGGCAGTAGTAACTATGCACTGGCAGTAGTAAATAATATACTATGTTTCTTGTCACAGACCTGTGATACACTTAACAGGTTGTATCTCAATTGCTCAACATAGTAAACATCCTCAAATGTCATCTTACCTTTTGATACATCACCTTTACCACTTATCTTACCTCCTGCAGGATTATTCCCAAAAGCAACATGTCCTCCATCAATTCTTTTGAAATTCTTGAGGCAGGCCATGTTACCTGTCATGTGCCTGGAGCAACCACTATCAACATGCCAGATGCTCTTCCCCTTGAGCTGTTGGTTGCCCTGCACATAAGATAAATCAATTAGTTTTTATTGGGAACCCAAGCCAAAGTGGTCTTGGGTCTCCCTTGCTCATCAAAGTACTTACATTCAGTTTGGATAAGTTTTTCAACCTGAGGAACTTCAGTACTGGAGTACTTTGTCAAGATGATTGGTCTAGCAGCACAAACACTAGAAGCAGTATTATCTTTAGAAGAAGTACTAACAGTGTTAGCAGTACTAACACTGCTAGCAGCAGTATTGCTTCTAGAAGAAGTACTAACAGTGTTAGAAGCACTAACACTGCTAGCAGCAGTACTATCTGAGGCAACAGTACTAACACTAGTGCTTTTAGGAACCCACATTGTGACACATTCTTTTTCAGTCTTTTTCCTCATGTGGCTTTCGGATTTAGCTTGTTTCTTAGCCACATGGTTTCTTACAGGCTTCCTATAACCATTTGATTTTTGAAAAGTTCTTTGAAAATTTATCCTTTGGTTAATAGGATTGAAATAACAATGTTTGGCAAGGTGATTCAATTTGCCACAGATAAAACAAGGTTTTGGTCTGTTAATCCTTTGCAGATCAACTCCTTGTTTTTGAGCCCACTGATTATTCCAGTTTCTTTGATTTCCCCTCTTTTTATCACGTTTTTAGGGTTCATTCTTTTGAGAATTCTTGCAAGAACAATGTTCACAAGTATTGGAATTCACAACAGTGGTCTGTGTATAATGAACTCCCTTTCCTTTTTCAGATCTTTTCATCTCATTGTTCTTATCCCAGGGACTTCCACCTTCCTCATTAGTCTTGATGTAATTCTCTAAGGGGATCTCACCACTGACATTCTTGTTCCTTTTCTTAGACTCTTCTTTTTCAGTTTTATCCTCAACAACAACTTCATCTAATGGATCTACTTTAGTAGCTCCTTCAGGTAAGTCCTTCCTATCCTTGGTTTCTAACAGGTATGACCTAGGAGGGATGTATGTGTTGTTGTAGGGTGGGGGTGTGGCATTGTACCCTAGGCCTGGTTTCATCTTACTGTGGATTTGAGCATTTATTATGGTGTCCATGACTTTAGAAGCACATGAAAACTTTTCAACATCAAGTTTTACTTTCTCAAGTTCTCCTTTTAATTTCTCACATTCCTCCCTAGACTCTTTCAGTTGGAACTCCAGACCATTCTTTTCCCACTTCCAGTAGTTTGTATCATATGAGTGTTGAAGTTCATTGGCTTGAAAAGCCTTAATTTGTTCTTCAAACCTCTCAACAATCACTACATAATCTCTTCTATCCTTTTCTAATCTCTTAAGGTCATCACACATTCCCTGGTTGTGATCTCTATACCTTTTCACAGTGTCTATACAAGCTTGAGAACAGAGATTAGATTTTACCTCAGTAGGAAGATCTGAGACTTCTGCCATGAGTGCGTGATTCTGAATTGCCTCTTCTGCTTGATCACTCCAATCAAATCCCATTCCTTGTTGAGAAACAATGGCTTGAACAGAGTTTCTGTTCTGGTTGAAGCTTCCAGTCTGAGCTTGTTGATGGTTGTTTTGAGATACTCCACCTCTGCATTCTCTGGCAAAGTGTCCCATCTTATGACACTTGTAGCATTCCACCTTAGACTTGTCAAACCCAGCACCATCTTCTCTTCTTTGGGAAAAGTTGTTTCTCCCAGTCCTCTTTATAAACTTCTTCACCCTCATAGAAAGCATAGCCATCTGCCACTTGATATCCATCTCCTCAAGATCATCAGCATTAATCTGTTCTAAGTCATCATTAATTAATGAGGAGTTAACATGACTAGAAAAGAAAGCTTCTAGTACAGAATCATTGGCCTTCTCCTGATTGACTCCACCAGCAGTACTAACTGATTCAGGGTTAGCAGTAGAATCAGTTGATGCTGATAGGAGTGCAGCATTATACACATATCCTGAGGGCTTCTTCTTGGCTTCAACCTCTGCTTCAAATACCCTAAGATCATTGTAAAGATCATCAAGCTCTTTATCTTCTAACTGGTCATTCTGTCTGAAAGACACAGTATACATTGTCCATTCCTCACCTAATGATCTTAGAAACTTCCTGTTTACATCATCAGCCTCCATACAAACTCCAACTGTAGCCAATTCTCCAATCAACTTATTAAATCTATCAAAAGTTTGAGTCATAGACTCATTCTTTGTAGAAGTAAAATTTTCATATTGTTGCTTAAGAATTGCCTTCTGGTTCCTCTTGGTGCTCTTGGTACCAGTGAATCTCTTTTCCAATGCATTCCATAAAATCTGAGCATCAGTGCAGTGAT
Organism: Saussurea involucrata; assembly: GCA_033807775.1. NCBI lineage: Eukaryota > Viridiplantae > Streptophyta > Magnoliopsida > Asterales > Asteraceae > Saussurea > Saussurea involucrata. The sequence continues at coordinate 168,961,758 of CM066322.1, forward strand.
GAAATTGGTGCTGATACTCATTGGGAATAGCCAAAAGCAGAGTGCTTAAGGCTTTCATCTCTGTTTGTCTAACCTTTCTTTCTGCATCAGTCTTTGGAGGGGGTCGTTTGCCATCTGGTCCAACCCTTCCTTCAGCACATGGACCATTCTCTATAATATCCCAGATGGAATAATCAGTAAGCAAAATATACTGCTTGATTCTAATCTTCCACATGTCAAACTCATTAGGCCTGAGCATGGGAACCTTTGAAACAAGAGTACTGTTTGATTCAACTGTGTTGTCCATAATGATTGTAGATTTCTAAGAAACCAAGCTCTGATACCACTTGTTAGTATCGATTCCAAACAAGAATAATTATACTTAGAAATCAGAATTAAAGAATCTTGCGGAATAGAACTTTAATTCAAACACACTCAATGAACAACTAATCAGAAAACACAATCTGTTTGTATTCAATACTTCAACTCACAAGTTTACAACCAAACCTCAATCTTGTTGAACAGGCTCAACAAGACGACTTCTACTTCTCTAGAAATAGGGTTCTAAACCTTGAGGTTAATTCTCTCTTAAACAAAAACGAATTCTCAAAAAATCTCTTCGAATAGCTATCTATGAAAATCTATTTATACTAAATAATTACAAGATAACTATCAAAACAAAATTGATCTTCAGAATATTCTTTCAAGCTTATCTTCAATCATTCCATCTTTATCTCCAACATTCTCGCATTCCATAATTATGATCACAAGCAGCATTAACATCGTTATGCACAAGCAGTACTAACATTGTTCCAGCAGTATTAACTTTTACTTGTAGTACTAACTTTGCTCTGGCAGTAGTATTGTTGTTCTGGCAGTACTAACCATACTTGGCAAATCTTCAGTTCCCAACATGTTTGCTTAACTGGGATCAACAATACTTATATATATAGGGTGTGATTTTGGTTATTGCATATTAAATAGACATGTTTAGTTTGAAGAAGAAACGTGGGTATATGAAAAGATGATTTGTTTTTCTTTTGAAAATGATAACGTTGATAACTACCTTTTTTTGCAAAACAAAGGTAGTTATAAGATATCTTTATGTATTTATAAGAAACCTACAAAGAGTGAGGTGAGATCCTAAGGAATGAATATTTATCATTTCTTGAATTGTGGTTGGGTTTTGTGTATCCCACATTGATATAGTAATGAGAGATTAACTATGAATGCTTGGTAAATGAAGAGAGGTTGAGATGTCATTGTTATAACGCATGGGGTTGGCTCTTCTTTGCCGATTCTCTAAACTCATTTATTGTCTCCTCTCAATCGTCTAAACTCATGGTTGGTTCATTTTAGCCGGACTAATTTTTAGCAAACAAGTTAACTATACAAAATAAAAAATAATTTTTTTATATATATCAAAGTAAACCCACAAAGAATGAGATAATATCCTAATGAATGAATATTTCATCATTTCTTGAATTGTGGTTGAGTTTTGTGTATCCTACATTGATGAAATGATGAAATATTGACAATGAATGGTGGTATATGAAGGGAGTTTGAGATGCTTTTGTTGTAACTCATGGGGATGACTCTTATTGGCCGATCCTCTAAACTCATGTTGTTGACTCTCTTGGTTGATCCTTAAAAGTTACAGTTGGTTCATTTTGACCAACGCTCTTTTAGCAAACAAGTTAACTATACAAAATAAAAAATATATATATTTTAAGATTGAAATATTTTAAAATTTTGAAGTAAGTGTGATTTCGGTTATTCCTCATTGATGAGAAATCTTGAGCTTGAAGAATGAATGTGAGTATGATGTGGCATTACGAGAGTTAACTCTTTTAAAATTTTGATATAAAGTGTGATTTTGGTTATCCCATATTAATGAGACATCTTTAGTTTGAAGAATATATGTAGGTATATGATAAGATGATGTTTTTTTTGAAAATGATAAGGTTAAAACCCACCTTCGTTTTGCAAAACAAAGGTATTTATATAACATCTTTATGTATATAAAAGAAATATGAAAGACATAAGATTGCATTATTAGAGTTAAGTATTTTACATCTGTATATATTTATTTAAATGGACAATCTACATATTACTACCAAAGTTACTCATGCTACCGTGCAACGCGCGGTTTCTGCACTAGTATATATTAAAGAGAAAACCACCAAGAATGAGGTGGCACAATAACATTTGAGTATTTATCAAATCTTGCAATTTGGTGCATTTTGGTTATCCCACATTGACGAGGAGATGATAGAATGAAAGAATGATGTGGATATTTATTATGAGGAGGGAAAGTTTTTGTGAAAACTCATGGGTTAACTTATTTTAGTTGACCCTTTATATGTACTCATATGGTTGGCTAATTTTCGCTAACCATCTCACGTTTTGGGTTGATTGCTTTTCACTATCCCTTTTATTGATATATATATATATATATACATATATTAATTGATGAATTACGTTTCATTTTAATCATCAATATATATATTAAAGAGAAAACCACCAAGAATTAGGTGGCACAATGACATTTAAGTATTTATCAAATCTTGCAATTTGGTGCATTTTGGTTATCCCACATTGGTGAGGAGATGATAGAATGAAAGAATGATGTGGATATTTATTATGAGAAGGGAAAGTCTTTGGGAAAACTCATGGATTAACTTATTTTAGTTGACCCTCTATATGTACTCATATAGTTGGCTAATTTTGGCTAACCATCTCAAGTTTTGGGTTGGTTGCTTTTTACTATCCCTTTTATTTATATATATATATACATATATTAATTGATGAATTTATTTTAATTCAACTTATTATCTATAAAAATAAATTATTGTCACCGTGCAACGCACGAGCCGAACACTAGTTTAATTAAACCCATATATTTCGACTCATTAACTTGTAAATCTGTCCATTTCAATTACATTTTCTCCTTAACGGGACAATGATCATACAATCTGATTAGTTTTCTTAAATTTTTTTTTGTTTTTTTTAAATATTTATTAAAACCTTAATTTAAATTACGGGACCATGTTTAAACTTGTAAATCTGTCCATTTCAATTACATTTTCTACTTGGAAATTCGTCGGTAAAATTTCCCCGTTTTTCTTAAACGCTCTCATTTAATCAAGTTTTCTTAATCTAATTTATTAAGTTTTCGAAGGATTTCCGACGAATTTGTTAATTTAATTTTTATAAATTATTTATCAAAATAGTTTTTTTAATAATATCAAGAAATTTAGAAGAAGAAAATTTTAGACAGATATTCCGTCGGAAATCCGCCGGAATTTTCTTTTTTCTTCTTTCCTTAAATTGGAATATTAACTTTTTGTATTTGTTTTTTTAAATTGGAGAATTAAATCCGCCACCAATCAGTCGATAATTCTATTTTTGTGGAAAAGGTTAATTAAAAACAAAATGTATATTCATTAAAATCCGTCAGAAACTAATCAGTTTTCTAAAAAACCTTAATTTAAAAAAGTAAAATTTTATTAAAATGTTGTTAATTTTCAACGGATTTCTGAAGAAAATTAAGATAAATACTTTTTATTAGTTTCCGTCGGAAATTAATAAATTCTTTTATAATATCTTGATTTAAAAAAGAAGAAAATTTTAAATTTTATTAGTTTCCGAAGGAAAATAAAAAAATTCATCGAAAATCCGTCAGAAATTAAAAAAAACTTTCTAATTTGATTTTTTAATTGCTATTTAGTTTAATAAATGAATTGTAATTTATTTATTTAATTGCTAATTACATTAATTAAACAACTTAATTGTACTTTAACAAAATTTTGAGACGGATTTATGGCGGATACGATTTCCGTCAGAAATCTGTCACAAACATTTTCAAGAATATATCATTTATTTATTTTTTAAACTTCAGTGACAGATTTGTGATGGATTTCCGACGGATTAACGTCTTTGTTGACTTTTCTTAATTCTGCCAGAAATCCGTCAAAAATATTTCCGACGGAAAATCCGTGAGAAACGTCCGTCGAAAAAATTCGTTTGTTTAGTAGTGACTAATTTCAATGAAGTATATATAAAATTTAGATTTCTAATGCTTTCATTTGAATTTTGGATTTGTAATTTTTTGTGAACTTTCGATATTTAATTTTTAGTTTTATAAATGTTAAACGGGTTAGGCGGGTCAGGTTAATGTTGGGATTTCTGACCCGTTTATTAAACAGGTCAGGTTAAAGTTAGACACTCTCAATCCTTTTAACTTTGAACCCGACACGATACGGTTTGCCAAGCGACTCCCAATTCTTAGTTCTCTTATGCATGGCAAATTTCTTATGTCATACATCCATTGATCCACGATGCCATATATCCTATCATATTGATTATTATTTTTCTTATTTATTTATTTATTTTCCTTTTAATTATCTTTAGGATTATTTTAACTTTCCGTAATTATCTTTTCCTAGTTTAAGTTATAAATAGGACTATTAGATGTCATTATTGTTCACGTTATTTATCATTAAAAGGTTTCGAGTTTTGTAATTCTCAACCACAAAAGGATTTAAACGTCTGTCGATCGTAATTTCCGCAAACCTACGTCACGTCAAAGTACCACATATGTGTATAAGATCTTTGCGTAGCCACTAGACCTTGGACAATGAGGATCCAAGATAGATATCAATACTACTATACCGAGGTTTGAAATCAGATTAAGTTTCCAATCTGTTTTAGATTTTCGAACATTTTAGTATTTTAGTAGAATTTTGATCCGCATACATGATTTGTTGAAATTTACTTTGGTTTCATATAATTTCAGTTTGGATCAATCATTTAGTTTCATTAGTTCAAACGTCAGTGATATGCCATCTTTGTTTGCAGGCAATGACTGTTTCATTACTCGGAATAAATATTCCACTTGTTTAAGTTTCAGATACGAGAATGTTTAATGCATGTTAGTTAAATGTAGTTTAGAATTGTGTAATCATTTCTTAGTACCTCCCATTCTCTCTTTAAAAGGTTATTTTGGAGAGTAATATGAGATTCCACATATTCTCACATGGTATTAGAGTCAATGTTTACCACTTTAAGAACTAGACACTTTGGGCAATATGTACTTGTTTAGCCCCCTCGGCCATCTAGTCTAATATTGACACTTTGGGACAATTAATGCCCGTATGGCCTCTCTTGGAATCCCACAACAGTTCAATTATGACCATTTATCCTCTATATATGTTGGAACCTTCTCTTCTATGATTCGTTTTTTTAAAATTCATGAACTCTTAAATGACTCAGGAAAGGAAAAAGGATACCATTGAGGAACATCTAAGTTTCACAACTTACAGAACAAGCACCACTTGTGATGGGAAACTCATATATCACCTCTTTTGGAAATTAAATAAAAAATGGAAACTTTGCAAATATGAAAAAACTCAATTACTTACGTTTGATTTCTTTTCAAGTCCACGATTCTTAAAAATCCTCGGTAAGATTAAGTATATCTCCATCAGGATCATCATGTTTATGGAAGGATGTGCAAAGGTGGAGTTTTCTTTTGTATGGGATTTGGTTTGAAGTCAAAGGTGGAGATCTATGAAGATTGTTTGCCTTCAACAGGTTCTAGCACGAGTTTGGAGCTGCCCAAGTAGCCCTGAAGTCGCTTCAGAGACTGTTGGGTTAAAACCAACAGTGTCCACAACTAGTTTGATGTTGGTTCAGCTTGAAAGTCACCCGCTTCCTTCCTATGTGGAGCGTATTTGGGCCTTTTGGGTCCAACTCTTTTCCCTCTCCTTTTATTTTAGAATAAGACAAAACTTTACAATCAGATTTTACCTTTTCTCTTTTTGCACTCCCTCTCTCTAAACTTGGTCTCCAAGTTTCTCTCAAACCTCAAGAACCCTAATCTGATTTCTCCATTATTTGTAAGTTGTAATCTCTCAAGTGTATCATCATCTAAGTGATAGTGGATCAGTTCTCAACGTCCTCCGCTCGTGGGTTTTTTCTCTTTTCGGGTTTTCACGTTAAAATCCCGGTGTTTCTCTTACTTATGCTTTATTTTGCATTTATTGGGTTTGATCAATTTTTACATTTCTTAGTGGTTGGTTATCTTGCATTGTTAATCGTATTTCTGTTTTGAATCTTGATATAAAATTAGTTCATTTGTTCTTAGGTAATATTGTGTTTTTATCGGGAACCAACCTTTTGAGCTTTTAGCTATTTGGGTCTTGGTATTTTCACAACAATTGGTATCAGAGCTCAAGGATAAATATCGAGATTTTCTCGTCGATTGAATATTGTGGGATTATTGATTTGCTAGGGTTTCTTTTATGTCAACAATTGTTAGTGCATAAATGTATTCAAGATTTAGTTGTAATTGTGAGACTCAAAGTAGTCAAGTCAAAGTCTTGTAATAGTTGTAAAGCGAGTGAAAGTCAAAGGTATAAATAACCCAAAAATCGGAGTCTTCGGTTTTAGTCCAAATATTGTAGTCCAAAAAAAATCTTCACTGCTTCTTGATCACATTAGATTCCAAACGACCGTAGTCTCCTTACTTGAAATGCTCATATATTACAATTAGATTTTCGATGCGATTCTCAAATAAACACTAAAAATGATACTAAAAAGACTCAATGGGTAAATGAAAATTAGCTCAAAGTTAGATTAAAACGTCTAAATAGGGTTAATAAAATAATCCTATCACAACCGCAAATTTGAACTGTTGCTTGTCCTCAAACAACTTTTAAGAAGAGAATTTTGAGCTAAACATTATTGATTCAAAAGAAAAAATCTTTGCAACTTTTATGAGCCCAACATGCATGCATTTGTCTCACAACAATTTTATTATAATGAAACATCCTAAAAACCACAATAAATTTGAACTTTGAATTTACCAACATATTATACAACATCTTCCAAAACTTTTCATACAATAATGGAGAATTAAGTTACGAAGATTTATATATACAACTGAACTATCAAAACAACCTACTAATCTAATCCTTATCATCAACATCAGATTATACAGGTTGTCTAGGAGATTCACTCAAAACATCTTCGTGTTACTAACTTCTCCATTATACTTCCAAAACGTAACTCGGATGTCTCTCTTCACTCATCCCTTTGTAACCTTCCCCGAGCTAGTACCTGGTAAGAAAATTTAATTTGAAAAAATTAGGCTTACGCCTAGTGAGAACATCAAATTTTCAAATCAAAATCTTTATAAGCTTTGAAAACCAAAACTGTAAACAAAGCGTATAAATTAACCTGTTCCCATCTTTCTTACCGTATGTTGGACAACCTAAGGGGGGGTAAGGTTGTATTTTAAATCTTTTACTTTCAAAAAATCTTTTACAAATAAATACAGTACAGAAACAGTATAAATAAATCAGAGTATACAAATAATAACGAAGAGTGTAAATATAAACAAATACACAGAGATTATATAAATAAATATAAATGCAAAGCAGTTTATATAAACAAATATAATAAAGCACAGCGGAATAAATAAATAGATAAAGGTAAGAGATACTTGACACGAAGATTTACTGATTTACCACCAACTGTGATAAACCAGCAGCCGAGACACTTCCCGACACGATCCAATAAATGTATTCTTTACGGTAGAATACAAACCAAATACAGAGCAAAGTAAACGGTTCTCTAAGCCTCAGCTTATTGAGATGTACAGGATCACACACCCGTTATTCAAATACTTACAAGAGGAGTATAACTCACAATGGGTAATCACTCTTGTATAATATCTCACACTTGGATATTTTATAAAAAAAAAGGGTTTTATAAAATATATATATATTAAAAATGAGAGAGATCAGATGAGCAGTGATGGTGTTGGTTGTATCTGTATTGTCTCTCTTTTCTTCTCCACCATCGCATGCATTTATATAGCAGCTCTTCCAACGGATACATGCATTCGCGGTATACCGCCAAATGCACGCGGTATACCGTGCAGTAAAAAGTACACTGTCAGAAGAGAAAGTCAACCCTGCAAAACAAACGTAAACTTGTACCCGCGGTATACCGGCTAAACATCGCGGTATACCGCCCAACTGTACCCGCGGTATACCTGCTAAACACCGCGGTATACCTGCGTCAGAAAAAAGTACGACCAATCAATCAGAGGTAACATCAAGCCGCCGCGGTATACCTGCTGAACCTCGCGGTATACCTGCGTCAGAAAAAGCAAAATCTTGCTAGATCTTCTAAAAAAAAACTTTATTTAAATAAATTATTTATTGGGTTTTTAGAAATATCCAAGTGGTATATTATTTTAGGGTGTTTATCATTATAAATTATAAACACTAATGACAACGTAAATCTTCCGTCTTGAACTCTTCAGATAAAATCTTCGTGTTCTTCAAGAACTGTACACTTGGATAGGATTGTTAGATAAACAATAATACGGTGTGTTTGTAATCATCAAAATAAATATATATAAATATATAGAGATGTGGTACACTTGCACCAACACCGTACATATAGCATCTTTCGATGACGGTAATCATACTCGATTCCATGAGCATGACAAACACTAAGTAAGTCATAGTCTCATGTTCCAGAGCGCCACTACGAACCTCCACGGATTCTAGATTACAGTTCATGTTCAAGAAATAACAATTATACATTGCCTATCTCTTGGAACGAAAATAGAAATAGCAATTATACCTTGCCTATTCCTATTCTCCCAAATGAAAGCGGAAATAGCAATTATACCTTGCCTGTTTCTCATCTCTCAATATGAAACGGAAATAGCAATTATACCTTGCCTATTTCACCGTTTCTCATCACGATACAAAAGGGAATAACAATTATACCTTGTTTATTCCTTAATTCCAATATAAATGAGAATAGCAATTATACCTTGCCTATTATACGTTATCAAATAATGCTAGTGCCTATGGATCCATTACATTTACTAGCATACATGCATATTAACTCATACACATAACATCTCGTATCATACTCTCAGTTGAGTTGTATTTATATCAAAATATGTTTCGTAATCATAGAATATTTTAACAGTGCAATCTTCCATGGAAATATACTAGAAAACTTGTCCAGTAAACTAATCCGGAATCAAGTCCGGAATTCTATCCGGAAACTAAATCCGGAAAACCAAAGAGTCCGGTATCATCCGGAAAAAGTATCCGGACTTTAAGTCCGGAACCATCCGAAATCGGTATCTGGTAATTTCATCCGGAATCCGGAATCATCCGGTATCCGATAAAATCATCCGGACACCTATCCAGAATCCGAAACAATCCGATATCCGAAACAAATCCGGAAAACATCCAGATTCCAAAACTATCCGGATTATTCATCTTTTGGATTTCATCAATTTTACCCGGTTCAATCTTTTGCTACCCAGAACTTTCAAGAATCGATTGTATCTAGTTCTCACAAATAATAACAAGATTATTTAACCATTTCATTTCACAAATGGGCTTTATCAAACAAAAATTGAAACACCCCCTTTCCGAGAAAGAAGAGGAGGTCACATTCAAACTTAAAACAAACTGCTAACAGCACCATACAGAGCACTAAGAAACCATATTTAAAATAAGCATCAGAAAATATAACAATTGTCTCGAACGATATATTTTCTTTCTTACAAAACTTGTTTTACAATGCCAACTAAACCTACAATTTCTTACCAACAAACCTCTTAGATCTGAGAATACTTCGGATCCCCTACTCCTTAGATTCCCTTCGAATACCTGCCGCGAAGAAAGAAATGCGGCTGAGCCAAACGCTCAGTGCACGGATACGATAGATACATACAAATACTCGAACCAAACACCGAATAATAATAATAATCAAGATTTAGGCAACGAACAAATTCTAAAGACGAAACTCGAAGTGTCCATGAAAACTAGATTGAGTATAAAACACGTAACATACAGATTCAACGACAACATATGAGGAACCCACAAGTAGGGAAACAAAAATAAAAGACATTGGATCGTGCAAATTGATTTTAACATGCTTATCAAGCCATAGCAAAATGAATATTTACAGATTCATAATTTCAAACTCAGTAAATCTTTTCGAAGATCAAAACTGTCAAATCACAACAAATATTGTCAGCTAAATATCAAACGAATTTTAGAAACTTAACTCAAAATCATATCATATTGTTGTATACCGAGCTCGAACAAATAATCGCATACACTTGCATATCAACCGACGTGACAAGTGTCAGACATCTGGCCACAAAGGCCCGTACGTTGGGTAGCAAATCCACACGTACTAAATGTGAGATGCGGCGTTGGGCACTACACCGACATCCACCCTACAAACATATCACATAAACTAGGGTCGACCCATACGCCTCCTAAATCAAATAATCACATCATATATCGCTCCACACATGAGCACAAAAGAGGAGACGCCGTGGTCTAATCACACCGCCACGGTTAGTGTCACGTCATTGGTGCCACAATGACATGCCTATGGTACCCCCATAGGTGGTTAGTAGCTCGACTTAACCGAAATAATTGTCACCACACATGTGACGTATAACAAATAATGATTTTACGCAAAAGGTGTCGGAGTCAAATAAAGGGTTATTCACACTTATTCAAAAATGGTCTCAAAGGATTGAGAGATCGAAATCAAATCAAACCAATTTTATAAAATGATTGATGGCAAAACGTAAATAAGTCACATTTAAATAACGACGCCATCGACTAATACATTTGGAACAATCGAATTAAATCTCCAAAAGTTGAGAATCAAGTAAAACCTCTTATTAGTATTGACATTACGAAAACGTGTGTTGGACAATTTTATAAAAATATGTGACCTTGAAGAATTACGAGCGAGAGAACAAAACGGTAACGGACAAATCAAATAATCATGAAGCACGTATTACGAATTAAACGATAGCTTGAGGGTTCGTAAACTTACTTAAACGAATCGAATGAACGAAAAGGTTTAACTTCGAAAGTGTGTCACGTCACATGTGAACAAAACATACTAATTACAAAAAGAATCAAAAAGACATTTGTTTATACAAAAATGTCGACCAATTCAATTAAAAGCTTTATATTTCCGAACACACTTTATTGACGACTTACGAATCGAAAAGGATTTTAGATGGCATGAGATTTAGTAAACCATTAACATAAATACTTGAATGGGATCTTACAAAAGACTTGAAAACAAAACATAAGGAAAGCCAAAACCATAAGTAGGTTAGGAATTTCACACTCAAAAGCTTTTCTAAATCGAGTATCACATGTTTTAGCACTTTACACGTTTAGAAATCCCAGATTATATCATACTTCCAGTAGGTTTTTGAAAATTATATCTAAACAGAAGTTTTACATAAAAGTCTTGTGATTCCATAAAATCAAGAATGAACTGAATCGGATTTAAAATGAATTATATACGAATTTTTGAAAACAGTCGCGCAGTTTTGGCCTAAACCGAGATCAGTTTCGGAAACCACGGATTTTAGACGACTTAGAATAAAAATCACAGTTTGCTCGTGTGACAATAAAACGTTGTAGACATCTCCAGGTTTTCAAAAACATATTATATGAATTAATCCGATAAACGAGTGATTTGTTCTGATTTTTACAAACAATACGAATTTTCAGAATAAAATTCAGCAGCTCTATAAATAGAAATTGATGTTTTTATCATATTCAAATATCGATTGATCATACGTAAAACCGAAAGAAGACTCACCCAAGAATTTACATGATCAAACGATTGACTAACACATGATCAAACGATCAACTGATCGCACGAGAATGCAAAATATTTTGATGGAAGTAAAAACACATTATTGATACCAAATCGAATAGAATGACTCGAAGGGAAAACAAAGAAACCATACACGTATTCAACGAATCAAACAAACACATTTTGAAGGGAATTCATACACATATATATGTGATCAAATAAACATGAACGAGGGGAATATAAAGAATCCATACACATGTAAAACTTCGCAAAGAAACACAGATTAACGGGAGGGAGAGTAAGGAATCCGTACCTTAGTCAAAATCCGAAATTTGCTAATCAAACGTCCTCAAATTTCTTCGTCGAGTTTTCAAAACCACGATCAAAACTTCAACCCGAACTCAACTTCAAACCCTAATATTACTATTTGGAACTCGAAAGATTTCAAGAAAACTCTTTCATTTATTTTGTTGGCGCACGAGATTGTTGGTTGAAACCCGTAAGATTGATAATTTGAATTTCTAATTGGTTGAGTAACTAGTCCAGCGAGATTACATAGAAGAATAGAGGTTATCCCAAAATTCTTTAAAGTTATTATTATTATTTTTTTTTTCTCCATAATTTAACTCTCAAATCCATAGGATAAGTATTAAACTAGGAAGCCTTGTTTGAATAAATTACTGCCGTCAAATGCAAAAAGGTTATCCACTCTTAAAAGTTTCCACTATTGACAACACTAGTCCCTCTAATTTATAAGGTTTTCAACTTAAACAAGTATAATTGCTTATTAGTTTCCTAGAAATTACGGGATATTACAATCTACCCTCCTTATTAAAAATTCCGTCCTCGGAATTCAAATAAGCAAAGATATCAAAATCGATTCCTATGTCACATCTTTTGAGTTAGAAATACATGACATTTCTTATAAGAGAAAATTCTAAAAAAATTACATTACGGCATTAGACAAGTAAATCTTAAAAAAAATCATCCTCAAAATCATATAATAACCTTGGTTATGAAAACTCACCCATGCTGTAACGAAATTGATCATATAAACTTATAAAGTTTCAACTTATTAATACTCACAAGTCACAATGCAATCTTAAAGGATAAAAGATCAAAACTATTTAAAGAATCTTACATCTCAACTATAATAATTCAATCAATAATAAGACGGTATCAAAATATGGACCAAAATCATCAGTTTATAAATACCATATATCTTACTTCTAGACACAAAATTGCACAACTAGTATCGCCTTAGAAATCAAATTACAACTCGAAGCATTTGACTTGAGAAATCATATTTCCCGAACTAAACGTTTTAAAATTTATTTGAATCGAAAACCGTAATTGCCGTCTTAAAACATCTATACAACCGATACTGAAAACCGTTAAGCATTTGATAACGAATTTCTCAAACCATATAAACTGTCACGTATGTGTCATCCAACCTTCCAACTTATCCTTATAAGGTATTCTAGCATTTTTCACAATCCTCCTATAATGCATAACTATTTCATCAATACTGCTATGCTATAAGTATACCAAAATTGCAACTCTTCTTACATATAATAAACGTCAAATTTTACAACTATATCTTTCATACGAAGGTTATGAAATATAAGCACTTACGACTAATGGCTTAGCAAACCCATCCATTTATCCTTGAATTTAGATTGCCTAAGACATTAAGGTAACATCTACATATATTAACCACGAACAACGCATTCAAAGACTTAATAACATACCACCTATTACAACTCCAACAAAGAAATTCATCAACCTAAATGATAATATAAAACCACAAATCATTAAATTCTTAAAGATATATACATAAAAAAAATTACCACTAGATCATTCTTGCTTTCTCAGTCAGATTCACACAAAAGAAGTTCTTGATGGACAAACATGCAATTTTTCAAAATTATCCAATCATCACAATTTACAATCCCACACAAATGGCACTACTTCTTTAATAAAATACTAACCACCAAATCCTCAACGCTAGTCACGTCATCAGATATTTACATGCATTATCCACATCTCTAATACCACTTTACATACATAAGCGAAAATACACTTTCTACAATTTCAATATCTGCAAGTCCACCAATCAAAATCCGATCCAAATCCTACAACAAACAAAGAATGAACTAATAACCCACAACTTTTCACAATAACTCAGAGATTCATTACTTCTCAAAAGAAACAATCGCATACCCACGTGACACTAATCCCAATAACACAACATCAAACATCATAAGCACCCGAAACATTTATCGTACTAATACTAATTTAGATCCAACGACTTTTCACACCAAACACCCTCAAATATACAATTTTACCAAGCCTTCAAAAAAAACAAGACATACACTTTCAATATAAAATTTGCTAACAATTTGCAAGCTTAAATTCGATCACCCGAAATAATTTACCAACACTTTAGCTAGAAATTGCACCAAAACTCTTTCTCATACTCTTCCGAGGAGCCAATTATATATTAAACGAAGAGACAACTTAAAACATAGCTTCTCATTTGTATATCATCCGACCACTTTTTTCCAACATACCACTTTCACTTTCCTACACTATCATAACATACGAATGATCACTCATTAACACTTAATAAAATTTGGAACAAGGTTAAACCACCAAAACCATATTCGCATTTGCTATACTAGGTATTCACAAACGGTCCCACTAAAATCCATATTATATCACGTCAAATCATCACAAATAACACTAAATGCTTCAACATACAACACACTTCTCGATCTCTAAACGAAGTTAACCAAACCACTTATAGTCCTTTAAACTGAAGGAATATATCAACTATTCAAATCAAAATTCTCGAACAACTATTAAACACTATTATTCAACTGAATCTGACAATTTCATCAATGTTCATTTGGATCAAAATAAACTTATCCAACTTATAACCCAACCAAATAAGACCATAAATCAGTTGTTTAAGGAAAAAAAAATCACCACATACTACTGAAACCTCTTCTTCCTATTCCAACATAAGCACATATTTGCCTATAATATCTAAATTAACTTTACCTTCCAACCTTGACTTTTTACCAAAAACACTCCAACAAAACTTAGATCGTCATATATATCTTACAAAACAATCTAATGCTATTATTTTACATAATCTCAAAACTTGATAACCAATCAAAGATTTACACAACCTTGGCATACAACGCCATTTCCTCGATTATACCATAAAATCCTCATAACATTCAAAAGTCGATACTTTCGCGACATCAAAAAATACACTGACATCAAGTTCAAATAAAGTCTTACGACAACTTAATTCCTTGAACACAAAACCATTATTAAACACAACGGCAACCGTTTCTTATACCTATGACTTAACATAAAAATGTTAAACACAAAGTCTTAAATATTACTTAACTTAAATCACTCCATGAGGAAACTCATCACCAACGATCTCTCCTCACATGACCAACAAAATTTCCAATTAATCACAACACTAATAATATAAAATCAATTCACGACTTAGATTCTCAAATCTAAGGGAAGTACCACGTAAACACCAAACTCATTGAATAACTTTTCTACACCAATAAAAGCTCACAACCATCAAATTCTTACATGGATACTAATAAAATCAACAAATATTGTCCCACAACTTAAGTCTAGGCAATAAGCAACCTAGTTCACTAAAACTACAATCACAGGTCAAACCTATTTGAGTTTCTACAAGATCGAACCTAGGGCTCTGATACCATTTGAAACACCCCCTTTCCGAGAAAGAAGAGGAGGTCACATTCAAACTTAAAACAAACTGCTAACAGCACCATACAGAGCACTAAGAAACCATATTTAAAATAAACATCAGAAAATATAACAATTGTCTCGAACGATATATTTTCTTTCTTACAAAACTTGTTTTACAATGCCAACTAAACCTACAATTTCTTACCAACAAACCTCTTAGATCTGAGAATACTTCGGATCCCCTACTCCTTAGATTCCCTTCGAATACCTGCCGCGAAGAAAGAAATGCGGCTGAGCCAAACGCTCAGTGCACGGATACGATAGATACATACAAATACTCGAACCAAACACCGAATAATAATAATAATCAAGATTTAGGCAACGAACAAATTCTAAAGACGAAACTCGAAGTGTCCATGAAAACTAGATTGAGTATAAAACACGTAACATACAGATTCAACGACAACATATGAGGAACCCACAAGTAGGGAAACAAAAATAAAAGACATTGGATCGTGCAAATTGATTTTAACATGCTTATCAAGCCATAGCAAAATGAATATTTACAGATTCATAATTTCAAACTCAGTAAATCTTTTCGAAGATCAAAACTGTCAAATCACAACAAATATTGTCAGCTAAATATCAAACGAATTTTAGAAACTTAACTCAAAATCATATCATATTGTTGTATACCGAGCTCGAACAAATAATCGCATACACTTGCATATCAACCGACGTGACAAGTGTCAGACATCTGGCCACAAAGGCCCGTACGTTGGGTAGCAAATCCACACGTACTAAATGTGAGATGCGGCGTTGGGCACTACACCGACATCCACCCTACAAACATATCACATAAACTAGGGTCGACCCATACGCCTCCTAAATCAAATAATCACATCATATATCGCTCCACACATGAGCACAAAAGAGGAGACGCCGTGGTCTAATCACACCGCCACGGTTAGTGTCACGTCATTGGTGCCACAATGACATGCCTATGGTACCCCCATAGGTGGTTAGTAGCTCGACTTAACCGAAATAATTGTCACCACACATGTGACGTATAACAAATAATGATTTTACGCAAAAGGTGTCGGAGTCAAATAAAGGGTTATTCACACTTATTCAAAAATGGTCTCAAAGGATTGAGAGATCGAAATCAAATCAAACCAATTTTATAAAATGATTGATGGCAAAACGTAAATAAGTCACATTTAAATAACGACGCCATCGACTAATACATTTGGAACAATCGAATTAAATCTCCAAAAGTTGAGAATCAAGTAAAACCTCTTATTAGTATTGACATTACGAAAACGTGTGTTGGACAATTTTATAAAAATATGTGACCTTGAAGAATTACGAGCGAGAGAACAAAACGGTAACGGACAAATCAAATAATCATGAAGCACGTATTACGAATTAAACGATAGCTTGAGGGTTCGTAAACTTACTTAAACGAATCGAATGAACGAAAAGGTTTAACTTCGAAAGTGTGTCACGTCACATGTGAACAAAACATACTAATTACAAAAAGAATCAAAAAGACATTTGTTTATACAAAAATGTCGACCAATTCAATTAAAAGCTTTATATTTCCGAACACACTTTATTGACGACTTACGAATCGAAAAGGATTTTAGATGGCATGAGATTTAGTAAACCATTAACATAAATACTTGAATGGGATCTTACAAAAGACTTGAAAACAAAACATAAGGAAAGCCAAAACCATAAGTAGGTTAGGAATTTCACACTCAAAAGCTTTTCTAAATCGAGTATCACATGTTTTAGCACTTTACACGTTTAGAAATCCCAGATTATATCATACTTCCAGTAGGTTTTTGAAAATTATATCTAAACAGAAGTTTTACATAAAAGTCTTGTGATTCCATAAAATCAAGAATGAACTGAATCGGATTTAAAATGAATTATATACGAATTTTTGAAAACAGTCGCGCAGTTTTGGCCTAAACCGAGATCAGTTTCGGAAACCACGGATTTTAGACGACTTAGAATAAAAATCACAGTTTGCTCGTGTGACAATAAAACGTTGTAGACATCTCCAGGTTTTCAAAAACATATTATATGAATTAATCCGATAAACGAGTGATTTGTTCTGATTTTTACAAACAATACGAATTTTCAGAATAAAATTCAGCAGCTCTATAAATAGAAATTGATGTTTTTATCATATTCAAATATCGATTGATCATACGTAAAACCGAAAGAAGACTCACCCAAGAATTTACATGATCAAACGATTGACTAACACATGATCAAACGATCAACTGATCGCACGAGAATGCAAAATATTTTGATGGAAGTAAAAACACATTATTGATACCAAATCGAATAGAATGACTCGAAGGGAAAACAAAGAAACCATACACGTATTCAACGAATCAAACAAACACATTTTGAAGGGAATTCATACACATATATATGTGATCAAATAAACATGAACGAGGGGAATATAAAGAATCCATACACATGTAAAACTTCGCAAAGAAACACAGATTAACGGGAGGGAGAGTAAGGAATCCGTACCTTAGTCAAAATCCGAAATTTGCTAATCAAACGTCCTCAAATTTCTTCGTCGAGTTTTCAAAACCACGATCAAAACTTCAACCCGAACTCAACTTCAAACCCTAATATTACTATTTGGAACTCGAAAGATTTCAAGAAAACTCTTTCATTTATTTTGTTGGCGCACGAGATTGTTGGTTGAAACCCGTAAGATTGATAATTTGAATTTCTAATTGGTTGAGTAACTAGTCCACCGAGATTACATAGAAGAATAGAGGTTATCCCAAAATTCTTTAAAGTTATTATTATTATTTTTTTTTCTCCATAATTTAACTCTCAAATCCATAGGATAAGTATTAAACTAGGAAGCCTTGTTTGAATAAATTACTGCCGTCAAATGCAAAAAGGTTATCCACTCTTAAAAGTTTCCACTATTGACAACACTAGTCCCTCTAATTTATAAGGTTTTCAACTTAAACAAGTATAATTGCTTATTAGTTTCCTAGAAATTACGGGATATTACAAAAATAGTTAGATGAACTCACTTGAAGAACTTTTGAAGTCGATGACCCAAAAATCAGAAATCCAGTTTCCTTCTTTCACCAACACAATTCAGAGACCTAACAAAGAATGAATTACTTTGCAATTTCGATTTTCTTAAGGAAATCAGATTGCAGTGTTGATTTGCTTACCGATTGTCAAAGCTCTCTTTCACTGCCTGGGAACCGACTCTATAAACCAAAATTGAGATATTTCTCAATTTTCAGCCGACCTCCCCTTATATACCCCAATTTTATCAACTTTCCAATAAACCCAAAACTATAACTAAATAACAAAATCAACCCTCAAAGTTCATAAGTTCACGATTTACTTAAACGTTGGATCAATTGCACTTTCAACCCTTTCAATAATCCGTTTAAAATAACACCTTCCCATTATTTTAAACATTTTCCCAAATTAAAATATACTAATTTTGGAAATTTCGAGGTGTTACATATAACTAGTTTGCGTGGTGAGTGATGATAGCCTTTCATAAACCCACATTTCTCAATTTGTATGTCAAACCACACCAAGCCATAAGCTAGCCAAACAACTCTTTGCCTAATTGGAAAAAAATCTTGCACACAAAAAGGAAGAGTTATGCATTCGGCTTTTTTCACTTTTTGGTGATGCATTGCCTTTTAATATTTTCTATATATATGACATTTTTGCCATCTTCTCATTTGAGGGATGCATGTGGACACACTGGTCTCTTGGTGTCTTTGACACTTGAATTTTATGCACGGAAAAAAATTATAGAGCTTTGCTCTTTTTGCATGGGTGTTTTCACGTTTTGTGCATTTTTTTTGAATTTTGTGTATATGTGGGTATGCATTGAGATATGTGCAAATGATATGGTATGAACGAATGACCATATCTCCTCCCTAAAACTTTGAACGGTTCAATGTCCTCATTGAACATTGAATGTATCAAACCAGAAATGGAAAGATTGGTGGTAAAAGTGTATGGTGTGTACAAAGAATTTTATTCCAACAAAAACGCTGAAAGCAAAAAGTTCTGAGGCTAGTTCTAGTGATGCTTTCAAAACACAAACGAGAAACAAGTTGGATTAATGTGGCTATCATACTACCAACCAAAATTAGAAAAAATTCATGTGTGATCCGTATGCATGAATGCATGAGTGCATGAAAATAGACAAAAATGCAAATCTCCAATTGACATCAATACAATCCAAGACTCATGAATTTTAACAACTACCAAAAATAATTAAAATACTTTGCAAAAATTAAAGAGGGTGGTGATCAGAAAAAGAACCTATCCTACTCAGGGTGAGTAGGTTGCCTTTCGGCTGGTTGCCACAAGAGATGGATCGGGAAAGGTGGTAGAGTGCGCATCAACTTCGGGTGCTCTTTGATCCAAATATCCCGCATCAAGTCATCACGGGCCTTCTCATAACGTAACCATGCAATCCTTTCTTCTTTCATCTCTTTTATCCCTTTGCTTAACTCTTCTCATCGGTCCGAAACCTCATCAGATTGGCTGCTATCTGTTCAGTGATAAACAATATTTGTTCTCTTAGTAAGGCCATGAGTTCCTTTTTTAAGGACCAAATTGTTGCTTCCAAGGAAGCTAGTCCATCATTCTCACTCTTTGGTTGAAAATACGTATTGTTACATAAAAGTCGTTCAACGTTCATTTTGTCCATGACCATTGTGTCCTTAGAAAAATGGTCCGTGGGTAGAGTGGAAACTTTGCCTATTTCCATAAGGGCATGAATTATGGTGGGGTGTGGCATGCGTGCATTTGACCTATCAGCACCTCCGTAGATGTTATTGGAGATGAGTCAACCCACATTGAATTTGTGCCCCTCCATAATACAGTATAAGATGAACACTATGACCATGCATAAACTAGTGTCGTGTGTTGTGGGGTACATAGTGTTTCTTAGAAAGAAAAACCATACATTAGCTTTAGGTGTTAAATAGTGTTTGCGCAAAACGCATGAGTGACCTTGATATGACCAATTTGACCCTGCATGGGTAATCCGTTTAAGGACAACCTCTAGGTCCATGTCTGTGGCAGCATTTGCATGTCTCCATAATTCGGATTTTTTCGGTGGTGGTTCCAATCCCAAAATATCATTTATGGTCGTGGCCGAATAACAAACCGGGGTTTGTCTAACTGTGATTTCTACACCATTTGTAACAGATAATTCGATGTAGAAATCAAGAATCTAATCCACATTATATGGCTTAGGGATGCTACAAAGCTTTTCCTATCCAAGTGTGGTGATCGTGTTTTGAAAATGTGGATGTGCCAATAAAATGTGATGGTGGAAACCTTTCGGTGCTTGCCCAATTTTCCTAGCAAATGCCTTGTGCCTTGAGAGAAGGGTCCTCCCTTGTTATTATTATTATTGCCAACATAGTTGATACACTCACGATTTCCAGGACAATGTTCAAAATTATGACCATCACTACAATAGGTGCACTGTATAGATTGAATAGTAGGGAGAGGTGCACCAGTATTAACTGACACCGCATTAAGGTTTCTAATCAAAGATGTCATTTCAGTCAGCTGTGTAGATATCAATGCGTATGCATCTGGATCTTGAACTCCGGTGGTCTTTCTAGGTGGCAATGCACGTGGATCAACCATTGACTTGTTATTAGAAATCCTCTCAAGGATATCATATCATTCATTGTAGTTACAAGATGTGAAAGCTTCGTTTGCAGTAGCGTCGAACATTTGTTTTGCAGTAATATTTAAACCACTATAAAACGTCTCTAACTGAATGTAGTACAAAATGCCATGATGAGTGCATTTTCTCAAGAGCTCCTTGTACCTATCCCATGCAGGGCAGAGCAAGAAATTTGTACAAGGGAGAGCACCAACAAAACTTGAACTTTTTTTCTTTTGAAAAATATTCTATTTGACGAACCTAATTTTTTTCCATATCGCCCGATGTTGTTTAGTCTAATTCCACCGTTTCATAGGATTTTTAAAGTTTTTTTCTTTATTTTGAGGGATTTTGTAGTTTTTTTTTATCGATTTTGGGAGATTTTTTCGGTTTTTTGGTTGATTACGAGTTACGGTTGCACCTTTTTTAATAATCAAACTGATTCATGTTTAACAGAGTAACAACTAACATATTTAACAAACCGATTCAAACAACCAAACTAATTCATGTATTCAAACAGAAAATCGAAAACCCTAACGTGTAAATTGGAGATCGAGAGTGGAGGAAAGTCGTGACAGAGCGGTTGCCGACTTGCCGGACGCTGGAGGCTCGCCGCCGGTGAGAAGCAGGCGAGCCACTTCTGTCCAGCGAGATCGATCGTGAGAAACAGAGAAAAAAGGTACGGGCGTAACTGCGTAAGGCGGGATTAGTGAGGTGATTTTCAGATTTACCGTATTTTTTTAAGAGATCAGATTTACCGTGTCTTTTGTATAACTTGGACTTGGGGAGAGAGTTAGTGTCACCGACTTGGATTAGAGGATTTAGAAAGGGCCCACAACCCACTACCTCAATTTATGGGCTTTTTTCTTTCTTTCTTAACTACTCATATTAATTCACATATGTAATAAAAAAATTAGATAATTAAGGGGACTCCTTGGCCACTTCTGGTCATCGGTCATCACATGGCTCCGACACCTACAAACAACAACAAAAAAAACTTTGTTTTTTTTATTTTCTTTTTCTTAAATTCATTGCACTAATTAATAATTAAATAAGTTTATAAAAAGGATTAAATAAGAAATTATGATAGAGATCATTTTATACATATTTATATTTGATAACTACCTTCAACTTATACTATTATAATTCTTATTTAATCCTTTTTTATAAACTTGTTCTCCATCAACTTCCAACTTGTCACAAATTTCCAAGAAGTTACGTTGAAATTTTGAATATATAGCTTCAGAAAATATTAATAAATATAATGAAAGAAATTTCAACACAAAGAGGTGTGTCAAATTGTTGACCAATTTTGTTTTCAATAGAAAAACAAGTTATGTTGAAGATCCACAACCACCATCACTTCCTATTTTAACTTTGCAATTACCTCTTGAAAACCACCATTTCCTTACTAGTTCACCATGAGTTTGATGTTGAAGCTCCAATGGTGAGATCTCATTATCTATGTATTGAATATTGAAGGTGAGGATGCAGAATCATGAAGTCAGATACAAGAGAAAAAGAAATAGCAAACTATATAATGTCAAATAACTATGGACTAATTATAACGAGAATGGACCCTAAAGACCAAACAAAATAAGACAAACTACATACTAACGGACAATATTGGATAATGACAACTTCAGACTTTCGGTAATGGTGAGAATTTGTTATGCAAAATTACTTCAACCTTCTTTTGAGTTGGAAAAGTTTTTCTAAACCAAAATTCATACTTACTTTCGAAGTATTTGTACGTTGAAAAGAGACATTAGGATTAAAATAAATATTTCCCCCATCTACGTCCCTAACTTTTTTATGATAAGATCGTAATCATTGATCAATTTAGTCTCAAGTTATGATCAAATTGCCATTCGTATCAAAACTTACCACATTAAATAAAAACCGGTTAATCAAACACCAACTTTCGCTATATGAAAAACCAATTAGTTAAAATTCAATTTTTAAACAATTATTTAATATCAAAACTTTAGTCCAAGCGACAATTACCCAACTAAACAATAATATAAAAAATGAAAGTACACATAGAATGCATGAACATACATATAATCAAAACCAGAACACATAAACTAAATCTATACTAGAAATACTCATTGGGTTCATAGATATAATCTTCAATATTCCTCCCGTCCATGGAACCATCTCTTTTATGTCATACGCATCTTTTCTAAGGCTTCAAAAGTTCAAGGTAGGAAATTATACTTAACTCTAAACTAAAAGCATAACTTTATTATATTTATGTTAATGAGATGAATGTATCGTGTCATTTTTTTAGTATATTTGTAAAGAGATTGACGTTTTTTGAGTATATTTATTAGTGAAATGATGAGATTTTTTTGTTTATTTTATGAAAGAATAAATATAATTTTTGTATTTAAAACAACAATACATGGAACCTGTCAAATTCTGGACCACAACTCCACTATCTTTCCAATATAAAAACCAAGCATATTGAAGATCTGCAATCATCATTTCCTCTTTGACCTCTTGAAAATTAAACCATCTTCAATGGCGTCTTCATCTTTTCCATCTTCATCGTCTTCTTCTTCTTCTTCTGTACCACCAAGAGGAGGATGGGCATATGACATCTTTCTAAGCTTCAGAGGTGAAGACACTCGCAACAATTTTGTAGATCATCTTTATACGGCTTTGGATCGGAGTGGATTAATTGTGTTCAAAGATGACAAGATGCTCCGGGTAGGGAAAGACATCTCTCCAGAACTAATGAAAGCCATCGAAGAGTCAACGTGTACGGTGGTTGTTTTCTCCAAAAATTATGCAGACTCTTCATGGTGTTTGGCTGAGTTGGCCAAAGTCATGGAATGTCATAGTAATCAAAATGGAAGGTTGGTGATACCAGTGTTCTACCACGTTGACCCATCCGACGTGCGCAAACAGAAAGGAGACTTTTTGACTGCCTTTCAACAGCACGAGGAGATGCTTAAAGAGGAGATGGATAGAGTGAACGAGTGGAGAGAAGTTTTAACGGCAGCCGCCAATTTATCCGGTCATCATATCTCGGAAAAAGAGTAAGTTTTCCTACTAATATGTTGATTAAATTGCTTACACATTATGCCTGCCAAAATCTGACTGACTATGCTTTCCTCACGTCCTTGATAATTTTTCATGAATAAGTTCATATGTGTAGGCGGATCCAGGATTATTTTGCTAACGGTATCAGCAAATACCATGGCTGTATAAAATAGAATGAAAATCAACTATAAGATAAATATAAATTAAATTTATCTCCTGACTTATTGATTGTTGATCAGTTAGATATTCAGTTACGGGCCGTTTACCAAATGCTTACCCGGGTAAGTGCTTACTAGTCAAATTTAACACTATCACTTACTTATCGGGTAAGATTTTAGTCCGCCAAATCGGTTTCGTATGCAACGATTCACCCGGTAAGCGCTAAACGTGGTAAGAGTCGTCGCCATCACTTACCGGGGTAAGACTCTCGGTCCTTTCATTCGCTCTTACCGGGTAAGATTTTTGGTCCTGGCCATATCAATCCGGTAGGTAATTTAAATTGGTAAGTGCTTACCCAAGTAAGTGTTTGATAAACAGCCCCTTAGATATTGTATTTTATAACAACCAAAAGCAATGAACGTCCAAATGCCTCGAATCATATCTCCTACAACTTATATGCTTTTATGTAAAAGCTAGGTAACAGCACCGCGCCTTGCGCGGTGAATACAAATATTATTATAAAGATTAATATAATTTACTAAAAAATTGATTTATAAACAGTTGTTATCTTACTAAAAAACCATAATTTATTAAAATAAGTATTGTTGTCTTACTAAAAGAAAGAATACAAACATTGATATAGATCTTAGTAAAAAAATAAAATAATTAAAATTTTTGATTTATAATCATCGTTAACTTATTAATAAAAACAAAAATTAAATAAATAAAAAATAAATTTTATTAAATAAATTTTGATTTATTAGTATTGTTAGGTTACTCCATAAAAATGTATAAATAAAAACATACAATATTAAAAATGTTTATTTATAAACATTGTTAACCTACTAAAAGATAAATATATATATATATAACCTATTAAAATAAGTATATTTGATTTATAAGCATTGTTATCTATCTTATAAAATTGGTATAGATATTACTAAAAAGTTAAAATAATTTAAAAGTTTTGATTTATAATCATTGTTAACTAATTAAGAAAACAAAAAATAAAATAAATAAAGAATACATTTTATTAAATAAGTTTTGATTTATAAGTACTGTTAATTTATCCATAAAATATAAATAAAAAAACATACAATATTAAAAATATTTTTGATTTATAAGCATTGTTAGCCTACTAAAAGATAAAAAAATGTAAATAAAGATTACATTTTATTAAATAAGTTTTGATTTATAAGTATTGTTAGCTGATCCATAAAAATATAAATAAACAAAAACATATATATATATATATATATATATATATTTATAAGTATTGTTAGCTTATCCATAAAAATATAAATAAACAAAAACATACAATATTAAAAATATTTTTGATTTATAAGCATTGTTAGTCTACTTAAAGATAAATAAAAATATAAAGAAAAAAAACCTTTTATTAAATAAGTTTTGATTTATAAGTATTGTTAGCTTATCCATAAAAATATAAATAAACAAAAACATACAATATTAAAAATATTTTTGATTTATAAGCATTGTTAGTCTACTTAAGGATAAATAAAATGTAAATAAAGAATACATTTTATTAAATAAGTTTTGATTTATAAGTATTGTTAGCTTATCCATAAAAATATAAATAAACAAAAAAATACAATATTAAAAATATTTTTGATTTATAAGCATTGTTAGTCTACTTAAGGATAAATAAAAATGTAACATATTATAAAAGTATATATATTGATTGATGATGTTATCTATATTATAAAAGTATAAAATAAAAATGAAAAGTCTTAATAATTAATGAGATCATTTACTATATGCCTTTTATTTAAAATAAATCAAAATTCTAGAAAATTAAATAAATGGTCTTGAAGGCGTATCCTTAACCTTCTCACTAACATTTTGCTTTATATATATATATATATATATACATATATATTGATGTTTATTAACTTATGTGGTGTTAAACTCGAGTTTTATAAAAAAGGTTTGGATTATGTTATAGTGGTATTAAAATGTAATAA
Source organism: Saussurea involucrata (assembly GCA_033807775.1). NCBI lineage: Eukaryota > Viridiplantae > Streptophyta > Magnoliopsida > Asterales > Asteraceae > Saussurea > Saussurea involucrata. Next base: position 168,988,086 of record CM066322.1, read on the forward strand.
ACAATAAGTTGTTATTTAAGTGGTGTTTGGAATTTCTTATACATGTAAAATAACCAAAAAATTCATAAGTTGTTTCAAATAAGTTGATAAGTTAGAATGAAATGGTTTATTAAAATTCGTCTATCAGCGGTGACAAAAGGGTATAAACAGTTTTTGTTCTCTCATCCAAACACTTAAAACTGTGTACCAACTGTGACAAACCGGAATAAGTCAATAACCCTTTTAAATAAACAATCCCAAACACCCCTAAAACTTTCAATTCATTGGCCACTAATTTGTAGTCATTTAGGTGTATCCGTATTTGTAGAAGCTTCAATTTTCGTGCTTATCTTCATTGTTGGTTTAGTTTATGTATGGCAAAAGGGGGCATTGAAATGGTCTTAGCTCCCGAATATTCAGACAATAAGCTTAAATTATTCAATCACACCAATGAACATAAACTTTTATCATTTTATATTAAGTTTTCTTTAAAAAAGTGTATTGATATCTTAGAGGCCAAATTGGACACTATCATCTAAATGAAAGTTGTTCATTGATATCTTAGGATTCCAAAAAAACTGGATTCATTCAATTCGGAGCTACGAGCAGACCGGTACAACCTTTACAAAAACAGTATGCAAATCCCGAGTTCCACTTGACCAGTTCTAGAAACTCGCGGTTTTGAGCCATTTAGACTCAAAATCTGCTTTTAGTGTAAACTACAAAGATGTTCTACACTCTTCAAGCTTTCCAACAATATATTACACATCTAATTTGGACCAACGGTTGATTTGCTATGAATTTTCTAATAACAGAACATAAACTTTAGAAAACTACAAATGTCTCTTAAACATTTTATCAAACACTTGTTGTGAACTTTGAAGCTCAAATCCATTTTTAATGGCTTCATTCCTTAATCCATGACCTTATTAATGTATTCTAACCACAATTTAATAACACCCTATATGTTCATTACCAATTAGACACCATATAGTTCAAAACCATAACTTCCAACAAAATTGAACTCTAACCTCAATTGCATGAAGAATGTTTACCTCAATTAACCAAAATCTCTTCAATTTGATTCCTTCAAGTTCTAATTGAACTTACTCAGCACCTACAATCATAATACCAAAGATTTAACATAAGTTTAATCAACCCACAACAAGAATTAGAGTCCAAAATGAAGTTACCTTGACAATCAATCTTTAATGTTCTTAAACCAACTACCTTGATGATTTCTTCACTTGATTTAGCTTTCATCAATTGGGACTCTTGAAGAAGAGATGAGAGTAACCGTACATGAAGAATAGAAATTAGGGCTAATTTCATGAATTTTGGAAGTATTTATATTTTCCAATATTCCATCTTGACCCCTCAAGTCTAGTTTCTCATTCTTATGCCCTAGTAGAGATTTAACTTAACATTTTAAGTTAAGTTTACTTTCATTTTTTTACAAGTATGGTCCCTTGTATGGTATTACCTCACAAATTTAATCTGAGGTACAAGTCGGTTAAGCATAGGTACAAATATATTATGCTCAGTTGCACCAAAATTTACTAAACATAACTTGTACGAGTTAACGGAAACCGGGTGTTATATTGAAAGATATTAACACTTTAATTTTGTGACCATCATTTTTTGGCGGTCTGTGACTCTTCTAAATAATTATAATTATTTAACTAATGAATATTATTTATTGACCATTACATTTTAGTTACTAACTTTTTCAATTCAGTGGGCAACATTTTTGGTCACTAATAATGAATATATGTCCAAAATCATCATTTATGACTACTATGTTTTGACTATTAACACTTATAATTTAGTGACTACCATTTTTTCATAACCGACCTTTCTAACTAACTGAACTTATCCAACCTACTAGCTTTGTGGTCACTAACCTTACCAACCACGAGCTTAGCGACCACCATTTTTAGTCATAGGTCGCTAAACACATGAATCTATATCATTAATGATGAAAAAGATAGTTGTCACAAAATTTTGTCATTAATATGAAAAAGTTTATTAGTGACCAAGTCTTAGGTTTTGTCACTAAACTTGAATTAGTAACAAATTTTTAATGATCACCTCTGTTCATCACTAATGTCACATGTTAGTTTTTATTGTAGTGAATGGCCCAAAACCAGTGTCCATCTAATTGAATTTCGTCACCTCTAACATCAACCAGCTTTAATTAGTTTACTGTTTGCTTGCGACAGTTAACTTGCTTAGAATGCTCCAAACTCTACAGGTCTGAAGCTGCCTTTATTGCCGAAATTGTTCGACAAATCCACGGCAATATACAACTCCGTGGTATGGAGAAAAATCAAATTGGCATCAAATCTCGTATCAACGAATTAAAATCGTTACTGGAGTTAGAAGCAACAGAAAAGGTGTTCATGATAGGGATATGGGGAATGGGAGGAATCGGTAAAACAACTATTGCCCGAGCTTTGTTTAGAGAAATACATTACAAGTTTGATGGTAGTAGCTTTGTTGATGCTGTTAGAGAAAATGTTTCTCATAAAAAAGTATGCCTCTTACAAAAAGAGATTGTCAAACAGATTGCGCATTACGAGCCCGATATTACACATGAAGACATAGGAAGCGGGTTAATAAGAAATATATTTCGCGGTAAGAAGATTCTTCTTGTTCTTGATGATGTGGATGATGCCAAGCAATTAGAAGTCCTAGGTGCAACACTTGAGTATTTTGGTAAAGGAAGTAGAATCATCATAACCACTAGAGATAGCCAGTTTTTAAAAGAAGCAAAAGAACTCTACAGACCTGATTCTTTACCTAAGAAGCATGCTGTTGAGCTCTTCAGTTGGCATGCTTTTCGGAAAAATAGCCCTCCAGAAGGGTATACGGAGCTGTCAAACCGTGCAGTATGCTACACTCATGGTCTCCCTCTAGCGCTTAAAGTTTTAGGTGATTTCTTCTATGGAAAAGAAGATGAACATGAGTGGGAAGTCCATTTGAATAGATTGGCCAAAGCAAAAAACAACGGGAGTTGTGAGACAGCCCTTACCCGCAAAGAAAAAGGGATAATGGAGACACTGAAGATCAGCTTTGATGGACTGGATGAAAATGAGAGAGAAATATTTCTAGACATTGCTTGTTTCTTCAAAGGCAGAGGTCAAGAATATGCGACTAAAATACTTGGTTGTTCGGGTTTAGAACCAAAAATTGGAATTCGTGCTCTTACAAAAAAATCTCTCATAACAGTTTCAAGAGGATGTATACACATGCATGATGTCCTTGAAGAAATGGGTTTGGGAATTGTTCGTGAGAGTTACCCAAATACCAGGCTACGTCGATCCAAAGAACTCCGTTGTCTTGAGCAAAAAAATGTAATGAATTTCTTTCTTTGTAAAAACAACTCTTTCTTAGAAACTTTTTGTTTATAATGACAACAGTTTGACCTCCGTTTACTACATTTCTTGCAGAATCTAGAATCAGTTACAGGCATAATGCAAAGGCCATACATATATTACGATGAGGAAGTGCGTTTTAGTGGTGATGTTTTTGAGAAGATGAATAACATTCGGCTACTTAACACCTGGGGTTATTTCACTTCTTGTGAACCTACAACTTTCCCTGATAAGTTAGGATGGCTTTGTTGGAATTTGTACCCATTTTATTCTCTGCCAGTAGCAAACATGCGTAAGCTTGTTGGGCTTGAAATGAGTGGAAAAAATATCAATCATTTATGGACGGGGTGTGAGGTATTTAGTGGATGAAACCCATTTCTTATTTGTATTCAGTTATGAGTAACCTTGATTATGGTTTTTTTTCTCCTTTTCTTTTCAGCCAATGCCAAATTTGAAATTCATTGTACTCGAGTGCATGAGTAACTTAAAAAGTCTTCCAGACTTCTCAGGGGCCCTAAATGTTAAGAGGTTGGTTGTACGATATTGTGACAACTTGGTGAAGATTCATGAGTCTCTTGGAACTCTAAAGAAGCTTGCTTACTTGGAGTTGACATTTTGCAAAAACCTCCTGCATCTCCCATCCATGGAAGAGATGCCATTATTGGAGACCATAGATCTCAGTGGATGCTGTGGTCTTGAAAGATTCCCAGAGGTCTCTTCAAGTATGGTAAAACTATCAACTATACATCTTGATGGATGTTCAAATCTCAAGAACATTCCAAACTCAATTTGTGAGTTAAAAAATCTCAAGATTCTTCATCTTCAAGACTGTGGGAAACTGCAAGATTTGCCAGAGGAGCTGGGAAGCATGGGAAAATTAGAAGAACTACTGCTAGGATTCATGAATGATAATGTCCCAAGGCCCAACTTACCGCAGTCCATTAACTTATATACTTTGACAAAGTTATGTTGCTTGAGAAAATTAGATCTCAGTTGGAGACAAATGGAAGAACAAGACTTCCCCAAAAAATTTCATGAATTTTCCTCCTTGGAAGAATTACAACTAAGTGGCAACTGTAAATTGGTCCGGTTACCCGCAAGCATCTCTCGCCTTTCTTGTCTTAAACACCTCGAGTTGAATGATTGCCCGGCAACTACAAAGTATTCAAGGGCTCCCATCAGCAATACACGTATTGATGACAAGCACGTGTAGAGCGTTGGAAGAGATTGAAGATCTATCAAATAAGTATGCATAGTAGCATACCATATTTCTCCCTGGTTGGTTGATCTCACCCTATGATCTTGAGAACAGAGCATATCTAAATGAGATGTTACAACAGTTTTTCGTAAAGGTAGCCAATCTCTATCTCTTAAATCTGATAATATTTATATTTATCACATTTTATTCTGAAAAATGGTCGCTCTTTGCTAAAATAGAAAAACAAATTAAGGTTTTTTTTTCCCTAAACCTCTCCAACAACTTTGCTATCTTGTTTTCTATAATAGAGAAAACTTGAAAAAACTACAAGTTTTGAGAATTCTCTACAACTTGGTTGTACTGTAAGCTTAATTTATTCAATTACACCAATGAACATAAAATTTTATCATTTTTTATTAAGTTTTCTTTAAAAAAGTGTATTGAAAGATAAATTAGAGAATATTATATTAATATATATCTTTTGTTAAAATGTCTAAAATAAAAGAGTTGTTTGGAGATGAATGTAACTCTTTTTAGAGATTTAAACTTTTAATTCTCTATTTTAGAAAAATTATAGAAAATCTGTTGGAGATGCTCTTACGCAACTACCTGAGTATATATGTATATTAATCCTATAATCCTATTTTTAGAGATTTTAACTTTTGATATTTCTTGTTGAATATAGAAATGTATTGCCTAGATGGCCAGTTAACATCTGGATTCCAAGATTTCCAGCGATCGATCTCCCAAGCTGGTTCACAAAACAATTTCATGAGGGATACAATATTAAAGATACGTATTTTGATAGTATATATGAAATAGCATTAAAGATGCCTCCCCAACGTCATACCAGTATCACGGGCTTCGTTGTATATGTTGAATTTAAGCGATTCTCTCATGATGGTACAATATCAATGGTGTATATACCGGAGAGTGTCTTTTGGGGGCAGATGAATGATGATTTTGGAAAGGGTCTTTTGTCTCTTTTAGTTGAAAGTGGTCGTTCTGTCACTATAAGTGTACAAACTTATTATCCACTGAAAGTTAAAAGATATGGGGCATATATAGTCTACAAAGAAGACTTGGAATCCATCCAACAAATCAAATTTCCTATCCCTGATTATGGCGACTCAGAAGTTGGTGATTTTTATGTTTCCCGTGGAAGCATTTTCTTCGAGTATGGTGTGAATAATCAGGTAACAAGATTAACACATTAAGCTCATTGTATATTGATTGAGAAATGTAGAAGATGAGAATTAAGAACAATTTCCCTTGGAGGCCACTCTCTAAAACACACACACACACTCTTGGTGGCTAGACACAAATGACCTCACTGTCACAAAACCCTAATAATAGGTTTATATACCCTTTGACCAAACCTAGCTATTTTGACTTTGACCTTTGACTAATACAATTAGACTAAATACAATTATCCCTAAATCTTGGATACATTGTGTACTAACAATCTCCTCCTATGGATTCAAGATTTAAAAAAATATGACGCTAGTCTTCAGCACTTTAATCTTCAGATAGGCTTTATCTTCAAGAATCCACTTTGGCAGCTTTAATCTTCATTTAGGCTCTTTAAAGTAAAATAGTCAACAAGTCTTGAAACACGAACTTCAAATCTGTGTAAGGTTGATCAAGGTCTTCAAAACAAACTCTTTTTATCTTTGAATCATTGGTCTTTGCAGCTTTGACTTTTGGCAAGTTCTTCAGTCTTTGAATTATGAACGGGATTTGAGGTTTGAACGGGCTTTGAGCTTTAAGACATTCTTGAATAATCTTTAAGCACGAACTGTCTTTGTATCTTCACATCTGAACAATAATAATCTTTAAACATTGAAGCATTTGGAGTTGAACTTGTTCTTCTTTGACATATATCTCTTTGACTCTTGGAGATTGAGATATTCGAATTATCTCCCTCTTTTCTTCTGTCTGATATTTCTCCCCCTTTTTGATGATTGTGAGCATCCTGATTATCAAAATTCTTTTCAATTTCAGCAGTCTTTGAATACCAGAAACAATCTCCTCCTTTTGATCTGTTTAACCGTCAATTCCAAAAAAAAAGGTTTATCCGAATCTTTTCAAATTCAGATAATATGAAAGTTGTAACCCTGAATCAACGAATGAAACAGTTAAAATCCCTGTAAGTTGCACAAAGCCACTTAGTACAACGAATGTACTTTGGAAAGAAGCTTTTTGATGTTCACTCCTCCAGGGCTTCCATTCAATAATCGAAAAACACGAAGGAATTTCTATGAACGTTATGACAAGAAAACATATTCCTTGTGTGTACGTGCAAGTGTAGAAATGATTGAAGCAACTTATGCTTGATAATAGTTAGGCTCAAATTGTGTAAACTGTTGAGACAGCAACAAGTTTTCCACGGACTCAATGTGCATGAATGAAGAGCGAAGGTGGGGCAAACTTCCTTCTTTTCAATATCCAACCTTCCGAGTGAAGATTAGATAGATAATATGCTGCATCCCCAAGAAAATGAAACATTTCTTTGTTGAGAAAGAAATGAGTAGCTGGTGGGGTTAAAGCAAGAGTTGGCATGGGCTAGTTGCCTGTTTCAATGATGGTCACCAAAGAAATGTGAACCAATCAGTAATGTGGCTGCCCGGCTCAGAAAGTGGCTGGTGCAGAGTTCTCGTATTCTTTTAACTCTGTTCTCACACCCTCTTTTTGTTTTTCATTCGCTCACTTCTAACCAAACTCTCTTTTTCATTTTACCTCAGCACAATGAGATTACTCAACCGGATGAGTTATCTCCCTCACTCTTTGATTTTGACCCCTCACCCCTCAATCACTCAAGGATAACTTCTTGGGTAGAAAACACTGGTTAACGTGAATCCATAGAAGTACAGTTAATCTCACACATCGATCCCATGAAATTTTGTCTTAAAATGATGTGTTGTTCAACAGTTTAGCTTGAACAATGAAAAATCTCAGCTTTTGAATTACATTGTCATCATAATGTTTGCTCCTCAATAATATCATGAATATTTGAGCATTTGAACTTTGAAGACTTCTCAAAACAAGAATATTGAAAGAATGAAGTGAATCGAAAGACTTGTTTGAGAATTTGACAATGTATCAATCAGATCAAACATGAAATATAATCATGAACGCTTAGGGTATCAAAGAATTGGATTTTGTTTATATGAACAAATATAAACAATATTTGAATGAAACGTTTAAGCTCTTACGCTGAATGAATGTATGATGCTCAACAAGATTGGAAATTCAAACGGGAGTATTACCATCGATAACTTGTTTCGTTTTGAGACATGGTAATAACAAAGTCAATAAGAAGCTGAACCGGTGTGTATGAGTACTTGAAAGTATAGAAAAGATAATACGCAAGTATTAATCTTTGGAGACACACGGTCAGAAACAATGGTGAAATCCGAGATATACATGAAAACATTTAAAACACACTTCTAAAATTATAAAATCTCGAATTAGAGAAGTGGTTTGAACATTTAAGAACACGTTTTCATGCTTGAAAGTTGTTCTTCTTTCAAACAATCTCAGATGGAGTTCAGAAGATACTTACAGTCATCAGTATTATCTCCCCCTCAAATTATGATCGACTGATTTAAGAACGGATAAGCTCCCCCTCAAAATCTGCGAAGATCTTAATTTGACAAAATCAGCACATGTACCAGTCAAAGGCTATTTTTTTATTATTAGAGATTAAGAACGAGTCCTGATCTGATATGATCAGAAGTCAATTATTCTTTGAAGTACGGGTTCTAAACTAATGTGTTTAGAAACCATAATCATCATTGAAGTGCGGGTTCTGAACTGATTTATTTAGAAACCATAATCTATTTGAAGTCCGGGTTCTAAACTGATGTGTTTAGAAACCAATTGAGAATAATCAGGTAACAAGATTAACACATTAAGCTCATTGTATTTGATTGAGAAATGTAGAAGATGAGAGTTAAGAACAATTTCTCTTGGAGGCCACTCTCTAAAACACACACACACACTCTTGGTGGCTATACTCAAATGACCTCACTCACAAACCCTAATAATTGGGTTTATATACCCTTTGACCAAACCTAGCTTTTTATTGACTTTGACCTTTGTTGACTAATTACAATTAGACTAAATCTTGGATACATTAGTGTACTAACAATCTCCCCCTATGGATTCAAGATTTAAAAAATTATGACGTTAGTCTTCAGTACTTTAATCTTCAGATAGGCTTTATCTTCAAGAATCCACTTTGGCGGCTTTAATCTTCATTTAGGCTCTTTAAAGTCAACAAGTCTTGAGACACGAACTTCAAATCTGTGTAAGGTTGATCAAGGTCTTCAAAACAAAATCTTTTTATATCTTCGAATCTTTGAATCATTGTAGCACGGATCTTTGCATCTTTGAGAAATATCTTCAGTCTTTGAATTATGAACATGATTTGAGGTTTCAACGGGCTTTGAGCTTTAAGACATTCTTGAATAATCTTTAAGCATGAACTGTCTTTGTATCTTCACGCATTTGAACAATGAAACTTTCTTGAACTTATCTTTGACTTTGGAAAATATCAGCTTTGACTCTCGGAAATTGAAATCTTCAAATTATCTCCCTTTTTTCTTCTGTTTGATATTTCTCCCCCTTTTTGATGATTGTGAGCATCGTGATCATCAAAATTCTTGTTCAACTTCAGCATTCTCTTTGAGTACCAGAAACAATCTCCTCCTTTTGACCTGTTTTAACCGTCAATTCCAAAAAAATATCCGAATCTTTTCAAATTCAGATAATAGAAGTGGTAATCCTGAAACAACGGATGAATCAGTTAAAATGCCTGTAAGTTGCACGAAGCCACTTAGTACAACAAATGCACTTTGGAAAGGAGCTTTTTGATGTTCACTCCTCCAGGGCTTCCATTCAATCGTCGAAAAACACGAAGGAATTTCTATGAACGTTATGACAAGAAAACATATTTCTTGTGTGTACGTGCAAGTGTAGAAATGATTGAAGCAACTTATGCTTGGTAATAGTTAGGCTCAAATTGTGTAAACTGTTGAGACAACAACAAGTTTTCCACGGACTCAATGTGCATGAATGAAGAGAGAAGGTGGGGCAAACTTCCTTCTTTTCAATATCCAAACCTTCCGAGTGAAGATTGGATAGATAATATGTTGCATCCCCAAGAAAATTGAAACATTTCTTTGTTGAGAAAGAAATGAGTAGCTGGTGGGGTTTAATGCAAGAGTTGGCATGGGCTAGTTGCCTGTTTCAATGACGGTCACCAAAGAATGTGAACCAATCAGCAATGTGGATGCCCGGCTCATAAAGTGGCTGGTGCAGAGTTCTCGTATTCTTTTAACTCTGTTCTCACACCCTCTTTCTGTTTTTAATCTGCTCACTTCTAACCAAACTCTCTTTTTCATTTTACCTCAGCACAATGAGATTACTCAACCGGATGAGTTATCTCCCCCACTCTTTGATTTTGACCCCTCACCCCTCAATCACTCAAGGATAACTTCTTGGGTAGGAAACACTGGTTAACGTGGATCCATAGAAGTTCTATTATATCTCACACTGATTTCCATGAAATATTGTCCTAAAATGATGCATTGTTCAAAAGTTTAGCTTGAACAGATAAGAATCTTTAGCAATTGAATAACATTGTCATCAGAATGTATGCTCCTCAAAAATATTCATGAAACATTTGAGCATTTGAACGTTGAAGATTTCACACAACAAGAATATTGAATGAATGAAATGAATTTGAAAGGCTTGTTTGTGAATCTGTGTAACAACCCGTTTTCCCAACATGCTTCAAATAACATATATTGTATCACATCGTTATATTCATAAAAGAAATACAAATAAATCACGTACGGTCCAGCAGTCTCGAAACTATACAAACATAACATTTCCAGTTCCTAATCCTCGTCAGCTATCAACTGCGTCTCAAACTTTAATTCTTCCCTTTTTACTAAATAACGATCCTTAACCTGGAATACATATTTTAAAACAGAAAATGAGGGTTAGACCTACAGGTCTAGTGAGAAAATCCCTGTCAATTGAAACCTGTCAAAAAAAATCCATTTATATAAAACTTCTTTATACAAACACACACATAAACTTTACACGTAAGTAAATACCAACCAAGACTAGAGTATCGTAATCAAACTCATTCCACCCTGTTCCTCCACAAATGATCAAGTCATTCTGCCTTATCCCTCTCCAAATGGCCATACTAGTGGTTGCAAGCCAACTAGTTAATTTACTCTGCCGTACAACAACTACGGTAAACCCACCGGTCCGCCCACCGGAACCCGGCACTCACCGGTCCGCCCCTCGGATCCCGGCCAAGTATTCTCGTAGAATACTCACATAAATACAATATATATATATGTACCAATATATCATATTGTCATTTTATAAAACCTTTCATGACATTTCAACCATGTATAAAGACATCACATATTTTTATAAAAACGTTATCCCATTCCAAACATGTATACATCTCAATATGAACACATAATCACATCATGTAAAAATTCTCAATCCGAACATATCCATCTCATCTATATATCACATATATATGTATCCCAGTTGGAAAATATTTTAAAGAAAAACTCACCTGAAACGTATATCACAAAGCTTTCCCAAGTTAGTATCACGTATTTCCACCCTTCACGGAATCTGAAATCATATAAAATACCACATATCTCTTTTAAAAACAAAACTTACAAAATTCACATCTGAAGTCGCAACCCACTAAAAATCGTTATGAACAGTACCCAAATCGCAACCCTCTATTGCGATTCCACCCTGGAATCGCAACCCACTACTGCGATTCCACTCCAAGTCGCAATTCACTATTGCGATCCCAAACCCGAGTCGCAATCAACTACTGCGATTTCAACCCAAGTCGCAAACGACCACTGCGACTTCATACCCGAGTCACAACCAACTATTGCGACTCCGATGAATGTCGCAGTCGTTCATTGCGACTTCGATGAATCTCAGACCACTGCGACTTCGATGAATCTCAGCCCACTACTCATTCTAAAACCAAGATTTTGCAGTTTTACTCTATGTATGATACTATAAAAGTGCAGATATGTTCAAGACCATATACATAACCTATCCTTAAACTTAGAATTCCCAAAACATCCATTTTAACCAAAAACCCACCAAAATTCAACTAGCATTTCAAGAACACTTTTAAGTAATTAGAACACAACAATGTAGGGATTGTTTACCTTGAATTTCAGCAACAAATTCCTAAAGCTTTTTCCTTCTTCTTTCCTTCAATCTTTCTCTCGATCTCTCTCTTTCTCTCTTTCCATCAAAGACACACACACACTCTAACACTTGCTTCCTTTCAAAAATAAATAAGAAAAGAGGTACTCCTCCTAAGTATCCAAAGAAGGATGGTATGGAGGGAACACCTCCATACCCTTCCCCAACCACTCCCCTATTTCTTTTTCTTTTAAAAAGAAGATGACCAAAATAACCCTCTAACTTCCTTATAATATCCAAGACTAACCCTTAACTTATTTTCCCATAATTAACTAAAATAAAACTTATATAAATAAACTTCCGAATTCTAAAATACTAAAATACTGGTCAATAATAATTAAAATACCTGGTTATTACAACATCTCCCCCTTAAAAGAATTCCGTCCCGGAATTCATACAAGCAACGAACTAGGGTAACTACCACCGAATTGATATCAAAATCCATGAACACATCAAAGTGTTTACGGAACCCTCAAAGGACTTTTACTAGACCACCCGCTTTACTGTTTCTAGTTTACCATTCGCTCTTGATTCAATACTTCAACCTAAAACATCAAGAGTTTTAATTTCTCACAAGAAATCCGCCCCTTAAAATAACGATAAACACTCAATACTCAAATCTCACGAAAGTCCAAATTAACTCGAAATTCACTTATACTCTTAACATAATCACAATCACTTTATATCACGGAAATTTCTTAATTTTTATCAAACCCGTAAACTTCATCCTACTATTTCCATTTCTTAAACTAGCATAGCATAACCGAAATGATCTCACATCAATGCTTAATTGCACTGGACACCAAATCATTTATCAAAATAAAATAAGGTCTACAAAGCAACTTAATTTCTCGAATATCAACAAAGCACAACCTTAATCACTTCAATTATCTTAATAACCTCATCATCAAAACTCATACCGTCTTTTATCCAAATATCAATACCAATTCATTTCTTAATAAATAACAAACTCGCTATCATATCAAGTCCTTACATTTCCAATTTAGCACTAAAATACTTTCACAGCTCTTTAGACATTGGTTTCACTTTAACCACTCCGCAATTGAAATTTATCAATACCGGTCTCACCTTACCCCACTAACACAAATACTCAAAACATCATATAATTTCACTATAAAATTAAGCCGAAAGAATTCATCACAACTCCGTTAAAATTTCATGTCACTAATAATATAACTTATTAACGGCTCAATCATGCAAAGTCCAGCACTAAGTAAAAAAAAACATCTCTTTAACTTAAACAACTCCATAAGAAAGTTTTATCAACATTAATCTTGCCTTGCTTAACCACAACAATTTCCAACCAAAGATATAATAAATCTACTACGAACCACACCACTAAGTTCATCACATGACCATAAAATCTTTACAACTTAATTTCTCTGATCCAATCCGGTGTTTTCTAACGGTACAACCTTACTCGCTTCGGCTAAGCCCTTCCGCAGGCTCGACACAGGAAAGGCCGAATGAACTCTCACTATGCGAAACCCTTCGGTACCAAGGCACATACCAAAAATTTAATACCCTCCTAACTACAACAACTCTTACACCAAGAAGAAAACCCACAAAATACGAACAAGGTATAATATTCTAGATCGATCATACCAATATCATTCACACCTCTAGACTCCAGGTTCACCTCAACCTACTATCCCTGCTATGACGGAATCCCCACTAGTCACGACGAGTCGCCTCGCGAATGCACAAACGCATACAGTGTGAAATCAGATAGACATTCGAAATAAGGATTCTATCCCACAACGGTTAGACTCAAACAAGAGCTGCGCCATAGAACTAAATCAAACATTCTAAGGCTATTTAGTTTCCACAGTACCACTTGTAAAGCATTCACTTAACAACCTATCAGGACTAGCATAAATTCCTACTAGCAAGTAATAGTCATACTGCAAGTGATAAGCACCAGGCAATCTAGCCTACATACTCTTATGTTCTAGTAAGCAATCAATTACACCAAGTACTCTACTCTTTTCCTTGACATCGGCTGACTGTACACACCACGCCTTCGATCACAGTTTCTAAAATGTCCCAACAATCCAACACTCCAAAAAAAATAACGACACTCTTCTCCCCAAAAGATTACAAAATCAACTTGGAGTATCACCTTAATCCGCAGTCGAACTTTTCTCCATAGGTTATCACCAACCCTACAGTCACATCCCTATTCCACAAATACATCTAAAACCGACAACACTTTATTGCATTAATTATACCGATTATGAACATTAGACTACAATTGATTTCCATACTCACCACCACATTTCTCTCGTATTAATACCACGTTCTAACCAACGATCCTTCACCCCGATTAATTCATTCGACTATTTTCTTCTACTCTCCTTTCAACATAAAACACAATTTCCCAAGGATAGCTCATTAGGAGGTGCTCACTCTAGACCGATCCTACGAGCTAGCTTTCTTTCATCTCCATACCGATCGTACACGCTCAATTTCAACCATCACTATATTTTCCCAATAATTTCACCATAGTTCAAATCGAAGAGAAAAAAAAATTTAACCGAGTTAATTTGAAATCTCACTCATTGTTCGAAACACCCACACACTTCCTCAATTTTCGAAAATCAATACATATTCTTTCAAAATGATAACAAACGATTTGAAACCACACTGTACACCCATCCCCAAAATATAACAACCATAAAAACATCTTTGTTAATAAAATCCGTACCTCTTTATTTCACCTCGTGCCCCAATTAGCACAAATATACGTCATTGTGTCTCTTTTCACGTACAACATTTCCCCGTGCCTCTTTCAGCACACAGTTATATATATATATATATATAAATAAAATTTTTGTATATCACGAATCATCTATCACAATTGAAATTTTTATCCATAACATAAACTTTAACATTTGGAGACATAACTTTAGTGTTTGAAAACTGATTTATACACAATGCCACATTCTATACTTCCACAAAATCTTTTCAAAATTCTAACATGCACAATTCAATTTGAAAATTTCTAACAATTGCAAGCGTTAGATAAAACATCCCAAATTAAACTACTAACCACTTTCGCCCCTAAAATATAAATTTAATTTACCACTTTGAACAATCTTCCAAATTCAAACACATATGACAACGGTTATCACTTCTGATTACTAAAAGCTTTTCCTTACTAATCATTCCCAAAACACTATTTACTTTCTAGTTTCAATTATCCTTGATTTCTCACTTAAATTTATCATGCTATATCCTAATGAATAACCATGCTAATTTCGATATCATCCGAAATATTTGTTACACTCTTATTAAATTAGAACTAATCTCTTTTCACACCAAATGCTTCCAAACCTACACTCTTACTAAGTCTTATCAAAAGTAACTCATATATCCTTAATATAAAATTTGTTAACAAACGAAAACTTTAAGTCAATCACCCGACAATCTCTTCTTTCATCATAACCACTTACTCCAATAAATCAACTTTATTTTCTCATACCGAAATACCAAGGATCACTTATCATTTCTTAATCAAAGGTTTTAACAAGATCAGACTCCTACACCACAATATATTTACTATACTAAGTCTAAACAAACGGTCCCGCTACCATCCATCATTAATATAATCAACTATTTAAACACCCTAGATCATCACGAGCAGTACTTAATAATATACAATTCACTTAAGTTTGTTCCGCAAAGGAAATTCATCATCATTCACTTCACTTTACATAATCGACAAATCATTACTTAATTGACAGGTTTAACAAAATCAAGTTCCAACACCATCCTATACTTGCTACTACCTCAAATTCCAACAAGATTTTCAAAATAACTTAATAGGCACTCCACTCTTATCTATAATACCAACACATTTATCAAATTCCTTTCCTAATGCAATTAAGTCAACAAAAGATTGAAAACACAATTAATCGGTTCGCACCGAAGTCAAATAGCACTTTAGCACGTGTAGAGTTTGTATAAATATACCTGTCTTCGTCTCTATCCATGTCGAGACCGACTTGTCACTCGGTAGATTTCAACTAGGTTAATATACACATAAGCACATACCCCATATAATAAGGTATTCCGGTCCAATCATGTAACTGTAAGCTCACAATTACACTGGCCAGGTGTAACTCGAATTTACCTTTCATGATATTCCTTATACCGTGTTATACTTAATATCCCAAGGTTCTACAATAATAGGGACATCCTACTTCACATGCAGTTTAAGTCTAGGTACATATACTAATACCTAAATCCCTTAAACTAAGGCTCTGATACCATCTGTAACAACCCGTTTTCCCAACATGCTTCAAATAACATATATTGTATCACATCGTTATATTCATAAAAAGAAATACAAATAAATCACGTACGGTCCAGCAGTCTCGAAACTATACAAACATAACATTTCCAGTTCCTAATCCTCGTCAGCTATCAACTGCGTCTCAAATTTAATTCTTCCCTTTTTACTAAATAACGATCCTTAACCTGGAATACATATTTTAAAACAGAAAATGAGGGTTAGACCTACAGGTCTAGTGAGAAAATCCCTGTCAATTGAAACCTGTCAAAAAAAAATCCATTTATATAAAACTTCTTTATACAAACACACACATATATTTTACACGTAAGTAAATACCAACCAAGACTAGAGTATCGTAATCAAACTCATTCCACCCTGTTCCTCCACAAATGATCAAGTCATTCTGCCTTATCCCTCCCCAAATGGCCATACTAGTGGTTGCAAGCCAACTAGTTAATTTACTCTGCCGTACAACAACTACGGTAAACCCACCGGTCCGCCCACCGGAACCCGGCACTCACCGGTCCGCCCCTCGGATCCCGGCCAAGTATTCTCGTAGAATACTCACATAAATACAATATATATATGTACCAATATATCATATTGTCATTTTATAAAACCTTTCATGACATTTCAACCATGTATAAAGACATCACATATTTTTATAAAAACGTTATCCCATTCCAAACATGTATACATCTCAATATGAACACATAATCACATCATGTAAAAATTCTCAATCCGAACATATCCATCTCATCTATATATCACATATATATGTATCCCAGTTGGAAAATATTTTAAAGAAAAACTTACCTGAAACGTATATCACAAAGCTTTCCCAAGTTAGTATCACGTATTTCCACCCTTCACAGAATCTGAAATCATATAAAATACCACATATCTCTTTTAAAAACAAAACTTACAAAATTCACATCTGAAGTCGCAACCCACTAAAAATCGTTATGAACAGTACCCAAATCGCAACCCTCTATTGCGATTCCACCCTGGAATCGCAACCCACTACTGCGATTCCACTCCAAGTCGCAATTCACTATTGCGATCCCAAACCCGAGTCGCAATCAACTACTGCGATTTCAACCCAAGTCGCAAACGACCACTGCGACTTCATACCCGAGTCGCAACCAACTATTGCGACTCCGATGAATGTCGCAGTCGTTCATTGCGACTTCGATGAATCTCAGACCACTGCGACTTCGATGAATCTCAGCCCACTACTCATTCTAAAACCAAGATTTTGCAGTTTTACTCTATGTATGATACTATAAAAGTGCAGATATGTTCAAGACCATATACATAACCTATCCTTAAACTTAGAATTCCCAAAACATCCATTTTAACCAAAAACCCACCAAAATTCAACTAGCATTTCAAGAACACTTTTAAGTAATTAGAACACAACAATGTAGGGATTGTTTACCTTGAATTTCAGCAACAAATTCCTAAAGCTTTTTCCTTCTTCTTTCCTTCAATCTTTCTCTCGATCTCTCTCTTTCTCTCTTTCCATCAAAGACACACACACACACTCTAACACTTGCTTCCTTTCAAAAATAAATAAGAAAAGAGGTACTCCTCCTAAGTATCCAAAGAAGGATGGTATGGAGGGAACACCTCCATACCCTTCCCCAACCACTCCCCTATTTCTTTTTCTTTTAAAAAGAAGATGACCAAAATAACCCTCTAACTTCCTTATAATATCCAAGACTAACCCTTAACTTATTTTCCCATAATTAACTAAAATAAAACTTATATAAATAAACTTCCGAATTCTAAAATACTAAAATACTGGTCAATAATAATTAAAATACTTGGTTATTACAACATCTCCCCCTTAAAAGAATTCCGTCCCGGAATTCATACAAGCAACGAACTAGGGTAACTACCACCGAATTGATATCAAAATCCATGAACACATCAAAGTGTTTACGGAACCCTCAAAGGACTTTTACTAGACCACCCGCTTTACTGTTTCTAGTTTACCATTCGCTCTTGATTCAATACTTCAACCTAAAACATCAAGAGTTTTAATTTCTCACAAGAAATCCGCCCCTTAAAATAACGATAAACACTCAATACTCAAATCTCACGAAAGTCCAAATTAACTCGAAATTCACTTATACTCTTAACATAATCACAATCACTTTATATCACGGAAATTTCTTAATTTTTATCAAACCCGTAAACTTCATCCTACTATTTCCATTTCTTAAACTAGCATAGCATAACCGAAATGATCTCACATCAATGCTTAATTGCACTGGACACCAAATCATTTATCAAAATAAAATAAGGTCTACAAAGCAACTTAATTTCTCGAATATCAACAAAGCACAACCTTAATCACTTCAATTATCTTAATAACCTCATCATCAAAACTCATACCGTCTTTTATCCAAATATCAATACCAATTCATTTCTTAATAAATAACAAACTCGCTATCATATCAAGTCCTTACATTTCCAATTTAGCACTAAAATACTTTCACAGCTCTTTAGACATTGGTTTCACTTTAACCACTCCGCAATTGAAATTTATCAATACCGGTCTCACCTTACCCCACTAACACAAATACTCAAAACATCATATAATTTCACTATAAAATTAAGCCGAAAGAATTCATCACAACTCCGTTAAAATTTCATGTCACTAATAATATAACTTATTAACGGCTCAATCATGCAAAGTCCAGCACTAAGTAAAAAAAAACATCTCTTTAACTTAAACAACTCCATAAGAAAGTTTTATCAACATTAATCTTGCCTTGCTTAACCACAACAATTTCCAACCAAAGATATAATAAATCTACTACGAACCACACCACTAAGTTCATCACATGACCATAAAATCTTTACAACTTAATTTCTCTGATCCAATCCGGTGTTTTCTAACGGTACAACCTTACTCGCTTCGGCTAAGCCCTTCCGCAGGCTCGACACAGGAAAGGCCGAATGAACTCTCACTATGCGAAACCCTTCGGTACCAAGGCACATACCAAAAATTTAATACCCTCCTAACTACAACAACTCTTACACCAAGAAGAAAACCCACAAAATACGAACAAGGTATAATATTCTAGATCGATCATACCAATATCATTCACACCTCTAGACTCCAGGTTCACCTCAACCTACTATCCCTGCTATGACGGAATCCCCACTAGTCACGACGAGTCGCCTCGCGAATGCACAAACGCATACAGTGTGAAATCAGATAGACATTCGAAATAAGGATTCTATCCCACAACGGTTAGACTCAAACAAGAGCTGCGCCATAGAACTAAATCAAACATTCTAAGGCTATTTAGTTTCCACAGTACCACTTGTAAAGCATTCACTTAACAACCTATCAGGACTAGCATAAATTCCTACTAGCAAGTAATAGTCATACTGCAAGTGATAAGCACCAGGCAATCTAGCCTACATACTCTTATGTTCTAGTAAGCAATCAATTACACCAAGTACTCTACTCTTTTCCTTGACATCGGCTGACTGTACACACCACGCCTTCGATCACAGTTTCTAAAATGTCCCAACAATCCAACACTCCAAAAAAAATAACGACACTCTTCTCCCCAAAAGATTACAAAATCAACTTGGAGTATCACCTTAATCCGCAGTCGAACTTTTCTCCATAGGTTATCACCAACCCTACAGTCACATCCCTATTCCACAAATACATCTAAAACCGACAACACTTTATTGCATTAATTATACCGATTATGAACATTAGACTACAATTGATTTCCATACTCACCACCACATTTCTCTCGTATTAATACCACGTTCTAACCAACGATCCTTCACCCCGATTAATTCATTCGACTATTTTCTTCTACTCTCCTTTCAACATAAAACACAATTTCCCAAGGATAGCTCATTAGGAGGTGCTCACTCTAGACCGATCCTACGAGCTAGCTTTCTTTCATCTCCATACCGATCGTACACGCTCAATTTCAACCATCACTATATTTTCCCAATAATTTCACCATAGTTCAAATCGAAGAGAAAAAAAAATTTAACCGAGTTAATTTGAAATCTCACTCATTGTTCGAAACACCCACACACTTCCTCAATTTTCGAAAATCAATACATATTCTTTCAAAATGATAACAAACGATTTGAAACCACACTGTACACCCATCCCCAAAATATAACAACCATAAAAACATCTTTGTTAATAAAATCCGTACCTCTTTATTTCACCTCGTGCCCCAATTAGCACAAATATACGTCATTGTGTCTCTTTTCACGTACAACATTTCCCCGTGCCTCTTTCAGCACACAGTTATATATATATATATATATATAAATAAAATTTTTGTATATCACGAATCATCTATCACAATTGAAATTTTTATCCATAACATAAACTTTAACATTTGGAGACATAACTTTAGTGTTTGAAAACTGATTTATACACAATGCCACATTCTATACTTCCACAAAATCTTTTCAAAATTCTAACATGCACAATTCAATTTGAAAATTTCTAACAATTGCAAGCGTTAGATAAAACATCCCAAATTAAACTACTAACCACTTTCGCCCCTAAAATATAAATTTAATTTACCACTTTGAACAATCTTCCAAATTCAAACACATATGACAACGGTTATCACTTCTGATTACTAAAAGCTTTTCCTTACTAATCATTCCCAAAACACTATTTACTTTCTAGTTTCAATTATCCTTGATTTCTCACTTAAATTTATCATGCTATATCCTAATGAATAACCATGCTAATTTCGATATCATCCGAAATATTTGTTACACTCTTATTAAATTAGAACTAATCTCTTTTCACACCAAATGCTTCCAAACCTACACTCTTACTAAGTCTTATCAAAAGTAACTCATATATCCTTAATATAAAATTTGTTAACAAACGAAAACTTTAAGTCAATCACCCGACAATCTCTTCTTTCATCATAACCACTTACTCCAATAAATCAACTTTATTTTCTCATACCGAAATACCAAGGATCACTTATCATTTCTTAATCAAAGGTTTTAACAAGATCAGACTCCTACACCACAATATATTTACTATACTAAGTCTAAACAAACGGTCCCGCTACCATCCATCATTAATATAATCAACTATTTAAACACCCTAGATCATCACGAGCAGTACTTAATAATATACAATTCACTTAAGTTTGTTCCGCAAAGGAAATTCATCATCATTCACTTCACTTTACATAATCGACAAATCATTACTTAATTGACAGGTTTAACAAAATCAAGTTCCAACACCATCCTATACTTGCTACTACCTCAAATTCCAACAAGATTTTCAAAATAACTTAATAGGCACTCCACTCTTATCTATAATACCAACACATTTATCAAATTCCTTTCCTAATGCAATTAAGTCAACAAAAGATTGAAAACACAATTAATCGGTTCGCACCGAAGTCAAATAGCACTTTAGCACGTGTAGAGTTTGTATAAATATACCTGTCTTCGTCTCTATCCATGTCGAGACCGACTTGTCACTCGGTAGATTTCAACTAGGTTAATATACACATAAGCACATACCCCATATAATAAGGTATTCCGGTCCAATCATGTAACTGTAAGCTCACAATTACACTGGCCAGGTGTAACTCGAATTTACCTTTCATGATATTCCTTATACCGTGTTATACTTAATATCCCAAGGTTCTACAATAATAGGGACATCCTACTTCACATGCAGTTTAAGTCTAGGTACATATACTAATACCTAAATCCCTTAAACTAAGGCTCTGATACCATCTGTAACAACCCGTTTTCCCAACATGCTTCAAATAACATATATTGTATCACATCGTTATATTCATAAAAAGAAATACAAATAAATCACGTACGGTCCAGCAGTCTCGAAACTATACAAACATAACATTTCCAGTTCCTAATCCTCGTCAGCTATCAACTGCGTCTCAAACTTTAATTCTTCCCTTTTTACTAAATAACGATCCTTAACCTGGAATACATATTTTAAAACAGAAAATGAGGGTTAGACCTACAGGTCTAGTGAGAAAATCCCTGTCAATTGAAACCTGTCAAAAAAAATCCATTTATATAAAA
The DNA here is from genome assembly GCA_033807775.1 of Saussurea involucrata. Lineage (NCBI taxonomy): Eukaryota > Viridiplantae > Streptophyta > Magnoliopsida > Asterales > Asteraceae > Saussurea > Saussurea involucrata. Next base: position 169,010,326 of record CM066322.1, read on the forward strand.
CTTCTTTATACAAACACACACATATATTTTACACGTAAGTAAATACCAACCAAGACTAGAGTATCGTAATCAAACTCATTCCACCCTGTTCCTCCACAAATGATCAAGTCATTCTGCCTTATCCCTCCCCAAATGGCCATACTAGTGGTTGCAAGCCAACTAGTTAATTTACTCTGCCGTACAACAACTACGGTAAACCCACCGGTCCGCCCACCGGAACCCGGCACTCACCGGTCCGCCCCTCGGATCCCGGCCAAGTATTCTCGTAGAATACTCACATAAATACAATATATATATATGTACCAATATATCATATTGTCATTTTATAAAACCTTTCATGACATTTCAACCATGTATAAAGACATCACATATTTTTATAAAAACGTTATCCCATTCCAAACATGTATACATCTCAATATGAACACATAATCACATCATGTAAAAATTCTCAATCCGAACATATCCATCTCATCTATATATCACATATATATGTATCCCAGTTGGAAAATATTTTAAAGAAAAACTTACCTGAAACGTATATCACAAAGCTTTCCCAAGTTAGTATCACGTATTTCCACCCTTCACAGAATCTGAAATCATATAAAATACCACATATCTCTTTTAAAAACAAAACTTACAAAATTCACATCTGAAGTCGCAACCCACTAAAAATCGTTATGAACAGTACCCAAATCGCAACCCTCTATTGCGATTCCACCCTGGAATCGCAACCCACTACTGCGATTCCACTCCAAGTCGCAATTCACTATTGCGATCCCAAACCCGAGTCGCAATCAACTACTGCGATTTCAACCCAAGTCGCAAACGACCACTGCGACTTCATACCCGAGTCACAACCAACTATTGCGACTCCGATGAATGTCGCAGTCGTTCATTGCGACTTCGATGAATCTCAGACCACTGCGACTTCGATGAATCTCAGCCCACTACTCATTCTAAAACCAAGATTTTGCAGTTTTACTCTATGTATGATACTATAAAAGTGCAGATATGTTCAAGACCATATACATAACCTATCCTTAAACTTAGAATTCCCAAAACATCCATTTTAACCAAAAACCCACCAAAATTCAACTAGCATTTCAAGAACACTTTTAAGTAATTAGAACACAACAATGTAGGGATTGTTTACCTTGAATTTCAGCAACAAATTCCTAAAGCTTTTTCCTTCTTCTTTCCTTCAATCTTTCTCTCGATCTCTCTCTTTCTCTCTTTCCATCAAAGACACACACACACTCTAACACTTGCTTCCTTTCAAAAATAAATAAGAAAAGAGGTACTCCTCCTAAGTATCCAAAGAAGGATGGTATGGAGGGAACACCTCCATACCCTTCCCCAACCACTCCCCTATTTCTTTTTCTTTTAAAAAGAAGATGACCAAAATAACCCTCTAACTTCCTTATAATATCCAAGACTAACCCTTAACTTATTTTCCCATAATTAACTAAAATAAAACTTATATAAATAAACTTCCGAATTCTAAAATACTAAAATACTGGTCAATAATAATTAAAATACCTGGTTATTACAACATCTCCCCCTTAAAAGAATTCCGTCCCGGAATTCATACAAGCAACGAACTAGGGTAACTACCACCGAATTGATATCAAAATCCATGAACACATCAAAGTGTTTACGGAACCCTCAAAGGACTTTTACTAGACCACCCGCTTTACTGTTTCTAGTTTACCATTCGCTCTTGATTCAATACTTCAACCTAAAACATCAAGAGTTTTAATTTCTCACAAGAAATCCGCCCCTTAAAATAACGATAAACACTCAATACTCAAATCTCACGAAAGTCCAAATTAACTCGAAATTCACTTATACTCTTAACATAATCACAATCACTTTATATCACGGAAATTTCTTAATTTTTATCAAACCCGTAAACTTCATCCTACTATTTCCATTTCTTAAACTAGCATAGCATAACCGAAATGATCTCACATCAATGCTTAATTGCACTGGACACCAAATCATTTATCAAAATAAAATAAGGTCTACAAAGCAACTTAATTTCTCGAATATCAACAAAGCACAACCTTAATCACTTCAATTATCTTAATAACCTCATCATCAAAACTCATACCGTCTTTTATCCAAATATCAATACCAATTCATTTCTTAATAAATAACAAACTCGCTATCATATCAAGTCCTTACATTTCCAATTTAGCACTAAAATACTTTCACAGCTCTTTAGACATTGGTTTCACTTTAACCACTCCGCAATTGAAATTTATCAATACCGGTCTCACCTTACCCCACTAACACAAATACTCAAAACATCATATAATTTCACTATAAAATTAAGCCGAAAGAATTCATCACAACTCCGTTAAAATTTCATGTCACTAATAATATAACTTATTAACGGCTCAATCATGCAAAGTCCAGCACTAAGTAAAAAAAACATCTCTTTAACTTAAACAACTCCATAAGAAAGTTTTATCAACATTAATCTTGCCTTGCTTAACCACAACAATTTCCAACCAAAGATATAATAAATCTACTACGAACCACACCACTAAGTTCATCACATGACCATAAAATCTTTACAACTTAATTTCTCTGATCCAATCCGGTGTTTTCTAACGGTACAACCTTACTCGCTTCGGCTAAGCCCTTCCGCAGGCTCGACACAGGAAAGGCCGAATGAACTCTCACTATGCGAAACCCTTCGGTACCAAGGCACATACCAAAAATTTAATACCCTCCTAACTACAACAACTCTTACACCAAGAAGAAAACCCACAAAATACGAACAAGGTATAATATTCTAGATCGATCATACCAATATCATTCACACCTCTAGACTCCAGGTTCACCTCAACCTACTATCCCTGCTATGACGGAATCCCCACTAGTCACGACGAGTCGCCTCGCGAATGCACAAACGCATACAGTGTGAAATCAGATAGACATTCGAAATAAGGATTCTATCCCACAACGGTTAGACTCAAACAAGAGCTGCGCCATAGAACTAAATCAAACATTCTAAGGCTATTTAGTTTCCACAGTACCACTTGTAAAGCATTCACTTAACAACCTATCAGGACTAGCATAAATTCCTACTAGCAAGTAATAGTCATACTGCAAGTGATAAGCACCAGGCAATCTAGCCTACATACTCTTATGTTCTAGTAAGCAATCAATTACACCAAGTACTCTACTCTTTTCCTTGACATCGGCTGACTGTACACACCACGCCTTCGATCACAGTTTCTAAAATGTCCCAACAATCCAACACTCCAAAAAAAATAACGACACTCTTCTCCCCAAAAGATTACAAAATCAACTTGGAGTATCACCTTAATCCGCAGTCGAACTTTTCTCCATAGGTTATCACCAACCCTACAGTCACATCCCTATTCCACAAATACATCTAAAACCGACAACACTTTATTGCATTAATTATACCGATTATGAACATTAGACTACAATTGATTTCCATACTCACCACCACATTTCTCTCGTATTAATACCACGTTCTAACCAACGATCCTTCACCCCGATTAATTCATTCGACTATTTTCTTCTACTCTCCTTTCAACATAAAACACAATTTCCCAAGGATAGCTCATTAGGAGGTGCTCACTCTAGACCGATCCTACGAGCTAGCTTTCTTTCATCTCCATACCGATCGTACACGCTCAATTTCAACCATCACTATATTTTCCCAATAATTTCACCATAGTTCAAATCGAAGAGAAAAAAAAATTTAACCGAGTTAATTTGAAATCTCACTCATTGTTCGAAACACCCACACACTTCCTCAATTTTCGAAAATCAATACATATTCTTTCAAAATGATAACAAACGATTTGAAACCACACTGTACACCCATCCCCAAAATATAACAACCATAAAAACATCTTTGTTAATAAAATCCGTACCTCTTTATTTCACCTCGTGCCCCAATTAGCACAAATATACGTCATTGTGTCTCTTTTCACGTACAACATTTCCCCGTGCCTCTTTCAGCACACAGTTATATATATATATATATATAAATAAAATTTTTGTATATCACGAATCATCTATCACAATTGAAATTTTTATCCATAACATAAACTTTAACATTTGGAGACATAACTTTAGTGTTTGAAAACTGATTTATACACAATGCCACATTCTATACTTCCACAAAATCTTTTCACAATTCTAACATGCACAATTCAATTTGAAAATTTCTAACAATTGCAAGCGTTAGATAAAACATCCCAAATTAAACTACTAACCACTTTCGCCCCTAAAATATAAATTTAATTTACCACTTTGAACAATCTTCCAAATTCAAACACATATGACAACGGTTATCACTTCTGATTACTAAAAGCTTTTCCTTACTAATCATTCCCAAAACACTATTTACTTTCTAGTTTCAATTATCCTTGATTTCTCACTTAAATTTATCATGCTATATCCTAATGAATAACCATGCTAATTTCGATATCATCCGAAATATTTGTTACACTCTTATTAAATTAGAACTAATCTCTTTTCACACCAAATGCTTCCAAACCTACACTTTTACTAAGTCTTATCAAAAGTAACTCATATATCCTTAATATAAAATTTGTTAACAAACGAAAACTTTAAGTCAATCACCCGACAATCTCTTCTTTCATCATAACCACTTACTCCAATAAATCAACTTTATTTTCTCATACCGAAATACCAAGGATCACTTATCATTTCTTAATCAAAGGTTTTAACAAGATCAGACTCCTACACCACAATATATTTACTATACTAAGTCTAAACAAACGGTCCCGCTACCATCCATCATTAATATAATCAACTATTTAAACACCCTAGATCATCACGAGCAGTACTTAATAATATACAATTCACTTAAGTTTGTTCCGCAAAGGAAATTCATCATCATTCACTTCACTTTACATAATCGACAAATCATTACTTAATTGACAGGTTTAACAAAATCAAGTTCCAACACCATCCTATACTTGCTACTACCTCAAATTCCAACAAGATTTTCAAAATAACTTAATAGGCACTCCACTCTTATCTATAATACCAACACATTTATCAAATTCCTTTCCTAATGCAATTAAGTCAACAAAAGATTGAAAACACAATTAATCGGTTCGCACCGAAGTCAAATAGCACTTTAGCACGTGTAGAGTTTGTATAAATATACCTGTCTTCGTCTCTATCCATGTCGAGACCGACTTGTCACTCGGTAGATTTCAACTAGGTTAATATACACATAAGCACATACCCCATATAATAAGGTATTCCGGTCCAATCATGTAACTGTAAGCTCACAATTACACTGGCCAGGTGTAACTCGAATTTACCTTTCATGATATTCCTTATACCGTGTTATACTTAATATCCCAAGGTTCTACAATAATAGGGACATCCTACTTCACATGCAGTTTAAGTCTAGGTACATATACTAATACCTAAATCCCTTAAACTAAGGCTCTGATACCATCTGTAACAACCCGTTTTCCCAACATGCTTCAAATAACATATATTGTATCACATCGTTATATTCATAAAAAGAAATACAAATAAATCACGTACGGTCCAGCAGTCTCGAAACTATACAAACATAACATTTCCAGTTCCTAATCCTCGTCAGCTATCAACTGCGTCTCAAACTTTAATTCTTCCCTTTTTACTAAATAACGATCCTTAACCTGGAATACATATTTTAAAACAGAAAATGAGGGTTAGACCTACAGGTCTAGTGAGAAAATCCCTGTCAATTGAAACCTGTCAAAAAAAATCCATTTATATAAAACTTCTTTATACAAACACACACATATATTTTACACGTAAGTAAATACCAACCAAGACTAGAGTATCGTAATCAAACTCATTCCACCCTGTTCCTCCACAAATGATCAAGTCATTCTGCCTTATCCCTCCCCAAATGGCCATACTAGTGGTTGCAAGCCAACTAGTTAATTTACTCTGCCGTACAACAACTACGGTAAACCCACCGGTCCGCCCACCGGAACCCGGCACTCACCGATCCGCCCCTCGGATCCCGGCCAAGTATTCTCGTAGAATACTCACATAAATACAATATATATATGTACCAATATATCATATTGTCATTTTATAAAACCTTTCATGACATTTCAACCATGTATAAAGACATCACATATTTTTATAAAAACGTTATCCCATTCCAAACATGTATACATCTCAATATGAACACATAATCACATCATGTAAAAATTCTCAATCCGAACATATCCATCTCATCTATATATCACATATATATGTATCCCAGTTGGAAAATATTTTAAAGAAAAACTCACCTGAAACGTATATCACAAAGCTTTCCCAAGTTAGTATCACGTATTTCCACCCTTCACAGAATCTGAAATCATATAAAATACCACATATCTCTTTTAAAAACTAAACTTACAAAATTCACATCTGAAGTCGCAACCCACTAAAAATCGTTATGAACAGTACCCAAATCGCAACCCTCTATTGCGATTCCACCCTGGAATCGCAACCCACTACTGCGATTCCACTCCAAGTCGCAATTCACTATTGCGATCCCAAACCCGAGTCGCAATCAACTACTGCGATTTCAACCCAAGTCGCAAACGACCACTGCGACTTCATACCCGAGTCGCAACCAACTATTGCGACTCCGATGAATGTCGCAGTCGTTCATTGCGACTTCGATGAATCTCAGACCACTGCGACTTCGATGAATCTCAGCCCACTACTCATTCTAAAACCAAGATTTTGCAGTTTTACTCTATGTATGATACTATAAAAGTGCAGATATGTTCAAGACCATATACATAACCTATCCTTAAACTTAGAATTCCCAAAACATCCATTTTAACCAAAAACCCACCAAAATTCAACTAGCATTTCAAGAACACTTTTAAGTAATTAGAACACAACAATGTAGGGATTGTTTACCTTGAATTTCAGCAACAAATTCCTAAAGCTTTTTCCTTCTTCTTTCCTTCAATCTTTCTCTCGATCTCTCTCTTTCTCTCTTTCCATCAAAGACACACACACACACACACACACTCTAACACTTGCTTCCTTTAAAAAATAAATAAGAAAAGAGGTACTCCTCCTAAGTATCCAAAGAAGGATGGTATGGAGGGAACACCTCCATACCCTTCCCCAACCACTCCCCTATTTCTTTTTCTTTTAAAAAGAAGATGACCAAAATAACCCTCTAACTTCCTTATAATATCCAAGACTAACCCTTAACTTATTTTCCCATAATTAACTAAAATAAAACTTATATAAATAAGCTTCCGAATTCTAAAATACTAAAATACTGGTCAATAATAATTAAAATACCTGGTTATTACAATCTGACAATGTATCAATCAGATCAAAAATGAAAGACAATCATGTAAGGTTAAAGGTATCAAAGAATTGGATGTTTTGTTTATATGAACAAATATAAACAATCTTTGAATGAAACGCTTAAGTTCTCACGCTGAATGAATATGATGCTCAACAAACTTTGAATTACAAACAGGAGTATTACCATCGAAAAGTTGTTTCGTTTTGAGACATGGTAATAACAAAGTCAATAAAAAGCTGAACCGGTGTGTATGAATACTTGAAAGTATATAGACAAGATAATACGCAAGTATTAATCTTTAGAGACACACGGATGTAATAATCCGAGATATACATGAAAACATTTAAAAACACACTTCTAAAATTATAAAATTGGTTTGAATTAGAGAAGTGGTTTGAACATTTAAGAACAGGTTTTTCATGCTTGAAAGTCGTTCTTCTTTCAAACAATCTCATATTGAGTTCAGAAGATACTTACTGTGCTATCATTATTATCTCCCCCTCAAATTATGATCGACTGATTTAAAAATCGAATAAGCTCCCCCTCAAAATCTGCAAAGATCTTAATTTGACAAAATCAGCACATTTAACAGTCAAAGGCTATTTTTTTTAATTTAAAGATTAAGAACGAGTCCTGATCTGGTATGATCAGAAGTCAAACACATTTAAAGCTCGGGTTCTAAACTGAAGTGTTTAGAAGCCATAATATCTTTGAAAAGCGGGTTCTGAACTGAATTATTCAAAAACCATTATCTCTTTGAAGTCCGGGTTCTAAACTGATGTGTTTAGAAACCATTATCTCTTTGAAGTGCGGGTTCTGAACTGATTTATTCAGAAATCAGCTCCCCCTACAAAGAAGCATAGAAAGATATGTCAATAAGCACAAGTATAAACCAAACAGATTAAGAATTTCTCCCCCTGAAATTATGCATATGGTTTCAGCACATGTACTCTTCTTCAAATTGCACACTTCTCTTCTGTTTTCCAGTCATGTGTTTGGTAGTAATTAGGAATTCAGCACCGCACATGATAAACCTGCAAAACAGATTAAGTAGATTTTGGTAACCATTACCAATTGGGTCCTGGCTTGTTATGTGCAGATCGATTTGAAGGAATATTTTAAGTACCATACCAGTACTGAACATCTTCTTTCTTAACAAAATCATTAGTTCCACAATAAGAACAGCATATGTGCTTTTGTGCTAACCTAATCAAATGATTTGCAGAATAGATAAGATTAGGTTTAACAAAAGACTTACCTTTCGGAGCATTGTTCTTCTTGTTCACCGTAGGTGGAGGAACATATGACTTTGGGGCATCTCTTTCAGGTGAAGATCCTTTCACCTTCCAAACCATCTTAACAGGCTTAAAGATAGGAGTATCTGAACTTGTAGCAGCATGGTAATCAAATTTCTTCTGTAGATCAGATTTGATCTTCTGCTCTTTCATAGCTTCCGTTGCTAAAGCAGATAATCTCCTTGTTAACTTTGAGATTTCAGCCTGAAACATCTTTCTTTCATCTGAATAAACATCTTTCACACTTTTCGCTTGAAAATCTTTAATTTTCTTCTTTTCAGATTCTTTTATTTCGATGTCTAATTCTTGCTCCAAATTAGATATTTTCAATGAAAGCTCAACAATCTTTGCTTCAAAAGATTTTCTTTCAGCATTAAACTCAGACATCTTTTTCTCAAGCTTTTCCTTTTCTAAAAATAAAACTTTTTCAAAATCTAAATTTTGATTTAAAAGTTTTATGCATCTGAGCTCAATAGCTTTCTTTTCATCAAAACACTTCTTGGAAAACTCAGAAAATTTCTTTCCAAAGCTTGCCCTTTCTTTTTCAAAAAATGATCTTTCTTTTTGAATATCTTCGTTTTCCTTTCTCATTACTTGTTCAAAATCAGATATTTTCTTTATGAGCTCGACATTCTTTTCCTCTAAAGAAATCATCATACTTGCTTTAGATTCACAATCACACTTCTTCACATCAGCTTGTGTTTTTAGATCAGAAAGTTGTTGTTGGAGATCTTGATTAGTTTTCTGTAATGTACAGATCTCTTCTTTCAGATTTTCTATCTCCCTTGTTTGTTCAGTTTGAACGATATCGTAAAGTCTTCCTTCCAATCCTATAACTTCATTAAGGAGACTGGTGTTTTTGTCTTTATAATCACGCAAACGATGTTCAAGTTCATTTTTCCTAGCTTCCGAATACGCTAGTTTTGTTTTGCATTCAGTCATTCTTTCCGAATGATACGCTAGAGCCCCATCAAATTCGTTCTTTTTCTTTTTCAAGTTATCAATGAGAATCTCTTGCTCTCGCAATATATCATTTTTATAAGCAATTGATTCTCTTGATTTCTTCAGTTGAGCAGTCAAATCATCTAACTTATCTTGTTGGACTTTTTGTATATGAATACATTTCACAAGAGGGTCGGAAGTTGACATCATGTCCTTGAGAATAACATGTTCCTCCTCTAGAGACATTGTTACCTGAAATTTTAAAAAACGTCGGATCGTTGACAGATACTTCGTGAGAAGTAGAATTTGTACGCTTGTACGATCAGAGAAAAACACGATTAAAGTCAGAAAAATATTCTTAAAAATAAAATTTGAAAAACAAATTGTAAATTTGTCTTCAAAAATTAATTTCAAAAAATTAATGCGAAAAACTGGACCTTAAATCGATAAACCTGCAAAACACGAGAAAAAATATATTAGTTACGGATAAATGCAGGCAAAAACTGATAAAATCGATGAAAAATGAAAAATAATGAAAAATAAGGACTAAAGCTGACAACTTACGAAACTAAAATGAAAAACAAGGACTAAAAATGACAAAAATTCTAAAACTAAGACTCAAAGGACTAAAAATGAAAAAATCTAAAACTTACAAAAGACAAGGACTAAAAAAGAAAAAAAAACTGAAAGTTAAAACTAGAGGGACTAAAAATGTAAAACTCTAAAAGTTAAAAACTATAGGACTAAAACTGACTTAACCTAAAACCTAAACTACAGGGACATAAACTGCTAAATCCTGAAACTAGAAGTCCAGGGACCAGAAGTGTCAAACTCCTAAACTAATTAAATGGACTTAACGGACCAACTAATGGACGTAACGGAAAGGACCAAAAATGTGACGAACTTAACTGAACTAACGGACTTCCGTTAGTTACTGTTCATCATCACCCCAAACACGATTTTTCAGATTTTTCGTTTGATTTTGTTCTGTTTTACACGTTCAAATCAATTCCTTTTGGTTTCTTTACGTTCTTAGATCACAAACCAACGATTTTCAATAAAAAAACCGAGATTATACAACGAATTCCGGCGACCCCAAGTTTTCCGGCCGATGAGTTTTCCGGCGAAGTTGGTTGCGACTTCCCGGTTACGTTTGGGTTGGACTTCCCGGTCACGTTTGGGTTGCGACTTCCCTTCACGTTGCGACTTCCCTTCACTTGAGTTGCGACTCCGATGAAGATTCCGGCGAAGAAAACCCAGATTCCGGCGAGATTTCGTTTTTCCGGCGAACAAACCCAGATTCCGGCGAAACCTTTCAACAACTGTATCTTACTGATTTGGTGTTCTTTTTCGAATCTAAAAGGTGCTGCGTGTTAGAAATCTCAATACCAATCAATCGGACTAATCGAATCAGATTAAAACACGGCAAAAATCCAGATCGATTAAATCTTTATGAAACCTTAGCGATGAACACATTTTTCAGATCTGCAAAACTCAAAACACAATATTGATGGTGATTTTCGAACCTGGAAGATGTAAATTGATCGAAAACACACAACAATCAGATGTGTGTAATCAAATCAGAGTGAAACACAATCAAATCTGAGATCTGACAAAAATCTTCATGAAGAACTCTAAAATGAAACTGTCGACATTTGTATTTTCCAAAAACAATGTTTTTGTTGATGAATTTTCACTCTAAAATCTGTAAGATAATCACAAACACAAATGTTAATGACCTATGGAACAAAAATCAATCAAAACACAAACAATTTCCAAATTATTTGAATTTTTTTTCAATAAACTCTCAAAACTCAACAAAACTTCAATTTCTCATAAAATTGATAAAAATACTTGGATTGAAGCACAAATTCTTCACCGTTAGGCTCTGATACCAATTGAGAATAATCAGGTAACAAGATTAACACATTAAGCTCATTGTATTTGATTGAGAAATGTAGTTATGTAGAAGATGAGAGTTAAGAACAATTTCTCTTTGGAGGCCACTCTCTAAAACACACACACATTCTGGGTGGCTATACTCAAATGACCTCACTCACAAACCCTAATAATTGGGTTTATATACCCTTTGACCAAACCTAGCTTTTTATTGACTTTGACCTTTGTTGACTAATTACAATTAGACTAAATATTGGATACATTAGTGTACTAACATATGGTATTAAGTTTAGACTTGGGAGTATGGTGAAATCTGTGATAAGGCAAACCTGTAATTTTGGAACCATGAAAACATGGAACATGTAACCTGTAAACATGAAACCTGTAATTTGGCTTAATAAAGTGTCAAGAATGAATAAAGCGTGACAACTTTGAAAAACTCGAATAAAGAAGAATCTTTGAGCAACTCAATGTCAGAGATGAACTCGGAAACTGCTGTGGATCTGTCTTTGAATATGACTGCTTATGAACATCAGTGTTTACTGGATAAAAACTTCCTATACTCTTAGTGAACATGAAACCTGTAATTTGTATAAGGGATTAGATTTGTATAAGGGATTAGATGATGACAATCTTAGTTACCCCAAAATTATAGGGATGCATTCCAAATACGGTTTTAATAAAAGAATTATTTAAAATTTTATATAATTTCCATAATTAGTGATTGATAACAAAAAGACTACACTATCCCTAAAAATTAATTAAAATAAAAAAACAAGAAAATCTCTGATTGGTTGACAATGGTTTGTAAAGTTTGCAAGTTTTCAAATGATCCCTCCCTTATACACACACACACACATATATATATATATATATATATATATATATATATATATATATATATAGAGAGAGAGAGAGAGAGAGAGAGAGAGAGAGAAGAAGGCTAATTTGCAACCTAAGAAACAAGATTTGTTTTTTTAATCAAATGTTCTTGGTGTTCCTAATATTCTTCTTGATTGTTCTTGATTTTAAGTTAGGGTTTTGAATTAATGGATTGTTCTTAGATTGATGGGTGATTTAGTTTTACAACCTTCTATAGAATATACTTTTGCAAAATGACCTTCTTTTATTCTCTTAACAAACAAATGACTATACTACCCTAACATTAACATAATCAGGTTTCATGGCAGAACCCTAGCTTTCATGGCCGACCATCGTCTCCTCCGACCACCACCACCGTCTGGCAAAGGAGGAGGACGATCTGGTTCATCCACCTCCACACAAATCTGGTTCCGACTAGGCTATGCGCTTCGACTACCACCACCACAGTCCAGCGAAGGAAAAGGTGTACGACGAAGAAGAATAAATGGGTCAATCTGGGGAACAGAAGAGGCGTCCGACGAAGAAGAAAGTAGGGCCGACGGGTTTGGAAAAGATGGAAGAAGGGAAGAGGTCTGATCGATTTGGACTGATCTGGAGAAGAGGGAGGAGCAGATTTGGGGAAGACGGGTTGGTAAGAGGCGTCGAGAAGAAGGTAGGTGGCTAGAGAGATTTCATTCAAGGTAGTTTAGGGATAACACATTTATTAAGGTTACAGGTTTAATTTAAAATTTTAAAAGGTTATAGACTTAATTAAGACCTCATGTAAGATCATTTAACTAATTAATCCTACACTGATTTAGGTTTTTAAATCTGAGTTGTTGGTGTTTTTTTAAAGTATATAATATTTATTATATACGACAAATGTAACAATTAAACTCACACGTTCTCCTCACCTTTGGTGAGGTTTGAACCCCTGACCTCCTACGAGGCAAAGACTCCCATAGCGCTAGGGCTATATAAAAGATAAACGAAACAATATCTGTCGGTCAAAATTGTACAAAACGAAACAATGAGGTAATTTAATATCAATACAAGGAAGCGTGTCAAATTCTGGACAACTATATATCCTTCCAACACAAAAAACAAGTCATCTTATCATTTCCTCTTTGAGACTTTGACCTCTTGAAAATTAAACCATCTTCAATGGCGTCTTCATCTTTTCCATCTTCATCGTCTTCTTCTTCTTCTTCTGTACCACCAAGAGGAGGATGGGCATATGACATCTTTCTAAGCTTCAGAGGTGAAGACACTCGCAACAATTTTGTAGATCATCTTTATACGGCTTTGGATCGGAGTGGATTAATTGTGTTCAAAGATGACAAGATGCTCCGGGTAGGGAAAGACATCTCTCCAGAACTAATGAAAGCCATCGAAGAGTCAACGTGTACGGTTGTTGTTTTCTCCAAAAATTATGCAGACTCTTCATGGTGTTTGGGTGAGTTGGCCAAAGTCATGGAATGTCATAGTAATCAAAATGGAAGGTTGGTGATACCAGTGTTCTACCACGTTGACCCATCCGATGTGCGCAAACAGAAAGGAGACTTTTTTACTGCCTTTCAACAGCACGAGGAGAAGCTTAAAGAGGAGATGGATAGAGTGAACAAGTGGAGACAAGTTTTAACGGCAGCCGCCAATTTATCCGGTCATCATATCTCGGAAAAAGAGTAAGTTTTCCTAGTTATATGTTGATTAAATTGCTTACAGATTATGCCTGCCAAAATCTGACTGACTATGTTTTCCTTGATAATTTTTCATGAATAAGTTAAAGTTTATATGTGTAGGCCGATCCAGACTAATGGTATCTGCAAATACTATGGTTGTATAAAATAGAATGAAAATCAACTATAAGATAAATATAAAATTTATCTCCTGACTTATTGATTGTTGATCAGTTAGATATTCAGTTAGAACATCCAAATGCGCCTCGAATCATATCTCCTATAACTTATGCTTTTATGTAAAAGTGCTTATTAACTCATGTGGTGTTAAAGTTGAGTTTTATAAAAAGAGTTTGGATTAGGTTATAGTGGTATTAAAATGTAATAAACAATAAGTTGTTATTTAAGTGGTGTTTGGTAAAATAACAATAAGTTGATAAGTTAAAATGTAATAAACAATAAGTTGTTATACATGTAAAATAACCAAAAAACTCATAAGTTGTTTCAAATAAGTTGATAAGTTAAAATGAAATGGTTTATTAAAAATTGTCTATCAACAGTGACAAAAGGGTATAAACAGTTTTTGTTCTCTCATCCAAGCACTTAAAACTGTGTACCAACTGTGACAAAACGGAATAAGTCAATAACCCTTTTAAATAAACAATCCCAAACAGTACCCCTAAAACTTTCAATTCATTGGCCACTAATTTGTAGTCATTTAGGTGTATCCACTAATTTGGATTCATTCAATTCAGAGCTACGAGCAGACCGATACAACCTTTACAAAAACAATATGCAAATCCCGAGTTCCACTTGACCAGTTCTGGAAACTTGCGGTTTTGAGCCATTTAGACTCAAAATCTGCTTTTAGTATAAACTACAAAGATGTTCTACACTCTTCAAGCTTTCCAACGATATATTACACATCTAATTTGGACCAACGGTTGATTTGCTATGAATTTTCTAATAACAGAACATAAACTTTAGAAAACTACAAATGTCTCTTAAACATTTTATCAAACACTTGTTGTGCATCCTAACTTTGAAGCTCAAATCCGTTTTTAATGGCTTCATTCCTTAATCCATGACCTTATTAATGTATTCTAACCACAATTTAATAACACCCTATATGTTCATTACCAATTAGACACCATATAGTTCAAAACCATAACTTCCAACAAAATTGAACTCTAACCTCAATTGCATGAAGAATGTTTACCTCAATTAACCAAAGTCTCTTCAATTTGATTCCTTCAAGTTCTAATTGAACTTACTCAGCCCCTACAATCATAATACCAAAGATTTAACATAAGTTTAATCAACCCACAACAAGAATTAGAGTCCAAAATGAAGTTACCTTGACAATCAATCTTTAATGTTCTTAAATCAACTACCTTGATGATTTTCTTCACTTGATTTAGCTTTCATCAATTGGGACTCTTGAAGTTACCTTGACAATCAATCTTTAACCGTACATGATGAATAGAAATTAGGGCTTAAATGAATTTCATGAATCTTTAACCGTACATGATTAATGGCCCAAAACCAGTGTCCATCTATATTTTGTCACCTCTAACATCAACCAGCTTTGCAGTTTGCTTGCAAGAGTTAACTTGCTAACAATGTTCCAAACTCCACAGGCCTGAAGCTTCCTTTATCTCCAAAATTGTTGCACAAATCCAAGGCAATATACCACTCCGTGGTATGAAGAAAAATCAAATTGGCATCAAGTCTCGTATCAATGAATTAAAATCGTTACTGGATTTAGAAGCAACAGAAAAGGCGTTCATGATAGGGATATGGGGAATGGGAGGAATTGGTAAAACAACTATTGCCCGAGCTTTGTTTAGAGAAATACATTACAAGTTTGATGGTAGTAGCTTTGTTGATGCTGAGAAAATGTTTCCCATAAAAAAGTATGCCTCCTACAAAAAAAGATTGTCAAAGAGATTGCGCACTACGAGCCCGATATTACACATGAAGACATAGGAAGCGAGATAATAAGAAAGATATTTCGTGAAAAGAAGATTCTTCTTGTTCTTGATGATGTGGATGATGTGGAGCAATTAGAATTCCTAGGTGCAACACTTGAGTGGTTTGGTAAAGGAAGTAGAATCATCATAACCACAAGAGATCGCGGTTTTTTAACAGATGCAAGTGAAGTCTACAGCCTTGATTCTTTACCTAAGAAGCATGCTGTTGAGCTCTTCAGTTGGCATGCTTTTCGGAAAAATAGCCCTCCAGAAGGGTATACGGAGCTGTCAGACCGTGCAATAAGCTACACTTATGGTCTTCCTCTAGCGCTTAAAGTTTTAGGTTGTTTCTTCTATGGAAAAAGAGACGAACGTGAGTGGGAAATCCATTTGAATAGATTGGCCAAAGCAAAAAACAACGGGAGTTGTGAGACAGCCCTTACCCACAAAAAAAAGGGGGTCATGGAGACAATGAAGATCAGCTTTGATGGACTAGATGACAATGAGAAAGAAATATTTCTAGACATTGCTTGTTTCTTCAAAGGCGAAGGTCAAGAATATGTGACTGAAATACTCGATTGTTCGGGTTTAGAACCAAGAATAGGAGTTCGTGCTCTTATAAAAAAATCTCTCATAACAGTTTCAAGAGGATTTATACACATGCATGATGTCCTTGAAGAAATGGGTTTGGGAATTGTTCGCGAGAGTTACCCAAATACCAGGCTACGTCGAACCAAAGAACTCCGTTGTCTTGAGCAAAAAAATGTAATGAATTTCTTTCTTTGTAAAAACAACTCTTTCTTAGAAACTTTTTGTTTATAATGACAACAGCTTGACCTCGTTTTACTACCTTTCTTGCAGAATCTAGAGACAGTTACAGGCATAATGCAAGACCCTTATAACGCTGAAGTGCGTTTTAGTGGTGATGTTTTTGAGAAGATGAATAACATTCGGCTACTTAACACCTGGGGTTATTTCACTTCTTGTGAACCTACAACTTTCCCTGATAAGTTAGGATGGCTTCTTTGGAGTTCGTACCCATTTTCTTCTCTGCCAGTAGCAAACATGCGTAAGCTTGTTGGGCTTGAAATACATAAAGGAGACAAAATTAATCATTTATGGACGGGGTGTGAGGTATTTAGTGGATGAAACCCATTTCTTATTTGTATTCAGTTATGAGTAACCTTGATTATAGTTTTTTTTTTCCTTTTCTTTTCAGCCTATGCCAAATTTGAAATTCATTAATCTTACTGGCATGAGAAACTTAAAAAGTCTTCCAGACGTCTCAGGGGCCCTAAATGTTAAGAGGTTGGTGGTACGAAATTGTCACAACTTGGTGGAGATTCACAAGTCTCTTGGAACTCTAAAGAAGCTTGCTTACTTGGAGTTGAGTGATTGCAAAAACCTCCTGCATCTCCCATCCATGGAAGAGATGCCATTATTGGAGACCATAGATCTCACTGGATGCTGTGGTCTTGAAAGATTCCCAAATGTCTCTTCAAGTATGGTAAAACTATCAACTATACATCTTGATGGATGTTCAAATCTCAAGAACATTCCAAACTCAATTTGTGAGTTAAAAAATCTCAAGATTCTTCATCTTCAAGGCTGTGGGAAACTGAAAGATTTGCCGGAGGAGCTGGGAAGCATGGGAAAATTAGAAGAGCTACTGCTAGGATTCACGTATGATAGTTTCAGACGGTTTGGCTTACTGAACTCCATTAACTTGCATGCTTTGACAAAGTTGTGTTGCGTGAGAAAATTAGATCTCAGGAGCCAAATGGAAGAACAAGACTTCCCCAAAAATTTTCATGAATTTTCCTCCTTGGAAGAATTACATCTAAGTGGCAACTGGAAATTGGTCCGGTTACCCGCAAGCATCTCTCGCCTTTCTAGTCTTAAACACCTCGAGTTGAATGATTGCCGAAAACTACAAAGTATTCAAGGGCTCCCATCAACTATACAAGTATTGAAGGCAAGAGACTGTTATGCATTGGAAAAGATTGAAGATCTATCATTTAAGTATGCATCGTTGCATACCATATTTCTCCTTGGTTGCAAGAGACTCCTAAAGAATCATAAGAACAAAGCATATCTGGATGAGATGTTACAACAGTCTTTCGTTAAGGTAGCCAATCTCTATCTCTTAAATATGATAATATTTATATTTATCACATTTTATTCTGAAAACTGGTCGCTCTCCAACAGTTTTGCTAAAATAGAAATAAAAATTAAGGTTTTTTTTCCCTAAACGTGTCCAACAATTTTGCTATCTTGTTTTCTATAATAGAGAAAACTTGAAAAAACTTCCAAGTTTAGAGAATTCTCTACGACTTGGTTATAAGCTTAATTTATTCAATCACACCAATGAACATAAACTTTTATCATTTTATACTATGTTTTCTTTAAAAAAGTGTATTGGGAAGATAAATTAGAGAATATTATATTAATATAACTTGTTGGATCATATGCAACTCTTTTTAGAGATTTTAACTTTTGATTCTCTATTTTAGAAAAATTATAGAAAATCTGTTGTAGATGCTCTTACGCAACCACCTGAGTATATATCTATATTAATCCTATAATCCTATTTTTAGAGATTTTAACTTTTGATATTTCTTGTTGAATATAGAAATGTATTGCTGTAGATGGCCAGTTAAACATCTGGATTCCAACGATCGATCTCCCAAGCTGGTTCAAAAAACAATTTCATGAGGGATACAATATTAAACATAAGATTTCTAGTATATATGAAATAGCATTAAAGTTGCCTCCCCAACGTCATACCAGTATCATGGGGTTCGTGGTATGTATTGTACTTAGAAACTTTGTTGAAGATGGTGAAACATTATCAATGGTGTATATACCGGAGAGAGTCTTTTGGGGGCAGATGAATGATGATTTTGGAAAGGGTGATTGGTCTCTTTTAGTTGAAAGTGGTCGTTCTGACACTATATTTGTACAAATTCCTGTTCGTTATCTGAAAGTTAAAAGCTGTGGGGCATATATAGTCTACAAAGAAGACTTGGAATCCATCCAACAAATCAAAACTCCTATCCCTGATTATGGCGACTCAGAAGTTCGTGATTTTTATGTTTTCGGTGGAGGCGGTTTCTTCTATTCTGTTAACTTTAGACTTGGGAGTATTGGATAAATTCCCCTTAGTACTATACATTTCAATTTTGTTAAATGCAGTTGAGTTCTTATGTATTTTAAAAGCTCCATTGTTTTATTAGTTTAATTAACTTCAACTTTAAAAGTGCACTCTTGTTAATTGAATTCATTTTGGTACTTTGTTAAAGAGTAACACTAAAATATAAATATTGTTACACAAGATCATGTCTAGACCAATATTCAACGTTATTTAACTTTGATTGAATTATGTTGATGGTCTCTGTGATTTGTTCAAAATTTGGATATGGTCCCTTAAACGTAGTGTCTAGCCACCCCATGTAAGGGTTACATGAGGGGTAATTTCATCTAGATTTTAATTGATAAATGTTCACCTTTTTTGTCTTAATTGTTCATCATCTTCATCTGTCTTTAAGTTTATTAAAATAATTTAGTATGCATCTTCAATTAGAAAAAGGTAGGATTTTCGTTCACCACGACGGGTCGAGCTTGTTTTCCGCTCTACTATGGCATCTTCCGCTAACATTCCGCTAACATCGCCTCTTGTTCAGTTGCCAAGTCATCAACGGAAGGCAGGTTCTCACCTAACTCATTATCTAACATGGATGGCTCGAACGGTTTGAGTTTATCCACATTTACGACAGAGTACAACTCCATATAAGCTGGGAGTTCGAGTTGGCAAGCATTTTCACCAATCTTCTTCAGGATTCGAAAAGGCCCGTAGCGGATGGGTTTAAGCTTTTTCCTTTCGCCTTTCAATCAATCTTTTCCCAGGTGCAACCACACCAAATCCCCTTCGTGAAAGTCTCCTTGAACTCGATGTCGGTCATGGCGCTCTTTATACTTCAGTTGTGACCGATGTAGTTGTTGCTCAACCTCTTGATGCACCTTTAGTATCCTATCGATGAATCTTTGAGCTCTACCGACCTCTCCCATGTCTTTGCCATCTGGTGTGGAGCTGATTGTGAACTCCATATCGAAAGGACTTTGAGGAAGGAATCCCAAGGAAACTTGAGATGGTGCCTTACCTGTTGAGCTATGCATGGTATGGTTGATGGCAAATTGCAGAAATGGAATGCTATCATCCCATGTTTTTGGGTGTCGTACATTATATCCTCGTAGAAGATACACAAGTGTGCGATTTACCACTTCTGTCTGACCATCGATCGGTTTGTGGGTGAAAGGTGGTGCTGCGCTTCAGCTTTGTGTCCATTTTAGACCATAAAGCACACCAAAAAACTTACTTAAGAATTGCGAATCACGATCAGAGATGATCGATGTTGGTAGCCCAAATATCTTCCACACATTTTCAAAGAAAAGTTTTGCTGATCGTCCTCTTGCACGACATAAGTACTACCATTTTTGAGAATCGGTCTACTACTCAAAGAGGTAGTCATTCCCTCTTCGGGTCTTCGAGAGGCCTCCGACAAAAATCCATCGAGATGCTTTCCCATGGACGAGTAGTACCGGTAGGGGGTGTATAATCCAACCTTCCTGTTCGCCAGTTTAGACGTGCAACATAATATGCACCCTTTCACGAAGCGGGCTACATCCTGATGCATCTGGGGCCAAAAAACATAACGTTGTAGATTTTGGAGGGTCTTGGTCACCCCAAAATGCCCGACAACTTTGGATGTGTGTGCCTCCCGCATCCATGGGACCCGTTCACTTGTTTTGGGAACGCACAGTAAGGTCCCCTTGTATAGAAGTTTACCTTGCCAAGTAAATTTTGACGGCCTTCGACACTTAATGTCGTTCTCATATTCTTCAACATACTCATCATGGCACGATGGTTGGACCTGTATAAAAATTGACAAACAAAGTGTGGAAACAGGTGGTTGGGATAACATGTCGGCCAGTTTGTTGTGAACTCCTTTTTTTGTATTTGATAACAATGTTGAATTGTTGCAAGTAAGTCATCCACTTCATGTGTCGTGCTTGTTGCAACTTGGTTTGGCTTTGCAAGTATTGCAATGGTTGATGGTCCGTATGTATCACCGTTTCCTTGCCGAGTAAATAACAACGCCAATGCTTTATCGCTTGGTGTAAGGCTAAAAATTCTTTGTCATATGTCGGATAGTTCTTTTGAGCTCCTTGAAACATCTCTGAATGATATGCTATCGGCCTCCCTTCTTGTAGCAAAACAGCCCTATGGCATACCCAGATGCATCGGTTTCTAACTCAAATGGCCGCTGCAAGTTCGGGAGTGCAAGAATCGGTGCCTCGCTAATCTTCCGCTTCAGCAAGCGAAAAGTATCTTCGTGTTTGTTCGTCCATTCAAACTTGGTATTCATTTGGTTAAAGCATGTAATGGTGATGCTATAACAGAAAAATGCCGGATAAACTTACGAATGTATTGACATGCTCCCACAAAACTTTAAACTTCGGTGACTGAACTCGGTGATGGCCAATCTTTGATGGCCTTTATTTTTTCTGGATCCACGTGCATACGATTGTCACAATATATAGGAGTAGGATGATGAAGAAAAACACCCATATCAGCAAGCAACCAACGCAACCAAATGATCTCCTTGGAAGTAGATGCCATAGCACGATATTCAGCTTCAGTGGAAGAAAGAGAAACCATAGATTGTTTCTTACTTTTCCACGAGATAAGCGAGTCTCCCAAGAAGACACAAAAACCTGTAACAGATCGTCTGTCTGTAGGATTGCATGCATAAGAAGCATCAGAGTATGCCCGTAGTTCCAGAGAAGATGTGGAAGATAGCAAGAGACTTCTGAACATGGTACCTCGAAGATAACGTAGAATACGCACAACAGCTGTCCAATGAGTACAAGTCGGAGCTGCAACAAACTGGCTGACAATGTGAACTGCATATGCAATATCTGGTCGAGTAATAGCGAGATAAACCAGACTGCCAACTATAGTACGGTACAAGGTAGGGTCCTTGAGGGGAGAACCATCTGTTGGTGAATACTCGACATTTAATTCAGAAGGAGAGTCCACAACACGAGTATCGGTGAGCTCGATCAATAATTTCAGCAGCATATTTAGATTGAGAAAACAGATAACCTCTGGGAGAAGAAGCAACCTCAATACCTAAGAAATATCGAAGAGGACCCAAATCTTTCATCTCAAACTGTGCAGCTAATTCTGACTTTAAGGTATGAATTCCTTGAAGATCATCACCGGTGATAATCATATCATCAACGTATAACGAAAGCAATATACGACCTGCAGAAGTATGTTTGACAAAGAGAGCAGAATCATGTTCACTAGTAGAGAATCCAAGAGACAGAATAACATCAGAGAACTTTTCAAACCAAGCTTGTGGGGCCTGTTTAAGCCCATATAGAGCTTTTCTAAGCTTGCAAACTTCACCCGTTTTATGAAGAACACCGGGAGGAGGAGCCATGTATACTTCCTCATTCAAGTCACCATTCAAAAAGGCATTCCTTACATCCATTTGTGAAATCTTCCACTTGCGAACAGCAGCAACGGCAATAAGAGTGCTTATTGTAGTCATTTTGGCTACCGGGGCAAATGTCTCCTCAAAGTCCAAACCATATTCCTGAGTAAAGCCCTTAGCTACAAGCCTGACTTTGTAACGTTCAACAGATCCATCAGATTTTGTCTTGATTTTGTCTTTCGGAAGTGGAACCAAATCCCAAGTATGGGTCTTTTGCAAAGCCTCAAGTTCCTCACTCATTGCATGCTACCAAAGAGGGTTAGTAACTGCTTCTTTATAAGATGACGGTTCAAAAAGGGAGTGTATAGAAGCTAAGAATGAAGTAAAAGAGGGAGAATAGGTAGAGTAAGCAAATTCTGGTAGACGAGTAGACTTACGAGGACGTTGAGATTGTCGAGGTGGATCCACATTCTCAGGTGCATCTTGAGTGACAGTAGAAGGAGGGGCAGCAATGTCAGGCATTGAAGTACCAGTAGCATGTTCGTCCGTTGGAAGAGTATCTGAAGTCTGAGTAGAGTTTACTTGCTCAACGAACGGATCAAGATTAATGACATCTGACTTTGTTAAGTTGTGTTCATTTTTGGGAATGGAATAGAAAGGAATATGCTCAAGAAACACAACATGTCGAGATACATATAATTTTTGAGAGGTAGGGTCAAAACAACGATAACCTTTTTGTCCTTCACCATAACCAAGAAAGACACATACAACAGATTTAGAAGATAATTTGTCACGTTCTACATGTGGACGAAGTACAAAGCAAGTGCAGCCAAAGACACGTAGCGAGGAATAATCAGGGCAACGACCATAAAGTTTCTGAAAGGTAGATATACCTAAGGTGATTGAGGATGGAATTTTGTTGATCAGATTGACAGCAGTAAGAACAGCTTCACCCAAGAATTGGTTAGGAACCGAAGAAGACAACAAGAGAGAGCGAGCAGTTTCAAGGATATGTCTATGTTTTCTTTCAGCAACGCCATTCTGCTTGGGAGTGTCTGTACAAGATGTTTGGTAACTGGTTCCATCTAAAGCAAGTAATTCACAGAATTTATTGGAAGTATATTCTCCTCCCAAATCACACCGAAAACATTTAATCACAGAATTATGTTGGGTTTTAACATATGCACGAAAACGACAATAAACAACAAAGAATTCTGAACGATGTTTCATGAGAAAAATCCAACAAAAACGACTACAATCATCAATGAAAGAAACATAATATCGAGATCCTCCTACACATCAAATGAATCAAATCAAAAGGTGCAACAGACAGAGATTTGCTTAATTTAAAAGGCAAAGCTGAAAATTTTGCAAGTTTACAACCACTGCAAGTAGAAATATCATGAGTTTGCAAATTTCCCAAATTTCCAGAAGAAGCCAAATATTTTAAACGAGAAGCAGAAACATGTCCAAGGCGTGAATGCCACAAATAAAAATTAGATGACTTAGACGGCAAACGAAAAGAAGATAGATCTGCGGTATGAGCAACTGCTACTGGTAACCGTAACTCATCCAACACATATAAGCCCACACGCCTACGGCCGGTCCCAATCGGCTTCTGAGTACGTGGATCCTGGACACAACAAGAGTTAAGAGAAAAGAATATTTTATAACCAGAATCAAATAATTGACCAACAGACACAAGATTTAATGAGAGTTTTGGAATATGATAAACACTAGGAAGAGAGAATTTTGGACCCATAATAGGACCAAAGCCTGCTAATGGCATAGGAGTACCATCAGCAGTCGTGACAGGCAAGGATGGCATAGGTTTTACAGAAGCAAATAATTTAGCATTTGGAGACATGTGAAAAGAAGCACCAGAATCTAAAATCCATGTAGATGGATTCATACCTGATTCGTTATCAATCGACTGACCTATGGGAGAAGAGACGGACATGGCATGAGACTTAACATCAAGAAGCTTCTGGAGTTGTTCAGTTATGGATGCAAGAGTAGGATTAGTAGTTGACCGAGATGGAGGAACGGCGGCAACAGTGCTAACTTGAGGAGAGAAGCGATGTGGTTGTCGCAGATGACCGGACTGCATAGAAGAATTTCGACTCATAAGCTCTGGACATTGAGACTTACAATGGCCCTTTTTCTTACAAAAGCTGCATTCATCAAATCCGACTCTCGGACGACTCTTATTCTGATTTTGAGCAGGATACCTATAAGGAACAACCATAACAGAAGGGCTTGGAATTGGAAGAATACCCTTTCCTGTTTGTGTCTTTAAACGAGTTTCATCAGCCAACAATTCACTTACTACTGAATCAACTGAGGGAAGTGGGGTGCGATGCAAGATGTTACTACGGAGTCCTTCAAAGTCGCTTCTTAGTGCCATGAGAAACTGCACCAATCTCTGTTCTTCTCCACGGGCAATATAGGGTCCAAATGCACGCAATTCAGCGGAATTAGTAAGAGCTAACTGATCCCACAAATCTGTCATTGCTGAGTAAAAATCCTGAATACTCATCTCTCTCTGTTCAAGTGCTCGGATATCAGCTTTTAACTGATAGTGTTGTGCAAAATTAGACTGTGTATACAGTCTCTCAAGATGGTCCCATACTTCCTTGCAAGTTTCATATTTTGCCAACTGAACACCAATTGAAGGTTCAACAGAATTGTTCAACAGAATTGTTTATCCAGGTGTGATCCCAGAGACAAGTAATCATGCAACAATAATCTCAAAGATGGTCATCTCTATATTCAATGAATCATCACAAGCTCACAATACAATGAAGGATCAATTTAGTGTGTGTGGCTAGTGTGTGTAGAGTGGATGACCTAATTCCTAAAGAGGAAAATAGCAAACAATATATACCTAGGGTATAGAATACCCTTATGATAGAAATGGTCCCTCTACATGGTACAATTACATTTTAAGCACTAACATTCTCCCCCTTTGTACCAATGTAGAGAAAAAGATTTAGACGTCCACCGGGGTCACACTTTTCTTCCGAATACCAAAGATGATCTCGAATCTTTGCAGTTCAAGACGGTAGTCATTTCGGTGGGAGATGGCTTCAATCACTTGGTTGATCAAGTTCTTCTCTTTCTCAGTGAGCTTTACTTCTCCATTCGCATCCAGATGAAGCTTGCTTTCCAAGTGAACCAGAATAGTATTCAAAGTACCCTCACAGTACTTGTTGATCTCAATAACTCTCATAAATCTTTTTTGTGAGTCTGTATCAACGTAGACAACCCCGAGCTCAGGTTTGTTCAGTACAGTGTAGGTGGAGATACCTTGAATATCAGATAAGCGTCTGTTTGGTCTTTTTAAGTTCACATGAGTTTGAAAAGATTCCAAACCCATCTGGAAGTCAGTGAGGTACGGATACTTCAGAATATTCTTCATGAACTTCTTCACACTTCGAAAGGCAGCATCATATTGAATTCTATACTCTGGACGCTTCTTCTCTGGATGGACGGCAAGACAGTTGTAAAGGCTCAGAAGATCATTCAGTCTCAGACTCTTGAAATCAGATTCAGAAAATACGCATTCAGACCCATCTGATCTCAAGACTGTAAACTCAGGATAGAAGACATCAAACAGCTTCTGAGATTCAACTTTGAGCACCTTCATGATCATGTTATCTGACTTGACAGCTTCTGATCCTTTGTCTTTGTTCTTCATGATGTATAAGAATTCGATCTTCTTCAGTGATGGCCAGTCTTCAATCCCATATACCTTCTCCAAATTGATCCGCTGAACTTCCCGTACATACAGTTCTTTCCTCAAGGTTTCTAGAAAGGGAGTTTGGATTGAAACTCTCTCTCCAGTGGCTACATATCTTGGTTCAGCATCAATAATAGCTTGGAAAAAATGGAGTTCTGCTTCAAGTACTCGATCTCTGATCTTACCATCCAGTATTATCGGTGCATGTGGAGCTGAAGTACCTGAACTTGGACCTGCTGTTTCAATCAATGGTGGAGCATCATCTTCAGATTCGAGTTCCAAGACTTGATCCCCAGTGGTATCTAATACATCATCTAAAGCAGCAACCATTTCTTCTTTTATCTGGTGGCTCAGATTCTCTGGTTCTTCCTCAGAATCAATGTAGATCATCTCATTAAGCATATCATCATCCATCTGCACATCTGCTATTCTATTGTCAACAGTCGAAGGCTTTTCAACCCCGGTTAAGACATCAGCTAGAACGAGTGCTTCTGTATCAACTGCTTGTACCACATCTGTCTCCGTTCCACCTTCACCTGTATTTCCCCTAGCTTCAGGTTCATTGGTGTTACCAGTAGAAGCAGCAACACTAGTCTCTCCAACTCCTGCTCTCTTCTCCCCCTCATGTTGATCAGGCGGATCCTAATCATCATGTCTTCTTTTCTGAGAGACTTCTGATTCGATACCACATCTTTCTTCTACAACTTTGAGCCGGTTACTGATATTGGTTAATCCATGCATCACGGCATTAGTCATATCTGTGACAGAGTCGGTAAGCTTCTGAAGTTGGTTTGCTAGAAGACGTTGTGTATCGGTGGATGTTGAAGTTTGAGGTTGGGTTGGAGGTTGTGTATGTTGACGAAGTAAGGAAACTAAGTCAACTTCTTTAGATGTACTCGAGTCGCTTTTGGCTAGAAGGCGGGATAACAACTCAGATTTAAGTTGGTCTTCAGGTATAAGGTGTAGAGGTACAGATGATGGATGTTGTGGGTTAGGTTGATCTTCTGATGGTGGATCGTGAGGAGTGGATGATGATTCAGCTATGTGTTTGCCCTTTATGGCTCGGCTGACTTCAGATGCTAATTGATCAACTGATCTCTGCATGTGAGCACGGTGTTGCTTGTATGATCTGTCTATAGTAGATAGTGCAGAAGTCAGTAATGGCAGAGTAATATAATAAGGACGTGGCCCGAGCATCTGTAGCACCTGTTCATGAGAAAAGTTTGGGAAAATAATGCTAACCTCCGGACCACTTAGGTTACCAGTTGAAGTAGCGGTTGAAGCAACCGTACTGCCTGTGCTCATGGCTGGCAAGGTGTTGACCATGACAGGACTTCCACCCGGTCCTTGCGAGGCACCAACGAATGGCGGCCTCACTTTGGGTGTTCCGGTTGGGGCACGGAAGCCCGCAACTTGGTGTTGTTCCAGCACTTGTGTCCTAGGAAAGGATGTTCTACCAAAGGGTACTAGACTCAATGTAAGTGGAATAAAAGGCGGTGGCCGGGGCGGGAGCCTACCTGTTTCAATACCAGCAGATACCGATTGTATCGCCGATAGCAGTTGAGCTTGATACCCTGTGGAAAATGAAACACCGGCCTGTTGAGAGACCGATGAGTGGATGAGTGGGGCTGTGCTATGCATGGCTGGGCGGACCATGTCTGTTTCAATACGCAACGGCGACAGACACTAGTTGGTAGATGATGTGGCTACCCGACTAGTATCAGTTTGGGGAGAGCCGGTAGTTAAAACTTTTTCTGGCTCTTTCACAGCTTCACCCATTTCTTTTCTCCCTCGTTCCTCACCACTAACTACCTGTTCTACTACTACTTCTTCTTCTACTTCTTAGTTTACATTTGAAGGACTCGCAGCATCAGTAGCAGTGTCGAGAAGTTCGGTGTGTCGATTTGTCTCAGTATCCGAACTCACAACACGTGGTCTTTTGCCCATATGTCTCGGAATCAAGTTCACTAAAGGGTCATGACCTGAGTCATCATCATCATCATCAAATGCAGGAAAGAAAGGTTCCATCTCGTCGTCTTGATTAACTGCATCATCATCAGAAGATGATGCAGCGGCATAAGCTTCATCCCAAGAGACATCATCATCAAATACCTGTACAGAAGGTCGAGGCGGTGGTTGAGCTGGTCGCGAGGAAGATGCTTGGCCAACAGTCCGTAATCTTCTCCCAACTCTCTTTCTTTTCGTTCTCCTCACCCCTCGTTGTTCAGGAACATCCCCCTGTTCCTGAACCCCCTCGACTTGAACTTCCTCACCACCTAAGGGATTAGCATCATGGGGAGGTCCTTCCGGTTCTGGATTGACCATCAATGCATTGTCTATCCTATATTGTCTAACTACCCTGGACTGTTGGTCGGCATAAGCGAGCAGATCCTCATGTAGAATGGCGGTGTGAGCAAAGTTGACCTGCTTGGGCATCCTGAGATAGTGCATGTACTGGCTTGGGCCTCTAGGGTGATTCTCTCGTCTTGGAATCTGATCGTTGTCTACCATAGCTTGATGAATCAAGATCTGGAAGAATCGCTGAAATGGTACGAAGTTTCGTCTCATTTTTGGTTTTAACTGATCCGCGACAAGCTCAACGATCTCGTTCCATATCAAGACGACATAGTTGATGTTGTGGTTAAAGACGAATGCATGGAACATGCACAGTATGGATAGATTTGTCTTGTCTAGTCCAGTATGCTTTGAGGTCATGCACCGGTTGAAGATTGAGCATATTGAGTAATATATTCTCGGTAGGAAGTTCCATCTGAAAGTGGAAGAGCCAGTAAGTGGGGCATTCGGTAGAGGTTGATAACCCAGACTTCGGATGTCATCGTAAAGCTGAGATTCAGGAACTGGATCCTGAATATTTTCACTGGGAAGGTTTAGAGATCGGCTGAGTCCCCTTAGAGTGAATCGGACATCGAAGTGGTCGAGTTTGGCAGTAAAGTGTTGTACTCTGGCGGTTGGATGAAATGTCAGTATACTCCATAATTGTTTAAGGTATATAGCAGGCACAAGCTCGACTCTGGTCAAAGCAGTCCATAAAGGGTGACCGCGAAGAATCTCTAGTATGATTCCGTAGTCGAAAGGAACCGCGAAGTCTAGATGATGGTTGTTGTGCAGAAATTGCACCGTATTAGAGCTCGGAAAGATCTCTTCATCCAGATCATGTGCATTGACCGACGGATGTGATGAACGATGTGAACGGATGATGGTGTTGTCATCCGAGTCATTGCCATCATGATCAGCCATCTGGAGTAGTACACAGTTAAGAAACCAGCCAAAAACAGTTTAGAATAGTGCCAAAATTGGATTTTGCCTTAAAAAAATTTCAAAAATTTTCTAAGTCTTGGGCAAGTCGCAACCAACAAGAAAGGGTATGTCGCAGGCCATTGCGATGTCGCAATACAAAGAAGAGACTTGGTAAAGTCACAACACAAGGTTGCGATTTGGTCCATGTCGGAACAGACCATTGCGACATGGTTGAATGTGTGCCCATTGCGACTTGCTTGAAGATTTGAAGACTAGAGGGTTGCGACTTTCATGAACACAGAAAAAAAATCTAAGTGTTCAAGCCCTAAAAACATGTTTTCGCCCAAAAGATGTTAAGACTCCCACTACTAAGCTCGCACTACCAACGAGAACAGACCCTAAGTAATTAACACTCACTAACACATACACATACGCATCGATTTAGCAGATTCATGAAAAAATCGAACCTAAAACCCTAAGAATGAACTGTAGCATGCGATTTAATGGATGAAAATGCAAGAGATTCGAGATACGGTACCTGATTGATGATCTGAGATGAATGATTGGAACAGAAATCCCGAAATTTGACTTGAAAAAACGAAGCAGTTGAGAGAGATTTTGAATGGGGTTTAAGGGTTTTGGGATGAGACTTGGTTGAAAAGTCAAAAAACTAGATTTTATAATATTTGAATTCGGGGACATGTGGCACAACAGGATTGGTCCAAGGTTTGACCTGCCACGTGTCATCAAGTCGCAGTGAACAAGCTACGAGATGACAAAAGGTCAAGTCGTAATCGAAGGTTGCGACTAGCTACTGTTCACATGATGAAGTCGCAATACACAGTTGCGATTTGGCACTGTTCACATTGTCAAGTCGCAATACGAGGTTGCGATTTGGCACTGTTCACATTGTCAAGTCGCAGTCTTTGGTTGCGACTTGACACTGTTCATGCACTGAAGTCGCAGTGTACGGTTGCGATTTGGAAAGATTTTAAGCCCATTGAGATATCGCAATTGAAGGCTGCGATCTCTCACTGTTCACATGTGAAATCGCAAGTGTGGGTTGCGATTTTAATATTCTTTGACATTTTTCAGACAGAAATTTTGAGAATTTTTTTTTTATCACATTAGAAGATGTCCAACTTCCAACTGATTAAGCACTTAAGGTTTTTGAACATCGGATTTTACTCCCCTTTAAATGATGCAAAGATTTTTCAAAAAATTGTTTTCATCATTTAAGAGTTAGTGTTTAAAAAACAAATTAGAACACTTACCTTAACTCCTCGGTAACAGTTAAACACAACAGATCAACACTCACATGACATGTATGCACACTCCCCCTTGATATGTGCATAGGATGGATTCTATGTACTCCCCCTGAAATCATGAGTATACCTTTCGTGCAGATACAGATAACATAACAGATCAAAGATGTGACATTGAAAAGATGAGAAAAGAAGAACAAGTTGAAGAAATATTTAAAAGACAATGAGGATATGACAGTTTAAATAACATATATTAAAAAAATAGAATATGATGAAAATTTTAGTGTATTAATCTAGAAGCAAAGTCTAGATTAAGATACAAATATTTCCATCTATTATTTCTTTAATATATGGAAGTTAAACTTTCATATTAAGCATGCCGAGCTTGGATATAAAAAAGTTGAAACGTTTTTCATCCAAGGCTTTGGTAAAAAGATCGGCAAGCTGAAACTCAGTTGTAACAAAATATAATTCAACAGTTCATTTCTCAACATGATCTTTTATGAAATGATACCTGATGTCGATGTGTTTGGTTTTGGTGTGTTGGACAGGATTAGCAGATATGGCAATGGCACTCTTACTGTCACAGTAAATGGGGATCTTCTCGTATTTAAACCCATAATCCATGAGTTGGGTCTTCATCCAAAGAACTTGTGAACAACAGCTCGCCGCAGCAACGTATTCTGCTTCCGCGGTTGAAGTTGAGACACAATTTTGCTTCTTTGATGACCAACTCACGAGCTTGTCACCCAAAAATTGAACGTGTCCGGAAGTGCTCTTTCTGTCCATCATGCTTCCTCCGTGATCAGCATCTGAGTATGCAGTGAGTTCAAAATCGGTTCCCTTGGGATACCACAGTCCGAGATACGGAGTGCCTTTCAAGTACCGAAAGATTCTTTTGACGGCTCCAAGGTGTGACATTTTAGGATTAGCTTGAAATCTAGCACAGAGACAAGTCGAAAACATTATATTTGTACGACTAGCGGTCAAGTACATTAGAGACCCAATCATTCCTCTATAAAGTTTTACATCAACATCAACACCATGTGGATCAGGACCAATTTTGGACGCATGAGCCATAGGTGTACCAATCGACGTACAGTTGTCCATCTTGAATTTCTTCAAAATGTCAAACACATACTTTGACTGATTGATGAAGATTCCTGTTGAAAATTGTTTTACTTGTAATCCGAGAAAGAAATTAATCTCTCCCATCATACTCATTTGAAATTGAGTCATCATAATGCCCGAAAACCAAGTACAAAGTCCAGGGTTAGTCGAACCAAAAATAATATCGTCAACGTAAATCTGAACTAAGAGAATATCACTTCCTTTGCGTAGAGTAAATAAAGTTGTGTCGATTTTACCTTTCTCAAAGCCAACTTTTAGTAGAAAGGTTGATAATACCTCATACCAGGCACGGGGGGCTTGCTTTAGACCGTAAAGGGCTTTGTCAAGAATGTAGATGTGATTTGGATGTTCATTGTCCACAAAGCCTTCAGGTTGAGACACGTACACCTCCTCTTTAAGAACATCATTCAAGAATGCGGTCTTCACGTCCATTTGATAGACAGTGAAATTCTTGAAAGCGGCATACGAGAGAAACATCTGAATTGCCTCAAGTCGAGCAACTAGCGCGTACGTCTCATCATAATCTATCCCCTCCTGTTGCCTATATCCTTTTGCTACTAATCTAGCTTTGTTCCCCACAATTACTCCGTCTTCATCTTTTTTGTTCTTGAGGACCCACTTGGTACCAATGACTGTCTTTCCTTTGGGTCGCGGAACTAATCTCCACACTTTCAGAGTTTCGAACTGATTCAGTTCTTCTTGCATGGCAATCAACCAGTCAGGATCATCTAAAGCTTGTTGAACCGTTGAGGGTTCAACCTGGCTTAAGAATAGTGTGTATAAGACTTCATTTGCGGTTGCGGAAGCGGATCGTGTCTTTACTGGTTCAGATACATCACCAATCACCTGATCAATTGGGTGACTGCGTGTCCACCTAGTAGAGTGTGGATGGAGAGATACAGCACCTTCATTGGGGTCGACAAGTGAGGGATCCTTATCAAAGTTCAACTCAATCGTCAGTGTCGGTTCCGTATGTGAGACGGGTTGCTTGTCAGGATTGACAATCGGTATAGTCTCGGGAACTGATTCGGTTGATCTTTCAGGAATGGTGTTGTTACCCTGATCACTGAAAATTGAAGTTGTTCCAGATGAAGAAGCACCACTTGTAGATGTGTGTTGTCTTGCTTGTGGAGATGCTGTTGTTGTGTTCCTTGGAGAAGTTGCAGGAGTAGTTGTACCAGTATTCGGTGTAGTCAGTTCTGGTGAAGGACCTGAGATAGTATTTTGTACTAGTGGGGTTTCAACTTGAATCCTGTCATTTACAGATGAAGAGGATTTATCATTGTTAAAATAATCATCATAAAAATGTTCAAACAATAAATTAAGTTCATTAGGAGTAGAGTTAGAAGTGGAAGCTTGATCCTTGTTTGATGATCTAGTCATCATTGGACGAAATTATCCAGATGCTAGAATACCAGATGTCTCGGGTTCTGTACTTTTTTGCACAGAAGTCATTGCTTCAGTCTCGTCAAACTTGACATTAATGCTTTCCATCACAGTTCTGGAAGATTTGAGGTAGATTCTGTATGCTTTTGAAGTGAGAGAGTATCCGATGAAGAAACCCTCAAGGCCTTTAGGACTGAATTTGTTCAGATTGTCCTTATCATTCAGCACAATACACCTGCATCCAAAAACACGAAAATAGTGTATCACAGGTTTTCTATTATTGATTAACTCATATGAAGTTCTACCAAACCGTCGATGAATAATTGAGCGGTTTTGTGTGTAGCATGCTGTTGCAACAGCTTCAGCCCATAGGAATAGTGGTAGATCAGCGTAAGACAGCATCGTTCTTGCGGCTTCAACAAGTGTGCGATTTCGTCTTTCAACGACTCTGTTCTGTTGAGGCGTTCTTGCCGCAGAAAACTGATGGGTTATACCTAATGACTTGAAGAAGTCATCAAGAGTCTTGTTCTTAAATTCTGTTCCATTATCTGATCTAACCGTCTGAACTAACTGTTGACGATTCACTTGAAGCTGTTTGATTAACGAGATGATCAAGTCAGGTGTTTCGTCTTTTGAGCGAAGGAACTTGACCCAAGTGTATCTCAAAAAATCATCGACAGTCACTAACACATAACGTTTGGCATTGATGCTTTGAGTTTTCATTGGACCACAGAGATCCATATGAAGAATTTCCAAAGCTTGTCTTGTGCTGGGCTTGAGTTTCGGTGGATGAGGAGTACGCTTCATCTTCCCCTTCTCGCAAGCAATACAGAAATTATCTCTCTCAAACGACAGAACTGGTAGACCTATGACTAAATTACCCAATGTCAACTTTTGAATGTAACGGAAGTTGAGATGAGATAGTCGTCTATGCCATAACCAACTTTTCTCTAATGATCATTTTGACATCAAGCATACGTCGTTCTCCGACTTAAGAATGGATAGATCAATGGTATATAAGTTTGACTTCCTAGAACCAACAAGAAGTTCATCACCTCCGTCGGTAAGAACAGCACAATGGGTCTTCTTGAAATGAACTTCTAGGTCTTTGTCACAGAATTGACCTATACTAAATAAGTTATACCCTAAGCCCTCGACGTAATTGACTTTTGTGATCCTTACATTGTCCTTTACAATGTCCCCATACCCCAAAATCGAAGCATACTGATCATTTCCAAACTTCACCTTTCCACAATCCTGTTCTACAAAATTAACTAGCAACTCTTTTCTTCCAGTCATGTGTTTTGTGCAGCCTGAATCTAAATACCATACATGACTGGGTTGCAAAATGGAAATTAAACAGTTTTAGGTACCCATTGCCAATTGGGTCCTTTCTGATTAGTATTTTTGGATTTGGCATTTTGTTTTCTGTAATTGGTTTTAAAATAATCATTTGAGTAAAACCAACGATCATAGTCAGATTTGCAGATAAAATCATCCACACCACAAGAAGCACAACAAATTTGATCTCGTGCCAAATTAATCAGCTGTCGCATTGAGTAAACCTTGTAAGGAAATAC
Organism: Saussurea involucrata; assembly: GCA_033807775.1. Classification (NCBI taxonomy): domain Eukaryota; kingdom Viridiplantae; phylum Streptophyta; class Magnoliopsida; order Asterales; family Asteraceae; genus Saussurea; species Saussurea involucrata. The sequence continues at coordinate 169,045,197 of CM066322.1, forward strand.
AAGTTTTCGTCTATTGCCAACATCATAATTCATAACATTCGAAACAAAATTGTCTTTCTTGGAATTTAAAACATTTGAAGTAACGTGGGATGATTTGATCTAGGCCACATCCTGTGTGGACTCCTTTATTCTCCACTCAAGTCGCGTGTTGTTTCTCAAATTACGATCTGAAAAACCAGACAAATAGGAATTGTAAGCTTTTGAATATTGAGTCTGATAGGAGTTAACACGCTTCTTTCTTTTTGTTTTTCTTTTATTTTTCTGTAATGATGGTTTTGATTTGGATTTAGAAAGATCATCATTGACAGAAACTTTCTCAGCTGTTTTTGAAGATTCTCCTTCTAAAACAATCTTTTCAGGTTTCTCTTTATTTATTAGAAAAGTAGTGTGATCTGGAAGTTTGGCACAAAAATCAAATTGAACAGGCTCTTCACATACACGTTTACCTTTGTCCTTACCAACATTCTCTCTTTCAAAATCAGTATCAGTATCATAGGATGGATTACCGATATCATCAGACTTGGGAAAAAGAAAGTCATTAAATTCTTTCTGAAAAACTTTATCTTCTTCCGTAGGAAAATATATAGGACGATCTTTATCAAACTGATTTTCCAAATCCCAAGGTTCAAAATCATCTTGGTCATTGGTTGTCCAGTCTCTCAAAATAGCATTTTCTATAAAAGCTTTGCATGAGGAAACATCCGAATCTGAATATTGTTTTTCTTTTAAAGCTTTTTCTTCAGATATTTCCTCAAGTTTGGTTTTCATTCCTTTTAGACTTTTTGAAAATACAGTATGCAAAACTTCCTTTTCGATCTCGAAAGCAAGTTTCTCATCATTTCTGACTCCTTGAATAGTACTTTCGATCTTGCTTTCGAGGTCCACGAGTTTTTGTTCAAGAACCATTGGTGGAAAATACCTTTTACCTTCCAAAGTTGGTTTGTCAGATTGAACCTTTTGGGTATTTTCTTTTTCCTCTGGTTCTTTAACAATATAACTCTCAAAATAATTGTTTGGTAAGGTTTTCTTAGAATTCAATGCCTTTGCATTGTCTGGACCATACCAAAAAGGAAGTTGCATTTTAACAGTGTTTTTCCGCTTTACTTCTTCTTCCGCCTTATAGTCTTCATCATCCATCTTGATTTGAAAGTTTGAATGTACGACAAGTTCAATCCATTCAAATTTGTACAAAGTGGGAGATTTTGATAAAGCATTGCTCAGGTATTGTGGATTATCATACCCAATTCCCCACTTTGAGTTGAAATATCTGAACTCATTTGGTTTATGCATGTGAATTGTTTGTTCAGATTGACCTGCTTTGTAAAGTTTATTTTCCAAATCCTTGATACTTTCACATAACTTATCGTTTCTATCTTTGTAAGCATGTAACAGACTTTCAAACTCGCTATTCTTGACTTCCGAATTCAACAATTTATCAGATAGTTCAGTTATTCTGTCTTGAAAGTACGCATGACCAATTTCGAACTCAGCCCTTTTCTTTTCAAAATCTTCAATTTTACTGTCTTGTTCATTTATAATGGCCTTTTGAGTGGAAATAATTTGATCAGCTCTATCTTGATCTTTTGTTAGGTTTTCTAATCTTTTTGTCAAATACGCTTGTTGAGTAAAGAATTGATTATAAAGATCGGAGTGTACCTCATTGGAAGTAGATTCTGAACCTTCACCATCAGTGTTCTTTGTCATGAAGCACAACTTAGTCTGAGCATCTTTCTCACCTTCAGATTCATCATCAGACAGATCGAGCCAGTATTCTTCTTCAACCATCAGTGCTATCCCCGCTTCTTTCTTTTCGGCAAGCAGCAACTTATTCTTGTAGTATGTAGAATCCCTGACTTTCGGCTTCCAACACTCTTTAGAAAAGTGACCAGGTTTCCCACAATTATAGCATGTCGGAACTTCCTCTTTCTTCTCAGAATTATATTATGTAGACACCTTTTTCTCTTCCGGCTTCTTATACTCTGGCTTCTTATACCCCTCTCTCTTGTACTCAACTTTCTTATCATCAAATCTCCTGCTCGACTCAACATTTGCCTTGTGTTCAAAATTCTTAGAACCAGACGCATACCTTTGATTATTGGACCCGAGACTTTTTCCAAACTTTCTTTGAAAAGAGTTTGTAAGGAGTGCCATAGCTCTCTTCATACTTTCTACATCATCTATCTCACCTTCTTCACCCTGTTCTTCATCGGAATGCGTTGAATAATTCCTGCTGGGTTTGACAGACAATAAAACAAGCGGATCTAATTCTTCTTCCTTACCCTCTCTTTGCTCTTCTCTCTTACCCTTCTTCCTTTTATTGGCTCTCTTCGCTTCAGCATCTTCTTCATCCTGTTTCAAAGTCTCGTACACTTCTTGAAGAGGCAAAACATCCAACTTGGAATTTTGTTTCATCCGATGAGCATACTTCTTCCACTCAGGTTGAAGTACATTCAGAAACTTTACATTATGCTCAATTATTGTTCTGTGGATGTTGTATCTGTTCAGCTCGTTCAAGATGGTAGTGAAACGGTCGTATGTGGAATCAAGAGTTTCACCATCTTTTTGTTTAAAACACTCATACAGATTAATGGCATTGGAAATTCTCATCTGGTTTTCAATCTCAGAACCTTGATAAAGTTTTATCAACTCATCAAACATGGCTTTCCCGAAGTGGTTCTTGCTATCTACCTTTCGGTAAATATCATTTGTCAATGCTTGAATTACAAGGGACTTTGCCATCTTATCCCCATAATATCTCTTCTTCTGTTCAGGATCATAGTGAATTGGTAAAACCTCAACCCATTCAGGAATTGGTTCACCATCAGTAAGAATTCCCCTTCGCCTTTGTACTCCCATTGGCCCGTTGATTAGAGAATGAGAAATGAATTCTCCGTTCTCTTGTCTTTCCACATAATCCATAAATCGATCTTTCCATATTTTAAATTCTTTAGGAAACAGAACCGGTGGTTTATCCTTAGATCCAATAGTTAAAATATCTCTAGCAGTCATATTTGATTACTCGTCTTTGATCGTTAAAAATCTGATTAACCTGATTAGGAGAAACTTTTAAATTTTCAAGTTTATGTCTCAACACACTTAAAGTCGCAACCCAAACCAAGTTGCAATTGCACTGAAGTCGTAACAGTGAAGTCGCAATAGCTGAAGTCGCAACACCTGAAGTCGCAACACCTGAAGTCGCAACAATCGAAATCGCAATAACTGAAGTCGCAACAACTGAAGTCGCAATAGGTAAAAATTTCACCCGAGTCGCAACTGAAGGTTGCGATTTGGTACTGTTCAAAGTGTAATGGATTGCGATTTGGGGCAAGTCGCAATAGACGATTGCGATTTGGGGGCCAAGTCACAATGGACGATTGAGACAATGATGAAGGTTAGTGGATTGCGATTTGTATGAAGATTGAAGGTTGAATCTTCAAAACAGATCAGATGAGGCTGAAATTTGGTGGGTAGGATCGCGAGGCTATTCTGAGCAACTTTAGAACTTCAAGTTTTAACCAAAAACCAACAGAAGATGGGTTTTTGATCCAAAACAGTGTGCAGAAAGTTAAAAGAACAAAAATGAAGAAAACTATCCAATCTGAGCTTCGATCCTTGCGTTTTTACGGAATAAAACACACAGGACTATCATAGAAACAACCCTTGATCAATTCCAATCCATTAGAAGAACTCTAATGGCTAAAATCAATCAAAAATTGAAGAAAAATTGAAGAAAAAATGAAGAACACTCAAAAAAGGAAATATTTCACTCAATCCTAATCAAATCACAGATTTACAAGCTCTGATACCAATTGTGATCCCAGAGACAAGTAATCATGCAACAATAATCTCAAAGATGGTCATCTCTATATTCAATGAATCATCACAAGCTCACAATACAATGAAGGATCAATTTAGTGTGTGTGGCTAGTGTGTGTAGAGTGGATGACCTAATTCCTAAAGAGGAAAATAGCAAACAATATATACCTAGGGTATAGAATACCCTTATGACAAAAATGGTCCCTCTACATGGTACAATTACATTTTAAGCACTAACACCAGGTGATAATTTCGAATTCTCAACTTCCCAAAGTTCAAGTTCTTTTGCTACTGTTGGTTTCACAATGGTGCCAGAAACATAACCCCACATTTTCTTTCCCTTCAGAAAGTTTTTCAAGACATAACTCCAATAGGAGTAATTTTTCCCATCTAAACGAATACTAATGGCTTGGAGAGAATCGTTTCCAGTCATTGCAAGCGAGAAATAGTAAGCAAAAATCGAAAGAAACACGGAGATTAAAGATACCGTATACCAAAGACGATTCTCGAGCAGAAGACAGCGTATCTCGAACAGAGGAATGCGATTCTCGAACCAGAAGAAGATCGAACTAGAAGGAGATCGAACCAGAAGGCGATTCTCGAACCAAAAGAAAACCGAACCAGAAGAAGATCGAACCAGAAGACGAACGCCAAAAATGACGGCACATGAGTGCTTGAGTTTAACAGTACTTGAGAGAAGAAACAAGATTAACCAAGCTTTGATACCATGATAACTTTGATAGATGAAGAAGAAATGCAAGAAGATGATTTAGGGTTTTATTGGCAAGCTATCTGTGTGCTTACAAGATACAAAGAGAGAGAGATATATAAGTATACTGATAACCTAAACTAACCTAAACTATATAACCTAAACTATACAAGAGCCCATAACAACTAAACTATACAAAAGCCCATAACTAACTAAAGGCCCAAGTCTATATTATCTAACAACCTCCACCTACTATGAATCCAAGATACACCAAATTATTTTTGCCAAATTCACATTTTTTTTGTTCAATCGAAGCTGATGTTGTTGGAGCAAGTTAAAGATTTTGCTCAAGTGTTCCCAATGCTCATCTTCTATGCGGCTATAAATGAGTATATCGTCGAGATAGACCACGACAAAATCATCAATATAAGGTCGAAGAATGTCATTCATCAACCGTATGGAAGTAGCTGGTGCGTTGCAAAGGCCGAAAGGCATCACCAACCACTCGTATAATCCTTGTCGGGTTTTGAATGCCGTCTTCCACGTGTCATCTTATCGAATTCAAACTTGGTGATATCTGGACCGTAAGTCCAGTTTTGTAAAAATGACGGCATGCTTCAATTGATCTAATAAGTCATCAATACGTGGAAGAGGGTACCGATTTTTTACCGTGATCTTGTTGAGAGCTCGATAATCGATACACATGCGCCAACCTCCATCTTTTTTTGGCACCAATATCACCGATGAGCCGCATGGGGAGTTGCTCGGTTTAAGAACTCCCGCTTCGAGCAACTCCTCTACTTGCTGTTTGATCTCTTCATTTTCCAATAACGAGTTTCGATACATGTTGATGTTGGGTAGAGTTGAATCACCCATTAGTTGAATATCGTGTTCAATGGCTCGTCTTGGCGGTATACCGAGCGTATCGTCGAAAAGAGATGAGTATTGTAGGAGAATTTCACCAACCTTACTGTCACTTTTCCCACATGCAAGAGTGATGATGGTTTCTTTATTGCCCAAATGTGCTGGACGAATTATCAAGAGCACAAAATTTTTGTTTTTAGAGGCATTCACCATCCTCCTGGCTTGGCATGCTGTGATCAAATCAACACGTGTGGCAATTTTATTTTTGTTGACCACGTATTTCACACCATCCTTTTCGAATTGATATATTTGTGCTCGTCGGAAGTATACTGCACCTCACATGTGATTTCATCTATATATTGGCTAGTAATGGCAAAACGAAACTTACATTGGTGGTTGATTTGCATATCAACGTCCTTCTGAATCCACCCACGCGAGTAAGGACGAGGGTGTGGCGTCGTCTCAAGACCCAACCGTTAAACGAGGCTAGCCGAGATCAGATTCTTTTGACTTCCTGTGTCGATAATCGCCTCGATCACCCCTTGCTTCACTTGAATCTTTAACGTGAACACTTCCTCCTTTCTTTCATTTTCACCCAATTTGCTCGACTGCCCTTCTCTCGGTCTCGTCATTAACATGAGGCTCTTGTCAACCCCTTCAACTAGGCCAAGTTCGACGTAGTGTTAGGAACCGTTACTGCAGTAATACGCTTGCCTTGATCATCTTTCAGCTATTTCTTCGAAAACAACTCAGGATGTACCTTTCAACATTTCTCCTTGACGTGCCAGGTAATTTTGCAGTGTTCACAAAATTTATTGGCATTGTTAGAAGTCACTGGACCTTCTTCTTGACATCCTTCATGACATCTTTCTTGAACCAATGTGCATTATGGAATTGCTCTTTCACGCTTTCATCCATCCTTGGACCACCAGTTTTATTCTTTATTTCTACAGCCATCACAACTCGACTTGCACTAGAGACATTCCCCGATGCATCATCACCCGTAACTCATTTTGAATTTGCCGATGTAACCCAACAACATACTTGGTGAAGACATCCTCATTGTCTGTTGAAATTCCCAACGTCACCGCAAGTCGTCGAAACTCCGTGGTATATTCTTGGACCGATTGCCCTCGTTTTTTCGAAGGTTATGCCATCGTGACTACCTGGGCAAAATGAGCTTTCCACCAAGGTGGATCAACTCACTAATCAATTAGAGACTGTACTCGCATGGATTCGGTCCAAAGAAAAAACCCCACCAAAAAGACGTTGGTCGGTTTCGGTTTTGTTGGGTTTAATCTCAATCAAAGCCTCAGAAATAGATGTATATATGTACGTGTTTATAAACTAGACAAAGTGAAAGGGTGTGATGAAAAGTTGTGACTTTTCATCCACAACCGCCATCACCAACTGCCATCACGAACAGTCGCGATGGTTCAATAGAACCTGTTCACTTAGTATAAATAGGAATCCATTGTAATAGTTTCAATGTACTTTTCTCAATATATGAAACTTTAGTTTGATTAAGATCTTGGACAAATCTGTGAAAACCACATCAATTGGTATCAGAGCTTTTGGTTAGAAATCATACCAAAGTTCATCATCTACCCAGAAATCAAACGAGAAAAGTCACCAGAAGATTACATACCTGTCTCGGAGAAGGAGAAGGAGTATCAGATTGCAACCATACGGGTTAGCAGAAGTAGAAAGAAAGCATACGGCTTCACGAAATAGACACCGGAGGAAGAACGACAACGGACCGTCGCTCAAGAATTTCGCCGGCGAAGATCGAACGGAGCAGCAGGCGAGATCGATCGGAGAAGAAGAACAAGAAGATCGCAACCCTGGTCTGTTCTTTTTTCTCGCAACACAGACACACACATTTAGAAGGTGTGTGCAATTTTTTTCCCAAATTCGTTTTTGACCTAATCTGGTCAAAAGATTCAACTTTTTAAAACCTTTTGTTTTTTAAATTTAGATTTGTTTTATTTGTTTTATTTTAAAACAAAAAACAAATAACTTAGTTTTTTAATAAAACAAATAAAAAGGAGTAAAGTTTTTTTAATTTCTTTATAATCGGCCAATTATAAAAGAGATTAAAAAAATCATCAAGGGAACAGATAAGATTATGACGGGGAAAAACAATAAGGAACCTGGAGATAGTTCCAAGATTAGGGAAATTGGGTCAAACACCCATTTCCAGTGTCCTATGTTGAAAGGATCAAACTACAACATTTGGGCAATTCGAATGCAAGTGATATTGGAAGCAAACGACCTCTGGGAAATGATTGAACCACATCCAGAAACTAAAACAGATATAAAAAGGGATAAAACCGTTATCGCGTACCTTTACCAATCACTACCAGAAGATCAACTGCTTCACATTTCAAAATACAAGACTGCAAAGGCAGTTTGGGATGCATTGAAGATTAGACACATCGGAGTAGATCGTGTCCAGAAAGCAAAGCAACAAACACTCAAATCAGAATTTGAGATGTTACAGATGAAAGACAATGAATCATTAGATTCATTTGTTACGAAGATAACGAGTATTATCAACAAAGCAGCAGGCGTTGGATTGACATATGAAGACCCTGTTCTCGTACGGAAACTACTAAATGCCGTACCCGACAGATTTCTTCAGATAGTCGCATCCATTGAACAATACTCAGATCTAGACACTATGTCCTTAGACGAAGCAATCGGGAGATTGAAGACATTTGAAGAAAGACTAAAATTCAAGAAAGAAAGACCGGTGGACAGTCAGGAGAGACTAATGTTCACACAACATGACGGTCGAGGCCAACCTTTCAGAGGACGTGGTCGTGGAAGATTGACCAGTCACGAGGCCGAGGGATTAACAGATTCAGATCTGAAAGAAGAAATTGGGAACCTTCACAGAATAATTTCAAGAAGGAGTCAGATAACAACTCAAAGAAGTTTACTCCTGATAAGAGTAAGATATTATGTTACAACTGTAACAAGTATGGACATTTCGCTAGACAATGTTCACAGAAGGTTAAAGAAGCAGAACAGTCAAATCTCATTGAAGAAGATTTAGAGCCAACATTGCTAATGGCAACTGTTGAAGAGCACCACGAAGTTTGCTTAAACGAGAAGAATTTTGAACCAAGCAAGAAGGCTACAAATGATGAAAGTCTATGGTACTTAGACAACGGTGCAAGTAATCACATGACAGGAGTCAGAAATCATTTCAGGGAGATCGACGAAAAGATCACTGGAAACGTACGATTCGGGGATGGATCATACGTAGAGATCAAAGGGAAAGGATCTATACTGTTGGAATGCAAAAACAAAGAACAACGCGTCATATCGCAAGTTTACTACATTCCAAACTTGAAGAGTAATATATTGAGCTTAGGCCAATTAACAGAAAATGGGTGCAAAGTAGTGATGGAAGAAGACACATTACTACTATATGATTCAAACAACAATGTTCTACTCAGAGTTACGCGATCAAGGAACCGCCTTTATAAGGCAAACTTGAGGATAGGCGAACCTACATGTCTCTTAGCCAACTTACATGATGAAACATGGCTATGGCATGCAAGATTAGGCCATTTAAACTTTAAATCTTTAAAGTCAATGGCAACGAAGAATTTGGTTCAAGGAATACCTTCTATTAAACACACTACAGATGTCTGCGACATATGTTTGATAGGAAAGCACGCTAGAGCTCCATTTCCTCAACAAGCAAAGACAAGGTCTAAAGCACCTCTGGATTTAGTATTTGGAGATCTATGCGGTCCGATATCACCACCTACTCCATCAGGCAAAAGGTACATATTTCTATTAGTAGATGACTACTCAAGATATATGTGGGAATATTTTTTGAGTTCAAAAGATCAAGCATTTGGGATCTTCAAAGAATTCAAAATAAGGGTGGAAAACGAACTTGGAACCAAATTAAAGATGTTTAGAACAGACAGAGGAGGGGAATTCACATCAAATGAATTCTTACAATATTGCAAAGAAAATGGCATCACAAGACAATTAACTGCACCATACTCACCTCAACAAAACGGAGTCGTTGAGCGAAAGAATAGAACAATTCTTTCAACTACAAGATGTATGATGAAAGCAACAGGAATGCCACAAAACTTCTGGGCAGAAGCAGTTAGACATGCCATACTACTATTAAATTGCACACCAACAAAGTCACTAGAAGACATTACTCCATACGAAGCGTTGAAGGGAAGAAAACCAAACCTACGTCATCTTAGGATTTTTGGATGCATCGCATATGCAAAGGTTCCTTCACAACACTTAACAAAGTTAGATGATAGAAGTATACAAATGGTATACTTAGGCACTGAGCCAGGATCAAAAGCATATCGCTTGTTCGATCCAACGACGAAGAAAATTTGCGTTAGTCGAGGCGTCAAGTTTAAAGAAGACGAAACATGGAATTGGAAGGAATATACAAAAGATTTCGATCTAGAAGAACCAGAATGGAGCAATTTCATTATAAGGAATAATGAAACACTCAGTACTCAACCTATCTTAGATGAAGACGAGGAGATCGAAAATGATGTTACACTTGGTAACAATGACGAAGATGCTGAAATTCCTTCACCAATCAATTCAGCACCTAATACGCCAATACCCCATTCAAATATGTACGAATATAGTCCTCAACAATCCAATAGCTACTCACCAACTTCACAAAGCGGGACACCTTCAACAACTGACTCAAGAATTGATCATACACCTATAAGAGGTTATAGAACCTTGAATGATCTATTCGACAACACTGTCGAACTTTTGCTAGTTGAAGATGAACCAAGAAACTACAAAGAAGCATCTAAAGATGACAAATGGATTGAAGCTATGAAGGCCGAGATAGACTCCATCAACAAGAACAATACATGGAAACTAACCACTTTACGAAAGGATCATAAGGCAATTGGTCTAAAGTGGGTATTCAAGACAAAACGAGATGCAAATGGAGAAATAGTGAAGCACAAGGCACGATTAGTAGCCAAAGGATATATTCAAGAACATGGAATAGACTTTGATGAAGTCTTCGCACCAGTAGCACGAATCGAAACGATACGATTGATACTAGCTCTGGCAGCATACAACAAATGGGAAGTACATCACTTGGATGTAAAATCAGCATTTCTACATGGCGAGTTAAAGGAAGAAGTTTATGTCTCACAACCTGAAGGATTTATAAAACCAGAAGATAAAGGAAGAGTCTACCGACTCATGAAAGCCCTATACGGACTAAGACAAGCTCCACGGGCATGGTATACAAAATTAGACAACACATTGAAGATACTCAACTTCAAGAAGTGTGCTTTGGAACAAGCTGTCTACACAAGAACAACTAAGACATCAACGTTATTGATTGGAGTTTACGTTGATGATTTGATAGTCACTGGAACACCGAAGAAAGAAATTGAATCTTTCAAGAAACAAATGCAAGAGAAATTCGAGATGAGTGATCTTGGATTACTTGCCTATTATCTTGGTATAGAGGTTACACAAAAATTGGGTGAAATCTCGATAAAGCAGACTGGCTACGCTAACAAGATACTCAAAGACACAGGGATGTTAGACTGCAATGATGCAAAGATACCTATGGAACCAGGACTCAAGCTAACAAAGCTAAGCGAAGAAAAATATGTAGACACTACAGAATATCGAAGCATAATTGGATGCTTGCGATATCTTCTACACACAAGCCCCGACTTAAGTTTTTCAGTTGGATTACTAAGTCGCTTTATGCAAGAACCACAAGAACAGCACATGAAAGCAATCAAGCAAGTACTGCGTTATATCAAAGGTACAAAAGATTATGGTATAACTTATGGGCATGAAGGAGGAAACAAGATACAAGGCTACAGCGACAGCAGTTATGGTGTCAACATACAAGAAGGAAGAGGCACAACTGGAATAGTTTTCTACTATGGAAACTCACCTATCAGCTGGAGCACTCAGAAACAAGGAACAGTAGCTTTATCATCATGCGAATCAGAGTTTATTGCAGCAACAGCAGCAGCAACACAAGCACTTTGGTTAAAAAGGCTTCTCAGCAAAATTACAGATACAAAGGAAGAGAAGATTATGATCTATGTTGACAACAAATCAGCAATAGCTCTTATGAAGAATCCAGTGTTTCACGGAAGAAGTAAACACATTGATACAAAGTATCACTTCATACGAGAATGCGTTGAGAAGGAAGATCTAATGGTCGAGCACATAAGCGGAGAGCAACAAAGAGCCGACATACTTACAAAACCACTACCAAGGATAAGATTCGTCACAATGAGACAAATACTTGGAGTCAAGAATCTTCTTCAGCATGATCAAGATTAAGGGGGTGAATGTTGGGTTTAATCTCAATCAAAGCCTCAGAAATAGATGTATATATGTACGTGTTTATAAACTAGACAAAGTGAAAGGGTGTGATGAAAAGTTGTGACTTTTCATCCACAACCGCCATCACCAACTGCCATCACGAACAGTCGCGATGGTTCAATAGAACCTGTTCACTTAGTATAAATAGGAATCCATTGTAATAGTTTCAATGTACTTTTCTCAATATATGAAACTTTAGTTTGATTAAGATCTTGGACAAATCTGTGAAAACCACATCAAGTTTGGCGGCCTTCGATGGTTCAGCAACAGTGCAACACGGTAAGAGGTTCGCCGGAAGCTTTGTAGATGGACTTCGTTTGCACCATACACAGTTAGGAATGATGCTCTGATACCACTTGATCCGTCCCAAATAAGGCGTAAAGATGTGAATGATACTATAAACTTGAAAGAAAAGAAACATAACTATAAGATGGGTTTTGGGAGGAATTCGTTGTTTTTATATAATTCTTTTCTGCAGCATTACAAAGACTTCTACCATTAATTCACAGTAAGTGTTTTTTTCTCTTTTTTGACTCCCCCTTCTCTTTCTTCCCTTCCCCCGTTTATACAATAGGAAAGCTAAAAAAGGCATAATTCTCACTACTTCCCATACGTGGAAAGAGTGGAGTTAGTGGACAGATTTTAGGAGCTGTTTTGACCCATTTTTTCTCCTGTATCATAACCGTGAAAGATCCTCCCGGATCAGTTGATGCCGATTTGGACAAAAGACGCCGAAGAAGAAGCACGTTGGAGGTTAGTTTAGGTTTTTTTTTCCTTAGAGGGTGTTTGGGATTGCTTTTGTTTTTACTTATGTTTATTTTTAAAGATGTTTATCAACTTATATGGTGAGAAAAATGGAGCTTTTTGAAAAGTGTTCATATTAGCTTATTGTGGTGTGGAAAATTTTGCTTATATATATATATATATATATGTAAAATGACCAAAAAGAACATTTTTCTAACGTATTTTGTGTAGGGTTTAAAAAACGTTAGTGTAAAAATGTAATTTGGATAAACAAGTTGATGAGGAGAAGCAAATAAGTTAGTATAGAATAACTTATCAAAAACAATTTATTTGTGTTGAGGAAAAGTCATAAGCACTTTTGACATTAATTTAGTTTTTTCCGCATTTTTATATACTTTAACAACTTGTACACAATTTTGTTTTATTAAAAACATGAAAAATGACCAATATGGCCACCATATGAGGGTGCATGACCCCACTTAACGAAGCTTTTAATAGACATCAGAGACTCTGAGTCACACAGAGAAAACTATAACAAAATGCAAACACAAAGTTTTGGTAAAACACAGAGACATTTTGTAATTTACTCATATTTAATATTTATAATATGAAAATATGTAATTAAATGATACTTTAGTTTAATCAAAACAAATTTGTTAACCCCATATATTTCATTTGGTTGTAGTTTAGTCCATTTCTGTTGTATTTTAACTTTGATGGGACAAATTAATGACTAACAAGTTGAGTTGTATAACGACAATTTAATACATACAAAGATCAAGCAATCTGATTGTTTTGAATAACGTTTTTATTGGAGGCTTTCCGTTTGGAGCTCTATCATATAACTTGTGCTTTTCAAATTGCCCCTTGAAAACCATAATTTCACTACTTTCAATGGGACTTTCAACTATTCTCCATCTTCATCTTCTTCTGTACCAACACCAACAAAAGAGGATGAACATATGATGCTACTATATATACTTGCTTTCAAAAAACTGATTCGTTCCATGTTTTTGTTTTCTGAAAAAAGCACATGAATGTTTTATTTCCATTCTCATAAATGAATCTCATTCGGCAGCAACAGTAACACGAGGAAGAGGAGGTGATTATCGGAGGCCGGTCTTTTAGAATTTAAGAAAACGACGAAACAAAAAATGGTGGTCGAAGAAGCAAAATACTAAACATCTCACTAGGGTAAATAAGTCATTTAACAACCTATCATGTTCTGTTATGTCTAGTTCTATCATGTCTTACCAAACGCTGAACTCGTGTCATTAAGGTGAGGGACCAAAGCCGGAACAACATTGAGGGTTTTTCTGTGATAATATAAACAAAGTTCAAGGACCAATTTTATAATTCTCACCAAAACCATTTGGGACCAAAAACCATAATTCATTCAAAATTAAATAAATATATGGAAAAACTATGAGATTTTAGAGCATCTACAACAGGTTTGCTATAATTTTTTCAAAATAGAGATTTAAAAGTTAAAATCTCTAAAAAGAGTTACATTCATCTCCAACAGTTTTGCTATTTTAGAGATTTTAACACAATATATTAATATAATATTCTCTAATTTATATTTCCAATACACTTTAAAAGAAAATTTTAATATAAAATAATAAAAGAATTATGTTATTTGTGGGTTGAATAAAATAATTATTTATCTCTCCTATTTAGAGAATTATAGAGAATTCTCTATATTTAGAGATTTCTCCATGAATCTCTATTTTAACAAACAAGATAGCAATACTTTTGGAGAAGAATTCTTTTGAGGGGAGGATGATGTAATAACCGTGTTCCTGGGTTGAATAAATGTAAGTTTTGTGGTGCAAAGTGTGAAAAAGAGAAAGTTTGGTGTAGGTGGTAAAGTATAAAAAGGGTGAAAAACCCTAGAAATCTCATTCTTCTCTAAAAAGAAACTGCGTGCGGCTAGGTGCGATTTTGGGTGCAAAAGCAAGGAAATCAAATCGGTTCAGAGTTTCTCAATTGGGTGTGTGGAATCATCTTGCAAGGTAATCATCATTCCTTGATTATTGATATCTTGTTGAAATCAAGAGTTTAGAATGTGGAGTTTAGTATTTTTATATATCCTGGTAAGAATGGAGTCTGTGTGTTTGTTAATTTATATAAAGTAAAGAATCTGATGGTTTAGTTCAAGTAATCGGCTGGTAAAGTGGTGTCCCTTAATCCTTATAGTTTAACATCAAATTTGGGACTATGTAGAATGGTCGATTAGGGTTTGTGAGTTTTCGTGACTCGATAAGGAAAACCCAAACTTTTCCGGAGTTGAGGGAGTCCGGAATTCTAATCAGATCCGGAATGGGCTTAGCATAGTTCCGGAATGGGCCTTAAATAACAAGGATCCGGAAAGTTATATGTGAGATCCGGTATTTAATTAAGTATGTGATCCGGAATTTAATTTGAAGTGAACCGGAGTTCGGTGGACCATTTGGAACCGGAATCAAATCCCAGCAGACCCCGGTATTGCTTTATTAAATGGTTCCGGTAGTATTTATTAATTGGGTCCCGGTTTGGGCTTGTCTGATTGGACCCAGAATTCATTTTAAACAAAGTTCCGGTATTGGGCTGTCTGTTTGGAATCCAGAATTCATTTTAAACAAGGTTCCGGTATTGGGCTCGCAAGATGGATCCGGAATCCAATTTTGGATCCGGAATACAATTTGGTTTGGGCCGTGATCTGAAATCCGGAATTTGGGCCCATATAATCGAAATTCGGTATATATATATATATATATATATATTAAATAATGAAGTATGTGGCTCACATTCTTTCTCGTCTTCTCGCAAATGAATTGTCTTCTCGTTTGAACCTGCCCCTATATATATATATATATATATATATATGTATATATGACAAATCAAATACAAACTATGCAAATGTTGCAAACCATACAAACCAATCAATTAAGATATCTATGGAAATAATGCAGATTCATTTATTATGATTTGAATATTTAAAGAAAATGATTAGAGTTAATTCATTATGATTAATAATTTATATTAGCAAGTAATCGATGTATTTATGAAACCAGATATTTGTTAGACTAGATCGATACTTTATATTTGGTTGGTTTGCATTTGATGGGGCCTCTCTCTATCCTCACTCTCTCTCTCTCTACACACACACACACATATATATATATATATATATATGTATATAAGTCGGGTTCAAACGAGAACAATACCTATTTAAAAGAACACGAGAACCAACAAACTCATATATGATTTTACATTAACGAGCGAAAAAGAGACTTTGTCGCGGCTTCAGGTTGACGTGGCTTTTTCACACGTTAATGTAAAGTTATATATGATTTTGTTGGTTCTCGTGTTCTTTTAAATAGGTAATGCTCTCGTTTGATCCTCCCTCATATATATATATATATATATATATATATATATATATATATATATATATATATATATATTATACGCCCACACTTGTGTATGTTGGTGTTTTGAATAATATCATAAAACAATTTAAATTCATTTAAAGTACTAAAACTAAAAAGAAAGAAGAACCATTGATACCAAATATATGGAGCTTGTAGAAAATGATATGAAAAGTACAAAATCGAGATTAAATATCTTTAATTTCTACTCACTACTTTCTTCAATTTTCAAAATATCTGTGTTCAACTCTTGGTCTATGGGAATGGAAGTATATACCTTTTTATGGTTTTAGTTTTTAAGTTGCCTTTTTATGTTTATTTAAGTCGATCCACTATGGATGCCATTCAGGATTGTCGTCGTTAACAAGAGTGTTTCAAACAAATATCTATTATTTATATCAACAACATTATCACAAGAGAACTCTGAGAATCAAATTTTGTTCGTGTCAATACTCATTTTCATTAGTCAAATTGAATAACCTCTAACGTCATACGGAGCCATCCAAAGATTTGGGGTTCTAGTTCGTTTATACGAGTTGTACTCCACATCTACCAACTCGTATTAGCTTTGCTATCAACCTCATTATTCTTTTATGAATTCAATTACACAAAATAAATCGACGATTTCAGAACAATGCATGTATGTTCTTATTTATTTTCTTACCGACTTCTTACTAAAACTAGTTAAAGGTGGTTTCCGGGGGCAGAGTTTACCGAACTTTCACATTATTAATACGAAGTATAAATAAATATTAAAAAGAAACCAAATAACATATTTAATAATTTTCAAATTTAAACGTCTCAAGTTTCAAACAAGATTTTTGTAGTAACATATTTTATGTAAACTAATTTACACACTCTTTTGTTAAATATTTAGCAAATTAAATGGTATAAATAAAATTGATAATGATATAAATAAAATTTTCAACAAGAAAATGTGTAAGAATAAAATTTTATTTAAACCTTTTTAATTTGATTCTCATTTGTTCAATTATTATTAAAACAATTGCGTAGTGATATATTTTTTATAAAATGCTTTTTACATTTTTTAATTCGATATGTAACTTATTTCATGGCGTGTGGATAGAGTTTTATGGGTTGTTTTTAAGAGTTTTTCATAAATGCTTTATAATATAGTATAGATATCTCGTATAAAATAATTTATGTGTTATTATGTACAATGAAATAAAATATAATAAGAGTATAACATGAAAACTAAATAAAGAAGTTGGACAAAATAAAACTTCATCAAATATATATAAATTTCATTACATTTAGTAAATGTGAAAAATGTACACTACAAGGGAATTTATACATTGGTGCTGCTATGTATACTTATCTCTATAGATCGATGAAAGAATCATCGAGTCGATGAAAAATTTTCGAGTTCCGATAATCATGAATACAAGTGTTGATTTGATGTATCGATTCGACATCTTCTTTGTACATTATATGTGCCCCACATCTTACAACCTTTTTACTATGGTACTCTTCTGAAATACTGATTATAAGATTACCTTTGATAGAAAGAGACCTATCTTCGTGTTTAAAATGATCATACGTCTGTTGCTGATAGAAACTAAATGGTATATAGAGAATCCATATGCTCAACTTCTCATCTGCTGCAGATGCATTAAGACAATCAACCTCTGACTCAGGAATCAGTGTTCTATTAATTCCAAATTTGAAGTGAATCCTGGTAGAAATTCCGAATTTTGGCCACTTCCCTTGAAACACACCACATACTACAAACCCCATGATATCTGTATGACATTTGGGAGGCAACTTCAATGCTACTTGGTTTCCAAGTTGTTGCTCTTCGAACCAGCTTGGAATCTTGCTTCCAGGAAGACGGATACTTAACACATGATCTCCAGCAGCACATTTCTGTACTCAAAAGGAAACATTGCACTTCAATTCTTACTTAGGCAGCTTAATTACTTATAAATATAGAATTGCTCAAGTATAGTATATATGAGATAATGAGAAATGAAACGATTTGGATAGGCGAGAGTTTTTTTTAATCATATTAAGGAGGTCTGTGAAGTTCATTATGTGTTAAAAGTCAATAACTAATGTAAAACGACATACGAGAGATAGAGGTTGGGTACCTTAATGAAGGATTGTTGCAACATATTATTGAGATATATTTCATTCTCTAAAAGTCTCTCGCAACCGGGGAGGAATATCTTATGCAACCATACATACTCTTTTGTTAGATCTTCAATCTCTTCCAACGCTCTACAATCACTTGCCTTCAATACTTGTATTCCTGAAGGTAGCCCTTGAATTTTTTGAAGTTGTTGGCACTCATTCAACTCTAAGGGTGCGTTTGGTTGGGCGGATTCCGACGGAATTGGGTGGAATTGGAATGGTCAATTCCATTGACCAAATTCCATTGGGCTGTTTGGTTTGAAATGGAATGGAATTGATTTCCTGAATTCCATCCAACTAAGGAATTCATCATTCTTTCATAAAAGCCATGGAATTGAAATCCATTCCATCTATATTTATGAAAATGACAATAATACCCCCATTTTATTCTTAAAAACCCTAGATACGTTTCATTTCTACACTACACGATTGAAGAAGCCGCCCCGCCATAGGCTTCCCTGCCATCGACGAACATCCAGTGTGCAATCACGAAGGCAAAATCGAACTGGGTCAGTGTGCATGAATCAGAATTGAGGAGTAGAGAGAGGAGACGTACGTCATCGTCATGACCTCGGAGCTGACAGCGTAATCGGTAGTCGGAGAAGTCGATATGATACGGATTCGTACTAGTGGAAGCTAGAAAACCCTAGCCTGAAGATAACCTCCTTCAAAGAACCGAAAGGAGAAGATGATCAAAGAAACCTGATCAAAAGAAATAATACTTGTTTTCTTTATTCAATAATAATCTCCAACCCAACCCTTGACTACCTCCTTAAATAATAAAACAGAATGAACTAAACATAGGATATATTCCCAACAAAATAGGAAAAGATAAACATCTTCAAAATAATAAACAATACTTAAAATAAGAAAAGGTGGTTGGACGGATGGTGCATGGCTGTTGATGGTCCCTAGTTAGCCACGAGTTGCTGATGGGCCAGCAATGTTGTTAATGAGCCCAGATGGTTCTTCTAGTGTGTTAGGATCCGTATCATCCACCCCCTCTAAAATTTGACTCGTCCGCGAGTCATCTTCACCATCCGCCACATATGGAGAAAGATCAGCAACATTAAAAGTAGCAGACACTTTGTAATGGCCCGGAAGATCAATCTTATAAGCATTGTCATTGATACGCTTAAGCACACGAAAAGGGCCATCCGCACGTGGGTGAAGTTTACCAAATCGTCCCTGTGGAAACCGCTCACGTCTTAAATAAACCCAAACGAGATCACCTTCATGAAAAACCACCTTCTTGCGATGTTGATTAACACGTGCTTGGTACTGTAAATTGTGGTTCACAATTTTATCCCTTACTTGTTCATGGAGTAACTTGATTTGCTTTGCTTGCTCATCACCATCAGTACTATAAAACTCTATTTCTGGGAAGGGTGCTAAATCAAGTGGGGTAAAAGGATTCCTCCCATAAACAACAAAGAATGGACTTCGCCCAGTGGAGCTATGGTTGGACCGATTATAAGCAAACTCGGCTTGAGGTAGCACAAGGTCCCATTGTTTCGGATTGTCACCCACGAGACTTCGAAGTAAATTACCCAAACTACGATTTGTTACTTCCGTCTGACCATCCGTTTGAGGATGATGCGAACTACTGAACTGTAATTTGGCGCCCAAACGCTTCCATAAAGTGCGCCAAAAATGGCTAACAAACTTCACATCACGATCCGACGTAATAGTGCGCGGTACTCCATGCAAACGAACAATTTCCGAAAAGTAGAGACGGGCTACCTGTGAAGCATCATAAGTCTTAGCACATGGAATGAAATGTGCCATCTTTGAGAAACGATCCACCACGACCATAATAGAGTCTTTTTTTCGTTGAGTTAACGGCAGACCCAACACAAAATCAATACTCACGTCCTCCCACGGGTGAGCGGGGACGGGTAGAGGAGTATAAAGCCCTTGGTTCGAGTGACGGGTTTTTGCGAGGTGACACACACGGCAACGATTGACAACTTTTGACACCTCTTTCGAAATGTGTGGCCAATAAAACCGTTCTCGAACCCGTGCAATGGTTTTGTCACGACCAAAATGACCCGCCAATGCGCCCTGGTGACATTCTAAAACAATAGCTTCCCGAAAAGATGAAAGAGGAACACACAATCGCTGTCCCATGAACAATAACCCATTTCTTTGTATGAAACTCTTATAAGGTCTTTCTTTTGTTTTCTGCCAAACTTCCTGAAAATCGGGATCATCGGGGTAAAGATTAGAAAAGGACTGAAAACTAACCATTTCAAACGCGTGGCTTGTGACTAGAGCTGGCCGACGGCTCAAAGCATCGGCTACAGAATTGGCGGTGCCTGCTTTATGACGAATAACAAACGTAAAATCTTGCAACGTTTCGACCCACTTTGCATGTCGTGGATTAAGTTTTGCTTGCCCTTGAATGAACTTGAGTGCTTGATGATCCGAATAGAGAATAAACTCACCGGGAAGTAGGTAGTGTCGCCAATATTCAAGACACCGTACAATTGCATAAAATTCTTTGTCGTATGTGCTATACCGACGCCGGGTTTCGCTGAGTTTTTCACTGAAAAAAGCAATCGGACGTTGTTGTTGGCTCAAAACTCCTCCAATACCTAAACCGGATGCGTCACATTCAACTTGAAACACATTTGTGAAATTGGGTAATGCTAGGACAGGGGCTTTAGTGACCGCTGCTTTCAACGTGTCAAATGAAGTTTGGGCTGTTGGTGACCAAGTGAATTTGCTACTTTTCAAACACTCAGTAAGAGGTGCTACAATGGTGCTAAAATTTTTGATAAACCTCCGGTAGAACGATGCGAGGCCATGGAAACTCCTAATATCATGGAGCGACTTTGGAGTTGGCCAAGCAGTGATTGCGGACACCTTTGAATCATCCATCCGGATGCCGTGACCGGAAACAAGATAACCCAAGAAAATTACTTCCGATGTCAAAAAATGACATTTCGTGCTATTTGCGTAAAGCTTTTGCTCACGTAGCACCGTAAAAATATCCCGGAGATGTAACAAATGTTCCTTCACATCGGAGCTATAAACTAAAATGTCATCGAAATAAACGACGACGCAACGCCCAATAAAAGGTTTGAATATATGATTCATCAACCGCATGAAAGTGCTCGGGGCGTTGGATAGGCCGAATGGCATAACCATCCATTCGTATAAACCATCACGAGTTTTAAACGCCGTCTTCCATTCATCACCGGGTCGCATACGTATTTGGTGATAGCCACTGCGCAAATCAATTTTTGAAAAGATCTTGGCGCCATGCAAATGATCCAGTAAGTCATCAAATCTTGGAATAGGGAACCTATATTTGATTGTAATTTTATTCACTGCTCGGCTATCAACACACATTCGAAACGTACCATTTGGTTTTGGAACCAATAGGGCGGGAACCGCACATGGACTCATGCTTTCCCGAATGAGTCCTTTTTCTAGAAGCTCGGTAACTTGTCGGTGCAACTCATTAAACTCTTTCGGGTTCATACGATAGGCCGGTTTGTTAGGTATACTAGCTCCCGGCAAAAAATCGATACAATGTTGAATGTCTCGAACCATAGGAAGTCCTGCAGGAATGTCATTAGGGAAAATATCATGAAATTCAAACAAAAGTGGTTGTACCCCCGGTGGAATATGAGGTACGTCGTTATTAGCTTCGGCAATAAGTAAACCAAATATGAGTTGGGGCCGTGCTTTAGTGAGACCCGCAAACTCGGATTTGGTAACCAACATGGAGTCAGACCCTTCTTGTCTAGGATCACAAGGTGCCAAAGTAATGTGAATACCATCCTTTTTGAACGTGTATGTGTTTCGAAACCCATCATGTTTTGCACGCCGGTCATATTGCCATGGCCGACCTAATAAAATGTGACAAGCATCCATAGGGAGGACTTCACACCATACCTCGTCCGAGTATTTGTTGCCAATGGAGAAGTGAACTAAACACCGATGAGTTACTTTAATGACATTCCCTTTCTTTAGCCAAGTGAGTTGGTATGGTTCAGGATGATCGTGGATGGCCAAATTAAGCTTCTCAACCATGGAAGTAGAAACAATATTCTCGCAACTCCCGCCATCGATGATAACTGTACAAACCTTTCCTTTCGACGTACACTTGGTACGAAAGATGTTGTTACGAAGCCATTGTGTGTCATCATCCGTGTAAGTGATGGACGTGGTAAGAATACGTTGGACAACAAGCGCCTCACCCCGATCGGGGTAGATAATTTCCGTGGCTTCGACTTCTTTCTCATCGTCTTCGGTGTCATATGTGGGTAAAACGTCATCAACGAAGGCGACGACTTGTTTATTGGGGCAATCACGTTTTAAATGACCAAGGCCGTGACACTTGAAGCAACGTTGGGTAGTAGGACCAGAACCTGATGGAATCATCGGAGTAGGGGGGTCGGCTTTGGTTGGGCCGACTCCTGTGGGGACGGCTGAAACAGCCGGTGTCCGGCTTGAGAAACGAGATGGTGCTGGTCATGGTTTGGCGACCAATTGTTTTTCGACCCGTTGTGCTAACCTGCACACATCAGAAAAGGACCAATATTGTTGCAACATAACTACGTCCGATATTTCCGTCCGGAGCGCCCCCAAAAAACGGGCTATAATCTGTTCTTCATCCTTCTGGATTCCACAACGCATACGTAGTCGTTCGAACTCTATAATGAATTCCTCAACAGAAAGTACTTTTTGTTTGAGGTTTTGGTAATCTAAAAAGGAATCTTGTTTGTGATTTACTGGAAGGAATTTGGAACGCATTAAACGTTTCATCTTGTCCCACGTTTCTACTTTATGTTTACCGTCCCGATAACGCTGGTTTTGCACATGTTCCCACCATAAGGAAGCGTATTTGCGTAAGCGAATAGCAACAAGTTTTACCTTTATGTGTTCCGGAACCTGGCGAAGATCGAAGATGCGCTCGACGGTTTGTAGCCAATCGATAAAATCGTCGGGCTGCATTCGGCCCTCGAACTCTGGAATCTCTGTGCGGATCCCCAAAGCCCGGAGTGGATCAACGGGAGGGGGCGGTGGTGTCGCTTCTGGCCGGTGAATACGACGAGAAAACACATTGGTGAAGCGGGCGTCTTCATCGTGGTCATCCCAGATGACAGAATCGGTGGCGGACGGGTCATCCTCCCCATTTGGATCGTACCGGTCGTACCCATGATGATGATCGAATTCGAGTTCACGAATCCGTTGTTGAAGACGTTCAATCTCGATGTCTCTAGGATCACGCGGTTCACGGCCGCTGCCTCCGGCGGCGAATCTGTGGGGCTGGGGATTCATCACTGGCTAGGGCTTTCGAATCAAAGCATGGGCATCTGCAACTAAGAGGGAGCAGTAGATCGTCGATGGAAGAGCCATGTGCGAGGGTATCGTATAATAAGAGAACGGTTGCTTTTAGGAGTGATCTGTTCATCTAACTATAAATTTAATAAGAGAAGAAAGAGCAAGTAAAGTAAAATAGTACGCCCGGTTCACCAGGTTCTACCACTGTAGGGCCAAATCATAGTCAAAAGAAGAGTTTGCTGACGACGATCTTTCCTCGGATCTGACATCCTTACGAACCTGAAGCTGCTGATACCACTTGATACGGATTCGTACTAGTGGAAGCTAGAAAACCCTAGCCTGAAGATAACCTCCTTCAAAGAACCGAAAGGAGAAGATGATCAAAGAAACCTGATCAAAAGAAATAATACTTGTTTTCTTTATTCAATAATAATCTCCAACCCAACCCTTGACTACCTCCTTAAATAATAAAACAGAATGAACTAAACATAGGATATATTCCCAACAAAATAGGAAAAGATAAACATCTTCAAAATAATAAACAATACTTAAAATAAGAAAAGGTGGTTGGACGGATGGTGCATGGTTGTTGATGGTCCCTAGTTAGCCACGAGTTGCTGATGGGCAGCAATGTTGTTAATGAGCCCAGATGGTTCTTCTAGTGTGTTAGGATCCGTATCACGATATCCATAGCCATATCGAGTGAATATTTAGGGGTTTTTTTGGGAAGGATGAATCAATCGTCGTCTCCGGTGAAATGGAGCGTCTACAGCGATTGTTGCCATCGATCTGCTTCTTTCTGCTTCCGTTCTTCATCAATCTGCTTCTTCCCATGGGCTGAAAATGGTGCTACGATGGGGTTGGAGGGTTAGGTCAAAAAAGAGGGAGAAGGGGATAAGGAAAAAGAAAGATAAATGGTCAATTTTAGATTAAAAAGTTAAAAACAATATATACATATATTTATGAAAATAATATTTACCTTTTTTTCATAATTAAATGTAAATTTATCATTATTTATATTAAAAAAAATATATATATATATATATATATTAAACTAAAGGGTATTTTTGTCAATTTTCATTATTCCATTCCAATTCCTTCGTAAACCAAACAGACAAATTCCAATTCATTTGACAGATTGCATTTCATTTCCTGCCAACCAAACACTTGGTCAAACCTGATAACATTCCATTCCAATTCCTTCCAGATTCCAATTCCTTTGACAGATTCCATTCCTTCAGAAATCATTCTGCGAACCAAACGCACCCTAAGTGTTTAAGACGTGAAAGGTGAGAGATGCTTGCAGGTAACTGGACTAACTTTGGGTTGTCGCTAAGATATAATTCTTCTAAGGAGGAAAATGCATGAAGATTATTGGGGAAGTCGTGTTCTTCGATTTGTGTACAACTGAGATCTAGTTTTCTCAAGCAACACAGGTTTGTCCAAGTATGAAAACTAATGATGTTCGATGGCCATAGAGAGTCCATGATGAGGCCATTTGATCCTAGCCATAGCTCTTCTAATTTTTCCATGCGTCCCAGCTCCTCTGGAAAATGTTGCAGTGCCATGCAGTGTTGAAGATTAAGGATCTTGAGATTTTTTAACTCACAAATAGAGTTTGGAATAATCTTAAGACATGAACAACTGCTAAGATATATATTTGATAGTTTTTCCATACGAGAAGAGATCTCGTATGTGGGCACTATGGCTTCAAACCCCCGATCTCACTAGAAAAAGCATATGTGGGCACTATGGCTTCAACTGCTTCTAGGTTCTGCAACAAAGTATTAAACTAAGGTTAAACGATACTCATTCAAAATATTTTTTGTTAAAAATGAGTAGCTTTTAAGCCTTTTATAAAGACAAAAAAAATTATTACCCAGTTTTTCGAAATGAAATCATCAATTTCTTCCCATTTCCGTAGCCTGCTATTTGGATAACTCTTACGAACAATTTCCAAGCCCATCTCTTGAAGGACATCATGCATGTCTATACGTTTGCTTGAAACGGTTATGAGAGATTTTTCTATAAGAGTACTAATTCCTATCGCTGCATCAAAACCAAAGCTATCGAGTACTCTAGTCACTTTTTCTTCATCACGGCCCTTGAAGAAGCATGCAATGTCTAGGAATATATTTTTATCATCATCACAAAGCCCATCAAAACTTACCTTTAGTGTCTCAAAAATCTCAATGTTTGGTGTTTTGGATAATCTATTTAAAGCACTTTCCCACACACCTGCTTCTCTTTTACGGAAGAAAGAGCCTAAAACTTTCAGGGCTAGAGGGAGACCTCCAGTGTAGTGACAGTTCCTCATACCCTTCTGGAGGGCTATTTTTCCGAAAAGCATGCCTACTGAAGAGCTCAACGGAGTGTTGCTTAAGTAAAATAGCAGGCTTGTACGTCGCATTTGTATCTGATAACAAATGCTCGTTTCTAGTGGTTACTATGATCCTACTTCCTGCACCAAACCACTCATGTGTTGCAGCTAGGAACTCTAATTGCTTGACATCATCCACATCATCAAGAACAAGAAGAACCTTCTTATTGCAAAATCTTGTTTGTATCACTTCGGCTCCATCGTCTGGATCCGTAATATTGGACTCGTGGTGCGTAGTTAGAACATCTTTAAGAATCTTTTGTTGTAAGGCACATATATCTTTTTTACTAGAACCATTTTCTCTGACATCTTTAACAAAGCTACTACCCTCAAACTTATAAGAAACTCTTCTAAACAAAGCTCGGGCAATAGTTGTCTTACCGATTCCTCCCATTCCACATATCCCTACCATGCGTACCTCATGTGTTGCTTCTATACCCAGTAATGAACTTAATTCATCGATACGAGATTCAATATCGATTAGATTTTTCTCCATACCCCAAGATTGTCTATCACCAGAAATCTCTTGAACAATCTTTTTGATAAATAAAGATTCACCCCTGTACATTTAAGATCATTGTTAGCGAGTTAACTGACATGCAAACTGTAGAATTTACAAATTCTGAATGAGCCATAACTTTGGGTCGTTTTCGTCAAAACTTTCATAAATGATTTTAGATGGTGACGACACACAAATTATGATTTCTACGTCACTAGCAGCGATTACCAAAGCCTTGGCAAGATTACCTTCAATGACAAGGGGCCAATCTTCATGATGAAATGCTACTTAAAAAGAGAATATGGATTTGGTTTCCCTACACTTTTTGAGGAAGATAAGAATGTGAATTTAGATTCTTATACGCGAAGTCACACCAGCATTCATACTTCCTCCCCCATTCTAAATTTCTATT
Source organism: Saussurea involucrata (assembly GCA_033807775.1). Taxonomy (NCBI): domain Eukaryota; kingdom Viridiplantae; phylum Streptophyta; class Magnoliopsida; order Asterales; family Asteraceae; genus Saussurea; species Saussurea involucrata. The sequence continues at coordinate 169,071,873 of CM066322.1, forward strand.
AAAAAATGTGTTTTCATTTATTTACCTATTAGCATAAACGTCTTAAATAAACTTGGTGGCTAAAAGCTTCCCAAAACTCCTCAGAATTCATACTTTTTTCTTGTATCTCGTTCAAGTTCTATATACACAAACTAATTCATAAAATCGTCAAGAGCAGAGATAAAAAATAGCCAGATTTTGATGTAGGAAATCTAAGTGTCCGTAAGTAATTGAAGCAACAGATGTAGGAAAACTAACCCATTGACTGCCGGGATATGCCAGCCAGATAAATTACCAGCAGCTAAAGCTTTTCTCCACTTGTTCACTTTATCCATCTCCTCCCCCAACTTCTCCTTGTGTTGTTGAAAGGCCGTGGCAAAGTCTCTTTTTTGTCCTCGCACATCAGATGGATCCACATGGTAGAATACTGGTAACACCTTTTGTCCCATCTGATCTTGACATTCCATGATTTTCGAAAGCTCATCCAAACACCAAGAAGAGTTGGCATAATTTTCAGAAAACACAACAACCGCAAACCTCGATTCCTCGATGGCTTTCAGAAGTTCTGAAGATATGGGCTTTCCTCTACGGAGCACCTTGTCATCTTTGAACACACGTATGCCTTTCTGAACCAGAGATGTATGAAGATGATCAACAAAGTTGTTTCGAGTGTCTTCGCCTCTGAAGCTTAAGAAAACGTCATATGTCCATCCTCCAATTTGTACAGATGAAGATGAAGATGCCATTAAATTGGCAAAATGCAAATCTTTTTTATACATCAAAAGTTAGTTCCCATGAATATTGCCATCCCTCACTGCTTTTGGGTGTTATCAATATCTTGAAAAATATTATGGGGCCATTCAAACTTATCACTCCTGATTGATCTTTCTTTGGTTTCAACAGGACTTTAGTCTTATTCTTCGTCTTATTCTTCGTCTGTGACTTCAAGTTTCAAACAAGATTTTTGTAGTAACATATTTTATGTAAACTAATTTACACACTCTTTTGTTAAATATTTAGCAAATTAAATGGTATAAATAAAATTGATAATGATATAAATAAAATTTTCAACAAGAAAATGTGTAAGAATAAAATTTTATTTAAACCTTTTTAATTTGATTCTCATTTGTTCAATTATTATTAAAACAATTGCGTAGTGATATATTTTTTATAAAATGCTTTTTACATTTTTTAATTCGATATGTAACTTATTTCATGGCGTGTGGATAGAGTTTTATGGGTTGTTTTTAAGAGTTTTTCATAAATGCTTTATAATATAGTATAGATATCTCGTATAAAATAATTTATGTGTTATTATGTACAATGAAATAAAATATAATAAGAGTATAACATGAAAACTAAATAAAGAAGTTGGACAAAATAAAACTTCATCAAATATATATAAATTTCATTACATTTAGTAAATGTGAAAAATGTACACTACAAGGGAATTTATACATTGGTGCTGCTATGTATACTTATCTCTATAGATCGATGAAAGAATCATCGAGTCGATGAAAAATTTTCGAGTTCCGATAATCATGAATACAAGTGTTGATTTGATGTATCGATTCGACATCTTCTTTGTACATTATATGTGCCCCACATCTTACAACCTTTTTACTATGGTACTCTTCTGAAATACTGATTATAAGATTACCTTTGATAGAAAGAGACCTATCTTCGTGTTTAAAATGATCATACGTCTGTTGCTGATAGAAACTAAATGGTATATAGAGAATCCATATGCTCAACTTCTCATCTGCTGCAGATGCATTAAGACAATCAACCTCTGACTCAGGAATCAGTGTTCTATTAATTCCAAATTTGAAGTGAATCCTGGTAGAAATTCCGAATTTTGGCCACTTCCCTTGAAACACACCACATACTACAAACCCCATGATATCTGTATGACATTTGGGAGGCAACTTCAATGCTACTTGGTTTCCAAGTTGTTGCTCTTCGAACCAGCTTGGAATCTTGCTTCCAGGAAGACGGATACTTAACACATGATCTCCAGCAGCACATTTCTGTACTCAAAAGGAAACATTGCACTTCAATTCTTACTTAGGCAGCTTAATTACTTATAAATATAGAATTGCTCAAGTATAGTATATATGAGATAATGAGAAATGAAACGATTTGGATAGGCGAGAGTTTTTTTTAATCATATTAAGGAGGTCTGTGAAGTTCATTATGTGTTAAAAGTCAATAACTAATGTAAAACGACATACGAGAGATAGAGGTTGGGTACCTTAATGAAGGATTGTTGCAACATATTATTGAGATATATTTCATTCTCTAAAAGTCTCTCGCAACCGGGGAGGAATATCTTATGCAACCATACATACTCTTTTGTTAGATCTTCAATCTCTTCCAACGCTCTACAATCACTTGCCTTCAATACTTGTATTCCTGAAGGTAGCCCTTGAATTTTTTGAAGTTGTTGGCACTCATTCAACTCTAAGGGTGCGTTTGGTTGGGCGGATTCCGACGGAATTGGGTGGAATTGGAATGGTCAATTCCATTGACCAAATTCCATTGGGCTGTTTGGTTTGAAATGGAATGGAATTGATTTCCTGAATTCCATCCAACTAAGGAATTCATCATTCTTTCATAAAAGCCATGGAATTGAAATCCATTCCATCTATATTTATGAAAATGACAATAATACCCCCATTTTATTCTTAAAAACCCTAGATACGTTTCATTTCTACACTACACGATTGAAGAAGCCGCCCCGCCATAGGCTTCCCTGCCATCGACGAACATCCAGTGTGCAATCACGAAGGCAAAATCGAACTGGGTCAGTGTGCATGAATCAGAATTGAGGAGTAGAGAGAGGAGACGTACGTCATCGTCATGACCTCGGAGCTGACAGCGTAATCGGTAGTCGGAGAAGTCGATATGATACGGATTCGTACTAGTGGAAGCTAGAAAACCCTAGCCTGAAGATAACCTCCTTCAAAGAACCGAAAGGAGAAGATGATCAAAGAAACCTGATCAAAAGAAATAATACTTGTTTTCTTTATTCAATAATAATCTCCAACCCAACCCTTGACTACCTCCTTAAATAATAAAACAGAATGAACTAAACATAGGATATATTCCCAACAAAATAGGAAAAGATAAACATCTTCAAAATAATAAACAATACTTAAAATAAGAAAAGGTGGTTGGACGGATGGTGCATGGCTGTTGATGGTCCCTAGTTAGCCACGAGTTGCTGATGGGCCAGCAATGTTGTTAATGAGCCCAGATGGTTCTTCTAGTGTGTTAGGATCCGTATCATCCACCCCCTCTAAAATTTGACTCGTCCGCGAGTCATCTTCACCATCCGCCACATATGGAGAAAGATCAGCAACATTAAAAGTAGCAGACACTTTGTAATGGCCCGGAAGATCAATCTTATAAGCATTGTCATTGATACGCTTAAGCACACGAAAAGGGCCATCCGCACGTGGGTGAAGTTTACCAAATCGTCCCTGTGGAAACCGCTCACGTCTTAAATAAACCCAAACGAGATCACCTTCATGAAAAACCACCTTCTTGCGATGTTGATTAACACGTGCTTGGTACTGTAAATTGTGGTTCACAATTTTATCCCTTACTTGTTCATGGAGTAACTTGATTTGCTTTGCTTGCTCATCACCATCAGTACTATAAAACTCTATTTCTGGGAAGGGTGCTAAATCAAGTGGGGTAAAAGGATTCCTCCCATAAACAACAAAGAATGGACTTCGCCCAGTGGAGCTATGGTTGGACCGATTATAAGCAAACTCGGCTTGAGGTAGCACAAGGTCCCATTGTTTCGGATTGTCACCCACGAGACTTCGAAGTAAATTACCCAAACTACGATTTGTTACTTCCGTCTGACCATCCGTTTGAGGATGATGCGAACTACTGAACTGTAATTTGGCGCCCAAACGCTTCCATAAAGTGCGCCAAAAATGGCTAACAAACTTCACATCACGATCCGACGTAATAGTGCGCGGTACTCCATGCAAACGAACAATTTCCGAAAAGTAGAGACGGGCTACCTGTGAAGCATCATAAGTCTTAGCACATGGAATGAAATGTGCCATCTTTGAGAAACGATCCACCACGACCATAATAGAGTCTTTTTTTCGTTGAGTTAACGGCAGACCCAACACAAAATCAATACTCACGTCCTCCCACGGGTGAGCGGGGACGGGTAGAGGAGTATAAAGCCCTTGGTTCGAGTGACGGGTTTTTGCGAGGTGACACACACGGCAACGATTGACAACTTTTGACACCTCTTTCGAAATGTGTGGCCAATAAAACCGTTCTCGAACCCGTGCAATGGTTTTGTCACGACCAAAATGACCCGCCAATGCGCCCTGGTGACATTCTAAAACAATAGCTTCCCGAAAAGATGAAAGAGGAACACACAATCGCTGTCCCATGAACAATAACCCATTTCTTTGTATGAAACTCTTATAAGGTCTTTCTTTTGTTTTCTGCCAAACTTCCTGAAAATCGGGATCATCGGGGTAAAGATTAGAAAAGGACTGAAAACTAACCATTTCAAACGCGTGGCTTGTGACTAGAGCTGGCCGACGGCTCAAAGCATCGGCTACAGAATTGGCGGTGCCTGCTTTATGACGAATAACAAACGTAAAATCTTGCAACGTTTCGACCCACTTTGCATGTCGTGGATTAAGTTTTGCTTGCCCTTGAATGAACTTGAGTGCTTGATGATCCGAATAGAGAATAAACTCACCGGGAAGTAGGTAGTGTCGCCAATATTCAAGACACCGTACAATTGCATAAAATTCTTTGTCGTATGTGCTATACCGACGCCGGGTTTCGCTGAGTTTTTCACTGAAAAAAGCAATCGGACGTTGTTGTTGGCTCAAAACTCCTCCAATACCTAAACCGGATGCGTCACATTCAACTTGAAACACATTTGTGAAATTGGGTAATGCTAGGACAGGGGCTTTAGTGACCGCTGCTTTCAACGTGTCAAATGAAGTTTGGGCTGTTGGTGACCAAGTGAATTTGCTACTTTTCAAACACTCAGTAAGAGGTGCTACAATGGTGCTAAAATTTTTGATAAACCTCCGGTAGAACGATGCGAGGCCATGGAAACTCCTAATATCATGGAGCGACTTTGGAGTTGGCCAAGCAGTGATTGCGGACACCTTTGAATCATCCATCCGGATGCCGTGACCGGAAACAAGATAACCCAAGAAAATTACTTCCGATGTCAAAAAATGACATTTCGTGCTATTTGCGTAAAGCTTTTGCTCACGTAGCACCGTAAAAATATCCCGGAGATGTAACAAATGTTCCTTCACATCGGAGCTATAAACTAAAATGTCATCGAAATAAACGACGACGCAACGCCCAATAAAAGGTTTGAATATATGATTCATCAACCGCATGAAAGTGCTCGGGGCGTTGGATAGGCCGAATGGCATAACCATCCATTCGTATAAACCATCACGAGTTTTAAACGCCGTCTTCCATTCATCACCGGGTCGCATACGTATTTGGTGATAGCCACTGCGCAAATCAATTTTTGAAAAGATCTTGGCGCCATGCAAATGATCCAGTAAGTCATCAAATCTTGGAATAGGGAACCTATATTTGATTGTAATTTTATTCACTGCTCGGCTATCAACACACATTCGAAACGTACCATTTGGTTTTGGAACCAATAGGGCGGGAACCGCACATGGACTCATGCTTTCCCGAATGAGTCCTTTTTCTAGAAGCTCGGTAACTTGTCGGTGCAACTCATTAAACTCTTTCGGGTTCATACGATAGGCCGGTTTGTTAGGTATACTAGCTCCCGGCAAAAAATCGATACAATGTTGAATGTCTCGAACCATAGGAAGTCCTGCAGGAATGTCATTAGGGAAAATATCATGAAATTCAAACAAAAGTGGTTGTACCCCCGGTGGAATATGAGGTACGTCGTTATTAGCTTCGGCAATAAGTAAACCAAATATGAGTTGGGGCCGTGCTTTAGTGAGACCCGCAAACTCGGATTTGGTAACCAACATGGAGTCAGACCCTTCTTGTCTAGGATCACAAGGTGCCAAAGTAATGTGAATACCATCCTTTTTGAACGTGTATGTGTTTCGAAACCCATCATGTTTTGCACGCCGGTCATATTGCCATGGCCGACCTAATAAAATGTGACAAGCATCCATAGGGAGGACTTCACACCATACCTCGTCCGAGTATTTGTTGCCAATGGAGAAGTGAACTAAACACCGATGAGTTACTTTAATGACATTCCCTTTCTTTAGCCAAGTGAGTTGGTATGGTTCAGGATGATCGTGGATGGCCAAATTAAGCTTCTCAACCATGGAAGTAGAAACAATATTCTCGCAACTCCCGCCATCGATGATAACTGTACAAACCTTTCCTTTCGACGTACACTTGGTACGAAAGATGTTGTTACGAAGCCATTGTGTGTCATCATCCGTGTAAGTGATGGACGTGGTAAGAATACGTTGGACAACAAGCGCCTCACCCCGATCGGGGTAGATAATTTCCGTGGCTTCGACTTCTTTCTCATCGTCTTCGGTGTCATATGTGGGTAAAACGTCATCAACGAAGGCGACGACTTGTTTATTGGGGCAATCACGTTTTAAATGACCAAGGCCGTGACACTTGAAGCAACGTTGGGTAGTAGGACCAGAACCTGATTGAATCATCGGAGTAGGGGGGTCGGCTTTGGTTGGGCCGACTCCTGTGGGGACGGCTGAAACAGCCGGTGTCCGGCTTGAGAAACGAGATGGTGCTGGTCATGGTTTGGCGACCAATTGTTTTTCGACCCGTTGTGCTAACCTGCACACATCAGAAAAGGACCAATATTGTTGCAACATAACTACGTCCGATATTTCCGTCCGGAGCGCCCCCAAAAAACGGGCTATAATCTGTTCTTCATCCTTCTGGATTCCACAACGCATACGTAGTCGTTCGAACTCTATAATGAATTCCTCAACAGAAAGTACTTTTTGTTTGAGGTTTTGGTAATCTAAAAAGGAATCTTGTTTGTGATTTACTGGAAGGAATTTGGAACGCATTAAACGTTTCATCTTGTCCCACGTTTCTACTTTATGTTTACCGTCCCGATAACGCTGGTTTTGCACATGTTCCCACCATAAGGAAGCGTATTTGCGTAAGCGAATAGCAACAAGTTTTACCTTTATGTGTTCCGGAACCTGGCGAAGATCGAAGATGCGCTCGACGGTTTGTAGCCAATCGATAAAATCGTCGGGCTGCATTCGGCCCTCGAACTTTGGAATCTCTGTGCGGATCCCCAAAGCCCGGAGTGGATCAACGGGAGGGGGCGGTGGTGTCGCTTCTGGCCGGTGAATACGACGAGAAAACACATTGGTGAAGCGGGCGTCTTCATCGTGGTCATCCCAGATGACAGAATCGGTGGCGGACGGGTCATCCTCCCCATTTGGATCGTACCGGTCGTACCCATGATGATGATCGAATTCGAGTTCACGAATCCATTGTTGAAGACGTTCAATCTCGATGTCTCTAGGATCACGCGGTTCACGGCCGCTGCCTCCGGCGGCGAATCTGTGGGGTTGCTGACGACGATCTTTCCTCGGATCTGACATCCTTACGAACCTGAAGCTGCTGATACCACTTGATACGGATTCGTACTAGTGGAAGCTAGAAAACCCTAGCCTGAAGATAACCTCCTTCAAAGAACCGAAAGGAGAAGATGATCAAAGAAACCTGATCAAAAGAAATAATACTTGTTTTCTTTATTCAATAATAATCTCCAACCCAACCCTTGACTACCTCCTTAAATAATAAAACAGAATGAACTAAACATAGGATATATTCCCAACAAAATAGGAAAAGATAAACATCTTCAAAATAATAAACAATACTTAAAATAAGAAAAGGTGGTTGGACGGATGGTGCATGGTTGTTGATGGTCCCTAGTTAGCCACGAGTTGCTGATGGGCCAGCAATGTTGTTAATGAGCCCAGATGGTTCTTCTAGTGTGTTAGGATCCGTATCACGATATCCATAGCCATATCGAGTGAATATTTAGGGGTTTTTTTGGGAAGGATGAATCAATCGTCGTCTCCGGTGAAATGGAGCGTCTACAGCGATTGTTGCCATCGATCTGCTTCTTTCTGCTTCCGTTCTTCATCAATCTGCTTCTTCCCATGGGCTGAAAATGGTGCTACGATGGGGTTGGAGGGTTAGGTCAAAAAAGAGGGAGAAGGGGATAAGGAAAAAGAAAGATAAATGGTCAATTTTAGATTAAAAAGTTAAAAACAATATATACATATATTTATGAAAATAATATTTACCTTTTTTTCATAATTAAATGTAAATTTATCATTATTTATATTAAAAAAAATATATATATATATATATATATATTAAACTAAAGGGTATTTTTGTCAATTTTCATTATTCCATTCCAATTCCTTCGTAAACCAAACAGACAAATTCCAATTCATTTGACAGATTGCATTTCATTTCCTGCCAACCAAACACTTGGTCAAACCTGATAACATTCCATTCCAATTCCTTCCAGATTCCAATTCCTTTGACAGATTCCATTCCTTCAGAAATCATTCTGCGAACCAAACGCACCCTAAGTGTTTAAGACGTGAAAGGTGAGAGATGCTTGCAGGTAACTGGACTAACTTTGGGTTGTCGCTAAGATATAATTCTTCTAAGGAGGAAAATGCATGAAGATTATTGGGGAAGTCGTGTTCTTCGATTTGTGTACAACTGAGATCTAGTTTTCTCAAGCAACACAGGTTTGTCCAAGTATGAAAACTAATGATGTTCGATGGCCATAGAGAGTCCATGATGAGGCCATTTGATCCTAGCCATAGCTCTTCTAATTTTTCCATGCGTCCCAGCTCCTCTGGAAAATGTTGCAGTGCCATGCAGTGTTGAAGATTAAGGATCTTGAGATTTTTTAACTCACAAATAGAGTTTGGAATAATCTTAAGACATGAACAACTGCTAAGATATATATTTGATAGTTTTTCCATACGAGAAGAGATCTCGTATGTGGGCACTATGGCTTCAAACCCCCGATCTCACTAGAAAAAGCATATGTGGGCACTATGGCTTCAACTGCTTCTAGGTTCTGCAACAAAGTATTAAACTAAGGTTAAACGATACTCATTCAAAATATTTTTTGTTAAAAATGAGTAGCTTTTAAGCCTTTTATAAAGACAAAAAAAATTATTACCCAGTTTTTCGAAATGAAATCATCAATTTCTTCCCATTTCCGTAGCCTGCTATTTGGATAACTCTTACGAACAATTTCCAAGCCCATCTCTTGAAGGACATCATGCATGTCTATACGTTTGCTTGAAACGGTTATGAGAGATTTTTCTATAAGAGTACTAATTCCTATCGCTGCATCAAAACCAAAGCTATCGAGTACTCTAGTCACTTTTTCTTCATCACGGCCCTTGAAGAAGCATGCAATGTCTAGGAATATATTTTTATCATCATCACAAAGCCCATCAAAACTTACCTTTAGTGTCTCAAAAATCTCAATGTTTGGTGTTTTGGATAATCTATTTAAAGCACTTTCCCACACACCTGCTTCTCTTTTACGGAAGAAAGAGCCTAAAACTTTCAGGGCTAGAGGGAGACCTCCAGTGTAGTGACAGTTCCTCATACCCTTCTGGAGGGCTATTTTTCCGAAAAGCATGCCTACTGAAGAGCTCAACGGAGTGTTGCTTAAGTAAAATAGCAGGCTTGTACGTCGCATTTGTATCTGATAACAAATGCTCGTTTCTAGTGGTTACTATGATCCTACTTCCTGCACCAAACCACTCATGTGTTGCAGCTAGGAACTCTAATTGCTTGACATCATCCACATCATCAAGAACAAGAAGAACCTTCTTATTGCAAAATCTTGTTTGTATCACTTCGGCTCCATCGTCTGGATCCGTAATATTGGACTCGTGGTGCGTAGTTAGAACATCTTTAAGAATCTTTTGTTGTAAGGCACATATATCTTTTTTACTAGAACCATTTTCTCTGACATCTTTAACAAAGCTACTACCCTCAAACTTATAAGAAACTCTTCTAAACAAAGCTCGGGCAATAGTTGTCTTACCGATTCCTCCCATTCCACATATCCCTACCATGCGTACCTCATGTGTTGCTTCTATACCCAGTAATGAACTTAATTCATCGATACGAGATTCAATATCGATTAGATTTTTCTCCATACCCCAAGATTGTCTATCACCAGAAATCTCTTGAACAATCTTTTTGATAAATAAAGATTCACCCCTGTACATTTAAGATCATTGTTAGCGAGTTAACTGACATGCAAACTGTAGAATTTACAAATTCTGAATGAGCCATAACTTTGGGTCGTTTTCGTCAAAACTTTCATAAATGATTTTAGATGGTGACGACACACAAATTATGATTTCTACGTCACTAGCAGCGATTACCAAAGCCTTGGCAAGATTACCTTCAATGACAAGGGGCCAATCTTCATGATGAAATGCTACTTAAAAAGAGAATATGGATTTGGTTTCCCTACACTTTTTGAGGAAGATAAGAATGTGAATTTAGATTCTTATACGCGAAGTCACACCAGCATTCATACTTCCTCCCCCATTCTAAATTTCTATTAAAAAATGTGTTTTCATTTATTTACCTATTAGCATAAACGTCTTAAATAAACTTGGTGGCTAAAAGCTTCCCAAAACTCCTCAGAATTCATACTTTTTTCTTGTATCTCGTTCAAGTTCTATATACACAAACTAATTCATAAAATCGTCAAGAGCAGAGATAAAAAATAGCCAGATTTTGATGTAGGAAATCTAAGTGTCCGTAAGTAATTGAAGCAACAGATGTAGGAAAACTAACCCATTGACTGCCGGGATATGCCAGCCAGATAAATTACCAGCAGCTAAAGCTTTTCTCCACTTGTTCACTTTATCCATCTCCTCCCCCAACTTCTCCTTGTGTTGTTGAAAGGCCGTGGCAAAGTCTCTTTTTTGTCCTCGCACATCAGATGGATCCACATGGTAGAATACTGGTAACACCTTTTGTCCCATCTGATCTTGACATTCCATGATTTTCGAAAGCTCATCCAAACACCAAGAAGAGTTGGCATAATTTTCAGAAAACACAACAACCGCAAACCTCGATTCCTCGATGGCTTTCAGAAGTTCTGAAGATATGGGCTTTCCTCTACGGAGCACCTTGTCATCTTTGAACACACGTATGCCTTTCTGAACCAGAGATGTATGAAGATGATCAACAAAGTTGTTTCGAGTGTCTTCGCCTCTGAAGCTTAAGAAAACGTCATATGTCCATCCTCCAATTTGTACAGATGAAGATGAAGATGCCATTAAATTGGCAAAATGCAAATCTTTTTTATACATCAAAAGTTAGTTCCCATGAATATTGCCATCCCTCACTGCTTTTGGGTGTTATCAATATCTTGAAAAATATTATGGGGCCATTCAAACTTATCACTCCTGATTGATCTTTCTTTGGTTTCAACAGGACTTTAGTCTTATTCTTCGTCTGTGACTTCAAAGATATATAATAAGTTAACACCACAGGAGCTCATGAAAAACAGATCAGTTATAATTACAGACAGACTTCGAAGTTGTATAAATTAATAAAAGGTAAAACTTTGGAAGGCCATAATTTTAACAATCAATGTAAATACTTTGTTGGTTCAAAACTTGAAAAATATTCGTTATTTTTCAAGTTTTTTGACCAATTAACCATATTGACCTTTAATTTTATACATCTGATATGCGATCTAAAAGCGAATAAATATGAACATAAAACAAAATTATTTTTTCGAATTCTCGGCTTTAAATCGCAATGTTTATGTTTTATTTTTATAATTATATAATTATAAAAAATTAGTAATATTTATATTTATAAATATTTATTTACTTTTAAATAAAATCAAAAAGTAAAAGAAAAAAAACATTTTTAAACTATATAATACAAATAAAACAAAATATATAATACAAATAAATAAATAAAATAGAAAAAAGAAAAAACAACAAAAAGACAAAAAAAACACAAAAAAACAAAAAAAACAAAATCATTGTTTTAATCATTTGGGTACAAATAGCAAATTTAAGGGTGCAAATAGCCTCACCCTTACCAAAACGTTTGTTTATGTCCCTCTAACTCCATTAATTACAAAAATTGCCTGCTTTTTTATAAACTAAGCCGTTTGGCAAATTAGTTTATAAGCTAACTGTTGACTCGTAAACTAGCTGGTAGCTGATAAGCGAGCTGATGAAGAACTCACGTTTGGCAAAACTAGCTTATAAACATATAAAATGACAAAAAATAACATCTTCAAAAAATTATCAATTACAATATTTAATTATATAATTAAAACAAATTTATATATGTTAACTACTATAACCAATGCAGTAAAAGAAAAAATAAATTATATAACATGTTAATTAAAAGAATTTAAAATTTATTATTACATATATATTATAAATTTTGAATTTGATAAAACAAGTTTTAGAAAAAAATATATATTAACTTATGATTTTAAATAATCGTTACATATAGGATGAAAAAAACAATCAAATAATAAATAAAATAGATAATAGTAATTAATAATTAAAATATATTGATTAATATTAAAAAATATATAAAGTAATTTATAGGGAAATTAATTAAAATACCCTAAGTCAAACCAAGTGTTACCAAAATGCCTTAAATCTCTCCCAGTTTGCCAAAATGCTCTTTTTTCCTGCGATCGCGGGCTCAAGGACCATTTCTGACACTTTTTTAAACTTGCAGGGACCATTTTTGAAAAATTCAATCCCGCAATCGCGAAGGAATCCCACGGTGGTTTTATTTTTGTGACTTTCCAATTGCAAGAGACCATTTTTGAAAAACTTCAGGCACAATTTTTGAAAATTTGAACCGCGTTTGACCCGGTGTTGACCCTGCGGTGGACCAAATTTTATTTTTAAATTAAAATGTTACACTTTCAACCCCTATACTTATTTACTAAATTTACTTTATACCTTTTACTTTCATAATTTAATTTTACATTTAACACATATAATCGTTTATTAACTAAAATACGTTAAAAAATACGTTTTAATTTTAACAAATTACACCATTGTAATCGTCTCTTCGATACGTTCGAAATGAGTCTAATCTTGAATTTTTTTGGATTTATATATTTTAATATATATCATATACACTACATAAAAAATTATTTTTTATATTTAAAATTCATACTCTTATTGTTAATTATTTAATTTATGGTACATCTCTTATTTTTTTTTCAATTTTTTTTTACACTCCTATCGCATTAACATAATTCAATTTTGTTTCAATTTGAATTTTTTTGATTTATATATTTTAATATATATCATATATAGTACATCAAAATATTTTTAATATTTACAATTTATACCTTTATAGTTAATTATTTAATTTATGGTACTCTTATAGTTAATGCGATAGGAGTGTAAAACAAAATTGAGAATACGTTAAAAAAATGAATTTTCGCAGATAAAAAATATTTTTTTATGTAGTGTATATGATATATATTAAAATATATAAATCCAAAAAAATTCAAGATTGGGCTCATTTCGAACGTATCGAAGAGACGATTATAATTATGTAACTTGTTAAAATTAAAACGTATTTTTTAACGTGTTTTAGTTAATAAACGATTATATGTGTTAAATGTAAAATTAAATTTATGAAAGTAAAAGGTATAAAGTAAATTTAGTAAATAAGTATAGGGGTTAAAAGTGTAACATTTTAATTTAAAAATAAAATTTGGTCGACCGCGGGGTCAAACGCGGTTCAAATTTTCAAAAATGGTCCCTGGAATTTTTCAAAAATGGTCACTTGCAATTGAAAAGTCACAAAAATAAAACCACCGCGGGATTCCTTCGCGATCGCGGGATTGAATTTTTCAAAAATGGTCCCTGCAAGTTTAAAAAAATGTCAGAAATGGTCCCTGAGCCCGCGATCGCGGGCTCCCATCGCGGGAAAAAAGGGCATTTTGGCAAACTGGGAGAGATTTAGGGCATTTTGGTAACACTTGGTCAAACTTAGGGTATTTTAATTAATTTCCCTAATTTATATGATCAACAATATCTCTAAAAAAATAAAAATTAATAATTTAATAATTTTCAGTTAATATTTATTAATTAATAATAATTAAATCTAAAAAGTAATATTTATTTATAATAATAGTTGATTAATAATAATGAGAGCAATATTGAAATATTCACAAAAAACTACTTCAAGTAGCGTTTCAAAAGGCTAACTTATAAACAAGCTTTTTTTGCCAAACAATGCCTAAAAAGTAGTGTAGAAGTATTGAAAACATATGTACAAGCGTTTAAAGCATTTAAAAGTATAAAAGAAAGAAAAACATACAAAAACTCATCCCCTAGAGAGAATCACGACCCCTCCCTTCATCTAGAAGATCCAACTTAACTTTACCATCGCCAAATCCATTGTTCCAACCGGTGACTGCAACTCAACCATCCACCATTTTTGTTGCCACTCAAACCAATCCAATCTCCAAAAGATGTGTTTGTTAACATTAGCAATGGCCTTTAAATTAATAGGAAAAATACAAGAACGTTGAACCTACAACTATTGCTCCTTCAATCAAGGGATACAAAAATATGACTTAATCAAAAACTAACGTACCTATACAGATGTGTTGTGAATGGAGAAGTCCAAGTCACAAATGGATTTTGATTTGGATGGGTTTTCAATGAAGTTGGGTTTTGCAGGAGGAGTGGGGGACGAGTTCGTCGAGTGTGAGGGGAAGGAGAGAGAGTTAGAGAGGATCACAGAGAGCTTATTCTTTTAAAACCATAAACGATGAACTCATTCACCTTTTGGGGGTTTTTTTCCGAGGCAATAATTGAGAGCATGATTTGATTGTGGTTGAAAAGATAACTCTTTGAAAGCTTTTTTGCTCTTTTTATTATGTCGATTTGGATGGAAGACATTGAAGAAGAAGCTAGATTCCAGAGAAGAAGCACGTCATTGTACCGGTCATGTGAGGAGGTTAGTTTAGGTTTTTTTTTATTCTTGAGTAGTTTAGGTTTTTTCCCATTTTTATATATTTTAACATGTACATAGTTTTGTTTTATAAAAAACATGGAAAATGACCAAAATTGCCATCACGCGAGAGCACACGACCCCGCTTAACAAAGCTCTTAATAGACATCAGACTAAGTCAGAGAGAAAAACTCTTAACGAAATGCAAACCATAGGGTAATTGGTGTAATTATTGAAGTTGAGTGACATAAACTGAAGTTTTGATAAAGCACATGGATGTTTTGTAATTTACTCATATATTTAATATTAGAGTAATTTGCAATTTTGGTCCCTATGGTTTGTTGTTTTTCTTACTTTTGGCCCCTATAAAATTTCTATAGTAAGAAAAACCATGTGGTATGCAAAAGTACTCGGTTTTGGTCCCTGAGGAGTAACACCACTAAGTTGCCTCCGTTAAAACACTCAATGTGACTTGTACATGAGAGCATATTGGTCTTTTTTCAAACAACAAACCACAAGGACCACAATTGCAATTTATTGTTTTGTTACTATACCATTTATTTAAAATATAGTAATTATATTATATAATTAATAAATAATTGTAATAACCAAGTTTCAAGTTTAACGAAAATAAGATGTGGGAGGAAGATGAAATCTTTTTCTTAAGGGGCCAAAGTGTAAATTTAGGAAGAGGGTATAAAACCCACAAGAAGGGAACAAAACCCTAGGTCTTGTTATTTTCTTTGGGACGGCTGAGTGTTAGCAAATTGAAGAAATCAAGTTCTAGTATGCATCGTTAGAGGAGAAACAAGAGAGATTGCCAAGTTGGGATCAATCAAGCCATCAAGTTTCAAGGTAAACACTAAGTCTTCATCCCTCTCTTTTGCTTTTGTTTGATATTAGTGTATGTTGCGTAATGGAAGGGTTTTCGGTATGTTGCGTAATGGAAGGGTTTTCGGGTATGTTGCGTAATGGAAGGGTTTTCGGGTATGTTGCTTGGGTTTTGGGAAGAGAGAATCTGTTAGAAAGGATTGGGATCATTTTGGTTTGTTTCGTAAAGTTATTACTCGTAGAGCAAACCTTATCCGATTCTTTTCTGATTGAAAATGCTATTTCAGCTGGGTACGAATGGAAGTCCGGTATGCTTCCAGTATTGTGGTTCCGGTATGCTTCCGGTATTGTGGTTCCGGTATGATTCCGGAATTGAGATCGAAACCGGATTGGGACCGGATCCGGAATTGAGATCGGAACCCGGATTGGGACCGAATCCGGAATTGAGTCTGAAACTTTGGTTCAGACTCAGTAGTCTTTTGAGTCAAATTTCTTTGAGGATTTGTACAGACGGTAGTGAGGGTCAGCGTAAGACTTATTGCTCTTTTCTCTTTAACATCTTAGGTGTTTCACCTAGAGAGCTGAAGCTTTTGTGAGACGTAGTGCGCTAAGACGACATGTGTGTTTTTCTAACCAAATGCGTATTTTCAAACGTGGTTTCTAAGTAAGTATGTGAGTATGATAGTGATGTGTTTTATTTTATGAAAATGCAAGTATGGAAGTTTAATTGAGATGTATGCATACTTTGTTGTTAGATGTAAATTGGCTAAGCCGGGGGGTGTGGCCCACCAGTGCTCATACCGGGGGGTGTCCCGTTTATGTCATGGGAGGTGTGACCCAGTAAGACAGTATGAGACTGACATGTCGTCACTTCCGAGTGACTTCAGTGTGTCATTTGCATATGCGGTGATTACATGGAAACTTCATTTAAAGTTGTTATATATGAATGCTTTGTACTGTTTTAAACAATTATTATCGAAACTGTTGTTTTTTTAGAAAGCTCACTAGACCTCATGGTCTAACCCTCACATATTCCAAACTAAACCTTTTTCAGAGAAGCTGATAGTAGGAAGCTCCGACAAGGGTAAAGAGAAGAATTAGAGTGCAGATGTTTCTAGTGATAGCTGCTTTATTTTCATTACTTAGACTTTTATTTTCTCAGTTGGGAATAAGTTGTTTCCGCCAACCTAGTTTTGAGACAGTTGTACTTGAGAAATTTTGGGATCACTTTTGGGATGTTATATATTTAATGCTATGTTATGCCTTTATTTTGTTGGGTTGTTACAATAATTATCACTTGATTTAAAAATAACTTATTTAATAAAAATCAAGGTTCTAAATGGCGTGAAGCGTGTCCAAACCTCAAGCCTTAAGAGCCACGACGAGCCCATGGCGTTTATCAAGGCGTGACTTATAGCGACAAATCTCTATATCATATATAATATTATATATAAAAACATATGTTTTGGACTATTAAACCATTAGTCAATGATAATAAACACGTTAAATTAGGTTATATATTAAAAACTAGAAAATAAGACATTAAAAACATAAAGAAAAATCAAATATCGCGTTACAAAAGACCGTTCATTAGGCCATGGTGTGCCACAGACATAACGTGCGTGAGACACAAGCCTTGATCTACGGCGCGCAATGGCGGCAGTCACGACAAGCCTTTTAGAACAGTGATAAAAATAAATAAAAGACATGCGATTTTTGATTATTTATATAAAATATAACATATATAATATAAAAGATATTGAGCATATTAAAACGATATATGAGATAACCTTTAAAAATTAAAATTACATTTTATTAAGCTCTACTTTCTTTTAGATTTTTAAATAAATTACCTATGGCTATTAAAATGATGTAACGTGCAGAAAAATTAAAGCATATGTATTTGTTACGGATGTTCGAGAGAGGAGGAGAGACCAAAAAAAATCTTTGAATCAAAACTTCGTCTTTAATTTATTTTTTATTGGATAATTTATTTTCTATTAAAAATGAAATTTTATAAAAACAAAAATATAAATTATTTTATTATAATTTTGGTCGATTAAACGTAAACAAATCATTAATTAATTAAAAATTTCTCACTTAATTAAATAAGTAGTTTTTAAATCAAGTGATAATATTTAATTATACAATATAATCATTATGTTTTAAATAAATTGTATAATAATAAAAAAGTAAATTGCAATTTTGGTCCTTGTAGCTTGTTGTTTGTAAAAAGACCAATATGTCCTCATGTGCAAGTCACATGGGGGGTTTTAACGGAGACAACCTAAGAATGTTATTACTCATGGACTAAAACCGAGCACTTTTGCAAATCATAGGGTCTTTCTTGCAATAAAAAAGTTTTAGCGACCAAAAGCAAGAAAAACAACAAACCACAGGGACCAAAATTGCAATTTACGCTAACTTTTTTATAATACTAAAATATGTAATTAAATAATAGAGTAAATTACATATTTCATCCATGTCGTTGTTGAAAATTTTGGATTGGTCCCTCAAACAAAATAATTATAATTACAGTCATCATGGTTTTATTTTTGTTACAGATTAGGTCCCTTCATCGTCGTAACAGGACTAACCATTGCTCTATTAAATCAAGGATAGTATTGTCCTTTTACTTTTTCTCCTTTAAAAACATAAAATAATTTATATATATATATAAACACATAATATATCGTCCTTCTGATTAATCAGCATCCGATTCTGACAACATCCCCGGTGACCATTCCCGTACAACCCAATGACGACATCGGCTTCCCGTCACCGGTCTCCTCTCCCTTCGATGCCAACTCCAGATCCATGGTTCTAAGTTTTGCATCGATCGTTTATGTTTCCCCCAAATGGAAGTTGTTACAGATCCAACCAACCATGGGCAGACCCATGTAAGAGCATACGGTGGCACATGCCACCGTATTGTTTCTCCGCCGTAAGGTAAAAAAATTAGGTTCGTAAAAGGTACAACCGTATCAATTTGATTTGTGCCGCCATATATATTTTGAAACTACAATGAGGATATTAGTTTCCCTTGGTGGAGTTGGTTTGGAAAGCTTTTATTCTATTCAAGACCAAGGTTCAAGTCTTCTTAGAGACATTTTTGTAGTTTTTAGTTTTTGATTTCATATTTACTATGTTTCTAAAAAAATTGCCATAATGAGACTTGAACTTGAGACCTCAAGTTTGAAAAGCAAGTGACTAACCATCAGACCAACATTGATTTTGTGAAAAATATCTCTATGTTTGTTTCTTATAATTAAATGGTGCTACCGTTTGAAAAATTATCTGGGTCCGCCACTGCAACAAACACCATAACCCCAACACCCCATCGTCTTCCTCCCCCATAGAGTGAATAACAAGAGCCCGAAAGCTCATCTTCCAGGGCGCTTTCGGGCTCTTGTTTCAAAACTCAACTTGGCTCATTCTTTCCCTACTTGAGTTTGAGGGGGGATGTTAGAGTATTAATGTCAATATGTATAGTTCAGGGTCCTTTTTGTAATTATGTGTAACTTACTTTGTATAAATAGTCTCTTAGGGTTTCATTATTAGATTAGACTCTCTATTGTAAACTCTCTCTCTCAATATATGCAAGCCGACCGTTCAGCCATCTCGAGTCTCTCTATCAATCTATCGATTCTCCAATTCTAACAACCCCATCATCTTCCTCCCCCATACAGTGAATAACAAGATCGAAAAAGTAGTATATTATAATCTATAACCTGGACAGTAACTGATATGCATTATTTATTTAATGCATATTGTGTCTTTTTCTTATATTTTTATATATAATATTTTGTTTTATCCCAACTTTTGTGTCATTTTATTCTCTTATTTGTATCTTTATTAATCATGGAGCTAAGTGATGGATTTTACTTGTTTTACTAAGTAGAATGGCTAAAAATAAGAAAACTGCAGCCAATGCTGCAGCATCCAGGACTGATGGCAACGAGATGAAGAACAAAGCTGGAAATGCGAATTTTTTGGGAAAGACAGCAGCATGCAATCTGAATTTCAATGCCTTGGTTACATCCTAAAATAGACTTGGAGTGTTGTAATATCCTTAGTACAATTGACATCTCCTTAGCATAGTATTTAGTACCATGAATAGTGCATGTATGGTACATTAATAGTAGTAGTTGTTGTGTTTTGGTATGGCCTTGTCTTCACTCCATTTGTGTATAAATAGGAGTGTTCTAGCTTTGTTTTAGGAAGGAGAAATCAGTTCAAAAACTGATTTTGAATCACTTTATTGCTTTATTTAATTTTATGCAAGTTCTCTTCTTCATCTTGTTCTTCTTTTTCTTGTTCATGTGCATGAGTTGCTGCAGCAACATTGCTGCACTTCTTTATCACTTTAAATTCTTGTTCTTTACATTCTTGTCATTTACTTTTACGTCATTTACATTATGTATTTAATTTCGGTAATTTACATTTATTGCAATTTAATTTCAAGTATGAGTAGCTAAGTTTTATAGCTCGGGTGTGAGATTAAAGAGTGAAGTTTTAATTATAAAGAATAGTGGACATTATTTCTCAATAATGATGTTCACCATTTCATGTTAAGTTTTATAAAGATAAGTTTACTTCATGACGTTTTGATCACTTTGAAAGTGTTAAAGTGCCATGGCATCAGGAATGAGTCATTGATATGCACGTCAATCCGAATGACAAAGAAAGTAAGACTTGGAAGAGCTACTGACAAAGGAATTTGTCGTCTCTGTCTTTTCTAGGTTGATTTTGCCCGATAAGTTGGTCATCGTGATGATGGTAAAAGTGTAGAGTGCGTATCAGGAATGGTCCACTCAGACACATCAACTTAACAGATATGGGATCAACTTGGAAGAGTGATTTTTAACAAAGTAATTTGTTTATCCATATATTTGAAAGGCATCGTTTTATTATTAATAGTCCTGATACATCACCAGGAATGGGTTGTTGAAAGCTAGATTAATAATATAATGTTGAAGATCCGGAAGGGCATCCTAACAAATAGATGGTGAATTTAAGTATTGAGGAACCAATGCTGTAGCATCGCCACAACATTGGTCTGCTGGAATTTATAATTAAGCTTCACCCCAACATCTTACACCCTTGCTCGCTTTATTAATTGTTCAATATAATCTGTGACAAATCCAACAAACAAATATTGTCTTCGAACTGATCCTTGGAAATTATTTCTTTTATTAGACTTTTATTACGCTTTTACTCCAATCTCTGTGGGAACGATATCTGGTATTTTACCACTTTATTACTTGAAAGACGACGTTAGATCTCGATGTATACTTGCGTTGAGGTTTAATTATCACACGTCTATCGGTGTATTCAAAGCACTGTCAAGTTTTTGGCGCCGTTGCCGGGGATTGGCACGCTAAAAGTCTATAAAAGTATTTTAAAAGATTTGATTTTTCTACCACCTTTGTTGCTTGTCATACGTCTCCATGTGTGCACAAGTAATAAATCTTTGAGTTTATCTTTCTGTGAATATGGATTCAATGGGATATTTGTTTGAGCCATATGAAACTGTTTTCTGTGACTTTTGTGGCGGAAATCATTTCACATATTATTGTCCTTCGAACCCCGAATCCAATTATTTCATGGAAGATAGTAATTGGGATACCTCACACTTCAATGATTATACTCAATCATGGGAGGATCATCCTAATTTGTTTTTAAATGGTCAAGATCATGGCACTTTCACATCACCAACACCATCCTACCAAGATTGGAGTAACACGTACGCAAATACTTTTGACCAATCTTGGGAGGAACAAGTTGCTTTTTCTGAGAGTTTTCAAGGGGATGACTTTAACAACTCATTTTTACCTCCTACACCCTCTTTAGAACTAATCGAAAACTTCAAATCTTTTGAAACTTTCGTGAATGAGCATATGCAAAGAATGGAAACATCTGTTGCCAATATTACAACATATGTTCAAGAGATCATTAGACAAAACCAAATTCCTATACCAAGTGAGATTGAAAATTTTGAATGTATTGGTAAGGATGAGGATGAGGTCAATACTTTGGAAAATAGTCAAGAGATGGAGAGTTACGAGGAAGAACCTAAGCATTTAAGCAATCCCTCTTCACTTCAAAATAGTGAAGAGGTGAAACACAATGCCAAAATTGTCATTAACCCCTACTTTGAATCTGCGCAGGAAAAACATATTGTTGTGGATGCTGCAGCATTCGTGCAGCAAAGTTGCGCAGAAAATTTTCAAGTTGTTTTTGAAAAGGGACGTGATGATCAATCCATGGACTCAGGAAACTTCATAAAATCAAAGTCGATTGTTGGTGAGGTGGTGTGGAAAAATCTTTGGGGGATGACCTGTTCCCCCATTTGTTCCATTAAAATCTTGTGCCATGATCAAAGAGAGAAACACGTGATGAGAAACGTGTATAAACATAAGTGGAAAGAGAAACACCAATTTAAGTTGGTGAGAACCGTTTGGGCTGAGGAGCATACTGATGTGCTCCAGCAAATTCCACCACTCCTTAATAAGTTGTCAACAAGAAATCCGGTTGTTGAAAAAGAAGAACACCTTGTTAAAAGAAGAAAATGTGGATTCTTGTGCCGAAACATTCATTCCAACCACTTGGTTCACAACCTACTCCTATGGAGTAGGGCAGGTTCAAATCATTTACCTTAGTCTCCATGTTTTGTTTTATTTTGTGTCTGGGATAGTTTTACAAATTTTAGGTTACTTTTCTTTTGCAAGATTACACATAAAGTCATACCTTATTTTTTGTTCATAGTTCAAATAATTTTTTTATCACTAATTTACCTAAGTTATGTGTTCTTGTTAGAACTAGCAAAATTATTCTTGGGACACAACTTGACTTACATACCCTATATACATTTAGAGAATGATCTAGGCCATCTTTTCAATTCAAATAGCCACTTGTAGCCTTTATACACCTATGAACGTCAATGTTACAATGTAAAAGATAAATTTGAGGGTGGAAAGGTTACTCCTTAAGTATTTAAAGATCACTCAAAAGAGCAAAGCTCTAATATGATATAGATGATGCAAAAATATACCAAAAATGTCCCATAGGGGCAAGGTATAAAAAGTCAACAAGAAAAGAGCACAAAGTGCCAAAATTTGAAAATTTTTGTTGAGAGAAAAGGCTTGGTGAGAAAAGATATGCCAAAGAGTGACCCCAAAAGCCCTATTGATTCTAAATATAGGATGTGTTGAGTCTAACAAAAGGAAGATTGGTGCTAGCTTATGATCCACACACACACTTAGGCTTTAAATGAATGATAAAAGATTTATGAAAAACTATGAATTCCATGGGGTATGTTCTACATTGTGTGTGCACTTAATGCCATGATCTTGCCTAAAATTTCAAAATTGAGTCTATTTCTTTTTATTCTTTTAGTTGTTTGGGGACAAACAACACTTTAAATTTGAGGGTGTGATATGCATTATTTATTTAATGCATATTGTGTCTTTTTCTTATATTTTTATATATAATATTTTGTTTTATCCCAACTTTTGTGTCATTTTATTCTCTTATTTGTATCTTTATTAATCATGGAGCTAAGTGATGGATTTTACTTGTTTTACTAAGTAGAATGGCTAAAAATAAGAAAACTGCAGCCAATGCTACTTCAATGCTGCAGCATCCAGGACTGATGGCAACGAGATGAAGAACAAAGCTGGAAATGCGAATTTTTTGGGAAAGACAGCAGCATGCAATCTGAATTTCAATGCCTTGGTTACATCCTAAAATAGACTTGGAGTGTTGTAATATCCTTAGTACAATTGACATCTCCTTAGCATAGTATTTAGTACCATGAATAGTGCATGTATGGTACATTAATAGTAGTAGTTGTTGTGTTTTGGTATGGCCTTGTCTTCACTCCATTTGTGTATAAATAGGAGTGTTCTAGCTTTGTTTTAGGAAGGAGAAATCAGTTCAAAAACTGATTTTGAATCACTTTATTGCTTTATTTAATTTTATGCAAGTTCTCTTCTTCATCTTGTTCTTCTTTTTCTTGTTCATGTGCATGAGTTGCTGCAGCAACATTGCTGCACTTCTTTATCACTTTAAATTCTTGTTCTTTACATTCTTGTCATTTACTTTTACGTCATTTACATTATGTATTTAATTTCGGTAATTTACATTTATTGCAATTTAATTTCAAGTATGAGTAGCTAAGTTTTATAGCTCGGGTGTGAGATTAAAGGGTGAAGTTTTAATTATAAAGAATAGTGGACATTATTTCTCAATAATGATGTTCACCATTTCATGTTAAGTTTTATAAAGATAAGTTTACTTCATGACGTTTTGATCACTTTGAAAGTGTTAAAGTGCCATGGCATCAGGAATGAGTCATTGATATGCACGTCAATCCGAATGACAAAGAAAGTAAGACTTGGAAGAGCTACTGACAAAGGAATTTGTCGTCTCTGTCTTTTCTAGGTTGATTTTGCCCGATAAGTTGGTCATCGTGATGATGGTAAAAGTGTAGAGTGCGTATCAGGAATGGTCCACTCAGACACATCAACTTAACAGATATGGGATCAACTTGGAAGAGTGATTTTTAACAAAGTAATTTGTTTATCCATATATTTGAAAGGCATCGTTTTATTATTAATAGTCCTGATACATCACCAGGAATGGGTTGTTGAAAGCTAGATTAATAATATAATGTTGAAGATCCGGAAGGGCATCCTAACAAATAGATGGTGAATTTAAGTATTGAGGAACCAATGCTGTAGCATCGCCACAACATTGGTCTGCTGGAATTTATAATTAAGCTTCACCCCAACATCTTACACCCTTGCTCGCTTTATTAATTGTTCAATATAATCTGTGACAAATCCAACAAACAAATATTGTCTTCGAACTGATCCTTGGAAATTATTTCTTTTATTAGACTTTTATTACGCTTTTACTCCAATCTCTGTGGGAACGATATCTGGTATTTTACCACTTTATTACTTGAAAGACGACGTTAGATCTCGATGTATACTTGTGTTGAGGTTTAATTATCACACGTCTATCGGTGTATTCAAAGCACTGTCAAGTTTTTGGCGCCGTTGCCCGGGATTGGCACGCTAAAAGTCTATAAAAGTATTTTAAAAGATTTGATTTTTCTACCACCTTTGTTGCTTGTCATACGTCTCCATGTGTGCACAAGTAATAAATCTTTGAGTTTATCTTTCTGTGAATATGGATTCAATGGGATATTTGTTTGAGCCATATGAAACTGTTTTCTGTGACTTTTGTGGCGGAAATCATTTCACATATTATTGTCCTTCGAACCCCGAATCCAATTATTTCATGGAAGATAGTAATTGGGATACCTCACACTTCAATGATTATACTCAATCATGGGAGGATCATCCTAATTTGTTTTTAAATGGTCAAGATCATGGCACTTTCACATCACCAACACCATCCTACCAAGATTGGAGTAACACGTACGCAAATACTTTTGACCAATCTTGGGAGGAACAAGTTGCTTTTTCTGAGAGTTTTCAAGGGGATGACTTTAACAACTCATTTTTACCTCCTACACCCTCTTTAGAACTAATCGAAAACTTCAAATCTTTTGAAACTTTCGTGAATGAGCATATGCAAAGAATGGAAACATCTGTTGCCAATATTACAACATATGTTCAAGAGATCATTAGACAAAACCAAATTCCTATACCAAGTGAGATTGAAAATTTTGAATGTATTGGTAAGGATGAGGATGAGGTCAATACTTTGGAAAATAGTCAAGAGATGGAGAGTTACGAGGAAGAACCTAAGCATTTAAGCAATCCCTCTTCACTTCAAAATAGTGAAGAGGTGAAACACAATGCCAAAATTGTCATTAACCCCTACTTTGAATCTGCGCAGGAAAAACATATTGTTGCGGATGCTGCAGCATTCGTGCAGCAAAGTTGCGCAGAAAATTTTCAAGTTGTTTTTGAAAAGGGACGTGATGATCAATCCATGGACTCAGGAAACTTCATAAAATCAAAGTCGATTGTTGGTGAGGTGGTGTGGAAAAATCTTTGGGGGATGACCTGTTCCCCCATTTGTTCCATTAAAATCTTGTGCCATGATCAAAGAGAGAAACACGTGATGAGAAACGTGTATAAACATAAGTGGAAAGAGAAACACCAATTTAAGTTGGTGAGAACCGTTTGGGCTGAGGAGCATACTGATGTGCTCCAGCAAATTCCACCACTCCTTAATAAGTTGTCAACAAGAAATCCGGTTGTTGAAAAAGAAGAACACCTTGTTAAAAGAAGAAAATGTGGATTCTTGTGCCGAAACATTCATTCCAACCACTTGGTTCACAACCTACTCCTATGGAGTAGGGCAGGTTCAAATCATTTACCTTAGTCTCCATGTTTTGTTTTATTTTGTGTCTGGGATAGTTTTACAAATTTTAGGTTACTTTTCTTTTGCAAGATTACACATAAAGTCATACCTTATTTTTTGTTCATAGTTCAAATAATTTTTTTATCACTAATTTACCTAAGTTATGTGTTCTTGTTAGAACTAGCAAAATTATTCTTGGGACACAACTTGACTTACATACCCTATATACATTTAGAGAATGATCTAGGCCATCTTTTCAATTCCAATAGCCACTTGTAGCCTTTATACACCTATGAACGTCAATGTTACAATGAGGACATTGTAAAAGATAAATTTGAGGGTGGAAAGGTTACTCCTTAAGTATTTAAAGATCACTCAAAAGAGCAAAGCTCTAATATGATATAGATGATGCAAAAATATACCAAAAATGTCCCATAGGGGCAAGGTATAAAAAGTCAACAAGAAAAGAGCACAAAGTGCCAAAATTTGAAAATTTTTGTTGAGAGAAAAGGCTTTGTGAGAAAAGATATGCCAAAGAGTGACCCCAAAAGCCCTATTGATTCTAAATATAGGATGTGTTGAGTCTAACAAAAGGAAGATTGGTGCTAGCTTATGATCCACACACACACTTAGGCTTTAAATGAATGATAAAAGATTTATGAAAAACTATGAATTCCATGGGGTATGTTCTACATTGTGTGTGCACTTAATGCCATGATCTTGCCTAAAATTTCAAAATTGAGTCTATTTCTTTTTAGTCTTTTAGTTGTTTGGGGACAAACAACACTTTAAATTTGAGGGTGTGATATGCATTATTTATTTAATGCATATTGTGTCTTTTTCTTATATTTTTATATATAATATTTTGTTTTATCCCAACTTTTGTGTCATTTTATTCTCTTATTTGTATCTTTATTAATCATGGAGCTAAGTGATGGATTTTACTTGTTTTACTAAGTAGAATGGCTAAAAATAAGAAAACTGTAGCCAATGCTACTTCAATGCTGCAGCATCCAGGACTGATGGCAACGAGATGAAGAACAAAGCTGGAAATGCGAATTTTTTGGGAAAGACAGCAGCATGCAATCTGAATTTCAATGCCTTGGTTACATCCTAAAATAGACTTGGAGTGTTGTAATATCCTTAGTACAATTGACATCTCCTTAGCATAGTATTTAGTACCATGAATAGTGCATGTATGGTACATTAATAGTAGTAGTTGTTGTGTTTTGGTATGGCCTTGTCTTCACTCCATTTGTGTATAAATAGGAGTGTTCTAGCTTTGTTTTAGGAAGGAGAAATCAGTTCAAAAACTGATTTTGAATCACTTTATTGCTTTATTTAATTTTATGCAAGTTCTCTTCTTCATCTTGTTCTTCTTTTTCTTGTTCATGTGCATGAGTTGCTGCAGCAACATTGCTGCACTTCTTTATCACTTTAAATTCTTGTTCTTTACATTCTTGTCATTTACTTTTACGTCATTTACATTATGTATTTAATTTCGGTAATTTACATTTATTGCAATTTAATTTCAAGTATGAGTAGCTAAGTTTTATAGCTCGGGTGTGAGATTAAAGGGTGAAGTTTTAATTATAAAGAATAGTGGACATTATTTCTCAATAATGATGTTCACCATTTCATGTTAAGTTTTATAAAGATAAGTTTACTTCATGACGTTTTGATCACTTTGAAAGTGTTAAAGTGCCATGGCATCAGGAATGAGCCATTGATATGCACGTCAATCCGAGTGACAAAGAAAGTAAGACTTGGAAGAGCTACTGACAAATGAATTTGTCGTCTCTGTCTTTTCTAGGTTGATTTTGCCCGATAAGTTGGTCATCGTGATGATGGTAAAAGTGTAGAGTGCGTATCAGGAATGGTCCACTCAGACACATCAACTTAACAGATATGGGATCAACTTGGAAGAGTGATTTTTAACAAAGTAATTTGTTTATCCATATATTTGAAAGGCATCGTTTTATTATTAATAGTCCTGATACATCACCAGGAATGGGTTGTTGAAAGCTAGATTAATAATATAATGTTGAAGATCCGGAAGGGCATCCTAACAAATAGATGGTGAATTTAAGTATTGAGGAACCAATGCTGTAGCATCGCCACAACATTGGTCTGCTGGAATTTATAATTAAGCTTCACCCCAACATCTTACACCCTTGCTCGCTTTATTAATTGTTCAATATAATCTGTGACAAATCCAACAAACAAATATTGTCTTCGAACTGATCCTTGGAAATTATTTCTTTTATTAGACTTTTATTACGCTTTTACTCCAATCTCTGTGGGAACGATATCTGGTATTTTACCACTTTATTACTTGAAAGACGACGTTAGATCTCGATGTATACTTGCGTTGAGGTTTAATTATCACACGTCTATCGGTATATTCAAAGCACTGTCAGTAACTCCCAAACAAGGTGGAACAAAATATGGCATTTGCTAAAAGACAAAAAGTAAAAAATGTACAAGTAAAAAAAGTAAAACTAAAAAGTCATGTCCAACAAAAACAAGAAAATAGATATGGGGAAATAGAAAACAAATTCAAACTTCTGTGTAATAGGAACGACCAATATCAAAGAGGCATAAGCTTGTCATATAAAGTTGATACATACAAAATGTGATTAGTACATCTATCTATATAGTTTATGTTTCAGTTGGGGAATTGGTTTGGTTTGGTTTGTGTTGCTACATATTTAGCAACAATCTGAATATTAAGAGTTAAGAATTATATAACTTTGCTAAATACTAGTTTATATATCATCGTTCTTCCCGTAACCTAGCAATCTACACCTTGTTTTCTTTATTCTTAATATCTTGAAATATGAAGTAAAATGGAATTAAGAAACAATGCAAGGGTGAGGACCGAGGAGGAGACGATTATTATGATCATTTGCAAAGTAGTTTGAAACAAATAGAAGTAGTTCCTCCCCCATCACTGTGAAGAGACAAAATCAAAAAACTTTGAATGGTTTATCTAGGTGCGGATCCATTCCAAGGGGAAGTTCATACCACTTGTTGAATGGATGCTTCATTATTCTCCGATCCAGTACGAGAGGGAGGAGTTTTCATTGGGTTGTTAGTGTGAGGTTCGGTTGGAGGGGTAATTATTTTAATGGAGCAAAGTTAGAGGCAGGCTGGGACCCAATTCATAACAAAATCAAAACCACAATAACCATATTTGTAATTATTGTTAAAGGACCTAATCCATAATTTTCAATAACCATAGGGACTAAATCTGTAATTTACTCTAAATAATATGTTAGTGTATATGAAACAAATTTGTTACCAAAAAAATTCAATTAAACCCATATATTTCATTTACTTATAATTTAGTCCATTTCGATTATATTTTATCTTTGACTAGACAATTGGCTTTAATAAGTTGAGTTGTTGACGTTTAATAATACATACAACGATCAAGCAAGTTGAGTTGATTATCGTAACATTTATCTTGTAGGCTTTCCGTTTGGACAACTATAATTTCAATACTTTGAGTAGGTCTTTCAACTATTCTCCATCTTCATCTTCTTCTGTACCAACACAAACAAATGAGGGTGAACATTGTTGGGAAAATGGCCTTAGGGTTTCCAACAACCCAAACAATGAGCAATAGTAGAGAAAATAAGAAGCAATAAACAATTATAGAGGAAAAAAGAAGACAAGAACTTACGTGGAAAACTCCAAAACTGGAGAAAAACCACGGGCCTCCAGAGATAAAATCCACTATGTGAAAAATTGTTACAATCACATAACTTTAATCTTTCAAGTCTCACCCAATAACACCCACACTCTCAAAGATTTAACTCACACATTTATACTCTCTAAAACAAGAGAACGGGAAAGAAATGATAAAATACCTAAAGTGCATTTTATTGGGATGATTTGAAACCTAAGCCTTGTTTATAGGCTTGGAATCTCTTTCACCTTTCATTGCTCCACCGATGTGGGACAACCCTTTCAAAATTAGCTTTTATTTTATTTTAGTCAAACAATTTTCAACAACATATGACGTTTTCCTAGTCGCAACCCAACTGAGTCGACTTCTGGGCTATTGGAGGTATACACGTGTGAGAGTTTTCAGATAACAAGATTAAACCAATTAGAACATAGATTGAGAGAGAATTGAAGAAGATGAGATTTTAGCCCTAATCCTCTCTCTAGAGGTTCATGCCTCTTTCACACACACCTTCAATATCCTCTCTATTGTGTGCACTCTCACCTAGCTACTCCTCACAACCCTTACAATTAGGGTATTTATACCTTTGACCAATACAATAGATACCTTGACTTTTGACTATTGTTGACTAATTACATTTAGTCTAAATCTTGGATACATTGTGTACTAACAATCTCCCCTTATGGATTCAAGATTTAGAAAAATTATGACGATAGTCTTCAGCTCTTTAATCTTCAGATAGGCTTTATCTTCAAGAATCCACTTTGGCGGCTTTAATCTTCATTTAGGCTCTTTAAAGTCAAATAGTCAACAAGTCTTGAAACACGAACTTCAAATCTGTGTAAGGTTGATCAAGGTCTTCAAACAAAATATTTTTATCTTCGAATCACTGATCTTTGCAGCTTTGACTTTTGGCAAATTTCTTTAGTCTTTGAATTATGAACGGGATTTGAGGTTTTAACGAGCTTTGAGCTTTAAGACATTCTTGAATAATCTTTAAGCACGAACTGTCTTTGTATCTTCAAACATTTCATCTTCTTGAACTTCTTGAATTGCCTTTCTTTGACATTGGCAAATATCTCCTTGACTCTCGGAAATTGAAATATTTGAATTATCTCCCTCTTTTCTTTTGTTTGATATTTCTCCTCCTTTTTTATTTTTGTGCAAATGTGCTAATTAAACAAAATTCTATTTTTGTGTTAATATGATTTTTTTAATAATTATCAAGGTTCAAAAAGGCGTAAGGCGTGGCGTGGCGGCGAGGTCAAGCCTCAAGCCTTACAAAATATGGCGAGGACGCGTCGTTTTTTAAGGCGTGAATTAAGACGGCAAATTAATATATCTTATATATTATTATATATGTATAAATAGATGTTTTATGTTTTTATTCAATGAAATACAAGTATATATATATCCAACAATTTAATATATATATATATATATATATATATATATATATATATATATATATCTGTGTGTGTGTGTGTGTGTGTGATCGTGTAATCGTCGAAAGAGATGATATGTCGCTGCTCGTGTAATCGCCTAATTGTGTAATCGTGATTTCAATTTGAAAAACATTGACTGAACCTTAATTCTAAATAAGTCAACAAATTTAAGTTTTAACATTTTAGTTTTTACCCTTTTACTTTTAATTTTTCAGTTTTAACCTTTAACAATTTATGTTTTACAAAAAACTGACGCTATAGCGCGCCATATCGCGTCTTGAGCCGCCATATCGTGAGTCACACCTTACAGAAACGTTATGGCCCATATCGTAACGGCGGAGACGCGTCTCACGCCATATCGCGCCACGACGCGCGCCATGGCTCGCCTTTTAGAACCCTGATAATTATACGTCATTTATTCAATATTTTTAACAAATAATTTATTTATATAAGCAAAGGTTATCTAGTTGCAATCTCTTTGATTAATTTTTTTTTGTAAATCATGAATTTTGAAAACCACGACGTTACAAGTTGGTATCGTACTAGTTGTGTCTATATTTCCGATCAAAAGTTCAGAAAGTAAGAGTTTTTTTTGTGGCTAATGAAAAAAACAAATAAATAATGAGAATTAATGATGTAGGAAAAGTAAATATTTAGATCCAACATTCCAGTTGATCCTTATAGGGTATTCTACACTTTTTCCAGTTGATCTGGATGAGTAACATTAACCAAGTCATGAAGATGAATTTTCAACAAACTCCAATGAATAATGGATAATAATAGTGAGAGTTAAGTGCATATAGAAGCCATGAGACTTGAGATTATTAAATAATGATTTTAGGGCCTATGAATAAATACAAAACCTAGGATTACATGCTTGAAAACTCATGAACTTTCCTTATTTTCAGTCTGTCGCAAGGTCTGTTTGGATTCTTTTGGCGAGCATGCGGTCCATTGCAAGGAGTTACCTGGTTTCAAATATAGGCATGATTTGGTTAGGGATGTTCTGTATGATGTTCTTAAACGAGCTGGAATTTCTTCTAAAAAGGAGGCCCCGGTGAACTTTCTGACGGATCCGCTTGAAGGGAGGTCTACCTTACGGCCAGCTGATATACTTGTGTTTGGGTGGGCTGGGGGAAAACACGCTTGTGTAGATCTTACTGGAGTGTCCCCTCTTGTTGGGCTTAGGGAAAATGGGTTTGTGGCTGGCCAAGCTGCGTTGAGAGCGGAATCGAGCAAAGTTGCTAAACACGAGAAAGCCTGTGTAGAGAATCAACACGTGTTTATTCCTTTTGCCTTCGATACTTTTGGTTTCCTAGCTCCGGAAGCATGGAAGTTTTTGACTAGGGTTCAACGGGTTGTGCAAAGTAATTTTTCGACCCCTAAGACGCAAAATTTTATTTTTAGTAGGATTGGTTTTGCCATCCAAAAGGGGGTTGCGGCACAGCTTGTTGCTCGTTTGCCTGCCATCTTATTGTAATTGGAGGCTAAACAATTGGAATCAAATATTCTAGTAAACATCAGCAACAATTATTTAAAACTCATCAACTACTTCATTCTTGCTGGGTTGTTCAAGGGGTATTTTTGGAATAAAAAAAGAACACATTTCATTCCATTGAAATCACAGCAATATGTGATGGAATGTCAAGAATGAAAAATAAGGAATTCAATGGAAAATTTCGAGATTCCAAGCTACAAAAGATTGAACCAAACACTGAAATGGAATCTGGTCAATGGAATGTCACATTCCAATTCCACCAGATTCCATCACTTTTCAGTGAACCAAACAGCCCCTAAGAAAAGGAAAACTGAAAGAAGAAAATCAATATAAATCATTTAATTAATATATATAAATGAGATGACTTGGTATCATGATTTGATTAATTTTCAAACAATGAAATGTGGTTAAGTTTATTGAGGGAAAGAAAAAAACTAAAAGTTGAAAGTATATATATATATATATATATAAAGAGAAATGCATTTTTTGTAGCAAATCATATTGTTGGCTCAAATGAACCATACTAGGAATCAAAATCAACTAATGATGCAAACTAGGTTTATTTTAAATCAATATATATTAATTTTAACCTGGTTCATTATCTTTAAAAACAAGTTAACGTTACCATGCAATGTACGGGCCCAACACTAGTCATATATTAAAACCATACCATTAGGCCATCGGTACCCGGCTCGGGATGAGCTCGGGATGGCCTGCGGGATGGGCTACGGCCCTTGCGGGATGCGGGATGGATTCCGGGTTCGGGATCCCGATTCATCCCGAAGGTTTATTAAAAAAAAAAAAATTAATTTTTAAAAATAATGCCGTTGAACGGCTCTTTTTAAACAAAAATAAATAAATTTTTTTCTCAATTTAATCCCACTATATATTTAACCCTCAACCTCTTATTTCTCACACCTCTCAAACTCTCTAAAATTCTCTCAACCTCTTATTTTTCACACCTCTCAAACTCTCTCAAATTCTCTCAACCTCTTATTTCTCACACCTCTCAAACTCTCTAAAATTCTCTCGACCTCTTATTTTTCACACCTCTCAAACTCTCTCAAATTCTCTCAGCCTCTTATTTTTCACACCTCTCAAACTCTCTCAAACACTCTTCCATTCTCTATATTTTAAACAATATGGATTCGCCACAACCCGATTCACCAACCGCATCATCATCATCCGTAGACACCGACGAGTTGTTGAATCTACAAAGGGAAATTTTTCGACAGACTGCACAATCGCTGTATGGTAGCACCGCCTCATCGTCAACAAGAGAGAGGGCCGCAAACATTGAAAGAGGTCGAGTAACTGCAAACGAGCTGCTTATGCGGGACTACTTTGGTGTCAACCCGATTTATACACCGGATATGTTTAGGCGGCGGTTCAGGATGAGCAGACAACTATTCGAACGAATAGTTGAAGATTTAGAAGTAGGGTATCGGTATTTTAGACTTCGGTTTGACGGGTTAGGCAAACAAGGTTTTTCTCCGATACAAAAGTGTATTTCCGCTATTCGGCAATTGGCGTATGGAGTAACTGCTGACGCACTTGACGAGTACATCCGTATGGGAGAGAAAACGTCACGAGATTGTCTGTACAAATCATTTACGTGCCCACAAGACCTTAAACGACAAAAGTTCAAGTCCGCGCAAGAATCCGCACGTAAAGATGTTGAACGAGCTTTTGGCGTGCTTAAAGCACGTTGGCATATACTTCATAACCCGACACGCGGATGGGAACTCTCAAGATTGGCAAACATTATGTACGATTGTGTCATATTACACAATATGATACTCGAAGACGAAAACCATGCTATTTGTGGTGACGTGAAAAACGACTTTTTCACGGATGATATCGAAAGCCAAATCAGTGAGACACAACGCGCGGCAAATGTTCGAGAAGTCATAAACCGGGACACTCATAATAACCTTCGGTCGGATTTGGTCGAACATATTTGGCGTATCCAAGTTCCCAACAATGACGACGAGTAGATTTTTAAATTTATTTTGTAATTTTTATTTTTAATGAATTATATGAATTTTAATTTTTATTATTTATCTTATTTTTATTTATTAAAAAATATATAAATATTTTTATTTTGTTAAATAATTAAATGTATAAATAATAGAATTAAAATAAATGAGGTGGCAAAAGGGTTTGAGGGAATGGGGTAAGGGTGTTTAGGGATTGAGTGAGGGATTGAGAAAAGCTGATGTGGCGCTGATGTAGAGCTGTAATCTTTGAAAGATGGGGTCATGGGGTACTGATGGCCTTAGGATATCACATGCATCGTTTTAGAAATATGTAATTATTACATTAGCCGGTTATATTTTTTTTATCAGCAATGGGTAATTATTGCATTAGACCACATTTATTGGTGATCTTCACCAATCCAATCCCACAAAAGTTAGCTAAAGACAAAAAAGATTAGGAAATAAAAAAAGAAAAATTCAACACAAACACACGATCAACATTGCAATCCAATTTGAGATTAGTTTGGTTTTTTTTTTTTCTTAATTAATAACTTTACACATGTCAATATATGATTGGTTTGGTTTTTTTCTTTTTTTTAATCAATATTTTTTTAATTAAACAAAAAAATTAAAAAATATATATATATATATATATATATATATATATATATCAAAATTCATATTTTTCAATTCCCTACAAATAAAGACCACTTTTGACATATTTTCAACACATCAATCTTTCTCTCTATTTCAGTACTCTCTTATCTTAAAAACTCTATATTTCACTAAAATGTCTTTTTTATCTATTTTATATATTCAAGAATAATAATAAAAATATTATATATATGATAATATATTATATATATATATATATATATATTTTAAAATATTTAAGATTGGATTGGATTGTTAATAAAGTGTAAAAAATGTAAGATTGGATTGAGATTGAAATTAGATAGGTGGAAGAGAGAGAAATAAAATTTTTAATAGAGATTGGATTGGATTAGATTGCTGATAAAGATGGTCTTAGTTGGTTATATTTTTAAGTGTAAACACTTGGTCTCACCGGTCTCATGAAAACATGTTGGTCTCATATGATCCCAAGTTTCTCTCTATATATTTGGTTTGCCAATGGGTAACAATGAGCTTTGATTATATTTCGACTCGTTGGATAAGATTTATCTAATCCTTTTCCTTAGACACGTTCACATCAAAACCAATATGTTGTTAATGCCTCTTTTTTATATTTAAAAGTTGTTACAAAAAGTGTAATTAAAAAAGTGTAAGTAGAACCGAATTGTTAAATCGGTTCCTTGTATTTGGGAACTGCACCTTGAACCGCCGGTTACGTTTCCAGTAGTGGGTATCTACTGTCAGTGGCGGATCCATAAATTTTTTCTACTTGGGTCCTTTTTAAGGTAGCTTAAAAATGTTCGATATATTTTTAGCTTAAATCCAACTTTGAGGGATTTTTAAAGTATTTTTTTTTGATAAATTTAAGAGATTTTTAAGTTTTTTTGTCGATCACAAATGACTTTTTTGGTTTTTTAGTTGAATTCGAGAGGAGTTTTGATTTTTTGGTTTATTTCTAAATAAGTTTTTAAGTTAGTGGGATCCTGAACAAGAAATTACTGGAAGAACATTAAGCTAATAGATTGAAAAACCTATATTTTTAATCTAAAAATACAAAAAAAATCATTTTATGTAATTTTTTCTTTTAACTTTTATTCATTTATATTAAAAAATAAACATTAATAAAATCATATGAATAAATGCGGAAATCTTTTTTCCTTCCTCCAAAATATACTACTCTTCCACCCCGACCACCCCTGATTCCTGTTCTTTTCATTTAGTAGGGTTTTTTTTTGTTGATTTTGATCTTAACTTAAGCATAAAGTGTACTGTAGCAGAAGTATAAACATGTTGTATCTTCTGATTCCTGTTCTTTTATATATGTATGTCTTTGTAAAATATTTTTCTGGTAATGTGTAGATGAATGCAGGAAGCGAATATTTAGCTCTTTTATTGAGTGCTTGCGATGGTACTGACTACACCATGGGGTCACCTACGAATGATATATTTTGGACAAATTTTTCTTTTAGATTTTTTAAATCATCCGGTTTGAAATATGAGAATGCGTCCCCCATGATATGTAAAGATTATGCCAAGGACCTCCACCGTACCCACATGTGGTTGCAGAATCCTATGCATACTCGGCCACAATTAACTGGGATATTTACGAATTTATTGAATCGACGTGACTATTCGGAGCTCAAGCGTATGCTTAACAGGATTTTCGAAGAACTTGTGGTTCGATATGATGATGATTCTGTTCCAGAGAGTCCTCCATCAAGCTATTCTTTAAAGAGAGCGAGTAGCGGTTCCTCTTTAACACCGGAGATTGAGAATAAATTAGAAAATGCTTTTGCTGACTTGGTAAAGAATAAAATGTTGCGTCTCAAAGAAGTTGCTAAAGCTGAATCTTATCTCTCTACATCTAGGATAGCAACAAATATTTTTCTGCGAGAAAAAGACATGGAAAAGAGGTGTGCCATGATCAAGGAGGAGATGGAGAAGAAGAAGAAGAAGAAGAAGAAGAAGAAGAAGAAGAAGAAGAAGAGAAGGATCTAGATGTCTGACCTGGTAAAGCTTTAGATTACTTAATTGTTTTTAACTATTTTTTTTAAGTAACCTTGTCTTTATTTCTTTTTTTATAACCCGTCTATTTAATATTGTAGTGGATAACCCTTATCAATTCATATCTTTTTTTTAACTTTTTTAAGTAAATAACTATCTTTTTTTAAGTAACATTTTCTTTATTTCTATTAATTGATTTTAACTAACTTTTTAATGTTGATTATAAAATTGCTTTTGGGTCCTGATTTTGTATATACTTTGTGGTCCAATTAGGTGCTTGTGGTTGGTGTGTCTTTTCTGTCTATCTGTTAAATTATGCTTGTCTAAGTGTTTATACTTTATTAGATTGTGCCGTCACCACTGGGCGGACATAGGATTTGTCGCGCACACACTAATTTTGCATACACATCTTTGGTCCATGGCATCCTCGAGTCGTTCAAAACGTCCACGCCAAAATCGGCGGGAGAGAAATGTAGTAGCCGAGCCTGAACAGGTGTTTCAGGTTTTTTTCGAAAGCTTAATTGGCATAGGTTTTTACGCCTTCATCATTACACATACCAATCACTCACTCTTGAGTTTTTTAGCTCGTTGTCAGCCTACCCGATCGATGGTATTAATTTCCGCATGCACAATATAGATAGGCACTTGAGCACATTCTTCCTAAGAGATATCTTTGGTTTCCCACGTACTAATGGTACTTATTGCCCAAAGGACCAAATTCCCAGCTACTTTGATGGTTCAAAATTTTGGCTAGCCATCTCGGGAAGAGATGAGATCTTTGAGTCTAGACATGCAAAGGCCACCATGATTAGGCACCTGGTGATGCGTCTCGCGCACCACATTCTGTCAAGTACCCTTTTTACTCGAGCGGATACCGGGACTGTCACCCGTTACGAGTTATATATACTTTGGTGTCAAGTGCATACCCGGAAAGTTTTATCAAGCACAGAAGTCATCAGAGCCCCACTTTCACTGCCCATTCCTGCCGATTGGAGCCCTGTCAGCACAACCATGTCACTTGACCTCAATTACCTACCCATGCGCATCCACATGATTGAGCCATCACCTGAGCGGGATAGATTTCACTGGATCATTGACCATGAGCACCACTCAGGTGTTGTTCGGTTCATTTTCTGTTTAGTGAACATTTCATACATTTTTAATTGTTCTTTTGCATTTTTCTCTCTAATCACGGTCGGAATGGTTTTGTGATAGTTTTTAGGCTTTCGGTATGTTTTGTGCAGATCATAGGAGGAGTTGAGGGCGAAAAGATGGATGTCTCGGGAAGGAATGGAGAGTAACGTGGAGAAGGAAGTAAAGATGGATGTCTCGGGAAGGAATGTCGCAGGCAACGGTTGCGCATTTCTCACGAACAGTTCAAGAAAATTGCGAAAAACCTCAAAATACTTCAAAAAACCAAAATCAAACTAATTACATGATTAATAAATTCTATATATTTAATCTTGTGTCAATCTTGTTTTAATGTAAGACCAATTGTCTTAACCTAAATATGACTTTGAGCACCCTAAACTATTTTATTACATGTTCTCTTGAAACTTTGTGAAATTTTATTATACATACTCTCAATTGTCAAGAACCTTTCTGTCGTATTGGTGATTTTTTGGGCAGTAAGGATGTTTTCTACTGTTCACTAGAAGGATTTTCTATGGTGTGGTATAAAAGAAATGAAATTCTATATATTTAATCTTGAGTCAATCTTGTTTTGATGTAAGACCAATGGTCTTAGATTTACAAATGACCTTGAAAAATAAGACCAAATTTAATACTAGTTTTAAAAATTTGTATATTCCTTGAAGTGTAAAATTGACATAGAGTTTTGAAGGTCAGTTTAAGGACTAAGACCAGTGGTGTTAGTCGCCAAAGTCATAACTTCAAAAAACTCTAGAAGGTCACTTTAAGAACCAAGACCAGTGGTGTTAGTCGTTAAAGTGACCTTCAAAATTTTATGTCAATTTTACACTTTAAGAAATATACAAATTTGTAAAACTAGCATTAAATTCTATATATTTATAAGTGAAATATGTAAAAGAATTTAATACCATTCCTTCAAAATTAGTACAACAAAAAATTATTTTTTGTCTATTTTACCCTTTAAGGGTTGGCAACTAACACCACTGGTCTTAGTCCTTAAAGTGACCTTCAAAACTTTATTGGAGCTATGACGGGGACTAACACCACGGGTCTTACTCGTTCAAATGACCTTCAAATTTTATGTCAATTTTACACTTTAATGAATATACAAATTTGTAAAACTAGCATTAAATTGTATATATTTATAAGTGAAATATGTAAAATAATTTAATTATATTTCTTCAAAATTAACACAACAAAAAATTATTTTATGTCAATTTTACCCTTTAAGGGTCATAATAGGAGCTATGACTTTGGCGACTAACACCACTGGTCTCCAAAGTCCTCGGGTATGACCCGTAAAAGGTAAAATTGACACAAAATAATTTTTTGTGGTGTTAATTTTGAAGGAATGGTCATATTCCTAATTATGACCCTTAGCTAACATCTAAAAATTATTTTCATTCACTTAGAAAAGATATAATTAAATTCTTTTACATATTTTACTTATAAATATATAGAATTTAATGTTAGTTTTACAAATTTGTATATTCCTTAAAGTGTAAAATTGATATAAAGATTTGAAGGTCACTTTAACGAATAGTGTAACAACCTAAATTCCATAAAACATAATTATAAGAAATAAAACCAAAATGGTCCTAAATTTTGTACACATTACATCGATTCCATAAAAAAGTCATCTTTGGTTGTTTTGTTGTTGAATTCTTGTATTTCCGTTGTTTGAAACCATTTCTTCCCTTGTTTTGTTGTTGAATTCTTTTCTCATCTCTACCCTAATTTCTTCCATTCTAGTTCAAATTTGCACTTTAATTATTTTCTGCACTTAATTCTATGTTAGTCAATTTTCTGCACTTAATTTTCTGCACAAAAATAGGTTAGGTTAGTTAAACTTCATCAATTCATTAGTTTTAGGCATTTAGAATAATTCCTGCACTTGTTTGTTTAATAGTTTAATGTTCATCTCTCAATTAGTAGTGTTAATTGTTTCTTTCCAATGTATATGTGTTGCGAAAGTAAATACATATCTTGGTTAGAAAAGTTTTCTCACCTAGAGAGAGGGTTGAAATGTTTTTGGAAAAATGAATTCTTACCATTACCAAAGATCTGAGGTTGATATTACCCAATGTTCTTAGTTTTAGTCATCCTTTCTCTTACTTAGTTTTAATTCTAATTGTTTCTTATTGTCTTTCTCTCCCTTAATCTATTTTATTTTAAGTATACTTAGGTAAAAATCAAATCAATTATCTGATTCGCATAACTCGCCATGATTATTAAGTAGTTAGTGTTTAGACTGTCACCTCCCTGTGATCGACCCGTATGCTACATAACCCGTACGCTTGCAGTATAAATTTAAAACACATCAATAACGATAATCAAATGAGAACCACAAAAAGGTTGAAAATTGTGAGAACCGATCTAAGTCGTAATTTGGTTTTGATCCTATTGTTTTAATTGAAAACTGTTTCACCACATGAAAAGAGCGTAATTGTCATTTTTGTAACAAAGATTCACCATATGAAACACATATTCACCAGTTGGATCATTATGAAAATTACTATTTTTAAAAGGTTAATATGACAGTGTTTCATTTGTTATTCTACCAGATCAAACACATAGATTTACCATATGAACCAAATGAAAGACATAGATTTAACAGATGAAACACACTGGATTCACCATATAATTACTGTTTTTAAAATGTTAATATGACAGACCATCACCACTACCGCCGCACTACATTTTTCTGATCATGGCACACCTCCTTTCCATGTCTTCTTCTCCCAGAAATTTTTTTAATGCCAACCTAGATGTAGAGAGATAAAATTCAGCTTTAGCAACATCTTTGAGACTCACCATTTTCTTATGTACCAAGTCCGCAAACGCATCTTCTAACTTACTCTCCATCTCCGGTGTGAGAGGGGAATAGCTTGATGGTGGAGTATCATCATCATCATCATCATCATCATCATCATCATCATCGCTTGATGGCGGAGTATCATCATCATCTCGAATCACAATTGTTTGGAAAATCGTTTTAAGCATCATCTTGTACCTCGGATAGCTAGGGTGACGCAATGTATTCCAAAACCCAACCCTATGTTGGCAGTAATACTACACCGCTTAATGCTATATCCAATTCTTCAAAAAAAAATTGAAATAAAATTCGGAAAATAAAGCTTCAATTTCACGCAATCAAAATTGAAGTAAACTGGAGGATCTGTTCCATTTTACATGAAATGGATATTGGATTTTAGAATCATTTTAGAATCAGGCTTCATTGGGGTTGTTTTGGCGGTTGTAGAAACATCAATTTTAGGCTTGATTAGGGTCTCTTTTTTACAGCAGCAAAAACATAGATTTTGGGCTCGAGTTGGGACTGTTTTTGTGGCTGTTATTTTGTGGATTGGGAATCATTTGTGGCTGTTAATTTGTGGATTGGGAATCATTTGCCAGCGAAATCGTCGAGTTCCGGTAGAAATTATTCATCAGCGGCTTGATTCTCATCCATGATGTGGACTTATCGAAGATGCTCGCAAGGTGTTTGATAAAATGTCAAAGAGAGATTTTGTGTGCTGGACTGCAATGTTCACAGCTTATGAACAAGCTCAGAGAGCTGAAACAGCTTTGTTTCTGCTTCATCAAATGCAACAGCAGGGACTTTTATTGGATTGGGTTACAATTGTCACAGTTGCGTCCGCTATCGGCCATTTGGACCTTCTCGGTTCTGTTTTCTAATCAACCAAATTTTGAGTTTGGTTTAGGGTTCTTGGACCTTCTCGGTCCCTGAATCAGTGTTTGTTTTTCTTTTTAGGCTCCCTCCATGGAGGTGAGTGTTTGTTCTTCGGTGGGTGTTTGGCCGTGTCCCTTTAGGGGTTTCCATTGTTGCCCAGATGGAGTGGCGGGGTCCAAGGGGTTTCCTCGACTGGTTGCGCATATTAAGCGTCTCCACTTGTCTTCGGACGATCGGAGGGGGGCCTTGCGAGAGGCGCTCAATGCGGATTGTGAATTGTTTGTTTCGGTTTGGGAGGCTTTAAAGGTCACGGATCAATGGTTGTGTGGGGTGTGTATGTGCTTGCATGCTCTCAGCCGGGCATGCCATCATGCGGATGGGATGGCCCGGTTCAAGTGGGTTGCGGGAGATGTGGAGGAGTTTGTAGTGGGGATCGCTAGGCCACATGTTGGGAGGGAAGTGGTTCCTTTGGGAGGGGTGGTGGTGGATGAGGTTCTCCTTGACCGGGTGTTCTCCCTACCTATCACGACTGTTAAGAGCATCCCTCATAGTTGTCGTATGGCGTTTTCTCATGCGTTAGCTGCTGCTCTGGGTAAGGTGGCGGCTATGCCAACGTCTATTGAGGCGTGGGTAAAACTTTTGTTGTTACCACGTTGCACGTTGCGTGTTTTCAGGCCTTCTAACCGTCAGGAGCGCAGGGGTGGTAATCGGAAGTCTTTGCAATGCCATAGTATTCAGCGGTCGTTGGCAGCTTGGGGTGGGGATGGTTTTATTGAACTTATCCTTTCGCTGTTTTCCCAACCCTTGAGGGTGGTCTCGGGAAAGGGTGAGCTTGTCTCTGGGTCCGATAGCTCAGCGGGGTGCGCCAATGTTAAACAATGTTTGAGGAAAGTTGCGGACGGGCATTTCACTGCTGCTGTTAAAGTTTTATGTTCTTCGGGGGTTGCACCTTTCGGTACGGATACGCTGACAGCGTTGTTGGCTAAGCATCCCATTCTGCCCCCGCCGGTTATGCCTGTTTCCTTGCTCTCTGAGCCCCCCCCGGATGTGGATGTCGATAGCATTCTTGGGTGTA
The DNA here is from genome assembly GCA_033807775.1 of Saussurea involucrata. Lineage (NCBI taxonomy): Eukaryota > Viridiplantae > Streptophyta > Magnoliopsida > Asterales > Asteraceae > Saussurea > Saussurea involucrata. The sequence continues at coordinate 169,115,246 of CM066322.1, forward strand.
TTCAATCTTTCCCAAAAGGGACTTCTTGTGGGCGGGACGGTTTGAGGGCCCAACACATTTTAGATGCTTTTTGCGGAGAGGGGTCGGCGATCGCCGTTGGGTTACTCAAGGCTATCTCTGTGGTGGTTAATTTATGGCTGGGGGGAGGTGCCCTAAGGTTTTGGCGGAGTTTGTTGCATTTGCGCCCCTCACGCCGTTGCTCAAGCCGGACAATGGGATTAGGCCTATTGTTGTAGGCGCGATTTGGAGGAGGCTGGTCTCTAAGGTGGCTATGAGGGGTGTCCGGAAGGAGATGTCCAAGTACCTTTGTGACTTTCAGTTTAGGGTGGGAGTCCCCAGCGGGGCAGAGGCCGTGCTCCATAGCGCGAATAGATTCTTAAATGTGTTTCACGCAGATGGGTCGTTGGCTATGCTTATTGTTGATTTCTCTAATGCCTTCAACTTGGTGGATCGGACTACCCTGCTGCATGAGGTTCAGACTCGATGCCCGTCCATTTCCCTATGGGTGGATTTTCTATATGGTCAGTCGGCGAGGTTATATGTGGGTGATGACCATATCTGGTCCACCATTGGAGTTCAGCAGGGGGACCCTTTAGGGCCTCTCCTTTTTGCCTTAGTTTTGCACCCACTTGTTCACCGGATCAAGGACTGCTGCAAACTTCTTTTCCATGCTTGGTATTTGGATGATGGTACGATTATCGGAGACACTAAAGAGGTAGCTAAAGCCTTACATATAATCAGGGCTGAGGGGCCCCGCCTGGGCCTTGAACTCAACATTAAGAAAACAGAAGTTTTTTGGCCGTCATGCAATGGGGTGAAGGTGCAGGATGGATTGTTTCCCCGAGGGATCGGGAGGCCGACGTTGGGTGTGAAACTCCTTGGAGGCGCTGTTAGCCAGGATGCGGGGTTTATTAGTAGTTTGGCCATGAAAAGGGCATCTCGTGTTGTGGAACTAATGAGTTGCCTCCCAAGTCTGTGGGACCCTCAATCGGAGCTCCTTTTGCTCCGCTCATGTATGGGTGTCGCAAAGCTGTTGTTTGGTCTAAGAACGTGCCAACCTATGTATATAGGGGAAGCTGTTTCTATTTTTGACAATGGACTTCGGAGGGCGATAGAGGCTATTGTGGTTTGTGGGGGTCCTTTTTTTGGGGATTTTCAATGGAGGCTAGCATCCCTTCCGGCTCGGTTGGGTGGGTTGGGGTTATGTTCGGCTGAGGATGTATCTACTTATGCTTTTGTGGCCTCGAGGGCGCAATCTTGGAGTTTGCAGGACCACATTCTTCAGGGATGTGGTATTGATGGGTTGGACTCTGATTATGGGTGTGCGATGGAAAGCTTGTGCATGGCCATTCCTGATTTCGATCTTAGCGGTTTCTCTAACAAGGACACCGCCCCCCCAAAAGCCCAGAATGTTTTGGCGTGTGCCCTTTTTAGTGGAATCGTCCAGAGTTTGGGAGTGAAGTTTGATTTATCCCCTCGCCAAAAAGCGGTGTTTGAATGTCTCCGAGCTCCTCATGCTCAGGATTTTTTGACGGTTATCCCCATTGAAGGACTGGATCAACATATGTCGGCTCTGGAGTACCGGGCTATCCTTAAGTACCGCCTAATGATCCCTCTGTTTCCAGCTGATGAGCCTTGCCCAGTCTGTCGCAAGGCCTGTCTGGATTCTTTTGGCGAGCATGCGGTCCATTGCAAGGAGTTACCTGGTTTCAAATATAGGCATGATTTGGTTAGGGATGTTCTGTATGATGTTCTTAAACGGGCTGGAATTTCTTCTAAAAAGGAGGCCCCGGTGAACTTTCTGACGGATCCGCTTGAAGGGAGATCTACCTTACGGCCAGCTGATATACTTGTGTTTGGGTGGGCTGGGGGGAAACATGCTTGTGTGGATCTTACTGGAGTGTCCCCTCTTGTTGGGCTTAGGGAAAATGGGTTTGTGGCGGGCCAAGCTGCGTTGAGAGCGGAATCGAGCAAAGTTGCTAAACACGAGAAAGCCTGTGTAGAGAATCAACACGTGTTTATCCCTTTTGCTTTCGATACTTTTGGTTTCCTAGCTCCGGAAGCAAGGGAGTTTTTGACTAGGGTTCAACGGGTTGTGCAAAGTAATTTTTCGACCCCTAAGTCACAAAATTTCATTTTTAGTAGGATTGGTTTTGCCATCCAAAAGGGGGTTGCGGCACAGCTTGTTGCTCTTTTGCCTGCCATCTTATTGTAATTGGTGACTTTATATTATTTATAACTACTTAAGTTGTGGAAGAACAAGATTAGGATCCTCGAAACACATGTGGGTACGGTAGAGTATCTTGGCAAAATTTTTACATATCTTGTAGGTAGAATGCCTGAACTGCAAACCGGATTTAGCTCTAAATTGATGAGCAAAATTTCTCCAAAAGTCTTTATCGGTAGGTAACCCCATGGTGGTGTCAGTACCATTGCATGCACGGTATAAAAGTACTACATATTCGTCAGCTCCATGCATCTACACATTACCAGAAAAATATTTTACAAAGACATACATATATAAAAGAACATGAATCAGAAGATACAACATGTTTATACTTCTGCTACAGAACACTTTATGCTTAAGTTAAGATCAAATTCAACAAAAAAAAACCCTACTAAATGAAAAGAACAGGAATCAGAAGCATAGATATCAATAACTAACATGGAGATCGAATTACAACAGCAATAACTAATCTAGTTTAGTTTACTTGCATGATTACAAATAGGTACAAACATAGTCCTTTTAACTAGTTTAGTTTCAATATCATACATTCACTATTCTAAAGTTTTAACAGTTAAGACATCTAGGGCATTTACATTCACTTGTCCAGATATCAATAACTAACATGGAGATCGAATTACAACAACAATAACTAAAAATCTGTAATTTCAAACCTAATCAAAGTAACAATAACACTTATGAGACATTTCTTCCAACAAACCTTAAATCAAACTAACAATAACACTTATCATTAACTTAGATGGACAGGCTACCTTTGATGAACTATGCGATGAAGAAGTTGGGTTTCCTTTTCCTTCTTCAAGAGCTGGGTTTCCTTTTCCTTCTTCAACTTTGTCGTTGCATCTCTTTTTAGTTCTCAAAATGAATTTATGCAGGTGATAAGACTGGAAGACATAGGATGCAGGGTATGGGTGGAAGAGTAGTATATCTTGGAAGAAGAAAAAAGATTTTCCATTTATTCATAGGATTAATTAATGTTTATTTTTTTGGTATTATAAATGAATAAAAGTAAAAAAAATTACACAATAGATACCCGTTACCGGAAACGTAACCGGCGGATCAGGGTGTGGTTCCCAAATACAAGGAACCGATGTAACAAGTTCGGTTCTGCTTACACTTTTTTAATTAATATCAGGATTGAAAACCCAAGTTATCCAAAATAAGACACGTTACCTTAATGACATAGAGATAAATTTCTTCATCTAATAATCATGCATTTATTCATAGGAATAGATTAATTTTTATTTTTTTGAAGTATAAATGAATAAAAGTTATAAAAAAATTACAAAGTAGATACCCGCTGCTACTGGAAACGTAACCGGCGGTTCAGGGTGCGATTCCCAAATACAAGGAACCGATGTAACAAGTTCTGTTCTGAGTACCGCTTCGTATCATACCCTTTAAACCCTGATGCCACATCAACGTCACATCCCTAATAGGGGTTCTGTATTATAACCCCTACCACATTAGTAGTGGACTAGTGGTTAAACTCACTGTACCTAAGGTTAAAACCTTGGGTAAATCATATATGAAACATTCCACTTGAAACATTGGATTAGTAAATCATAAATCACAATGTTGATGGTGGGACATTGTTGTATTCTGCAAACATTACTTTAGTTAGAATTTTAGATGTTATTTATATTTTATGAAATTTTAAAAAATGACAATTTACCCCCTAAAACTTTTGGACTTTTAATTTTCAACTTTTAGGGTTTAGGCAATTGCGTAAAGTCAGTATTTCACAACAAGCGGTTGCGCAAAGTATAAAATTCGCAGGCAACGGTTGCGCATTTCTCACGAACAGTTCAAGAAAATTGCGAAAAACCTCAAAATACTTCAAAAAACCAAAATCAAACTAATTACATGATTAATAAATTCTATATATTTAATCTTGTGTCAATCTTGTTTTAATGTAAGACCAATTGTCTTAACCTAAATATGACTTTGAGCACCCTAAACTATTTTATTACATGTTCTGTTGAAACTTTGTGAAATTTTATTATACATACTCTCAATTGTCAAGGACCTTTCTGTCGTATTGGTGATTTTTTGGGCAGTAAGGATGTTTTCTACTGTTCACTAGAAGGATTTTCTATGGTGTGGTATAAAAGAAATGAAATTCTATATATTTAATCTTGAGTTAATCTTGTTTTGATATATATATTCGTATTATATATTTACACACATAAAGAAGAAAGGTTGATTGTTACCTTCAATTTTTCTTAGTATTTTCTTGACCTTGTTCTTGCATCCATGGCAGTGAATGTTAACCCTGAGTACACATTTTTGTTGACATTTTTGTTGGAACAAACACATATGATACTGTTGATCTAAACACTGATTTGTAAATGATAAATATACACACATACATATGCTTCTAAATGAACATTGATAACTGACAGTGATTTGAATGCACCGATAGACATGTAATTAATTAAACCTTAATGCAAGTATACATTAAAATCTAATATCGTCTTTCAAGTAATAATATGGTAAGAACCATGTATCGTTCCCACAGAGATTGGAGTTAAAAGCGTATTAAAAGTCTATTAAAAGAAATGGTTTCCAAGGATCAATTCGGAGATTAATATTTGTTTGTTGGTGTTTGGAATTATCACAGATTATATAACAATTAATAAAGGATAGCAAGGGTGCAAGATCTTGGGGTGAGATTTAAACAAAACTTCCAGCAGACCAATGCTGTGGCAATGCTACAGCATTGCGTCTTTCAATACTTAAGTTCATCATCTACTTTTCAGGTTGCCCTCTCGGGTTTTCTGCCTTTTACTACTGATCTAGCAGCCACTCGACCCATCTCTGGTGTCATGTGTCAGAACTATCGATAGCAAAAGGAGTCCTTCCAAGTATATGGATAAACAAATCTCTTTGTTAAAAATCACTCTCTCGAGCCGATTCCCATATTAGTTAAGTTGACATGTTCTAAGTGGGTCATCTCTGACTCGCACTCTACAATATTACCATCAAAACAGATGATCAACTTATCGGGCAAAATCAACCAGAAAGAACAGAGGTAACAAATCTCTTTGTCAGTAGCTCTCTCAAGCTTACTTTCTTTGTCATTCGGATTGACGTGCATATCAATGGTTCATCTCTGAGACCATGGCACTTTAACACTTTCAAAGTGATCAACCGTCCTGAAGTAACTTGATATTTTATAAAACTTAACATGAAATGGTGAACATCATTATTGAGAAACGATGTCCACTTTTCATTATGTTTAAAACCTCACCCTTTAATCTCACACCCAAGCTATTTAAATCTAGCTACTCATACTAAAATGTAAATTACGAGAAATATAAATTGCATAAATAAAAGACATTAAGTAAAGACGTAAATGTAAATGACTTAAATATAAAGTGCAAGAATTTAAAGATTATGAATTAGTGCAGCAATGCTATGAACAATGCTGCAGCAACTCATAAAAGCTATGAATATTAAGAACAAGATGAAGAACAAGATGAAGATCATAAGTTAGAATTGCATAAATTAAAGAGAGTTTGGAATCAGCTATGTGAACTGAATTATCCAAGTTGTGTATCCTGATTCTTTTCTCTCGATTGTCTTCTTAAAACATAAACCCACATCTCCTATTTATAATAGGAGGAAAGAGAGTACACTATTTAAAATACTATTTGACTACTATGTAACTAGTACATAAAGACATCAACACCCATGCCTCCCATGATGATCATTTTAGAGTTTCCAAAACTTCTCCAAGCATTAACTTCTTATCTTCTAGACATTGCTGGACATTCCCAAAAATTCAGCACTCAAAAAGCCTTCTAGAAGTGGTCTTGTCGTTCCAATGATCAGTCTTCAATGCTACAGCATCGGGCAAAGGGGCTGCACTATATAAATAAACATAATAAGTCTTCTTAAAACAGTAAATGACAGGTAAATCATAGTCTTAGCTCCATTAAACAAAGGTTAAAAATAAGTAATAAAAATGACTCAAATGTTGGGGTAAAATAGCAAATCCTACTTAAAAAAGATAAGAAAGAGATGCAATATGCATTAATAAATAATGCATATCAATAACACAGCTAGTTTGTATTCCATCCAACATGCTCTTCATCTTCAATCTTTCTGACCCTTCTTCAACGGCTTCTGCTTTTGCAACCACGTATGGCCATTGTGTACCACAACCCGGACACACTTTAGCAAATGAGTTGAGGGTTGTCATATATTCTACAAGAGGAGTAGGCCCACGAATGAGGTAACCTCTGACTTGACCTTGCATGATGTATCCAACCTAACCGTGGTTCAGCGGCTTAAAAACTACTTTTCAGAGAAATTAACAACAACAAAAAATACAAAACAACAACACAGTAAACAAAATACAAACAACAACACAGTAAAAAAAATACAAAACAAAAAAAAATACAACCACCACCTACTTAAAAATTGATTTAGTTTCATCAATCCAAGCTTGCTTCTCGTTTACCTTCGCTTGAATAATTGCGAAGTCTTGCATAATATGGTGAATTGCTTCTTGTTCTCGACGAACACGAGCCTCCTGAGCTTTTATATCCCCTTTCATCCTTTTAATCTCCCTGTCTTCCTCTTCGATCTTTCTCAAATGGACTGCCTTCCTGTCCATCATTTTTTTCCACTCTTCTGTTAGTTCATCTATCTCCTTTTCTTTTTTTGCTATGGCGACCTCGATTTTAGGTGGCATTTTTTCAGGAGTAGACTTAGGGTTTGATGACGATGCCATTTGTGGATGAAATGAGAGAAGAGAAATCAAGAGAGAAAGCAATTCAAAGGAAGAAAGCAAGAGAGAAATCAAGAAAGAAAGCAAGAACAAGTGTGAATTGTGAATTGCATATTACTGATATTTATGGATGAAATCTCAAAAGTGCAAATGAATTTCAACCACAAATCCGTCTTCAAAGTACAATAATTGTGGAAAAGACAGTAAAAGCATGCAAGATTCGTCTAAGTACAGGGGCTGAAAGTGTAAATTTTCAGGGACCAAAACTGTAAATTTGGGCCCATCGCGGGCCAACGCGGGCTGCGATCGCGGGCAGGGACCAAAAGTGTACCGCGGCCAAAGTTGAGGGGCTTCGCGGGGCATTTGGGCTCTAAATACGTGCCACGTCACCGTAGCCCGCGATCGCGGGACCTCATCGCGGGTATTTTGGGTATTTTTGCAAAATGGATAAAATTTAGGGTATTTCGGTAACAGTTGGTCAAACATGGGGTATTTTAATTAATTTCCCAAATATATATATATATATATATATATATATATATATATATATATATATATATATATATATGCTTACGTAATCGGTAGTAAATTAAAAGAAGAGTAAATTATGGATTTGGTCCCTACTGTTTGAAAAATGTAACTAAAATGGTCCCTTTAGGAGATTGAGAAATAAACATATTTACGTAGAGATATTGAGAAAGACTGTGTAATCAAAGCCAAATTAGATAGAGTGTGTAATCGAGGTTTAGATTGAGAAATAAACATATTTACCTTCGACAAAATTGAGGTTGAGTGCAGGGGAAGTTATTAGAATTGTAACACCCCCTTCCCGAGACAGAAAAGGAGGTTACCATAATTAAAAAAATAAATACCATCAAAACAACTGTCTCGAACGCTATAACAAATACATATTTTTTTAAATACTAGTTTCCTAACAATATAAGCCTACAACTGCCAACAACAAACCTCGAATGTCAAATGCGGCAAGTGAGGAATAAGGAATCCGTACCTTTAACCGATATCCGAAATTTTGCTAATGACATCTCCCTTAAGTACGTTTAACGAATGCAGGGTCCTTTAAAAATCACGATCAAACTTACAACATAAATCTAGCTTGAAACCTACGGATTAAGGCTTGCAACTCCATGGTCGTCGTTTTTTTCCTCATTGGCTTCGTTGGACAATTATAAGGGATGAAACCAAAAAGATTGCTATAATTTACAAAACCCTAATTTGACTAAAACTTCACCACCGTGAAACACCAACAAGATATCCATATCTTATTATATTTTTATTCTTATTTTGCCTAATACATACCTAATACCCTCCTTAAAAAAATTCCGTCCTCGGAATTTAAGTAACCTTATTATCCATCAGACAATCGAATACCAATCTTCTAAATTCTAAGCAAACTGAATCAAAATATTAGTTACTAAATACTTAATTAAAATATCTAAATCTCCAAATCATACAAACAATAAGGTTATTACAATCCACCCCACTTGAAAGAAGTTGGTCCACCAAATTCATACACTTGAAGTCTCCACATATCGACCTCCACGAGTCATAATTCAATCTTATTAAGCAAACTGGTTCTACACTACCTTACGTTGAGATATCTCGAAACTGAATCAAAATATTAGTTACTAAATACTTAATTAAAATATCTAAATCTCCAAATTATACAAACAATAAGGTTATTACAATCCACCCCACTTGAAAGAAGTTGGTCCACCAAATTCATACACTTGAAGTCTCCACGTATCGACCTCCACGACCACGAGTCATAATTCAATCTTATTACAAAATACGAAACACAAAAATCATTTCAAGATAACAACTAACATCACATTAAAAAATACCACATATCTTCCAATTCTAAAATAGAATAACAATATCTCGAAGGCCACCAATTTATAAATACCATATATCTTAATTCTAGATAAAAACAACACACCTAATATCACCTTGAAAATCAAATTCTAACTCGAAGCATTTGACTTGAGCAATAATTCAAATTTATTTAACTCACCAAATACTCATATTTGAATGTATATACACAAAACACAGAGCAGTGCTCAGATCAAAGAAACGAAGGGAATAAAGTTCTCAAAATATATGGAGCAACAAATTCTCTTTGTTAAAAATCACTCGCTCGATGTAATTCTCATATCACTCAAGTTGGTGTAATACAAGTAGCTTATCTCTAAGTCTACTCTATTTTAACCTTTTAAAAAAGTGAATAACTTATCAAGAATGAATCATTTTGAAAAACACAAGTAACAACTCTCGTTGCAAGTAACTCTCTCGATATTACATCCCATGTAATTCAAATTGACATGCATATCAATGGTTTATCTCTAATCCATGGCACTTTAACACTATTAAAGTGATCAATTTGCCAGGAGGTTTTATTAACTTGATAAAACTTGGAATGAAATAATAAAACATCATTATTGCCAAACATCATCTACTTTCCTTTGGGTAACATACTAAACCTTTGCCTTACACCCAAACTAAAATGGTTAGCTACCCATAATGGAAATACAAGACAGGGAAAAGTAAAATACTAAAAATAAAGAAATGAATGTAAATGACTATAATTAAATGACTAAAAATAAAAACAAGAAAGTAAATGACATGAATGTAAAATGGAATGTAAGTGCATAAAGTTAAAATATTATAAGTAAAGTAAGAAGAATTTAAGGAGAAGAGAAAGTAGATATAGAGAATAAAGTATATAAGAACAAGAACATTAAAATAGGAAACTATGAGAGGAAGTGGAGCTGATCCAAAATCAGCTTTAGGATTTATCTTAAATGACAACCAATGCCCTCTATATATAGTACAAAAGAGAGGGGCAAAAGGTGTAAAATCTAACTAATCCCATGGAAATCCAACTAGTAGTTTAACAAAAGACTTAGATAGTACAATAGCTAATTAACTCCTAACTAGACATAACATCACCCAGACAATACCCATTGGGCAACAAAACAACTATTCCACATCAAAATCATCAGCATCCAATCCTTCTCCTCATTGCCAACAAACGACTCCAGCAGATCAGTGTTGTAGGATTGCCTGTGTTCAACAAGGACTTTCTAAAAATACCAAGATTAGCCTTCAATCATTATAGAAACAAGTAAATCACAATCTTTAGCTCCAAAACTAAATAAGTGGAAACTAACAAAGAAAATGACTCAAAGTTGGGATTTATAAATGAAAACTCTTATCTAAAAGCTTAAGCACTAAAAAATGAGTGTTTATCAACTTCTCAAGATGTTATAAAATCAAGTGTGTAAAAGATAAAATTTCATCAAATAATCAACAAGATTTGATAAATATCTTGAAAACATTGTGACTTCAAAAAGGACATTTTTGGTATGTACAAAGTTTTTACAATGCAACTTGAACTCACATAGCTAGATTTAGGCTAAATCTAGGGTTTACCCTAATCTTGAGCTTCCTTTGGTGAAGACTTTAGATCCATCAACACCTACCTCTTAAAACTATCTGGGTCACAACCAAAGCCTAGAGATGCACCAAAAGTAACCCCAAACTCAGATTCACAACATACCTTAGTCAAATCCTCAAATATCAAAAATACCCAAAATTGATCAAAACTTCAAAACATGGATGATACCTCAAGATAAATGTTCTAGGAAGTTAATAATGAAATATTTTAGCAAGAATGAAGGTTTATATAGGTTAGGATGAACTTACAACTTGTTTAGAGAGTTGGAGAAGATGAAGATCTTGAGTTTCTACTCACAAGACTTGAATCTCTAGTTGTCAAACTCTTTGATGCTCTTGTATAAATCGATTTGGAGAAAGAGGGATGTTAGGACCAAGTTTAATTGGGAGTGAAATGAGTTAGGATATGAGAAATGAGGTAAGAATGAAAGAAAAATCGTATTTAAAAGGTTGTCTCGCTTCACTGGCAGTAAAGATTTTCTTTACTGGCGTAAAGAAAAGCTGTCAGAAACTAAGTTTTTTTAATTATTTCGTACCAAGTCTAACCAAATAAAGATATCTACTAAGGTTTATTCTAAGGTTATAGATACATTTAAAACCTCAAAATATACGTAGAAAAATCTGGGTATTACAATTTTCTCCTAACTTCATCATTTAGAAAATCTACGGAAGAGTTGTTGGAGGATGTAGATATATCTAACTTGACATGTATAAAGCTTCAAGGATGTAGAATGAACTCACCTTGGTGATTCTAGATTAAACCTATAAAACGAAGAACTCTAAATGAGGAGAGGAACTTTGAAATTGATCCAAGCTTTAATCTTTAGCTTAAAGAAATACTTGAATGAACAAATGGATAAAAAGCTAGAGAGAAAGATAAATAAAATATACAATAAGATGCAATCCAATTAGCCATATGATTAATCTTCAAAGCTTTGATAATACAGGAGTAAAGAACACACCGGCCATGAACACCTATTTGTGTGTATTTGCTCTCAAGCTCTCTCTATCTTACTGTGTGCAGTTGAGTGTGTAAAGTGTGGAATACATGAATACATTCTAAACAGAATTCTCTATAAATAGGGGAATATTACACAAAGTCAATCTTATGACCTATTGCCACCTTCTGATCCACATGTCAGGTCTTCATAGGATGGCACACGTAGAGAGCTTCTTCAGAACATGATTTAACTCCAAGTGTAAAAGCACAGAGGTTAGCTACTGCGGAACTTATGTGGTCCAAACTTCATCTTCAGGTTAAGCTCCTCTGTGCAGAGCTTCACGACAGAGGTTCTGAAGGCAATCAACTTTCCAGCGCAAATGTTCTCTTGCATCTGAGGACTTGACATCTTTTTACAATATTTTTTAAGTACATGAAATATGGGGCTAACATCCATGACTAAGTCGTTTGTGTCCTTTACCTCAAAAGCAATAGTGAGTTACGCGAATTTGGTTGCAACTTAAGCATCAGGTCAAGCCGCATAAGCTTTTGTTTTGCCTGCAACTTGCCACTTTGGTTCCTTAAACACTCTTGATCCCAATTAACATTATTCCATTCATAAACATGGAGTTTTTACTAACAAAATCATAAATATAAAATAAGGAATCATTAATTTTTACGGGCGTTATAGTTTGCTTGAAAACATTGTCCCCCCCCTCTCGATATGTCCTTGTCACTGGCGAAACCAGCTTTAGCCTTGGGTGTTCACAGGGACAGCCTCACATTTTTTTACTTTTTCCCCTTATGTGCATTGAAAGTTGTTGACACGTGTTTTGGGAGTGATACAATTCATATGGTTGATAACCACTTTATTATTAATTGTATATTTACACACTCTTTCTTGAACTTTATTTCTTAGTTTATTAAAAATTAGGATTCACTCACATTTATGTCTTATGCATTTGAAAATTTATTTTATCGAGATTAACACTTATATGAATCAGTTATGTATTTTAGTTCTAAGACCATGAGTACCGCCAACCCACTGAACCCTGATGCCACCTCAGCGTCACATCAGCTTTTCTATTTCCTACCCTCCTTACCCTAAAGTGGAGTACCGCTACCCACGAACCCACTGAACCCTGATGCCACATCAGCGCCACATCAACTTTTTTAATTCTTTTATTTATACATTTAATTCTTTAACAAACTAAAAATATTCTTATATTTTTTAATAAATAAAAATAAGATAAATAATAAAAATAAAAATTCATAACATTCATTAAAAATTTAAAAATTACAAAATACAAAACACTAAAAACTGATATTAAAAATTATGTAATTTTCTAATTCTCTGTTTCTTCGCCAAAGTAACCCTCAAAATATCTCCCGTAAGGTGATCATGCGGGGCTATGAAAAACTCAAAGTCTTTATCAAATCGTTTTTCTAACTCGAGTTGCAACTGTTTTTCTTCGAGTTCAAGTTTTTTCATTTTGTAATCCATTGTATTGTCAACCTGATCGTTGAACGAGCTTATTTGACTCAACAACTGAGTAACGCTTTCGTCCGGATTCGACCCGGTCATATTACTCGTTGATGCTCTTTTTGCCTTGTTTCTCCCGATGGGTCGTTGAAGTTGCTCTATCTCGTCGACCCAAACATCTTCATCGTCATCGTCGGAAATTTTGGTACGTTTTGAAGCCCGGGATCGATTTCGGTGTTGAAAGCCGCGAGTTGAGGAAGTTGGTGATTAGCGGGAGTAAAACCTTGTTGGAGCAAACCATGATATGTAAATTGATGAGGAATATAAGGGTGTTGTTGAAATTGTTGGAAACCAACGTTCGGGCTGGTTGCAGAATATAACCTTGTTGAGCAAATGCTTGGAAGCCAAGGTCCGGGTCTTGTTGCGGTGTATCCAAACTCCTCGATCGGTTACGACGGGATGTAGGTGTGGTGTTTGAATTCATGATGGAAGAAAGTATTGAAAGTATTGAATTTGAAAGAAATGGAAGAAAGTATTGATTTTGAGAGAAATGGAAGAAAGTATTGAATTTGGTGTGAAAAAATGAAGGTGGTAGAGGTTAATATATATCGTGTGTATAATTTAAAAAAAAAATTAAAAAAAAAGAGTCGTTGGTAAACGGTAATATTTAAAAAAAATACAAATTCGCCGGGTTCCCGAACCCAACCCTACCCGCGCAACCCCTACCCGATGTGAACCCGCGTGTGGAGTACCGCCAACCCGCCCTACCCGATGCTACCCGATGGTGAACCCGGTCGTGGTACCCGAGGTGGTACGCACGACCTAACAACTCTATCTTAGCTTTTAATCAGAGCGAAGTTGATTCATCTTGTTCATTTCTATTAAAATTGCTAATCTCGAATCGAAAGGACACAAACCATCACACACTTTGTAGAGGGATTTAAAGGTGTTTCATATTTTCTCACATTATATCAAAGCAAGATCTACTACATCTAAGGACTCGGACACACATTAAAAGGGATTGGTGATTTTGCACAAAAAATGTTAAAACAAGAGGACCACCCTCATCAAAATTCTTGGCTCCGCCCCTGGTCCTTGTGTACGACGGTCGTTCCTTTGTAGAACCTGAATTGATGAAGCTTATTATGGTTCTTGATCTTTTTTATTTCAAATTTGATTCTAGCTTAGGGCTATTGATTTTGTTTTTGATTTTGCTTTTAGGCTAGGGTTCTTAAGTGTCTGATTAAAGTTTGGATGTTTTTGTATGATTCTTATTAGGTTTTGGTTTGAATGTTTTGGCATAGATTTGATTTAGGTTTGGATTTTGATTAAAGTTGGTTTTTATTTTTGTGAATTAAATCCGATTTACATTATGAATTTTTTTTTGGTGAGTGATCGTGATAGGTGATGGTGGTGGGCAAACGGTTTGAGGTTGTAGATATGGGTGGATGGTATGAATGTTCTTGGAGATGGATTAAGGATGAAGCATACATGTAAAATTACCAAATTGCCCCTCACATGAGTAGCATATGATTGATTTAACGGTTTCTTAATTAAAGACGTTAAGAGGGGGAATCAGTTTGAACTTCGAAACACATAAAATAGACTACTAGTATACTTTATAAATTTTAGGGACCAAGAATGTAATTTACTATTTTACTCATAGTATAATTAACGAGGCTCCGTAAAATGCAAACATTGCATTTATTGTACACCTTACTAGACATGGCAACGGGGCGGGTATGGGGCGGGGACCCCCATCCCCGGCCCCGACCCCGGTTTGTAATACCCTCCCCGGCCCCGGCCCCGCCCCGGTTTGTGAAACCCTCCCCCGGTCCCGGTCAACCCCGGTCAACCCTTAATAACTAATAAGTTATATAATTTTTTTAATATATATATATATTTATTAAAAATATACATTTTTTTAATATATATATATATTTAATAAAAATATACATTTTTTTAATATATATATATATATACCGGGTCCGGGGCAGGTTGGGGACCCCATCCCCGGCCCCGGTACCCGGTTTGACGGGGAATCCCCAGCCCCGATCGGGACGGGTGGACCGGGTTTCGGGGCGGGTCGAGGCAATTTGCCATGCCTACCCCTTACAAACCACAATGTGCATATGTAAACAATATATATATATATACATATGTATATATATATACGTGCATGAATATATGTATAATAGACATACATTTATATGAAATAATACATATATATTATGCATATATACATATTGATTTGTAAAAGACGTAACAAATACATAATTTGTATTTATTTATGTCCTTGTAAAAAGTATATGTATAATAGTACAATTCAAATTTATTTATTCGGTTACATATAGATTCACATATGAAGCGGGACGTCAATTAGGTATAACTTTGGGGATTCTCTATATATGTTTTATTTCTCCCTGTATCTGTTCTCTGTTATTCTTCCCCCGCTACACCTCCATCGGCGCCGCCGCAACCGTCTGAAACTTCACTTCTTTCTACCGATTGATTCCATAGCAGCAGAACTAAGGTCGTTATCTGTCTCCTTTTTTTCGTTTTCTATGGTTTGTTCTATTCGTACAACTATCGATTTTGAACGAACATTGCGGTCGGCAGGAATTTTGGTGAGAAATCATGAGTACTACTAAGATTGATAACACACACCAGAGTGATTTCATGTTCTGTGAGATTTGTGGAACGATGCTTACGTTTGATAACAGAAAGTATATTCGATGCAAACTCTGCAAATTCACAAAGAAGGCCATAGGTGAAGCTTCATTCATACTTTCTCCTTATTTTCTTTTGCTGAAACATGTAATCTCTCCGCCTCATAGCAATGCTAGCATTTTTCTGTTTGGAAATCTTATAAGATTTGCAAATTTTTGGAGGATGTTTGGTAGAATTATCTAGGTTTTTATCGTATGATTCATTTTGATCCACGTGATTTGCTTTGATTTAATTAGAATGTTGAAGAACGTATTCATGTGTGTTTCAAACATCAACTATCGACTGAATACTGAATAGCATCTCCAACCATTTGTACCTAGTTGTAACCAGCCATTCTAATTCAAAAATCCAAAAAAGAACATTGTGATTGGCTACAATGCACGAAAGTAACCATTATACTTTGCAAGAATGCTTGAAAATAGCCATCATGCATGTTAAATTTTGTTTATTTTTGTGCATTCTTCCAGCTATGATGTTTTTGTTTTTGCAACTATGGGTGAGAATGGTTGGTTAGCAAGCAAATTCATGTCAATTACCATTTAGAAACATATTCATTAATTAGAGTTCAATTTTTGTATTCTTTTGTGGGAAAGGGGGGGGGGGGGGTATGTTTTTCCTATTTGTATCTTAGAAATTAGATGTGCTCTCCGTTCAAAGGTAAAGAGGCTAATAGATGTGGTAAGTGACGAAAACTTGATAGCATGTATAATAGAAAAAAGATCGTTTGCATCTAATTGTTAACAATATACAAGCCAAAATTAAGTTTGGCCTCAAAAGTTAATATGGAACTTCGGAGCTGATTGTTTCTCTTTGAATGGTAACTCAAGAAATGTTGTTGATTAAAACTTGTTAGAAGGCCTAATGTTGGTATTGAACTATTGGCATTGGCATTGGCATATTTTTTTACTTCTTTCATTTTAGTATCAGAGTCTTAAGTTGCAAATTGTGTAAAAATGGAAAATATATTCACATGTGTTTTGTTAAAAGCTTGTGGCTCTTTAGTTTATCCCATTTTCCCAGTTCTTAAATCCAGTTTTGGGCTCCATCTTCATTTCATATTTTTTTAACCTTTCTTATAATGCCTTGTTAGCCAAATATTTATTCATTTCAGCTATTGCTGGCAAGGAAATAAAATACACTGTGAGCGAAGAGGTACGTACATGTTCAAGAAAAAGTTTCTAGTAATGATACTGGAAACAGGCTGTGTTGGGTTGAAAATCTCAATCCATTTAATTAAACAGGTTGGGCTGGGTTGAGATTTTCAACCCACTTAATAAATGGGTTGAACCCGAACCCGAACCCAACCCAACCTGACCCATTGCCACCCCTAAGGGTCACCCCTAAATTATTGATACACATTCTGAACTTGCATTTCCATTTCATAACAGCAAATTAGAAGAGAGCTGGGGTTGTCATCGATAGAGGTTTCTGGGGAAAGAACAAGATCAATGGCAAGTACATTTTCATTACATAAATCAGAATTCTAAAAAATACCCAATTTTTTAAACCTATTTTGTGGGTCTTTCTTTCTTAACAGGATTATAATGTTAGATGTCCAAAGTGCTCAAATAAGGGTGTATACTATCACACACAGCAGGTACTCCTATGCATTATATACTTGTACAGTTCAAACTCATGAATACATTTGGTTAGAATCACAAACATAAAATTCTGCTTCTTTTTATTGAACAGACCAGATCTGCTGATGAAGGTCAGACCATGTTTTATAATTGCCCCAACTGTGGATACAATTTCACAGACAATACATGAAGACCATCTTTTTCTATATTTTACCTTGTTACTTATGTTTTATTTGTTATGCGGTTATGTGAGGGGATGTTTTTTAAGTACCGACGGCCTATTAATGAACAAGTGACGTTTATCCGGTAAAAAAAATATTGCTATTTACTTTCACCTTTGACTCAAATGTTGCTGATCTAGATGTTATAACCTAGTAAGCATCACAATGCCCACTTAATCGTTCAGGGCATGTACTTTGTAATTGTATCTTATGTTCCTCTTACCCTGTACTTGGTAAATGACCATTTTTATAGACCCAACTAGTTGGTGTTTTTATAGACCCAACCTCTTGCCTGGTAAGCGTTTACAAAATTTGTGTTGGTAGAAGACCCCTATCAGATCATGGTTATTGGAGTTGTATTGACTCAAAGTTGTTGTACGTCAACCCTGAACAAATATTTGAACCGGTTCTTGGTATTGTAGTTGACCAAATGAGTTGCAAGTCTCAAATGATAATTGCAAGAATTAAGCACCTTGTTATTTAAAGTGAAAAACCTCGTGGTATTAAATTCAGGACAAATACGAATGCTACAATTAAATCATGTTGATATATTCTAACAAGTAAATAAATAATTTTTTAAAATAGGTTTTTCAAATAACTCAATTACCACCGAAGTCAAATACGCACGATCTCAACATATCTTCCAAAGTGTGAATTGTCCGTTCACTTTGGCCATGATTTGGGGGCGATAGGTCGTGCTTAACTTTACGCATGCAATCTTTTTTGTAGGTCATCAATGGATGTTCAAAGTGAATCGACTATCACGATCTGAGACAATAGACAAGGAACCCCGTGCATAGAAATTACCTCATCGATATACAACTTTGCAAGCTTGTCCATCAGTAAGGTTTTCCGCATGACTAAGAAATGAGCACTCTTGGTCAAAGATCAACGACTATCCAAATGGTATCATGGCCTCTTAAGGTTTTTGGCAGTTTGGTCACGGTCCTGTTCCCACTTCCATTTGGGGATCACGAGTCCCTATACATTTTTTGTACTTCTCGAGTGAATGGAATACTTGGACTTGTGAGCATTCTTTAAAAGCAATTCACGGTTTCCTCCCATCTTTGGCACCCATACACGTCATTTGAACAACTTTACCCCACGACTATCCTCCGTCAAGATGTCGCCTTGTTTCTTCATCACTTCCGCCTTGAATTTTTCCTCTAACAAAGTTTCGGTTTGCGACATTTTAATCCTTTCGATAAGGCTTGACACTAGCTCGATTCTTGAAAGGGTAGTTCGAATGCTCCCTCTATAATCCTTCCGACTCAAAACATCAACTTCCATTTGCTTTACTAGGGTGGTAAAGCAATTCACACTTGTAATCCTTGAGCAGATTGAGCCATCATTTATGTCTCGTGTTCAACTTTTCCTGATCAAAGATGTACTTCAAACTCTTGTGATCGGTGTAGATGGTGCACTTAGTGCCGTAGAGATAGCGTTATCATAGGTTCAAGGCAAACACCAATGCCGCTAACTTCAAATCATGAGTGGGATAGGTCATAAAAACAACATAGACGATCATGATTCCAAGCCGCAAAAACTCAATAAAAAGGGAGCATGGACATGGAACGAACGTAAAGAAGGATAGGAACTTGCCTCAACCATTGCTCGAGCCTTACGGAAGATTTGGGAGGGAAATTAACGACTTGCAGTATAGCTCTCACGTTTGCATATTTGCTCTCAAATTTTTGCGGTGTATTTGGGGTTGAAAGCCCCCCCCCCACCTCTTTTCATATAAAAAACGGGGTAAACCCCATCCACCCGAACTACCCATTTATTGTGTGGGGTAGGTTACTCGACAATAAAAACAAATAAACAGTTACCTCCGGAATTTTGGTTTTTTGTAGATCCAAAACTTGCGGGCGTGGCTGATGTTGATTTTTTTTTCTTTTAGCTAAGTCTGCAAATTACGAACCTAGATGTTGTGAACCTAACGACCTTTCGATAAATTTAAAAGAGAAATAGCTAGGAGACTAATTTAATGGTCTAAAATGCTAATCGAGTCAATTTCACCTTTTTTCATCAAACATTTCAAGTTACTCAAATATCTTAGAGCATTTTCAATAGATTGTTCAAAAAAAGTCTAAAATAGAGAATCAAAACCTAAAAATCTCAAAAAAAGTTGCATTGTAACTCTAATAGATTCACATTTTAGAGATTATACTATTTATTATATTATTAAAATATTATTCGTTTTTTCTAAACAATTAATTTTAAAGTTTCTTGTTGGTGATATATAATAAGAAATCATTTCTCTTTCATGATAATAATTTGTGGGGAGTTTTCCAAATTTAGATAATTTCACACTTTTTTTTTGTACTTTCTCAATGTTGTAGAAAGTTTTTAAATATTTGATGAAACAAAAATTTCCCAAAATCTATGTTATTTATTTCAAAGAATTTAGTGGACTTTCTCTTATAAATATCAAGGGTTCTTAGTAGGGGTGAGCATAACCGGGTACCCGGCTAAATTTCATGGAACCGGAACCGGAACCGGAACCGCTTGCATCGGTTCCCTATATTTTGGAACTGGTCCTAGAACCGGCGGTTCCGATTCCGGTTCCGGTTCCGGGTATCCGCTATCAATTTTTTTTAACATTTCATACAATAAAAATGTAATTATAAGTCTATTGCAAACTATAAAGTACCAACTTACAGAAATAAACACAACAAATGATGAAAAATAATCAGATAAAAACTAATTATTACATAAATAAATTAGAAACTCCGTCGTATTGAGTCTTGACATCAACAAAACGACTTACATAACACATAGCGTCCTTACGTCAAAACCTAACAAATAAAACGTTTTGATCAAAACGAATAAAACAACTAATAAAACAAATAACACATCATTAAATATTTAAATATAATAAATATATAAATAATTTTATTAAAAAATAGCGGGTACCCGTCGGTTCCAGTTCTAGGTACCCGACGGGTCTGGGTACCCGGTCCCGGAACCGGTCCCAGCGGGTAACGGTTTCAAAAAAATGAGAACCAGAACCGGAACCAGTGCTAATCGGTTCTGTATTTTAGGAACCGGAACTGGAACCAATCACATCGGTTCCGGTTCTGGAACCCGCAGTTCCGAAGCGGTTCCGGTTCCAAAGGCGGGTACCCAGTTCCGATGCTCACCCCTAGTTCTTAGAGCATATGCTATACTTTTTCTAAAAATAAGGTATTAAAACTTAAAATCTGTATATAAAAATTTATCTCTTAGGCCGTGCATACCGCCATCGGGTACCACGGCCGGGTTCACATCGGGTTGGGGCGGATAGCCCGGGTACACGGTACGGGTACCGCTGGTTCGGTGGGTGCGGGTAAGAGTAGGTTAGGGAACCCTGTCCTAATTTTTTTTTTTTTTTTTTAAATATAATCGGTGGGTGCGGGTAAGAGTGGGTTCAGAGGGTATGATAGGAAGCGGTACTCCACTTTAGGGTAAGGAGGGTAGGAAAGAGAAAAGCTGATGTGACACTGAGGTGACATCAGGGTTCAGAGTGTAAGATAGGAAGCGGTACTCATGGTCTTACTTCAACTTTATTTTAGTAGTTCTAATATTAACTATACATTTAAAATATTAAATACATCAAATAAAATATTTTTGTCTTTCTCCTAGACATTATTTTTAATAACTCATTTTTGTGAGAAAAAAATTAAAATATTATTTTTCACTCATGTATATAATTTTAGAGCTTTTTCTAAACCTCCATAATTTCTATAATAACATTGTTGGATAGGATGATAATCAAATGAGAATCACAAATATGTTACAAATTCGTGAGAACCATTATAAAAATATTTTTTACATACTTTTTTTCATCAAAACTGATTTAAGATATTGTTTCACATATGTTTGTGTTCACCTTGCGAAAATATTACATACGAAATTTTTTTGATTCACCTAATGAAATGAACAATACACAAAAAATATTCACATGGTGAAACAAAACCATGTAAAACTATCATATTATGAAACAAATATATGTGAATCAAAATATTTTAAATTCTAGCATTTAATAAAAAATATAATATTAAAATATTCCTGTATCAATTCTCATAGATTTATAACATATCTATAGTTTTTATTTGATTTAATCCCTAATATGCTTATATAAATTAGAGAATTTAATTAAAATACCCAAAGTTTGAATTTGACTTATTAAAATACCCATTTTCTCTTTGATTTTACAAAAATACCTATTTTTTTCGCGATGGGGGTCCGCGATCGCGGGCAGGGACTGAAAGTGTAAATAAAAAATAAAAAAATTTCAAAATTGGTCCCCATCGCGGGACACTTTCGCGGGCAGGGACTAAAAGTGTAAATATATTTTTCAAAATTGGTCCCCATCGCGGGGACACCTTTGCGGGCAGGGACTGAAAGTGTAAATATGAAATAAAAAAAATTCAAAATTAGTCCCTGCTCGCGATCGCGGACCCCCGTCGTGGAAAAATTGGGTATTTTAATAAAATAAGAGAGACAATGAGTATTTTAGTAAGTCAAATTCAAATTTTGGGTATTTTAATTAAATTCCCTATAAATTACCAACATTTTTAAGTTCTTATACAAGAAACATTAGTTATTGTCTTGATTATATATTAAGTCAACTTTTATTTTATTTTATTTTATTTTATTTTAGAGAAATTAATTAAAATACCCAAGTTTGAAATTGACTTACCAAAATACCCTAAAAAATGAAAAGTTTATCAAAATGCCATTTTTTCCGTAGAGGGAGCCCTCTATAGCGGGCAGGGACCAATTGTGAAAAATTTTGCAAGATTATTTACACTTTCAGTCCCTATCGCAGGCCATCGCGGGCCTCGATCGCGGGCCATCGCGGACCTTGTTTGCGGGCCAGGGACTGAAAGTGTAAATATATCTTGCAAAAAATTTCACAATTGGTCCCTGCCCGCGATAGCGGGCTCCCTTCGCGGAAAAAAATGGCATTTTGGTAAACTTTTCATTTTTTAGGGTATTTTGGTAAATCAATGTCAAACTTTGGGTATTTTAATGAAAGACTCTTTATTTTATTTTATTTTATTTTATTTTATTTTATTTTATTTTATTTTATTTTATTTTATTTTATTTTTCTCTTATATATCACAGTTTAGTTTTTAGGAAAAAAGTGAAGATTTTTTAACAGCTCCAAAATTTCTCTAGAAATAGAAAGATTAAGGCTCAAAACAAAAAAAAAATCATTTTTTTTATTTTAAATATTATAACATTAATTATATTATGTAACACAATATTAATTCTTTCATATATATTTAATGTTAATTCTTTTTATTGGTGAGAATATAATAATAATAAAACTATTTATTCTATTAAATAAAATAAAAAATGAAGTTAGATTTTATTTAAGTTAAAGAGTACATTTAGGATTATAAAAAGATAACATTTCATTTCATCAAAATCCTAACTTTTTATGAATTATGTTGAAATCCTTAATAGGGAAATATCAAATCCTACACTAAATATAAAATTTGACACTAATTTTTTACCAAATTTCATGTAACACTATATATTTACATTAGTTACAAAAGATAAATATGATAATATACCTAAAATCTTACAATTTAATTTTACCTATCGGAATAAGATTTACATTTGGATCAAACTTTACATCAATTTTAATAGATTAGTGTAAGAAGTAGAAAGTTGTGATAAAGTGATTTTGAAGAAGGAAAAATACTACATTTTTGGTCTATATAGTTCCGTTCGCACCCAACTACGAACAAAGTCCATTAATATCATTAAGGGGTCGTTTATAAAACGCTTACCTGGGTAAGTACTTACCAAGTCAGATTAGTTTACCGGATGAATATGTCAAAGACCAAGAATCTTACCCGATAAAAGCGGAAGCAAGGACCGAGAGTTGAAAACAAGGACCGAGAGTCTTACCCGGTAAATGAGTGTGACGACTCTTACCCCGGTTAGCGCTTACCGGCTAAATTGTTGCATATGATGTCATTTGGGTGGACTAAAATCTTATCCGGGAAGTAAGTGATAATGTTGACTTTTCTGATAAGCACTTACCCGAGTAAGTGATTAGGTAAACGGCCCCTAAATACAGTAAGGGTTATTGTAGTTTTTATTTTGCTAAGAAATCGATCTATCTAGTTAACTATTTTTAAGTGGAGGTGTGTATGTCTGAACTCTGAAGTGCTTATATGCGTGTGTGGGTTATGTTGCAAATGAAGAATATCGAAGATGGATGGTTGCACGTGAAGAAGATCAGAAAGCTTGAGTAGGTTATGTGTGCGACATCGTATGTTTAAGTGAAGGACGAACATAGGGTGGGAAGGAGATGAGGATGACCGAAGATAAGGTATTTCACCGGTGGAGGAAATAGGTGAAGAGGATGGGTAATTAGTAAAGACAAAAAAAAGTAAACAAACAAAAATGCACTTTATTTAATTGACACGAGTAATTACACCAGAGGTCTCTATGGTTAGGTCAGAATCTGGATTTGGTCCCTAAAACAAAATGACAACCACAGGGATCTGGCATAAAACCAAATGACAACCACAGGGACGTCTGGTGTAAATATTTCATTTTAGAGACCAAATCCAGATTTTGACCTAACCACAGAGACCTCTGGTGTAACTTACTCTGACACGTTTTAACCGAATAAGCTAGAGGGTCAATTTCACAACAAAATTCAAACAAGATGATCATTAATGTATTTGATGAATTTTAGGGACTTTGTTTATAGTTAGGTGTAAACTACGGGGACCAAATTTGTAGGAAAGAAAAAGAAAAAATTGTGAAAGTGGAGGCTAATGTGACAAGGTTTGAAAGGAAGCTTGTTGGGAGGGAAGTATTTCGTTTCAATCAATCAGAGTGAGAGCGCTTCCCGATGTAAGCTCAGAAGTAGACCATCATCATTCGTCATCATCCTCCGTCATCATCATCCTCCTCATTTCCTTCCCTTTTTTTTTGCGCGTCGTCCGATTCGTTAGAGAACCTATTTCTTAAAATTTCTTTAAAATGGAAAACAAAAAGTTAAAATTTCTAAAATAATTTACATTTATCTTCAACAGATTCTTTATTTTGGAGAAAAAAATTGATTATAATATTAAAATATTTCTTACATCTGTTAAAATATTATTTCTTTCTCTAAATTATTGTTTTTCAAAGATTTCTATTGGTCCTCTTGTGTAGTAATCATTTTTGGAGTTATCTCCATATTTGGAGAAAAACTCTTTCTCTATCCTACTTTCTCCAATTTAAGGATAGTTTTGAAGAAGTTGGGACAAAAATTCAGACCAAAATCCTCATATTCTTCATTTTCTCCAAAATGGAGAAACGGTCGGAGATGCTCTTAAAAAAGTGGGTTTAAACAAACAGCATTTTTTTTTTAAAGGTAAATTTTATTTATGTGATAAAAACCTATCGAATTATATTATATTAATATTAAATAAATAAATTATAGGAAATTAATTAAAATTTCCTAAGTTCATGTTTGACTTACTGATATACCAAAATTTCTTCAATTTAACCAAAATACCAAAAAAAAAATCCGTGAAATGATGCATGCTCATGGAGTCAAAGTCAAAAAATTGCATTGTTGACCCTGGAGACCGTGAAACCTGTCCATGGATTCCACGAAGGTCCCTAAAATCCGTGAAAGTTAAAACTTTAGTCCCTAGAGTCCGTGAAAATATTTTCTTTTTCTACCCCAGGCCGTGATCACGGACTTGCCGCACCACGTGTCGGCCTAGGGTGAAACCATTTAAGACCGAACCAACCCCCCCCACCTTGATCACGTACGCTATAACACCCCCCCCCCCCCCCCCCCCAACTCTCAACTTTCTCTCTACTCTCTCATAGAGATCGTGCAACCTATGCGCTTAGAAATCTCGACGAGGTTCGTTAGTGTTTTTCGAGTGTCGGACATGGCGGTGGTGGCTCGTAAGGTAAATTTTCATAACCCCGTTGTTTTATATTTTAAAAATTACATGTTATATATTTATTATTTGTTTAGAAAATATTTTATGATATAATAGCATGTTATTTTAGAGTATGCGTTTGTTTCGAAAATATTTTAGAGTATGTGTTTATTTTAGAGTATTGTGCTTATTTCGAAAATATTTTAGAGTATGTGTTTATTTTAGAGCATTGTGTTTACTTCGAAAATATTTTAGATTGTGTTTTTATTTAGAGTACGTGTTTATTTTCAATTGTTTCAAAAATATTCAATTTTAAAGATACATTTTTAGTAAAAATAATGATTACATAAAAATTAGTATCATTTAGGTCCCTAAACTTAGCATAATTACAAGTTAGGTCCTAAAGTTTGAAAAAGTACAACTTAGATCCCTAAAGTTTGCATCATTACAACATAGGTAACTAAACTTTGCATAATTACAACTTAGGTCCCTAAAGTTTAAAAAAATACAACTTAGGTCCCTTAACTTTGCATAGACACAACTTTGGTCCCTATAGTTTGAAAAAATACGACTTAGGTCCCTTAAATTTACATATTTACAACTTAGGTCCCTTAACTTTGCATAATTACAACTTAGGTTCCTTAACTTTGCATAACTACAACTTAGGTTCCTTAACTTTGCATAATTACAACTTAGGTCCCTTGACTTTTCTAAATTACAACTTAGGTCCCTAAAGTTTGCATATTACAACTTAGGCCCCTTAACTTTGCTAAATTACAACTTAGGTCCCTTAACTTTGCTAAATTACAACTTAGGTCCTTAAAGTTTGCATAATTACAACTTATGTCCCTAAATTTTGCATAACTACAGCTTAGGTTCCTTAACTTTGCATAATTACAACTTAGGTCCCTTAACTTTGCTAAATTACAACTTAGGTCCCTAACGTTTGCATAATTACAACTCATGTCCCTAAAGTTTGCATAACTACAACTTAGGTTCCTTAGCTTTGCCTTAACTTTGCATAACTACAACTTAGGTCCCTTAAATTTGCTAAATTACAACTTAGGTCCCTAAAGTTTGCATAATTACAACTTAGGAATCATATATTCTGTAAAATGTTGTGTTATTTGTTTAGTTATATGAGATGATATTGAATATTTTATTTTCTGTAAATGTTTATTTAAATGTTTATCTTGATTGTGAGTTCCTACTTATAAATTTAAACTTTATAATTAATATTTGGAATTTACACTTCCAAACCCCCTTATATTTGATATTTTACCAAAAGATCCATAAATACTATAAGATGTTAAAGATTTGAACTTGACTTTACGTCAAAACTAAGATTTATTTGTCTAATGAAAAATCTCTTAAAATCCAATAGATTGAGTGATTTCTTTTCGAAAATTAAAATATCGACGAAGTATTATCAACAAAATGTAAGCATACAAAAAAAGCCAATATTGTTATGATTCATACATAAAATAATAACTATAACTATAGTCCATTGTCTTATCAAACAGAAACTATATATTATTCCTTATATACGTAAATGGTTGAAACAACTCATCCCAAAATCTACATAATTACAAGTTAGGACCCATGACAACATCTCTGCATTACTATGTAGGATGATTTTTACTATACAGACTTGACGCTCAAGTGTCGCCTTAGCTTCGCAAAAGAGATTAAAAATATTTTTGAAGCTTTACATAAACGGGAAAGGAATTTACTTTCAATCTTTGGACGGACACCTTTCGGTCCATGGTTGGACGTTACTGTTGGGTCATCAAGATTTGAAGATGACCTCATGATCTCCTTTTATACTTTGAAAAACATTTTATACTTAGAGAAATTTTGGATGCATGGTTCTTTGTAATGGCTTGTACAAGATAGCAAATGTTTGGTGAAGTCAAAGATCAACCAAAGTCAAGATTAAAGATTCTCTCATTGTGGAAGTGAAAGATCCTTTCTCAACACATACAAGTCATTGTCCACCGATGGTGTTCTCACACATCGGTGGACACATCTCCACCGAAATTACTCTCTGTTTCGGCCAAAGAATCCCACCGATGGAAGTCCAATTTCGGTGGGATCTCAAAGAAGTCTCAAAGATGTTTTTCCTCCAAAGATGATGTCACATATCCCAAAGATGATGTCACATATCTCAAAGATGTGTCACATATCACAAGGCTATCATCGGTGGGATCTCAAAGAAGTTTCAAAGATGCTTTCTCCAAAGATGTGTCACATATCCCAAGCTTCCTTCGGTGGTGCAATCTTTAGAAGACAAATTGAGAAGAGATTTTCTACATGGATAAAGTGACATTTTGTCTTATTATCCATTTCCATGCAAAGCTCTTTTCTCATGCATGGGCTCCTCTGACTGTACCTTGTGAAAGGTGACAAGGACTTCACAACTCTCCAGAAGTCAACATCCTCAGCAAGTGTGAAGATGACATGTGTCCCAAGCATTCAATGCTTACACACTCCTTGTCACTATAAAAGGAAGACCTCTCCATGCAGAAACTACACACATCTTGAGAGACTTGAAGATTACTGTGTGCTCTTGATATTCTACGCAAACTGGAAGATTTCTCTAAGTGCAAGAATTTCCAGTTTGCTTGAAAAACTTTATAGCTTTGTTCTAAGTGTTCTTAGTTATTTTGTTAGTATACTTTGTGTAAGATTGTTAGAATAGTTTATCTGTTCTTTTCCGCAACAGTCTTAAGTTTTCTATGTGTAGTTCTTGTTGAAAGATTTTCAATAATAGAATTAAAATTGTGAAAATTTTGAGTATTGTATTCAACCCCCCCCCCCCTTCTACAATACTTGTTATAGCCATCTGGGACTAACAGTTACCAATGCTGGTGGCGACCCCCAACTAGTTCACATGTTTCTACAGAGGGAGGTCCAGATCGGCAACCCAGATCCAGATGAGTTATATTATAATGTTTTTGGGCATTCCATGCGCTTTAGGCGTTTTGAGTTCTGTCTTTTAACAGGACTCCGTTTCGGACCAACACCCTCTCTTCCTCCCATACCGAAAGAGTCCTTCATTA
This sequence comes from Saussurea involucrata, assembly GCA_033807775.1. Lineage (NCBI taxonomy): Eukaryota > Viridiplantae > Streptophyta > Magnoliopsida > Asterales > Asteraceae > Saussurea > Saussurea involucrata. The sequence continues at coordinate 169,143,617 of CM066322.1, forward strand.
GTAGGGTTTGGCCCAACTGTCCACCAGCGGATTTGAAGAATATAATGGTGGTTCAGATTATGAGAGATGGCCTGCGGGCGCTATCCGACGAGGATGGTGTGCGTGTGTGTTTATTGGTGATGGTGGAGATGATGTTTATGGGTCGTGAGCTGAGTTAGGTTGTTACCGACACAATCTTTAGGGTTGTCGAGGACTTGGATGCATTTAGCAGCTATCCGTGAGGTAGCCACATCTGGGAACATACATACAAACAACTGCACCTTGCCATCGCCAGACGCGCCGACAAGTATAGCAAAATGACGATGTCTGGGTTTGTATACTGGTAGCTAAATATCGTGCATCCAAAATATGGGCACAATGAAGGCACAAGTATATACCAACAATGGGATCGCTACAAGTAATAAAGTGGTAAATATACCGAGATCGTATCCACAGGGATTGGACTTCAAAGTTTCGAGTCCTAAGTCGAGAATACACCGGTTTTAATGAGAGAAGAATAAAATATTTTGAGCGAGTTTGGTGTTTTTTTAATAATAATAAAATCTAAACAAATAACTAAAATGGGTATGGGTGTAAGTTTCCTTGAGATTTTTGTAGTAACAAGATGGTTAGTTGCTTTGTAGCACGAAAAGTCATAAAAAGCCCGATCTCTCGAAATGATTGATATGCATTAATTATTTAATGCATATTAGGTCTTTTTCTTTCCAATTTGAGTCATTTTATCTCTAATATCCCTAACATTGAGTCATTTTATTTACTTATTTTCCTTTTTATTGTTTATTGGAGCTAGAGTAGTGAATGACCTGTTTTATGATTGAGAATGGCTGATTGTGTTCATTTTGACAGAATTTTCTAGTGCAGATCCATGCTGCAGCATGCTACAGCACGACATGCCTGGACAGATTACTTTTTTGGGACGTGGAGCTGGACTTTTTGGCTATGTGGTGCTTAATGAAGAAGCTTCCAAATCTGGCTGGAATTAATTTAATGCAAACCTCTTTAATATTGTCAAGACTTTTTTTTGTACTTTGTCTCTTAAAAACTTTAGGACAAAGTCTTGTAATATTACTTTTGTGCCCTTCCTTTTCCTTCCTATATAAGGAGAGGTTGGGGTTAGTCTTAGAGGTTACCTAGTTCCAACTTAATCTCTTGCTATTATTATTATTTGAGTGCAAGTATTTCGAGATTCCCTTGAGATCTTGCAACATCAAGTTTTATAATTCAAGTGTTTTTGTTTACAATTCTTGTTCTTCTTGCTTTCCATCTTCTAATTCTTGCAATTTACATTCCTAGTTAATTATTATTCTTGTAATTTACATTCCAAGTCATTTATTATTCTTGTAATTTACATTTCAGTCATTTACATTTATGCAACTTAATTTACGTCATTTATTGCTTTCTTTACTTTCCGTTATGAGTAGCTAAATTTATTAGCTCGGGTGTTAAACGGAAAGGTGGGATTTTAACCAAAGAAAGGTGGACGTTGTTTTGCAATAACAATGTTCCACCATTTCATTCAAGTTTTATAAAAAACAATGACACTTCTTGACGAATTGATCACTTGCTAAAGTGTTAAAGTGTCGTGGACTTAGAGATAAGCCATTGAATGCACGTCAGTTTGAATGATATGGGAAGTAGACTTGAGAGAGTTACTGATAAAGTGACAGTTATCATCCATGTTTTTCTAAACTAATTTATTCTCGATAAGTGGTCACTAATCTAAAGTGTTAAAGTGTAATGGACTTAGAGATAAGCCACTTGGAATACACCAACTTGAATGTTATGGGAATCGGCTCGAGAGAGCGGTTTTTGATACAAAGAGATTTGGTCGTCCATATATTTTGAGAACTTTATCCCCCACTATAAATAGTTGGAGACTACACAAAGATGTGTCTAGTTGAATCTAAACAGTAGTGGGAATATTGAAGTCCGAGATGAATACTCTCAAAATAGATGGTGGATCTAGTTATGACAAAACTGCATGCTGCAGCATCCCTGCAGCATGGCCCGCTGGAATTTGTGTTTAAGTCCCACCTTGAAGTTTTACACCCGTGCTTGCTTTAATCTCTGTTAAACAACATCAAAGTGACAAACCAAACAAAACAAATCAATCTCTTCCAATTCGCCATCTGAAATCATTTCCTTCTTCTATTTTTTATTTAACTTTTTACTCCAATCTCTGTGGGACGATATCTGGTATTTTACCATTTTATTACTTAAAAGACGATATTAGATCTCATTGTATACTTGCTTTGAGGTTTGATTAGCACACGTCTATAGGTGTATTCTAAGCACTGTCAATGATGATTTTTACAAACTGGTCCTACAAAGTTTCCATAAAGTGTCCATTGTTACCGACTCCCGATCTTGCCGATTTAATTAAGCTTGACTCTAAACGTCAAGTTCTACCAATATGGAGATTTACACCCAAATCTCTTTGTGATATAAATCTCGACCGGCGTTTGAACCTTAGTAAATCATACAAAACCCACCTCTCGACGTGGTTATCAAAGACTCTCTCAAATCTTTGTGCATCACTTAAGCCGTATTTCGAATCCGCCCCTCTCGAGGTCTAAGATCTAATATTAACACATCAAAGTGATCGGCTTATCCGCGTTGAGTTTAAGTCTCGACTCAAGTGACCAATCTCGAGAGTTAGTAACAAATGGCCACACCCAAGTGTTGCCTACTAGTTTCAAGTTTGTTCACACCCACACCCAAGGGTGCTTAGCTAATAAAAAAGAAAGACATAATAAGATGAAGAGAATACATAAAAAAATACTTGCATAAATTTAAAGACGTGCCCACAGTGGGATCACCGTGGGCAGAAATTACAATTACAACTACATATCTTCAAGTCTTTAAGAAACAAGAAGAAGAACTAAACTACTGGAATGTAAGTAAACTACAACTAAGAATTGATGCCTTTAGAACTGATCCAAACCCTCTCTTATATAGCCCTAAGATTGTGTAATACCCAATGGACAAAAGGTGCAATATCCAATGGACAAAACTTCTTATTATCCCATGGGCAAGGACCATAACTACCTCCCATGCTTTCTTGATATCTGAGATTTCCAGCTCTTGCAATCTTCTAGAATGCCAGCTCTTAGATCCTTTCTTTTAACCAGATAATTGCATTATCCGCTGGTCCATAGGAAGATCCGTCCGTGCTCACAGTGAGGAGCCCTATGCCCACAGTGGGCAAAATCGCTGCACAATATTAAACCCAAAAATTGATGCAAATAACCATAAAACATCCTCAACAACTCCAAATAAAAATAAATTAATAAAAGGAAAAACACGAACACATAAACAAAAGAAAACACAACTAAAACGAAAGAAAAACTCACACAAATGACGTGTAAATAACGCTCAAAATGAGAGTTATCACACCTCCAAACTTAACTTGTTACTTGTCCTCAAGTAACGAAAAGGACAAATATAAAAACAAGTGAAGATACAAAATACCTAAAAAGACTAAGTATCACAAATAGGATCTTCAATTTTTTTTTTCTTTTTCTCTTATTTTGCATCTCAAATCCTTTTAACTAAAAGCATCCATAGTTTTTCCTAATTTTTCCAACCTCTTTCTTTTATTGCACTTTGATTTCCCTAGGCTAAGCTATAATTCACCCATCTTATGATAATTGACTTTGCAAACTTAGATCCACAAGACTTTGAAGGGTTTGTGTTTATGGTTTCTCACTTTTCTTACATTTTTCATCTTCCCCCAAACTTGTTTTTTTTTTATTTTTGGGTGACACCAAAGAAAAATATTTTAAACTATGTATTTGGTGTGTTTTGCCCAACATTTTCCTCTCAACGTGTCGAACTTAGCTATTTGTAAACTTTTTTATATATATCCTTCCAATTTTTCGAAGGATTTAGCTCTTTTTTTTCAACACTTGAGTTTCCTCCCCCCAAACTTAAAATACTCAATATCTTCATTGTGGAAGGAATAGTAAGACTCAAAAGCTCGGGTAAGGCAACAAAGGAAAAGTGTATCAGCCAAGTGTTTAGAAAGAAAGGCCCATGTCATTTCTAGAGTTTCAAAGTTTAATCAATTTGTATACCAGGGAATTGGTTGCTTAGTTCTAGAAATCTGCGAGTGGTAAAAAAATTTATTCAAACTATGAAAATTAAAATCTAAGGATATAAGATGCATGATATTTTTTTCTTTTTTTCTTTTTTTTTATCCCAAGAAATTTGATACTAGTCGAAAAAGAACGGACTCAAATCACACACAAAAAATGTAAAATAAAAAACACAAAATTGGAGTTGAGAGTAAAGAGATAAGTTTGCATCAACGTTATGTAGGATGTGGTTCACCACCCCACATGTGCATCTTCAAAAAGTGGAGTGTGTTCAAGATTATAGACACCTCCACCATACGAAAGCTTTTTCCAACAATTCCGTCACCCAAAGAACACGATCTAGGCAAAATTCCCGAGCTTTTGATCACACAAATCCTCCCAACGGTCCATGGCATGATCCCGGTAGGAGCATTGTGATCACAAAAAGAAGGCTGCACAAAATGAGCAAAAATTATTAAGTTAGAAATTTTAGCATTTTGAAGCACCTCTTTACTATTAGGAAGTAAAGAAGGCTTGCTCTTGTGCTTGAAATTTGCCTAAAAAATCTCCAACTCTTTCTCAACATCACTCTCATCCTTACCAACATATTTTGATTTTTCATTATCACTTGGTAAGGAACATTGACTTTGATTTTTCAACTCGTCGACTAGTTGTCCCATCTTAGGGGGTGTTTGGGATTGCTTATATTTTTAACTTATTGCTTATTTTTAAAAGTGTTTATTTGCTTATGTGGTTAGGAAAATGAGTTTTTAAAAAAGTGTTTAGATTAGCTTATTGTGGTGTGGAAACATGATAAGAAAATAAGGAGTTTTTTAGTGTTTGGCAAATTTTTGCTTATTTATGTAAAATGACCAAAAATATTAACGTCAATAATTTAAAAAAAAAAATATTACCTTAAATAACATTAATAATTTAAAAATAAAAATAATAACTTATAAACATTCATAATTGAGGGTAAAAAGGTAATTTGGATAGACAAGGAAATAAGCATAAGCAAATAAGTAGGTTATGATTGACTTCTCAAAAACAACTTATTTATGGTGAGGAGAAGTTATAAGCAGTTTTCATTTTTTTCTATCCAAACACTCCAAAGTGCTTATTTGTGGTGGGAAAAAGCTATAAGCAAATAAGTCAAAAATATAAGCAATCCCAAACACCCCCTTAGTATTTAAGGCTTCAAAAGAGGATGTGAAATTTCCCAAAAATGTTGTAAAATTTTCTGTTAAGCTTGGGGAAAAAGTTTCAAAAGAGTGAGACGGTTCGGGTTGTTCAAAAACATTCTCGGGTGCGTTGTTGGAAACAAAGAACGTATTCCATGGTGAGGATTACTCCCTTGAAAATCATAAAAATAATCAAAATTCCCCTCCCATGATTGGTCAAATTTATTTATAAACGTGTCATCCCAATCTTGACGGGGAGGTGAAAATGAAGTGTAGGTGTCATCATCTTGAATATTTTCCAAAAAATTAGGATGTTGTTCCCATGAATAATTGAAAGAATTAAAATACGGGGCATCCCAACTAAAACCTTCCATTTTGGTGGAAGAAAAACCAATGAAAAACTCAACTTATAACTCAAGAAACATTGAAAATACGTCAATCCCCGGCAACGGCTCTAAAAACTTGGTAGCTAAATATCGTGCATCCAAAATATGGGCACAATAATTCCACAATGAAGGCACAAGTATATACCAACAATGGGATCGCTACAAGTAAAAAAGTGGAAAATATACCGAGATCGTATCCACAGGGATTGGACTTCAAAGTTTCGAGTCCTAAGTCGAGAATACACCGATTTTAATGAGAGAAGAATAAAATATTTTGAGCGAGTTTGGTGTTTTTTAATAATAATAAAATCTAAACAAATAACTAAAATGGGTATGGGTGTAAGTTTCCTTGAGATTTTTGTAGTAACAAGATGGTTAGTTGCTTTGTAGCACGAAAAGTCATAAAAAGCCCGATCTCTCGAAATGATGATTTTTATAAACCGGTCCTACAAAGTTTCCATAAAGTGTCCATTGTTACCGACTCCCGATCTTGCCGATTTAATTAAGTTTGACTCTAAACGTCAAGTTCTACCAATATGGAGATTTACACCCAAATCTCTTTGTGATATAAATCTCGACCGGCGTTTAAACCTTAGTAAATCATACAAAACCCGCCTCTCGACGTGGTTATCAAAGACTCTCTCAAATCTTTGTGCATCACTTAAGCCGTATTTTGAATCCGCCCCTCTCGAGGTCTAAGATCTAATATTAACACATCAAAGTGATCGGCTTATCCGCGTTGAGTTTAATTCTCGACTCAAGTGACCAATCTCGAGAGTTAGTAACAAATGGCCACACCCAAGTGTTGCCTACTAGTTTCAAGTTTGTTCACACCCATACCCAAGGGTGCTTAGCTAATAAAAAAGAAAGACATAATAAGATGAAGAGAATACATAAAAAAGTACTTGCATAAATTTAAAGACGTGCCCACAGTGGGATCACCGTGGGCAGAAATTACAATTACAACTACATATCTTCAAGTCTTTAAGAAACAAGAAGAAGAACTAAACTACTGGAATGTAAGTAAACTACAACTAAGAATTGGTGTCTTTAGAACTGATCCAAACCCTCTCTTATATAGCCCCAAGATTGTGTAATACCCAATGGACAAAAGTTGCAATATCCAATGGACAAAACTTCTTATTATCCCATGGGCAAGGACCATCACTACCTCCCATGCTTTCTTGATATCTGAGATTTCCAGCTCTTGCAATCTTCTAGAATGCCAGTTCTTATATCCTTTCTTTTAACCAGATAATTGCATTATCCGCTGGTCCATAGGAAGATCCGTCCGTGTTCACAGTGAGAGCCCTATGCCCACAGTGGGCAAAATCGCTACACAATATTAAACCCAAAAATTGATGCAAATAACCATAAAACATCCTCAACAACTCCAAATAAAAATAAATTAATAAAAGGAAAAACACGAACACATAAACAAAAGAAAACACAACTAAAACGGAAGAAAAACTCACACAAATGACGTGTAAATAACGCTCAAAATGAGAGTTATCATATACGCTTTCAAGGTTAGATAAGTAGTATAAGATAAATAATAATTCGTCTGAGTTTGGCTTTCTTTTTTACGTACTTGTATTTGTTGTGTAATTCCAGATATGGATCTTGGAGATGTTTCTCATCTCCCAACAGAATTTCACCCTGCTTTCCGACAGTTAATTAGGGGAACCCGTTGGGACGGGGGTGTTGGACTGAATAAGAGTAGTTGTCTTGCTATCTTCAACTCAGTTACAAGTGTAAGTTATTTTACTATCTTTCTAATTCGAGTTATTAAACAATATTGACTAAGTTAGTCCTGCATATTAAATGTATTTTGTTTTTCAATATATTTAGACGAGGTTTCAGCCTCTCGGGCGCCTTGAGCCTACGGATGCCGAGCGGACTACGAGTTGGTTTCAAGACAGTGCCGCCTTTTTTGAGAGAGATGCAGTCAAGCGACCGACGAAGAGGTCCCGACGGTCCTCTCCTTCCCCATCTGGCTCCAGTTCTTCCCCGGGGTCCTCGTCAGCCGACGAAGATGACGCGAGACGTGACCATTTGTAACATCCCAAATTTTCAGTTATATTATTTTGTGAATTACAAATTAACTTGAGGGTTAAGTTGTAATTGTTTACAAGTGTTGATTGAAGAAGATTTCCAATTTGAGGATTGTATTGTTATTTCTTTAAAGTTGGAGGTTTGTTTGGTAATATGGTTAATGACTCATGTGTTTTTAGTGAGGTGTCATTAAGTTAGCATGTTAGCTAAAAGGTGTGTGTGTTATGTGCATTGTGTGTGTATGTTCGGTTTTGAGAAGAGAAACCGAGAGGGAGATAGAGAAATCGAGAAAGAGAAGGAAGAAAAGAAAGATTTGCTGGGAATTTATCTAATCTGCTGTTGGTTTGAAGAATCATAAGGTAAACATCTCATTGTAAATTCTTCATCTTAGTAATAAAAGTGTTCTTAGAAGATTTTGATGGGTTTTGGGTAAATTATGATGATAATGAGAATCTGAGTTTTAGGATGTGTTAAGATAAGTGTATTAAACATATCTGCAAATTGGCATAAACAAACATAGATTAAAAGTACAAAAATCTGGGTTTAGAATGAACTTAGTGGACTGAGACTTGGATGAACATCATCGAAGTCGCAACCTTGAGTTGCGACATTCATGATTGTCGCAATGGGTAATTGCGACTTGGAGTTGGAGTCGCTGTAGACCATTGCGACTTGGCTTTGGAATCGCAACAGTTGGTTGCGACTTGGGTTGAAATCGCAATAGGCAGTTGCGACTTGGTACTGTAGTCGCAACAGTTGGTTGCGACTTGGAATTGGAATCGCAATAGAGGACTGCGACTCCAGTTCACTGCGATTTGGATTTGGGATCGCAACAGTGGACTGCGACTTCAGTCTATTGCGACTTGAGATGTAATTTTTTAGAAATTAAGGATTTTCAGTTGTAGAGGGCTCTGTTTTGAAAAATTAATATCAGTATATGTAAACTGAATAATACAGTAAGCTGTGGTAGTGAAGAACGGAGCCTTACGAGTTAAAAAGGACTAAGAGGAGTGATAACGCATCAGGTGAGTTTATTCAACTCTCTTTAAAATTCAGTAATTAATCTTGAATTAGATGCTTTATATATATGCATGAATATGTTTTATGTGGATTGGACTAAATTAGAGATAAGCCAAGAGGGCGATTAAAAGTTGTGTTATGTGGATTTCCATGCTAAAACTTCTAAGATGAGTTATCTATGAAGTTGATGAACTAGTATTTATTGTTAATCTTGCATGCTAAGTTTGATTATTTACTACATGAAATTACTATGTGGTTATGAACTCTAAATATGATTTGAAGCTTTATTGAGATAAACTATAAAGATCCATCCATGAGTTCAAAGATATAGATTAACAACTGATATATATTAACTCTCGTGTTAAATTACTATGAGGGGATAGTTAAGAAGTTGATGAACATGAATTATTCATATTCCTTATAATGAGCAGGATTATCTGTTATATGCAATATGTTAGATGATTATGAATTCTAAATGTGATTGAGAAGCCAAATTGAGATATATTATAAAGGCCTATCTATGAGTTCGAAAATATAAATAACTATTGAGATGATGATCCTCATATCAGATTTCAGAGAAGGGGTAATAAAGAGATTGAGATGTGGAGTAATAATATTCTTTATTTTATATATAGAATATATTCAGAGAAATGATACATTCTATGCTGGACGCATATAGTAGTATCGATTGTATTATATTATGTGATTATGTGCTTTTACTAAAATAGGCACCCGGTCACCGAGGGCACTTGGGTACGGTATGATGGGAACCGATTACTCGCCATAGACCAAAGGGGTGTAATTTTAGTAATTGGGTGAACCTCGAACCATCGTGAGTCCCGATTGAGTATCGCGATATTATAATCCCATTGGGACCATTGATGCAGAGGTGGAATGTGGAATAGGCAGATTTTGATTTGTAATTCCCATTTCGATTTATGGAAGATCAGAGATTTCCATTATTATCGGGAAGATCGGAGATTTCCCAATGATGAGAGGAAGATTAGAGATAGGCATAAAGTAATTTGTAATCTCTCCTTCCTGATTAAGAAATAGGCAAGTTTTGACTTGTAATTTCTTGTGTGTAAATTTTGATTGTGAATCTGGAGTGATTCAGAGTTAACTCTTATTTTGTTGTTACAATTAAATGAGTTAGTCGTAGGAATGGGAGTGGGGTAGATTCCCCGATTTGGAAAGGAGTTGTCGTACGGTAAGATGGGTGAGAACAGGTTTGAGTTATCTGTTCATGTTTTAATTATTAAATTTTATTTTGATTTGAGTATTCTCACTAGGCAAAAGCCTAATGTTTCAAGTTGAATCTTCTTACCAGGTACAAGCTCCGGGAAGTAGCGGGAACGAGAGAAGAGAACTTTTGGAGAGATTCAGACTTAGAGATAACAAAGGATCTAGCTATTCTTTGAAGTCCTTGGGACAGTTGTTTAGATAATTCGATTAATCTGATTGTTATGAGGTGATTAGATCAATAAGTTATTTAAGTAATGTCAGTTGTATATAAGAACCTTACATTTGACCCTCGGGTTATATAAGTTTGAAAGTTTTGATCATAACTGGTGGAAATTTCAAGGTTTAAATTGACTCCGTTTTTAGGGTGTTTCACCATTCTTTCGGGGTTAGCGACTGATATGAGGCCCCCCCTCGCTCCTCCCATCATAGTATGCCGCCTCACGACCCATATCAAGCGAGGTGGGCTGAGCTGGAAGCGTTGCACACGTTCGTACACAAGGATCACGAGAGACGCCTAAAAATGATGAGTGGTGCATAGGGACCAATCCACAATTTCAACATTCTTTGTTCTAAAAAATGTATAGGTTAATTAAAAGCGAAAAATAAATTGACAATTATACCCATCATGTGCAATTTCAAACTTAATGGTGTTACTGTTGAAGGACCCTAGTGACAATATATTGCATACCACAAGGACCATATGCATAATAAGCATAGAATGAGGACCATAGTCAAATAAAACGCAAAACCAAAATAGACCAAATCCACAATTCACTTTTTTTAGTAAAGATGATACGAAGAAATTGGAATTCCTCCCTAGAACTCGTCGAACTTACATTCCACCGTATATAAAATTCAAATTCCTTATCAAAAGTCAAAGAATACACCAAACAAATAAATAAAATTTAGTCAACTGGAATTGATCACGACTCCTTTAAATTTCATAAGATTCCTACAAAGTACTAACCATAAATTTGTAAACCATATTTTTTGTTTAAATAACAAATTAATTAATTTTTGAGCATCTATCCTGAAACAAGAAAATAAAATTAAACTTATGATGGCCTTTTAACCATTTAAAGTACTACGAACAATAAAACAGTGTCTTTAGAGATAAGCCGTTCGTACAGGCCCGTTAATTCCTTTGAGTTTCATTCTTGAAGGTTTAGAATTCCCAAACAAGTGTAGCCTGAATAATAAAAACGATAACGATAGTTCAGTCAGGGGCGGACACAACGCTTTGAGTAGGGGGTCTAATGACACCCATATAATTTGAAAATAATTGACTATTATATTGTAAATTATATCGCGATATGTAATGTTTTTGACCCCCAAGACTTGACACCCCAAAATTATTTAGCCTAGTTTCATTTATTATATTTTATATAGTTTATTTTTTTATTAATTATTAAATGTATATATATATATATATATATATATATATTGGTTAACATTGTTAGTTCATGTCTAATTGTTAATATTTTTGTTAACTATTAATTGTTAGGGTTAAAGGTTGTTAGTTGATGTGAACTTTTAATTTTTATGTTAACTGTTAGGGTTACGTTTATGGTTTGTTAGGTGACGCCGAATTGTTAATTTTTGTTAATTGTTAATCGTTAAGGTTAGGGTTTGTTAGTTGATACGTAACTGCTAATTTTTTGTTAATTGTTAATGTTATAATTTATTAGTTGATGTAATTTATTTTGTTAACTGGTAGAGTTAAGTTAGTTGATGCCTAATTGTAAATTGATGTCGTTGGTGTTTATTAGTTGACTACTAATTATTAGTTTCTTGTGTTAATTATTTTATTGTTAGGATTTGTTAGTTGATACCTAATTGTTAATTGTTTTTTACTTTGCTAAAAAATTGGAAAAATAATGACCAACATCCGGAACTGGTAGTGACGGTAACGATTCTTGTAAGACCATGAGTACCGCCAACCCACGAACCCACTGAACCCTGATGTCACCTCAGCGCCACATCACTTTTTCTCTTTCATACTCTCCTTACCCTAAAGTGGAGTACCGCCAACCCACGAACCCACCGATTTTAACATTATTGGAATGTAGATACTAGATAGCAACACCAATGTGAAAACTTTTATCATCATCAACTATGAAATCTAAACCAAAACATATAAATTAAAAATGAATTTGAGATCCAATTCTGTTTTCTTGATCATATAGTATAAGATAGTTTTTCCAACAATATTAATGCAAGTTTTATATTTATAACGTCTAAGATTGATCATGAAGATTAGGGACTAAAAGACGATATCGTCCAACATGTGTTACTCCTCCACTATCACTAGTTGGTCGTCAAATAGATTACATAATACATAAGGTATCTTCCATTATATGTCTATCATTATAGTCGAAAGAGAATAAAAAAGAGAATAAATAACTCTAACATAAAGTACGTTCGACCATTGTTTGAGGAATATAACCTTTTCGTAAGTTGTCTCATAATCAACCATTTAAAATAGTATATTAAGTTTAGTATAATATGTAAATTAATAAAACAATAATCTAATCAATATATATATATATATAGGGAAAGGTTCAATAGAGAAGTGCAAATATTTAGAGAAGTAGAGAAGTAAAAAAACACGGGTCCGTTCATATATGAACGTTCATATATAAACAGTCATATATGAACGTTCATATAACAGTCATATATGAACATTCATATATGAACGTTCATATATAAACAGTCATATATGAACGTTCATAAATGAACGTTCATATAACAGTCATATCTGAACGTTCATATGAACGTTCATATATGACTGTTTATATATGAACGTTCATATATGAACGGACCCGTGTTTTTTTACTTCTCTACTTCTCTAAATATTTGCACTTCTCTATTGAACCTAAGGCTATATATATATATATAATATTTGCTTCATCTTTGCTTTTCTAAAGGGTGGATTATGGATTATATTTTATTGGGTCACAATTTATATTATTCAAAAACCAAAAAATCAATGACAATAAGAACATGTTCTTCATCCACTTCACTTGTACATATATGATATAACACTTGTTTATTGTGATATTAAAGTCAGATTAAATTCATTCAAAATTCAAATATATTAATTATATTTTTAATAATCTATTACTTATTTTAATTCAAAATAAGTGTATATATTTTTATTTCATGTTGTTTAAAAATAAGTATATGTTTGTTTTCTAATTGTATTCTTAATTAGAATTTCATCATCCCCTCTATTTTCCAATTCTCTTCTTTAGGGTAAAATTATAATTTAATTAATTAAAAAATGTAATAATTAGATATTTCTAAAAGTATATGTTTTTTTCATTGTAACCATTTATTTTGGTACAAGCTGATTACCTTATTTATAACTTCACGAAAAAACCATGATACTTGGCGATTGAAATTTCATGTGAAGCCAAATTCTAAGAATGAAATTATTGCTTTTTCGTTACCCTCAATACCGAATGCATCTTGCTTCTTGAACATAGTTTATGGTCGGTTTGTGACCCCTTAATATTGAAGTCGTTTTGGGTACAAATTCTTTTAAGTGTGATTTATTGGAACTTGTCTTAACCAGGGGTGATGAACCGGCAACTGTTCCTTTTCTTTTCCGTTTGTTAGCCTCTTCAGCTTCTTACGTTTTGTTTTGTTTTCCTTTAAAAGGATTGTTTTGCTCCTTTTACAAACACAGAAAGTACAAGAAATTTTATTCGACTCTCTCTGTACCAATTTCTACATGGTATCAGAGCAGGACGATCAAAATTAAGATCCTCAAGAACACCGATTATATGGCGGGCGACAAGAACGACGACGGGAAGTCCGGCAGTGGATCGATCGATCCAGCCTCACCTTTCTATCTACACCCGTCTGACTACCCCAAACAACTTCAGGTCAACGAGGCCCTGACAGACAGTAATTTTAACGACTGGGTCCAAGAGATGACAAATTTTTTGTTCGCTAAGAACAAAATCGGATTCGTCGACGGAACCGTTGTGAAACCTGAGACGACTGACGAAAAGTACATGCCATGGATGCGGTGTGACGCCATGATCAAAGGCTGGCTCACCACAGCCATGGAGAAAGACATTCGTGGGAGCGTGAAATACGCAAACACGGCCAAAGAAATATGGGACGATCTCAATGAGCGTTTCGGGAAGGAGAGTGCTCCGAGGACATACGAATTGAAACAGGCCATCACCATGACGCGCCAAAATGGGTCTTCTGTTTCGGCGTATTACACTCGCCTGCGTGGGTTATGGGACGAGATCGACTCAGTTCTCCCAGATCCGCGATGTGAGTGTGATGGGTGCAAGTGCAACATCGGCAAGAGGCTCGTCGAGTTGAAAGACAAGGCAAGACTCTACGAGTTCCTTATGGGACTCGACCCGATCTTTTCGGTGATGCGAACACAGATCCTGGCAATGAAGCCTACGCCTTCAATGGGTGCCACTTATCACCTAATTGCTGAAGACGAGCAACAACGTAACATCACTAGCGGAAAAAGGACACCTTCGACTACGGAAGCCGCCGCCTTTCAAGCAGCTAGACCGGCGCAATCACAGCGCAAGGTCACTGCTTTGCGGACCGAAAAGGGGGCAGGGGGAGAAAAGGTTGGTCATTGCTCTTTCTGTGGTAAGGATGGTCATGTGGCGGACGGGTGCTTCAAGAAAATCGGGTACCCGGATTGGTGGCCGGGTACGAAAGGAAAGAAAGAAGGTTCTAAGCCGAGAGCAGCAATGGTAGAAGGCAACGATCAGATTCCCGGGTTGACCAAAGAACAATGCAAGATGGTGATGAAATTTTTCGGCAAGAAGAACGATCAAAGGAAAGACACCGGGGCACCAATCGCAAACATGGCAGGTACGTTTAACGAAAATGACGAATGGGTCATGGACACGGGTGCTACCGAATACATGACCCACGTCGAAAGGATGTTTGAAAGTTTATCCCGCAATAACCGCGAGCGCCCCGTCACCATACCCAATGGTGACCGTGTGCCCGTCGAAGGAAAGGGTGACGTTCTCTTTAAGGGAGGCGTGAGAATCAAGGGAGCTTTGTTCATTCCAAACTTTAAATGTAATCTTCTTTCGGTGAGTCGACTAACGAAAGATTTAAATTGTGCCGTCACTTTTTTCCCCGATTTTTTTGTAATACAGGGCTTGAGTTCGAGGAGCTTGATTGGAACGGGTAAGTGCGTTGGTGGCCTATACAAGATGAGGATTGATCAAGGGAATAGAGTAGCGATGGTGGCGGTTTCGGCTACTCAGTGGCATAAAAGACTTGGTCACCCCTCGAAAGTAAAATTGTCTCATGTCAGTTCGTTAGAACTTTCTTCCGATTTCGAAAACAGTTTTTGTGATTCTTGCCTTAAAGCAAAGATGTCTAGACTCCCTTTTCAATTAAGTTCAATAAAAACCGTTGAGTGTTTTGATATGATCCATTGTGATATTTGGGGTGGTTACCGCACCTTCTCGCTCACAAACGGGAGTTATTTCCTCACCATCGTGGACGACTTTAGTAGGGCGGTTTGGGTGTACATTATTAAACAAAAGAGCCAAGCAAGCGATTACTTGATAAATTTCCTCAACATGGTGAAAACTCAATATAAAAGGGAAGTAAAACGGGTGCGTTGTGATAATGGGGGGGAGTTTACCTCAAACCGTATGAAGGCGTTTTACAACGAGCATGGAATCATGCTTGAGACCACGTGTCCACACACCCCCCAACAAAACGGGGTGGTGGAGCGGAAACATAGACATCTGTTGGAAATAGCGCGAGCTATTCGTTTCGAAGCATGCTTACCTATACGGTTTTGGGGAGAATGCGTATTAACGGCCGCATATATTATAAACCGCTTACCGTCCAAAATAATCAACTACAAGACACCGTATGAGATAATTTGTGGACGGTCGCCGTCTTATGACCACATGCGGGTTTTGGGTTGCTTGGCGTATTTTTGGAACACCGACACAAAGGGAGACAAATTTGCGCCAAGAGGTAAGCCCGGGGTTTTTTTGGGTTATCCTTACGGAACGAAAGGATACAAGATATACGACGTTGAAAGTAAAAAGATGGTAATTAGCAGGGATGTTCGATTCATGGAACACGTCTTCCCTTTCTCAAACGGGGGAAATAACGAGTTTCAAGGTGACAAAGAAATAGTCGAACCGTACAGGACTAGTTCCGATTCAGATCATGCTAAACCCACCGTTCCGTCCCAAGAAAAGGTTAGTAGAAGTGGGCCAGAAGATGTTGAAGAGCATATACCAGGGAACTACAACGCGCCGATTAATACTAATGAAGAGGACCAAAATTTTCAAAACAGTGAAGCCGATCCAGCTTCCCCTACTGGTCCAATTTTTCCCGAGCCCACAGAAATAATTGATGAAGTTCGCACCACAACAGATCCCTCGGTTCCGGTTCAACGTCCGCAACGTACAAGAACTCAACCCTCTTGGTTGAGGGATTTCGACGTCCAATTACCGCCGTCAGTTGACAACGTACACCCGTCTCCCGATCAAGCTTCCACCGGCTCGGCTCAAGCCCACTCTACGGTACACCCTCTTGCCCATTACATTACCTATGATAATTTTTCTAACGGTCATAAAGCATTCCTTGCGGCCATCTCTTCCCAAGATGAGCCCAAAACTTTTCATCAAGCATCACAGGATGAACGTTGGAGAGATGCCATGAAGAAAGAAGTACAAGCCCTTGAACAGAATGGAACTTGGTCTTTGGAACCTTTACCAAAAGGCAAGAAAGCCATTGACTCCAAATGGGTGTACAAGATCAAGTATAAGCCAAATGGGGAGGTCGAACGTTACAAAGCGCGACTCGTGGCAAAGGGTTATACACAAATGGAGGGGGTAGACTATCACGACACATTTGCCCCCGTCGCGAAACTAGTAACCTTGAGAACGCTTCTAGCCCTAGCGGTCAAACGGGATTGGTTGGTTCACCAACTTGATGTGAACAATGCTTTCCTACATGGAGATTTGGAGGAGGAAGTTTATATGAAGTTGCCACAAGGTTTCTCCACAACAAACGAAACAAGAGTATGTCGCCTCAAGAAATCCTTATACGGGCTCAAGCAAGCTTCCCGTAATTGGTACCACAAGTTCACAAGTGCTTTGTCACAATTGGGTTTCCTACAATCTAAGGCGGATCATTCACTCTTCATCTACAAAAGAAACGAAATTTTTGTAGCCGCCTTGATATATGTTGATGATGTCATAATAGTGGGAAACGACCCACCAATGGTCGATCGCACCAAAGCACATCTTAACAAACTCTTTACCATCAAAGATCTTGGACCCCTAAAGTATTTTTTGGGAATCGAAGTTGCGCGAACAAAAGATGGGCTTGTTTTAAGCCAACGCAAGTATACACTTGACATTCTAAAGGAAAGTGGTTTAGAAGGTTGCCGCCCCAGTTCGTTTCCTATGGAACAAAATTTGAAGCTCGGGCCCGATTTAGAAGAAGCTAAAGTTGACGCAAATTCCTATCGTCGACTGATTGGAAAGTTACTCTATCTCCAAGCCACACGCCCTGATGTGGCTTACGCGGTTAATGTTCTTAGCCAATTTGTGGGAGATCCGCGACAGACCCACATGAACGCAGCTATACGGGTCTTGCGATATTTAAAGACAACACCGGGGCAGGGCATTTTGTTGCCTAAAGTTGGGGGAACGCAGCTTGTCTCTTACTGTGACGCTGATTGGCTCGGTTGCCCATCAACAAGACGTTCTCGTACGGGTTATTTGCTATTGCTAGGAGGGGCACCTATTTCGTGGAAATCAAAGAAGCAGTCCCTCGTGTCCCGCTCCTCGGCGGAGGCTGAATATCGCGCTATGGCGTCAGCAGTTAGCGAGATACTTTGGGTTAGGTTTTTGGTCAGTGAACTTGGAGAACCAATGCAAAGTGCTACTACTCTATTCTGCGACAACCAAGCTGCCCGTCACATAGCTAACAATCCCGTTTTTCACGAACGCACTAAACACGTGGAAATGGACTGTTATTTTGTTCGTGAGAGAGTCGAATCGAAAGAAGTTCAGCCCGCTCACATCGACTCAAAGTTGCAGATCGCGGACCTACTCACCAAACCGTTGGGAGCTCAGCACTTGAAGGGCCTACTGGTCAAGTTGGGCATGAAAGATTTACACGCGCCAACTTGAGGGGGAGTATTGGAACTTGTCTTAACCAGGGGTGATGAACCGGCAACTGTTCCTTTTCTTTTCCGTTTGTTAGCCTCTTCAGCTTCTTACGTTTTGTTTTGTTTTCCTTTAAAAGGATTGTTTTGCTCCTTTTACAAACACAGAAAGTACAAGAAATTTTATTCGACTCTCTCTGTACCAATTTCTACATGATTTGTTTGGGACATTTATAAGTCGATTGATTGTAACAAATAAATTAAAATTATATATAATTTTATATATATAGGTGGAGGTTCAAATGAGTATATCGTTCAAAACAAGAAAACACAAAAACGACCAAATCGCATGTGTTTTTGTACTGAAATCTAATGTGATTATGGAACAGGATCAACAAAAGGGGTAAATGAACGACTTGCCTTGCGACCTCAGTCGCGACTAAAGTCGCGTAAATCATATGTGATTTTAAACGTAATTCTAGTGTAAAATCAGATGCGGTTGTTTTATATAAAACTTGATAAAAAAATATGAGTTAATTAAAGTTAAAAAAATAAATAAATTTAAGAGATATAATTAGATTTGTAAGGGGTTTTCCAATTTCAAAATGGTAATTATTTTAATTTCTAAAAATTATTTTCATTTTTATTAATTGATGAATTATATGACTCATATCTTCTCATACTATCACAAATTAATTTGTTTCTTATATATGATTCTGCCTCTTCTTCTTTCTCTCTATATTTGTATTTACATCATTGTGGGAATAATTTGAATTTGGGCATCCACTGATGGTGGAGTTGTATGATGATAAATAGTGTTATGTGCATAGTTCTAAAGGCCACTAGATTTGGTGCCATTGATTGTCTACTTATGGTGCGTTTGGTAAACAGACTGAATGGGACAAAAAAATAGTTTCATGTTTGGTATGTAATGGGACAAAAATCAGATGGAACAACATGGGATAAAACTTAAGATTTTTTGTTCCATCAAAATAGGTGGAACAACATGGGACTAAAACATAAGATTACTAAAATGCCCTTTTTCCAACGTAACCTAGATTAAAATTATTTCCTCCAGTCCAGTCTCGTCCCTTCCCATCTAGTCCAGTTCCGTCTCGTCCCGTCCCATCCAGTCTGCGTACCAAACGCTACCTTATAAACAATAAAAAGCAACTTTTTCAAATAATTGATTTTTTTAAGTGTGAAAATATGTCAACTCTTGGCTTTTCTTCTAAATGGTTTTTATATAGATATATTTTTAAAAGCAAGAGAGTTGTGAATAAAGATACATTTAAAAAGAATTTGAGAACTTTGAAAAAGTTTAACAAATGATCATTAAATTATCAAAAATGTTGATTACTTTTTATCAGATAGTATTTTTCCATATATAATGTTAAATTCCAAATGCATTAATTATTTTTCTTTTATCAAAGTATTAGAAAAATATTAATTAATTTTTTTTGTAAGAACTCTAATTGTTGTCAAGTGAAAATGAATTATCTTGTAACAAGAGCATCTCCAACAACATTATGCTAAAATATAATAAAACGGGTTTTTGTTTGTTACGATTACTCATTCATTTTATCATTTACCAAACGATAATGTATTTTCTTTTTGTGGAACCATGTGTTCGTATCATGGGCAGACTCAGGAATTTTTTCTTACGGTGGCACCTTTGGCGAACCCAAAAATTTTCCACATCGCCCGATGTCTTTTTAGCCTAATTCCACTGCTTTTTTTTATTTTTTTCACGATTTCGAGGAACGTTAAAAAAAATCAATTTCGAGAGAACTTTTCGGGGTTTTTTGGTTGATTTTAAGAGTTTTTTGGAATTTTTGGTTGATTTTATGAGTTTTTTGATACGGTTGCACTCTTCATACCGCTACAAAATTTTACCCTTCGCCGGACAAACGATATGGTGGCACGTGCCACCGTATGCCCAAGGCTGGGTCCGCCCATTGTTCGTATCACGTTTTTGTTTCAAAGAGTACTGTCATATTCCTTGCCAAAAGATGAGACGTCAATATATCAATGATCACAAGATATCAAATATTAAACTATAATACTCGCAAAAAAGAAAACAAGAGGTTGTTGATGTACTGAATGCTACTATACGTAAACCTAAGTCAAATAATATGGTCCCGATATTAGAAAGATCACAATGCTTTGGAGCTCCAGTTCCATTAATTTAGAGTAACTTCGACTGCCAAACCACATTTCAATAGTTTACACTTCTTTTGAGTATTCACTCTTGCTAACATGCATCGATTAATCTTTCAAAAGATCATGAATGACAGTGTAACAAGTGAACCTCAATGTCCGTAAGAATTTTGGCAATATATGTATTCAAATCCACGGAACATGAGTTTTTTACTACATTCTTCTGAGCGTTAATCGGTGCGTTACAACCCAAATGATAAATATTACTCCCTCCGTCCCAAAATAAGTGTCTACATTACTATTTTTGTTTGTCCCAAAATAAGTGTTCACTTTCAAAAGTAAATTTTTACTTTCCTATTATATCCTTAATTATGTGATGGATAAATTTTCTCTCTCTATAACTAAGGGTAAAATTGTACTTTGTTTAATTAAAAAGTGTAATAATTGCACACTCCTAAAACTGTGTGCATTTTTAATTGTAGACATTTATTTTGGGACGGAGGGAGTATAACTTTTTACTTGTAACTTAGATAAAAATATATTTTTAATTTTTTTTTGTTTTTTTTTTTGTTTTTGGGGAAATATTGACGGTGGTAAGTTGTAAATTTACGTAGAGACAAAGAGGGAGTCCATGGCAGGTTGCCATGCGGTCTTCTTGAACAATGACAAAGAGCAGTAATTAGATTTGTCTAGACTGGGGTCCACATGACACGTGTCAGGGTCTCTAGTGGTGGATATTGGTAAAGAGTGGACTTTGAGAACAATGACAAAAAAGGTCAGAAATGGTATTAAGAAGGAGGGTAAAATCGTCCGTTTGGGAAAAAGACATGGCCCGCCTTTAATACCCGGGCCCATTTTACTCGACAGTTTATCCATAGTCTTCCGGTAAACGACATCGTTCTTTTAGCAATCATGTGACGAAGGAAATCAAGTGTATGAAGTACACCTTCCCAAACCATGTTTCATTTTGGAGTAATTTCCTTTTTTCTTCTCCTACCCTTTTCTGGGTTGGAAATTGGAATGATGCTCCATAATTTATCATAACATCTCCAACAGCTTCTCCATTTTGGAGAAAATAGAGAATATACGAATTTTGAGCTCTATTTTTGCTTCAACAGCTTCCCTAAAACTATCTTTAAAATGGACAAAGTAGGAGAGAGAATGGGTTTTTCTTCAAATATGTGGATAACTCCAAAAATGATTACCAAGTGAGAGGACCAATAGAAAACTTTGAAAATAAATATGTAGAGAGATAAATAATATTTTAATAGATGAATGGAATAATTTAATATTATAATCAATGTTTTTTCTCCAAAATGAGGAATCTGTTGGAGATGAATGTAATTTTTTTAAGGATTTTGGCTTTTGATTCTTCATTTTGGATAAATTTTGGGGAAGCTGTTGGAGATGCTCTCAGAGTATATTTAATAGATTCTTCAAATAAAATTGTAAAATATTTTTTATATTAGAAATTACAATAATTATTACTTTCTAATATTTCACTCATTTAGGAAAGGGAAATTAATTAAAATACCCTAAGTTTGAAAGTGACTTACCAAAATACCCCAAAAAATAAAAAGTTTACCAAAATGCCATTTTTTCCCGCGTTATGGAGCTCGTGATCGCGGTCAGGGACCAATTGTGAAAATTTTTGCAAGATATATTTACACTTTCAGTCCCCGATGGCCCGCGGTGGGGACTGGAAGTGTAAATAATCTTGCAAAAATTTTCACTTTCAGTCCCTGCCCGCTATAGAGGGCTCTCACCGTGGAAATTTATGGCATTTTGGTAAACTTTTCAAATTTTGGGGTATTTTGGTAAATCACTTTCAAACTTAGGGTATTTTAATTAATTTCTCTTTAGGAAAATATTTGTTTTAGCTTTAAAATAATAACTTCAAAGTTTCTTAACGATTATATTAAGGAAAAATGATTAAATGAGGTTTTTATAAGAACCATAATTGTGAACCTTTAGGAGAGTTTTAATTTAATTAGTTGGAGACGAGGTGACAATAAAAATATGCTCATTATTAAAAAAAAAATTAAAACAGTTAATATAATGAAATGATTGGTTGAAATTGGATTTCAGAATTACTGCAAACAACTTACTTCTTATTTGATTAGACCCATATATATAGGGGTTAAATCACGTGAGAACAAAAAAAAGATTGAAAACCATGAGAATAGATATAAGCCATAATTTGGTTTTGATCATATGGTTTTAATTAAAAGTTGTTTCATCACATGAAAAGAGCATAATCGTCATTTTGGTAAGAGATATTCATCATATGAAACGCATGCTATTTCACCTCATGAAATAAAAACAAAATTTTCATAAATATGATATTTTACATATTATGTTATTTTACCACATGAAACCAAACAATTTATGTTGTTTCATTACATGAAACTAAACACTATTGCTATGTTTGGCAAACTAACTGATAAGCTAGCTGTTGACTCATAAGCTAACTAGTAGTTGATAGCTGATAAGCTAGCTGATGAAGAAGCCACGTTTGGCAAAACTTGCTTATAAACATGAAAATTAACCAAAAATGACATCTTCAAAAAATTATCAATTACAATATTTAATTATATAATTAAAACAAATTTATAGCAATATAATGTGTTAATTAATATAACCAATGTAATAAAGAAAAATTAAATAATATAACATGTTAATTAAAAAATTTAAAATTTATTATTCCATATATACTATAATTTTGATTTTGTTAAAAACAAGTTATAAAAAGGGGAAATTAATTAAAATGCCACAAGTTTGAAAGTGACTTACCAAAATACCCCAAATTTTGAAAAGTTTACCAAAATACCATAAATTCCCGTGGTGGGAGCCCTCTATAGCGGGCGGGGACCAAATGTGAAAATTTTTGCAAGATTATTTACACTTTCAGTCCCCACCGCGGGACTCCGCCGCTGGAAGGGACTGAAAGTGTAAATAATCTGCACATAAAATTTCAAAAATGGTCCCTGCCCGCGATCGCGGGACTCCACCGCGGGAATTTATGGCATTTTGGTAAACTTTTCAAAATTTGGGGTATTTTGGTAAGTCAACTTCAAACTTGTGGCATTTTAATTAATTTCCCTATAAAAAATATATATTAACTTATGATTTTAAATAACCGTTACAGATAATATGAAGAGTAAACTACAATTTTCGTCCCTAGTGTATAACAAAACCCATGAAAGTGGTCCTTAAACTTCAAAAAGTGCAAGAATAGTCCTTGGTGTCCTGATTTTGCTATGAAAATGGTCCATGTTCACTAACTCCGTTAAAAAACTCAGTTAAGTCAGGGGTTCTTTGGTCTTTTTACATTTTTTTGTCTTTTTCTATTAAAATAAAATATTTTATTTTTTATTTTAATAGAAAAAGACAAAAAAAAGTTAAAAGATCAAAATACCCCTGACTTAACTGAGTTTTTTAATGGAGTTAGTGAGCAGGGACCATTTTCATAGCAAAATCAGGACACCAGGGACTGTTCTTGCACTTTTTGAAGTTTAAGGACCACTTTCATAGGTTTTGTTATACACCAGGGACGAAAATTGTAGTTTACTCTAATATGAAAAAAATAATCATATAATAAATAAAAAAATATAATAGTAATTGATAATTAAAATATATTGGTTAATATTAAAAAATTTATAAAAATAATTTATATGATCAACAATATCTTTAAATAATTAAAAATTAAAAATTTAATAATTTTTAGTTAATATTAAGAGTAAATTACATTTTCGATCCTTCTGGTTGACACCCATTATCAAGTTAGGTCCCTCTTTTAAACTAATTACAATTTTGGTTATTGTGGTTGCCATTTTATTTCATTTTTGGTCCCTCTCACCAACTTTAATTAAAAAGCTTAGTTACATTAAGGGTATTTTGGTCCATTCATCTTTTCTTTGTCTTCTTCATTTTTTGTTTATTAGATTATATAGTAAATTACAATTTGTCTTTTTCTTCTTTTCTTTTCTTACCTACTTTTTTTCATTTTTCACTTTATATTCTTATTTATATTAATTAATGGTAATTGTAACTAACAATACATTAAAAGTATGTATTATACTTTGTAAACTACACCATTAAAAAAATCTTATCGATACGTTTAAAATAAGTTATGTATTAAATATTTTTTTATACTTTTATGCAATATTTTTTTTTTGAAAGGCAATTGCATTTCGGGGGTATCCTGAACTATGTTCAGACTAATCCTCCTTCGACACGGCCACGATTCGGCCCACGATCCGGCCCATAACAGCAGGCCCACGAACAGCCCCTTGATTCGGGGATACCTCCGCGTGATCACCACGGGGTTCGAACCCGGGTAGTAAGGGCTTCCACCACTTACCCCCCATAATGTTACCGAACCACTGGGCCACAACAACTTTGGTATGCAATATATTTGTTATATATCTACAAATCCGTCTATACTAATCCCCAAAAAAACTTTTCTATTTGAAGTGGTATTTAAGAAACTTATCATTTTTTGTTATTTATGTAAGAAAAAATCGAGATTTATCTATGTCTATTAATTAAAAAAATGTATCTATCGTTCTGAGAAAATTTAGTTAATTAAATGTGGATGAAATAGAAAAGCTCTATAATATAATTATTACTTTTTTCAAATTATAAACTTAAATTTATTATAATGAAATGGTAATTTATTTCTCGTTTTGAGATAATTTAGTTAATTAAATGTGGATGAGCCCTTATTGTTTTGTTTGATCTGAAATGGTTATTTATTTTTCGTTATAATAAATTTAAGTTTATAATTTGAAAAAATAATAATTATATTATAGAGTTTATCTATTTCATCCACATTTAATTAACTAAATTATCTCAAAACAATACATCATACATTTTTTTAATTAATAGACATAGATAAATTTTGGTTTTTCCTACATAAATAACAAAAAATGATAAATTTCTTAAATACCACTTAAAATAGTTTTTTTTATTAGTATAGACGGATTTGTAGATATATATCAAATATATTGCATAAAAGTATAAAAAATATTTAATACATAACTCATTTAAAACGTGTTGATAAGATTTTTCTAATGGTGTAATTTATAAAATATAATACGTACTTTTAATGTATTGTTAGTTACAATTATCATTAATTAATATAATTAAGAATATAAAGTGAAAAATGAAAAAAAGTGTAGGAAGGAAAATAAAAGAAGAAAAAGACAAACCATAGGAACTATAAGTGTAATTTACTATATAATCTAATAAAACAAAAAATGAAAAAGACAAAGAAAAGATGAATGGACCAAAATACCCTTAATTTAACTGAGTTTTTTAATTAAAGTTGGTCAGAGGGACCAAAAATGAAATAAAATGGCAACCATAATGACCAAAATTGCAATTAGTTTGAAAGAGGGACCAAACTTGATAATAGGTGTCAACCACAAGGACCAAAAATGTAATTTACTCTAATATTAATTAATATTTATTAATTAATAATAATTAAATTTAAAAAATTAATATTTATTTATAATAATAGCTTATTAATAATAATGAGAGTAATATTGAAATATTCACAAAAAACTACTCAAATGCTACTTCAAGTAGCGTTTCAAAAAGCTAGCTTATGGTCATCCAAACATGTAACCAGAAAAAAAACTAGATTATAAGCTAGTTTTTTTTGCCAAACGATGCCTATATGTTATTTCACCCAATTAAACCAAACATAATTTGCTTCTACTTGTTATTTCACTACATGAAACCAGAAACAAAAAACCCTAAATTGTGTTATTTCACCACGTGAAACCGTACAACAAAATCATTATTGAAAATCCACCAACAAAATCAATTTCAGAAAATCTATTACTCTGAAAGAAATCGTCTCCGACGAGACTCTGAGATGTGGTTTCTAGTAACCGAACGTAGCTCTTGTTCTCCTCTATGAATCCACTGTTGTAATGAGGGCAAAATAAAGATGAATCTTGCTGGAAAGTCAGAACGGTGATGAAGCGGTCGCATCTGTAACACTAGTAAGGTGATGACGAAGACACGATCATGGACATTTGTAATTTATACCACCTTAAGAAAATTATTCAAAAACGTAAAAAGAAAAAAATTGTTTGTCAGATGGAAAAAAAAGAAAAACGAAATACAAAACATGATCAAATATCTTAAATAAACTAAAAAACCCTAGATGTCGGCATGCCCAAATCAAAATCCCCAAATACACAAAATCAATTTCAGAACTGGTGACGTTTTTACCTGATTTTGGAGAACCATCTGGTGTTACTTGATTTAGGAGAACCGCTGATTATTTTTCACGAAACCTGATGAAATCTTGATTTCTTAATCTCGATGAAATCTTGATCTCCAAAATCACCGAGGGCGCTACTAGGTGGTGGTAGGGGTATTTTCGTCTTTTTATATTTTTTTGTCTTTTTCTGTTAAAATAAAATAAAAATATATTTTATATATTTCTGTTATATAAATACATATACATATATAGAGTCCCCTTATTATGAAACCATTGTATTTTATAAAACCATGAAAGCAAGGGTATTTGAGTCTTTTTCTCCAAATTCGTAATTTTAGGAATATTTATAATTCTAGCGACAAACAAATTTCTTTAAGTTTCTCAATTATCTACATCTCTCTCCCTCTCTCCGGCGACCTACACTCCGGTGACCTCCTCCCACTCCGGCGACTTCCTCCCACTCTGACGACCTCCCCCAAATTCCGGCGAGTTTCATAATTTTTGCGAGTTTCATAAACAGTTTTTTCGTAAACCGTTTTTTTCATAAGTTTCAAGTTTTTTAAGTTTCATAAACCGTTTTTTCGAAATTTCACGTTTCATAGGAGAAAAAAAAAAGTTTTTTCATAAAACAAAATTTTTAGTATATGAAAATCGATATGAAACCCATAATCATGAATCATAATGAAACCCATAATCGATATGAAATCCAGAATCATGAATCATAATGAAACCCAGAATCGATATGGAACCCATAATCGATATGAAATCAATATGAAACCCGAATCGATATGAAACCCAGAATCGATATGAAATCGATATGAAACCGATATGAAATCAATATGAAACCCAGAATCGATATGAAATCGATATGAAACCCAGAATATGAATCGATATGGCGTTACCACGACCTCCGGGATGCTTGGGGTGTTTTCAGATACGCCGTAACCGACACTCACGTGGATGTGCTTCTTACGGTTCTTCTGTTTCGTTAAAGAAATTACCAAAACCTGCCGGAAAAACGAAAGCTGGTAGCGGTTGATCACCGTATGTAACAACCGGGTTTCTCTTTTATAATTATGTGAGTCTAGTGGCCAATTTGTGAAGAAGGAAAGTTTTAGTAAGGACCTATTTTGCAATTTAAGGGGGTATAAAAGGGAACATTTCCCTAGGGCAGCCTCCATTGTTCCCAAAATCAGTGTTTTGGGTCTGGTGTGTGTGCGGCGGCGAGAAGAAGAAAGGAAGAAGAAGAGCTCAGCTTGGAACTTCTCATTTGGTGCCAAGGATTCATTCAGGTAATCATTCCATTTATGTTATTTAGGTTATGGCAAACTTCTTCTTCTTTTTGGAAAACGATTTAAGGATGAAAGGAGAATTAAATAGATGGGTAGATTAAATTTCTTTGTGTTCTTCATATTCTAATAGTTGGGTTTTGAGAGTTTTAAATCCTTGCTAACCATTTCGATGGGAAGAGCACAAATTAAGAAGGTTAAAGGGATAAATGGAATTTAAGTTGAGTTTAATGTTAGTTGTTATGGGTAAATGTTTGATGAAGAGTTAGTTTAACATTTGAACCAACTGAACCAGAGTATTTTGCCCCTGTTCTAAGACATGCGTATGAACAGTGAGAAAGAACCCAGGCTGGCGCAAAGTCCAGTTTGCGCCATAGGCGCTGGCGCAAAGTCCAGTTTGCGCCAAGCATGGGTGGCACAAATCTTTGGGTGGCGCAAACCTTGGTTGTTCCAGTGTTGGGCCGATCTGATGGTTGGGCCGCATGGTTGATTTGGGCTTAGGTTGGTTTTGGGTTAAAAGATTTAAGGCCTAGTATGAAGAGGATAATCTTTTTATTTAAGTTAGGGTTAAGAGGAGAACGTAGAATCAGATATTGAGTTAAACCTAATAAATTTATAAATCAATTATTAGGTGAACGGTCGGTGCACGACTCCAAGCTAAGGAAAGAATTTGCTATCAGGTGAGTTCTCTCACTCCTTTTTATGATGTACTATGTTTTACTGAATATGGTTCCTTTTCAAGCATGAAATGATTTATAAAGATACGTATGCTTCCATGAATTTCATGTTTATTCGCAATTGATATGGTGTTTAAAGCTTTCATGAATATGATTTTTAAATGTATATGCATGCTATGTGGAGTCGGTTGCACGGTGGGGTCAGGGTACCTTGGGATCTCTGATCCCTTGGGCATATGGAGGTTAGCTTGTAGGTTGGAATTCGGTTTCTCCTACATGAAGGAACGGGGAGTCCATTTGGATTCCGGCGTAGACGAGAGTGTGTCCGTTAGCCCCCGATCGGAGTAGCTTATGCGATCCCTGAACCCCGTGTTTAACCTTGGATGATGTTATGAGAAAGATGTGAAAGTATTTTCTTTATGAAATGACCTTTATACTGTGATAAATGTTTATGGAGGGAATTCACTAGACCTTTTGGTCTAACCCTCGCCTTTCAAAAACTAAACCATTTTCAGGTAAGCGTACAGTGGGAAATTCTAGTAAGAATTAGATGGAGACAAGAAAGATGTGGAGCTCATAGCGATTCCAAGATTTTGAATGATGACTATAGATAGAATCTCGGTCGTGGACGTAGAGTCTTCCGCTGTCAATTTTATTTAGATCACTTTATTGATGATGTAAAGACAAGATATTTATGAAATGTGAATGCTTATTTTCTAGAGGAATGCATGTTATGTTTTTGGGTTGTTGCAAATGGTATCAGAGCCTTAGTTTAAGGGATTTAGGTGACCAATAGGGCCTAAACTTAAACTGTAAGATGAGGAACACAGCCGAGACATAGGATTGCCTCTAGGAACGATCACTATAAATGCGCTAGGAAATAAGGTGCCAAAGACAAACGTGTAAGGTAAGTTTGGGATTACACCTGGCCAGTGTAATTACGAACTTACAGGTACATGTGCGTGCTTAAACTTACCTTATATAGCAAAATTGTTGTGTCATATCTAGCAAAGGTTAATTGTTGTTTTCTTTCATCGTTAGTGAAATGGATGGGAGAACTTTGAGGAGTAGGTCGGCACCTGCTGTGCCAAGGAATCAAGATGAAGAGGTACTAGAGAATGGACCGGTGGAACCGGCGAGGGCAACCGTTACCCGTGGAAGGGGAAGAGGTAGGGGTTGTGGAAGGGGTCGGGGAAGAACACCTCGCTGGGCCGCCACCCAAGTGGCCGGGGATGGGGGAAACTCGAACCTGAGAACGACTCGTGCAACTAGAAGAACGAGGAGTGTGGAAGCCCCCGTTCGTCAAAAAGACTCTCTTCAGGAGAGTTCAGCTTCTGCAAGAAGGGTAACTCAGCCAAGGGGACGTGGTCGAGGCCGTGGATCTACATTTGTCACTCGAGAGAACCTAGCTGCTGAACTAGGTAAGATTCAAGAGACCTTGCAAGCTCTCCTCTCTAAGCAGAACGAGTCAGCCTCGGGAAGCAAAGAAGCAAGTGAGAACAGGGAAAGTGTAGAATTGTCAAGCCCAGTAGAAATTGGTACTGGGAGTCACTCGAAGGAAGTTTCTCTAGTGGTGAATGAGTTAGCAGCTAAAGGGTGCAGTTACAAGGCCTTTGCCTCATGCAAGCCCCCTACTTTCAAGGGCGAGTGTGATCCAGTTATGGCAATGAAATGGGTGAAAGAGATGGAGCTGGTGTTTGATACGTGTAAGTGTGCTGATGGGGATAGGGTGATGTATGTCTTATCAATGTTGAAATCTGAGGCCGTTTATTGGTGGGATGCGGAGACTGGGGGAAAGGGATCAACAGTGGCTAAGGGAATGTTGTGGGAAGCGTTTGTAGACAGGTTCAAAGCTCAGTTCTGCCCGCTCGCGGCAGTAAAAAGATTGGAAGAAGAGTTCTTGGGGTTGGATCAGGGAGGTATGACAGTGCGAGAGTATACTACAAAGTTTATCGAGAAGTCTCGTTTCGCAGACTTGTATGTGCCAACAGAGGAACGACGGGTGGAACGATTCATCCACGGATTGAAAAGTAGCATCCGAGAATTAGTTCTGACAAGGAACCCCACTACCTTTCAGGCGGCCATTAACGCGGCCGAGATGATTGAGAAAGAAAAGGTTCGCCAAACGACTGAGAAAAGTGGTGATAAACGCAAATGGGATGGACCGGGTAAGGACTTCAGAAAAGGGAAAGTGTTTCGACCAGACAACCGTGTTAGTAAGGATACCGTTGGAAAACCATGAACGAAATGTAACAGGGTGCATCGGGGAGAGTGCATGGCAGGTACAAACTCATGCTACTGGTGTGGCTTACCCGGTTACATGTCAAAGGATTGTCGCAGTGGGGGGAAAATCTTGTTACGAATGTGGGGCTACTGGCCACATGCGTAATGATTGCCCATATTTGAAGAAAGGGGGATCAATCCCGTATGGTGAACGACAGGGTGGGAAAGGAAATGACAAGGGAGCAGAACCGGTGCGTCCGAAGGGACGTGCATTCCGCATGACTGCGGAAGAGGCGGAGGAAGTTCCAGATGTGGTGGCAGGTACGTTTCTAGTGAACTCTCTATGTGCCAAGGTGTTATTTGATTCAGGAGAAAATCGCTCCTTTGTATCGCATGCTTTTATGAAATGTTTGGGGGTGAGGCCTGGACGTTTGGAGAGAGCACTAGAGGTGGAAACTGCAAATGATAGTTGGGTGTATGTTAAGGAAGTAGTAGAAGATTGTGTCATAGATATAGAAGGGAGGTTGGTGCCTACGAAGTTATATCCCATGGCAATGGGAGAGTTTGATGTAGTGTTGGGTATGGATTGGTTAGTCGCGAACGATGCGAATATCGTTTGCAACAAAAAGCTGATCAGGATTCGGTTACCTGATGGAGATACCGTAGTGATCTATGGGAACCGCCGTGATAGAAAGACTAGCCTTATCTCCATGATTAGGGCTACTAAGTGTTTGAGGAAGGGGTGTAAAGGATTATTGGCGTACGTGTTGGACGCCAAGAAAGATAAGCGTGGGGTGGGTGATTTGCGAGTGGTAAATGAGTACCCGGAAGTATTTCCGGATGACTTGACAAGTCTACCTCCGGATCATCAGATCGAGTTCATAATTGATTTGATGCCCGGAGCTGCACCTATTGCCCGCGCACCGTATAGATTGGCGCCGTCCAAAATGAAGGAAATGATGACTCAATTGCAGGAGTTATTAGACAAGGGATTCGTTAGACCGAGTACATCTCCGTGGGGAGCACCCGTGCTCTTCGTGAAGAAGAAGGATGGTACTATGCGAATGTGCATAGACTACCGAGAACTCAACAAGGTCACGATCAAGAACAAGTATCCTATACCGAGGATTGACGACCTGTTTGATCAGCTACGAGGAGCCAACTACTTCTCCAAGATAGATCTGAGGTCAGGGTATCATCAACTCAAGGTGAGGGAGGAGGATGTGCTGAAGACTGCTTTCAGGACCAGGTATGGACACTACAAATTCTTGGTGATGCCGTTCGGGCTAACCAACGCCCCAACAGCATTCATGGACTTAATGAATAGGGTATGCCAACCTTATTTAGACCAGTTTGTGATAGTGTTCATAGATGACATCCTGATATTTTCAAGATCGGAAAGGGAGCACGAAAGTCATCTTCGGACGATTCTCGAGCTGCTAAAGCAAGAGAAGTTGTATGCGAAATTTTCTAAATGCGAGTTTTGGTTAAGGGAGGTACAGTTTCTCGGACACGTGGTGTCTGAGAAGGGAATTATGGTTGACCCGGCTAAGATTGAGGCCATCAAAGATTGGGAACAACCTAAGAATCCGTCAGAAGTTTGGAGTTTCCTTGGGCTGGCGGGGTACTACCGGAAGTTCATCAAGGACTTTTCGCGTATCGCCACGCCATTAACGACCTTAACCAAGAAGAATGCCAAGTTCATTTGGTCGGAGAAGCAAGAGGAAGCATTTCAAAGGCTTAAGGATATGTTGAGCAGCGCTCCAATGTTGTCACTACCGGATGGTTCGGACGATTTTTTGGTTTTCAGCGATGCCTCGAAACTTGGTTTGGGTTGTGTACTCATGCAACGAGGTAAGGTGATCGCTTATGCCTCCCGGCAGTTAAAGGATCATGAGGCTCGTTATCCTACGCATGATTTAGAATTGGCGGCAGTGGTTTTTGCCCTGAAGTATTGGCGGCATTACCTGTATGGGACGAAGTGCCAGATCTTCACGGACCACAAGAGCTTATGTCATCTCTTTGATCAAAAAGAGTTGAATATGCGCCAAAGGAGATGGATTGAATTGTTGACCGACTACGACTGTAAGATCGAATATCATCCGGGTAAGGCAAATGTAGTGGCGGACGCTTTGAGTCGTAAGGAAAGAAGTGAGATACCCAGCGTTGTGGCTATGAGAGCCGAGGTGACGTTTAATTTATTAGCATAGATAAAGAAATGTCAAGTTGAAGCGCTCGAAGCTGAAAATCTCAAGAAGGAAAGAATGGTAGGACAAGTGTCCTCGCTAGTGGAAGATAGTCGAGGGGTGAAGTGCCTTAGTGGGAGGATCTGGGTTCCGAAATTCGGAGAGCTCAGAAAGCTGATACTAGAGGAAGCTCACAAATCGAAGTACACGATTCACCCCGGGACTAACAAGATGTACGGAGACCTACGTCGTGACTATTGGTGGCCTGGAATGAAAAAGGATATAGCTCATCTTGTAGAGACCTGTATGACGTGTTCGCGTGTAAAGATCGAACATCAAAGACCGTACGGGAAGCTCCAGTCGTTAGAGATACCGATGTGGAAGTGGGACCAGATCACGACGGACTTCGTGACCCATTTGCCTAGAACTCCAAAGGGTTATGACGCCATTTAGGTGGTCGTGGATCGACTCACGAAGTCGGCACACTTCTTACCTATACGAGAGTCTTACTCATTGGAACAGTTAGCAAAGTTGTACATCGATGAGATCGTAACCCGCCATGGGGTACCCTCGTCGATTGTATCTGACCGCGATAGCAGATTTACCTCTACGTTTTGGAAGAGCTTCCAAAGACAAATGGGTTCGCAGATCAAGATGAGTACCGCTTATCATCCTCAGACCGACGGTCAGAGTGAGCGAACGATCCAGACGTTAGAAGGCATGTTAAGAGCGTGTGCTTTGGATTTCCAAGGCTCATGGGAAAAGCACCTACCGCTAATCGAGTTTGCTTATAATAATAGCTATCACTCGAGCATCAAGGCAGCGCCGTTTGAGGCACTTTACGGTAGAAAATGTCGGACACCGTTGTGTTGGAATGAAGTCGGAGAGAGACAGTTAACGGAGCCAGAAATTGTACAACTGACTTCGGACAAGATAATCCAAGTGTGTGAAAGACTGAAGGTCGCCCGCGACCGACAGAAAAGCTATGCGGATAAGAGGCGGAAAGACATTGAATTCCAAGTCGGAGATCATGTTCTACTAAAGGTGTCTCCTTGGAAGGGAGTGGTACGATTTGGAAAACGTGGGAAGTTAAGCCCACGTTACATCGAACCGTTCGAGATTACTGAACGAATTGGAGAAGTGGCATATAGGTTGGACCTACCTGAAGAATTGCATGGCATCCATAACGCGTTCCACGTGTCCAACCTGAGGAAATGTCTTACCGACGTGACCAAAGCAGTATCGTTGAATGACATTAAAGTGGATGAGAAATTGAATTTTGTAGAGGAACCCGAAGCAATCACGGATGTTAAGGTGAGAAAGTCACGGAACAAGGAGACTAAGCTGGTTAAAGTACAATGGCGACACCACAAGGGTCCAGAGGCGACCTGGGAGTTGGAGTCGGAGATGAAAGCTAGATACCCGCATCTTTTCCAATAAGGAATTCCGGGGACAGAATTCTTTTAAGAGGGGAGTGTTGTAACAACCGGGTTTCTCTTTTATAATTATGAGAGTCTAGTGGCCAATTTGTGAAGAAGGAAAGTTTTAGAAAGGACCTATTTTGCAATTTAAGGGGGTATAAAAGGGCACATTTCCCTAGGGCAGCCTCCATTGTTCCCAAAAACAGTGTTTTGGGTCTGATGTGTGTGCGGCGGCGAGAAGAAGAAAGGAAGAAGAAGAGCTCAGCTTGGAACTTCTCATTTGGTGCCAAGGATTCATTCAGGTAATCATTCCATTTATGTTATTTAGGTTATGGCAAACTTCTTCTTCTTTTGGAAAACGATTTAAGGATGAAAGAAGAATTAAATAGATGGGTAGATTAAATTTCTCTGTGTTCTTCATATTCTAATAGCTGGGTTTTGAGAGTTTTAAATCCTTGCTAACCATTTCGATGGGAAGAGCACAGATTAAGAAGGTTAAAGGGATAAATGGAATTTAAGTTGAGTTTAATGTTAGTTGTTATGGGTAAATGTTTGATGAAGAGTTAGTTTAACATTTGAACCAACTGAACTAGAGTATTTTGCCCTTGTTCTAAGACCTGCGTATGAACAGTGAGAAAGAAACCAGGCTGGCGCAAAGTCCAGTTTGCGCCATAGGCGCTGGCGCAAAGTCCAGTTTGCGCCAAGAATGGGTGGCGCAAATCTTTGGGTGGCGCAAACCTTGGTTGTTCCAGTGTTGGGCCGATCTGATGGTTGGGCCGCATGGTTGATTTGGGCTTAGGTTGGTTTTGGGTTAAAAGATTTAAGGCCTAGTATGAAGAGGATAATCTTAATTATTTATTTAAGTTAGGGTTAAGAGGAGAACGTAGAATCAGATATTGAGTTAAACCTAATAAATTTATAAATTAATTATTAGGTGAACGGTCGGTGCACGACTCCAAGTTAAGGAAAGAATTTGCTATCAGGTGAGTTCTCTCACTCCTTTTTATGACGTACTATGTTTTACTGAATATGGTTCCTTTTCAAGCATGAAATGATTTATAAAGATACGTATGCTTCCATGAATTTCATGTTTATTCGCAATTGATATGGTGTTTAAAGCTTTCATGAATATGATTTTTAAATGTATATGCATGCTATGTGGAGTCGGTTGCACGGTGGGGTCAGGGTACCTTGGGATCTCTGATCCCTTGGGCATATGGAGGTTAGCTTGTAGGTTGGAATTCGTTTTCTCCTACATGAAGGAACCGGGAGTCCATTTGGATTCCGGCGTAGACGAGAGTGTGTCCGTTAGGCCCCGGTCGGAGTAGCTTATGCGATCCCTGAACCCCGTGTTTAACCTTGGATGATGTTATGAGAAAGATGTGAAAGTATTTTCTTTATGAAATGACCTTTATACTGTGATAAATGTTTATGTAGGGAATTCACTAGACCTTTTGGTCTAACCCTCGCCTTTCAAAAACTAAACCATTTTCAGGTAAGCGTACAGTGGGAAATTCTAGTAAGAATTAGATGGAGACAAGAAAGATGTGGAGCTCATAGCGATTCCAAGATTTTGAATGATGACTATAGATAGAATCTCGGCCGTGGACGTAGAGTCTTCCGCTGTCAATTTTATTTAGATCACTTTATTGATGATGTAAAGACAAGATATTTATGAAATGTGAATGCTTATTTTCTAGAGGAATGCATGTTATGTTTTTGGGTTGTTACACCGTACTTCCTCCACCTTCTGTCGCCGGTGGTTTGGATCATCATGGTGGCCGGAAATTTAAGAGAGGGAGAGAGAGAAAGAGATTGAGATAAATGTGGAGAAAGTTAAGGAAATAATCTAACCTTAATTAGATTAATTCAAATTAATTAATAGATTTTAAATTTAAATACCTAAAATCTATTCCTAAACTACCCTTTCCTTAACTTTTTAATTAATTAAAATGCAAATTTCTCAACCGTTGATCAAAGGAAAGGACGGTCTGGATTAGGTTTCATCGGTTTCATGTTTGGCTGGTGGTTGCAGAAGAAGCTCCCTCTCTCTCTCTCTCTCTCTCTCTCTCTATATATATATATATATATATATATATATATATATATATATATATATATATATATATATATATACACACACACCAGTAACTCCATTGAACCACCTCTGTCGGCCCTCCGTTCAACTCCCGACCTATTCCGATCACCATCTCCGCCGTTGGTCAGGCCACCACCTCCAACCTCTGATGTTCCTTTTTCCCCCATTTCTACCACAAGTTTCTTAATTTCTTTTCTTTTTGCCAATTAACAAGCCCAACCTCCTCTTCAGTTTCGTCTCTGTCAGGCACCCACAAAAATGCAAAATGGCTCAAAATTTCCATAAGATTCTACGCAAACCCTTCAATGAAAGCATAATTAGAGCGTTACTCGACCATCAAAATCCGGAGAAGGGAGGATGGAGGTGATTCACGAGGGAGGGACGATGGGGGTGGTTCACGGGGGAAGGTGAGAGGGGAGAACGGGGAGAACTTGCTTCTTGATTAAACATAAACATAAACAAAAACAAACAAAAAAGCCCTTTGTTTCTCTGCTCGTGGGTTTGTAAATTAAACATAAACAAACAAAAACCCTCATCATAGTTCTTTACTCGTGGGTTATCTTTTAGCATTGCAGATCTGGGGGAAGAAGCAAAGGTGATTGAGAAATTGAGGTTAGTGGTATTCAAGGAATCAGAGAGTTTAGAAGAAGATTGCAGCAGCCAGGAGGAGAAGGAGAAGAGAGAGTCGGTGTGGTGCAAAATCGGTTCTTGCGTGCAAAATGAGGAATGAGGAGGGGTCACAGTGGTGGGTGGGGATCTGTTGTACGTCGTCTCATCTCCCCCTATGGTCGGACCATCGCCGGAGATGGTGACCGGAGGTGAGATCGAGAGTCGGTCTGGAGATGGTGAGGTAGTTGGTTGGGAGTGGGTTAGAAAAAGGTTTAAAAATATAAAATATAGAATGTTTTTGTTTTATTTTATTTTTATTTTAATAGAAAAAGACAAAAAACTGTAAAAAGACGAAAACACCCCTCAACTTAACTGAGCTTTTTTAACGGAGTTAACGACGAGTGACCACTTTCAAAGCGATTTTCAAAGACCAGTGACGATAATTGCATTTATTGAAACATAGGGATGACTTTTAAAGGAAGTGGTAAAGACTAGGGGCGAAATTTGTAGTTTACTCTAGGGGTGTTATTCGGTCGGTTAAATCGGTTTTCGGTTTATTCGGTTCGGGTTAATCGGCTTTTAAGTTTTTATAAAACCAACCGATAACCAAACCACATAAGGTTCGGTTTAATCGGTTTCAGGTTATTCGGTTCGATAACCGGTTAAACCGAATAAGGATTTATATTTTTTCGTTGGCCACTTTCTCAAATTAATTGTTCGTTGCTTTTAATGTATTATTGTATTATACAATAATAGTCGGTAAATGGCTTATTATATAAGTAAAAACGTCATCTATCAACCAATATCTACCGAATGATATATATATATATATATATTCAATGCGACGTTGTAAATCAAAGAAAAAAAACGTAATATAATAAAAACCTTATCTATTACTATCAATAAAATATATTATATAGCAATAAAATATGTAAAATAATAATAGTATAAAATGTATTTGGATTATTTTTTATAAACATGAAATATATAAAATATTAGTAGAGTGTGATATTTGAGTTATTCGGTTTAACCGAATTAGAAAAAAAAAATTAATCGAAAACCGAACCAAATAAGTATTCTTATTCAGTTAACCGAACCGTTTAACCCGAAAACCGAATAACCCAAAATCGTTTAACCCAAATTTCATTCGGTTCGGATGAGTTATTCAGTTTCGGTTATTTTTGACACCCCTAATTTACTCCAAAATGAAAACCATGATGGTGAAAAAAGAAAATTAAAACCATAGGGAGAAAATAGTTATATACGAGAAACCACAGGGACTAAAATTGTAGTACTATATAGTATTTGTTTTATAATAATAAGTAAATCCAACAAGTAAATCTTTGGTAGGAAAAGGAAGTAATGGTGACGGCTAAGAAAGTAGGGTGTCACAGAAACTGGGGTCTAATCGCCGTCAAAGCAACTTCTAGCCCCTTCGCTAGTCAAACACCTACTAGTAGTCCTCCCCATAACCTATCGTTAACTCCCCGTTTTTAATCTCCGTACTATCCGTTTCATAGTATCATCAAGAATTTTATTTTAGAAATTAAATCATTATTTTAGAACTTTATCTCCATAAAATATTATTTTTATTTCATTTCAAGATTTTTGTATAGTATGTAAGGCCATCAGTACCCCATCCCTCTTATCTGTGAAAGATTCCCTGCCACGTCAGCGCCACATCAGCTTTTCTTCCATCCCTCACCCCATCCCTCACGATCCCTAAACATCCGTACCCCATTCCCTCAAACCCCTTTGCCACCTCATTTATTTTAATTCTTTTATTTATACATTTAATTATTTAACAAAATAAAAATATTTATATATATTTTTAATAAATAAAAATAAGATAAATAATAAAAATTAAAATTCATATCATTCATTAAAAAATTAAAAATTACAAAATAAATTTAAAAATCTACTCGTCGTCATTCCAATCATGATATTTTTTAATTTGCTCTTTTCTCTTTAGCGTAGCCATCAAAGCGCGGCCCGAAAGGTGATCATGCGGGGTTATGTAAAACTGGAAGTCTGCATCAAATCGTTTTGCTCGTTCGATTTCTCGTTCGTGTTCCAACCTTTGAAGTTCGACATCGAGTTTTTTCATTTTGTATTCAATTGCACCATCAAACTTGTCGTTGAACGTCGTCAACAACTGAGTAACACTTTCGTCCGTATTCGTCCCGGACGTATGACTCGTTGATGTTTTTTTTGCCTTGTTTCTCCCGATGGGTCGTTGAATTGGCTCGTCATCGTCATCATCGGAAGTTTGGGTACGTTTTGAACCCCGCGATGAAGTTGTCGTCATCGTTGGAACGGCTCCCCATTTTGGACATTTTTTTAGGATGTCCCAAGCTTGTTCGTGAGTGAAAGCAACGTTATGGCGTG
This sequence comes from Saussurea involucrata, assembly GCA_033807775.1. Taxonomy (NCBI): domain Eukaryota; kingdom Viridiplantae; phylum Streptophyta; class Magnoliopsida; order Asterales; family Asteraceae; genus Saussurea; species Saussurea involucrata. Next base: position 169,183,018 of record CM066322.1, read on the forward strand.
CTACATAGCGTTCGTGTGCCGTTCGGGATATATCGGCCTCACTCATCCCGCTTGATCTATTACTGAGCAAGTTGTTGTAGATGCCGCCAAACGAATTAACTCTTTTATTGACGTCGCTGAACTTGCTATTTAGTTGATGGGTTGATCTATAACCTGGTTCACGACCCATGCGAGTAAAGAACACTTGCCCGATTCGGGCCCAAAAACTTCCTACATTTATGTAAAATAAAGTATAAGAATAATAATAATAATAATAATAATAATAATAATAAGAATAATAATAATAATAATAATAATAATAATAATAATAAGAATAATAACAGTAAAAATAATTACCACCACTTTGTGCGTTACCGACCACGGGGTCCTCCGAAACGTCAACCCACGCCGACACTAACGCGAGTTCCTCGGCTTTACTCCACGTTTGTTTGGCGGCTTTCGTTCGTCTCGGATTTGATGGTTCCGGGTTAGATTGTTGTGTCGGGATAAATTGTGGTGAGTTCGGGGTAGAAGGTTGGGTTTCCGGAACAATCTCGTCGTCGAGATTGATTGCGGGTGAAGGAAGATTGTAGTTGGCCGGAGTAAAACCTTGGTCAATCAAACCGGGACGTGTAAATTGGTAAGGAAATTGTTGCGAAAATTGTTGGTGATATTGTTGGGGAAATTGTTGCGGAAATTGTGGCGGAAATTGTTGCGGAAATTGTTGCGAGAATTGTGGCGGAAATTGTTGCGAGAATTGCGGATGATAACCTTGTTGTGTAAACGCTTGGAAACCAAGCTCTTGATCTTCTTGCGATTGTGGTGTATTCGGTCGGTTACGACGGGATGTAGGTGTTTGTTTGGATTCATGATGAGAGAGGTGTGAAAAATAAGAGGTTGAGAGAATTTGAGAGAGTTTGAGAGGTGTGAGATTGAGAGAATTTGATAGTGTGAAAAATAAGAGGTTGAAAGATGTGAGAAATAAGAGGTTGAGAGGTGTGAGAAATAAGAGGTTGAGGGTTAAATATATAGTGGGATTAAATTTAGAAATTTTTTTTTTTTTTTAAGAAATAGCCGTTCAACGGTTGTTTTTTTAAAAAATTTAATTAAATTTTTTTTTTTTATAAAACCCTCGGGATGGCTCGGGAACCCAACCCCGCTCACCATCCCGCCCCGCTAGCCCATCCCGAGCCGTAGCGCCACCCCGCAGCCACCTCAGCCATCCCGAGCCCCTTCCCCGCTGGGGTACGGAAGGCCTAATAACAAATAATATAGGGAATTTAATTAAAATACCCTAATTTTGACATTTACTTATTAAAATACCTCAAATTTTAAAAAGTTTACCAAAATACCTTATTTTTCCGCGAAGGAAGCCCTCTATCGCGGGCAGGGACCATTTTTTAAATTTTATGTGCTTCATATTTACACTTTTAGTCCCTGGCCCGCGATCGAGGCCCGCAATGAGGACTGAAAGTGTAAATATATCTTGCAAAAAAATTCACAATTGGTCCCTGTCCGCGATAGAGGGCTTCCTTCGCGGAAAAATAGGGTATTTTGGTAAACTTTTCAAAATTTGGGGTATTTTGGTAAGTCAATGTCAAACTTAGGGTATTTTAATTAAGTTCTCAATAATTTATCTCTCGACCACTATTCTAAAAAAAGTCGTTGCAAAGCCGCCATGACACAAGACTTGTGTTTCATGCCACGTTAAAAGCATCTCCAATGGTCAATTGAAAACAACTTGATGAAGACTTGAACATTGGAGTTATGACTTGAAGATAGCTTTACTCATCAAACACTTGGTCTTTCTCAATTTTTTGAAAAATTAAATATGAGAAGCAAGAGAAAGATAGAGTACATTATGGTGGGACCAACATAACTTTTATATTTTTTTATTACTTTCAAGTTTTTCATTTTATTTTACCATTGTGGATGCCCTAAATCCATGATATGTTTCTTGGTCTAATGTGCAGTTTTCGTAATGCGATATTTGATTTTTCTTCATATTTTTAATGTTTTATTTGCAAAATTTTAATATGTATAACGCAATTTAATTTACTTATTACTATTGACTCATTGAATAACACTATAAAATATATGCTTTTATATATTATATTATATATGAATGAGGAGAATCTGTTTAATCAAAAAATTTACCCAAAAATCTCTTTTCATTTATTTTAGAGAAGTTGAAGATGTTTTTAGGTCTCACCCTCGTATTTCTAATTTTAAATAATAATAAAAAACTCTTTTGAAAAAAAGATTTTCAAAATAAAATATTAGAATAATAAAAATCGAACAAATTTCTGAAATTACTAAAATGGAAAAGAACTTAACAAGTCTTTCATGTATTGTTTTCTCTATCGATGTATTAAGAAAAACATATAGGGTAGATCTTCAAAGAACACTTAGGCTATGTTTGTCAAACTAGCTGATAAGCTAGCTGGTAGCTGATAAACTAGCTGATAAAAAAGTTACGTTTGGCAAAAAGTAGCTTATAATCATTTAAATGACCAAAAATGACATATTAAAAAAAATAGTTAATAAATAATAATTAATATTAATGAGGGCATAATTGGAATATTTACAAAAGGCTACTCATAAGCTACTTCAAGTAGCTTTTCAAAAAGCTGGCTTATAAGTTAGCTTATGGTCATCCAAACATGTACCCCAAAAATAAGTTATCTTATAAGCTAGCTTTTTTTGCCAAACAATGATTTAGGGGTTGTTTACCATATTTTCTATTAAGTCCTCGATGGATAAATTTGTCTGTCTAGATATAATACTTGTCTGCCTGCATATAAATGTTTTGTTGTTTACTTTTCTTCCTGAATCAACAATCTAAACAATTGAAATGACTATTATACTCATGAGTATCAATATCGTGCATTCTCATCATCAGATTAATAATAACAATCCAATCAAATCTCATAACCAAAAATCAATCCAAATTAAATAATACAATCCAATACTTAAACCGAGTTTTGTTTACATCGTTTTAATGTAAATTAAACAATATCAATCCAATGAAATCTCAAAAAACAATATCAAGAGGTTAGCAAAAAAACCAACAAGAAAATGAAAAACCAAAATTTAGTGGTCGATTACAAGAACCAGAAATCGAATGAAATCTCAAACCATAGATCAAAGAACCATAAATCGAATGAAATTTCAAACCAGAAATCAAAGTCCAACAAGATAATCCAATGAAATCTCAAAACCAGAAATCGAAGAACTAGAAACCGAATGAAATCTCAAACCAGAGACCGAAGAACCTGAAAGGTCGCCGAAGAGGGTGATCAGGGGAGCAAGGTCGGCGGAGAATAGAAAAGAGAGGGTTGTCGGGAACTTTCTCGTCGGTGATACAAACATGAATATCACTGATTGCAGGGTTTTCTTGAGCGTGAAGAGAGGGAGCAGAGGAAAAGAGGCGCTAGGGTTGCATTGAGCGTGTTTAATCTGAGGGGTAAGAGGAGTCATTTTTTTGGTTGAACCTGGACAAGTGAGGTTTCCTAGTTGTGCGAATAAGACAATAATTTTTTTATTAAGTTCTAAGTAAATTGTAACACCCTCAAAATTGAAAGAGCAACTAAATAATTTTTTTAAATAAAATAACCACTCAATGATAAAATTCCTTCTACAACCCATTCTTTGAATTACCTCAATATAAAACATTATATTTTCAACAATCAAAACCTAAATCATTCGCCAAGACTACAAAAGGTCGGGTGTTACTCAACCCCAAAATCAAGTTGTTATTCCCAAAATGCGGAAAACTTCACCGAGCTACTTACTTCTTGAGCAAACAACTAGCCCTCCACTTTTCACAGTGTCACTAGAACTATATCTCAAGCGGAACCTGTTGCACATGCAGACAAATAAAAAAGGTTAGGCTAACGTCTAGTGAGTTCAAGAGTTTTTATCATGGTTATATAATTCGTAAGACGAGAGAGGTGCAATTTAAATCATGAGTTCAAAATGATTTACTTTGAATGCAAACCACCAATTTTTCAACGCACACAAATCCCGTGATGAAATCTCTAATATATCTCAAAATGGACTCATCCCAAAACCCATTTGAAAAGTAAAATAGTAATTGGTTTCCAAAATTATGGAAACGTGAATAAATAGTTATTATTCAAAACATCCCAAACGCGGATGAGACATAAACCACAACCCATGAAATATGAAAAGCAATCCATATAAATATAATACGCCACCGAAAACATGGATAAAACAAATACCCAAACAACACCTTCCGGTGATGAGGGAGACCCGATTCCTTTGTATGTGGCGGAACACAAAGTTAAGCCACATAACTATGTTATTACTACACCTCAGATCGTGACTCTATTGTCTGCTTTAATAAGCTCCAACTCAAGTCGGACTTTATTGGCTGCTAGCTAAGCTACACCTCAAGTCCCCAACCCAGCAACGGATGGCACGTATCCTTTATTGCCTGATGTGCCCAGCTACACCTCAAGGATACACGATCTTATTGCTTGTTCATTCTCTAGTAGGTTACACCTTAAGGTTTTCATTGAACTTTTATTGCCTACTTACTAGCATTCAAGAATTGGAGTCTCGACTCCTTATTTGATAACCCAAGATGTTCAACCCTCGTGCACAAGAGTTAGAACATCAACCACGAAATTCCGGAGTACAACCTAAAGTGGTTCCTTTCCACAACGCAGGGACACAAAATGCCACAATGGCTTACTTCCCAAAGTAAAATACCAAGACTTTCCACTTATAAAGATATGACCGACTCATATGCCTATGGATTCAATGCATTACGGCCTAAAAGTACATGACTCCACTTTAATGACACACGTACTCAAAACATGCACTCTTCAAATAAAATGAAATAAATGCAACTGACGACCAAAGCTCCACATTCAAATGTTAAAATCCGGACAATGTCTTAGTTGCTAGTTTTTAAAGGTCGGAAATGACCCAAAACCCAATGACCCACACTTTCATGCTTCAAACATACCACCACATAAAGTTATGCATATTTCCAACAAAACACTAAAAATGTATTTTTTTTACTAGATAACCTTCAATTATGCATTAAATATCAAAACACTTCCATTAATGTTTATTTTATCAAGTTATCCAAAAATCCCAAAGGTGGGTGTTTTGTGAGATTTATAAAATCAAATACTCCAAGTAATCAAAATCATTCAAATAACTCAACAATGTATATTTTCATGTAAAACACTTGAAACACTTTAGAATGAACATTTTGGCATGTACAACGTTTTCACAAATCAACTTGAACTTACCTTGCTAGATTTAGGCTAAATCTAGATTTTCCCCAAACTTGAGCTCTTTTGAATAAACTTGAATCTTCAAGCCAAATTTTCCAAAACCTAGATCCACAAGTTTCAACCATAAATATCCATATCCAATCATAAAGAATCATTCCCCAAACATCTCACATCAAGATCTCAACTTATACCAAAACCCTAATTTCCATAGATGGAAGAAATGAAAAGATTACTGATATGCATTATTTATTTAATGCATAAAATGCCGTTTTCTTATCTTTTTAGTTAGAATTTTTTATTTATACCAACATTTGAGTCATTTTTTGTTTACTTATTTTTACCTTTTGTTTCATGGAGCTAAGTTCTTGATTTACATGTCTTTTACTTAAATAGGAAGGTTAAATGTGAATTTAATTATTGTGCGGCCACTGACCATTGCTGTAGCATTGAATATTTGCATTGGAATGAAGAAAGATGATGGAGACAACTTTTGGGGGTCAACTTAGTCATTTTGTCCAACCATCTTACAAGAGGAATGCAGATCAATGCTTTGTCTAAATTCAGCAATTAGTTAACTTGTAGTAGTTTCCATATAAGGATGGGTGTGCCATACCTTTTGTCCTATGAATAGTGTAGTTGGTACCACCTTTTGTGTTATTTACAAGTTTAGCTTTCCTCTTAGTTTGTATAAATAGGGAGGTAACTCTTGTTGTTGGATAGACTTTTTTTGATCAGTTCTCACAACTGATTAGAAACTTTCTCTTCTTTAATTTAATATGCACTTTAATTTATGTTCTTTACCTTCTTCATATTCTTGTTCTCATTCATGAGTTGCTGCAACATCGCTGACAACATTGTTGCACTAATTCTTGTCTTTTAATTACTGCATTTTACTTTCTTGTCATTTAATTTATGTCATTTACATTTCTTGTCATTTAATTTCAAGTATGGGTAGCTAGTTTAATAAAAGGGTGAAGTTTTAAATCAAAGAAAGGTGGAACTTGTTTCTCAATAATGATGTTCCACCATTTCATCTTAAGTTTTATTAAACCAAAATACTCCTTGACGTTTTGATCACTTTGAAAGTGTTAAAGTGTCATGGACTCAGGCATGAGCCATTGATATGCACGTCAATTCGGATGACAAAGGAAGGTATACTTGGAAGAGTTGCTGACAAAGGCATTTGTTACCTCTGTTTTCTAAATTGATTATTCTCGATAAGTTGGTCATCACTCAAGGTGTTAAAGTGTAGTGGATCCAGGAATGGACCACTTAGAACACATCAACTTAAATGATATGGTAATCGGCTCGGAAGAGTGATTTTTAACAAAGGAATTTGTTAATGCATATACTTGGAAGGCTTCATTGGTTACTATTGTTGGTACTGATGCAATCACAAGAATGTGTTTTTTGAAAACCAGACTCAATAGTAAAATGATAGAGAGTTCGGAAGGACCTCCCGAAAAGTATATGGTGAAACTAATTATTGTTGGACAAATGTTGTAGCAATGCTACAACATTGGTCCACTGGAATTTGTATTTAAGCTTCACCCCAAACATCTTACACCCTTGCTCTCTTTATTATTTGTTTAAGTAATATGTGACAAATCCAAACCAAACAATATCTTCGAATTCGTCATCTGAAATCATTTCTTTTCTTAAACTTTTATTGTGCTTTTACTCCAATCTCAGTAGGACGATATGTGGTTCTCACCACTTTATTACTTGATTGATGATATTAGATATCATTGTATACTTGCTTTGAGGTTTAATTATCACAAGTCTAAGTGTATTCCAAGCACTGTCAATTACCTTCACCACAACTTGCATTCACCAACACATCACTTCTAGGTTTACTAATGTAAGACCCGGAAAAGAAAATTTGATTTTAATTGGGTTGGTGAGAATTTTATGATTGTTTGGGGGTAGGAAATCATACTTCAGTATCGGGACTACTAGTTATCGATTTTTGGACTCAAACCGCATGAAGAGGGACAATTTTTGGAAACTCAAACAGCAGTCGGTACAGTGGGGGCGACTGTGCCATGGGGCACAGTCGCTGGTCACTATCACGGCCCATGTACTGTAGGTGGCTTGGCACGGGCGACTATGCCCGCGACTGTGACACAGTGTCACTATCATGGGGCAATGTCGCGGGTAGGGTCTGAGGGTATAAAGTGCAGCAGCCCGATTTTTACTCACTTTTATCTGATTTCTGGAAACTCAAGGTCGATTTCTCTCTAAGAAAAGGGTAAGTGTTCATCCTCTCAAGCCCTCTTCTTGCCATTAATGCTCCCATCAACCAAACCCTTCATCATTTATGATCACTTTGGATATTTAAGCTTTGATTGTGGAAGGTTCAAGTCTCCTCAAAAGCTCCAAGTTCATCTCACCCTCCCTCAACTAGTCACTTGAAAATCTAGGGTTTAAGCTAGAACCCTCTAATGTGAGTTATCTCCACTCTACATTCTTTATATATATGTTTATCTTGTTGGATTACCATCTTACTACCTTCTTTCATCATTATTTCATGTTTTACACATTATGCCATAAAATGGGTTTTTTTAGAAAGTATAAGATCTTGTTGAAACAAATAGTGGTAAAGGTTAAATGGGTTACATTCCTTGATCTCCAAGTGTTATTGTCCTTAATCTACAAGTTTTGTCACTTATAATGATTTTGACCATTTTAGGTCAAAATTAGGGTTTTGGAAATATTTGGGGTTTTCAAGGAAATGTCCATGAAAAAGAGTTTTTATGTTATAATGGGGTTCAAAACCTAACTTGGGAAATCATGGTGCTTTATAGTCAATTGTGTTAGTCTTATGTTGATATTCCCAAATGGGAAGTATGTTCTAATGTTGCTGCTAAGCTTAAACATATAATGATTATTATTGTTCGGCTACATGAGAGTCTTTGTTTGGTCATTGAGTGTAATGGATCCATAGGCACTAGAGTCGTAGCACGGAATAGGCATCGGGATCCATTATAAGTAAGATGTGGACCTATATGGTCGGGCATCGTCTCATGGGCAGTAAGGTGTAATTCCAATATGCTTGTTTGTGGATTTGGAGGAACCCAATGTATAGACCTGGAGTGGTTGAAATTAGGGACCCACAAGTTATAGACTCTTCGGGGTTGCGCTTGTTTCCAAATTATAATTGTGATGTGATTATTGCTACTAACGATTAAGTAGCTACCTTGTCTTATGTAAACATCTTGGATTATCAAGTTACCATCAACACTTGAAGCATCAGATATCATATGACTTCCTCCATGGGGTCCATTATGTTTTCTATTGTACCTCAAATTAGTATTATTGTTATAAATTGTTAGGTTCTAACTCTCATCGTGTTAGACTAACACTTCTTCTCTTGGGCATGTGCTTAGGGCATTCAAGCGGTGGGGCTCCTCGGGCTTGAGTGAAGAGACATGATGGAGATAGCATTTTTGGAAGTATATAGAGGCGTACATGATAGATTATCAATATTGAATTTTTGGTAGCAATTAGACAACACCCGAATGTAATCTAAGACATGATGGTTTAGATTATTAGGTTGTTGGACCGTTAATTGCTCATTCCTTGGTTTTGTAAACGCCATACTTTAATTCCCCTTTTGTTGGGTGATTTGTCTATGTTAGCCGTACATTTTTCCGTAATTCCACAGATTTAAATTTTACCCAGTTTTTAAGGTGTTACAACTAAAAAGAAAGGTTTGGGAAGTGAATATGGCTTACAAATGGGTATTTGAAGAGAACCCCGGGTTAGCTCAACAATGGTGGAAAATGATGAAGAAGATGAAGATCTTGAAACCTTGAAACCTTAGAAGCTTGATTCATCAAACCCACTTTGGTATTCTTGAAGAAAAGGGAGATGGAAGAGAGAAAATGGAGGAGTTAGGGTTTTGGGGAGGGAAAATCGAGTGGGAGAAGAGAGGGATTGGATTGGATCTGGTTTATAGAAGGTAGGAGAGAGAGGAGGGAAGGTTGAGGGTGAAAAAGGTGAAAAATCCCGTCAGACACAATGTGGACGTCCGCTTGGAGTTCTGTGCGGACGTCCACTTGCATCAGGGCCAATCTTCTGTTGCTTCCGCGGAAGCACACGCGGACTTCCACTGATGCGTACTTCCACTTGCACCATGCAGACGTCCACTTGACCCTGATTTCCCGGTTTATTGTTTGATCACTGTTTTGGTCATAACTTATTCGTTTTAGCTCTGTTTTCGCTTCAAAAAGACCCGTTGGATTCGTATTTGATTTCTACATCCAAAAACACCATAAAATCTAGGATTAAATCCAAAATCCTATTTTACATATTTAACTTAAAAGATCGAGGTGTTACATAAACATCCTAATATAGATGTCTGAATAAGCCCAGCAGACCATTAAGCTCATTAAATCATAAGTAAACAGGGTGTTGAGTGGTTCAAATGACACATAGAAAGTCTTAACGTCATGTTTGACAACTATAAGCTAGCTTTTTTTTGCCAAACAATGCCTAAGACGTACTTTTAGTATTTTACATTTTTTATAAGCTCGTTTTTGCTAAACATAACATAAGCTAGCTTTTTTTTGAGGTACATGTTTGGATGATCATAAGCTAGCTTTTTGAAACGCTACTTGGAGTAGCGTTTTAGTAGCTTTTTGTGAATATTCCAATATTACCCCTTATTGTTATTTACAAACAATTATTATTAATAAATATTAATTTTTTAAATATGTCCTTTTTGGTCATTTTACATTCTTATAAGCTACTTTTGCTAAACGTCATTTTTTCATCAGCTAGCTTATCAGCTACCAGCTAGCTTATCAGTCAACAACTAGCTTATCAGCTACTAGCTAGCTTATCAGCTAGTTTGCCAAACATAGCCTTAAAGAATAGTTGATTACAAATATTTCATAATATAGTTCAAATAAATTTCTAATAATGCAATTAAAACAAATTCCCGTTAAAGGAAAAGAGAAATAGAACAACAATAGAATGGAGAGAATGAATCGTAATTCTCATTAATCATAAGTCCTTTAAATAGGGATGAGATACAAGTAGATAACTATAAGATCTAACCTATCTATAATATGTTTATCTCTATATATTTCGTCATATCTTTTAGACGATGGCACACTTATCCGATAACACTCCCCCTTGTGCCGAGTTAAAGGAGTGATGGTGCAGAATTGTTGCCTTGTTAAAACCTTACGCCAAAATAAAAACCCAGTGGGAAAAAAAAACAAAAATAGGACGAAAGAAAGAGTACAGCGCACCAGTTTCTTTACAATACATAGCTTTTACTTTAGTCTAATTTTCTCTTAGATTCATACATTAATCATGAGAGTTAAGAAAACATGATGGTATATAAATTGTTGCCTCACTAAAACCTTACACCAAGGAACAAAACCCAATGGGAAAAATAAAACATTGGTTGAAGGAAAGAGCACAACATACCAATATTACATATATAGTAGACTTCCCCTTTTGTCTACCACTCCCCCTGATTCGTGCATTAATCAAATGAGGTTTAAAACATTTCCATTTTAATATTTTCTACATGTTTCCCAAATATGGTTTTATGTATTGATTTGGTAAATAAACATGTGACATTTTCCTCACATCTTATTCAGTTCACTTGAATCTTGAGGATAATTGATTATATAAAAACTTAAGAAAAACATGTTTTGTGTTATAACCCTTGATATATTTTACTTTCATTTCTTCGATACATGATGCACTATTTCCATACATGCAAGTTGTATAGTGGTTAAACTTGAAATTACTAGCTCCTCTTATATGTGTAATGATAGTCCTTAACCATATACACCTTTGAATAGTCTCATGGAGAGTAAGATTGTTGATAATATAAGAGGATAGCTATTAAGGGTTTGCTTAGTTTACTTCCAAGCAATCGACATGTTCCATATGATAACTCCTTATCCAGTTTGGGAACAATCTTTATATAAATCAAACATTTACCTAATATCAGTAAATATATACCAAGGCATTGTTTGGTGTTTTTCTATAAGCTAGTACTTTTGCCGCTCACAATCTAAGTAGGTATTGAAGTTTCATTATCAATTCATTTTTCTCCGTATGAAACTTATAAGCCCACGTCAATGGTGCCAAAAGATTAATTTGAAATCATTCCAATGACGTTGCGTTGGCGCTGAGCTAAATCTAGCTGACAAGTTCAATGAGAAGTACAATATGCGGTCAAGTGTATTATGTTGAGTACAATAATGCGCCTATTGTACTTGGGTATGGAATTCCAGCTCCCAACACCTCTTCGTCCTCATCCTTTAGACGAATGGATCTTTCCTTATATCCAACACTTTGACCGATCATGGGAGTGCTAGTCGGATGCGCTTTGTCCATATTAGGTCGCCTGATCATATTCTAGACATATGCGGATCGGTGGATCAATATTCCACAAACTTGGTGTCGTAGCTCAAGTATCTAGATAAAACCAAGTTTTCCCACGATCTTTCATCTCAAATCCAGATTTCAAGTAGCTTGTGTTTTCTCTTATTTCATCAAGAGTGTCTATTATGTTCATAACATCGACATATAGAGCTATTATGAAAATCTGGGACTTGTTTTCTTATATAAATACGCAAGGGCACAGTTCATCGTTCTTATTTATCGTTTCCCAATCAAATATTCACTCAGGCGGGCATACCACATCCGCATAGATTGCTTTAATCTATAAAGTGAGTGTTTCATATTTATTGTAATCACATTTCATAGTTTAAAGTTACTTGATATTGGTATAATGCCATCAAGCACTTTTTATATATCTCTGAATTTAGATCCCCATAGAGATATATAGTAACCACATCGTTGAGCTGCAATTTCCAGTCATTCGGAAACTACTTGGCTAATTTAATTAGCAGAACGTTGTCCATCACGAGAGAGTAGGTCTTATTGTAGTCAATCCAGCGCGTTGTGAGAAACCTTGCACCAAAGGAGAGCCTTATATATTATGACTTAATTATCCTCATTACGCTTCCCTGGCAAATGGTTTATTTATGTCCTACATGCTTTACACTTGGTCGGTTAGCACCACCGAACCAAATACCTGTTCATTTGTCAAATAATTATCCTGGAATGCTTCTTTTCATTTAGGCCAATTTGCTCTTTGTTGACATTCTTCAACTGAGCATGGTTCGATGCCATCGTGCTCTGTTATCTCATAAGCAACGGTATATGCAAATATATCATCATTGAGTATGTATGATCTGTCCATCGACTCATATTCATTTTGAGATTTCTTTGATCTCTGGAATCAGTATTAACTTCGGAGCGTCCTCCAGTAATGATTCATAGACATAGATTTAATCAGAGATAATCTCATGTATTGATGATATATAGTTGTGCCTTACTTTTCTCTTCCTTTAGATGAGTATTTATCGAACCAAGTAGCTTCCCCCATTTTCTTTTGGGAGCTACGACCTCAACCACACCTCCACCATGTGTGATTGCAACGTACTTCCAGCGACGTTGTGCCCTTGTTTGGGGACTTTTGACCTTACGAGTATATTTGCAGCTCGTATATGTGATCTTGTCAATCTAGATAATGTTAAATGTTGGGAACTGAAGATATGCTAAGGATGGTTAGTACTGCTAAGTCTTCATTACTACTGCCAGTTCTTCGTTACTACTGCTGGGCAAAGTTACTGCTGCTAGTTGAAGTTAGTGCTGCTAGTCCAAGTTACTACTGCTAGACATGGTTAGTACTGCTGAGCTGAGTTACTACTGCTTGAAGACTGTGAAGATTAATACTGCTGAAGGTTGTTAATGCTGCTGAGTCAAATCATCATTAATACTGCTGAGTTGATAAAGTTGGTATGCGATACTTTTGGAGACAAAGAAGGAATTGATCAAGATATGCTTAACGAAGATTCAGAAGATCAAGTTACTTTTTATGGTTATCTTGTAATTACTTTTGTATAAATAGTATTGATAGATAGCTATTAAAAAAATGAGAAAAATAGAAGATAGTTAGCATACAGAATTCGATATTCAAGAGTGAATTAACCTCAAGGTCTTAGATCCTATTTCTAGAGAAGTAGAAATCGTCTTGTTGAGCCTGTTCAACAAGATTGAGGTTTGGTGTAAAACTTGTGAGTAATAACTGTTTGATCTATATACAGTTTATTGAATTTCTATTGATTGTTCTTTATTGATTTAGAGTTCTATTCCGCAAGATTCTCTAAATTCTGTTTCTAAGAAGTTTAATTCTTGTTAAGAATCGATCCTGACAAGTGGTATCAGAGCGTTGGTATCTTAGAAATTATGGACAACTCAATGGATTCTCACAGTACTCTTGTTTCAAAGGTTCCCATGCTCAAACCCAATGAATTTGACATGTGGAAACTAAGAATCAAGCAGTACATTCTTCTTACTGATTATGCAATATGGGACATTATAGAAAATGGCCCATGTAATGAAGGAAAGATAGGAGCAGATGGAAAGAGACCTCCTCCCAAGACAGATGCTGAAAAGAAAGTAAGACAAACAGAGATGAAGGCCTTAAGCACTCTGCTTTTGGCTATTCCTAATGAGTACCAACATCAATTCCAACACTGCACAGATGCACAGATGCTGTGGAATGCTCTGGAGAAAAGATTTACTGGAACAAAGAGCACAAAGAGAAATCAAAAGGCTATTCTCAGGCAACAATATGAAAACTTTATGTCTGCAAAGAATGAGTCTATGACTCAAACTTTTGACAGATTTAACAAGTTAATTGGAGAATTAGCAACTGTGGGTGTACACATGGATGCTGATGATGTCAACAGAAAGTTCCTTAGATCATTGGGAGAAGAATGGACCATGTACACTGTCTCATTCAGACAGAATGACCAATTGGAGGACAAAGAGCTAGATGACCTCTACAATGATCTCAGAGTATTTGAGGCTGAAGTTGAAGCCAAGAAAAGGCCATCAGGATTTGTTTATAATGCTGCTTTATTATCTTCATCCTCTGATACTGCTGCTAATCCTGATTCTGTTAATACTGCAGGTTCTGTTAATTCTGCTAGTGGAACCAATCATGAGAAGACCACAGATTCTGTACTAGAAGCATTCTTTTCTAGTCATGTCCACTCTTCTCTAATCAATGATGATTTAGAGCAGATCAATGCTGATGATCTGGAAGAGATGGACATCAAGTGGCAGATGGCTATGCTATCAATGAGGGTGAAGAAATTCATCAAAAGGACTGGGAGAAACAACTTTTCCCAAAGAAGAGAAGATGGTGCAGGCTTTGACAAGTCAAAGGTTGAATGCTATAAGTGTCACAAGATGGGACACTTTGCCAGAGAATGCAGAAGTGGAGGATCACAGACTCCAAATGGAAACCAAAACAGAAGCTCCTCTCAAGCCCTTGTTTCTCAACAAGGAATGGGATTTGATTGGAGTGATCAAGCTGAAGAAGCCTGTCAGAATCAAGCTCTTATGGCAGAAGTGTCTGATATCCCCACTGAGGTACAATCTAAACTCTGTTCTCAAGCTTGCATTGATGCTGTTAAAAGATATAGGGATCACAATCAGGGTATGTGTGATGACCTTAAGAGGCTAGAGAAAGATGTGAAAGATTATGTTAGGATTGTAGAAAGGTTTGAGGAACAGATTAGAGCTTTTCAAGCTAATGAACTTCAACACCACTATGATACTAGCTATTGGAAGTGGGAGAAGAATGAGTATGAGATTAAGCTGAAAGTATCTGGGGAGGAGAATGAAAAGTTAAAGGAAGAGCTTAAAAAGGTTAAACTTGATGTTGAAAAGTTTACCTGTGCTTCTAAAACCATGGACACCATCATTAAAGCACAAATCCATGACAAGATGAAAGTAGGGATAGGGTACAATGCCACACCTCCACCCTACAATAACAACTACATACCTCCTAAGTCTGATTTGTTAGAGACCAAGGATAGTAAGGAACCTGAATTAAAGATTGATATAGATCCTTGTGAAAAAGAAATAGTTGTTGAGGATGAGACTGACAAAGTAGACTCTGATGAGGAATGTGAGAGTCCATGTGTCAAGAACACAGAGATCAAAAGGACTGAAGAGAAAAAGGAAGTTCATTACACACAGCCCAAAGTTGTGAACTCAAATACTTGTAAACAGTGTTCCTGCAGGAAATTCAAAAAGAACAAGCCCCAAAAACATGATAATCAGAGGGGAAATCAGAGGAACTGGAATAACCAGTGGGCTATGAGACAAGGAGTTGACCTGAACAGAATCAACAGGCCAAAACCTTGTTTCATCTGTGGTAAGCTAAATCACTTAGCCAAACACTGTTATTTCAATCCTATTAACCAAAGGTTTAATGCTCAAAGATCGTTTCAAAAACCTGGTGGTTACAGAAGGAATGATGGATATAAAAAATCTGCAAAGAAAAATGTGGCAAAGAAACAAGATAAACCCAAAAACCACATAAAGAAAACAACTGAAAAGGAATGTGATAACATGTGGGTTCCAAAAAGCACTACAAACAATACTGCTGCTAGCAGTGTTAGTACTGCTAACACTGCTAGTACTGCTTCAAAAGTTAGTGCTGCTAGCAATATTAATACTGCTAGTAATCATTCCAAAGTTAGTACTGCTAGCAATATTAATACTGCTAGTAATCATTCAAAAGTTAGTGCTGCTAGCAATATTAATACTGCTAGTAATCATTCCAAAGTTAGTACTGCTAGCAATATTAATACTGCTAGTATTCAGTCCAATGTTAGTGCTGCTAATACTTTTAGTGCTTCTTCTTCAGATAGTACTGCTGCTAGCAGTATTAACTCTGTTAATACTGCTTCTAGCAGTATTAACTCTGTTAATACTGCTTCTAGCAGTGTTAACTCGGTTAATACTGCTACCTTTGTTAGTACTTCTGAGGTTAATACTGCTAGCACTGTTAGTACTGCTAGCACTATTAGTACTGCTGCAAGTGCTGCTACACCAATAATTTTGACAAAGTATTCCAGCACAGCAGTACCAAAAGTTAAAAATCTCATCAAAACCAAGTGTAAGTATTTTGATGAGCAAGGGAGACCCAAGACCACTTCGGCTTGGGTTCCAAATAAAACTAACT
The DNA here is from genome assembly GCA_033807775.1 of Saussurea involucrata. Taxonomy (NCBI): domain Eukaryota; kingdom Viridiplantae; phylum Streptophyta; class Magnoliopsida; order Asterales; family Asteraceae; genus Saussurea; species Saussurea involucrata. Next base: position 169,199,353 of record CM066322.1, read on the forward strand.
GATTTATCTTGATGTGCAGGGCAACCAACAGCTCAAGGGGAAGAGTATTTGGCATGTTGATAGTGGTTGCTCCAGGCACATGACAGGTAACATGTCCTGCCTCAAAAATTTCAAAAAGGTTGATGGAGGACATGTTGCATTTGGGGATAATCCTGCTGGTGGAAAGATAAGTGGTAAGGGTGATGTTTCAAAGGGTAAGATGACCTTTGAAGATGTATACTATGTTGAACAATTGAGATACAACCTGTTAAGTGTATCACAGGTTTGTGACAAGAAGCATAGTATATTGTTTACAGACTCTGAATGTATTATCCTTGCTCCTGGATACAAAGTGGTTGATGAAAACATGATACTTCTGAGAACTCCAAGGAAGGATAATGTTTATTGTTTGGATTTGGAAAGTGTTTCATCTGATTCATCTCTAAATTGTTTAGTTTCAAAAGCTTCTTTAGATGAATCATCACTATGGCACAGAAGGATGTGTCACATGAACTTTAAAACAATAAATAAACTTGTTAAGAATAACCTTGTAAGGGGTCTGCCATCCAAAGTATATTCATGTGATGATCATTGTGTTGCTTGTCTCAAAGGCAAACAACACAAAACTTCTCATAAGTCCAAAGAGATAAACACTATATCAAATCCTCTTCAACTGTTACATATGGATCTGTTTGGTCCTACCAATGTGATGAGTATTGGCAAGAAATCATACTGCTTAGTTATTGTTGATGATTATTCTAGATTTACTTGGGTATATTTTCTGAGAACTAAAGATGAGACAAGTGGACTGATCAAATCTTTCATTCTCAAAATTGAAAACCAATCAAATCAAAGAGTGAAAGTCATTAGATCAGATAATGGTACTGAGTTTAAAAATTCAGATCTAAACACCTTTTGTGAAGAAAAAGGAATTGAGAGACAATACAGTGCTCCTAGGACTCCACAACAAAATGGTGTTGCTGAGAGAAGGAATAGGACACTGATTGAGGCTGCTAGATCTCTGTTAGCTGACTCAAAGTTACCAATTACTTTTTGGGCAGAAGCAGTTAATACTGCCTGCTATGTTCAAAACAGAGTTTTAGTTGTAAAGCCTAAAAACAAGACACCTTATGAGCTTTTCCATAAAAGGAAACCATATATTGGATTTTTCAAGCCATTTGGATGTCCTTGTACTATTCTCAATACCAAATCTCACTTAGGCAAGTTTGATAGCAAAGCAGATGATGGTTTTCTTGTTGGGTATTCATCTCAAAGTAAGGCCTACAGAGTCTTTAATACCTCTTCTAGAATAATTGAAGAAAGTGACAATGTCAAATGCAATGAGAACACACCAAATCCTATTGGTTCAGGTCCTAATTGGCTATTTGACATTGATTCACTCACTAATTCTTTGGGTTTCAGTGGTGATGTATATGCAGGACAAAGGGATACACCATCATCAGAACACAGAATTCAATCTGTGATATTTCCAATCCCTTCCATTGATCCTGTGGAATTCTGTGAACACCATGAGGAGACTGAACCTATTCAGAATGAAGAAGAGAGGAGAGCAGAGGAAAATCAGTCTTCAGGTTCAAATTCCCGAGAATCTGAGGTGACTGAAGAAGCAGAAACAAATCCAGAATTAAATGAGTCTAATCTGGATGAGGACTTACAAGAGGAAGCTGGTCATCAAACAAGAACTCAGAAAAATCATCCTCCTGAGTTGGTAATTGGAGATATTGCATCTCCCATGATGACTAGAAAGCAAAGCAGACTCCAAGAGTTGCAAGAGCAGCAAAATACAGTTAACACTGTTCTTACTTGCTTTCTGTCCCAGATTGAGCCCAAAAAGGCTTATGATGCCATGAAAGACCCAAGCTGGATAGAGGCAATGCAAGAGGAGCTGCTACAGTTCAAATTACAGGATGTTTGGGACTTGGTAGACCTTCCAAAAGGTCAAAGAGCAATTGGCACCAAGTGGATTTTCAGAAACAAGAAGGATGACAGAGGGATTGTAATCAGAAACAAAGCTAGACTGGTTGCACAAGGGTACACTCAGGAAGAAGGAATAGATTATGAGGAAGTCTTTGCTCCTGTGGCAAGGATTGAAGCAATCAGGTTATTTCTAGCCTATGCCTCATACATGAAGTTCAAAGTGTACCAAATGGATGTCAAAAGTGCATTTCTGTATGGAAGCATTGAGGAAGAAGTATATGTCTGTCAACCCCCTGGATTTGAGAATCCATTGCACCCTGACAGAGTATACAAGCTGAAGAAGGCTCTCTATGGTTTGCATCAGGCCCCAAGAGCATGGTATGACACTTTGTCTACCTATCTCTTGATAAATGACTTTGAAAGAGGAGTCATTGACAAGACCCTGTTCATCAAGAGGAGAAAGAGAGGTACTTTACTTGTTCAAATCTATGTGGATGATATCATCTTTGGATCCACCAATGATCAAATGTGTAAAGAGTTTGAAGAATTGATGCACAAAAGCTTCAAGATGAGCTCCATGGGAGAACTTACATTCTTTCTTGGGCTTCAGGTAAAACAGAGGAAAGATGGAATTTTTATTAGCCAATCCAAGTATGTGAAAGACATCCTGGACAAGTTTGGTTTATCAGACTCAAAGTCAGCAAGCACTCCAATGGAAACACATAAACAGATCACTGCAGATCTTGAGGGGGAGGATGTGGATGTCCATCATTACAGATCAATGATTGGATCTCTCATGTATCTCACAGCCTCTAGACCTGACATTATGTTTTCAGTCTGTGTTTGTGCCAGATTTCAGGTTTCTCCTAAGCAATCACACCTTCATGCTGTCAAGAGAATATTCAGATACTTAAAAGGGCAACCTAGATTAGGTCTCTGGTATCCTCATGAATCCTCTTTTGACTTGCTTGCATATTCAGATAGTGATTTGGGAGGAGCCAACATGGATAGGAAGTCTACTTCAGGTGGATGTCAGTTTTTGGGTACAAGACTAGTATCTTGGCAGTGTAAGAAACAAACCACAGTGTCCTTATCTACCACAGAAGCTGAGTACATAGCACTGCCAGTACAGAAGTTACTACTGTCTGTGTTCTAGTAGTTACTACTGCTTGTGCAGTTACTACTGCTCAGTGGTTAATACTGCTCAGCGGTTAATACTGCTAGTACAGTTAATACTGCTAGTGTAGTTAATACTGCTTGGTCGTTAATACTGCTCAGTAGTTAATACTGCTCAGTAGTTAATACTGCTAGTGCATTTAATACTGCTTGGCAGTTAATACTGCTTGGCAGTTAATACTGCTCGGTAGTTAATACTGCTCGGTAGTTAATACTGCTCGGTAGTTAATACTGCTAGGTAGTTAATACTGCTTGGCAGTTAATACTGCTTGGCAGTTAATACTGCTCGGTAGTTAATACTGCTCGGTAGTTAATACTGCTCGGTAGTTAATACTGCTAGGTAGTTAATACTGCTTGGCAGTTAATACTGCTTGGCAGTTAATACTGCTCGGTGGTTACTACTGCGAGGTAGTTAATACTGCTTCTGATAATCTAGGGCATATAAATACCCCTGTTTGCCCGCCCATGTTCATAACGACTCTTCGCATTTACTTCTTCTCTCTCGTTCTAACCTAGACTCTCCAGAATCTCTGTGCTTTTCTTTCAAGAATCCTCAGGCATCATGGAGTTCGTGGATGAACACAATGAAATAGCCATGCTTCAGAAGCCGAAACAAGCTGCGGGATTCCACGATATAGTCGATTTTCTCAAATCCTCGCACATTTCCTATGCACTCACGGTGAGCCCAACAATCTATATCGAACATCAGAAACAATTTTGGGAGAATGCCACTGTTAGTGTTGAAGAAGGGCAGAAGACCATTCGAACAAGGGTTTGTGATAAACCCTTGAAAGTCACTGAAGAGGTTATTCGCATCTCCCTTCAGCTGAATGATGCTTCAGGTATAACTTCTATTCCCAATGAAGAACTCTTTTCTACTTTACAAAGAATGGGGTATGAAGGTCCCATTGGTGTTTTTAAATTCTACAAGTCTAAATTTTTCAACCAATGGAGATTTCTTGTTCATACCCTGATGCACTGTATTTCCAAGAAAACTACTGGATGGAGTGAGTTCAGCAGTCCCATTGCATATGCCTTGGTCTGCTTATCCACTGCCAGAAAGTACAATTTCTCAGCAATGATCTTTACTGATCTTGTATCAAACTTGGAATCCAAAAAGACCTTTTTCATGTATCCAAGGTTTGTGCAAGAAGTTCTTAACAAGGAGTTGATGGACTTACCTCAGTTCACTGAGGTATATGTACCCAAATCCCCTAAAGGGAAGGTTTTTTCAAATATGAAAAGGCTTCCTAGGGACTCGGAAGGAGTTGACACACCATTGTTCTCTACAATGATGGTTGTGTCCCACCCCTCTGAAGGTATGGCATCAGGATCAAGGCCCTCATTAGATCAACCCACTGATGACCAATCCCACCCTTCCATCTCAAAAGACATCCCACAGTCCATTCTTGAACAGCCCACTCCCACAATCACCAAAAGGTTTCAAAGAAGAAAGGTGCACAAGGCTCCTTCCCTTGTTGTACCTACTCAAAGCCCAACGCCTTTAAGCCCTCAATTGGAGCATTCTCCAATTGAGAATATCAACAGGGAAACCACAGGGGTGTCTCCCAACCTCAAGAAGGTGGTCTCTAAGGAGAAGGATGACCATATGGGTGCTAAGGCTGCCACTACTTCTGCTAGCACAGAGAAGGACAGTGGTAACATAAATAAGACCTTCCCCATGGCAACTCTAAATGAGAAATCATTAGGAGGACCCAGGTGCCAAGAAACCAAGGGGGCAGATAGTGCTTCTGCTAGGCAGAAGGCTTCTGCTGAAACTTCCAAGGATCCTTTAAAGAAGGTTAATACTTCTAAACAAGGTGAGGATAGATATAACTATGAGGAATTGATGGAAACCTTAGGGAATATCAACTTGGATGTCATGGCACAAAAGAAAGAGATTGAGCAACTTAAGACTGTGGTCACCTACCAACAGTCTCAAATTGAGAAGCTCAAAAAGATGGTCACCAAGTTGCTGAACAAAAGGAAAAAGGCAAGGTTTGTGCTAAGAAGGAGAACCTCAACTGATGATGCTCCCAAAAAGGGGGAGTCAGAGTCAGAAGCAGAACTGACACTGAAGGGTCCACAAATTGAGGGGGAGACTACTCACATAGAGACTGATATGGAAATGGACTATGCACAGGTTAAGGGGGAGACCAGTGAGACAGAAAAGGGGGAAGAGTGTGTTAAAACAGCAGAAACTAAAGCAGCAGAAACTAAAGCAGCAGAAACCACAGCAGCAGAAACCACAGCAGCAGAAACTGTTAATGCTGCTGAGGTTGAACAAGCAGCAGAAACAGTTAATGCTGCTGATGGCCAAACAGTCAAAGCAGCAGAAACTGAGAAGGAAGCAGTAACTACAACTCAAGCTGAAATAGATGAAGAAATTTACTGGATTGTAAAGAACTGTATTGAAGCAGCATCACTACAGGTACTAAGAGAAGCAGTAACAGCCATAGCAGCAGAAATGGTTATTGCTGCTGAAAAACTTAAAGCAGCTGAACCAACTCCTGAGGCTGTCAAAACTCTTAAAAGAACCAAGATGATGTCCAAGAAAAGACCAAGAACCCAGCCCATAACTACAAAGAAGAAAAATGAAAAGAAACCAAGGGTGGAGTCATCTGCAGAAAAGGCCCAGGAGGAAACAGTGAAATCTGATGGAAAAGTTGCTGAAGAAGAAGTGGCAACTCCATCAGGGAAATCAGGCAATGTGCAATCACAAACGGATGCCCAATGTGACTTGTACATTACTAGTGTTGAATCTAACCCAATTCCACTTCAGGCTGAACCAATATCATCTAAGGCTCCTGAAATCATCTTTTGGGACACTTTGAAAGATGGTAGAAAGGAGTTCATTAGGATAAAAAGAGCTGATGGAAAATTTGAAGTATTTTCTACTTGGGGAAAAATCGTCAGAACTTGCTCAAGATCAGACTTAGAAGAGATGTTCAAAGTTGGGATGAAGATATATGGAAACATGCTGACTGAGCCAGGGATGTCAATTTCTAAAATGGTACTTGAATTCTTGTGCCAAATGTTCAAACCTGAAGCAGTTCAGCATAGGTTAAACACACAGTTTCAAGTCATTACCAACTGGATGCTCTATGAAAACTGTGGAGTATATGTCATCTCCCTTGACTCTGCAACTCATGAATACTATCTTGTAGATGAAATATACAATCACAGCATGAAGAGGCTGCAGGGAATGCTACACACTAAGCTGACCTGCAACAAGGATTCAGCAATGGGTAGATTCTTGGTAAAGAGGATTCTCAATCAGAGTCTAGGCCTAAGTCCTAATCTGTGTGTACATGATGACTAAGTTTTGGAAGCATCATCTGAAGAACTTGACTTCTTTTCCTAAAAGTCAAGTTAGGGGGAGATTGTTGGGAACTAAAGATATGCTAAGGATGGTTAGTACTGCTAAGTCTTCATTACTACTGCCAGTTCTTCGTTACTACTGCTGGGCAAAGTTACTGCTGCTAGTTGAAGTTAGTGCTGCTAGTCCAAGTTACTACTGCTAGACATGGTTAGTACTGCTGAGCTGAGTTACTACTGCTTGAAGACTGTGAAGATTAATACTGCTGAAGGTTGTTAATGCTGCTGAGTCAAATCATCATTAATACTGCTGAGTTGATAAAGTTGGTATGCGATACTTTTGGAGACAAAGAAGGAATTGATCAAGATATGCTTAACGAAGATTCAGAAGATCAAGTTACTTTTTATGGTTATCTTGTAATTACTTTTGTATAAATAGTATTGATAGATAGCTATTAAAAAAATGAGAAAAATAGAAGATAGTTAGCATACAGAATTCGATATTCAAGAGTGAATTAACCTCAAGGTCTTAGATCCTATTTCTAGAGAAGTAGAAATCGTCTTGTTGAGCCTGTTCAACAAGATTGAGGTTTGGTGTAAAACTTGTGAGTAATAACTGTTTGATCTATATACAGTTTATTGAATTTCTATTGATTGTTCTTTATTGATTTAGAGTTCTATTCCGCAAGATTCTCTAAATTCTGTTTCTAAGAAGTTTAATTCTTGTTAAGAATCGATCCTGACATTAAACGTATCAGGTATCGAGTCTGATTCGTTTGACTTCAACTTTACATTGTGAAGTTTTTTTGGGGGGATCAAAATGAGACACAATTGAAATATTCAATGGCACTTCCTGTCGTTCCCATGGAAAATTCTTTTTCCTATCTCCCCCTAACGACAGGAAGGTTGTCTCATCAAAGTGACAACCCGCAAATCTAGCGGTAAAGGGATCACTCGTCAAGGGTTCTAATTAGCGGATAATTGTTGGGGGTTCATATCCAACATTTGATGACTCGTCTTTAAGACCCATTTTGGTACGCTGTGTGTAACATCCTGAATTTTCTATATTAGTATTTTAATGAAAATTGGGATATGTTTGTATTTTGTGTAACCTTGAATTATATGGAAGTTTTATAATTCAAATAAGGTTAAAATACAAGAGATTAAAGTAGAGTGTTACTTTTGGAATTAATGAAACTTGAGGGGGGTGTTTGGTTTTGTTTTTAGAAGTGTGTATGGATAAATAGGGAATTGAGATAGAAAATATCTCAGTTTTGTTGATTGGAGTCGGCAGAAAGAATTCAAGAGAAAGAAATAGAGAGAAAAAGATAGAAAGGAAGAAAAGCAAGATTTTGGTTCAAATTGGTAAGGGCAACTTAGTTTCTGATAATTCTTGTTGTGAATGAATGATGATAAACGAATCTGTGTTTTGGATTGGTTTACAGAATCATAAACAACAGATTGAAGTTTTGGATTTGTGCAGGAAGTGGGTGTTGCAAACATAAGGTGAGTTCATTTGTTCCTTGCTTAAATCAGTGTTTTCATGTTAAATTAAACCTTGAAATAGCTGTATAAATTGGTTATGAACTGTATGGTATGGTTTGGCATGAGCTGAATCGAACAGACATGAAAATGGATCGAATTTTAGGCTGCAGAACCGAGTTTTCCGGATAAATCGTCGTATCCGGATACCTCTGATGATGAATGTTTCCGGACGCAGAAAGTATCCGGGTAAGTTTTGTTTTATTGTAAGAATCCGTATGAATATAGTATCCGGATGGTTTTAGTATCCGGATGTCGTCCGGATTAGAATAGTATCTGGTAAAGTATTGTTATCCGGAAAAGTCCTTTTATCCGGAAAGTTTAGTTGTCCGGAAAACTCAAGTTACCCGGAAAACCCCTGTTGTCCGAACACTTTTGTGAAATTGAAAATGTTAGGTTTTGATGTTTGGAAGCAGATTCTAGATGTTTTGTCTGGTTAAGTTTCCCCGTGCTAAGTAACCTAAGGGGGGCATTTGAGGATGAAGATACGATAGGTTATCTAGCACTCTTAGATTTGAGAATATGATATGAGCTGTAATATGTTGTTATGTATTTACACTAGTTAAGTGTAATGGATCCATAGGCACTAGTGTTTGGTAATCACATGGAATAGGCGTGTGGTAATAATCGTTATTCCATTGTGTGTGTTTAGTAATCACCTGGAATAGGTGTGTGGTAATAATCGTTATTCCAGTATGTGTGTAGAAATTGTGGAATAGGCGTGTGGTTATAATCGTTATTCCCCATTTCTAAGGAAGAAAATGGGATTGACATAAGTGCTTGTAATCTCTACTTCCTTTCCGATAAATGGGCACGTGTAATTGCGATTTATTGGATAAGAGCATTAATCTAGAATCATTGAAGATTCGTAGTGTGCCTCTGAGGCATGATATGCTGATATAATTATGGTCAGTCTTATTCATGGTATTGGATGAAATAGTGTAATGGAATAGAGTTACACGTGTGGTAAGAAAATGAGTAATCAGGTTTGCTGTAACTTGTTTACATTGATTTTGCAAATGTTATTATTGAAACGAATGTTCTCACTAGGCGTTGGCCTAATAGTTTCATATGATGTTTTCTTACCAGGTACCAGCTCGGGGAAATAAAGGGTTGTGGGACGAGCGTTTTGGAATAGCAAGAGGTGTTAATTAACAAGAAAAGATTTTGATGGATTGCTTAGATAACGTAGTTAATCTGATTATAGTGATATGATTAGATTAATAGGTTATTTGAAGGATCCTGTATTGTAAATATACTCTTGATGATTAATTTCCTTGCTATATTTATATAAGTTGAAGTTTATTGTATCATAACGTATTATAATTTGAGGTTCAAAATAGCCCTGATTTTAGGGTGTTACACCGTGGGGGCGTAATTGGCACATATACAACACAACCAAACATACGTAAATGTAAAACATCAGACTTATATCCAGTTACCAACTGGTACGCACAAGATTGGTTGGCTGGTTGTGGGTCTAAACACGAGTAAGTAAGGTTGCATGTAATATTGCATTACCCCATGCAGATGTGGATAAATTGGTGCGCATAACCAATGCCCTAGCTACCATCTATATTCTTTTGATGACAACTTTTATCATTTTACGAGACCATTTTATATATACAAATGCGGTACAAATGCAATAATCATCAAATCCTTATGATGTAAATTCTCCAGCATTCTAAGTCATGTAGACTTGATGAGAAAAAACCAGGGTGGTGAGTCCTTAATGTATGAGTGCAACATTTCATGTGGACTATAATACGACACGTGTTCATCGTGTCAAAACCAGAACCATAAAGTACTTTAATGGCCCGCATTCTGGATGTTTATGTCCATAAATATCACCTTGTATTCGTTGTAAGAATGAAATATTTTTATATTATGTCCTTAGCTTTAGGATGGTCTCATTCCTGTCTTGGCTAAGAATCAGGGTATACAAAAGTTTGAGGTATTGGAGAGGGCATATTATGATGGTGGTGTTGCTTCTTGTGCATTAGAAGTCAACAGTTGCAATTTGGTTAATTCCCTCGTTTTGTCTTTCACTCGAAAGAAAATGTATCTAAGTGTATTTTGCGATACATGGATCACTATGTCATGACCATGGTGTCCCACGTGGTCATGCCGAAACATATATGTGTCATTGTCCCAAAGTTCTTTATTGGTGACAAAATATGATTTAATGACATTGATAATCCATTAATTTGATACATTAATATCTCTAATATACGTTGTTTTCATATTATTAGAGTTGATGTACATATACCTATTTCCATTCTTATAATATGATTTCTCATTGATATGAATATCTTAACAAGATTTCTATTAATATAGTGCTCTAGCAACAAGAGTCAGTCCATCGTCTAAGTGTTTAGAGAAATTAAAATAATTAATTAAATGAAAATAATCTATTTCTTAGGATTGTATGAGATGCCACAAAAACAATCAAGTTCTCCTCGATACATTCCTACATGGAACGAAGAACGTTGAGAGTTTTGCATTTGTCTTTGATGTTATCTATTAGGAGTTCGTTCCTGACTCTTTCCATGAATTTGACCATTTCCACAACTTTGTCCATATGGTACATATTTAACATATATGTGTGGATTAATATGTTCAACTCACTATCTTTTGGAGTTCTTTCCACCTCCAACGCTTGCCTTATTAACCCCAAGAATTTTCTTTATCCGGGTATGTCTAGCGTTGTTAAAAAAACATTGCTACAACTCTTAACCACTTGCATTAAGTTAATGAGTTTGTTAAAGGTTATATTGCAGCTTATACTGTTTCATTAGTATGATTGGTGATATAGGAAAGATGAAAAGATGTTATGATTCACATAATCTTTTGTGAGTTCCTTGCCACAAAGATTGAGATGCATTTTGAGACATGACATTTCTTTGTCAAAATCAGTTACTTTCTTGTAATCAAGTAAGTAGGTTTATTTCCACTGTATGATTAGTTTGAGAAGTATATGGTACTGAATATTCCCGAATTTCCTTTTTGGGACTACCCACGGTTCTTGGGGGTTTCTAGTTATTCTCTCTGAAGGTTGTGACTGATGTATCGTCTCAAAAATTTTAAAGTATTTAATTGTATCTTAACATTTAGTGTTTTTTTTCTTTAGGGTCAAAATGGTTCGATGACTTTTGCGTATTTTCTTGTGTTTTTCCGAACCTATCTTATGGTAATCAAGTACTTTTAATTCAAAGATGTCGTAGAAAATGAAGAACATATTATTTTCTAAAATAGTGAATTATGGTTTATACTTATTATGTTATGCATGAAATTTCATTATCAAAATAGTATTGGGTTTTTGTATGCTTACATTTTGTTGATAACACTTCATCAATTTGGGAAGAGAAACCACTTAATCTATTGGATCTCCAGGTAGTAGAGGAATCACATGGATTTCTTAAGTCCCTACAAACCTTAGGGCTATTTACGTTCGTTTGACAAAATCCAAATCGATATATTGCGATTTAATTAATTTAAACATAACATTGTTAATTATAGAACTTTTGGCAAGAGACCAAAATGAATGAGTTTGGCATATGAAGCCAATTTTAAAGTTTTAATATCTTAATAGTATTTTTAGATCTTCTGGTAAAAAAACCAAATATATAGAGGATGGAAGTGTAACTTCCAAAAATTATTTATCAGATTAAAATTAATGAGTAAGAACTCATATATTAACCAAGATAAGCATTTGAATTATAACAATAATAAATTAAGATAAGCATCTGAATATAAACCCAAGTAAATAATAAAACAATAATTAAATAACGAGCGTTCAAAATTAAAATTAATGGCTATTAATTCTGTCTCATATGATCACGTTAAATAATATTGAACAAAAATTAAATTCATATATAATACCCTAATATATCTAAATTAGAAATATTTACTAAGCAGATAAAACCAACTAATGATAAAAAGAATGGATTTAACCTTAAAAAAAACCCATCATCCATGGTTTCTCAAAAGCTGGGGTGGATTTCCTAATCCCTACTCCATTAAAATTCTGTATTTTTTTTTACGAAAAAACATTGAAATTTTCTTTTTTATAAAGAGAATCATATTACTAGTTTTCTCTTAAAACAACAGTAGGGAGAAGAAATAGATTATTGGATGCCAAGTTTGTTGATGTTATTTACTGCAAATTATTTGATGCTAGTATGTGTAGATTAAATAATAAATTAAGCACATAGATAACAAATAGAGACAAAGCAAGTATAAAGAGGCTTACTTGGATTGAATTAGAGCATCTCCAATCGTACTTCAAATCTCAAATTTGGTGTTGATGCATGCTCAAACCGTACTCCAAATCTCAAAAAGTTTTGCCGGCCTCCAATTTCACCCTGCAAATATGGAGTGTCAAATTTGACACGGCAAACTTGGATTGGTCCACATATCCCATATAAAATATTATTTTAATATGAAATGCCTTAATATATGTAAGTTATTTTTTCTTGTTTAAAATGTAAATTAATATTTAATATATATATATATATATAATTAAATTTAAAATACGACAAAGAAATTTAAGATTAATATAAAAGTCATAAAATACAAAAATTCATAACATAATTAAACATACATAACAACTAGATAATAATCATAATCTCATAGCAGAAAATTAACAAATAAGACATAAATTAAAGCGTTCATTGACTTCCATAGTACGGGATGGTGAACGATAACAATAATGGACTTGAAAAATTTCTTGCTCAACATAAAAAGATCAAAGACAAAACCGCTCACTTTGAACTTCGAGATGCATTAATTGATCATTTGTGGGACGAATATACTAACTCGGAGCATTAGTATTATTTAATTATTATCAATTAAAAAAATTATCGTTTTTATTTTTATTTAAATGTATTATAAATTAATTACTGGTTATTTATTATTATATTTACAAATTATAATTATTGTTATTAAAAATAGTTAATAGTAAATAAAATATGTTATTTTAATGTGTGGTCCATAAATTTGGTGTTTTTTTTGGAGTATGATTGGAGTTGAAGGTTTTTTTTGGTGTTGGCCCCACCAAAATTGGTGTTTTTGGTGTTTTTTTTTGGAGTACGATTGGAGATGCTCTTAGGAAGAATTATTTTTTGACGAAACTGAACAAATGTTTGCATGGCAGCCACAATCATCAAGACTTGTTTGGAGGAGGACAGTTGTTTCTAATTTCGGAGTTTTTCGTGCTGATAACGTGTTAAAGGAAAAGAGAAATAGAACAACAATAGAATGGAGAGAATGAATCGTAATTCTCATTAATCATAAGCCCTTTAAATAGGGATGAGATACAAGTAGATAACTATAAGATCTAACATATCTCTAATATGTTTATCTCTATCTATATCGTCATATCCTTTAGACGATGACACACTTATCCTATAACAATTCCTAATATTATAATTTGTTATTTACTACAAATAAGATGGTAAAAAGTTAAATTGATGAATATTCAAACGAAAACGTTAACTATTTAAGAAAACACGAGAACGACCGACCACGTACAAAGCTATTTTCACCTAGGGTTTCATTCATTCAGCCACATATCGACTAGGGAGAGCCAAGAAGATTTTGGAACAACTTGAGTCGAATTTCCAACGGATTTTGAAGTCGATTAACTCAACGAAATCATCAGGGAACGGAAGGTTTACGAAGATCAAAGCATTGTTTGTGGGCATTGCGGTTCCACAAAAGGGAGTTTGTTCATATCTTGATTCTTTGTTCAAGAGACCATGTTTAATTTGATTTTTTTTGCTTTGTGTTTTAACACTCCCAACATGAACTAATCTTTAGATTGTTAGGGGTTGGATGAACTTTGGTTTGTAAGCATATGAACACGAAAGCTTGTAATTCTTATCAGATTTTATAATCAATGAAGCATTTGAATTTGGTTTTAATGCTTTTGTGAGTCTGATCACCTTGCAAACTGATTTAGTTGTTATGAGTTAGATTTGAGAGAACGATTCTATAACTTTGAGTTGAATTTGTATGCCTAGTGGTGAAAATTTGGATAGAGATATACCAAGTAAATGTAACACCCTCAAAATTGGAACGAGCAACTAACGGTAATTTCGATAAAATAACTGAAAGATGATAAAACAATTTCTACAGACATCTTTGAAAATACCTCAAAGTTTGAACATCACAAACTAAACAACTAACATCTCAAGACGGATGTTACTTAAAACCATTTACAAGTTGCTAATCCCAAATATGTGCGGAAGACTTCGCTAAGCATCTCACTTCTTGTGCTCTCTACTAGTACTCATCCATTCACAGTGTAGCTAAGGCTATTCCCAACCTGAACCTGTTGCACATGCCGACAAATAAAAAGGTTAGGCTAACGCCTAGTGAGTTCAAGAGTTTATGTCATGAGCAAATCATTTGATAAATCGACAGCTTCAACTTAATAAATGATTTTCTAAAAGGGTTTGTATAAAAGACATCGACAACCCGTTTTCCAAACGCACACAAGTTCTGAGAGGAAAGCTTCCAATGAAAATCGTTTCTCTGCAAAGGACTCAAATCCAAAACTCACATCAAGATTTAATTAATAATAATTTCTCAAATAATCGCCAATGCGAATAAAACGTCAATAGTTAAAACATCCAATAAGGATGTAACATAAATACGTCCATCAATCATGGAAAACAATCCATATGCATATAATATAACCTCAACAATGCAAATGAATAAAATACCCGAAATCAATACCCTTCGGTGACGGGGGAGACCGGATCTCATTGAATGTGGCAACACATAAATTAAACCACGATTAATAAATGCAAGTAAGCTTCTTGTATGTGGAAAACAGATGACATCAACCATACTAGGTCTTTAGTCAATCCTCGACATCAATCATACCATCTTAGACATCAACCATACTAGGTCTTTAGTCCATCTTCAACATCAACCATACTAGGTCTTTAGCCCCTCTTAGACATCAACCATACTAGGTCTTTAGTCCATTTCCGGCATCAACCATACTAGGTCTTTAGCCCTTCTTAGACATCAACCATACTAGGTCTTTAGTCCAAGCCATCAAGTTCAATCCTACTGGATCTTTACCTTGGGAAAACCCACCATCCGAAACAAGCTTACTCGACTTAAATATAAATACATGACCCCAAAAGAATAACTAATGCATTCGAATCATGTAAATCTCAAATATAATGCAACTCGTGCAATGCAAACCCCAAGCCCACGTCGAGCTTATTAAAACCGGGCGAATGCCATCAAGACTCAACCGAGTCCAAAACTGAGCCCTCTGCTCAGAAGATCTAATGATCATTTATCACATCAACTCATGCAAATAATATGCATCTAACCCACCTCATGCAAACACACGCTCCGAGGCGTGATAATCTCACAACCCATTCATTGTTGTATTCCCAATGAAGTCAAATCATGTATGCATCTATATGTACACGTATATGCAACTCTTTTATACTTGCCAATGCAAATAGCTCACCAAGGTTCATTAGTCCCAAAGGTACTAAGAACACAAGATCATCAAACGGTCCTCACACATAAGACCAATACTTAAACCCGCACTTATTCAAATAAATGCAATTAAACATATAACACATCAAAATTATTGCACAACCACAATAAACACTAAAAGTGTATTTTGACCATATAGCTTTCACTTATGCAATCAGTTAACCAAAACCTCTCTCACTCGTGATTTATTCATCAATCACTCAAAATCCCCAAATGTGGGTGTTTCACAAGATATGTAAAGTTCAACATTATGATTAAGTCAAAAACCCACCAAATAACTCAACAAGGGATAATTTCCCATAATGCACACAAATACTTTAAAACACATATTTTGGCATGTACAAAGTTTTCACAAAGCAACTTGAACTCACCTGGCTAGATTTAGGCTAAATCTAGATTTTTCCTCAAACGTATGCTCCTTTGAAGCAACTTGCATTTTCAAACCAAAATCTCCAAAAACCTAAATCCATAATTTTCCAACCATCAATAATCATATTCAACCGTACAAAGTCGTTCCCCAACATTATACACCAATATCTTAACATATATCCAAACCCTAATTTTCCATAAACTGAGCTATAATGTGCAAGGAAGGTAAGAGATCATGTATAAGTGAGTGTTTAGTTTAACACTTGAAGGAAAACTCACCTTAGAGGGTTTTTATAAAGAAAACCCAAAACCCTAAATGATGGAAGAGGAGGTCCTTTGAACACTTGAGTTCCCTTGAAGATGAGGATCACTTAAGGACCTAGAGATAGAGAAGGTTTCTCAAAAGTGTGGTGGATGAGATCCATAAAAGATGGGAGATGATAGGAGAAAGGAACTTACCCACACTTGACAGCAATATCGCCCTAGACTGGAGTGAAATCGACCCTGGACAAGAAATGAGAAAAAAACTAGTTGAATCCTTATAAAAACCCGATCTGAAACAGCAGCTCGACCCCCCGTCGCGACATTGACAGGGCAACTATGCCCTTGGCATTGTCTCCAAGGCATAATCGCGATCCCTATGCAGCTTTCTGTTTGTTTTCTCAATTCGGACCCTCATCACGACAATGACACATGCGACTTAGACCTGGCAAAAAATGACACGACACGCTAACTCGACACGAACCCGACACGAATTAAACGGGTTTGGGTAATACATTTCAACCCGTTTAAGTAACGGGTTGACACGACACGACACGAAAATTAAACGGGTAAGGTTAGAGTCAACCATTTCAACTCGAAAATGACCCGAGTAACCCGTTTATATATATAAGTTAAAAATTAAATATATGTTTAAGAAAAAATAATTATAATTTAATTATTATTATTATAATTATAATTTAATTATTATTATTATAATTATAATTTAATTATTATTATAATTATAATTATAATTAAAAGTAATTGGTTTATGGAAAAATAAAACAAATCAAAGGAACTAGTTTGGCTTCACTTATATACATGGTTCCAAGATTAATTTTGCTACAAAACTTCCGATGTGGGATACCTCAAGTGAACCAACCCATTTTTCTCATCAGATTTCATCCCACATCGCCCAAATTTCAAACCACAACCCTTACTCTCAACTATAAATGCCCCTCATCCCTTCCACATTTTGAATTGTCATCCTCTTTTGTTTGTGTGAAACAATTGGCTTGAGCTGGTTTGCTTGCCGATTGGCTTGAACTGAGTTAAAAATTTGATTGGAGCACCCTTTTAAATTCGGTGTACCTTTAAGTTTATTTTGCGATTTTTTTGTGTTTGTGTGAACGTAAATAAACACGAACATATCTTTTTTCTAACGAACATGAACAAGTCCTTGTTCGTGTTCGTTCGGTTCGTTTACAATCCTATATATATTGAACAAAAATTCCTTCTTACGAAACGGGTTAATCGGGTTAACGGGTTTGCGGGTTTAATGGGTTAAGAGGTTAAACGGGTTAATCGTGTCGTGTCGGGTTAGGCGGGTTAAATCAGTTCGTGTTCAGGTTGCGATATTCTGACCCGTTTATTAAACGTGTCGTGTTCGGGTTTGACACTCCCAACCCGTTTAACCCGTGAACCCGACACGAACCCGACACGACACGACCCGTTTGCCAGGTCTAATGCGACTATGCCCGGGGCATAGTCGCTGGTCACAGTCGCTGACCACTCCCCACCTGCTGTCCAACGACTCTTTTCCCTCCCGAAACCGATTTTCGAGCTCGTGAGATAAGTTGGCTAAACGATCAAGCTTGCATGCATGAACATTTCACATCGACCTCTTGACAAATTTTAGAAGATTCGGGGTGTTACAATCCTCCCAACCTTAAAGGAGATTTCGTCCTCGAAATCTAGTTCTCGTACTTCCAACATTTACCAAGTTCGAACCTATTCATATCCCCTCAGTTTCCAACTGAGATTCAAATTGTCCTTCTTGACCGAACCGCCACGAACGTCTTTGCATCGGTGCTCACACCTAATGTTCCCTTAGGCTCATCACACTTACATCTGAGCAACGCCTTACTTATCTAGTCAACTTATAACCACAAGACTTCGGTTGTCTCCCAACCTTAAATGTTCCATACTTCCCCAACGGCAGATCCCGACTTCCGATCGGTCCAAACCTTCATGCTTGTAACCCTTTCTCCAATCGGACTCCAAAGCAGATGGTCGTCCTTGACCCTTCGACCATACAACTCCAAGAATATGTCCAATCATCAATCATCCAATCGGGATATCCTGTTACTATCCAAGGAAGGTCATTCAACTAATGCCACCTTCCACAATCCGAACTTCTTAAGACCACTACCGCGATGCCACAATAAAAATGGTTACACCTTCCAATTACATTGATGGTTCTTGGCCTCGAAATCCACAAGTTGACACCTAGTCACACCACCCAAAACTCGACCCATCACAGGGCTCCACATGCACGAGCGTCATTCCTCAAACATCCCACAATTCCATGGTCATTCCCACGGCCTAAAGGGTCCTACACGTGCCTCATAAAAAAAACTAACAACCCGAAACAAGGTTGCCGTAGAGAACGGTTACCACAAGCATTATCAGAAGACACCGCAAGTCCCACATTTCCGTTGCCAACAAGAAATGATTCGACCCCGCAAACGACACCATACGAATCACGACAACAACACGCGTTAGAAACCCAATCTTTCATCGAAAGGTTCTACACACCCTCTCCCCTAACTGGGGTTGCTCAACCTCACCAAACCTAATGAGTTCGAGGTTTTTAAGTGACAAACTCAATAAATATGCCAATAAAGTTTTCACTAGATTTTTCAACACAAGAGTTTTTATACAAACATCACATACGTACAAAAACTTACCACTACTCAACTAGTGGATGCACAACCATGGACACATTCGTCCCACGTATGAAAAATCATTTTTGAAAACCTTTTCATCACGAACCAGTTTACTATCGAAACGTAAAAACGTACTCGACAACTTTTAAAATGAATCACCAGGGTCCCATCACAGATTTACTTATGCCACACGCACAAAGTAAACTCCAACGTTAAAATAGTGGCCAACAGCCAGTTTATACGAACTTTAAAAGAAGAATTTACACGACATCAATTTCTAAAATTCTCTTTTAACCATAAAATGACATGAACCACATTTCATTAACAACTTTGCGTGTCTCAGTTTTGTTCACAAAGAAACGAAGCAAATCATCTACACACTTTGGTTAAAACACGTCATGGTCTGGGCCATCTCCCAGTTTTAAAAAGAGTAAAACAGAATATTTTCATCATTTGGAAATACCGGTTTAACATCTAAACGAAATCTCAACTCAAAATTTTGCATGCAAATCTGCAGCACCTTCTTAGTAGTCATTCAGAAATGGTATAGCACATACCGGCTAGTCCTTACTAATTTTCAAAGTGGAAATTCATTAACTCAAATTTCAAAACTTCTCATTCAATCGTATAATGACAAGTAAATAAAATCTTTTGACCAGGCTCGCACACCTCAATGTGTTCTTCTCAAAACTTCGGAAAACCATACGTGCACATAATTTGATTGACACATAAAATAATTTAAGTCAACTTTAAACCTCAAACCGCACAAGCGATGCACACTAACGTCTCCAAAATAGTGGCTACAAAACTATTCCTGTCAATAAGTCCATATAGTGCATGTGCGAGAAAGAACATCAACAATGTCAACAATGTCAACAAATAAGAGTGCATAAAACGGAACTTTAAAGATGCACTATCAAGATGCTCTTATATGCGTTACTCACGTCACATACAAATTAATTTGCACATCTAGCAAGTTGCAACAAATATGCTACCACAACCCTCCAAAGAGAGGCCATGCGGCATTAAAACTCCAAAATTACTCTTTTGGTATAATACGACATAAACACGTTTTTCAACCACATTCACACGAGGCGCAATACTCACTCAAACCTATGTAATAACGCACACAAGCATTCAAATTATGCACGCAATAAGATGTCACCCATGCACCGCAAAACATCTTAAAACGAAACTCCATCGTACTCCACAAAACTTCCATCAAACCCGATGGAACTCAACGATATCCAACCAAGTAAATGGTATCACGGTTTTCGTTTTAAATAAACCACTCGCGTAAAACAACGTTATGATCAAATCATCCAAATCATAAAACCTCCCTTTTTGTTGCAACACAAAATAAAACGACACTCTTTCGTCAAGGTTCGCAAAACTCGAAATTTCCATTAAAAGTCAACATCGAAACAAGGTAATGTAACCCCCTATCCAGACCTTAACATATGTGGAGGGGATTCAATGTTAAGGTCGTAAGTCGCGGTTACGTACCCAAAACCATAAACGACATTAAAACATGGATATCAAAATATCCGAAAGTAGTAGTGGACGACTACAAGGAATAAAATGAATCCCAACCAGGTTCTTAACCGCCTGTCGTAAAATAATTTCATGCATGTTTCAAAATCATGGTTTAAAAATCTTGCGTATGTCAAACTTTTCCAAGATTTAGTAATACCGTCCATCCGACGATTTGAAAAATATGAAATAATCAATGCAATTTATTTTAAAAGCAAATAAATTTCGTGCATGCATTTTGTCGGCACTCAACGTCCAGTTCACATTCCTCCAATCACTCCGATCACACTATTGTCAACCGGATACTCACACATCTTAACGCAAAGTGGGAAGTCACATCGACTAACCCCACATTTTTCCTCGAATCACAGTCAATTCAATAAGCCTACGACTCCAATCTAACTCTC
This sequence comes from Saussurea involucrata, assembly GCA_033807775.1. Classification (NCBI taxonomy): domain Eukaryota; kingdom Viridiplantae; phylum Streptophyta; class Magnoliopsida; order Asterales; family Asteraceae; genus Saussurea; species Saussurea involucrata. Next base: position 169,220,072 of record CM066322.1, read on the forward strand.
AAGTCCGACCAGAACGGTCTATTTAATACCATCAATCATGCTTACCGCCACTCCAAATGGCAATGCTAAAGTCATCAACTTCTTCTAACGACTACTCGCTTAGAACTCCTTTACTACCCCAACGGTCATCACACTTGAGTCGTCCAAGTACTCTCATGTAACCGGTAGTGAAACACCCTAAAAACAGGGTCAATTTAAACCTTGAAATTTACCATAAGTTATGATCAAAAACTTTCAAATTTATATAACTTGAGGATCAAATGTAAGGTTTCTATCTACAAACGTCATTTCTTAAATAACTTATTAATCTAATCATAATATAACAATTAGATTAAACCAGTTATCTAAACAACCGTCCCAAAAGCATCAAAATCTCTAGATCCTTCGGTATCTCTAAGTCTGAATCTTTCCAAACATCCTCGTCTCTCATTCCCGCTATTTCCCGGAGCTTGTACCTGGTAAGAAGATTCAACTTGAAACATTAGGCTTTCGCCTAGTGAGGATACTCAAATCAGAATAAAATTTAATAATTAAAACATGAACAGATAACTCAAACCTGTTCTCACCCATCTTACCGTACGACAACTCCTTTTCAAATCGGGGAATCTACCCCACTCCCAATTCCTACGACTAACTCATTTAATCGTAACAATGACATAACAGTCAACTCTGAATCATTCCAGATTCACAATCAATAATCACATACAAGAAATTACAAGTCAAAACCTGTCTATTTCTTAAATCAGGAAGTAGAGATTACAAATTACTTTATGCCTATCTCAAATCTTCCTCTCATCACAGGGAAATCTCTGATCTTCCCAAATCGAAATGGGAACTATTAAGCACAACTGCTTTTTCCACATTCCACCTCAGAATCAATGGTCCCCATGGGATTATAATATCGCGATACTCAAATCGAGACTCATGATTCAAGGTTCACCCAATTACTAAAATTACATCCCTTTGGTCTATGGCGAGTAACCGGTTCCCATCATACCGTACCCAAGTGCCCTCGGTGACCGGATGCCTATTTTAGTAAAAGCACATAATCACATAATATAATATGTATAATAATCGATACTACTATATGCGTCCAGCATACAGTATATCATTTCTCCGAACATATTCTACATATATAAAATATCAAGAATATTAATATCTTCTCATCTCAATATCTTAATCATCTCCTCTTAATCTTAGCATGGAAATTAATATCTCAAGAAAGCTTCAAATCATGTTTAGTATTCATAACCACATATCAATTTCATGTAGTAGATAAATCAAACTTAACATGCATGATAAATAATAATACTAACCCATCAATTTCATATGTATCTCATCTTGGAAACTTTAACATGGTAACCAATATAACACAACTTCATGCAGACATATAAAACATCTAATTCAAGATTAATTACTGAATTTTAAAGAGAGTTGAATAAACTCACCTGATGCGTTATTGCTTCTTTTAATCCTTTTAACTTGAAAGTCTCCTTTCTTCACTATTAAAGCTTACTGTATTAACCAATTAACATATACTGATGTTAACTTCTAAAACTGAAGATCCTTAATTTCTAAAAATCACGTTTCAAGTCGCAACCCACTGAAATCGCAGTCCATTATTGCGATTTCAAATCCAAATCGCAGTGAACTGAAGTCGCAGTCCTCTGTTGCGATTTCAAAACCAAATCGCAGTCAACGGTTGCGATTTCATCCTCAAATCGCAACTCGCCATTGCGATTTTACCCCAAGTCGCAACCAACTAAAGCGATTCCAAAGCCAAGTCGCAACTGCCCATTGCGATCTCACTCCGAATCGCAACCAACTGTTGCGATTCCAAAGCCGAATCGCAATGGTCTGCTGCGACTCCAACTCCAAGTCGCAATTGCCTATTGCGACTCCGATGATGTTCATCCAAGTCTCAGTCCACTAAGTTCATCAAAAACCCAGATTTTTATACTTTTAATCCATGTTTGTTTATGCCAATTTGCAGATATGTTTATTACACTTATCTTAACATATCCTAAAACTCAAGTTCACATAATCATCATAATTTATCAAGACCCAACTAAAAACTCTATAGAAAGCTTTAATCTAAGAAGATGAAGGATTTAATGATATAGTTTACCTTATGATTCTTCAACCCAAAACAGATTATAACAATTATAGCAATCCCAGCACCTTTTCTTCCTCTCCTTCTCTTTCTCGATATCTCTCTCTCTCTCACGGTTTTCTTCTCAAAACCGAATGCACACACAACACACACAATTTAGCTAATAATCTAAATTAACGACACCTCACGTAAAAACACATGAGTCATAGTCTATATTACCAAACAACCTTCAACTTTCCACGAATTGCACAACAAACCCTCAATTTGAAAAATCATTTTCAACAACACTTTAAACAATTACAAACTTAACCCCCAAGTTAGTTTATAATTTATAACATAATATAACGAAAATTCGGGATGTTACAGGTAGGTTCACCATAACACTGGCCAGGTGCAATTATGAACGTACCGTATATGATCACCCTTGCTACTCATGACGTGACTTCTCGCTTCTAGTAACCTCAACAACGTCCAAATATCTTATCTTAGAGTGTCTAATGGTACAATCTCGTTCTCATTCACTTAAAACAACACTAGTTTGAGTCTAGGTATCCAACAATCAACACCTAATTCTCTCAAACTTATGCTCTGATACCAACTTGTAACACCCTCAAAATTGGAACGGGCAACTAACGGTAATTTCGATAAAATAACTGAAAGATGATAAAATAATTTCTACAAACATCCTTGAAAACACCTCAAAGTTTGAACATCACAAACTAAACAACTAACATCTCAAGACGGGTGTTACTTAAAACCATTTACAAGTTGCTAATCCCAAATATGTGCGGAAGACTTCGCTAAGCATCTCACTTCTTGTGCTCTCTACTAGTACTCATCCATTCACAGTGTAGCTAAGGCTATTCCCAACCTGAACCTGTTGCACATGCCGACAAATAAAAAGGTTAGGCTAACGCCTAGTGAGTTCAAGAGTTTATGTCATGAGCAAATCATTTGATAAATCGACAGCTTCAACTTAATAAATGATTTTCTAAAAGGGTTTGTATAAAAGACATCGACAACCCGTTTTCCAAACGCACACAAGTTCTGAGAGGAAAGCTTCCAATGAAAATCGTTTCTCTGCAAAGGGCTCAAATCCAAAACTCACATCAAGATTTAATTAATAATAATTTCTCAAATAATCGCCAATGCGAATAAAACGTCAATAGTTAAAACATCCAATAAGGATGTAACATAAATACGTCCATCAATCATGGAAAACAATCCATATGCATATAATATAACCTCAACAATGCAAATGAATAAAATACCCGAAATCAATACCCTTCGGTGACGGGGGAGACCGGATCTCATCGAATGTGGCAACACATAAATTAAACCACGATTAATAAATGCAAGTAAGCTTCTTGGATGTGGAAAACAGATGACATCAACCATACTAGGTCTTTAGTCAATCCTCGATATCAATCATACTAGATCTTTAGCCCATCTTAGACATCAACCATACTAGGTCTTTAGTCCATCTTCAGCATCAACCATACTAGGTCTTTAGCCCCTCTTAGACATCAACCATACTAAGTCTTTAGTCCATTTCCGGCATCAACCATACTAGGTCTTTAGCCCTTCTTAGACATCAACATACTAGGTCTTTAGTCCAAGCCATCAAGTTCAATCCTACTGGATCTTTACCTTGGGAAAACCCACCATCCGAAACAAGCTTACTCGACTTAAATATAAATACATGACCCAAAAGAATAACTAATGCATTCGAATCATGTAAATCTCAAATATAATGCAACTCGTGCAATGCAAACCCCAAGCCCACGCCGAGCTTATTAAAACCGGGCGAATGCCATCAAGACTCAACCGAGTCCAAAACCGAGCCCTCTGCTCAGAAGATCTAATGATCATTTATCACATCAACTCATGCAAATAATATGCATCTAACCCACCTCATGCAAACACACGCTCCGAGGCGTGATAATCTCACAACCCATTCATTGTTATATTCCTAATGAAGTCAAATCATGTATGCATCTATATGTACACGTATATGCAACTCTTTTATACTTGCCAATGCAAATAGCTCACCAAGGTTCATTAGTCCCAAAGGTACTAAGAACACAAGATCATCAAACGGTCCTCACACATAAGACCAATACTTAAACCCGCACTTATTCAAATAAATGCAATTAAACATATAACACATCAAAATTATTGCACAACCACAATAAACACTAAAAGTGTAATTTGACCATATAGCTTTCACTTATGCAATCAGTTAACCAAAACCTCTCTCACTCGTGATTTATTCATCAATCACTCAAAATCCCCAAATGTGGGTGTTTCACAAGATATGTAAAGTTCAACATTTTGATTAAGTCAAAAACCCACCAAATAACTCAACAAGGGATAATTTCCCATAATGCACACAAATACTTTAAAACACATATTTTGGCATGTACAAAGTTTTCACAAATCAACTTGAACTCATCTGGATAGATTTAGGCTAAATCTAGATTTTTCCTCAAATGTATGCTCCTTTGAAGCAACTTGCATTTTCAAACCAAAATCTCCAAAAACCTAAATCCATAATTTTCTAACCATCAATATTCATATTCAACCGTACAAAGTCGTTCCCCAACATTTTACACCAATATCTCAACATATATCCAAACCCTAATTTTCCATAAACTGAGTTATAATGTGCAAGGAAGGTAAGAGATCATGTATAAGTGAGTGTTTAGTTTAACACTTGAAGGAAAACTCACCTTAGAGGGTTTTTATAAAGAAAACCCAAAACCCTAAATGATAGAAGAGGAAGTCCTTTGAACACTTGAGTTCCCTTGAAGATGAGGATCACTTAAGGACCTAGAGATGGAGAAGGTTTCTCAAAAATGTGGTGGATGAGATCCATAAAAGATGGGAGATGATAGGAGAAAGGAACTTACCCACACTTGACAGCAAAATCGCATTAGACTGGAGTGAAATCGACCCTGGATAAGAAATGAGAAAAAAAACTAGTTGAATCCTTATAAAAACCCGATCTGAAACAGCAGCTCGACCCCCCCGGTGCGACATTGACAGGGCGACTATGCCCTTGGCATTGTCGCCAAGGCATAGTCGCGATCCCCATGCAGCTTTCTGTTTGTTTTCTGAATTCGGACCCTCATCGCGACAATGACACATGCGACTATGCCCGGTCGCTGGTCACAGTCGCTGACCACTCCCCACCTGCTGTCCAACGACTCTTTTCCATCCCGAAACCGATTTTCGAGCTCGTGAGATAAGTTGGCTAAACGATCAAGCTTGCATGCATGAACATTTCACATCGACCTCTTGACAAATATTAGAAGATTCGGGGTGTTACAGTAAACCCTAGAACTTGTATTTACAATCTTACTCTTAATGAATTTCTGAATTATATTCCTAGGTTGAGATCGAGAGATGAAACTTACGTTTTCTATAAATAACTTTGTTGTTACTCGAGAAAGAATAACAATTATTTATGTGACTGTGTATTCATTCAACTAGACTAATCTGATAATTATCATAAGTGAAGTGTTCCTTGTGAAACCATTGAGATTCCAACCTCAACTGTTTTTCTCCCGAAAAAAGTCCAACTTTGCTCTTTGTTTTAACTATAGAGTTTATTTATTTATTTTAGTTATAAATCTATCATCAACAATTCATCAATTGGACAGTGCAGTTAATAGTCATTGTGATACTCAGTTTCTAGTTTCCTTGGTTCAATACTCGTACTTCCAAGTACATGTTACTTTATTCGACACGTACACATGCAGTTAGATTAATGTGGGTGTAAACCCACATATCACACCCCTAAAAATTTAGGTAAATTTAAACCTGAATAATGGCATGATTAAGAAACTTAAATAAACAAATCACCCAAAATGGGGAAATAACAAGGCGTTTACAATCCAATGTACAAAATAAGATAATCAACAACCTACTAATGTAAACTAAACTAAGCTTAGATTAAGAACATGTGTCACTATCTCCCTCCAAAAGAATCCTAATCACAAAGCCAATCGCCAAAGGTATTCTTCATAAAAATGTGCCATTATCGAAAATCAGACCCTCCGCTTAAACCTGAGGAGTCCCACGGCTAGGAGAACCTGATATACATGTCATTTAAGAAGAAGTGTTAGACTTGAAGCCTAGTGAGAACAAACAGTTAAATAAATAAAGCTATAAATTTGTTAAAATATTTTAACATAACCTTAAATCAAACGTTTGATAAGAAAACGTCAAATAACCCATTGGAAGGGTATTGGTATCAAAAGATGACGGGGGAGACCCCTTTTACCATACATCATGACGGAACACAAAAGTAAGCCACAAACCAATTTTATAAGCATGCATCGAGGATGGACTATCATTGACATCAACCCTATCCAAGTCTTTAGTCATTGTGGACATCAATCCTATCTAGATCTTTAGTCCAACATAAATACGAACTCAACTCTATCCAAGTCTTTCGCTCAAAGGTCACCAATCTAACTCTATCTAGATATTTGCCTTGGGACCTCGCCATCCAAGACAACTTATTCATTTAGAATCACATTATTAAGCAATGCATAATTCTAAATTACAATATGAGTGTCATAACCCATTTTCCAAAATAGTAAACCAGACTTCTATATCTATGGATCCATTACATTATAGTCTAACACAATAATACTTTACTTTCAAGTTATGCCATATTATGCCCATGACATAAACACATGTGTAAGATAAACCATCAATAGGGAAAATCCCTATTTTGTCAATAAACCATAAATATGACCACTGTAGTAACCGAGACCAAATTGTTAAGAGTTTCAAGTTTGGGGATATATTTAATAAAGCTAAAAGTTGAGGGGTGTAACTTGTAAATAAGGAATAGGGTTAATGTCCAAATGATTGGCACAAAACCCTAGACGTGCCTTTCATTTCATGTATTGCGGCTGAATATTAGAGAGAAAGGAGGAAAAGGGTTTTGGAGTGTTCTTGAGCATTTGAAGAGGAGAATCATCAATCTGTGAAATCTGAAGAAGGAGTGGAGTTGGATTTCGTTTTCTACAAGAAACCTAGCAGGTAATCCCTAATCTATAACTCTAATCAGGATGGTTTTATTGATTGTTGTGATATTTGAGGAGTTTTCCTTGTTAATGTTATTTAAGACTCTAAAGTAAGATTTAATGGCCTTAAATCGTGTTTGATTAGTGAAACTAAGCGAGAAATGATTGTAGAGCATTTATGTGGTTATTTACTGCTTTATCGTAGCATTTAAATGGATTAGAGTGGATTTTACCTCTGTTGTTCGTCACAGCGCCTCGTCCGGAAAGTGTCATTGATTGAGAGTTACCGGATGAGTATCCGGTAAGTCTCAATGATTGAGGGTTTCCGGATGAGTGTCCGGAAAGTCTCAATGATTGAGGGTTTCCGGATGAGTGTCCGGAAAGTCTAGTATCCGGTTAGTTAAGTATCCGGTAAGTAGAATGTACCCGGTAAGTAGAATGTATCCGGAAAGTAGAAGGTATCCGGAAAGTAGGGTCATCCGGGAAGTAGTGTTGTCCGGAAAGTAAGGTTGTCCGGAAAAGTAGTGTTGTCCCGAAAGGGTGTTGTCCGGAAAGTTGAGTAAGCAGCTTATTTATTTTTGACCATTCGTTCAGGGAAATCGATTGAAGGTCTGGATCAGATTAGAAAAGAACAGTAAGAACACCATGTGAGTTTTCTAACTAAAATACGTGACGTTTAACGTGTTTTCTAAAGTAAGTACATGATGAGAAATGCCATGCTTTATTTATATGCTTTTAATTGCATGAAAGTTATTTAAAGATTTATGTTAAATGTATGCATACATTGTGTTAAACGTAGACTGGCTAAGACGGGAGGTAGACCCGCCAGTGCTCATGCCGGGAAGGTGACCCGTTTATGCCATGGAAGGGAGTATCCAGTAAGGCAGCGTGAGACTGACTCGTTGGCACCTTCGGGTGACTTCAGGGTGCCGTTTACGAGTGCGGACTTATCCGTGATGATTTTTATGAAAAGTTATGTGAAAGTTTTATATCTGAAAGTTATAAACTATTTTTAAATACTTTTGAGAACTGTCAGGAGGGACTCACTAGACCTCATGGTCTAACCCTCGCATTTTCCAAACTAAACATTTTCAGGTAAGCAAGCGGTAGGAGGCTCTACTAAGTGAATAGAGCAGATCAGGAGTACAGATGAGGACTAGAACAATGCAGCACTCTAGATTATAGATTTTTATTCTCAGTTGTGTAATAGGTTGTTTCCACCAACCTGAATTTTGAGACTTATGAAAGGAATTTTGGGACCCGTTTTTAGGATGTTTCTTTTAATATGAATTGCATGCTTTATTTTGAGTTGGGTTGTTACAATTGGTATCAGAGCCATAGTTTAAGAGATTTAGGTGACCGGATGGGCCTAGACTTAAACTTTGGGGAGTAGAAATCACAACTGAGAATCAGGAATGCGTTAGGACGGCACTAAAGTGGAAATAGGACTAATAGGATACCAAGGACAGTCATGTAAGGTAAGTTTGGGATTACACCTGGCCAGTGTAATTGTGAACTTACACGTACATATATGTGCTTAAATTGCCTTATTATTCCGTTGTTGTAGTATTAAATTAGTTTAATTATTGTGTACCAGTAACCGAGAATGTCGGCAAGAGTCTTGAGAAGTAGGTCGAGGCCTGTGGTGGAGGAAGCGCAAACCAAGAGTACTACGCCACATGAGGAGGCAGTGAGAGTTGAGGAACTAGCGGAGGATGGACCAGTAGAACCATCAAGAGCGGCGGCCACTCGTGAGAGAGGCAGAGGCCGCGGGAGGGGTAGAGGAACGATACCGAGAAAGGTCGTTACTGAAGTGGGAGCAACAACCACCAAAGGCAAGGGTAAAAAAAGAAAGTGCCGGTTAAGCGCAAGGCAAGGAGTGTTGAGGAACCAGAAATTCAAGCGATATCCGAGCAGGAGAGTTCAGCGTCTGTAAAGAAAACAAAAGCTAAGAAAGGGCGTAAACCTGAGGCCACACTGGCTTTTGTGACTGAGGAGAAGTTCACAGCAGAGATGGGAAAACTACAAAAGACCTTGCAAGCAGTGCTAGAAAATCAGAACAAGACTACATCGGAAGGGGAAACCAAGAGTGGTATTGGGAAGAAGACCGAGGAAGACAGTCCGCCACGAACTGAGATAGGAAACAACTCGGTGACAACCCCGGTTGTTGTCTATGAACCAAAAATGGTGAAAGGGTGCTCGTTTAAGACCTTTGCTTCATGCAAACCTCCAACGTTCAGCGGGAAGCGCAACCCCGTTCTAGCTTTGAAATGGATTCGTGAAATGGAGTTGGCATTTGATACTAGCAAGTGCGCCGAAGAAGATAAGGTACTGTTTGCAATGTCAATGATGAAATCTGAGGCCATCTATTGGTGGGATATCGAGACCGGAGGTAGGGGATCGGAAGTAGCAAAGAGTACGTCGTGGGAATCATTTGTTAAGAGGTTCAAAGCTCAGTTTTGCCCATTGGCGGCGGTTAAGAAACTCGAGGAGGAATTTCTGGGGCTTGAGCAAGGGTCAATGACAGTTCAGGATTACACGTCGAAGTTTATCGAGAATGCTCGGTTTGCTGAGTTGTACGTGCCTACTGAGGAAAGGCGGATATAGAGATACATTTGGGGATTGAAGAGCAGTGTGAGAGAATTGGTGCAAGTGAAAGGACCAACTACCTTTCAGGCGGCGGTTGATACTGCAGAACTTACTGAGAAGGAGAAGAACAGACAGATAACTGAGAGAGTTGGGGACAAAAGAAAGTGGGAAGGATCTACCAGAGATGGAAAGAGGCCGGGTGCGCCTAGACCCGAGCTGCGGGTGGGGCTTAGATCAAGTGAGAGGCCTTGTGGTAAGTGCAACCGAAGGCACAAAGGGGAATGTTTGGCAGAAAAAGGGGGATGTTTCAAATACGGGAAATCGGGACACATGGCTCGCGACTGTCGTGGTCCGAAGACTTGTTATCAGTGTGGATCGTTAGATCATGTCAAGTGGGACTACCCACAGTTGAAGAAAGGGTATGATGGGGGTGAAGGCGGTAGTAGTGGAGGAAAGAACGGAGAGAAAAAGGTGGAGCCGGCTCGCGCGAGGGCGAGGGCTTTTCACATGTCTGCTGAGGAGGCGGTTAACACGCCTGATGTGGTAACAGGTACCTTTCCTATCAACTCGACTTTTGCTAAAGTATTGTTTGATTCGGGGGACCAACCGTTCGTTTGTGTCGCCCAATTTTATTCAAAAATTGCAAGTGAAACCCAAGAGGTTGAACTTTGGGTTTGAGGTAGAAGTAGCAGATGATAGTCGGGTCTGGGTGAAAGAGGTCTATAAGGGATGTAGCATAGACGTGGATGGTCACTTGTTTCCTTTGAGGTTACATCCGATGAGGATGGGGGAGTTTGATGTAGTCCTAGGAATGGACTGGTTAGCGGAGAATAATGCTAGTATAGTATGTAATAAGAAGTTAATTCGAATCTCCTTAACCGATAAAAAAGAAGTGGTAATTTATGGAGATCAACGGAATAGGAAGTCGTGTATGACTTCGATGATGAAAGCTAGGCGGTGCTTGGGGAAGGGATGTTTGGGGTATTTAGCTTATGTGTTGGACGCTAAGAAGGAGAAGAAGAGTGTAGAGGATGTTCCGGTAGTGAGTGAGTATCCGGAGGTGTTTCCGGATGATTTGACGAGTCTGCCTCCAGATCGTCAAGTAGAGTTCAGAATAGAACTGATGCCCGGGGCGGCACCGATCGCGCGTGCGCCCTATCGGTTGGCACCGGTAGAGATGAAAGAGATGATGACCTAGTTGCAGGAATTACTCGACAAAGGTTTCATTCGTCCGAGTTCATCGTCGTGGGGAGTGCCGGTACTTTTTGTTAAGAAGAAAGACGGATCTATGCGGATGTGCATAGATTATCGTGAGCTCAACAAGGTGAATGTGAAGAACAAGTACCCACTTCCAAGAATCGATGATCTATTCGACCAGTTACAAGGTGCGAGTTATTTCTCGAAGATAGACTTGAGATCGGGTTATCATCAATTGAATGTGAGAGAAGAGGATGTGCCGAAGACGGCTTTCCGTACGAGTTATGGGCATTATGAGTTCTTAGTCATGCCCTTCGGGTTGACTAATGCGCCGGCAGTGTTCATGGATCTGATGAACAGAGTATGTAGCTCGTTGTTGGATAAATGCGTGATCGTCTTCATTGACGGTATTTTAATTTATTCTCGTACCCGAGAAGATCACGAGAGAGATCTTCGAGTAGCGTTGGAATTGCTTAAGCGTGAGAAGTTATACGCGAAGTTTTCGAAGTGCGAGTTTTGGATAAGAGAAGTTCAGGTTTTGGGTCATGTGGTGTCGGCGGACGGCATCAAAGTGGATCCTGCTAAGATCGAAGCCATCAAAGATTGGGAGGCACCAAGAACTCCATCGGAGGTGAGAAGTTTTCTCGGATTAGCGGGTTATTACCGGAAGTTTATTCAAGATTTCTCTCGAATAGCTTCACCACTGACCACTTTGACAAGAAAGAACGTCAAGTTCAGTTGGACTGAAGCGCAAGAATCTGCGTTCAAGAAGTTGAAAGAAAGTTTAAGCAGTGCTCCGGTTTTGTCATTACCTGATGGAACGGAGGGTTTTGTGATATTCAGTGACACTTCTAAGCTTGGATTGGGGTGTGTGTTGATGCAGAACGGGAAGGTAACTGCCTACGCTTCTCGACAGCTGAAGGATCACGAAAAGAACTACCCCACTCATGATATGGAGTTAGCAGCGGTGGTGTTCGCTCTGAAAATCTGGCGACATTATTTATATGGAGTAAAGTGTCAGATTTACACCGATCACAAGAGTCTGAAGCATCTATTTGACCAGAAAGAACTGAATACGAGGCAGAGGAGATGGATGGAGATGTTAAAGGATTATGACTGCGAGATTATTTACCACCCAGGTAAAGCTAATGTGGTGGCCGATGCGTTAAGTCGGAAAGAGCGGGGAGAACAAATCAAAGTCGTGGCTTTCAGAGTTGAGGCAACCTTAAACCTTCTTGAGGAGATTAAGAAGTTTCAGGAGGAAGCGTTGTTAGAAGAATACATAAAGAGCGAAAGGGTTGTCGGAGTTACCTCACTGTTCGAAGTCAACAATGGTGGTTTGAAGTGTATGAAAGACCGGGTGTGGGTTCCCAAGTTGGGTAACTTAAGAGTAAGCATTCTAGAAGAAGCGCATAAGTCGCGGTTGTCCATGCACCCGGGAACGAACAAGATGTATCGAGATTTGAGGCAGTTTTATTGGTGGCCAGGGATGAAGAATGATATCGCTCATCTGGTGGAGCAATGTGTGACATGTTTGAAGGTTAAGGCAGAACATCAGCGGCCGTACGGGGAACTTCAGTCTTCAGAAATTCCAGTGTGGAAATGGGATAACATCACCATGGATTTCGTTACAAAGTTACCAAGGACCCCGAAGGGTAATGATGCGATTTGGGTGATTGTGGATATTCTCACCAAGTTCGCGCATTTCTTACCTATTAAGGAGTCGGATTCATTGGAGAAGTTAGCACGATTGTACATTGATGAGATAGTGTCTAGGCACGGGGTGCCGCGGTCCATCGTGTCTGACCGTGATAGTCGGTTCACGTCGACATTTTGGAGGAGTTTACAACGAGAATTGGGTTCACAGTTAAAGCTAAGCACGGATTATCATCCACAAACGGATGGTCAGAGTGAGAGAACCATTCAGACGTTGGAAGATATTCTTTGGGCGTGCGTCATCGATTTCAAGGGATCGTGGAAATTGCACTTACCGTTGTTAGAATTCTCCTACAATAACAGTTATCACGCAAATATCCAAGCGGCGCCATTCGAAGCATTGTACGGACGAAAGTGCCGTATGCCGTTGTGTTGGAATGAGGTAGGAGAAAGACAGTTGGTCGGACCAGAAATTGTACAATTAACGACATATAAGATTGAAGTGATCCGTGAAAGGATGAGAATCGCGCAAGATCGGCAGAGGAAGTATGCGAATAGAAGAAGAAAGCCTATTGAATTTCAAGTGGGAGACAAAGTAATGCTGAAGGTCTCGCCTTGGAAAGGAGTAGTGCGTTTCGGGAAGAAAGGGAAGCTGAGGCCTAGGTATGTGGGGCCTTTTGTTGTTATGGAGCGAGTTGGCGTGGTAGCTTACAAGCTAGAGTTGCCGAAAGAGTTAAGTAGGATTCATCCGACGTTTCACGTGTCAAACTTGAAGAAGTGTTTGGCCGAGACCGATGTAGCCATTCCGTTAGAAGATGCCAGCGTTGATGAGAAATTAATGTACGAGGAAGAGCCAATCGAAATCGTAGATAGTAAAGTACGAAAGACGAGGAATAAAGAATTTCGTTTAGTGATGGTTCAGTGGAAGTATCATAAAGGACGAGAGGCTACTTGGGAAGTGGAAGCGGACATGAAGTCCAGGTACCCCCACCTTTTGTGAATGGAATTCCGGGGACGGAATTCTTTTGAGGGGGGAGTGTTGTAGTAACCGATACCAAATTGTTAAGAGTTTCAAGTTTGGGGATATATTTAATAAAGCTGAAAGTTGAGGGGTGTAACTTGTAAATAAGGAATAGGGTTAATGTCTAAATGATTGGCACAAAACCCTAGATGTGCCTTTCATTTCATGTATTGCGGCTGAATAGTAGAGAGAAAGGAGGAAAAGGGTTTTGGAGTGTTCTTGAGCATTTGAAGTGGAGAATCATCAATCTGTGAAATCTGAAGAAGGAGTGGAGTTGGATTTCGTTTTCTGCAAGAAACCTAACATGTAATTCCTAATCTATAACTCTAATCAGGATGGTTTTATTGATTGTTGGGATATTTGAGGAGTTTTCCTTGTTAATGTTATTTAAGACTCTAAAGTAAGATTTAATGGCCTTAAATCGTGTTTGATTAGTGAAACTAAGCGAGAAATGATCGTAGAGCATTTATGTGGTTATTTACTGCTTTATCGTAGCATTTAAATGGATTAGAGTGGATTTTACCTCTGTTGTTCGTCACAACGCCTCGTCCGGAAAGTGTCATTGATTGAGAGTTACCGGATGAGTATCCGGTAAGTCTCAATGATTGAGGGTTTCCGGATGAGTGTCTGGAAAGTCTAGTATTCGGTTAGTTAAGTATCCGGTAAGTAGAATGTACCCGGTAAGTAGAATGTACCCGATAAGTAGAATGTATCCGGATAGTAGAAGGTATCCAGAAAGTAGGGTCATCCGGGAAGTAGTGTTGTCCGGAAAGTAAGGTTGTCCGGAAAAGTAGTGTTGTCCGGATAGGGTGTTGTCCGGAAAGTTGAGTAAGCAGCTTATTTATTTTTGACCATTCGTTCAGGGAAATCGATTGGAGGTCTGGATCAGATTAGAAAAGAACAGTAAGAACACCAGGTGAGTTTTCTAACTAAAATACGTGACTTTTAACGTGTTTTCTAAAGTAAGTACATGATAAGAAATGCCATGCTTTATTTATATGCTTTTAATTGCATGAAAGTTATTTAAAGATTTATATTAAATGTATGCATACATTGTGTTAAACGTAGACTGGCTAAGACGGAGGTAGACCCGCCAGTGCTCATGCCGGGAATGTGACCCGTTTATGCCATGGAAAGGAGTATCCAGTAAGGCAGTGTGAGACTGACTCGTTGACACCTTCGGGTGACTTCAGGGTGCCGTTTACGAGTGCGGATTTATCCGTGATAATTTTTATGAAAAGTTATGTGAACGTTTTATATCTGAAAGTTATAAACTGTTTTTAAATACTTTTGAGAACTGTCAGGAGGGACTCACTAGACCTCATGGTCTAACCCTCGCATTTTCCAAACTAAACATTTTCAGGTAAGCAAGCGGTAGGAGGCTCTACTAAGTGAATAGAGCAGATCAGGAGTACAGATGAGGACTAGAACAATGCAGCACTCTAGATTATAGATTTTTATTCTCAGTTGTGTAATAGGTTGTTTCCACCAACCTGAATTTTGAGACTTATGAAAGGAATTTTGGGACCCGTTTTTGGGATGTTTCTTTTAATATGAATTGCATGCTTTATTTTGAGTTGGGTTGTTACAACCACTCCACGTTTATGTACCAAAACCCATCAAAATGAAGGAGTAAATGTCATTCAATTGTATATAAAACCATTCTCCATAATCATTTCATCATAATACCAATTTTGGCCAAAACGCTAGTATTTTACTTAGGTATCCCAAAATCATCCAAGTCTAAAATAATGAAATAAAAGCATTGGGAAATCATAAATGAAGCATTTATAACATGTATAAACATTTAGAAAGGAGTAGTATGAACTCACAATGCTTGGTTTTGGATGAAAACCTAGAAATCAAGAAAACCCGAAAAGTAGAGATGATAAGCTTTGAATCTTGAGTCCTAGCTTAGATGATGAAGGCTCTTAATATGGTTGGATAAGTGGAGTTAATTCTCCCAAAGTCGCATTCAATGAGGAGGAAATAAAGAAAAACGAGGAGGAGAAGTGTAGGAGAAGAGAATGGGGAAAGATAAAAAAACCAGGACTTTAATGTGTAAGTCAGGCACTTGGGAGATTGTCCCGTGACTTCAAACCGCAGGGTAAACTGCGTGTGTCAAAAAATCCTTCCCAACAGAGAGTTGGGCAGTTTGTCTCATGGCTCCAAGCCGCAGAGTAAACCTTGCAAGTTTCTGTGTCCCATTTCTGGCTTGATTTTCGTTTTTTCTCGCAAGTCTTTCTACTAATACTTTACCAAAATCAAAACTCTCCGGAAACACACATATTTTGACTCGAAATATGAAAGATCTAAACAAATGGGGAAAAAATCAAAGTGGGGAAACGTGCTGAGGGGGGGGGGGGGTAAGAAAGTGGGTTGGTCTCGTGACTTGAACCAGTCATCAAGTCTGGATATCAGTCTAAGTAACGCGAGTTAGGAGGGCCTTAGAGTCCTACTGGATCTCCTGGGCTTATCATTGACGACGGGGCAATGGGTGATGAGGGGGAACTATAAAGTTGGGTGCGAGGGCTTTGAATGATTTAGAGTTTTGTGAACGGTAAAATCAGTGTCGTCCCTGGGGGAGGGCGGGCCGGACGTACGCCAAGGGCTCAAAAAATGTAGGGGCCCAATTTTTTTAGTATATACTATATAGAAGTAGTTCAAAATATTAGTAAATACAAATACAGAAAATTTAGTATTTAATAGCACCTAAAAAGAATTTTTCATAATATTAAAGGGCCCAAATATGTATTATGTAACTATATTGAACAAGAAATTTTTTAAAAAGTTAATTGATCTTCTATTTTATAGTGTTGCATATTGTTTCTATAAAGTTTTTTTTTATCTAGTACTAATATATAAAACTATTTTGCCTAGAAACCTTTATACTCTTTTGATTATTTCACCCGTATGAATTCTAATTTTGTATTAGAATATTGTAGATTTCTTGTTATTAACTAAGAAAACTCATACATTTTGAAAAAATTTACCAACGATATGAGACGATCCAACTTATATAAACATTGTAAGTACTCTCCTATATCTAAAATAAGAATAAGATCTAAAGCTATAACCAACACTGGCTTTTAATTCTAAGATTGATGGTTCTTAAAAAGTTTTTTCAACCCTAAGACCATCTACAACCCACCACTAAAAACACAAAAATGAAGATGTTTTCATCCCTAACCCAACACTAAATACAAAAAACTGGAGGTCAATTAAGTAGACCTCTATATTTAAAGGCTAATAAAATAAGCCTCTATAATCACATATTAATATTTTAATCAACTTTTATAATTACATATATATATATATATATATAGATCAATACTTTAATACATTAAGTAATATATTATATTAACTTTATAATTTACTTGTTATTATTATAATATTAAAGATGTTTTTAACGTTTTATTTTTAGTGTGTTGAAGGAGTTGTAGTTTTTTTAGTGTTTAAGAGACCTACTATTTTTAGTGTTTTAGTATTATTTTTCAGTGGTTGGGTTGGAAATGCCCTAAAAGTTTAAAATGATAATGAAAATCATTAACATTTGGTGACATGAAAAACTCAAGGATTTTTTCAACCCAAATGATGTCAACATAGTGACATCACATGATATCAATCTATATATTAAAGATATATTATAAGATGTCTTTAAACGATGGAACGATATGACAATATTATTTAAAAATGATATGGTAGATAATATTAATGTACAAATAATTATTTAGGAATACCGGGAAAATTGTTTTATATGAATAATTAGTATTTCTTGAATTCAAAGTTATTTACGATGATATAAACAAGAAAATAATGTCGTAATTATCGGGTGCCCATTTTTTACTTTTCGTCCAGGGCCTAAAAAATGTCAAGAACAGGCCTGGGTCAAACAACTTTTATTTTACTTTAACAATCATAACCAACTACATATAGTTTTTTTCGAGAACTTGATTGAAATGCCCCAACTTAAACTCCTTACTTACTAAAATGCCCAAACTCTCCCCAATTTAATCAAAATACCCAAAAAATTCGCAAAAATAACCCGTGATCACGGACTCCTTTAAAAATTTGGATAACACCCTTGAATTCTCCCGCGATGCTCATGAATTCTCCCGCGAAGGAGATGAAGATGTCCGCGATAGAGGGCCTTTGGTCCGCGATTGGTGGTTTTTTCCATGAAATTGATATGAATTGGTCCGCGAATCACCACCTTTTTAAGGAGTCCGTGATCACGGGATATTTTTACGGATTTTTTTAGGCATTTTGGTTAAATTGGGAAGAGTTTGGATATTTTTGTAAGTCAAGAGTCCAACTTAGGCATTTCAATTAATTACTCTAGTTTTTCAGCAGGAAAAACTGTAAATAACATTTCAATAATTGTATTTATTAAACTTTTAAAAAATCTAATTATTCAAAAAAAAGTCCACTTGAGTATTCATTAAAAAAAATCCGTTAGTTCTTTTTAGGTTTTTCTCTTAATATAAACAAAAGTTGGAACATCATATTTTCATCTGGATACAACATTTATAAAAAAATACATTTTTAAGATAATAAATACAAAATCTTGTATGTTTTTTTGGATAACCGTGGGTTATTGGGCTAACTTACGCGCATCGGCTAATCTTTGGACGATCACGAATGGGCTGGAGTCATCGCAGGTGAACCTTCATGGCCACAAGAACTTTGGCGGTGCATGAATTTGAACCCTGGATAGATGAACTTCCACTACATCCTCAGGACTTTATCAGTACACCACAACCCCCAACCCAAGTGGTTAAAAATCTTGTATGTTGCAGATGGTCCGCGATGATTTTTTGATTTAATATTCAAATCGATATGGATACTCGTCAGAGATTCTTCCAATTTCCTTTTTCTATCACTCACTCTCTTTTACTCATGGTTGGCCTATAATAACAGTACCACCACCTCCATCAACTCTCCTTTCTATCCATCTATGCCTTTCTTCCTCCATTGAAATCTGAAACATGAACCTTCTACTTCTTCTTCTTCTTCTTCTCTTCATCTTTCTTCTTCATTTCTCCAATGGCTTTTCAGATCTCGATGCACTCTTGAAGCTCAAAGCTTCAATGGTGGCACCAAATAGCTCTGGATTAAACGACTGGAAACCACCTGAATTCAATGTTCCCAATTCACATTGTTCGTTTTCTGGAGTTTCGTGTGACGAAAACTCTCGTGTAACGTCGTTAATCATCTCCAACATTCCTCTCAACGGCACCATCCCGCCGGAGATCGGGATTTTAAACAAGCTCGTTAATCTCTCGTTTACTTCCGACAATCTCACCGGTGAACTTCCGGTGGAGATGTGTAATTTGACGTCCATTAGGTTTATTAACTTCTCAGCTAATTCATTGACCGGAGTGTTTCCCGGTGAGATCGTGGCGGCCATGACTGAGCTTGAAGTGTTCGATGTTTATAATAATGATTTCTCCGGAAAGTTGCCGTTGGAGTTTGTGAAGTTGAGGAATCTGAAAACGCTTTCTCTCGGAGGTAATTATTTCTCCGGTGAGATACCGGAGGCGTACTCGGAGTTTCCGAGTTTACAGAGGTTAGGTTTGATGGGAAACGGACTTTCCGGCCGGATTCCATGGAGTTTGTCGAGGTTATCGACGCTTGAGGAGCTTTGGCTTGGATATTTCAATAGTTATGAAGGTGGAATTCCGCCGGAATTTGGATCGTTTAAATCGTTAAAGCTTTTGGATATCGGAGGTAGTAATCTCTCCGGTGAGATACCGGAGAGTCTCGGGAATTTGAAGATGTTGCACACGCTGTTTCTTCAATTTAACAATTTGACCGGCGAAATACCGCCGACTCTGGCAGGGTTGACTAGTTTGAAATCGCTTGATCTTTCTAATAATAATCTCACCGGAGGAATACCGGAGAGTTTTGCAGAATTGAAGAAATTGACATTGTTGAATCTGTTTCTTAATCATCTCGCCGGTCCTATTCCGGCGTTCATCGGCGATTACCCGAATCTGGAGGTGCTTCAGTTATGGGAGAACAATTTCACGTTTTCATTGCCGGAAAATCTTGGCCGGAACGGCAAGCTTCTTGAACTCGACATCACCAAAAACCATCTCACCGGAACAATTCCTGAAGATTTATGCAAAGGAGGTAATATATTACATTTTTGTGCATTTTAATTTATTTTCATATTGAAACATGTAAATAAAAGTATATTAAGAAATGTTGGAACACAAAAATAACACTAAGTCGTCTGTTTATAAAACGCTTACTCCGGTAGATGTTTATCACATCACATTAGCTTATCGGAAGAATATGACAAAGACCAAGAATCCTGCTCGGTAAGAGCAAAAAAAGGACCGAGAGTCTTACCTGGCAAGTGAATGCCACGACTCTTACCATGGTTAGCGTTTATGGCTAAATTGTTGCATACGATGTCATTTTTTGGACTAAAATCTAACCTAGGAAGTAAGTGATAGTGTTGATTTTTACCGGTATAAACGGCTCCTAAACTTTTCCAACAATAGATTGTTACAGTGTTCTGCTGATGCGAAGATTCGATCTTATTCTTAGATTTACAATGAATCGAGTTTTAGTAAACAAGTTGTGTAACCCAACCCTATGTATTTTACCAAGTTTTGACTACAATAAATATGAGTTTGTACAAGTTAACTATGCGTTAACGTACAAGTCAGTAATGCAATGGATAGAATTGACCTGTTTGACTAACGTCGTTGACGTCAGGGAAGCTACGAACTTTGGTTCTAATGGAAAATTACTTCTTCGGGCCGTTACCGGAAAAGCTTGGCGGCTGCCAGTCGTTGACGAAGATTCGAATCATGAAGAATTTCTTCAACGGGACTATTCCTGCCGGAATCTTCAACTTGCCGGCACTCACCATGCTTGAGCTCGACGACAACTATTTCAGCTGTGAACTTCCGGCGAAAATGTACAGCGAGTCTCTTCAAAGTGTCTCTATATCTAACAACCGGATCACCGGAAAAATACCTCCGGCGATTGGTGGTTTGGTGAATCTAAATTATCTGTTTCTCGAATCAAATAATTTAGTCGGTGAAATTCCGGAGGAGTTATTTAATCTGAAAAAATTGTATAAGATTAACGTCAGTGGCAACAATCTCACCGGTGAGATTCCGGATTCCATTGGATCATGCTTGGAGTTAACGTCGATCGATTTCAGTCTTAACAACTTGTCCGGTGAAATTCCGAGAGGAATTCTGAGTTTGCCTAACTTAAACAGTCTCAACGTGTCTCGTAATCAACTGATTGGTGAGATTCCGAGCAAATTAGGTCACATTCCGAGCTTAACAGTGTTGGATCTCTCATTCAATCAGTTCTCCGGTAGAGTTCCCTCCGATGGCCAATTAAAGGATTTCAACGATGCGATCTTCGCCGGAAACCCTAACCTCTGTTCACCACACGTTCTTCACTGTCAATCGAACTTCAAAAGCCATTCAATCACCAAATCGAAACTCCTGATCCCTATTTTCACCATAATCCTGATCATATCAGTAACAGCATTCGTAATCATCCGAATCAGAAACAAAAACCGCATTGAAAAATCCAAAAAGTGGAAACTAACTGCATTTCAACGGTTAGATTTCAAAGTCGAAGACGTTCTTAGTTGTTTGCTAGATGAGAACATAATCGGAAAAGGTGGAGCCGGGATCGTGTACCGTGGCTTGATGCCAAACGGTGTTGATGTTGCGATCAAACGATTGATTGGTCGAAACCATGGATTTGACGCAGAGATACAAACGTTAGGACGAATCAAGCACCGAAACATCGTGAGATTACTTGGATACGCATCAAATTGCGAAACTAATCTGCTTCTTTACGAGTACATGTCTCACGGGAGTTTGGGCGAGATTTTGCACGGATCGAAAGGGGCACATTTGCAATGGGAAACGAGGTACAAAATTGCGGTGGAGGCCGCCAAGGGATTGTGTTACCTCCACCATGATTGCTCGCCGTTGATCATACATCGAGATGTGAAATCGAACAACATTCTGTTGGATTCGGATTACGAGGCTCATGTTGCTGATTTTGGGCTGGCCAAGTTCTTGAGGGATACTACTGGTGCTTCTGAATGCATGTCTTCTATTGCTGGATCATATGGGTACATTGCACCAGGTACAAGTCTTTAATGCATATCCTTATTTCATATTCTTATAAACTGCTGAATAGGTTCTGTTTTAGAAGGTCAAAGTACAGCTGTTATTGTGCATTTAACCATGAACAATGTCTTGTTGAAATCTAGATTTGGGTTTGGGAAATGGTTAGAACATCTTCAACATATTTTCAGGAAATTGACTCAAATAGCTATTTCATCAATGATTGATTTGCCTTAAAAAAGATCGACTCACGTTCACGATATTTTGTTTGT
This sequence comes from Saussurea involucrata, assembly GCA_033807775.1. Classification (NCBI taxonomy): domain Eukaryota; kingdom Viridiplantae; phylum Streptophyta; class Magnoliopsida; order Asterales; family Asteraceae; genus Saussurea; species Saussurea involucrata. Next base: position 169,242,079 of record CM066322.1, read on the forward strand.
AAAGAAAACCGATCAGATTCGTATGTTTTTGAGGTAGATCTGAATCACGGGCCTATGTATTACGGAAGTAGAGAAATTGCTAAAAGAGTTTATCTGTTTACTTTGGTTATTTGGGTGAATTTCCCCATATTCTCTATACCTTTTTTTGGAGTAAATTACATTTTTAGTCTTTGTGGTTTGTTGAAAATTTCTAATTTTGTCCTTATGGTTTTGAAATTATAATTTTCATCCTTATGGTTTATAATTCGTTATCTTTTTCGTCCTTGTGACTTAAATTTAATTGATTTTTCATCCCTATGGTTTACAATTCATTTCTATTTTAGTCCTTCATACTTAAAAATAGTGTTTTGGCCTCAGGGGCAAAAATAGAAAAGAATTGCAAACCATAGGGACTAAAACCGAAATTTTGAAACCACAGGGATTAAATTTGCAATTTTTAACAAACCATGGGGACCAAAAACGTAATTTACACTTTTTTTTATCTGGTTGTACTTTATGCATTAGGTCAAGTACACTATGAATAGTTGATTCAAGATTTGGGAAATGGGAAATGCAGGTACACCAGGGTACAATTCTTTGATGCAATAAATCCTGCAAAATTGTCACCTGTCTCCATAAATGTACCCATATAATCATTAATTGCAAGAGTATAAAACTTTTCGTATCCGTACTCATTACATAGTGTGCATCAATACTTGTACTGTATGCATGAGAGCAAGTAGATTATGCATCAACAGTTGTACATTCCTCAAAAAGTTCTCATAAAGTTGTTTTATGACAGAGTATGCATACACACTAAAAGTGGATGAAAAGATTGATGTATACAGTTTTGGAGTCGTACTTCTCGAACTCATCGCAGGTAAAAGGCCGGTGGGGGAGTTTGGTGACGGGGTGGACATTGTGAGGTGGGTCCGCGAGACGTTCTTGGAGATCTCTCAACCGTCGGATGCCGCCGCTGTTGTGTCGGTGTTGGATTCTAGGCTAAACGGGTATGTTTTATCGAGCGTTGTGGATATGTTCAAGATTGCGATGATGTGTGTGGAGGATGAGAGCACGGCTCGGCCGACAATGAGGGAAGTCGTTCACATGCTAACGAATCCTTCGGTGCACCAGCGGTGTGTAGTGGCTCGTTGAAAGAACGGGTTTGATTGTACAGGAGTGACTTTTGGTGTGTTGGGATGAATAAACATTGGGTGAAATCAAATGTACAACGTTTGTTGCATCGAGTACAAGTCTCTTGCATGAAGTACTACTATTATTGTTTGATTTACATGTTTTAACAAATTTTGTTGTGGAAAAGAGATGTTATTGGTCTCGTACAACGATTAAAATCTATATGTATATTATTGTTCAAAGTGCAAGGTTCATATCTCGTCTTCCGTGTGACATTTTTCACAAGCTATTGTCCTAATTCGGCATTTAGCTTTGATGTAATAAGTTGGCTTTTCTATTATTATAAAGAGCAAAATAAACCTAAATAAACCTTGTGGTTTAGTTTACTGGTAGCAGGCATGGGAATGAGGCACGGACCTCAATCTCCATCCCTGTTCCCGTCGGGGAATATGATCATATCCCCATCCCCACCGGGGAAACGAGAATTTTTTCCACGATCGAAAAAAATTATTTTAATACAAATTACAAACATCATATAGTAATTAATAACCTAAAATGTCACACGTACCAAAATATATCATGTAATATTCAAAACCGTATCGAGTAATTATATATTGATTTGATGTCTAAAAAACATATTAACATCCGAAAATAACAATTTTATATTCTAAACCTAGTTTGGAAATAGAAAATTATGAATTATCGATTTAGTTTAAATAAATTAACAAATATTTAATTTATTAATTTAAATATATGACGGGGAGGTGACGGAGCGAGGAGTGCCATACCCGTCCCCGATCGGGGCGGGTGGACCGGGTTCCCCGATGGGTCGGGGCCCATTCCATGCCTAACTGGTAATACAAATTGTGTCTTTGAGAATTTTCTCAAAGGTTACCTGTTCGAGGTTTGTAAAGATATGGGGGATTTTTTTTGTTGTTGTTGTTGCTGCTGCTTTCCAGCACCTTTGAAATTAGTTGAAGTGTGTACAAATTGGAACAGACAACCACCGTTAAAGAAAAAAAACTAGTAAAATACTGAAAGTTTGATATAGTTCTTGTTTATTGTAATAATGAAATCTTTTTAGGGAAGGGTTCCTATTTTAAATGATTATATCATCCGACCATTTTTTGTAACAAATAAATTATCAAACAATTGAAAATTAATTATTCGAACATTTTAAAACCTATTAAGTAAATCTTTATGACATACGAAGATAAATGATAAGTTACATGGTAGTTAATTTTGAGATTAAAGAAAACCTAAGCTAATCCCACGACGACCTCTTCACAATCCCGTACACCCATCCCAATCCGTCATCGCTTCCATCTTCGGCCAAACTATCCACAACAAGTTCGTATTTGCAGCTGTGATTTGATTTCAATTTAGATTTTGCATCGTAGTTTCAATTCTGTTTCGATTTTGCAACTCAATTCAATTTTGCAAGTGTATATCATCTTCATATTCAATTTTGCAAGTGTAATTCATTTCAGTTTTGATTTTGCAAAATATTTTTTTGTCATTAACAAAGTTTTCGATGGAATAACTTCAAGATTCTAGTTCTAGTTATGTTTCAACAATATCAATTAGAAGTTTTCATCCTAGTTATAGTAATTTATCAAGATTATGCATTGTATTTCTAGATTTGCTAAAATATGATACATTATGTCTTTATCTGTAAATTGTATGAAGTCTTTATTATTCTTACACTTTATAGTAGAGGTGGCCAAAAAACCGAGTCAGACCGGGCCAGATCGGGCCTCATGATGAACTGGGCCGAAACACTTTTACAAAGCCCGGGCTTTGGTTGGCCCGGGTCGGGTCGGGCTTGAGCACAAATATCTGGGCCCGCTTAGGCTTTTATAAAACAGGGCTTTCGGGCGGGGCCTTAAACCGGGCTTTAACCAGGCCTTCATTTTTTTAAATTTATAAATGTTATTATAATACACTTAAAATGTGTAATTGGGTCGCTCAAATATACTTAAATAATATGTGTTGGGTCATCAAGATTTGAAGATGACCTCATGATCTCCTTTTATACTTTGAAAAACATTTTATACTTAGAGAAATTTTGGATGCATGGTTCTTTGTAATGGCTTGTACAAGATATCAAATGTTTGGTGAAGTCAAAGATCAACCAAAGTCAAGATTAAAGATTCTCTCATTGTGGAAGTGAAAGATCTTTTCTCAAACATACAAGTCATTGTTCACCGAAATTGTTCTCACAATTTCGGTGGTATTTCCACCGAAACTTCTCTCTATTTCGGCCTAGTCTCAAAGAAGCTTTTCCCAAAGATGATGTCATATATCTCAAAGATGATGTCACATATCTCAAAGATGTGTCACATATCCCAAATGACATTTCGGTGGGACCTCAAAGAAGCTTCAAAGATGCTTTCTCCAAAGATGTGTCACATATCTCAAGTTTCCATCGGTGGTGCTTTTCTTGAAAGAAAATCTGAGAAGCAAAAGGAGACAAAAGTGAGAGACATAATAAGACAAAATGAGAAGCAAATTCATTTTGTCTTGGAAGAAATCTTACAACCTTTCTTCGGTGGTGCATTTGTTGAAAGAGATTTTGAGAAGCAAAAGAAGACAAAACTGAGAGACATAAGAAGACAAATTGAGAAGATATTTTCTACATGGATAAAGTGACCTTCTGTCTTATTATCCATTTCCATGCAAAGCTCTTTTCTCATGCATGAGCTCTTCTGACTGTACCTTGTAAAAGGTGACAAGGACTTCACAACTTTCCAGAAGTCAACATCCTCAGCAAGTGTGAAGATGACAAGTGTCTCAAGCATTCAATGCTTGCACACTCCTTGTCACTATAAAAGGAAGAGCTCTCCATACTGAAACACACACATCTTGAGAGACCTTGAAGATTACTGTGAGCTCTTGATATTCTACGCAAACTGGAAGAATTCTCTAAGTGCAAGAATTTCCAGTTTGCTTGAAAAACTTTATAGCTTTGTTCTAAGTGTTCTTAGTTATTTTGTTGTATACTTTGTGTAAGATTGTTAGAATAGTTTATCTGTTCTTTTCCGCAACAGTCTTAAGTTTTCTATGTGTAATTCTTGTTGAAAGATTTTCAATAAAAAGAATTAAAATTGTAAAAATTTTAAGTATTGTATTCAACCCCCCCCTTCTACAATACTTGTTATAGCCATCTGGGACTAACAAGTGGTATCAGAGCAGAAAGTTTAATTCCATAAACTTGATCTGCGATGGCTGCCTCCTCTTCTTCAACTATTGAAAACTCTTTTCAAAATAACTTTTCTGAAAATGGGTCCATTTCAAAACCTCCTAAGTTCAATGCTAACAACTTCTCTTTGTGGAAAAGCCGCATGATGCTGTTCATGGAAGGAGTGGATACTAGATATCCAACCATTCTCCAAGAGGGACCCTTTATCCCCAGAGTTTGGGCTCGCTATGAAACGCAGAGGCCTGGTAAAGAAACCATGGAAAAAGATAATTCTGATGATTCGTCTGATGAAGAAAAATCTGCTGCTACTGGTCGTTACATTCTTAAAAATCCTAAGAAATATACCGATGAGGAAAAACGACTTGTGTCTCTTGATTCTAAAGTTAGAACTATCATTGCTCTCTCTCTTCCTGATGAAGTGTACCACTCTCTGGTAAATCTCTCTACTGCCAAAGAGATGTGGTCCACTCTGTGTGTTTTGTATGAAGGTACAAATGAAGTTAAAAAGAGCAGAAAGATTGCTCTTGTTAGAAATTATGAACTCTTTTCTTATGAGAAAGGAGAATCTCTCTCCAACTACTATAATCGCTTTAACAGTCTTCTTAATGACTTAAAGCTGTTAGGTAGAGTGTATGACAATGAGGAAGTCCTGTGCAAATTTATGGACTGTCTTCCCGATTTTTGGGAAAATATCTGTACTTGTATAAAGACAACCAAGGATCTTGATCATATGCCTCTTACTGTTCTTTATGGTACTCTTTTCAACTATGAGCAGACGAAACTGCAAAAGTTTATAAAGAACTCTTCTCTAGCTCTCCTGAGTGACTCTTTCAAAAAGACTAAGTGTTTTCCAAAAATCACCTACCCATCTGACTCTGACCATAATAGTCAAGAAGATCCCAATGATCATTCAGAAGCATATCTTAGTGATGCTAAGGATGAATGTGAGGAAACTTCAGCTGATAAATTATCTGATGAAATGGCCATGTTGGATGGGCACTCTAAATCCAAATCTCATCTCTCTTCTGGAAAATCTAAGTTTGATAGAAATTCATCCTCTTCTCTCTCCAAACACTCTCCTTTGGATAAATCTAATGAGGAATGTTTTAACTGTGGTAAAAAGGGTCATTTTGCTTCTGAGTGTAAGAGTAAACAGTTTGAAAGACCCAGAACTGCTTCCTCAGGCCGATTTTCCTCAAAATCGGAAAGATCCAAATATGATTCCCAAAAGTTCAGCCAACACCTCTCTTCTGCAAATTTTGACCGGGCTGAAAGATACAAGGAAAAATACAAGAGAGAAAAGGAAAGAAATGAAAGACTTATCAGAAGAGGAAAGGGTCTGCCTGCTAAATCTTATGATTTGGCAGATGAACCCACATCTGAAAGCGAATGACTCCTCAACTGCTCTTGTATCAGCTAAGTGCTTCCTCTACTCTTCACAGGTACATACTATGTGTTTTATCTATCTTTTATGAATTCTCTTATTTCAAACTCTTTTGCTATGTGTTCATAATTTCTGCCATCACATCTGAAAACATAAATTTTGGAAATTTTATTTGGTTAGTCTCTGGGTGTTGTTTCTGTCTTAAAAGGAAATCCTCCAAAATTTTTCCAAAAATAACTTTATGACTTCTCATACCGATTTTCTTCTTAAATCTGTGAGTTTCAAAATGTCCAATTCAAAAGAAAGGATTTATGTACTCCCAATTTTTGAAATATGAATTCTATGTGATGCACCCCCATTCTTTGTTATCTCTTCAAAATCTTTGAGCAAAAGTTAGGAAAAATGTCAAGTTTCTAAAAGGAACTCTCTTTATAGAAAATGCTATATCTGTGGTGATATTTCTCATTTTGCCAAAGACTGTGTGAAATAAAGAATTATTCTGAGTGATATAAATTCTTGTCATTCTTTTTCTTCTAACCCAAAAGGACCCACCTTCAAAATGGGTACCTGGAAATTAAATTCTTTGTGATTGCAGATTTTGAGCTGGGCAGATGGATCTATGTGAACAAGTGAGAAAGTTGACAAAACCTTAGAATTCTTTACTTTCATGACATCATAAGCATGTTGATGTCATTCTCATGACATCACCATCTCCAATCTCTTAAAATTCCATTTCTTTTCTAAACCTCACCACCGAAATTTTCCTTAACCACCAAACCAAAACCATATCCCACCATACTTTACTTCCCATCATATGTTTTGCCTCCTCGATCGGTGGTACCCCTCAAATTCGGTGGAACTCTTCAAATTCGGTGGTGAAACCCTTCTAAATTCGGTACAATCCTTCAAACTCCTCGGTGGAATCCTCACACCGATCCACCACCGAGTCTACACCGACCCACACCGATTCCACACCGAATCTCCACCGATCCACCACCTCAAATCTCTCCACCGATCCACCACCTCAAATCCCTCCACCAATCCACCCACTACAAACTCTTCTACAGATGTCACCCCAAATCCTCAAACTCAATCTTTTTGGGTCATCAAATTGGAAGATGAAATTCCAATCTTTTCTTCACTTTGAAGATTTTCTCCATAATGTCTTAGAAGTTTTACTACTGATTTTCCACCGAAAATCCTACCGAAAATAGCCAATTTTCGGTGGATTCTCCTTCATTTTCGGTGGAAAAGTAAAAAAAAAAAAAAAAAAAAAAAAATCCTACCGATTTTCCACCGAAAATACCACCGAAAATAGCCTATTTTCGGTGGATTTTGCTCAATTTTCGGTGGAAAGGTAAAAAAAAAAAAAAAAAAAAAAAAAAAAAAAACCTACCGGTTTTCCACCGAAAATCCCACCGAAAATAGCCTATTTTCGGTGGATTCTCCTCAATTTTCGGTGGAAAGGTAGTAAAAAAAAAAAAAAAAAAAAAAACCTACCGATTTTCCACCGAAAATCCCACCGAAAATAGCCTATTTTCGGTGGATTCTCCTCAATTTTCGGTGGAAAGGTAGTAAAAAAAAAAAAAAAAAAAAAAACTGGTCTTGGTTCTGGCCGATCTTTTCATTTTCTCTTGGTGTTTTTCCTACGTCGGCCGCTGAGGGGGAGAATTCATCTGAGGGGGAGCAACATAAACCCTCAGTACTCATATACAGCGACCAACTTGAAAAAATGAGGAAATCGACGGACCGGTCAAGGGGGAGCACTTCAGTCCGGGCGGATCTAACTGAGGGGGAGAAACACAAAGACCGTCTGATCTAACTGAGGGGGAGCAAAACAAAGACAAAGGATGCTGATGCTAAACATGAAAAGATGCCAAGATGCAACAGTTGGGCAGAAGTATCCTAAGGCTGCTGATCAAAATGAAGAATCCTCAAGCCAGACACAAGTTTCAACTCGCCCCTCCAAAGATGCAAGTAATATTCATTCTGTTTATACTGTTTATACTTCTTTCATTTTCCTTTCGATTATTTGTACAGCTATACCTTTTTATTTTTTTCTTATATGTAAATATCATATATACATACACACACACAAAAAAAAAAAAAATGGACTGTGTGAAAAAGAACCCAAAAGAGTAAAGAAGGGTCAACTTGCATTATTCACTGTCTTACTCATGTTTTTCTAAGTATGGATGTCATCATCAAATAGGGGGAGATTGTTGGGTCATCAAGATTTGAAGATGACCTCATGATCTCCTTTTATACTTTGAAAAACATTTTATACTTAGAGAAATTTTGGATGCATGGTTCTTTGTAATGGCTTGTACAAGATATCAAATGTTTGGTGAAGTCAAAGATCAACCAAAGTCAAGATTAAAGATTCTCTCATTGTGGAAGTGAAAGATCTTTTCTCAAACATACAAGTCATTGTTCACCGAAATTGTTCTCACAATTTCGGTGGTATTTCCACCGAAACTTCTCTCTATTTCGGCCTAGTCTCAAAGAAGCTTTTCCCAAAGATGATGTCATATATCTCAAAGATGATGTCACATATCTCAAAGATGTGTCACATATCCCAAATGACATTTCGGTGGGACCTCAAAGAAGCTTCAAAGATGCTTTCTCCAAAGATGTGTCACATATCTCAAGTTTCCATCGGTGGTGCTTTTCTTGAAAGAAAATCTGAGAAGCAAAAGGAGACAAAAGTGAGAGACATAATAAGACAAAATGAGAAGCAAATTCATTTTGTCTTGGAAGAAATCTTACAACCTTTCTTCGGTGGTGCATTTGTTGAAAGAGATTTTGAGAAGCAAAAGAAGACAAAACTGAGAGACATAAGAAGACAAATTGAGAAGATATTTTCTACATGGATAAAGTGACCTTCTGTCTTATTATCCATTTCCATGCAAAGCTCTTTTCTCATGCATGAGCTCTTCTGACTGTACCTTGTAAAAGGTGACAAGGACTTCACAACTTTCCAGAAGTCAACATCCTCAGCAAGTGTGAAGATGACAAGTGTCTCAAGCATTCAATGCTTGCACACTCCTTGTCACTATAAAAGGAAGAGCTCTCCATACTGAAACACACACATCTTGAGAGACCTTGAAGATTACTGTGAGCTCTTGATATTCTACGCAAACTGGAAGAATTCTCTAAGTGCAAGAATTTCCAGTTTGCTTGAAAAACTTTATAGCTTTGTTCTAAGTGTTCTTAGTTATTTTGTTGTATACTTTGTGTAAGATTGTTAGAATAGTTTATCTGTTCTTTTCCGCAACAGTCTTAAGTTTTCTATGTGTAATTCTTGTTGAAAGATTTTCAATAAAAAGAATTAAAATTGTAAAAATTTTAAGTATTGTATTCAACCCCCCCCTTCTACAATACTTGTTATAGCCATCTGGGACTAACAATATGTTTTATTATAATTTGTGCGTTTGATGCATCACCGCCGCCCATTTTGAGCGAAAGATGGAAGAATTGAGAGATTGAGAAGTTGCAAAAAACGAACACGAGGTAGCGAAAAATCAAGAATTGTGAGCGAGAATTGCGTTTTTTGCGTTTGTAACTTCATACACCAACTTTCCTATGTATAGTGTTGAGGAACCATTAAAAATAAAATAAAAAGGTCACAGATCATCAAAACGGTCATATAGTCGTTATATAACGGTCAGATTTTCAAATTTGAAACGGGTCGGGTTGGGCCGGGTTTGGGTCCGGGCCGCAATCGGGCTTCAGGCCGGGTCGACAAAACTTTCAAATACCAGGCCCGGGCTTTGGGCGGGTCAAGTCGGGTAAGGCTTCGGGCTTCTAGCGGGTCGGGCCAGGTCTGGACTTGTTTGGCCATCTCTACTTTATAGTCACCATTAAAGACATCCTCTGGTGTGTCACAGCCATAGGACCAAAGAACATTCTACCATCTTTAAAACTTGAATTATGTTTTGAATCAAGCATTCTCAAGCCATTATTTTTACCACATTAACAAGTTTTATAGGTCATAAAGACGCATTTAACATGTTTAGAATGTCCACCGATATATTTGTTTAGAAAAATTGTCTAGGGATTTAGTTACTCGTAATAAAAAAAAGTTTATTAGGTTTTTGTGAACTTTTCCTTTTTTATCAATAACTGTAACATAGTTTATCTTTCTTATCTAAGGTAACGGACTTTCACAAAAGATATATTGTACCTACTTTTTCAATAATGTTGATATTGTAATATTTGATGATGACATAGATGTGAAGTTCATCGTCCAATTCATCATATAACTTTTTCATAAACATTACTTGAAATTCTGTAAAATTGCATTTACATAATCAAATATTACAAGATGAGTCAAAATAAGTACAAAACAGTAAATTCTAAAACTGATTACATCAACTGAAAAGAATACATCAGAATAGATAAAAATTAGAGCTAATTACTGTTTTGGTCCCTGTGGTTTGTCAAAAAATACGGAATTGATCCCTAAACTTTATTTATTACTGTTTTGGTCCCTGTGGAATGCACTTTGTTACGGAATTGGTCACTCATAAGGACCATTTTCGTAACTTTCAGCATAAGAATTTGTTATGGTTTTGGTCCCTCATAAGGATCAAATTCGTAACAAAATGCATACCACAAGGATCAAAACAGTAATAAATGAAGTTTAGGGACCAAATTCGTATTTTTTGACAAACCATAGGGACCAAAACAGTAATTAACTCTAAAAATTACAAGCACAATGGGCTGGACATTTTGCCCCAGTCCCTAAAATTGAGGGCCAAAAGATATAAACTTAAAATATGTAAGTAAATAAGGCCCGCTTCAAATAAAAATGATAAATACTTTGACATGAGGATTGAGCAAGATGTAAAAAACTGACACTCAAACATACAAGTACAAATAATATTATAAGAGCATTTCAGCAGCTTTCCCATTTTAGAGAAAATGGAAAATATGAGGATTTTGAGTATTTTTTTGCTCCAACAGCTTCCTCAAAAGGCCAAAACTATCTCCAAAATGAAGAAAGTAGAAGAGAGAAGGAGTTTTTCTTCAAATATGGAGATAACCCAAAAAATGATTGCTACATAAGAGGACCAATATAAATCTTTGAAAAAAAATTATTTAAAGAGAGAAATAATATTTTAATAGATGAATGAAATATTTTAATAATATAATCAATGTTTTTTCTCCAAAATGGAGAATTTGTTGGAGATAAATTTAATTATTTTTAAGGATTTTAAATTTTGGTTTTCCATTTTAAAGAAATTTTGGAGAATCTATTTGAGATAAGTCTGCAAGCAAAGACTCTATAGAGATTCGTGGCCCAAAAAGCATGGATAAGTAACAGACAAAAGCCTACAAAAACAATATCTTGAAAAATAGTTTGGAAAACTTAGGGGCTGATTACCAAATTTTCTATTAAGTCCTGTATAGATAAATTTGTCAGTCCAGTTAAATTTGTGTTGTTGTTTACTTTTCTTTCTGAATCAACGGGCTGAACAACATAAATTACCATTTTACCCCTGGCATCATTTGGTATTTCTAAATGACAGAAAACTGATCAAGATATTATCCTTTCAATTAGTGTAAAAAAATTGATTCCTTTACCCTTTTGTGAACAAAGTTCTTAAAATTATTGTTGATTAAAGCTAAACCTGACATCATTCTAATAAACATAAAATGCCAAATCAATCAAGAAATCAACTACAAAATTGTGAATCCATTAGAGAAAAAGCAAGAGTATTTGGTGGATAATCACAATCAACAAGCTATTATCAACAATCAACAAATCCCACTTCAAACACTCTTGTTAAAGAACAATCCATATACTTCCTTCCTTCTTCTTGGTCTCCGCCGCCACCACCACCACCACCACCACCACCACCACCACCACCACCACCACCACCACCACCACCACCACCAGCTCCTGGGTTCTCTCCCTTTCTTGTTGGTTTAATTTTGAAGCCATGATGAGGAACCAAAACATTGCAGAAGATGGGTACTGACCTTCTGAAGACGATGATTATTATCGCAAATTCGGCACCAGAAAAGGGCGATGTTGAAGAATTACACCGACAAATGGAAGACCATGATTATTTGCAGGACCCTTTAGCCGTCGCTGGAGGAAGAAGAAACCCAAATCGTTGTCGGTGGAGGAAGAAGAAACACATATCGTTGTTGGTGGAGGAAGAAGAACCTAAATCGGTCACCGTCGTCAAGCAGAGAGGGTGAGGAGAACTTTGCAGAGGAGCCGCTAGGTTTTGTTCTATCTAAAGGGAGCGTGTTTTAAATTTTACAAGGGGTAGGGGAGGTAATTTGGATGGCTGAACCTGGACTAGTTAGCAATCTCATCTGTGCGAATAAGTTGTATTGTTTTTTTATTAAGCTCCAAGTAAACAACTTCAAATATCTGTGCGAATAAGCCATAGATGCCATTAAGCCTATTAAGCTCCAAGTAAACACCTCCTTAATTCACGACAGCATGGTTTCTCTTCACGATCATGAAAACGCCAAGCAAAAACCGTGAGTATTTGGAAGGCACAATCGAGAGTAACAAACCCCATATTCTTAGAATCTTGTAGGGTTAGGCGGTTAGTTCAATTGTCAATAAGTCTTAGGCTTTGAGGATCATTGTTAGAGGTCATTAGTTCGAGTCTTGCAAGACCACTGGAGATTTTCTGATTATAGGGTTAGTTGAGGTGTGTGTAAACTGACCCGAACACCAATGGTTAAAAAAAATAGACTGGTGCAATGAGTTTAAGAGGGTTCATAAAAAGATCACTATTATTAGTGACCGTTTACCCAAACGTTTACCCGGTAAACGCTTACATGTAGAAGTCAACACTATAACTTTCTTTACCGAATAAGATTGTATTCCATCAAAACGGTGTCATATGCAACAATTTACCCAATAAACGTTTATTCGATAAGAGTCGTCACCATCACTGACGGGTAATATTCTTCATCTTTATCATCATTTTTACCCTATAAGATCCTCGACCTTTACCATCTTTATTCAATAAAGTAAATAACCCGATAAAAAAGTTTAGTAAAGGGTTTTTCTATCCCTACTCCTTTGCCATTTTGTATACCCCCTTCCCTCACACACTTCAAATTTTTTTATTTTTTTATTTAAATGTTACATTTTACACCCCTATACTTAATTAATTAATTTACTTTATACCTTTTAGTTTTTTATTTTTCATTTTACACTTTCTTTATATTAACACATATAATCATATATTAACTAAAATACGTTAAAAAAGACTTTTTAATTTTAACAAGTTACGCCATTATAATCGTCTCGTCGATTCCTTCGAAATGAGCCTAGTATTGAATATTTTTTGATTTAGTTATATTATAATATGTCATTTACATTATTTTTTTATATTGTTATTCGTCGATACTTTTTTTTCTAATTATATTATTTCGAAATGAGCCCAATATTAACTAAAATACGTTAAAAAAAACTTTTTGTTCCAAAAAATTCCAACTTTGATTATTCATTTAAATCAATATATCCACGAGTAAACCTGGCAAACGGGTCGTGTCGGGTTCAAAGTTAAACGGGTTGAGAATGCTTGATCCTAACCCGACCCGTTTAATAAACGGGTCAGAAAATCCCAACCCTAACCCGACATGTCTAACCCGCCACGACCCGCCTAACCCGTTTAATATTTATAAAACTAAAAATTAAATATCGAAAATTCACAAAAAAATTACAAATCCAAAATTCAAATGAAAGCATTAGAAATCTAAATTTTAGTTCAAACTTATAAGTTCTAACAAATTCCAAAACATTAAAAATTCAAAACATTAAAAAGAAAGCTTGTAATATATATATATATATATACACACACACACAAAAACGAGTTATTTGGATATTTTCGAGTTGAAATTTTTGACCCTGACCTTACCCGTTTAATTTTCGTCTCTTGGCGTGTCAACCCGTTGTATCACCCAAACCCGTTTATTTCATGTCGAGTTCGTGTCGGGTTAGCGTGTCGTGTCAATTTTTGCCAAGTCTATCCATGAGTACGAGTGCGCTCTATATATTCTTCATACATATCTAATCTCATATTTTCACCTGATCCAATGCCCATATATATAGAGGTTCCGTAAAATACAAACCTTGCATTTGTTACACCCCTTACAAACCACAGTCTGCATATGTGCAGACTGGTTCTGCACATATGCAGATGAATAGGTGCAAGAGTATACATATAATGGACATACATTCATATGGGACAATGCATATATGCAGAACCAGTCTGCACATATGCAGATTGTGGTTTGTAAGTGAAACACCCTGAAAACGGAGTCAATTTAAACCTTGAAATTTTCACCAGTTATGATCAAAACTTTCAAACTTATATAACCTGAGGATCAAATGTAAGGTTTTTATATACAACTGACATTACTTAAATAACTTATTAATCTAATCACCTCATAACAATCAGATTAATCGAGTTATCTAAACAACTGTCCCAAAGATTTCAAAGAATAACTAGATCCTTTGTTATCTCTAAGCCTGAATCTCTCCAAAAGTTCTATTCTCTCGTTCCCGCTACTTCCCGGAGCTTGTACCTGGTAAGAAGATTCAACTTGAAACATTAGGCTTTCGCCTAGTGAGAATACTCAAATCAAAATAAAATTTAATAATTAAAACATGAACAGATAACTCAAACCTTTTCTCACCCATCTTACCGTACGACAACTCCTTTCCAAATCGGGGAATCTACCCCACTCCCAATTTCCTACGACTAACTCATTTAATCGCAACAACAACATAAGAGTTAACTCTGAATCATTCCAGATTCACAATCAATAATCACACACAAGAAATTACAAGTCAAAACCTGCCTATTTCTTAATCAGAAAGTAGAGATTACAAATTACTTTATGCCTATCTCTAATCTTCCTCTCATCACAGGGAAATCTCCGATCTTCCCGAAACAATGGAAATCTCTGATCTTCCATAAATCGAAATGGGAATTACAAATCAAAATCTGCCTATTCCACATTCCACCTTTGCATCAATGGTCCCAATGGGATTATAATATCGCGATACTCAATCGGGACTCACGATGGTTCGAGGTTCACCCAATTACTAAAATTACACCCCTTTGGTCTATGGCGAGTAACCGGTTCCCATTATACCGTACCCAAGTGCCCTCGGTGACCGGATGCCTATTTTAGTAAAAGCACATAATCACATAATATAATACAATCGATACTACTATATGCGTCCAGCATAGAATGTATCATTTCTCTGAACATATTCTATATATAAAATAAAGAATATTATTACTCCACATCTCAATCTCTTTATTACCCCTTCTCTGAAATCTGATATGATGATTACCATCTCAATAGTTATTTATATTTTCGAACTCATAGATAGGCCTTTATAATATGTCTCAATTTGGCTTCTCAATCACATTTAGAATTCATAATCATCTAACATATTGCATATAACAGATAATCCTGCTCATTATAAGGAATATGAATAATTCCTGTTCATCAACTTCTTAACTATCCCCTCATAGTAATTTAACACGAGAGTTAATATATATCAGTGTTAATCTATATCTTTGAACTCAAGGATGGATCTTTATAGTTTATCTCAATAAAGCTTCAAATCATATTTAGAGTTCATAACCACATAGTAATTTCATGTAGTAGATAATCAAACTTAGCATGCAAGATTAATAATAAATACTAGTTCATCAACTTCATAGATAACTCATCTTCGAAGTTTTAGCATGGAAATCCACATAACACAACTTTTAATCGCCCTCTTGGCTTATCTATAATTTAATCCAATCCACATAAAACATATTCATGCATATATATAAAGCATCTAATTCAAGATTAATTACTGAATTTTAAAGAGAGTTGAATAAACTCACCTCGATTGGTTATCGAATTTCCTTCTTAGCTTTTCTCGAGAAATGCGATCTTTCATTCCAATCTTACCGAATCTGGAACAATTAAAAATACAAGTATTTCTTAAAGGCTAAGAATCTTAAATAATCCAAAGTCCTCGTCTAAAGTCGCAACCCATTGTTGAGACTTCGACACTATTCACTATTCCAAGTCTCAATCCACTACTGAGACTTCAACACTATTCACTATTCCAAGTCTCAATCCACTACTGAGACTTCAACACTATTCACTATTCCAAGTCTCAATCCACTACTAAGACTTCAACACTATTCACTATTCCAAGTCTCAATCCACTACTGAGACTTCAACACTATTCACTATTCCAAGTCTCAATCCACTACTGAGACTTCAACACTATTCACTATTCCAAGTCTCAACCAACTGACCTTCAAGCAAGTCTCAACCAACTAAAAACGTAAAAACCCAGAAATCTTTAGTTTTAAGCCATGAATGTTTATGTTATTTTGCAGATATGTTTTATACACTTATCTTAACATATCCTAAAACTCAGATTCTCATTAACATCACAAATTACCCAAAACCCAACAAATTCTTCTAAAAATGCTTTTACTACTAAGATGAAGAATTAAAATGAAATGCTTACCTTTTGATTCTTCAAACCCACAACAAAATAGATAAAATTCCCAGCAAGTCTTTCTTCCTTCTCTTTCTCGTTTTCTTCTATCTCTCTCACGGCTCTCTTTTCTCAAAACCAAATCACACACCAAGCACATAAGACACACATATTAGGTAATATGGCTATCTTAATGACACCTCACTAACAACTCATGAGTCATAAGGCCATATCCAAATTAAACCTCCAACTTTCAAGAAAAGACACTACAACCCTCAAATTGAGAAATTTACTTCAACCACTACTTTTAAACAATTACAAATTTAACCCCAAGTTAAAACTTGTAATTCTCAAAATAATATAACAAAATTCGGGATGTTACAGTAAGGGGTGCAACAAATGCAAGGTTTGCATTTGATTTGTACCCTATATATATATATATATATATATATATATATATATATAGTCGGGTTCAAACGAGAATGATATCTATTTAAAAGAATAAAAGAATAATTTTGGACCAACCATTTTACTAAATTATACCTTAAATAAAACTTTCTTAATAATCACCCAAAAGGGCATCATAGTCATTTCTTATATAGATTATATATAGAAACTAATTTATTTTTATATAGATTATGTAATAAATTTAATTAAGGTATTTGTTCATTTTTTAATAATTTTGTATTTTAAGCATGATTATTTATTTATTTATTATTTTTTACAATATTAAAATAAGTGTGATTTAGTTTTTCATTTTAGATATTTATTTTTATTGGATTAGGTTATTTAATAATTTTTTACAATTTCGTCAAAAATCACTTGTGATATTCACAATTAATTCATGGTGAATCACATTTGATATCCACAATTAATTTTAAATCACATGTGATTAGAAAAACAGTTCGGAAAAAAAAAATAATTCATTATGAATCACAAGTGATTTTGATACAAAATTATGAATTATGTTTTAAATCACATGTGATTTTATACATTTTAAATTAGAAAAACAGTTCGAAAAAAAATTAATTCATTATAAATCACAAGTGATTTTGATGGAAAATTATGAATTATGTTTTGAATCACATGTGATTTTATACATTTTAAATTATTTTGCTACACACCATATATGATTATTTTTTAATTATTTTTCTTTTTTAATATTAAAGTTGAATCATTGTTTTCATATTTAAAATCACATATGATTAGTAAAACATTTAAAAAAAATAATTCACGAATCACAATTGATTTTACGTGTTACTTTAAATTAAAAAAATTATTTATTTATAAAGAAAATTAAATATGCTTATTTCAAGTGAAATAAATATAAGAAATTTTATTAAATAAAAAATTAAATCATATTAAATTCACAAATATAGTAAACATAAGTGTTAATGCTATAATATGTTGTAATCAAGGATTTTTATATATTAGCTTACTTTGCTTTAGTTTGACTTTGTAATAGTCAAGGGTATATAAACCATTTGTAAGTTTTTGTAACAGAACAGTTCTTAATAGAGATGACTTACTTTCTCTCACTAGAATTTCTCTCTCTATTTTGAATGATCTTGGTTTAACAATTGGTATCAGAGCAGGATTCGAGATTTAGAGGAGTTTTTCAGTGATCAATCACGAAAATTTTGGTGAATTCTACAAGAAAATTCGATCGATTTTCTTGATTTATCAAGAAAATCTCATTTTCTTGAAATTTGATCAAATTTTTCTGATTTTTGATCGAATTGTTTCACGATTTGGTTCTTTGGATTCGGTTTCGTTAGTAGATCATTTCTTCACGGATCGAGAGCTATTTCTGTGATTTGGATCTTTGATTTTGAAGATTTTGCGATTTATTGATCTGTTCGTGAAAGTTCTCTGTTCATTCGATTCATATCCTTTTTCAGAGGTTTTCAGAGGTTGTTTGTTGAAGATAAAGTGTTAGGTTTTTGTTTTCGAGCACCACTGTACCTTTCAGAATCGGTAATTTTGATTTTCAGAGGTTTTTAGACGATTTTTGGAATATCTCGCAAGATCTGAACTTCTCGCAACATTCATCTCACTTTTCGCAAGCTTCATCGAATTGTGTGTTGTTCTTCATTCAAGTCTACTTCTCGCAAAGTATTTCGCAGCCTTAAGACCCGAATTTTACAGCTTTTCGCAACCCACTGACCCGAGTTCTGAAACTTTTCGCAAGCTTCTTTTGCGAAAAGTGATCTGTCAGATTTCATTCCTTGCCCAAGGCTACTTTTCGCAACATTTGCTTGCGAATTTCTCCACTTTGCGCAACCCTTGCTTGCGAGTTTCTCAACTTTTCGCAACCTTGGCTTGCGAGTTTCTTACTTTTCGCTTCTTACAGTTGCGAGTTTCTGACTTTGTTACTTTCTGACGTTTTTCAGTATTGACTTTCTGTTGACCATGGCTAACCAAGAGGGTTTTTACAAGAACGATATAATGATGTCGTTGGGTTCGAATATTCGTTCTCCGGTGCTTATAAATGAAAACGAGTTCTCGCAATGGCAAGATCGTTTCATCAATTTCGTGGAATCGCAAAATAATGGTGCAAACATTATGCGATCATTGATGGAAGGTCCGTTTGTCAAACCGTATGTAAATGTTCCGGCTACCGCAACTACTCCGGCTTCAAGATCTCTTAAGAAACCCGAAGATTATACGCCGGAAGAAAACTTGCGATGCCAAGGAGATAGGGAAGCCAAGTCTTTTCTCATTCAAGCTCTTCCAAACCACATATATAATAGAATTGATTGTTATAAAAATAACATAACAATGATGTGATCTCAACTTGAGAAAATCATGTTAGGTTCTGCGGTTGCAACTCAACTACGACAAACGCGATTTATGAACAATTTTGAAGGTTTCAAGGCCAAGGAGAACGAGTCGTTAAAGAGTGTTTTTGATCGTTTTTGGGGGGTGATAAACGATCTTTATAAGATAAAAGTCACCAAGACGGAGTTGGAAGCTAACTTGAAGTTTTTAAATGCTTTACAACCGGAGTGGAACAAATCATGCCACCGTCTTAGAAACGATGTGAGAATATCTACTATGCAAATTCAAGAATTATATGAAATTCCCATGACGGATGAGGACATGGTCAAAGCAAAGAAGGAGAAGTTAGACAAGAAGAGTAAAGGGAAAGCTGTTGACCCGATAACATTACTTGCTAGTCAACTTGCCGAGAAGACTCTTTTGGAGAATGCTTTCGATGGTAATGTGGAAGATGATGGGGAAGAGCTCGAAAAAGCAATGATACTTCTAACGCAACATTTTCAGAAAAGGTATCAGAATCGTTCGGGAAGTAATAATAATTTGCGGTTTACTTCGGGATCGAGGAAAGTTAATCAAGAAGGTGGAAGCTATGTCCCAAAGGTTGATAC
This sequence comes from Saussurea involucrata, assembly GCA_033807775.1. NCBI lineage: Eukaryota > Viridiplantae > Streptophyta > Magnoliopsida > Asterales > Asteraceae > Saussurea > Saussurea involucrata. Next base: position 169,261,671 of record CM066322.1, read on the forward strand.
TACCAAAGTGTTTGAAAACAAGAAGGAAGATGAAAAGAAGGTAGTTACATGCTTCAAATGTGGAAAAACGGGTCATATAGCAAGAGAATGTAGGACGAAGGTGGTGTGTGATACTTCTTATTATAAGAAGAAGTTGGAGCTAGCGGAAAAGAAGGAGAATGGCACTATTCTACTCGTGGAAGAGGAGTATTTCTTGGATTATTCTGATGATGAGTCTCAAAATGAAGAGAGTGCCATGAACTGCTTTATAGGAGATGATGCGAGTGATGATGATAAGGATGACGATGAAAGCACAACCGATGAATCTGAGGTACCTTCTAAATTCGATTATGATTTTTTATTATCTCAGATGAATAATGTCGTAAATGCTATTCGCACGCTTCGCTCAAAACGACTATCTGAAAAAGAAATTAATGATGATCAATCAAAATTAATCAAAACGCTTAAAATAAATATTCAAGATGAAAAGATGATTTTGATTGATACTAAAGAGAAAATGCAAAAGAGAATAGAAGAATTAGAAGAAATAAATAATTCTTACATTGAATCTTTGAAAATAATGACCGAAGAGAAAGATAATTTTTCCGACAAAATTACTGAATTAGAAGAAAAATTATATGTAAGAGGTCAATCGGAACAAACAGTGTATTTAAACAAACCAAGGAGTTATAAGTCAATAAAAGAAAAATGGGGACTTGGTTTTGAAAATCCACATTTTTTAGACGATGCAAAAACAAAAGTCCCTACCTTATATGAATTTGACTTTCTACATCTTGGTAGATACGCTCCCCACTTTAAGATTAATTGGACAAACGAAGATAAAGTTTCAAAATTAGAAGAAGAGAAAAGGAAATTTACTTGTAAAATGCAACTTCCATTTGTTTATACTCGTGAAAATGCGAAGTACATTTCTAAGTCTAAAAATTCTAACAAAGATTCTTTATCAAACGATTACCGATATATATATGCTAATAATACTAATAAGGAGAATAAATCGGAAGTATTGTATGATACTAAAAGATATATTCCTCCTTTAGTATTAGAAGCTAAGATCGTTAGTCTTGAAAATAAAATCGTTGATCTTGAATCTAAGTTAGAAATTTTAGAAGATCAAAACATCTTATCTGAGCTAGAAAGTAACATATTTTCAATTTGTATGAACTCTAGCATCAAAGAAGATGTAAAAGTCAAACAAGTTTTTGTTGATAAAGATAAAAGAAATGTACAAGCAGATTCAAAAGATGAGAAAATGGATGTTGATCAAAAACAAAATTTTTCTTCTTCTAATATTGAAACTAATTCTGAGTCTAATAAATCTGAAAAGGAAAAAGAGAATAACTCCGAGGAAAATGAAAAAGAAACTGTTTCAAATATTGATTTTTTAAATAAAATTCTTTCTTCTGAATCTGTTATCAATTCGGAGAAAATAGATGATTCTTTTACGATAAATACAAATTTTTATAAAACCAAACGTCGTAAAAGAAGAAGGTCAAAGAAAAAGTCAAAGATTCAATCTCCTAATTCTGAAAATGTTTCTGATTCTACTCATTCTACTTTTTCAGATAGGTCTATGAAAAAGCGGCGAAAGCAAATCTGGATTGTCAAAAGTACACCTCCAGAATCTTCAACTTCTGATACGAGTGACATAGACGTTGATGTTTGTAATAAGAATTCATTTGCTTGTAATAATAAGAATTGTAATAATTCTTTGCGTTATTCAATAAAGCAAATGATTCAAATTTCAAATGATGGTTTGTGTTGCTCATCAAGTTATCATTCTGGTGGTAATTTTTATTCTTACGACACGAATTTCACTAATGAAGTATTTTATAATTCACATGCTTATTATAATAATAAAGGCGTTAAAAAGAAAAGGACTAACAAGAATGGACCCAAACCTTTATGGGTACCTAAATCTGTTTGATGTACTTATGTGCAGCCAAGTCGTTTGTGGTATCTTGATTCGGGATGCACCAAACATATGACTGGCAATAAGTCTTTATTATCTAACTTTAAGGAAAAAGCATGTGGACGTGTCAAGTTTGGAAATAGCGAAACATCATCTATTCTAGGTTATGGAGATGTTGTTCAAGGAAAGGTAACCGTGAAAAGGGTGAACTATGTTGAAGGTCTAAAGTACAACTTATTCAGTATTGGTCAGTTCTGTGACAAAGATTTGGAAGTCAGTTTCAAGTCCAAAAGAGTTGCTGTAAAGAATGATGACGGAAAAGAATTACTAGTTGGAAAGAGGAGATCCAATTTATATACCATTGATCTCACAACTGTTAATTCTTCTTCAGATGTTTGTCTTCTTTCAAAAGCAACAATTCAACAAAGTTGGCTTTGGCATAGAAGACTTGCCCATCTTAATTTTCGGTATATGGATAGATTGGCGAAAGGAGAATTGGTTCGAGGTCTTCCATCACATATATTCCAAAAAGATCATCTTTGTCAAGATTGTGAAAAGGTCAAAATGAAGAAAGTTTCTCACAAGCCGAAACCTGATTTCTGCACAAAGGACATTTTTGATATATTACATGTCGATTTATGTGGGCCAATGAAGACGAAGAGTATCGGGAAGAAAAGATATGTTTTGGTGGTGGTTGATGATTTTTCAAGATATACTTGGGTGAAGTTTTTGAAATTCAAAGACGAAACTCCAGAAATCTTAATCAACCTCATCAAGATTATTCAGACTTATAAGCAAAAGGCAGTGAAAGTTGTCAGATCCGACAATGGCACAGAATTCAAGAACAGTGTTGTTCAAGCGTTCTATGAAGAAAATGGTATTTCTCAACAGTTTTCTACCGCAAGGACCCCTGAACAAAATGGTATTGTGGAGAGACGAAATAGAACATTGGTTGAAGCTGCTCGAACCATGCTTGCTTATTCAGGTCTTCCTTTATCTCATTGGGCTGAAGCAGTGTCAACGGCATGTTATACTCAAAACTGATCCATTATTCATCGTCGCTTCAACAAGACTCCCTATGAGCTAATGAACGGAATCAAGCCAAACGTCAAATATTTCCGAGCTTTTGGGTGCAAATGTTTTGTGTTGAATGATCGGGAAAATCTTAACAAGTTTAGTCCGAAAGCAGATGAAGGAATTTTTCTTGGTTATGCTCTAAATTCAGCCGCATATATAGTGTATCTTACTTCTACAAGAAAGGTGGTGAAAAGTGTCAATGTCAAGTTTGATGAATCTGAAGAGATGGTTTCCGGCCAAACAGGACCAGAACCCGAATTATCAGGAATATTAGCTTCTAAACAAATCAGTTTAGAACCTGTTTCACAACCGACAAATCAGGATCCAAATTTTATTTCTAATAATCTTTCTGATCTTGATTTATTATTTGAAATTTTTTATAATGATGTGCCTCCTACTAACTCGAATGATATTTCTAATATGTCAAATCAGGAAAATGTGAATGCATCTATTTCTACTTCCGCTGCACTCAACTCTGTTAATGATGATGTTCCAGTTATTCCTGATCATGAGGCAACTGAAGTTCAAACAGTGGCTACTGAATCACCACAAGTAGTTACTGAAGTTGTAGAGCCGGTGACAAACGATAAAATCATTTCACCACAGACTCAAGAAGAAACTGATGTTGTTCAACCTACTGAAGGAGTGATCCAAAATCCGATTGTTGATCATCAGTCAGTTCCAGAATCTGAATCTGAGAGTGTCATTGAGTTATCTCCACCAACTCCAGAAGTGATACCTGTTTCTTCAAACGAAGCAGAAATACCTGAACCTCCTTCTCAAATTTTGGAAAGTGTTCAAGAGACAGTGGATCCTCTTCCTCACACAGCAAAATGGACACAAGCTCATCCAATTCATCAAATCATTGGTGATCCATCTTGTAACAACCCGCTCCAAAATGCCAAAACAAGACATTTATTACAAAAGAAAAACGCCAAAACTTGGCCCAAGGTTTACACCAACAAATTTCAAAATCTGGGTTTGCGGAATAACCCTAGTTACAACTGAGAACATCTAAAATACTGGAAGGTAAGGAGTCCACTAATGCAAGCCACGCCCGCCCTCGCCTTCTCTTTACCACTAGAAGAACCGCCCTTAACCTGCTTACCTGAAAAGGGTTTTCAGTTTTGAAAATGCGAGGGTTAGACCACAAGGTCTAGTGAGGTCCCTCAGTTACATACACACCACATATAGCATTTAAAGGATTTGCGAAACATAAATCAATATGAAGTTTGGCAAATAACAATCACACAATTGACCAAATCGTCCATCCAGGCACACACCCGTGACTTGATCCAAGGTGCACAATTACCCTCGTATGGGACACCCCCCCCCCCCATATCCGTCACACCATATCATATGGGTCACACCCCCATATAGATCACACCATGTCATGTGGGACACACCCCCCATATAGATCACACCACGTCGTATGGGTCACACCCCCCATATAGATCACACCATGTCATATGGGACACACCCCCTATATAGATCACACCACGTCGTATGGGTCACACCATGTCATATGGGTCACACCCCCCATATAGATCACACCATGTCATATGGGTCACACCCCCCATATAGATCACACCATGTCATATGGGTCACACCCCCATATAGATCACACCATGTCATATGGGTCACACCCCCCATATAGATCACACCATGGCATATGGGTCACACCCCCATATAGATTACACCATGTCATATGGGACACACCCCTATATAGATCACACATAAGCATAAGTAATTTATAGGCAAATCACACTTCGGATAAGCACACGTATATGAGTAAAAGAACAAGTACCATCAATCTTTAGTTAGAAAAACTCACCTGATACGCTTACGGTCCTTTCCTACTCTGACCCGCACTTCCCGATGGTCTACCTGAGCGAAAGGGTAAAACGCATAAGCTGTCAGCTCAACTATCCGGACACACTAGTCTCTCCGGGCACACTCACTTTCCGGACAACACCCTGTCCGGACAACACCTATCCGGACAACACATCCTATCCGGACAACACATCCTATCCGGGCAACTCTTATCCGGACAACACCTACCCGGACAACACATCATATCCGGACAACTCCTATCCGGACAACATCTACCCGGACAACACATCATATTCGGACAACTCCTATCCGGACACTCACCCGGAGACTTTCAACTAAGCAAGTGTTCGGACGTCCAGAAGGTTTCCGGACGTCGACCTGCGTCCTAAATGGACCGAGAAATTACAGAATCGGCCGAAAACTCGCAATTAAAGATTAGCAATGACATTAGGGTCATTAAACTCAACTACTACTGAAATATCTGCTGCAATAGATAAGATTTGACACCTAACCTCTTCCATTTAGTTCCAAACCCAACTTTTAACAAAAACCCCAAATAACTCAAACAATGGCAAATCATAGATTAGAGAAATGGAGAAGGGATTACCTGGTTGAATCCAAAAGAAGCACACCTTCTATTCCTCCCCAACAAATCTGAATTTGATCCTCCTTGCTTGACTTTGCCCTCTTTCTTCTTCTTTCTCCTTTCTCCTTCTTGCTCTCTCTCTCTATTTACTCTCACAGCCGCCCATCACACACACAAAATCAGTAGGAGAATGTTTCTCCTAGGGTTTTGTGCCATTTATACTTACCTCACAATTACCAACTAGCCCCTCAATTTTTAGCATTTAAATAGACTCCTCCCCAACACTTGAAATTCTTTCATTTTGGTCACGGTCACTACAACACTCCCCCCTCAAAAGAATTCCGTCCCCGGAATTCCATTCTCAAAAAGGTGAGGGTACCTGGACGCCATATCTGATTCCACTTCCCACGTTGCCTCTCGTCCCTTGTGATACTTCCACGGGACTTTAACCAGACGAACCTCCTTATTCCTCGACTTCCGAACCTTACTGTCCACAATCTCTATTGGTTCCTCTTCGTATGTCAATTTCTCGTCTATACGGACATCTTCCAACGGAATAGCCACATCCGACTCGGCCAAACATTTCTTCAGGTTTGACACATAAAACGTCGAATGAATTCTGCTTAACTCTTCCGGCAATTCCAACATGTACGCCACCTCTCCCACACGCTTGGTGATGACGAAAGGTCCAACATACCTGGGTATTGATTCTCCTTCCTCTCTAACGCACAACGTCTTTTCACGGCTAATTATAAGTATTGCACTGTCTCCCACACAAAATTCGATCAAACTCTTCCTTCTGCTTACACCCTGTGGCGATCTCGAGCCACGCTTAACTTCTCACGAAACGCATGAGCTATTGGTGGTCAACCACACGACCTTCGGTCTCACCCAAAATCATTCACACCTCTAGACTCACGGTTTTTAAAACGCGTCACACTAAGGGTTTCACACAAAATCTTACCTTCTTAAAAGAACGCCTTCTACCGAAAATTAACGCCACACATCCCGAACCCTTATAAAATAACGACGCTCAAATCGCCAACTTATCACCGGATCCACCTTGACTATCACCTTAACCCGCAGTTAAAATTTTCCTCCACAGGCTATACACAACTCTACAATTACTTTTCTAACACAAAATACGTCTAAGGCAGATAACACCTTCTTGCATTAATTATACCGACTACAACCCATCGATAACAATCAATTCACACACCTTTACTACAACGTCACTCCCATACCACTATCAAGTCCAACCCGACGGTCCTTCATCCGAACACTACATTCGACTACTTTCTTCCACATCCTTCTCAAACATAAAACACGTTTCCAGCGAATAACTCACTAGAAGATACACACTCTTGATCACTCACGTAAGTTAGTTTTCCTCCACGCTTAAACCACTCACATACACACAAATCCTCTTTCTCATACTCTCACTAGAGTTCATGCACCCAATGGTGACGTTCTGAAAACATTGTTTCCCTCTTTCCGAGTCACTTGTCACATTTTTTTTTACACTTACTCTCTTATTCCACACTACCGCCCCCAATTACCTCAGGCTAACATGGAACATTTCTCCTTCAACATTGACCACTCCATACACGCAATTTCAACGGTTACTATGTCTAATCCTATAGTTTCACCACATCTCATACGAGAAATTCGACCAAGTCAAACCGGACCTCCACTCTATGTTCGAAGCGACCACACACTTCTCGTTCCTCAAACGATATTAACCCACTCATTTGCATTCCTTTACACACAAGGATTAGTTCAACATTCTCAGAGATTTTATATCTACTACAAGATATCATGAACTAATCAATCCCACATTTTCACAATTATTACAACGATACAAGGCAAATGCACTCATCAATCAACTCGAGAGTACACAATTTTCTTCTTATCTAGTCACCCATTGCCACCCCATTCTTTTATTTTCGGGTAACAATATCATACGCCACTTAGACATCCATGCAACTCCACACATAATTTTGTCATATCTGTACAACTTATGAGCAACTCCGAGCAAAGATCTCCACCTATGCTCATCCCATATCAACACTAGTCCACCACTTAACCTCACAACAATACATCCCCACCATGTTTCGCATGCCCATTAAATATAAGTTACCACCAACTTATCCACACAACCCCCACACACCAGAGGTTCAATCATCACGGTCATTTGCACGCACACAAGGCCAAGCCTCCTCCACGCCAACGCAACATAGACTTGAAAGAGTTTGCGAAAACATCCAGATATAATTAATTTTGCAAATCAACATCCATACACACATAACTGATTTCTGCCTGGTCACTACCCACTTGTAACCTGATCTAGAGCACACACCCGCCCTTGAGAATAGACTGAGTTCGTTCGCAAAAATCCACATGGTCACACCAGGGCTAACCTCTCGACTTTCACACCCCCCCACCCCCCCTCCCCCCCCCGACAACGACTCAACACCCGTCGTTGGCTTCAACACCAAATCTTGGCAATTAGCCTAAATACAAATTTCTCCTCAATTCCGGCTCTACGCCGATACCGACTCATCCACGCACTACAACGCTACCTTTCGAAGTATCTTGCCTACTTCGAATCACCCTGGGCACACTCCCTGCCGACAACCACACTTCAACTTATTAAGCAAGAGTAAAGACTACCATCACACACGTCTTTCTAAGGTCAAAATCTGAGACTATCATTAGACGTCTCCTTCCCTAAACTGTAATACCAAGGTCATGAATCGACCATCGATGCCTCAACCACATTTTTCACCCTTAAAGACTATGTCCATTTCTTAAACGCGATAACTCTCACCACCTAGCGAGTTCATAGCATTCATGCATGACAACCCAACGATTTAAATCGTTTTACGCACTCGACACCTTCCACAAAACAGGGTTTGATAGACATGGCTCGACACATTTATAAAGAACAACCGTACACGCAGGTCACAAGGATCGCTCACCCGTGACCTCGTCATCATTTGGAAATACATTCACTGAAACTCCCTTTATGCAAAAATTTTAAAAATACGGCAATATCACTCATACTGGGATAGTCGACCGACTCCCACACTTGCTGATATGTCAACCACGTGTTCATATCGCTTTCATTCATAAAATCATGTGATCAAATATTATTACGATTTTTACAACAAAGTTTAACTCACTCGCAAAAGAAGTGAAGTAACTCACCATTTCTCCAAGTTCGAAATTTATTACACTATGTAAGGAAATTTATCTTTTTCTTCAAACACGCTTGCACACGCCAACTCGTTTTCAAAAATCAGAAGTTTACAAGGCACACGCACACACTCACACATTCTGACATGGAGGACTTATGTAATCGGTTTTTGAAAACGTAATGCATGACTCACTTTACATTGAAGGCTACTCGCTCAAACAGGGTTAACAAATCCACGCTGACACCCTACTTCTCCCTACATCATCAGGTTCTTACATTCGAAACAACCTTCGGTACCGGTACTTCCCCACATTCACCACCTGACTAATAATTTGTAAAACATACGACTTCACCTCGGACCTCGGTCCCAAAATGGTTAACCGACACCCGTGATATCAATTCACACATCTATCACTTCTCAACCACTCTTGTCACTCTTCCACTAACTAGAGAGTAAGAAAGCACACCTCTACTATCCGATCCTTGAGTTGCAACTCTCAAGATTTAATTCACCGACATCGGAGACTCCTAGAATAAACACTCATTAGAGATTAGGAGCTCACCTTCAGTCAAGTATCTTCCTTAAGAACCCTAAGGTTCTACTTCACACAGACTCTCACACCAAATCTTCCAACAATGCTTCTTCTAGGTAGGATCACCAATCACACCGAGGATAATCTGCACAGCACACCTAACCGTTGCCATCATGGCAAGGTTAAACTTTACACACCGCCGATATTCCCCACACACTGATCACCACTAGACTCCACGCACTCCAAGATCTAGGCACTGCCCTTCCTTACCATTCGAACTGGTCTATCCCACAATTTCTAGAACTAGGATTCTCCGGCAACAGGAGACTTACCCGGACATCATTCATTCATCCTCTTCGAATCCACGAAGATCTATCTCTAGACGACTCATAACACTCTACACAACACTTCGTTACAACATTTCTTCTTTATGATGTACCCATACCTTACATCATAAATGACTTCCCACGAGACTTTCCTCAACAAGGGTCTTAATCCCCCCCCCCCCCCAGGGACCTTGCTGACGTTCTCAAGTACTGGAACACGACACCAAAGATAGACTAACAACCGTCCTAAAATAGCAAGGCATGAATGATCACCATCATGTACCTGTAAATTCACAATTACACTGGCCAGGTGTAATCCCAAACTTACCTTACATGATAGTTTTCACCACCCAATTATCCACGCTTCCCAGTGAGGTCTTCCTAGGCCTTCCTACATTCTCAGTTGTACTTCTACAGTTTAAGTTTAGGCCCATCCGGTCACCTAAATCCCTTAAACTACGGCTCTGATACCAACTGTAACAACCCGCTCCAAAATGCCAAAACAAGACATTTATTACAAAAGAAAAACGCCAAAACTTGGCCCAAGGTTTACACCAACAAATTTCAAAATCTGGGTTTGCGGAATAACCCTAGTTACAACTGAGAACATCTAAAATACTGGAAGGTAAGGAGTCCACTAATGCAAGCCACGCCCGCCCTCGCCTTCTCTTTACCACTAGAAGAACCGCCCTTAACCTGCTTACCTGAAAAGGGTTTTTAGTTTTGAAAATGCGAGGGTTAGACCACAAGGTCTAGTAAGGTCCCTCAGTTACATACACACCACATATATCATTTAAAGGATTTGCGAAACATAAATCAATATGAAGTTTGGCAAATAACAGTCACACAATTGACCAAATCGTCCATCCAGGCACACACCCGTGACTTGATCCAAGGTGCACAATTACCCTCGTATGGGACACCCCCCCATATCCGTCACACCATATCATATGGGTCACACCCCCATATAGATCACACCATGTCATGTGGGACACACCCCCCATATAGATCACACCACGTCGTATGGGTCACACCCCCCATATAGATCACACCATGTCATATGGGACACACCCCCATATAGATCACACCACGTCGTATGGGTCACACCATGTCATATGGGTCACACCCCCCATATAGATCACACCATGTCATATGGGTCACACCCCCCATATAGATCACACCATGTCATATGGGTCACACCCCCATATAGATCACACCATGTCATATGGGTCACCCCCCCATATAGATCACACCATGGCATATGGGTCACACCCCCATATAGATTACACCATGTCATATGGGACACACCCCCATATAGATCACACATAAGCATAAGTAACTTATAGGCAAATCACACTTCGAATAAGCACACGTATATGAGTAAAAGAACAAGTACCATCAATCTTTAGTTAGAAAAACTCACCTGATACGCTTACGGTCCTTTCCTACTCTGACCCGCACTTCCCGATGGTCTACCTGAGCGAAAGGGTAAAACGCATAAGCTGTCAGCTCAACTATCCGGACACACTAGTCTCTCCGGGCACACTCACTTTCCGGACAACACCCTGTCCGGACAACACCTATCCGGACAACACATCCTATCCGGTCAACTCTTATCCGGACAACACCTACCCGGACAACACATCATATCCGGACAACTCCTATCCGGACAACATCTACCCGGACAACACATCATATTCGGACAACTCCTATCCGGACACTCACCCGGAGACTTTCAACTAAGCAAGTGTCCGGACGTCCAGAAGGTTTCCGGACGTCGACCTGCGTCCTAAATGGGCCGAGAAATTACAGAATCGGCCGAAAACTCGCAATTAAAGATTAGCAACGACATTAGGGTCATTAAACTCAACTACTACTGAAATATCTGCTGCAATAGATAAGATTTGACACCTAACCTCTTCCATTTAGTTCCAAACCCAACTTTTAACAAAAACCCCAAATAACTCAAACAATGGCAAAATCATAGATTAGAGAAATGGAGAAGGGATTACCTGGTTGAATCCAAAAGAAGCACACCTTCTATTCCTCCCCAACAAATCTGAATTTGATCCTCCTTGCTTGACTTTGCCCTATTTCTTCTTCTTTCTCCTTTCTCCTTCTTGCTCTCTCTCTCTATTTACTCTCACAGCCGCCCATCACACACACAAAATCAGTAGGAGAATGTTTCTCCTAGGGTTTTGTGCCATTTATACTTACCTCACAATTACCAACTAGCCCCTCAATTTTTAGCATTTAAATAGACTCCTCCCCAACACTTGAAATTCTTTCATTTTGGTCACGGTCACTACACATCTTCAAGTGTTTCTACAAGATCCAAATCCGCGACTCCAAATGAATGCTTATTCGCTTGCTTTTTAAGCAATGTTGAACCTTCGAAGGTATCTGAAGCATTGAATGATCCGGATTGGATTATTGCCATGCAAGAAGAGTTAAATCAGTTTGAAGCATTGAAGGTGTGGAGACTTGTTCCAAGGCCGAAAGGAAAAAGCATAATTGGCACTAAGTGGATTTTCAAGAACAAAAAGGATAAAGATGGCATTGTTGTGAGAAATAAAGCTCGTTTGGTAGCAAAGGGCTATCGACAACAAGAAGGTATAGATTACGATGAGACATACGCGCCGGTTGCAAGATTAGAAGCTATCAGAATGTTTCTTGCTTTTGCAGCTTATCGAGACTTTACCGTATATCAGATGGATGTCAAGACAGCTTTTCTGTATGGGGGACTTAAAGAAGAAGTTTATGTATCTCAACTAGAGGGGTTTATTGATCAAGATAAACCTGATTTTGTGTATCGTCTTGATAAAGCATTGTATGGTCTGAAACAAGCACCGCGCGCGTGGTACGACGAATTGTCAACCTTTTTACTTGTTTCCGGATTTATCAAGGGAGCTATTGACACAACTTTATTCATTTATCGTGAAAATCATGATATCTGCTTAGTACAAATTTATATAGATGATATTATATTTGGTGCTACTAACAAATCTTTGAGTACATGGTTTTCAGATCTCATGACCTCCAGGTTTAAAATGAGCATGATGGGGGAAATTAATTTCTTCCTTGGACTTCAAGTCAAGCAATTACCTGATGGAATCTTTATCAACCAGTCAAAGTATGTGTTAGACAACCTAGGGGGGGTAAGGTTGTATTTAAATAATTTACTTTCAAAAATTCTTTTATAAAAAATATCTTAATAATGTAAATACAACAGAGTATATGAAAACACAACAGATATGTATAAATACAGGATAGTATAAATACAGTAAATAAAGCAGAGTATATATACAATAATTATATAAACAGATATAATTAAATGCACAGCGGAAATATAAAGAGATAAGGGATGGAGATACTTGACACGGAGATTTAGTGATCTACCACAACTTGGTAAATCACTAGCCGAGACACTTCCCGACACGATCCAATAAAAGTATTCTTTACGGTAGAATACAAACCAAATACAAAGGAAAGCAATAGGCTCTCAAGCTTTAGCTTATTGAGATATACAGGATCACACACCCGTTATTCAAACACTTACAAGAGGAGTATAACTCACAATAGAAATCACTCTTGTATAATATTTATCACTTGGATATTTTATAAAAACGTTTTATAAAATAAATATGTAGTGATAATATGTAGTATGGAATATTAGTTGGGAGAGATCAGATGAGGAGATGGCTGTTGGTTTGTATCTGTATTGTATATTTTTTCTTCTCCACCATCGCATGCATTATATAGCAGCACTTCCAACGGATACAAGCATTCGCGGTATACCGCCAAAAGCACGCGGTATACCGTGCAGTAATAAAAGTACTTTTGCAGAAGAGAAAGTCAACCCTGCAAAACAAACGTAAACTTGTACCCGCGGTATACCTGCTAAACACCGCGGTATACCGCCCAGACAAAAGTACGACCAATCAATCAGAGATCTACAGTAAGCCGCCGCGGTATACCTGCTGAACCTCGCGGTATACCTGCGTCAGAAAAGGACAGTTTCTCAAAAACTTTATTTAATTAAAATCATTTATGGTTTTTAGAAATATCCAAGTGGTATATTATTTTAGGGTGTTTATCATTATAAATTATAAACACTAATGACAACGTAAAACTTCCGTCTTGAACTCTTCAGATAAAATCTTCGTGTTCTTCAAGAACTGTACACTTGGATAGGATTGTTAGATAAACAATAATACGGTGTGTTTGTAATCATCAAAATAAATATATATAGATATATAGAGATGTGGTACACTTGCACCAACAATCTCCCCCTTTTTGATGATGACAAACACAACCGCTAAGCATGAGCATATGCGGTTTCTCTCCCCCGTTTGTCGAAACAAAAAGGGTCAAGAAAGACGGTATGCTTCCCCTCGAGAGATGCTCCCCCTCAAAATATGCATATAATTGAGGTAGCATAAACTCATGGGTAAAGATAATAAAACGCTCCCCCTCAAATTAATAACGATATTAATTGTTGATTTTAAAAAAATTGAGGGAAAAAAAATATGCATAAAAAATACGCATATAATTGACATGAAACAAAATAACCAAAAAGAAACACTTGCACCAAAAAAGGATCTTAAGGTTTCGATTTTTCGGTTAATTTTATGTGAGCAAAAAAAATTACCACGTATTATGACCTCGTCAGGGAACACGTATTATATCCTCGTCAGGAAACACGTATTGTATCCTCGCCAGGAAACACGTATTGTATCCTCGCCAGGAAACACGTATTATATCCTCGTCAGGAAACACGTATTGTATCCTCGCCAGGAAACACGTATTGTATCCTCGTCAGGAAACACGTATTATATCCTCGCCAGGAAACACGTATTATATCCTCGTCAGGAAACACGTATTGTATCCTCGTCAGGAAACACGTATTATATCCTCGCCAGGAAACACGTATTATATCCTCGTCAGGAAACACGTATTATATCCTCGTCAGGAAACACGTATTATATCCTCGTCAGGAAACACGTATTGTATCCTCGCCAGGAAACACGTATTATATCCTCGTCAGGAAACACGTATTATATCCTCGCCAGGAAACACCTACAAAAGGCAAAGAAAATATTTCGTGGTACCCTTTTCTTATGGGTCCTTTTAACAGTTAGTATAAAACATAAACTGCAAATAAAAAATTAAAATATGTTGTCGACATAAAATAAAACATGACAACATACAATCCACAAAAATTTGTTTAAGACCACAAACGCATCCCACCGGGATTGTCAACATTAAACATTCCTTTCGGAATCCATTTTCTAACCATTCTAATTTTGCGATTGTATTTATCATACACATAAAATGAAGCATTTATATTCGCATTAGGTCTAGAAAAATTACTATTATACATGCGAGCATACGGTTTCCTCCCATAATTCACATTTTTCATTTTTGACATATATGGGGGTTTTTGCACATAAGGTTTTCTCGTTTCAACTTTAAGTGGTTCAAAACACTTTTTAATTTGAATACACGAGCACGTATCAATACATGTATTAGAACCAATGCCTTTTCTACAATTAATGCGATTAGACATATTTAGCATTTTTAACACTTTATCATTGCTATTTTGAAATGCTTTAGCTAACATATTATCTTTTTCATATAAATCGCATTTAGCTTTTAAACAAGCATTATCATTTATGAGAATATCACATTTTGCACATATGTCATTTTCTTCTATTCTTTTATCTAAACATGCAAGTTTCTCATTTAAAACATCACATGATTTGCAAACAATATTTTCGCATGCTTTCTTTTCTAAAGTGATAACTTTATCATTTAACTCATTTTTGATTTTATTATCACATGCAATGGTTTGTTTACAATTATTCAACTCATTTTGACATAATAATAATTCTTCTTTTAATTTAGCATTCTCATTTTTATAACTATTTACGAGAACAATCAATTTTTGAAAAGAGACATTTAGCATATCAATATCATCATCGTTATCACTACAACTAGAATAACTTGAGTATGAAGTACATACCTCTTTCTCGCAGTCGACGATGAGACAAGTTTCTTTATTTCTTTGATCTCGGGTTTCGTCTCTCTTTTCTTTTGAGTTTTCACCATAGGTGATGTTCAAGTTCTCCCAAATATCACGAGCAGTTTCAAAGAGATAAACACGCTCAATATCATCGTTAGTAAGAAACGAAAAGAGAAAATTTTTGGCTTCATAATTTAAACAACAATTATCCTTATCTTCTTCGGACCATTCCGAGCTAGGTTTTTCAACAACTTTGTTGTTTTGAAATTTTGTGGGTTTGAAATCTCCTTTAATAATAATATCCCAAATATTTTGATTTATCCCACGAACATAACGTTCAAAAGAATTTGCCCAAAGATCAAAATTTTCGAAATCAATAAGAAGAGATTTAGAAAACCAAGCATTTTGTTGAGCCATTAAATAAAAGATATAACTTTAAAAATTTAAACAGATAATTTTTGAAAGCCCCGCTCTGATACCAATTGTTAGACAACCTAGGGGGGGTAAGGTTGTATTTAAATAATTTACTTTCAAAAATTCTTTTATAAAAAATATCTTAATAATGTAAATACAACAGAGTATATGAAAACACAACAGATATGTATAAATACAGGATAGTATAAATACAGTAAATAAAGCAGAGTATATATACAATAATTATATAAACAGATATAATTAAATGCACAGCGGAAATATAAAGAGATAAGGGATAGAGATACTTGACACGGAGATTTAGTGATCTACCACAACTTGGTAAATCACTAGCCGAGACACTTCCCGACACGATCCAATAAAAGTATTCTTTACGGTAGAATACAAACCAAATACAAAGGAAAGCAATAGGCTCTCAAGCTTTAGCTTATTGAGATATACAGGATCACACACCCGTTATTCAAACACTTACAAGAGGAGTATAACTCACAATAGAAATCACTCTTGTATAATATTTATCACTTGGATATTTTATAAAAACGTTTTATAAAATAAATATGTAGTGATAATATGTAGTATGGAATATTAGTTGGGAGAGATCAGATGAGGAGATGGCTGTTGGTTTGTATCTGTATTGTATATTTTTTCTTCTCCACCATCGCATGCATTATATAGCAGCACTTCCAACGGATACAAGCATTCGCGGTATACCGCCAAAAGCACGCGGTATACCGTGCAGTAATAAAAGTACTTTTGCAGAAGAGAAAGTCAACCCTGCAAAACAAACGTAAACTTGTACCCGCGGTATACCTGCTAAACACCGCGGTATACCGCCCAGACAAAAGTACGACCAATCAATCAGAGATCTACAGTAAGCCGCCGCGGTATACCTGCTGAACCTCGCGGTATACCTGCGTCAGAAAAGGACAGTTTCTCAAAAACTTTATTTAATTAAAATCATTTATGGTTTTTAGAAATATCCAAGTGGTATATTATTTTAGGGTGTTTATCATTATAAATTATAAACACTAATGACAACGTAAAACTTCCGTCTTGAACTCTTCAGATAAAATCTTCGTGTTCTTCAAGAACTGTACACTTGGATAGGATTGTTAGATAAACAATAATACGGTGTGTTTGTAATCATCAAAATAAATATATATAGATATATAGAGATGTGGTACACTTGCACCAACAGTATGTCTTTGATATTTTGAAGAAATTCAAAATGGATAAGAGCACTACAATTCGCACCCCGATGGCTCATGGTGCAAAGCTTGGTTTAGATCCAGATGGTAAAGAAGTTGATGTTCGAGAATACCGAGGAATGATTGGATCGTTAATGTACTTAACAGCTAGTAGACCAGACATCATGTTTTCTACATGTTTGTGTGCCAGATTTCAAGCAAAACCCAAAGAATCTCATCGGATGGCAGTCAAGCGAATTTTTAGATATCTGAAAGGAACTCCATATTTAGGTTTGTGGTATCCAAAGAGTTCAGATTATAAACTAACTGCTTATTCTGATGCAGATTATGGTGGAAGTCAACTGGACCGGAAAAGTACATCAGGTCATGTACAATTACTAGGAGATAGGCTGATTAGTTGGTCGTCAAAGAAACAGAACTGTGTATCAATTTCAACGACCGAAGCTGAATACGTGGCCGCCGCCAGTTGCTGTTCTCAGGTTCTTTGGATGAAGACACAGTTACAAGATTATGGGTTGCTGTACAAGACAATTCTGATATATTGTGATAGCAAATCCACAATCGACATCTCAGTAAATCCGGTTCAGCACACAAAGACTAAACACATCGACATGCGATATCATTTCATAAAACATCATGTGGAGAACGGTACAATCGAATTATATTTCGTACCTACTGACTATCAACTTGCCGATATTTTCACCAAGGCATTGGATGAAAAACGCTTCAATTTTCTTTTATCAAAACTCGGCATGTTGAACTTGAAAGTTTGAACCTTCACAAATTTAATTCAATGAAGTGAAAATATTTCTATTTTCATTCAATGAATAAAATGTGTGTCAAGGGTGATTTTACAAGTAGTTTTGTGTTATCTAAGTTTTATTTGCTTCAACTTTCGCTTCTGAAATAAATCGAAAGGTCAGCAAAACATGAATGGAAATTTGATACATGCATAAATCTGTGTAATTCTAGACTTATATAGAATACGATGCTCACAAAGCCTATTTGTCAGGATGAAGAATGGAAATGAAAATATGAGGGAAACACAAAGTTTTATAACCAAGTGTTTGAGATGTTAAAAAAAATTCATTAAATTTGAAAGTCTGTGCCTGTGGCCTATCTGGTTTGGGAAATTAAGTCCCAAGGGATACTTGATACCTAGCCCCTAAGATCAACTGGTCTGGGATCGGCTGACCCAAATCCTGCTATAGAATCAGATAGAAAGCCATGTTTTACTGGTACAGATGGGATTAGGATATATCGATGTAGCCTTTCTGGTTTGGGAGAGTAAGTTCCAAGGGGTGCTCGACACCTAGCCCCTAAGGCCAACAGGCCTGGGATTGGCTGACCAAAATCCTGCTATAGAACCAGGTAGAAAGTTACGTTTACGGTGTATCTTAGTCTTAATAAATTTTTTGATAAAAAGATGCCAATGTGCACAAAATAAAATATGCCAATTAGCACACATCTCTTAAATCTTGGGGAAATTACAATGTCGCGATAAACTTATAAATTTGTGGAAATTCTGATTTCAGTCATATAATGTGAGTATGAGCAAAGTATTCTTATAAGTTGAAGATGTGCATTTGATTGTTGCTAATCATATTTCACATGCTAGCACACCAAATAGATTTAATAAGTGGTTGAAACTGAACAAATTATAACTTGATATGCAAGCATGACTTGTTTCTGATTCTGAAAGCATACATTGGATGTCATTTGTTTGAAAAACATGTCTACTTTCACTAAATTGAATTTTATTTGTTCGGTGTTCAAACATTCTATAGTTAGTAGTTATGTTATATAATTTAATGTATTCCAATTTCCATCACTGGTCTTTTACGTGAAATTTTTCGTACTGTGATGTGTGGAGTTAATGCTAATTTTGAGGGGGAGTGAGTTCAAAAGCTAACCTAATTTTGAGGGGGAGAGAACTCATTGTTTATCATGTTGAAGGGAAGAATTTCATAGGTTCTCATTTTGAGGGGGAGAAATGTAACGTCCCAAAAATTACAATAAATTTTAACTTTTAAAAATAAACATTTTATTATATGAAACCTCATTAAATATCCAAAACCGTTTCGTTTGCAACTTAACAATAAATATTCTCATTACAGATAAACAGCGGAATTAAATCGTTTAAATGATAATTCTAAATCTCATAAATATATAATAAACCCTTCGCACGCGCCAGTGTGTACCCGTCACGCCTTCGAGCCACTCGTACCTGAAACAACATTTTATAGGGGAAAGGGTAAGCACGAAGCTTAGTGAATTCAATACCACATATAATCCAATTATATCACACTACCCCTAAAACAGGTAGATACACTTAACCAAGCATGCAAGTCTAAGAACGCATCCTAAACAAGCATACCCACACCAACCCACCTAAACAGGCATCCATCGGTCCCACCGATGACACACGATAACCGTGCACGTATCCCTCGGTCCCACCGAGTCCTCGGTCCCACCGAGTTCCTACGACACTCCTGTACACAATCCTCAGTCCCACCGAGTCCTCGGTCCCACCGAGTTCCTACGACACTCCTGTACACAATCCTCGGTCCCACCGATTCCTCGGTCCCACCGAGTTAACACAAAGTCCAAGATCCATACTAGACACCCCCCTATCTAGTACCACACAACAAGTAATAACACTATCACACACGTGCTACAGCAATGTAAATATAACCGTTATTATACGTAGTGAGTGAACTCACCTCGAAAGCGCGTAGAATTCACGAACCACCACACGAGCTATCCAACTCCAAAATCACTTCTCGACACCTAATTAAATGCTATAAAGTGTCAACTCGAAGCCCCAACCCTTAATTATAAACGTACGATTAAACGATCGATATATCAACTTTTCGGCCTAAACTGCAGGTCTGTTCGGGACCTGCTTAGCCCTTCCTCGACCCTCTAAACCAGAGATTATTTTCAATAAACAGACAGGTCTAGGTCTTAGCTTTCCAGGGACATATTAAACGCGGTCTAACGATTTTTCTACAATTTTAAACGATTTTTCTACAATTTTAAACGATTTTTCTAAGAATGGAACGCGAGTCTGCCGCATTCAGACCTGCTGTAAAAACAGCTATTTTACACCTAGCTAGAGGCAGAACCAGACTTTCGCTAAAACACGAAAAGTGTGCCCGACACAGAATGTGAACCGTGGGCACCAGTTTCGCCTCAAACCGAGTTACAACGGAAAAGTTATGGCCGATACAAAAACAGGGCAGAATAAGGCGATTACACATAAAATGATAACTATATAAAAACGGTTTACGCGTTCGGTTTAAACGATTCGGGTTTGCAACTAGGGTTCACGCGATTAGGGTTTTAGGTTACAAGGGTCTGGACTCAACCGCGCACCACCCACTGACACTTCCGGCAGTGGTGGTCGCCGGCGACGGCGGCGGCGGTAATTATTTCGGCGAGGCAAATATAACAACGCAAACTAACTCGACCTCCCTACACCCTCGCTCAACCTCTCAGTCCTGACCACGCACAAACCACCACCAGGTCTGGTGGTGCACGCCAGTGGCCACACCGCCGGCAGCCAAGGCTGACGGCGGCGGCGGCGGTTTTCACGGTTGGTTGGCGTCGACGAGAAAGAAAGGAAACAAGAAGGAGAAGATGCTTACCTCTCGGCGACGGCAACGCAGCACCACACAACTCCTGCTCCTCTCTCCTCCCTTGCGTCGGTTCTTTCTCTCACCCACTCTCTCGCTGCACTTCTCTTTCTCCGGCAAGACCAGCGGCGCCGGCGCTGGTGGTTATTGGGGTGGTCGACGGTGGCAACAAAGAAGGGAGGGAAGGGGACGGTAGGGTAGAAACACTTAGGGTTTTTCTTTTGTGGTTTATTTTCTTGTGAGAGACTAACCGAACATAAGAAGGAGGAGGGGTCGGCTCTCATGGGCCGATCCCATGCAAACTCTATTAACAAAAGCCACATTTAGTCCCTAGGTTTTTAAGGTATATCCAATTTTCCCACTTTTCTTAGGATTTAACAAAATGACCAATTATCACAACAATTAACTCGTTTTAGGTCCTTGCCGCCTAATCCCGTTAAATAAATAAAAACGTCAAGAGAAAAAAAATTGATAATCAAGACATACCGGGATACGGGCTTTACTTGCGCAACCGTTGCTTGCGCAAAGTACACTTTGCGCAACCTTCAGTTGCGCAATGCTTAAATTTTCAGGATTTTGAATTTTTTTTTAAATAATGAATTTTTTTAAAAGGGCTTTAAATATTAGGTTTGACCAATTTTTTTTTGACCTTTTACATTCCAATTTTCCCTCTGAGACTTCTCGTGAACAATACCTTACGATTTATTCTTCTGATCTTCGATTCATCAGTGTGAATCAGTGTGCTCTTCGAAACAGAGTATAATATGGCTTCAGATGATGAGCAAGATCATCAAGTTCAGGAAGGTGAAAATGAGCCTTCAGATCATGCTTCTCGAGATAAACCTCTTCCATCAAACAGATCTTCAGGGGCTGATTTATCTGCACTGCGAAGTTCTCCGGATGATGTATTTCCGCGAGCAAATTATATTCGATATCTTTCGAATAATCATTATGTAGATCTCGACCGAATTCGTATACATCCGATTATTCTATCGATTCTTCGAGGACATCCGCATCGATATGCTTTATCTGCTAGACATGGAGTTCCAGAAGTGTATCTACAACAGGCATGGCATACTATTCGGAAGATCGAGAATGTTACACCTCCCAGATTTGTTTTAGAGATAGATCAATACGAAACGTTTCTTAATTATAAACGTCTTCGTTTGATTCTACGTCTTCCAAAAGCAGACTCAAGACCGGGATTTACAGAATTTGAAGATTTTCCTCCGGAAGAAGTTGTGTTAGCTGGTATTCGGGAGTTAGGCTATGTTGGTAATTTGACGATGGTAAGTGATTTTGAGAAGAATCGTCTTCCACCAGTTTGGTATGCGTTATTCTCGGTTATCATCAGATGTTTGACTGCTAAGCATTCTGGTACAGATAATGCCAGTCTTCATTTCTTACGTCTTTTCTACGCCATCATACATGATCTTCATGTCGATTATGCTCTTCTATTTTGGACCGAGCTGAGTGAGATTGTACACTCAAAGTTTACAAACAAGCATCGTAGCTTCCTGCCTTTTATTCGGTTTCTAGATCTTATCGTATGGAGTATGTTAAGAAGTAACAAGGAGATTCCACGAAGATCCAACTGGCCGATTGCTCCTGATTTTGCTATGGGATATATTAACAAGTTAAAACGATCGTTTGACCATTTCATGCCTATTCCTCCGGAGCTAATTCAGAAATATGCTGATCCAGAAGATGAAGCAGTTATTGATTACTGTGGAGAACATGGCATAGAACTTCAGCCTCAGAACGTTCAGGATGAAAATGCACAAGAAGATCAAGAACATCAAAGTGAAGAAGAAGTTGAATCGAGCAGTTCTGAAGATGATGATAGTAATGAAGAAGCAAATGATGAAGATGAAGCAGATGATGAAGATGATGATAGTAATGAAGAAGCAGATGATGAAGATGATGATGATGATGATAATGATGGAAATGGTGGTGGTATGGATTTTGGTGAATCGGTGTTTCGAGAACCTATTGTTGAGGTCGAACATTCTTCTGTAAGAGATTTTTCGAAAGGTAACACGGTTGATACATCAGAGACTATTCCGATTAACCCAAAAAGTGGTGAATATTGAAGTAGATGAGCTCGATCTTCAAGCTGCCAGGGCATCAGTTCAAGGAGTTACCACTACAGTTCAAGAAGTTTCTGATTCAGTTCAAGAAGTCACTGATTCTGTTCAAGAAGCAACAAATTCAGTTCAAGGAACGTCAGGTATTATGACAGGAAATGAGTTTTTAAGGCAAATGCGAGAACGGATGGATGCTCAAAGAGATGAACAGTTACTTAGAACGAAGGCGATGCTGAAAGGCAAAGGGAAGATGTCAGAAATTCCTGAAATTCCTTTTGAGGTTCCTTTAAGAAGACCGACTGGAGTTGTTATTCAGGAACCGTCATCTCAACCGTCGGGTCATCCAGTTTCTCAACCGCCTATCATTCCTCCTGTTCAAGATCCACCTTCTTCTCATCAAAATCTTGCGGATATTTCGTTGACGGAACTTTCAGATGCTTTCTATGCACGTTTATTGTCGGTTTCACCTCTGGAGCATCAAGACAAGGACTTGATTTCTCTTCTTCGGAATTTCCAACCGCATCAGCCTCGAGTTTCTTCCTTGGCAGAAGAATTTCATTCTTTCAGATCTGAAGTCCATACTAGTTTATCCGATATTAAGACAGGTATAAATTTGATGACGGAAGCACTTTCTACACTTTCTGATCGTGTAGCAAAGCATGAAGAAACCTGACAGATTGCCGCTCTTTCGTCTCTTAAGAGAAGACATGACCAAGATGATTCGGACCATCAAGGTCATGAAGGGGAGAATTCAAAGAGACAAATAGTAGAAGAAATTGTACATGATGAATCTGCTGAAACAGTTGTTGAAGGTACATCATCAAATGAGGATAGAGCAAATGATGAAAGAGATAAAGAAGCTCATCCAGAAAGTATAGTTGATGAATTGCTAGATGAAATAGACTTGACGGCAATGGCTTCCGAGATCAACTATGTTGTGCCAGAAATTGTGAATAATATGCAACTTGTGGTTTATGTAGATCCAGATTCTGCACCGATGTCTATAGGAAATCAGGAAACTTCTCACGTGCATGAGTCTGAAGATTATGATGATATGCGCAACTTCTTCTCCAACTATGTCGAGATAGATTTTGATGATGACGTCCAGAGAAAGTTTGATAAGTTCTGGAAGATAAAAAAAGAAGATCAAGATGATATAATTGTCATCTCAGATACTGAAGAGGATATAGAAGTTGATGAAAAAGACATTAACATTGTTAATATGCTATATGGAGATCTTTCTGATAATGAAGATGTGAGTCTTCAATCTCCTATAGTACAGTCACCAGTTCAAGGTCCCGAAGTTCCTGTTCAATCAATTCCTTCAGTTGTTTCTGACTCTCCAGCTCCGACCACCACTATTCCGAAAGACACTTTTGTTCAGGGTGAGTCGTCTAGAGCAAGTCAAGAGGTTACTGATCTGTTTCTGAATGTTCCACCTAGCATTCTTCAACCAGGTCCAGCTTTGGATAGACAACAACGTTTGCAAAGACTTGAAGAAAAATTTCAAGTCACCAGAATGAGATATGCTTTTCTTGAAGACTCAGAACGCAACTTTTATGTCAAGAAAAGAAGGAGAGTTAATGTTCATGCCATTCTGGGGATTGAGAAAGAACCGGCCTGGTATCAATACGAATATCTGATGTTTATCAAATGTATTCGTAAAGGAAAACTTATGGTGTTCTCAAAGCATGGAATCGTAAGGGTACTTAAGGTGGAGGTAGCTAGTTTTGTTAGAATTTGGTATCCTATATTTTATGTTGAACGTCAAGACTGTCAGAGATATCAGTTTTCTGAAGCAGACTTTAATGATCTTCCTATTGATGACTTTGAGGTAATGTATCATCAATTTCGAGATATGCATGTTCGCACTGATGATATCCTCAGGGCTTTGGAAGCAGTCAAGCGTTTCTTACGAAGACAAGTTAGATTCTATAGATGCTTTGACTTCCAACTTGCTATCGAAAGCTTCCAGCCAGTTGTCAATGTAAGAAGACCTGATAGAGATTTACCAAATATTGATAGCTATCCACTATTCACTATTCTTGATGTAAAGCCCGTGTCCCGGTACGTTTATTAATTAATTTTAATAATTTAAAATGTTTACCTTTAACTGTTTTGGTTAGTGGTTTGGTGTCAAAAAGGACCAAAATGTTAGCTTTCGTCTCGTTTTGAGGTAGATTGTGAGATGAGGTGTAGTTGAGGGGCTAATAGTGCATTTCTTGGAAACTTGTGGCATGGGTTTCGGCCCATGCACTCTAGGCCGAACACCCCCCTTTTTTTTGATATCTCGTTTCTCCTTTTTCTTGCATAGGAAGCAAACCAAAACAACCCTAGAACCCTTTTCTTTTTCTCTTGGTGTGGTGCGGCCGTATAGTAAGAAACGAAGAGAGAGAGATCGCGAGGAGGAGAGGGACGAGAAAAAAGGACCAGCGGCAGCAGCCCTCGCCGCCGCTACTGCTGTCGCCGGAGACCGCCACCACCGGCTGTCGTCGGAGGAGTCGAGGGTGAGAGGCTTGGTTGTGGTGGTGAGACGCCGTCGTAAGGTAAGTGGTTCTCGTTAGTCTCGTTCTTTTCTTTTCCTTTTCGTTTTTCCGGCGAGACCACCACCGCCGCACGCCGCCGCTGCGGTGGCTGTGGGTGGAGGGCGGTGGCAGTGGGTCGCACTCTTAGCGTAAACCCCGAATCGTTTGAGCCGCGAACCGTTTATAAAGTTATCTTTTTATGAAAATTTTAGTGTGCTGTCCAGTTTTCGCGCGACCATAACTTTTCCGTCGTAACTCCGTTTGAGCCGAAACTGGCGCCCACGGTTCAAGTTCAGGGTCGAGCAAGTTTTCCGTGTTTTAGCGAGAAACTGGTTCGGTCTCTAACTAGGAGAAATAGTGGTCGCAAGTTCGGTGTTTCGTCATTTCATGTGAAAACTTCTGGAATCTGCCTTGATCTTGCGAAAATCATAACTTTCTGCTCGTAACTCGGTTTGGGGTGAAACCGGTGTCAAAAGTTCCCTTTTTGAGTCTAGAAACTTTTCTGTGTTTTGTGCAAAACCCAGTTCGGGACGTAGCATGGGTCGATTTGTCGTTTTATACTGAAAGGTGCTGAATTTCGCTGTTCCGGAAACTGTTTTTGTAAAATCCGTAGTAAATTGTAGAAAAATCGTTAGGAGGCGTATAATATGTCCTTGGAACCCTAACTCAGAGTACTTTCTGGTCATGAAATAATATTGGGAATTTTCTGGGTTTAAAGGGGTCGAAACAGGTCCCGAACAGACCTGTTTTGGGTGAACGGAATTTAGTTTTAGTGACGGTATAAGCGTGTGTCGTGTCATAGGGTCCGGGTCTCGTATTGACACGTTTTAACATGCATTTAGGTGCTGGGAAGTGACCGTAATTGTGAAGCTTGATTTGTGTTATTAAGTTGGGCGCGCATTCGAGGTGAGTTCTCTCACTGTGTAGTTAGGGGTTGTATGCATGTCATAATAGTTTGTATGTACTACTGTCTTTGTGGTGTGAACTAGTTGTTTGTGGTGTGTAATATTTGATTGGTTTGAATGCTTAGTATAAAGGTTTTACATTACAATTCGGTGGGACCGAGAAAGTGGAAAGAAACGTTGTGGGAACTCGGTGTGACGAGTGTGTTACATTACAATTCGGTGGGACCGAGAAAGTGGAAAGAAACGTTGTGGGAACTCGGTGTGACGAGTGTGTTACATTAAAATTCGGTGGGACCGAGGTGTTGGATACATAATTACTTGTAGATGTTTACTCGTTTTATGTAACTGTGATGTTGTTGCTTATGTGCGGATAGGGGTGATGTGTATATAATTCCTATCTGCGCATGTGTTGGAATTCACTAAGCTTCATGCTTACCCTTTCCCAATAAACTGTGGTTTCAGGTCCGAGCGGCTCCAAGGCGTGACAAGTACACACTGGCGCGCGAGGAGAGCTGGTTGCTTTATGGTTTTTAATAATTAAACGTTTATTCCGCTGGGTTTTATTATGAAGATATTAATTATGAGTTTGCAAACGAAACGTTGGGATTCATTTAATGAGTTGTTATAAATGAATTGTTTATTTAAAATTTTAAATTTGCTTGTAATTTTTGGGACGTTACAACTTGGTATTAGAGCACAGCTTGAGTGAATCACACACACCTCGGTGTGTTTGATCTCAAGTTTGCGGCTATAAGATTCCTTTAAAATCGTTTTTAGAAAATAAAAGGAAGGAAAATTCCGTTGAGAACGGTGATTGGAGGCGCAGTGTGTACAGTCAGCCGGAGCCAAAGGGGAAAGGTACAGTACTTAGTGTTTTATTGCTTTCTAGATCATAGAGTATGCATGCTAGATTGCCTGTTGTGAACACTATGATGTATGTTGAACTACTTGCTATTAGGAATTTATGCGAATTATGATAGGTTACTAAGTGGTTGCCCTCTAGGTTGTATGCAGTAAGAGATTTATAGCCTTAGAATATTCGATTTAGTTCTATTGCGCAGCTCTTGTTTGAGTCCAACCGTTCTAGGATAGAGTCTTGTATTCGACTGTCTATTTATTTCGCACTGCATATAATCGGGTATTCGCGAGGTCACTCGTCATAATTAGTAGGAATTCGGTAGTAGCAAGGGTAGTGGGATAAGAGGAAATTCCTAGGGAGCTAGGAAGGGTGGATGTATATATATGCTGGTGCGGGCATATGGTTAATTATATATTTAATTGTTGTTGTATGATCGGGGTGACCGATGGTTTATTATGTATACAGTAGTTGTATGAGTTTGCCTGTTTAGGATATGTTCTTGAACTGGCATGTGTGGATTAATTATGTTATGTGTATAGTTTCGGCGAGAAACTACTTGGACCCTCGGGATGGGACTCGGAACGAGCGATGATAGGCGTGGAAGGTAGTAGTAGAGCTCCTACTACCGGAAGCACAGGATGAATGCTCGAGTCGGGGAAGTCACGAGGAATCCAAGGAGTTGAGCGTGAGTGTTGTTAGTATGAGTTATTATGTGCTAATAACGCGTTGTATTATCTACCCTGAATAGCCGTCACGAGGGGAGACAATTATAGTAGATCCACTGGTACATGTGTGTACTTGACTTGCTTTGATGGGATGATCGTTGGGGTAGTGTCGAAGGTTCTAAACTAGTAGTCGTTGGAATAGAAAGACGATTATAGTATTAGTCACTTGGAGTGACGATAAGGATGATATTTGTTGTAAGCAGATCATTTCGGGCCAAGATGGGAGATTGTGCTAGAGCCATAGGCTTATAGAGCCGACTTGGATTTGAGGAAAAATCGTAGGGATTATTTGACGTAATTTCCCAACTTGCCCTAAGAGGTTAAATGTTCGGAGGACGATAGTGGATTGGAGAGGTTTGGAGGAGTATGAGTCGAGACGTGGAATGCCGACTGAGTCATGCACGAAGTTTATTTTGAAAATAAAATTGCATTAACTATTTCTGGTGTTTCAAATCCTTTTAGGGATGGTGTTTTGGAATTTTGGGAAATGTTTAGTACACACACAAGATTTCGAATTATGGTTTTGAAAGTGCATGAAACTTTTTTATCACGAGAGTTGCAAACTTTGTTAAAATTGTATCATTGATTATTTCCAACGGTTCTTTCGGGTATGATGATATCCGTGTTTTGTGGTGTTTAAAATGTTGGGCAAGTGACTACGGTTTGCGACTTTAACATTGGAATTCCTCCACATATGTTAGAGTTGAGACGGAAAGTTACATCCCGCGGTGTCTGTATAAGACTATTTGGGTGATTTGGTTAAAATAAGTTGGTTAAACAATGTTGTTTTATGGTTTTACCGTGGGAAGAGATTTTTGGGAATTTGGCGTCTCATTCATGTTTTTGCTTTTGGCAATTTGACTTTGGGGGCACAATGTATGGTGCTATTTTTTTTGACTTAGAGTCATTGAGTTCATTAGGGTCCATGAAGTTTTGTTTTACGGCATGTTGAGTCGTGTGGGTTTAATTTTGCGAGGTGCATATCTTATTTGTTTATGTGACCATTTGGGGAAATTTTGGAAATCAATTTAAAGAACCCTACCTTTTGAGATTTGGTGTGAGTTAATTGGAGTTTTTGTGTCATTGCAAGAAAATTTTAAGGATGTGTTACAAGCTTGCACGCCTACCCCAGTTAGAGATTTTATGAGGTTTTAGTCGATATTTGCAAATGATAAAAGCGAATTGATTTCTATCTTTAAGTTTGAAAATTTCGCAAGACAATTGTGTTTTAACAAAAATATATTTGTAAACCGTTTCATCGTTTTGGATGACTAACTGACGCACGTAAAAATTTGTTGGTGGACCCTGTGCCACGACATTTTATGATTTAAAAAGAGAAATTTTGGGGTCAAACGTCGTGGAACCGATTTTGAAATTTTGTGCACACCTTTGTCGCATCCTGTTTAAGGTTAAGCGGTTACTTTAAGTGCATGTCATGAGCCAATTCATACTAGAACCGTGAAGGTTCATTTTCACAGAAATTGTTTATTTCGCTTTACTAAGCTGCAATGAAAGGATTTTTAACATGATTTTCATATGTGGGACGAGCGTGTCCATTTTTGCGTAACTACCGACCTGGTAATAGTAGTTTTATTGCTTACGGTCTTTTTGAAATGAAAAATCTTGACGTTGAGAATATTTTGTAAATGATTTTGTAAACCATTTGGGAAGTGCGTTTATAAGTGATATGGGTCATTTTGAGAATTTTAAGGGTGTGAGTCCTTTTGTTTAGCTCGTGTCGAGTTTGGGACTAATGCTATTTAAGAGTATCGCTTGCTTAAACTTTATTTAAATGTGTTTTTGACCGACTTATGGGTCTAGCAAGCGTGGAGCATTTTGCTCGGTTTTGATTTGGAGTTTGTCATGGGCTAATTGCCCGGTTTTAATGACTCGAGGTGGAGTCTTGTTGATGAATTGTTTTGTCGCACCGTTTGGCATTCATTGCACGTCGAGTATTTACATGTTTGGGTGAGTGAGTCAATCCGGAATAGGCATGTTGTTGGTAGGCTGTTTGCTTTGGATCCTTAGGCACGTTAGTCAGTCGTTGGTAATGGTCGGTTGGGTATCTCGGGGTGGGACCCCGATATTCATGTGTTTTAACCTAGACTTTCCAGTAGGTACTAGGAGGATATAGTCGTGGGCACTTACCTGGGAGGTAGTTCCGGTGTGCTGGGTCTTGAGGCGTTACCTGGGAGGTAGACGTCAAGGTGTATCCTCGATACGGTGTGACTTGGCTTCGTAGAGCAAGTGTGGATGATACGTCGACGGTGGAAGGTAGGTATTCCATGCGCGTTAGTACCGTAGGCCGAATAGTATCGGTTAAGGGATTGATGTCCTTTGTTATTAAGAGAATAAATGCGCATCCACCATTTTGAGGTAGGTGGTATATTTAGGTGTCGACTTTTGGGCTTGAAGCCAAACACCTTTAGTATAATCGGAGAGTTGTAGCCAATTTTAAGATAATCATGGTGATGGTAGTAGTAACCCTGAAATGATCACTTGTGATGAATGGTTGTGGTGGAATGATCTACGTGTGTGTTAGTGATTTGGTAGTGGGGGGTATCTATTTGTGTTAGTGTCTAGGATAATACCACGCTTATTTGAGTTACTGTAATCGGTTGGACCGATGTTCGGCGGGTGGCCGATGTTCGTTATTGTGATCGGTTGGACCGATGTTCGGCGGGTGGCCGATGTTCGTTATTGTGATCGGTTGGACCGATGTTCGGCGGGTGGCCGATGTTTGTTATTGTGATCGGTTGGACCGATGTTCGGCGGGTGGCCGATGTTTGTTATTGCAATCGGTTGGACCGATGTTCGGCAGGGGGTCGATGTTTTGTTGATATAATTTATTGAAAATCTTTGGAGTCTATTAGAATTTGTGGTAGTTAATCGACAGTTAAGGGTAGGAATGATCGTAGTCGGGTATCCTGTAGGGTATATTGGTGAGCACCATTAGAAGGGTTAGAGCTTGAAAGTGGTTTGAGTTTGGGATATCATCAAATGAGAGAGAATTATTTGCGGACGTAGACTTCGGGGGCGAAGTCTAATCCAAGTGGGGGAGAGTTGTAAAGTCCGTGTCCCGGTACGTTTATTAATTAATTTTAATAATTTAAAATGTTTACCTTTAATTGTTTTGGTTAGTGGTTTGGTGTCAAAAAGGACCAAAATGTTAGCTTTCGTCTCGTTTTGAGGTAGATTGTGAGATGAGGTGTAGTTGAGGGGCTAATAGTGCATTTCTTGGAAACTTGTGGCATGGGTTTCGGCCCATGCACTCTAGGCCGAACACCCCCCTTTTTTTTGATATCTCGTTTCTCCTTTTTCTTGCATAGGAAGCAAACCAAAACAACCCTAGAACCCTTTTCTTTTTCTCTTGGTGTGGTGCGGCCGTATAGTAAGAAACGAAGAGAGAGAGATCGCGAGGAGGAGAGGGACGAGAGGAAAGGACCAGCGGCAGCAGCCCTCGCCGCCGCTACTGCTGTCGCCGGAGACCGCCACCACCGGCTGTCGTCGGAGGAGTCGAGGGTGAGAGGCTTGGTTGTGGTGGTGAGACGCCGTCGTAAGGTAAGTGGTTCTCGTTAGTCTCGTTCTTTTCTTTTCCTTTTCGTTTTTCCGGCGAGACCACCACCGCCGCACGCCGCCGCTGCGGTGGCTGTGGGTGGAGGGCGGTGGCAGTGGGTCGCACTCTTAGCGTAAACCCCGAATCGTTTGAGCCGCGAACCGTTTATAAAGTTATCTTTTTATGAAAATTTTAGTGTGCTGTCCAGTTTTCGCGCGACCATAACTTTTCCGTCGTAACTCCGTTTGAGCCGAAACTGGCGCCCACGGTTCAAGTTCAGGGTCGAGCAAGTTTTCCGTGTTTTAGCGAGAAACTGGTTCGGTCTCTAACTGGGCGAAATAGTGGTCGCAAGTTCGGTGTTTCGTCATTTCATGTGAA
The DNA here is from genome assembly GCA_033807775.1 of Saussurea involucrata. NCBI lineage: Eukaryota > Viridiplantae > Streptophyta > Magnoliopsida > Asterales > Asteraceae > Saussurea > Saussurea involucrata. The sequence goes on from CM066322.1 coordinate 169,293,472, forward strand.
AACTTCTGGAATCTGCCTTGATCTTGCGAAAATCATAACTTTCTGCTCGTAACTCGGTTTGGGGTGAAACCGGTGTCAAAAGTTCCCTTTTTGAGTCTAGAAACTTTTCTGTGTTTTGTGCAAAACCCAGTTCGGGACGTAGCATGGGTCGATTTGTCGTTTTATACTGAAAGGTGCTGAATTTCGCTGTTCCGGAAACTGTTTTTGTAAAATCCGTAGTAAATTGTAGAAAAATCGTTAGGAGGCGTATAATATGTCCTTGGAACCCTAACTCAGAGTACTTTCTGGTCATGAAATAATATTGGGAATTTTCTGGGTTTAAAGGGGTCGAAACAGGTCCCGAACAGACCTGTTTTGGGTGAACGGAATTTAGTTTTAGTGACGGTATAAGCGTGTGTCGTGTCATAGGGTCCGGGTCTCGTATTGACACGTTTTAACATGCATTTAGGTGCTGGGAAGTGACCGTAATTGTGAAGCTTGATTTGTGTTATTAAGCTGGGCGCGCATTCGAGGTGAGTTCTCTCACTGTGTAGTTAGGGGTTGTATGCATGTCATAATAGTTTGTATGTACTACTGTCTTTGTGGTGTGAACTAGTTGTTTGTGGTGTGTAATATTTGATTGGTTTGAATGCTTAGTATAAAGGTTTTACATTACAATTCGGTGGGACCGAGAAAGTGAAAAGAAACGTTGTGGGAACTCGGTGTGACGAGTGTGTTACATTACAATTCGGTGGGACCGAGAAAGTGGAAAGAAACGTTGTGGGAACTCGGTGTGACGAGTGTGTTACATTAAAATTCGGTGGGACCGAGGTGTTGGATACATAATTACTTGTAGATGTTTACTCGTTTTATGTAACTGTGATGTTGTTGCTTATGTGCGGATAGGGGTGATGTGTATATAATTCCTATCTGCGCATGTGTTGGAATTCACTAAGCTTCGTGCTTACCCTTTCCCAATAAACTGTGGTTTCAGGTCCGAGCGGCTCCAAGGCGTGACAAGTACACACTGGCGCGCGAGGAGAGCTGGTTGCTTTATGATTTTTAATAATTAAACGTTTATTCCGCTGGGTTTTATTATGAAGATATTAATTATGAGTTTGCAAACGAAACGTTGGGATTCATTTAATGAGTTGTTATAAATGAATTGTTTATTTAAAAATTTAAATTTGCTTGTAATTTTTGGGACGTTACACTTGAAGATCCTTATGGAATCGTGTATAGAGATCAATCTGGTGTTAGACGCTTTCTCAGATTTGATGAAATTGGTAAGTATTCAGATGGTACTTTGAAGATTATCCGTTTTCAACTAAATCAAAGATTGAAGGAAGCTTTGGAGAAGCTTTTGGAGACAAGGAGAAATTTGTACCAGGTTGATAATGCTGAGATCAGACTTTTGAGGAGAGCAATAGAGACAATTGATACAAGATTGAATTTTCGGTTGACTCTAAGACGCTTGGAGATTTTGATTGGCAAGAATCGCCAACACAGAAGATTCGAGCGCCCTTGATTACAAAGGGGGAGATTGTTAATGCTATAATATGTTGTAATCAAGGATTTTTATATATTAGCTTACTTTGCTTTAGTTTGACTTTGTAATAGTCAAGGGTATATAAACCCTTTGTAAACTTTTGTAACAGAACAGTTCTTAATAGAGATGACATACTTTCTCTCACTAGAATTTCTCTCTCTATCTTGAATGATCTTGGTTTAACAATAAGTTATTTAATAAATACCTAAAATAACTTTTGTATGACTAAATTACATTTATATCCTTATTTATTTATTTTTTAGAATTAATTAATTAAGGTATTATTTTATAAAATGATTGGCGTACAATTATTCTCTTATTCTTTTAAATAGATAACATTCTCGTTTGATCCTTCCTCTCTCTCTCTCTCTCTATATATATATATATATATGGGCTTAATCAAATAAGAACTATTTAATTTGTGGTAACTGTAAGAACCAATATTAGCCACTCATTTAAAATAATTAATATTATTTTTAAAATAAGTAAAAGGATAATATGGTAATTTGATAATTTAGATTTTTTATAACAAATTAAAATCTAATTTAACTCATTCAATTTATTCAAATTACCCTACTTTCACGCCTCTACATCTCTCTCTTCTCAATTGCATCTCTTCTCTAGAAACCCTAAATTGAGCCGACACCTCTCCAAAATCAATAAATCAAGCCGACAATGGTGGTGGATGGCATCATATCTCCCATTATGAAGACCAAAATCAGTCGCCGCTTCTGCCATCTCCCTCCATTCCCCATAAAAAATCGATCATGGCAAAGAACTCGTTGTAATACCCTCAATTTTCATTTCAATAATCACCCCCTGTTTCTAAACCCACTTTCGCTTCGTTCTCCAATTTGGTTCCGGCAGAAGAATCGACACTCAGGTCGACCTTTTTCTGTTTGGTTTCATTTCGTGTGCCACTTCTAGAACAAACCTTCATTTTTTTCTCAACTACGGTGAAGCTTTGTGTACTCCGATCACAAAAACCCTTTCGGCAGAACCCTAAAAACCCATCGCCGCAATGAACCGCCACACTTATGATCTCACCCACTTTTTCGGTTCATCATCGAAAGTTAGAACCACGCCAAGACCACCTCTCGATTGTACATCCGTAGCCATTGCCGATTCCCTAGGTCTTGGGACTTCACCGACACCACAGCGCCGCCGTACGCCACCGCAGAGCCGACGTGTGCTACCTTAGAGCCATCGTGCGCCGCCGCAGATCCGTCACATGCTCTCCTAAGCACAACGAACTTCACCACCGCGGCTGTGGTTTTCACGAGAAGAAGAAGAATGTGAGAGTCTAGGTGAGAGAGAGAATCTGTAACTGCTAGAGTGCTCGGTCGAGTTTGAGAAGTGTTTCGGTGGTGTTGGCTCTACAGAGATGGTCTATGTGTTCTTAAGTCGTTAGGAGAAGAGGAGTTGCAGCTGTTGCTGGAGTTCAGACGATGGATAAGAGAGTGGCGTTGGCCGACGGTTCTGATCGAGAGGGAGGCGGAGAGAACACCGGTGACTCGCATTATTCTTGCTTGGTATCACCGGAGTATCATAGTTGGTATCACCAAGGTATCACACTTGGTTTGTATCACCGGAGTATTGCTTTACTAAGTGTATCAAATTATGTTTTTTTTCTTTAGTTTCGTTATGTTGTTAAGGGTATCACAATATATGAGGTTTGTTTGTTTTGTAGATCTATGTTTTATGGAATTTTTCATGTATTACGCTCAAAGGTAACACATGGTTACAGTGGGTATCACATTGGTATCACAGATGTTCTTGGAGTATTACCAAAGTAATGAATGTGATGCTGAATTGGATGGCAATGGGTATCACATTGGTATCACAGATGTTCTTGGAGTATTACCAAAGTAATGAATGTGATGCTGATTTGGATGACAATGGGTATCACAGTGGTATCACAAAAGTTCTTGTATGTATTTTAGGTATTACGATTGGCCGGAGAGAGAGGAGAGAGGAGATTTTAAAATACCTAAAATGCCCTTTTATTTAAATTTCAAACAAAATTACCAAAATTAATAATTTCCTAATTTATAGCTTAATATGTGGCTCACATTGGTTCTTACAGTTACCACAAAAGTTCTTGTATGTATCTTGTGATTCATATATGAACCTTTGTGTTTCATATATGAAACTAATTAACTGTAGGTTCATATATGAATCAGGTGAACCAATTAACTGATTCATATATGAATCTTTGTAATTTACATATAAGCTTTTTTAACCAATTCATATATGAACTTTTGTGTTCATATATGAACATTTGTGATTTATATATGATTTTTTAACTAATTGTCATATAAACAAATTAACCGATTCATATATGAATCACAAAGGTTCATATATGAACTAGTTAAAAATATTTTATATGTGAATTACAATATATGAACACAAAAGTTCATATATGAATCACACAAATTCATATATGAACCCGTCCCGCGTATTTTTTACGAAATTACCCCTCTATTTTATGCAGACCACGCGAGGAATTATCCTCTGCTTCTCGGTCAAAGCCGTCGATCTTGACCGAATGAATGGCCAAAATCACTTCTCTATTTCTCAAAATATTTGCACTTCTCTTTTGAATCTCTCCCTATATATATATATATAGGAAAGAGAACAAATGCAAATTATCATAGTTTTGCAAACCATCAATTATATTGATTAAGCTAATGAAATTGTCTAACCTAACGAAACTGCTTGATATAATTCTTTTTCTTGATGAAATTGTTTTACTTATTTATTTATTTTAATGTAAAATTGAAATTTTTTCTTGCATTTTTTATTCGGATATTTTTAATCCTAATCAAATGAAACAACTCATATACACACCATATATACACGAATATCAATCTTACAATATTTATACACCTGTTTATAAGTTGTTTATTTGAAACTGCTTATAACTTATTTGTTTAAATTACATTTTTACGCCCAACTCGTTATTAGCATGACTTAAAAAAATAAATGAGACAAAAAAACTCTCATAAAAGCTATAACAGTAAAGTTTTGCTTAAATTTTTAACTTAATGAGTTAGAACGGTAAAAGCATCCACAACAATGAAATTTCATTCCAATTGCAAATGAGCCACATCAGCCCACATCAGCTTTGCAATTTTCTTGAAATTATCCCCCATAACAATGAAATTTCACCCACTTTTTAAAGTGACATATCATCATAAAAAACTATATTTTAATCAAATAACAACAAAAAATTAACTATAAGAGTATGAATTGTAACTATAAAAAATATTTTTAGTATATATGATATATAATAAAATAATTAAATCAAAAAATATTCAATATTGGGCTCATTTCGAACGTATCGAAGAGATGATTATAATGGTATAATATTTTTTAAATGTATTTTAACTAATATACGATTATATGTGTTAATATGATGATGATGTAAAATGAAAATTAGAAAAGTAAAAGTTATAAAGTAAAATAATTAAATAATTAAAGGGGTATAAAAGATAAATATTTAATTTGTTTTTGGTTTGTGAGAGGACCGACAAAGTGCAGGGGTGGCCTTAGCAACCCCCTTAGAGCATCTCCAATGGTCATTTGATAACAACTTGAAAATAACTTGAAGAAGAGTTGATTATTGGAGTTATGACTTGAAATGGGTTTACTAATGAAAGACTTGGTCTTTCTCAAGTGTTTGAACAATTGTTTGTGAGAGGCAAGAGAAAGAGATAGTACATTATGGTTGGACCATTATAACTTTTATATTTTTTTATTGCTTTCAAGTCTTTAATTTTATTTGACCATTGTGGATGCCCTTAGTAAATGACCTCTAAAATTAATTTTATTTAATAGACTGATAATTCTAAAATTGAATTATAAGAAGATACAACCATAATTTTATTATTATTTTTGGCCAAAAATCAAATTTGTTTGGTTTTTTTAAGGGAAATTAATTATATTGCCTTAAGTCAAACTTTGTGTTACCAAAATGCCCAAAAAAATTCACGGTTTACCAAAATGCCCCAACGGTCCGCGATGGAGCCCGCGATCGCGGGCTAGGCCTACGTGGCACCCCGTTTTTGGCCAAAGTGGCCCGCGGAGCCCCTCAACTATGGCCGCGGTGACAATTTTGGTCCCTCCCCGCGATCACAGCCCGCGATGGGCTGAAAATTTACACTTTGAGCCCCTGAACTTTTACACTTTGAGCCCCTGAACTTGGACGAATCTTGCATGCTTTTACTGTTTGTTTCCACAATTATTGTACTTTGAAGACCAATTTGTGGTTCAAATTCACTGGCATGTTTTCATCAATGTTGAATCAGTGTTTTTGGAATACCAATTTGTGGATGAAATGAGAGATTGGTTGTCAACAATGTTGGTTGTTTCATCCATAAATAGATGTAAAATGCAATCCGTATTTCATCCATAAATATATGTAATCCACACCGATTCCATATTTCTTTCTTGCTTTCTTTCTTCAATATTTTGTTTTTGAGATACTACTGAAAAAATGAGTTCATCTGTTGCAAAAACGAAGCTATATTTCTGTTACGATGGTGAATGGGTGAAAGAAAACAATGAGTGGAATTTTGCTTATAAATCTAAGCATGGTGTAAAATTGCCAGTAAACTATACTTATCAGAAGTTTGTTGCATACGCCATGCAAAAATGTGCAATCAACCCTTCTGATGTTTGCAAGTTAGCGTTTAAGAATGGTGATGGGTCATTTGTGGAGTTATCCAACGATGGGGATATCTCTAATTTTCTGCACTTTGCAGCCGATTCAGAAAGGCCGCCATTTCTTTTTGTGTATGCCGAATCCGACGAAGACGATGACGACGGTGACGACGAAGACCTCCAAATAGAGCAGCCTGATTCTCAATTTCAGTCGTCTCACGTCCCAACAGTTCATTTAAAAGGGCGTTCTGCTGGAGTTGCTGATGACGAAACCTACGTTTTCAGAACGGGTAATTCTTATATAGACAGATCAGATACCGATAGTGATGATCACGAAGAATATACCCCTAGTAGAAAATCATGTAGTCAGATAAATGACTTTTTTGATATGCCCCCTATTCTTCCAGACTCCGATACCCAGACACAAACCTACGAACCTACACCTTATATTCGCAGTGAAAGGTTAAAAGCAGGTCAGATATTCGATTCGAAGGATCTCTTGGCAAGTCAGATCGGACTCAAGTTCTTGGAAGAGGGTTTCCAAAGTCACGCGCGGAAATCTGACAAAAGCAGATACATAGTTGAATGTGCCAGAGAAAAGTGTGAGTGGAGGTTGTACGCGATTCACACGGGTCCCAAAGGAGGGGCGATAATGATTAGAAAGTTGCACGACGTACACACTTGTACGAGGACGCAACTTAATCCCCACCACAAACAAGTCGGCAAAAAGACTTTGGGTGCGATGCTGAAAAACAAATTTCTTGATGTTAGCAGGTCATTGCGTCCAAAGGACATCATCCACGATGTTCACCAGCAGTTCGGCGTCACGATTGATTACCACCAAGCTTGTCGTGCGCGATGCCAGGCACTGCATATGGTGAGAGGCACGTTCGAGGAGTCGTATGAACGACTCCCGACATATTTATATAATTTGCAGCTGCAGAACCCTGGTACTGTCACGCAGCTACGGACCGATTCACGTCGACGGTTTGAGATGTGCTTCGTGGCCCTTGGACCCGCGGTACGTATTTTAACACGTCATATGTTTACACATTATAAACTATAACATTTACAAATGAAAACCACCTATGTTTTTGTAGATCCGCACATTTGTGGCAAATCTACGTCGTGTCCTGGTAATAGACGCAGCCCATTTAAAGGGCTGTTACTTTGGTATGATGTTCCTGGCGGTTGCCATGGACGGGGATAACTCCATCGTTCCAGTAGCTTTCGACATAGGCAAGTCCGAAACCGGGGACGAGTGGACTTGGTTTCTGTCCATGTTGAGACAAACTATCGGAGACCCGCAAGGGTTGGTGTTTATGTCCGACAGGGCTCCTTCCATAAGCGCCGCAATCTCTGCCATCTACCCAAACGCCCCTCACGCCATATGTTGTCGACATTTGGAGATGAACGCCAAATCCAAGGGCAGACGTATTACGACCTACAAGGATGTATACTGGTCGGCATGCAGAGCATATATGAATCGGGAGTTTATGTAATAACCCAAATTAAACAATGTGCTTTAATTGAAAGTTAGGGACTATAAGTGTTTATTGTTAAAACTCAAGGGGTTGAAAAAGGAAAATGGGAAATCAATTCCCTTCTTGTGCGCCACATTCAGTATTAGAATAGGAAAAGCATTTTATTTCATTTAGGGTTAGTGTTATGTGGTGTGGCTGCATACCGAGAAAGACAAAAAGAGAGAAAGAAGAAGTGAGCTTGCGTGGTCCTGTGTGGGTGTGCGTCGGGATTAAACAGACGGAGAGAGAGAGAGAGACAGCCGGCGAGAGAGAGAGAGAAACAGTCGAGAGAGAGAGAGAGAGAGAGAGAGTCGAAGAGAGAGAGAGAGACTGTCGACGAGAGGGAGAGAGACGACGGGGGAGAGAGAGACGAAGAGAGAGAGAGGCGACAAAAGAAAGAAGCAGTGTTTTGGGGCAGTTTTGGTGGTCGCCGGCGGTGGTGGCTGCCGGTGGTGGTCGTCGGACGTGGTGGTCGAGTTGGTTTTTTCATGCGAATTGGGAAAAACATCTGATTTTGGTAACTGAACACTCAATTGATATCTTCTTCTTTCTCGTAAAAATTTCTGGTTGTTTGTGAGTGTTTAGCTGTGTCTTTATTCTAAACTCTCTTGAGGAATTTATCCCATTAAATCAGGATGCCAAACTGATGTAATCTAATTAATTAAAGGAAAGTGATTGGTTAAGAAGTAGTATAAATCACGTGGGTATAAGAATGCTGTTTTGTAACCTCATTTTTGGACTGAATATTGAAACGTTTGTGTTTAGCAAACTGTTCGATCGCCACTAATGTGTAACCCAGGTCTTGCGCAAAGTGAAGTATTGCGCAACCCATCTCCCTTGCGCAAAGTGAAGCATTGCGTAAGCCATGCTTATTGCGTAACCCATGCAGATTTAGTAACCAAGTCTTACGCAGCTAGGGTCGTTTTGGTTGTTGGGCCAAAGAGGTGGTTGGGCCAAGAAATTTTAGTAGGCCTTTGTGTATTTATAATTGGTTGGACTTAGGAGCTTTTAGACTTAATGTTTTTAGATTCCAAGTAAATAAGTTGGGCTTAGCAAAGATTAAAAGATCTCAATTAATAAATGAAGGTTCATGAGTAAATTTTGTGATCGAGATAAGAGTAAGATGTAGGATCAAAGTTGAAACATACCTAATCAATTTATAAAATCATGCATTAGGTGTACGGTCGACACGAGATTCAAGTTAAGAAGAGATTTGCTATCAGGTGAGTTTTTCCAACTAAAATGCGTGCTCTTACGTGTTTTCTCAATGAAAGTGATTATATGTCAATGCCCTGTTATTTTACATGACTTTTACTTAAATGAAAGCTTAATATTCTACAAATCAGGGTATGTTTATGAGCATGATTTATTACGAGCTTTTACGAATGTTTTCCCATGAAAAGATTGTTCACCAAGATGAAATTGGATTGTAAAGTGTTATACGGATTTCATGTTTATGTTGATGATAAACTATGTGTATGTTATGTGAAGTCGGTCCGCACAGTGGGATCTGTAGTCCTCGAGATCTGATGATTCCTTGGATAGTTATGATAAGCTTGTAGGAGGGAATTCATTTTCTTCCTACTCGGAATGTGACGAGCTCGTAGGAGGGAATTCGTTTCCTTCCTACATTGATGGATATAGGGGAGTCTGCTTGGGCCCCTATATGAGGCGAGAGGGGAGTCTGCTTGGGCCCCGATCGCGGTTGATGATGTGATCCTTAACATTGTGCGGTACCATGAATGATGTTTATGTGAAGGGTATGAAATGTTTTATAAATGATTTTTATAATGTTGTTTTACATGGTTTATGGAGGGAACTCGCTAGACCTCATGGTCTAACCCTCGCTTTTCAAAACTAAAACCTTTTCAGGTAAGCTCATAGTAGAAGGCTCAGGTAAGTGAGTAAGAGCCAGATAGAGTACAGGTGCAGCTAGAGAGAGTGTCGATGCCACTTGTAGTAATAAGTTGTTCTCAGTTGTGTATAGGTTGTTTCCGCCAACCTCAGTTTTAAAAGAAATGCAATGAAATTTTGGGACCCAGATTTGTAAATTTTATGCTTAAATGCTATGTTTGTGCTATTGTAGTGTTGGGTTGTTACAAATGGTATCAGAGCCATAGTTTAAGGGATTTAGGTGACCGGACGGGCCTAAACTTAAACTTGGGAGTAGAAATCACAACTGAGAATCAGGAAATGCGTTAAGAGGGCACTAATATAGATACATGAAATGCGTTAGGAGGGCACTGCTGTAGAGATAGGACTAATAGGGTACTGAGGACTGTCATGTAAGGTAAGTTTGAGATTTCACCTGGCCAGTGAAATTGCGAACTTACAGGTACATGTACGTGCTTAACCTACCTTATTATTCCGAAGTGGTAGTCAGAAGCTAATGTTTATGCCGTGTTTCAGTACTTAGAATGCCAGCAAGATCCCTGAGTGTCAGGATCGAATCTTAACAAGATAATTAATACTTAGAATTCAGAATTAAAGAATCTGCGGAATAGAACTTTAATTCTCACAATCAATGAACAAAATATCAGAAAACACACAATTTTTGTATTCACTGTTTCGACTCACAATATTACAACCAAACCTCAATCTTGATGAACAAACTCAACAAGACGACTTCTACTTCTCTAGAAATAGGGTTCTAAAACCTTGAGGTTTATTCTCTCTAAAACACAATCGAATTCCTTTTCACATGTGTTTTCTCTTGTGTTCTCGTCTATTCTAATAGCTATCTATCAATACTATTTATACAAAAATAATTACAAGATAACTATCAAAATAAGATTGATCTTCAGAATATTCTTTTAAGTATATCTTCAATCAATCCATCTTTATCTCCTTCAATCTCGCATTCCATGTTCTGATCACAAGCAGTAGTAACTTCATTCTTCTCAAGCAGTACTAATAATCTTCCAGCAGTAGTAATATACCAGCAGTATTAACTTTGTTCAGCAGCATTAATGATGTACCAGCAGTAGTAACTTTGACTTGCAGTAGTAACTTTGACAAGCAATACTAACCTCACATAAGCAGTATTAATAATGTTCCAGCAGTATTAATATCTCAGCAGTACTAACCTTGAACTAGCAGTAGTATCTTTGTTCTGGCAGCACTAACATTGATCTGGCAGTACTAACTTGATCTGGCAGTAGTAATGTTGTTCTGGCAGTACTAACCATACTTAGCATATCTTCAGTTCCCAACACTGAGGGGTAGACTGAGACCCCTTGTTGGGGAAGTTTCTTGAGAAGTCATTTATGTTGTGGTGTATGTATACATCGTAGATAAGAAATGTTGTATAGAGTGCTACGCGTCGTCTAGAGGTAGCTCTTCGTGGGGTCGGAGATGATGAATGTTTGAGTTTGGGTAGGGCTCCTGTTTCGGGAGAGTCCCAGTTCTAGGAATCTTAGGATAGGTTAGTTGGGGTGGTAAGGAAAGACTGTGTCGAAATCTTGAAAGTGTCTATGGAGCTCTGGTTTCTAAATCGAGCTTTTCCATGGTAGGGTGAATGAAATAAGAAGCCTATAGTGAAGTGAAACCATGTAGAAGTGGAAAGTAAGATAGTTGTTTAAAAACGCATAGTATGAAAAGGTTGAGTAAGTGAGATGTGGAAAGCGTGTTCAGCAAGTTGTTGCATGACCGAGAAGGCGACCGTTGGTCGTAGGTAGAGTGTCAAGGACAAGCTAAGCGAGTAAAGCAGTTGACCTTGTTAGAGTGAGTAGCCTTCAAATGCAAGTAGAGTCTCATGCATGGTGTCCTTTTATGTAACATGAAACTTTCACGATTTAAGTTAAATATGTAAAGATAAATTTTGATCGAAAATGAGTCAGAATGTGCACGCGTATGCTTAAAGAAAAAGGTGATTTCATTCACATGGCACAATGAAGTTTCAAGTTTTATGATTTGTAAAGTATTTCACTCTTTTCATGATTAGTTAAATTATTGCAAAAGTCAAGAAAACGATTGAATGCAAAACTTTTATAACCAAAATGAGTAATGACATGTTGAAGTTACTTATGAGTACGAAAACCGACTGGTTTACTTTGTGTCGGTAATTTCTTTCAGGATGTGGTCGTATGAAAAGATTTTCACTTAATATATTTCCGTCGTAACGACATATTTTGGTGGAGTAAGATTAAGTTTATTGAAAGTTGCATGCGAACGATACTCGAGATCGTTGTGCAGGGTATTAAATTTTTTAAGAATGATGGGGGCATGTGTACCCAATATGTTCTCAAGTGTTGCTTATTGAAAACGATGAAAGGTACGAAATGATTTACCTATTGCGTTGTCATGCATGAAGGCTATGAACTCACTAGGTCGTAGGATGTTGCATTTTAAAGCTAAGAAAGAACTCAGAGAGTGGAAAGTTGTTGGTCAGATCAGGAGAGAACGTTGTAGTATCGGGATATGTGTTCCGGCAGTAGTGGATTATAGTATCGGTTGTATGAGGGTTTATACCCTTGTTCGGTAATTGGAAGTACGGTTGTCAAGGTGATGGTTTTTAGCGACTCGTTAAGGAGTGGTGTGGTAAGGAAGAATGAAATGCCCGTGACGTGGAAATGTGAGTCTTGAGGTGAGCTTGTAACGTTGATGTTACAGGAGTAGGTTACGAAAGGAGGGAGACGGATCATGAAGATGATTCAATTTGTTAGAAGGACTAGGTTCCGTAAGGGATCCATATTGAAGAATAAGTTAAGAAAGTAATTTCAGGTTGCCTGTTGTTGTGGAAGTCGATAGTTATGTAAGAATGGCCATGAGAGATTTGGTCTGCAGTGTAATGTACAGTTATGTAATGGCATTAATTGCCAAGTTAATTGTAGCAGCTAGTATCGTAGTGAGGTGATGTTAGAGAGAAAGAAAGCATCAAATAGAAGCATTTTGGGGGTTTCGTGGGAGATGTATGATTGTTAACCAGAATGTTGGAGCACTTAGGTGTGAGTTGACGTTGTGGTATGTTTACGTTCGGGATGGAATGACAGAGTGATGGAGGGTGATTACCCAATTGAGAAACCAAGTGTTATGATTGTAAGAGTCGTTTAGTAAGCATGTTTTGGAATCACTAGAAGTTCAAAGGAAGATGAGAAATGGATCGGTCAGAATGTGTTATAGTAAACGCTAGAACTTTAAAGAACGTGAACTGTTTCGTATGTGTGAGGGAATGATCCTAGAAGGAAACCTTTGGAAATTTGGTTATGTTTGAAGAATGACATGATGAGGATATTGGGTCGGAGTGGTAATATGATCATTAGTTGATTTGAAACGTCATGATAGTTGTATAAGCCTTTGAGTGGTTGATTAAGATATTATAGATTTGTTAAGTAAGGGCATTTATTTGTTATTGCAGGAGGTGTTACAATCCTACCGAGATCCTTACTAAGATTTGGTAAGAGATAATCGATATGTTAAAGTGAGAAGTTGAGGATAGTATGATGAAGTAAGTAATTCTCAAATGATTTTGAAAATTGTGGATTGATGGATTACTCGGTGAAAGTTGTTAATTAAGAAATCAGTTTGACTGAGAAATTCTACGAATTTCAGCGTATCGAGATGTTGATGCTAAGTTATTATAGATGATGATTTATGGTGGATAGAAAGAAATGAATTGCATCTCAATTTGAGTTTATCTTTTGAAATAGGTTGATAATTATAATTGAAATGAGCTGGTCGAGTTAAAGTTGCTTGTGATAAAGAGAAGAAATTGTATTGTTTGGCGCGGTAAAGATTGGTGGTTTTATTGCACTAGCCGAGAAAGGCAGTTAAGTTCGGAAACTGTAAGGTGGTCATGAATCAGATAAGGTATTTAGGGAATGGTAAACATTGAGGTGCTTACAACTTTGTTCACATATTGTGATTTATAAGATGGGTTTCGAGAGTTCGTGGGAAAGTGTGATTGAGATTAACACTCTTCGTTAAGGAATTATTTGAGGTAAATCTAAGTAAGAAAGCCAGAATGATTTTTATAAGTATCTATCTGATTTTATGGTCGTTGTGGTTAATCGAAAGAATCTTAGAACTCGAGTTTCGTGGTGTTCCGGAAGTAATAGACCCGAATGGAGGATGAAAATTGAGATGATTGCATGTTTCGGTTATAATCAAAGACTGCGAGTTTAATCAGAGTTGCGCAACCAAGGCATGAAAGTATGTTGTTATGGTTTTGTTATTTGAAAGATTTATTCCAAGAGTTGGGATTTAAACTTTGATGATCATTTTTCCGCCGGCTACCTTTGGAGTGAATTCCGAGACGGAATTCTATTAAGGAGGGGAGATTGTAATAACCCAAATTAAACAATGTGCTTTAATTGAAAGTTAGGGATTATAAGTGTTTATTGTTAAAACTCAAGGGGTTGAAAAAGGAAAATGGGGAAATCAATTCCCTTCTTGTGCGCCACATTCAGTATTAGAATAGGAAAAGCATTTTATTTCATTTAGGGTTAGTGTTATGTGGTGTGGCTGCATACCGAGAAAGACAAAAAGAGAGAAAGAAGAAGTGAGCTTGCGTGGTCCTGTGTGGGTGTGCGCCGGGATTAAACAGCCGGAGAGAGAGAGACAGCCGGCGAGAGAGAGAGACAGCCGGCGAGAGAGAGAGAGAAACAGTCGAGAGAGAGACAGTCGAAGAGAGAGAGAGACTGTCGACGAGAGGGAGAGAGACGACGGATGAGAGAGAGGCGAAGAGAGAGAGAGGCGACGAAAGAAAGAAGCAGCGTTTTGGGGCAGTTTTGGTGGTCGCCGGCGGTGGTGGCTGCCGGTGGTGGTCGTCGGAGGTGGTGGTTGAGTTGGCTTTTTCATGCGAATTGGGAAGAACATCTGATTTTGGTAAGTGAACACTCAATTTATATCTTCTTCTTTCTCGTAAAAATTTCTGGTTGTTTGTGAGTGTTTAGCTGTGTCTTTATTCTAAACTCTCTTGAGGAATTTATCCCATTAAATCAGGATGCCAAACTGATGTAATCTAATTAATTAAAGGAAAGTGGTTGGTTAAGAAGTAGTATAAATCAAGTGGGTATAAGAATGTTGTTTTGTAACCTCATTTTTGGACTGAATATTGAAACGTTTGTGTTTAGCAAACTGTTCGATCGCCACTAATGTGTAACCCAGGTCTTGCGCAAAGTGAAGTATTGCGCAACCCATCTCCCTTGAGCAAAGCGAAGCATTGCGTAACCCATGCAGATTTAGTAACCAAGTCTTACGCAGCTAGGGTCGTTTTGGTTGTTGGGCCAAGAAATTTTAGTAGGCCTTTGTGTATTTATAATTGGTTGGACTTAGGAGCTTTTAGACTTAATGTTTTTAGATTCCAAGTAAATAAGTTGGGCTTAGCAAAGATTAAAAGAGATCAATTAATACATGAAGGTTCATGAGTAAATTTTGTGATCGAGATAACAGTAAGACGTAGGATCAAAGTTGAGACATACCTAATCAATTTATAAAATCATGCATTAGGTGTACGGTCGACACGAGATTCAAGTTAAGAAGAGATTTGCTATCAGGTGAGTTTTTCCAACTAAAATACGTGCTCCTACGTGTTTTCTCAATGAAAGTGATTATATGTCAATGCCCTGTTATTTTACATGACTTTTACGTAAATGAAAGCTTAATATTCTATAAATCAGGGTATGTTTATGAGCATGATTTATTACGAGCTTTTACGAATGTTTTCCCATGAAAAGATTGTTCACCAAGATGAAATTGGATTGTAAAGTGTTATACGGATTTCATGTTTATGTTGATGATAAACTATGTGTATGTTATGTGAAGTCGGTCCGCACAGTGGGATCTGTAGTCCTCGGAATCTGATGATTCCTTGGATAGTTATGATAAGCTTGTAGGAGGGAATTCATTTTCTTCCTACTCGGAATGTGATGAGCTCGTAGGAGGGAGTTCGTTTCCTTCCTACATGGATGGATATAGGGGAGTCTGCTTGGGCCCCTATATGAGGCGAAAGGGGAGTCTGCTTGGGCCCCGATCGCGGTTGACGATGTGATCATTAACACTGTGCGGTACCATGAATGATGTTTATGTGAAGGGTATGAAATGTTTTATAAATGATTTTTATAATGTTGTTTTACATGGTTTATGGAAGGAACTCGCTAGACCTCATGGTCTAACCCTAGCTTTTCAAAACTAAAACCTTTTCAGGTAAGCTCATAGTAGAAGGCTTAGGTAAGTGAGTAAGAGCCAGATAGAGTACAAGTGCAGCTAGAGAGTGTGCCGATGCCACTTGTAGTAATAAGTTGTTCTCAGTTGTGTATAGGTTGTTTCCGCCAACCTCAGTTTTAGAAGAAATGTAATGAAATTTTGGGACCCCGATTTGTAGATTTTATGCTTAAATGCTATGTTTGTGCTATTGTAGTGTTGGGTTGTTACAGTTTAACCGGTACATGAATCTCCTACGATATAGTGCCGATCAAGCAGCCAAGTACTGTGACGAAGTTGGACCGGAGAGGTGGTCCGCGACCCATTTTCCTGCACAACGCTATGACATTCTGACCTCGAATAGTGCAGAGTCTGTGAATGCACTCTCCCGTTTTGCGCGTAGATGTCCGATTGTTAATCTTATGGACTACTTTCGGGCCTTTCAACAAGAGTGGTACCAAATTCGACGCCGAAAAAGAGTTGAGATGCAAAATGCACTCACACCAACGGCGGAGGAGATCGTTCAGTACAGGGCGCGTCGCTCGGCGACATGGACAGTAAGAGAAATTGAGTATGGGAAGTACGAGGTGCAGGATGAACATCTTCATGCGATTGTGAATATGCCCGACCACCTTTGTTCGTGTCACGAATGGGATAAATCTGGGTTACCGTGCGGCCATGCCTTCGCTGCAGCAAGATATATGGGTCGTACAGATTGCAGCGACTTGGCTGTACCTTTCTTCACGTCCGAATATTACCGGAAAACATACGTGGAGGTAATAAACCCAGCTGGACCCCCTAAAGCATGGGTGTATCCACCCGACCCGCTTCCGCCATGCTATCCACCTTTAATGGATAAGAACAGAGCCGGTAGACCGAGAAAGAACGACCGACGTCCATCACGTGGTGAAAGTTCGATACAACGAAGATGTACTCGGTGCCAATGCGTAGGACACACTCGTGGAGAGTGTCCAAATCCCACCCCTTCAACCGTGCCAAGGAGACATTCAGTCAGTCACACCCCGGGCCCGTCACAGCTTGAACCATATGGAACAAACACATATGATACTGTTGATCTAAACGCTGATTTGTAAAAGATATATATATATATATATATATATATATATTCATATTATATATACACACATACATATGCTTCTAAATGAACATTGATAACACAGCTAGTTTGTAAATGATATATATATTCATATTATATATATACACACACATACATATGCTTTTAAATGAACATTGATAACACAACTAGTTTGTATTCCATCCAACATGCTCTTCATCTTCAATCTTTCTGACCCTTCTTCAACGGCTTCTGCTTTTGCAACCACGTATGGCCATTGTCAGGGCCGTTCCTGAGATTTTGGAGGCCCTGTACGAAAAATTAGATGCCTCCATAATTATTTATTTAAATTTTTATTAAACTATTTTTACTACTTGTCAACGTTTATTTGATAATAAATCGACGAATAACCCATCTTTGACTTATTTGCTTATAGCTTCTTCCCACCGCAAATAAGCAGTTTGGAGTGTTTGGATAAAAAAAAATCAAAAGTGCTTATTTGCTTCTCCTCACCACAAATAAGTTGTTTTCTATAAGTCAATCCATACCTACTTATTTACTTCTCCTTATTTCCTTATCTATCCAAATTACTTTTTTACCCTCAATTTTTAACAAACACTTTTTAAAAACTGCTTTTCCTCACCACATAAACAAATAAGCATAAGTTAAAAATATAAGCACTCACAAACAAGAATCAAAGAATCGTTAGAATTTCATATATTTAATTTTTAATTTAATTATCTAATTAGTAAAAAATAGAAAAAGGTAAAAAATATTATATATTTAAACTATCCTTAAAGAAAATTAAAGAATCGTAGAATTTTGTATATTTAATTAGGCTCAAAAACTTTTGTAATAAAACAAAACTGATTTAAGACAAAAAAAATCTAATTGTAGAGGCCCCAAGAATCGAACCTGGGTATACACGAAGAATAGACATACACATATCAAGCTGTTTCCACTGCGCTACTAATCCGTTTGTGTAAATGTTTGTATTAATTAATTTATAAACCAATTTTGCTACAGGTAAAATTTTTAAAATATTCCGAGGCCCCCGACGGTCGGAGGCCCTATGCGGTAGAACACTTTGGCACACCTCTATGCACGGGCCTGACCATTGTGTACCACAACCCGGACACACTTTAGCAAATGAGTTGAGGTAACCTCTGACTTGACCTTACATGATGTAAAAAAAACAAAAAAATACAAACAACAACACAGTAAAAAAATACAAAAAAAAATACAAACAACAACACAGTAAAAAAAATAAAAAATAAAAAAAATACAAAACAACTAAAACAACCACCACCTACTTAAAAATTGATTTAGTTTCATCAATCCAAGCTTGCTTCTCGTTTACCTTCGCTTGAATAATTGCGAAGTCTTGCAGAATATGGTGAATTGCTTCTTGTTCTCGACGAACACGAGCCTCCCGAGCTTTTATATCCCCTTTCATCCTTTTGATCTCCCTGTCTTCCTCTTCGATCTTTCTCAAATGGACTGCCTTCCTGTCCATCATTTTTTTCCACTCTTCTGTTAGTTCATCTATCTCCTTTTCTTTTTTTGCTATGGCGACCTCGATTTGAGGTGGCATTTTTTCAGGAGTAGACTTAGGGTTTGATGACGATGCCATTTGTGGATGAAATGAGAGAAGAGAAATCAAGAGAGAAAGCAATTCAAAGAAAGAAAGCAAGAGAGAAATCAAGAAAGAAAGCAAGAACAAGTGTGAATTGTGAATTGCATATTACTGATATTTATGGATGAAATCTCAAACATGCCAGTGGATTTGAACCACAAATTGGTCTTCAAAGTACAATAATTGTGGAAACAAACAGTAAAAGCATGCAAGATTCGTCCAAGTTCAGGGGCTGAAAGTGTAAATTTTCAGCCCATCGTGGACTGCGATCGCGGGGAGGGACCAAAATTGTCACCGCGACCATAGTTGAGGGGCTCCGCGGGCCACTTTGGCCAAAAACGGGGTGCCACGTAGGCCTAGCCCGCGATCGCGGGCTCCATCGCAGACCGTTGGGGTATTTTGGTAACACAAAGTTTGACATAGGGCATTTTAATTAATTTCCTTTTTTTAACCGTTTGTTATATGTATTTTTTCTTTAGAAATTCAAATATATTTTGTTTTGAAAACAAGGCGGACCCAAAACACAAACACAAACACAAACACAAACACAGTCTTCTTGCATCAATCAAATTTCAAACGTTGCCTTTCCCGGTTACAATCCAAGCTTTCCACCGATCACTCATCAGAGACCAAAATGGAGTGGAAGAGTCCGCCGCCCTGCCCAAACACCGTCACCGTTCGGAGAAACCCTCATCGGAGAGCCAGACCAACTCCTTCCTCCGTCGTCCCCCCTTCACTGCCTCCCTCCTCTAAAAAACCTTCAGCTATACGCTCCTTCCCCATTCAAGACATTCTCTCCATCGACCTCGAAAACCCTAAACAGGAGATTCCACCAATTCCAGAGTCTTCATCTCCCGAGGAACCCTCAGATTCTGAGAAACTTAAGGTTTTTCTTCGAATAAGACCGATTGTAACACAACATAAAGTGGGAGCATCAGTGAAGAATGGAAATCAGAAGAATGTTTGGCCTCAAAACCCTAATAGGAGAAAAGATGCTCTGAAAACGGCGAAGAAGAAGAGTGAGATTTGTTTGAAAGTTAACGACTCGCATTCTGTTACGCTTTGTCCTCCACAAAGCTTGGTAGATGTTAGACGGACAAAGTCTGAAGTCTATGAAGGGTTTTCTCATGTCTTTTGTCCTGAATCATCTCAGGTTATCGTTCTTTTTTAATTTTCAGTTTTTTGTTTCGATTATTTACTATTAAATACATTTTACATGTTTCAAATGTAGAAGATGTAGCAACAGATAGATACACTTTTGCAACCATGACATATCTTATAGGTGCTTATCAGTGAAATAGTAGATGTGTTTCACCCAAAATGCACTAAATTTCAACTCTAAAGCATCCCCAAAAACAATAAATAAATAAGTAAATTTTTTTTTTTGAAAGGCAAACATTATATTACCACCAAGACCAAATCGAGTCGAGTAATACACCAATAACAAACCACAAAAGAAAGCTTTCAGTGACCTGAGACCAAAATGAAACCGCATCTCGGTTTGCAAGAAACAAACCTGTGCGGACAAACCAAGACAACCCTTACCCACCTATACCGACCCTGCTGTCAAACAGACTGTGCCAAGCAGCACAACAAACAGACAAAATGGAGCAGCCAATTCAGCCAAGACAGCTGAATGAACAGCTTAATGAGCAGCAGATTGGATTTTCAGCCATTTGAACCATTCAGCCGCTGTTGACAGCAGTCAGCTGGATTTTCAGCCAACAAAACAACTTAATGAACCATCTTAATCCAAGACAGTCTCTTTTCGATACCAATCAACCAGCTTTCAGCCTTCGAGTCTGCACTGAATCTTTACGCTACCAAACAGCTAGCTTAATGAGCCTTCAAACAGCTAGCTTACTGAGTCTGAAACTCACCCACACATAAATCACCGAAGGCTATTGAACACGAGACAGGAACAAATCAAGCAGCCCAGAAACGAAACCCAGAAAACAGAAGCTTAAATCTGCAAATATCGACCGGAACCAATAATCAAAGTATTAAAACAGCAGCTTACTGCCACGAACCCGAATGGAAGCCGAGCCTGCATCTGATTGAACCGATGAATTACCGCACAGCAGCTATGATTACGCACGTATCAAGCTTTCTGGTTCGGAGAGCCAAACTTTCCGGTCAAGGTTGGCGATCCGACTCCTTCTCTCGATCCATTCAAAGCTTCTTCTTTGAAGCTCCAGAAACATATCTTCCAACTTCTTTTTATCCCCTTTGAAGACGATTTTGTTGCGGTGATCCCAAATTGAGTAAAGAAAAATCCAAACCGCGTCTGTCCAAAAATTCGGCTTAAAGCCGTTGCTATCGGCAGAGATTGGCTGCATCAATACATCATTAATCGACACGAAGTTGGATTTATCAATTTTCCACCATCGGAACATCTCTTGCCAAATTTTGTGCACCTCTTCACACGTTACCAACGCATGATCGATCGTCTCTACCTCCTTCTCGCATCTAGGACATAACACGGATGTGATATCCATCCCCATTCTGTCAATGAGCTCTCTACACGGAATACGTCCTAATCTCGTTCTCCACACAAAAATACCGATCTTTTTCGGAACCACCTTAGACCACCATGTTTCCTCCGGTAAAGTGCCTCTACCCACCTCTTTCTCTTCAATTAAGGACTTAAGTTTTTGTATCGAAAAAGTTCCATCCTCCCCCAAGACCCACTTCACCATATCTCTCCTTCTCTTGGTTTCCAACCTTGTAATCTATTACAAAGATTTTCCAACTCTCCTACCTCTCTCCCCCTTGGCTCTCTCCTCCACCTCCAACTCCATACCCACTCCTCCCCGACCCACCTCCCTCTTTCGGAAATTTTGGCTTCCTTATTAGACTCTAAAAGGAAGAGTCTCTTAAAGGTCTTCACCAATTCTAGCCCCCCTAACCATCTATCCGACCATAGCTTCGTCTCGTCACCCTTACCCACCTCTACCTCAAAGGAATTCGAGAACTCAAGACCTCTTTTGTCCAACCCTTGGCCTACTCTAATAATATTCGACCATGCCGAAGCCTTCCCCGACAAACTAAACACCTCCCCATTTAATCCCCCCTTGTCCCCATATATGCTTTTGACCACTTTCGCCCAAAAAGCAAATTTCTCACTACCAAACCGCCACCACCATTTGCCCAACAATGCCCAATTGGAAGCTTGTAAGCTCCCCACATTAAGCCCACCGAACTTGAAGTCTCTCACAACTCCCTCCCAATTTACCCAAGACACGGACCTATTCGAATCGGGTCCTTTTCCCCCACCCCAAAAAAAGGAACTTCTCACTCGCTCCAACTCTCGAATCACTCCTCTCGGGGCTTTAAAAAGAGAGAAATAATACAAAGACAATGAACCGAGAACCGACTTAACCAACGACAATTTACCTCCGAATGATATTAATCTTGCTTTCCAATCCGCCAACTTGTTCTTCATCTTCTCGAAGGATCGTGTGAGAAGTTGAGGTTAGTGTGAGAAGTGGATCTGAACCGTTGATCACTTTTAATCAAATGCCCTCCCATGAATTGCTGCATAGAAGGGAATTGATCCGGTGCATCTTATCTCGGTGCATCTCATCCTAAAGGGCATCAATTTCTCATCCAACGGTTGATAACCACTTCTCACGTTAACCTCAACTTCTCACTGGAACCCAACCCATAATCGACAATGGTGATAATAAGGTCAATTTTTTTTTGTATGAAGTGTGGAAATGATGAAATATGTCTGTTATTTTAATGTTGGTTTGCTTTTGGCAGAGTGAAGTCTACGAGAGAATGGTTAATCCTCTTGTGAATGACTTTTTAAAAGGCAAGAGTGGAATGCTTGCTGCTATGGGGCCAAGTGGATCTGGCAAGACTCATACTGTCTTCGGAAGTGTTAGAGAACCTGGTATGGTTTCTCTGGCTCTTCGTCAAATATTTTCAACAAAGGAGAGCAACAGAGCTAAATATTCAAGGTTATTGATTAAATTCTAATCATATATGAACTGAAATTTTAACATTCTTTCTTCGTATACTGTTAAAATATTTATAAATGCACTAAATATTTTCAGAAATTTATGGTGCTATATTGTTGCAGGACTTTCTATCTGTCGATGTTTGAAATATATTCAGAGCGAGGAAAAGGAGAAAAACTTATGGATTTATCACAAGAAGGTGGTGATTTATATATGCAGCAATCAAATATCAAAGGCCTCCAAGAGGTTCTGTAACTTTTCATATTCATATTATAGTCCCACTTTTTCACTTCATGAATTCCTTTATCTTTCTTAAAGTTATCTCTAATAGATCACGGATACTATGAGTGTTTCAATTTGTTCAATATACACAGGCAGTCATCCATGATGTTCAACAGGCTGAATCGTTAATTGCAAGTGGAATGCTAAAGCGTTCTACGGCTATGACAAATTCCAATATTCAGTCAAGGTGCGTGCTAAAAGTTCACTTGTTTTAATATTGTCGCTGACTAGCTGCAGTTTTAGCTAGGTAACGACAAATTGACATGTGGCAATCTAGGAGATTTTGGACGCTGATGCTTATTTCTTATCCCATCTGAGGACTATAATATGCCGAAGTGGGCTACCTTGATTTTATTTATTGTCATGTCTAGAAGCTTGAGGAGTGGCATCCATATGGCAGAACTTTGGTTTCTTGCACTTGATATATGTATAACATCTTTTTTGTCATTTATTTCTTGAAGCAAGGGTTTCACAAATTGGTTTATTTATGGGTTTAGAAGTCATGAACTCAAGGTACATTATCTATTGAATAGTTAAATGCTTGAACATGTAAATGAAATGCAACGAAATGAAGCCTGAATCATTTATACCATTTATACGAGTAAGTCTGCTCGTTTGCTTCATTGTGATTAGAGCTAAAGAAGTATTAGGTGGCATTTGTTTTTTAAGAGGTACTGAAGTCTGAAGTCTTATTTCACTTCTGATAGATAAGAGATGGTGCTGAAGTCTGAAACCTGAATCAATAAGATTGTTTGTTTCTGTAAACTTATAAATGTGTGAATTTATTTAAATTATGTATTTGACCCATTAGAATATTATAGTGTTGAATTTATATATTTCACATGTTTATGCATCATCATTACGGAATTTATATTTAAGTTATAAAATTAGAATTCATTTAAACGAATACGTTTAATCGATGATAATGTATTCAAATTATATAAATTTAAATTTGGAAGTCACCTAATTATAGTAAATTGAATTTTATTATAATCCAAGTGAATCGAGTGACAAAAAGAATCTATTAAGGTTGATTCATTGAGAACAATAAGAGGCAAATTAGAGGTTGATTAAGTGTGAATCGATTGACAGAAAGAATCTATTAAGAGTTTTTTTTTCTTTCTAAAAAACAAACAAGGCCTCATTATGTATAATGTCTGTATTAAGTATGATTTTCATCCATATTTTTATATTTTCAGCCGTTCGCAGTGCATTATAAACATTCGCAGTGACCTTGATAACATCGATGAAGATGCTGGTACTCTATCCTGCACTGCTCTATTGACCATTGTTGATCTTGCTGGAGCTGAAAGAGAAAAAAGGACCGGAAATCAGGTTTAGATCATTTTTGCTTTTTAGTTTTGTTATTGTATATGGTAATTGAAATACCCGGAGGGCTTACGATTCGACTCCCCACTAAAACCATCTAATTACTAGTATGTGACAATCCTTTTATCTTCTTCACAGGGAGCTAGATTGCTTGAAAGTAATTTCATCAACAACACTTCTATGGTGTTTGGATTATGTTTAAGGGTATGTATCACAACTATGGTTATAAAATGTAACTTTTTGTTTAATTTGGTTTTGGCTAACTGTTTGATTTTTGTGTTCAGTCCTTGTTAGAGCACCAGAAGAACCCCAAGAAACCTTTTCACAAGCACTTTCAAAATTCATTGGTAATGCCTTTTGCACATGTTTTGAATGCTTTTTCTCATTTATTCTTAGCTACTTAATTCTTCATATAGAGTTTATGACACGACCATCCTTCTTCATTGTTGTCAGTTGACTAAATACTTGCGTGAATTCTTGGAAGGAAAGAAGAGGATGGCATTGGTATGCATCCATTTTTTAGTTCCATATATGGCAAAATGGTTAACAACTTAACATAACATTTTGTACCATTTTTTTACTGCAAATTTGTTGGTTAATCAACTATTTTGTGTAGATTTTAACAGCGAAATCAGGGGAAGAAGACTATCATGATACATCCTATCTGCTAAGACAGGCTTCACCTTATATGAATATCAAGTATGAGATTTTTAAACCTACCCCAAGAAAAGAGTAAACTACATTATTTGCTAATGCTATTGCTCTTACTTTGTGCAATGTTTATCAGTTTTGAACACTTGAAATGGAACTTAAAAGATCCCAAATTCTATTTTTTTAGGTTTGAGAATGTTGAAGAACAGCCTGCCATTGCATTTGGCAATAAGAGGCGGACCCAAACATTGCCAAAAGCGGAGCAGGGTAAAAGAATGAAGTTCAGTAGCAATGAAGTTTTTATGGTATCTTTCTTTTCTTTCATGGCATATTAATGCTTCAATGCTAACATTTCGGCCTAATAAAGCTCATTGCTAATTTCATAAATGAACATTGCATACCATCTTGAATTATATATTTTCAAACAAGGGATAATCAGTTAGTTACTACACTTCTATATATTATATATATATATATCAAGATCTCATGAATGAAATATATGTTCAACAACTGGATGGGTACATATGATAAGATGTTTTCAATTGATACACTGTTTGACTTTTGACTTTTTAATTTTCATCTTTCAGGATGGTGAGGTGAAGGGCAGTATTCATCATCAGCTTTCAAAAGAAGGTTACACAAAATATTTTATCTTTTTCTAGATAAAAATGAATATACATATATTTTTGCTTGATATTATTCTCTAGCGTTATTATATTTTCTCCATTGACACATTATGCATTCCATATTGTGTTTTCAAGCACATTTTTTACATTTTTAAAGGTTGTTTTTGGTTATTTGGACAGAGCTGACTGCAGAACAAGTCCGAGAGGTTGAAACTAATGGTTCATCAGTTGCGTGTTCCAGCACCATTGATTTAGAAGCAAATGAGAACACTACTGATTCAACGAAGAGAGCTAGAGAGAATCAGATTCTTTTAAACCTCTCCAAAGCCTTGTGGAACGTTTTGAAAGAATACAAGAACAAACTAGAGGTAATTCTGATGCTCTCATAATCATATGTTAGTAATTATTTTAAATTACTGACTACCATTCCGTGTATATGCCACCAGGCCAGTGAAAGTGCAATCGATTCTTTAAGACACAGCCTCACCGTTGAAAAAGATAGGTGTTCTGCACTGGAGACTGAATTAAACATTGTGAAAGCTTCATGCTCATGTGAGAAGGAAGTAATGGCAGAGGTTCCTCATGTTGAAGAAAATGGATCTAAAGCCAAATCAACAAATTGCTCACTTGAGTTGGAGGCATGTCGGTCAATTGATGCTCATGAGGTCTGTAACTTGCAATTTTCATCTCATGAGGCTATGTTTGTCAAACTAGCTGATAAGCTAGTTAATGAAAAAGTCACGTTCGGCAAAAACTAGCTGATAAGCATGTAAAATGACCAAAAAGACATCTTGAAAAAACAATAAATTACAATATTTCATAATATACTTAAAACAAATTTATAGTAATATAATATGTTAATTAATACAAACAAGATATTAAAGAAAAATTAAATAATATAACATGTTATTTAAAAGAATTTAAAATTTATTATTATTATATATACTATAAATTTTGAATTTATTAAAACTAATTTTAGAAAAAATCTACATTAACTTATGATTTTAAATAACTATTACATATAATATGAAAAAAATAAATTGAATAATAGTTAAAAAAAATAATAGTAATTGATAACTAAAATATATTGACTAATATTAACAAATAATAATATAAAAATTTATTATTATTATATATACCAAACAATCTTTACAAAGAAAGAAAGAAATGAGTACTAGTTTCAATTTGGTTATGTATTGACCGGGTTGGGGAACCGGGTAAAAACCAGGGAACGGGTGACCGGGTGTTGACCGGGTAAAATTGGAAAAAGTCACAAATAGTTTCTCATAAGTTACTCCAAGTAGCTTATCAATAAGCTAGCTTATGTCCATCCAAACATGTACTCAAAAAATAAGCTAGCTTATATTTTTGCCAAACGAAGCCTTAATCTCTGCAGTTATTGAAGAACAACGAAGTTCTTAAGGATAAACGCTTGTGTACTTAGTGTTGACATTAGTAAGATGCAAATGTGCTACCTTATGTTTGTATAATGGGTCCTTATGATGATGATAATTATTTTTGATAATTATCAGGGTACAAGCACTGTTGAAGTCGTATCAACATCGTCAAATGTTCAAAAATTTGAAGAACATTGTAACGAGGTATACTATAATATAATAGTGGTTGTTTGAAATTACTATTTGAAATATAAACTAGAAATAGTTAGTTCTGTGTTGTCTAGAGCAACTCCAAACTGATGAGTTTGTGATTATGTTGAATAGAAAGACGTAGTTCCCTGGGAATATGTTGTGTTTGATAAAGAAGATTTGAAGGAACTTGAAGACACAGAGTTCAGCAATGATATAGCAGGTTGAATTTTCAATCTGATCTTATATTATCCGACTGATACGCTCTTTTATGTGCTTCTGATGTAGCTTGTCCGCCTTTAACTTCATCATATATGAGTATATGACCTAAAGTCTAATGCATTTTATGAAACTTATGTCTAGATTTTCTGTCTTTTTTTAGCTAACTTGTATGCCTTCTTTCCTATTCTATTTGTTTTGCTCAACTCATATCTTTAGTTACCTTGTGTTGATAGCCAATAATGTTGTTGGTCACTGAACGACTGCATGTATTTAAGGCAAATTAGATCAAGTGGTCACTGAATTGTATGATCTATTTTTCCACTTATATAACTCAACAAAAAGAGTTATCAATCTCATGCTTATATTCTCTTAATAGTAAGTGGTTCAGTTTTGGTTGAGCAAAGGTGGAATTCAACAAATCTAAGGACCGTTTACCAAAAAAAGATTTGATTAAACGTCGAATGAATTAAATGCTCTATATGGTCACTGAATGGGTAAGCAAAAAGGTTGGTCACTGAATAGGTAAGAACCTTTAAGACAATCAGCAATCTGATTAAGAGGCAAAAAATGGTAAACAACATAGTCTCTAACCGAATAAAAGGCATTAAGAGGAAAGTGAACACCGTGTAAGTGTCCAATAGTTGATAACCAGTTCTTTAATTCAAAAAATATTGTAAGTATGTCATTGCTAAATATTTTTGTTCATGAACATGAAAAGTACATGAAAGTTCACTTGATTGCTGTCTATTTTGCTTGTTTTAAAACACTGTTCATACAATTTGTTGGACTTTGTTTATTTGTTACCATGGTTTGTTTACATTTATTTGTAAGGTTATATTATTAATTTATTATATAGTATGTTTATGCTTGTTATATCAAGATTGTTTACTTTCTTTTTTAAATTTCAGGTTGTGATACTTCAGAGTATGTTGTTAGCGATTCAGAGTTAACTGTACATTGTGATGAAGTTCCTTCCATTGTGAAGGAAGACCAACTGCAACATGAAGAAGAAGAGGTTTGTCTAATCTTTAATGCTCTTGTGCTAATGTATGTTGGTAACTACTATTTGTCTTTCAAATGTCAACTATTACATTTATTATTTACTTTAAATTTGGTTAAATGCACAGGTTTCATCTTCGGATCCCAGTGAACCAGAGTGCGTTGAGAAGCAGAACATATTGGATGACACTGTAAGCAGAACATACTTGTCTTTCAAATGTCGACTATTACATTTATTATTTACTTTAAATTTGGTTAAATGCACAGGTTTCATCTTCGGATCCCAGTGAACCAGAGTGCGTTGAGAAGCAGAACATATTGGATGACACTGTAAGCAAATTCTTCTTTTATCAGTTTTCCAATGAATAGATTTAGACATATATTATTACTCCATGTTTATCTCTCCCTAAAGGCCCATGTTGTACTTGTACCCCATATCTTTCGGGTTACTTCATAATCTTATGATGAAGACTTCCTAAAAATGAAGAATGCTATCGTGTTATTGATCAGGGAGTAAGCTGTGTTGAAGTCGTATCGATATCCAGAAATCTTGAAGAGCAGAGTAATGAGGTATATTTATCGTTGTGATTTTGTAGCATTATAGCTAGAAAGGGTTATTTAATAACAACCTCAAAATGAGATTTTTGTCATTATATTGATCAGAAAGTTGATGTCTCAAGTACTAATGTTGTGGATAAACAAGAATTCAAAGAAGTTGAAGAAAAAGAGGCCAATGAAGAAATATCAGGTTAGAATTCCAACCACATATTGTCTTACTTGAAAACTGAAGATTATATATATATATATATAGAGGCTCCGTAAAATGCAAACCTCGCATTTGTTGCACACCTTACAAACCACAATCTGCATATGTGCAGAACCAGTCTGCATATATGCATACGTGCAAGAATATACATATAATGAACATACATTCATATGGGACAATGCATATATGCAGGCTGGTTTTGCACATATGCAAACTGTGGTTTGTAAGGGGTGCAACAAATACATGGTTTGTATTTGATTTGTACCCTATATATATATATATATATTTGGGGGGGGACTCTTTGTTAGAACATGCAACTTTCCTTTGATAACCAACGATGATACTCCCTCCATCTCAAATTAAGTGTACATATTTCATTTTAGTTTGTACCAAACTACGTGTCTACTTTCCAATTCTATCCTTAACTATGAGATGGTGAAATTCATTACTTTCTCCATTATTAAGGGTAAAATTGTTGGTAAATAAAAGTGTAATAATTACACGTTCCTAAAGCTGTGCGCCTTTTTCATTGCGAACATTTATTTTAGGACGGACGGGGTTTTTGGTAGACGATATGTTGTGTCTCTGAAGATTGTAAATGTTTTTCTTTAGTCGCAGAATGTCATACTTTAGATTCAGCTGGCCAAGGTTCAGTATTGCCTTGTGTAGTTGAAGAGGAAGTTTCTTCCTTCTTGGAGGAAGACCAACCAGAACAGGAAGAGGAAGAGGTTCGTCGGATCTCTAGTTTCTTGAAATTATTGCCTTATTGTCTCGTTGTTTCTTATTGAGAATGTGAGTCATAGCTTGGAAGTTAAACCTCTGAACCTGGTTGTTTGTACAGCATTCATGTACACATGCTTTTGATATAATTTAATACAGTATTTTTTAATAATGTTATATAGAACAACCTTCTCACAAGATGTAATTTTTTGCTAGAATTGGTTATTTAATGAGGTATATTATATAGTTGTGGTTATTTTGCTAGAATTGTTTATTTTGAAAAGTTTGAAGAAAGTAAAGAGGCATATTTTATAGTTGTGGCTTTATTACCTGATAAGAGCATTATAGCTAGAATTGGTTATTTAAGGCTGTACACAACCATCTAATATCTTTTTGCCATATATTGATCAGAAAGTTGATGTTTCAAGTACAAATGTTGCGGATAAACAAGATTTCAAAGAAGTTGAAGAAAAAGAGGCCAATGGAGAAATTTCAGGTTAGAATTCTAACCAGACCTTGTCTTAATTGAAATTATTATAAGATTTCAAAAGATTGTAAGAGTTTCTTAAATTGCAGATTGTTATATTTTAGATTCAGCTGACCAAGGTGCAACTTTGCCTTCTGTGGTTGAAAATGAAATTTCTTCCTTCTTGGAGGAAGACCGACAAGAGCAGAAAGAAAAAGAGGTTAGTTTGATCTCTAATTTCCGGAAATTGTTATATGCCTTATTGCCTCGTTTTCTTATTGGGAATGTGTCTCTTAACTAAAAGTTAAACCTCTGAACCTAGTCGTCTGTATGGCATTCATGCACATGGTGTTGAAATTAATATACGATGAATGTTTTTGTACAGCCATTATTTTGCTTCTGCTTACCGATATGTGCATGGAAAACATATTCAAGATTTTCTTCAGTCATGAAAACTGAATGAACGAACAAGGGGTAATACTTTAGAATTATAAATTAAACACCTTTTTGTTATTTTTTTTAATTATAGAATAATAAATTAAACCAAACCAACCCGGCATATCCTCCTTGGAAAAACAACCTATGTTTAATCTAATTTAGGAAAACCTAATACTTACAAAGATTGACACTAAAAGCATATATTCTGCTGAGTTTATTTGTTTCATAAAGCCTGTTGGCCTTATTGTTGCACAGAATTTGCTGAATTTGAGTGGAGAGCCAATATCTTAAAAAAAAACTTATTTCGTCTTTATTGCATGATAAAAAGTGTCAGCCAAAATAGTACATAATATATAGGCACTGATCTCTTCTAGAAGACTTCAACATGAACCATGAATGATATTTTAAAAGCTGTATCCCAACATCTTAGTGACCAATATGTGGAAAATATATTAAATCATTAGCCACATTCAGAAAGGCATTCAGTCTTAGGGCCTGATTGTTAATAGCTTAATGAGCTTAATAGGACTCACAACGTATTCAGTCAGCTATACATGACTGTTTGGTAGTGGCTTAATGATATGGAACGTGACTTATTCTGTAAGCTTGTAGGACATCAAGAATCAACAATTGGTCTGCTCGGAAGACATTATCAGTTCTCTGGGGTGCAAGGAGTCAGGTGTTCAGTGCCAATCATCGAATGCTGTAAAACCGAAAAGGTATCTTCTTTATTAGCAAAATAGGGTTCGTTCCCACTTCTAGGATTTTAAATTAGTGCATCAACATATACTCCCCTGTCTCAAAATACATTTCTGTTTTAGTATGTCCTAAAATAAGTGTCCACTTTCAAAAGTGTCTATTTTCCAATTCTATTCTTAATCATGAGATGGAGAAAGTCATTACATCTAGTACTGAGGGTAAACTTGTCATTTAGTTAACTAAAAAGTGTAATAATTATAAAACCTTCATTTTGGTTCCTCATATGCGATATTTCAGCTATTAAGACCAAAGTAAGTCATACACTATAGGAATCATACCAAAATGAAAATAGGGAAATAAGACAAAAGTACGTTATATTTTCTTGCATATTATATTGCCTTGTTTTCTAAGCCAACTTTTTATTTTTGGTTTATTAGGAGGCTTCGACCTGCTTCATCGGTGATGCTAAGGAACGTAAACATTTTAGACATTGATGATGCGTACGAGATGCCAAAGGTACATAGTTTTATTCAACTTCCGAAAGCAACAATAGGTGTTTATTGTTTACGTGTGTGCAGCAGGGAAAAAGAGGGGAAAAGGAAGATGGTAGAAAAAGAACACAAGGTAGCATTTCTCTTCTACGCCTTCTGAAACAAACCTCCATCACTAGAAAGTAAAAAGAAAAAAAACACATCCCTTCTTTTTTGGTTGTATATGATGAAGTCATTGGGTTATTTTGCAACATTTTGAATTGAAATTGCCTTCTTGGCTTGTTATTATAGAAGTTGTTTGGAATGAAAAATTAGGCCATGTTTACTTACAACCGATCCAACTTGTTCGGTCAGCTATATATTGACAGTTTGGTAGTCGCTTAATGATATCAAAAGTGACATATTCGGTAACATTTATGGGGGAAGCTTTATGTAGAAAGCCAAGTTTTTTCCTAAACCAATTCTCTCCCAATTAAAAAAAATACTTTTCTTTCATCTAATAATAAACCCTCTTAAATATAAATTTTTTCAATCTACACAGACAGATTAATCCAAACAAATTGTTTTATTCATAGAAGACTTAATGAAATACCAACCAAAAAACCACTTGGGTCGTTCATCTGACTGAATATCTTATCCATACTACACTCTTACATGGTAGTATTTACCCAATAAGTGTTCGTAAACAGCTCCTCAACGAACCATTTAGTTTCTCAAGTGTATTAAGGTAAATTCGAGCTCGATTTGTTCCTGAATTTTTTACAGGTTTGTGTGACCGGAGCTCATAATCCCTAATATTGAGCTTTAATCATGTTTTTATTAATATTGTCATTGCAGTACCAAAAGATATTTAATCAAATTCTCTTTATTTGAACAAAATCAAGTTTATAGGACATAAAAAATGTCTAATTGTTCTAATATAATGTTTTACAAGACTTAAGTTTATTGAACCAAATAATTGTGTATTATATGTAAGAGTAATTTTTATTGTTAAAAATATTAACAATAAAAATCAATTTAAGAAATGTTAATAATTCATATAAATCAATATCTTCAAGTATTTTGGATGCAAAATCAATCAATAGTTTCTAAATCATATTATCTAAACAATTCTTAATGCATATCATTGCAATTTGTTCCAGGGTACGTTTGGTACGCAGACCGGATGGGACGGGACGGGACGGGACAAAAAAAATAGTCCCATGTTTGGTATGCCATGAGACAAAAATCAGACGGGACAACATGGGACAAAAACAAGTTTTCATGGGACAAAACTTTAGATTTTTTGTTCCACCAAAATAGGTGGAAGATTACTAAAATACCTATTTTTTTTCTACCAACGTAACCTATATTAAAATTATCTCCTGCAGTCCAGTCCAGTCTGCGTACCAAACGCTACCTCAAAGACATCTCAAAATACCATATACATTTCATATAAAGATGTCTGTGGGTTACAATGTCAATTGTTCGGTCAAACATACAACAAAAAAATAGAACAAGTGCATTACGTGCGATTTCATATGATTTTTTCCATCTAAAACTAGGATTTAAAAAGTTAATTAACATATATTTGTTTTACAATGTGTTTGTTCCACATGTACTAGTTTCACAATGTGCACATTTTTGACGTGTTTTGTGAAATAAAAAATATAAAAAAGTTTAACATTGTGAAACAAATATACATATGAAACAATCACATTGTGAAACAAATATATATTAATCGATACATTAAATACTACCCTATGAAAAAATAATGTAATACAAAAACCATAAGGTAGAAGTTCCCACGGATCTCACAAATTTTGGAGTTCTTAAATATATAGGTGAAAGATCGCGTGAGAGGCTGATGTTAACGTAAGTGGATATGCATCATTATCACTTTTAATCAAAAAAATTCTCATGAATTGCAGCTTAG
This sequence comes from Saussurea involucrata, assembly GCA_033807775.1. Lineage (NCBI taxonomy): Eukaryota > Viridiplantae > Streptophyta > Magnoliopsida > Asterales > Asteraceae > Saussurea > Saussurea involucrata. Next base: position 169,327,196 of record CM066322.1, read on the forward strand.
AAGGAAATTGATCTGCTGCATCTTATCTTGTTGCATCTCATCTTAATGTGTGTCAATTTCTCATCCAATGGTTGATAACCACTTGTTACACTTCTCACATTAACCTCAACTTCTCACCAAACCCAACCATATATATATATATATATATATATATATATAGAGAGAGAGAGAGAGAGGGGTTCAAGGGAAAACCTAAAAAAACGGAAAATTGAAGAACACCCTAAGGACCCTTCATCTGGACGATATGCATTTGTGCATACAGGTAAATTAAGTTGACTTTTTTATTTTTAAGGGAGAGGTTCATATATGAATTAGTTAAAAAGAATTCATATGTGAATTACAAAGGTTCATATATGAACGTATAGTTCATATGTGAATCACACAGATTCATATATGAAATCGTCCCGTGTATTTTTACGAAATGCCTCTCTATCTTGTGCAGACCACGCAATGAATTATTCGCTGCTTCTCGGTCAAAGCCACCGATCTTGACCGAATGAATGACTAAGGGCCTGTTTACCAAATTTTCTATTAAGTTCTGTATGGATAAATTTGTCTGTCTAGATAAATTTGTCTGTCTAGATAAAACTCTATAATTGTTTACTTTTTTTTACTGAATCAACCGTCTTAACAATAGAAATGACCAATTTACCCATCACTTCATCGTATAAACCTGTGGAGAGGTCTAGACATCAAACGAATCTGGAACTTTGGAACTTCAAAAGCAAAATCGAAATCAATAGGAATCTGAAAATTCAAAATCGAAATCGAACTTCAGAAACTTAAACGAGATCTGAAAATCAAAATCGAACTTTAGAACTTCAGAAACTTAAACGAGATCTCAAAATCGAAATCGAAATCGAACTTCAAACTTCAAAATCGAAACTCAAATGGAATCTGGAACTTCACAGAGGAAAACGAAAACGAGATCTGAAACTTCACAAAGGAAAACGAAAATGAAATCAAACTTCAGCAGTCAAATGAAATCTGTAACTTCACAAAGGAAAACGAAAATGAAAACGAGATCTGAAACTACAAAAGAAGAGCCGATGTGTTGTCCAAGAAGTCAGGCGTGATGAAGATTGAAGAGAAGTTTGTGTATTGGAGGGATTAGGCATGAAGAGAAGAGAGACGAGAAGGGAAATCAGGAAGAAGGAAGGGAGGCATGTGTTTTTAATTAAAGGGTAGGGGTGGTAATTTTCTTGGCTTAACCTGGACAAGTGCACTTCATGGGCTGTGCGAGTAAGATGATTTTTTTCCCATTAAGCTGCAAGTAAACAACCTAAAATGCATGTGCGAATAAGCCCATTAAGCTATTAAGCCCAATAAGTCAAAAGTAAACACCCCCTAAGATCACTTCTTTACTTCTCATATATTTAGCACTTCTCATTTGAACCTCTCCATATATATATATATGTGTGTGTGTGTGTGTGTCTGTATGTGTGTGCGTGTGTGTTGTAAAGACGAAAGATTATGTGAGAAGTTGAGTTAACGTTCAAAACTTGAGAAGTGGTTCTAAACCATTGATCACTTTTAATCTCGAGCCCGACAATGAATTGCAATTGATACGTGAATTGATCTGGTGTTTCTCATTCTAGTGAGCATCTAACGGTTGATAATCACTTCTTACACTTATCACGTTAATCAACTTCTCACAAGAACCCAACCCTATATATATAATAAGAGAAAATTTCAGAAAAGCCAAACAAACTATCTCATTTTGAATGATTAAACCTTGAACTATTTTTTTGAACGGAAAAACCATAAAACTTTCTCATTTTGATGATCAAGTCACCGGACATTTGTTTTTGAGTATATAAATCATCGAACTTTTAAAAATGTTTGTAACCGACTAGAAATATTTTAAAGTAAAAAGAAACCTAAATCAGTTTTACCGTTCCCAAATCCTACGTCATTCAAACCCAAGCAAACACCGCGGTCAACAATGTGATAGGTGATATCGAGAAGGAACAACGATGGGGCAACGTGGAGTGGCGGGGAGAGTGATATCGTTGTTTGCGAGAGGTTTGAATGTCGTAGGGTTTGAGAACAGTAAAACTGATTTTTTTTTTGTACTTCAAAATTTTCATAGTCGGTTACATGTAGCTTTCTTTTTGTTAAAATGATGCAGGTAATCAATTTTTAAAGTTCGATGATTTATTTATTCAAAAAAGATATTAATTTTAAAATGAGAAAGTTTAATGGTTTTTTCACTCAAAAAATAGTTTAGGTCTTAATCATTCAAAATGAGAAACTTTAGAGTTTTTTGTTTAAATGATATGGTAGATAATATTAATTTAGAAATAGTTATTGATTGATCTTAGGCTAGGAATACCGAGAAAAAAACGGTTTTATATAAATTAATATTTTTTAAATTCAATGTTATTTTTGATGATCTAAACAACATATTAAAAAATAATTTCGTAATTATAAATGGCCCATTTTAACATCTCATCCCGAATCTATAAAATGTCGGGAACACCTATTGGATAAAATTATCACCTTAATAAATAAAGTCGTTTAGCTACCTAAAAAAATACAATAATTATACATTTCTAAAATATTTTTCGTGACCGGACATAAAGAGTACCAAAAGCGCGGTCCGTGCCAGTTTTTTTTTTTAAAAAAAAGGCTACACCTATGGAGGTGGAGGTGGAGGTGGAGGTGGAGGTGGAGGTGGAGCTGTCAGTGAAATAAAAGAGGAAAAATGTCTTGTTTGCAGAACAAGGGAAATCAAGCGGGAAATAAAAGGGTTTTTTGAGGCTGGCCGTACGGTTTACCGATTTGCTGGGGACGAGAGAGCGGAGGTCGCTGTTGCTGGGGGTTTCCTTTGATAACAGCAACGGCTATAGTAGATAGAGATCCTGTAACTTAGGGTTTGTTATTGGTGTGTTCGATAGCCATAGATTGCAGCAGCAACACTGAGAGATCCGTTTAATCCTTCTTGTATCTTTGGTCAGTTGCTTCTTCTTTTCTTTGTTCATTTTTAATTCATGAATGACAAGTATCTTATTACCTTGGAGATTTAGCTATAGTTTTATTTATTTATTGGATTTGAAGTTGTTCGATTTCAACTTCGTTTTCATACTTAGAGCATCTCCAACAATTCTCTGTAGTTTTTCTAAAATAGAGAACTAGAAGTCAAAATATCTAAATTAAATTATATTCGGGGGTGTTTGGGATTTGCTTATTTAAAACAACTTACCTATTTTTAAAAGTGCTTATCAACTTATGTCGAGCTGAAAAGGAGTTGAGGTTAAAAATGTAATTTGGACAAATAAGCTATTAGCGGTTTCAAATAAGTTAGAATGGATTAAACAACTTATTTATGGTGGGAAAAGTCATAATCATTTTTTTTTCTTTTCAATTCAAACACTAAAAATAGCTTATTTACGGTGAGGAAAAACAATAAGCAAATAAGTCCAAACAATAAGCAATCCCAAACACCACCTAAATATAATTTTTCAACGTTAATTATATTATTAAAATATTATAAACTTTATCATTCCAATGCGTTTTTTATAATTATATAAAATTATAGTACTTTAATATTATTGGTGGAAATATATCAAATATTCATTTCTCTCACCTATAAAGAAGTTGTTGAAGACAAATAGAGAACAAAACCTCAATTTTCTCTATTTTAGAGAAGCTGTTGGATGCATCTGACTTGATTTGAATATGTTCTCATTTTGGGATTGCAGCGAGTTCTTAATTTTCTGTTTTCATACAACTACTGGAATTTTGTTTTATTGAAAGATCAATTAGGTTGTTTCACTAATGGTTGATTAGGTTTTGCTTACACCGTGTTTGTTCCAGTCATATTTGAGTCCTTCTTGGCTTCTTTGCAATTACCTTGCTTCTGTTTGTGGTCATTATTCCAATCGTGTTTGTTCTTGCTTTTATTTGTCGTTGCTGGAATGATGCATAAACAGCCAGAAAACATTGAATTTTCCAGCACAATGAAAGCTGATTCTGTTTCAAGATCGACCCAACATGGAAACTCATATGCTATCTGATTTTAATTTGTTTTGTTATTTTTGCTTTGGTTTTAATTTGCAAAAAAAAGGTATCAATATGTCTCTTGGGACAACATGTGACACATTTTGTCAGGTTTTCATGTTTAATATATGATACATTTATGTGTGTTTAATTTGATTTTGTTATTGTGATTGGTTGGCATAACTTGGGTATTCCATTGGTATCTGTAACCGTGTCTTGACACATTAGTTTAGAAGGACCGTTGGTTTGGATAGGCATGGATTATACCAAGGGCTGTATCAATTTTGTAGCACATTCTTTTAGGCAACGTAATTAGAATCGAACATCGGATGGAAATTGATCAAATTGGTGGAATACTTGGGTTAGTGTCAGACCCCTACAGTTGTCAGTTCCAACAATCCTTATCAAAATGCTCTTCCTACTACGACTTCATTCCCCTGTTTAGTTTCTGATGCTTTCTATCTGTCCCCAAATCTGATACATTCATAATATATCACATACTTTGACATATGTTTAGATCAAGTGTTTCAAGATGTCCAGAAGAGTTGAAGGAACTGCAGTTGGTATTGATCTTGGAACAACATACTCTTGTGTTGCTGCCTGGTTTGATAAGCATGACCGTGTTGAGATCATTCCTAATGAACAAGGTAACAAGATTACCCCATCATGCGTAGCTTGGGATGGCATAGAACTCTTAGTAGGTGAGGCAGCAAAAAATCAAATTAACAGGAACCCTAAAAACACCATTTTTGGTAAGTTGATTTGATCAACTACTTTGTAATATTCTGCACCTAACTTTACCCTTCAATTCATTTCATTTCATTTCTTGCTAATTTTCAGATGTTAAACGTTTGATCGGAAGCAGATTCAGTGATAGCGCAGTGCAGAAGGACATTGAGTCATGGCCTTTTAAGGTAATTGAAGGGTCTGCTGAGAAGCCAATGCTTGTACTTGAACACGAGTCTGAAGACAAGAAATTTTCACCTGAAGAAATATCTTCCATTATTCTAAAGAATTTGAAAGAATCTGCGGAAGCATACCTTGGAACAACAGTTGTAGATGCAGTGATTACTGTTCCTGCGTACTTTAGTGACAAGCAACGACAGACAACAAAGGATGCAGCTATGCTGGCTGGTTTCAATGTCATGCGCTTGATTAATGAGCCAACAGCAGCTGCAATTGCCTATGGTGTCGATAAAAGTGCTGACAGAAACTGTCCAAAAGAGAAAAATGTCTTCGTCTTTGATATGGGTGGAGGAACATTTGATGTATCTCTTCTCAATATCAGCAATGTTGGCCATGTTAATGTTAAAGCGGTGGGTGGTGACACTCATTTGGGTGGTGAAGATTTTGACAAGGCGATGGTGAACCATTGTGTGCAAGAATTCAAGAAGAGACATAATAAAGACATTAGTATGAATGCAAGAGCGATGGTTAGACTGAAAGTTTCCTGTGAGAAAGCAAAGCGAGATTTGTCCTCAACATCTCAAACGACAATTGAAATCGATTCTTTGTACGAGGGAATTGATTTTTCGATGAAATTTACCCGGGCTAAATTTGAGGAGTTGAATTTTGGTTTCTTCAAAAAGTGCATTGAGCATGTTGAGAATTGTTTGAGAGATGGGAGGATGCACAAGAACAACGTTGATGATATAGTTATGGTTGGTGGCTCGACACGTATTCCCAAGGTACAACAAATGCTAACAGAATTCTTTGATTGGAAACCACTTTGCAAGAGCATTAACGCGGATGAAGCTGTTGCTCATGGTGCAGCATTGTTGGCTGCAAAGTTGAGTGGTTTTGGCAATGAAATTGTGCAGGATTTGGTACTATTCGATGTAACCCCTCTCTCTCTTGGTATCTGCGCCAATGTAGATGATATGAGTGTCGTGATCCCGAGAAATACACCCATTCCCACCATCAAGGAGAAAATTTATTCAAACAAGGAAAACCTAACATATGTGGATATTAATGTATTTCAGGGCGAGAGCAGGACAGCAACAGAAAACATCTTCCTTGACAAATTCATTCTTGATGGCATCCCAGCAGCCCCTGCATGTCAAGAAAAATTAAAGGTTTGGTTTAACATAGATGCCAATGGTATTCTCAATGTTTCGGCTGAGGTGGTATCAACCGGTAATAAAAGAAGAATAACAATTGACAAGGAAAGAAGTTTGTCCATGGATGACATCGAGAAGACGCTGAACAACATTGAGCTATGAGAAACTTATCAGGTGTCTTTGTTTCATGGAAATGTAAATTACTTCAGGTTTTATTTTAACTTCATTTTGTGATCCATTTCTATATATGTCGTCTCCCACGTTGGAATGAAGTTGTGTGCCGAACAAAATTATCATGTCTAAAATTGGGTGCATTTCTATTGTGGACACTTATTTTGGGATGGAGGGAGTATGATTTAATGATATTTTACATTTTTCTGTTAAGTGTTAACAACTAAGAGTTGCAATTTATTGTTCATCAAGTGCAACTACTTGAAGCTCTGATTCTGGTTTCTGCATAACCGTCTCACCCCATCCCCCGTTTTGTGCATAATCATTGATTGTTTCCCATATATTTTTGGCTTTCTCCATCTCTGATTTCGAGTCGCATTCGAATAAAGCTTCGTTTGACTCAGTTCGTTTTTGTCCGAAAAATGGATAAGCTTGATCTAACACAAATTAGATTAAGATTTTCTTGAAAAGAAAGACCTAAATCTTAAGTCTACAATAGTTGTGCTCTGCAGTTGTTTTACAGAGCAGCTCTTCAAGCACCAGGGAGGCCCCTTCAGTTGCAATCTCTAAATTGAAGGTATGAAGCTTTTCATGGTTCTGTGCAATCTCACACACAAGTTTTATATAATCATGTATAATTGTTCCCTTTTGTTTTGTGTATTGTATTCTTAAGTTCTCTTGGTATCTTATCTAGCAATTGAACTCTTGTACCAAATGGAATAGAGTTCCTCCCGCCCTTACTGAATTTTGCTCAATTGATCTAATGAGAAAATATGATTTGATCTATGATAACAGATCATTTGATCGGATTCTTATACGAAGCCGACCCTTTTTTCCCTTTACCTTCTGTAGTAATCCTTTACAGGGCTTTTGAGAAATTTCCTAATGTATTTTAGGGATTTGTTTATCCCAATCTTCCTCTGTTTCTATGTTCTTTCACCCAATTTCTTTATCCAATCATCAGGCTTTAGGGAAATGTATATATACATCTTTCTTTAATCGACTCCCTTTCCTGTTTGTAGGATAATGGAGGATCAATTCTGATTTTCCAGTGTTCTTGTTTTTCAGGCCAGCATCACATCGATGATCTGATTGGCGAATGGTGATTTGTATGGTGGTCCTTTTGATCCAACTCAGGTCACCCAAATTTCATGGCATCCAAGGTTTTCTACCCACATCATTGACGTCAATATGAACATGATTCTAAGGTTTCTTTGTGGTTGATTTTTATCGTAAGCATGATTGTACTATTACTTGTTCTTAATTGCCCTCTAGAGTTTCAAGAAGTGTAGAAAGCACTCACTTCAAATCTTTCATAGGTTCTTGTAGAATTGATATACATAATATAATCCCTGATTTCTTGGGATTATATTTTCAAGAAGTGTAGAAAGCACTCACTTCAAATCTTTCATAGGTTCTTGATTGAATGGTTCAATATGGGAGGAAAAAGGATGGAATCTGGGTTTTGGTGGCTTTTGTGATATAAAGAATTGAAACATAAGAGCACCGGAAAAGTAGGAAGAAATTACTATACCACACACTTTTCATCTTGAAATTTGGTTTCTGAATGGAAGTTTATACCATCCGCTATGGTAAAATCTAATGAATTGCTTGAGTGACTACGTAGGATAAAATGCTGATGTGGTATGAATTTAATAAAGAAATTATGGGATTGACAAATTTGATGGATTGCAAATGCCACTACGATAAATCAAATGGATTGCAAAGTGATTGCCAATGTTAAATCAATGCTTTTGTTGATGTACATGACTAAAAGTCTAATGCAATTTATGAAATGTATGTGTAGATTTTGTCTTTTATTTTAGCAAACTTGCAGATTGTCATACTTCAGATTCAGCTGGCCAAGGTGCAGCGTTGCCTTCTGTGGTTGAAAATGATATTTCTTCCTTCTTGGAGGAAAACCGACCAGAACAGGAAGAGAAAGAGGTTAGTTTGATCTCTAATTTCCCGAAATTATTATATGCCTTATTGCCTCGTTGTTTTCTTATTGGGAATGTGTCTCTTAACTAAAAGTTAAGCCTCTGAACCTAGTCGTCTGTATGGCATTCATGTACACGTGGTGTTGAAATTAATATATATGATGAATGTTTTTGTACAGCCATTTTTTTGCTTCTGCTTACCGATATATGTATGGAAAACATATTCAAGATTTTCTACGGTCCTTGATAACTGAATGAACGAACATGGGGTAATACTTTAGAAAAGTCTGTCTAATTATTGTAACATTGGATGTGACTCAAGTGTGTCTCTAATAAACATGTAGAAGACTTCAACATGAACCATCAATGATATTTTAAAAGCTGTATCCCAAGTCCCAACATCTTAGTGACCAATATGTGGAAAAAGATTAAATCATCAGCCACACTCAGAAAGGCAATCAGGCTTATGACCTGATTGTTAATAGCTTAATGAGCTTAATAGGACTCGCAACTTATTTGGTCAGCTACACATGACTGATGACTGTTTGGTAGTGGCTTAATGATATAGAAAGTGACTTATTCTGTAAGTTTGTAGGAGATCGTGGATAAAAAGTTGGTCTGCTCGGAAGACGTCATCAGTTCTCAGGGCTGCAATGCCAGTAAGTTGCAGGAGAAGTCAAGTGGTCAACACCACCAATCATCCAATGCTGTGAAACCAAAACGGTATCTTCTTTATTAGCAAAATAGGGTTCGTCCTATTCTGTCCCAAAATAAAATTCATTGGTGAATACAATCCAAGAGTTACCCTTCTAATTACAAATTAGTTTTGAGAAAAAAATTCTATATTCTGTTGCTTGCCATAAGCTTTACCTTTGTAGTGCTTGTCATTTTTAGACCAAATATCATGAAAATGCATAGTACTTAAGCTCCGATTCCTATTATGTGATATCTCAGCTATTAAGACCAAAGTAAGTTATACAATATAGGAATCATATCAAAGTACACTGCATTTTCATGCGTTCTTGTATGTTGGTAGTTGCTGAATGGTTTGGTGCAGAACGATTAAGTGGTAAGAATGATTAAGAGACTCTTATGATATAGTGCAATTTGGACTATGGTTGTTTGGTAATTGTTCAGAATGAAATTAGGGCTTTGAATGGTTAAGGGAGACCCAAGATACAAAATCATTAAGAGGGTTTTAGAATCATTAAGAGGCAGACTTTTTTTTGCCAAACAAGATTCACCTCTTAGCAATTCAGAGGTTGCCTCTCAATGGAACTATTAAGAGGTAAACAAACAACCACATAAATGTTTACCAAAATTAAAGTACACTGCACAAAATAGGATATGAGACAAAAGTATGTTATATTTTCTTGCATATTACATTGCCTTGTTTTCTAAGCCAATTTTATTTTTATTTTTGGTTTATTAGGAGGCTTCGACCTGCTTCATCGGTGATGCTAAGGAACGTAAACATTTAGACATTGATGATGCGTTCGAGATGCCAAAGGTACATCGTTTTATTCATTTTCCGAAAGCAACAATACGTGTTTATTGTTTACGTGTTGCATGTGTGCAGGGAAAAAGAGGGGAAAAGGAAGATGGTAGAAAAAGAACACAAGGTAGCATTTCTCTTCTACGCCTACTGAAACAAACCTCCATCACTAGAAAGTAAGAAAAAAAACATATCCATTCTTTTTTGGCTGTATATGATGAAGTCATTGGGTTATTTTGCAACATTTTGAATTGCAATTGCCTTCTTGGCTTGCTATTATAGAAGTTGTTTGGAATGAAAATATAGGCCATGTTTACTTACAACCGATCCAACTTGTTCGGTCAGCTATATATTGACAGTTTGGTAGTGGCTTAATGATGGCCAAAGTGACATATTTGGTAAGATTTATGGGGGAAGCTTTATGTAGAAAGCCAAGTTTTTTCCTAAACCAATTTCCTCCCAATTAAAAAAATATTTTTCTTCCATCTAATAATAAACCCTCCCAAGTCCCAAATATAAACATTTTCAATCTATACAGACGGATTAATCCAAACAAATTGTTTTATTCATAGGAGACTTAATGAAATACCAACCAAAATCACACTTATTATCCTGACTGAATATATCATCTATACTGCATTCTTACATAGTAGTATTTACCCGATAATTGTTTGTAAACAGCTCCTCAACGAACCATTTAGTTTCTCACTGTATCAAGGTAAATTCGAGCCTGATTTGTTCCCGAATTTTTTTACTGGTTTCTGTGACCGGAGCTCATAACCCTTAATATTGAGCTTTAATCATGTTTTTATTAATATTGTCATTGCAGTAGTAAATGATATTTAATCAAATTCTCTTTATTTGAACAAAATCAAGTTTATAGGACATAAAAAATGTATAGGTGTTCTAATATAATGTTTTACAAGACTTAAGTTTATTGGACCAAATAATTGTGTATATATGTAAAATCAATTTAGGAAATGTTAATAATTCATATAAATTAATATCTTCGAGTATTTTTAGACGCAAAATCAATCAATAGTTTCTAAATCATATTATATAGGCATTTTTTTTAATGTATATCATTGCAATATGTTCCAAAACATCTCAAGATAGCATATACATTCCATATAAAGATTGTCGTTTTTGGGTCACAATGTCAACTGTTCGGTCAAACATACAAAAAATAAAATAGAAAAAGCCAAATAACAATAGTAACCTCATTAGCTTAGACCATGAGTACCGCTTCCTATCTTACCCTCACCCTCTGAACCTTGATGCCACCTCATCGCCACATCAGCTTTTCTCTTTCCTACCCTCCTTACTCTAAAGTGGAGTATCGCTTCCTATCATACCCTCTGAACCCACTCTTACCTGCACCCACCGATTATATTTAAAAATAAATAAAAAAAAATAAAAAATAAAATTAAGACCGGGTTCCCGAACCCACTCTTACCCGCACCCACCGAACCCGCGGTACCCGTACCGTGTACCCGGGCTACCCGCCCCAACCCGATGTGAACCCGACCGTGGTACCCGATGGCGGTACGCACGGCCTTAAAGGTTAAAATTTAGAGTCGTTGCCCATTGAATTGTTGAAGCATAAAAGTAGTCAAACAGATAGAAATAACAATAGTCGATTAGTCACTAGCCTTGGATTTTGTACGAGATAAAAAAACTTAGAGAAACAATATATTTTTGGGTCATTATTTACTAAATTTTTTGTTGGGTTCTTATTATATGTAAAGACCTCACGTGACTATTGTACTAATTTTTAGGACATTTCTAGTGATACATTTATATTTTTGGATATCCAATATTCAAGAGCCAACTATTGTTGGGCAAACAAGATTTTAGTATAATCTCTAAAAGCTATAAGAGTAAACTACGATTTTCGTCCCTGTGGTTTGGTGTTTATAACGATTTTCGTCCCTGGGGTTTAAAAACTGTTTTTTTCGTCCCTATGGTTTGCATTTTATTTCACTTTTCGTCCTTCATCCTAACAGAGTTAAAAAAACTCAGTTAAACTTGGGGTGCGATGGTCTTTTTACCTTTTTTCTATATTTAATTACATTATACATTAGTGAGTAAAACAAAAACCTAACCCACCCTACTCAACACACAAACCCTCACAGACCCACCCCAAACCCATCTTATTTCTCAACCACCCATCCACCATTTTCTTCCCTCCTAACATTTTTATGTGCTTTAATTAGAATCAATAAACCTTCTCTCCTGTGAGTACAAACCAGGTTATGGTTTTTTGTTTTATTTTTAATTAACTTTCAGAGAGGTTTCTGTTTGGTTTTTGCTTCGTCTGGTTTTTTTTTTTAGAATTCAGAAATGAGAAATGAATGGGTGGATAGCATCCACACAAAGGCACCAGATTGTTTATGTTTAAGTACAAGTGGGTAGTTTTGATGGAGGAATATTATAAGTAGAATTAATATTCTATTTATAATATTAATTCTTTTTTTATGCATGCAGTCGCTTGTTTTCAAGCCTTATTATCGTAGACAAGAAAAGCAGCAAGCACTCGAGAATATGGAACAGACTCGCACTCAGGTATTTGATATAGATATACGGTTTGATTTTAAATATTCATCACGAAATTTATTTATGATGCAAATGCATGCTTTTCATGGTGAAAATACATGTTATTAACGATGAAAATGCATGATAATTATCATGAGTAAATTCATGAATATTTGGGGTTATCCATAATGAATGATACATGAAATAGTTGGTTTCCTTGTTCTCAAATTCATTTGAACTTTTCCCTTATCTCTTAATACGATAAATAAGCTTGATTTTATTAATTTGGGTCGAAGATTCTTTTGTTTTGTTGGATAGTATTTTAAAATTTTGACAAACGCTAAACTGCGCAACTTTTAACTCGGTTGAATTCCATTACCAGTTACGTATCTAAGAAAAGAAATGTTTGATCACAAAAGTCAAAACTACCCTTGTGTGATGTAGGTTCAAGAAGCAAAAGCAGCGGCAGAGAAAGCTCAGCGGCTGCTGCAAAATGTAGCCAATCGGAAACGAAACAAACAATTCGAAGACTGGTGGATTGGTCATCAACACCATCCAAAAGCCATAACCTGGTTTGTACTTAAAAGAGAGAAGCTTTATTGATCCTAATTAAAGCACATTAAAATGGGACGAGGGAAGAAAATGGTGGAGGGGTGGTTAGGAAGAAGATGGGTTTGGGGTGGGTCTGTGAGGGTTTGTGTGTTGAGTAGGGTGGGTTAGGTTTTTGTTTTACTCACTAATGTATAATGCAATTAAATATAGAAAAAGGTAAAAAGACCATCGTACCCCATGTTTAACTGAGTTTTTTTTAACTTTGTTAGGATGAAGGACGAAAAGTGAAATGAAATGCAAATCATATGGACGAAAAAAGCAGTTTTTAAACCACAGGGACGAAAATCGTTATAAACACCAAACCATAGGGACGAAAATCGTAGTTTACTCAAGCTATAATTTAACTAAAATGTATCCTTTCAGAGACATCTGATGAAGATTGCATAAGTAGGGGGAATTTTTCTTAGGACACTGCATTAATTAGCCACAAAATCTTCGTCAGGGTAGTCATTTAGTGGCCGTTTATCGAAGCGCTTACCGGGTAACCACTTCTCATGCTTCTCGAGGCATCCTATTCTGATTTTCATCCAACGTTTGATAATCACTTCACACGCTTCTCGATGCATCTCATTCTGATGTGCATCTATTTCTCATTCAATATTTGATAACCACTTCTCACGTTTCTCATGTTAACCTCAATTTCTCACCGAAACCAATATATATATATCCAACCTGTTTTTGTGAGACCGGTGAGACCAAATTTTTACACTTGAAACTTCACAGCAAAACACTGCGAAAGTAACCTTCGCAGTGTTTTTGCTGTGAAGGTTCGGAACATTTTTTAACCTTCACAATTTTTGTGGTGAAGTTCAAGTATAAAAACTTGGTCTCACCGGTTTCACGAAAACATGTTGGTCTCACGTGAACCCAACCCTATATATATATATACATATATATACATAGAGGAAAGTTCAAATGAAAACTCAAATTCAATTGTGAACATGAGAACGAATTTTGGCCCTTCCATCTATATTGATCTAATGACTCATATTAAATAGAGTTTTTAATTGAAAGTATTAATTAAGGTGATTAGGGGTAAAAAGTAAAGATAATTTAAACTCACGCCTACCATATTTGACTTTTTATTTTCTTTTTTAATTAAAAACTTTTACCCCCCTTAAAGTTTAAAATAAATTATCTTAAAAATTACTAATATTTTAATCAAACAAATTACATCAAAAAAACGAGAATTCCATGCTCCTCGATATGCCATCCATCTCGATATAGTTTTTTTTGTTGTTTTAACCGTTTTTACGTGAAATGTCATATATGTGTTATATTCATTATGAATATTTATGTATTCGAGTGTCTATAACATCTCGACACCGTAAGTCCGTAACTCGACATCACCTTCTACAACACTTTCTTCAACGTCCTAAGGCATCGTGTTCTTCATTACCGTAACCCAACACCCATCGAGATGAATCGGGAACCTATCGAGTTTCGATTGTGAACCGAGGAACGAAAGAGAGTGCGCCACGTCTCCGCACCTTCACGGGTCACTCATGTATTATTCTTCATGAATATTGTATTATTCATACTGAATACTGTATTATTCATCCTGAATATTGTATTATTCACCATGAATAGTAAATGAACGTTCACCTTTGTTATTCATACTGAATGTGGACACCTGGAGATGTGTACACATATTCAGAAAGAATAAACCAAGTCGCGGTTGTGAATCGAAAAACAAAAGAGAGTGTGTCATGTGTTCACACCTTCACGGGTCATTCATATATTATTTATCATGAATAATGTATCATTCATGATGAATAATACAACATTCAAGGTGAATAATACATGATTCATGTTTAATAATACATGAATCAGAAATTCGTGTATTATTCATCCTGAATGTTGTATTATTCATTTTGAATACTGTGTTATTCGTCATGAATAGTGAATGAACGTTTCCCTTTGTTATTCTTACTGAATATGGACATCAGGAAACGTGCATACATATTCATACTGAATATAACACATACATAGCATTTCACGTAAAAACGGTTAAAATGAAGAAAAAACTATATCGAGATGGATGTCATATCGAAGAGCACGAAATTCTCGTTTTTTTGATGTAATTTGTTTGATTAAAATATTAGTAATTTTTAAGATAATTTATTTTAAACTATAAGGCCATCAGTACCCCATGGGGGGAATCTTTCAATGATTCCCCTCCACATCATCGCCACATCAGCTTTTCTTCCATCCCTCACTCCATCCCTCACGATCCCTAAACATCCGTACCCCATTCCCTCAAACCCCTTTGCCACCTCATTTATTTTAATTCTTTTATTTATACATTTAATTATTTAACAAAATAAAAATATTTTTATATATTTTTAATAAATAAAAATAAGATAAATAATAAAAATAAAAATTCATATCATTCATTAAAAAATTAAAAATTACAAAATAAATTTAAAAATCTACTCGTCGTCATTCCAATCTTGATCTTCTTGCGATTGTGGTGTATTCGGTCGGTTACGACGGGATGTAGGTGTTTTGTTTGGATTCATGATGAGAGAGGTTGAGAGAATTTGAGAGAGTTTGAGAGGTGTGAGATTGAGAGAGTTTGAGAGGTGTGAGAAATAAGAGGTTGAGAGAATAAGAGGTTGAGAGGTGTGAGAAATAAGAGGTTGAGAGGTGTGAGAAATAAGAGGTTGAGGGTTAAATATATAGTGGGATTAAATTGAGATTTTTTTTTTAGAAAGAGCCGTTCAACGGATATATTTTTTTAAAAATTTAATTAAATTTTTTTTTTTAAAACCTTCGGGATGGATCGGGATACCATCCCGCCCCGCCAACCCCGCCCGGGCCGTAGCCCATCCCGCATCGACCCCGCCCATCCCGCATCCCATCCCGAGCTCATCCCGAGCCGGGTACGGATGGCCTAAGGGGGTAAAAGTTTTTTAATTAAAAAAGAAAATAAAAAGTCAAAGATGGTAGGCGTTGATTCAAATTTCCATATTTGTCCCTAAGGCCATCAGTACCCCATGGAGGGAATCTTTCAAATATTCCACTCCACATCAGCGCCACATCAGCTTTTCTTCCATCCTTCACTCGATCCCTAAACACCCGTACCCCATTCCCTCAAACCCTTTTGCCACCTCATTTATTTTAATTCTTATTTCATTTATCTAATCCACGTGTTGACTTCTTATTGGACCAAACCCTTTTTTTTAAAAATGCTTCGGGATGAAACGGGGTGGGGATCCCGCATTCCATCCCTTCCCGCTGATACCGCATGAGGCGTACCCCATCCCGCACCATACCGCCCTCCATCCCGAGCCCATCCCCGCTGGGTTACGGATGGCCTAATCACTTCTCAATTGGTTTCATTAAGTTTTAACCATTGATTGTTTTTCCAAATCTTGATCAATGGTTGTGACTTGTCCTCATGTTCACAATTGAAAATGAGTTTTCATTTGAACCCACCCCTATATATATATTGAAGTAACCGGCATCTGGCCTTCTAGCCTCCATGATTGAAGTTTTTTGACAGGCAACAGTTTGTCGACATCTTTTGTTCTTTTGAAATGCATTATTATGCATTATTTGCTGACTTCTTTTGTCCTTTTGAAATGCATTATCATCTGATTGCCATCTTTTTTGTCAAAAGTAGAAAGGAATCTCTTGACTTTTTTGCCACCTTTTTGA
Source organism: Saussurea involucrata (assembly GCA_033807775.1). Taxonomy (NCBI): domain Eukaryota; kingdom Viridiplantae; phylum Streptophyta; class Magnoliopsida; order Asterales; family Asteraceae; genus Saussurea; species Saussurea involucrata. The sequence continues at coordinate 169,343,674 of CM066322.1, forward strand.
CTTTTTTGCCATCGCTGTTGTCGTCTTTCTTGATTAGTTGTACCTGTATAATTTATTTGATCATTTTTTGATAAGGATAACCTCGAAAATACGAAGAGATGTATTTTCTACATTTGAATAGTTTACTCGTATTCATCACATAAAAATATTTATTCATAATTATAATCCAATGAGATTTCTTAATGAACTTGTTAACTTTTTCATAGGAAACGATATAAACAATTTCAGAATTAATTATCAATATGAACACTTAGAATATTTTCCAGCTTTTTCTTCTCCTTATTTTTTCCATTTTCCTACTACTTCTAATTTATATTTTAATCCAAATTAATCATGCTTCGTGTTATTGTGTTTAATAATGGTTGTCTTATTTTGAAATTTTTTAATCATAATCATCATTTAAAAATATTTATTTCAAAAAATGATCAAATAAATCATACAAGTACAACTAACCAAGAAAGACGACAACAGCCATGACAAAGAAGTCAAAAAGGTGGCCAAAAAGAGAGATTCCTTTCTACTTTTGACAAAAAAGATGGCAATCAGATGATAATGCATTTCAAAAGGACAAAAGAAGTCAGCAAATAATGCATTTCAAAAGAACAAAAGATGTCGACAAACTGTTGCCGGTCAAAAAACTTCAATCATGGAGGCTAGAAGGCCGGATGCCGGTTACTTCTCATTTCAAAAAGAATTCAAGAGCTTATGAAAGAAACAAAAGACCAAAGGAGGAATCATCAGTTTTTCCTCCCACTTTTCTTTATAATCTTCTTCTCATACAATGGAGATTAAGATGAACAACTCCATAAATTTTAGGTTATTATTTTTATTATTATTCTATCAACTTTCTACATTTAGAGGTCGTTCATTGAAACCTTAATGGTATATCTCCCTGCAATAGGTGAGAAGGCGTTTTCTACTATAAATATTGTGAAGATTTGCCTGCTTAATAGAATATAAGATAAATGGATGAACGATAACGTATTTGGAGTTCTCAAAAACTCATATGAACCGTATCACAAGCCTTTTTCGAGATCGATTTTGATCATATCACGTTATACCTCTTCTTTCTTTTCATGTAATCCCACATTTTATTCACCGACAAAAGTCCTTCCATGCTTTATTTGCATGCAACAAGAGCATTATGAAGTTACGGTATCCCTACGAACAAAATTGCAGCTCTTAGTTGTTAACAGAAAAATGTAAAATATCATTAAATCATACTCCCTCCATCCCAAAATAGAAATGACACCCAATTTTAGACATGACGATTATTACACTTTTTAGTTAATCGATTGACAATTTCAACCTTAATTAGTTAATCTCTCTTCACAACTCTTAAATATTTGTAAAATATCATCAAATTATGTTGAAGAACTTGTTTGGTTAAAGCTTGGACTAGGTCATATTTGGCCAATTTAGCTAAATTTTGTTCGGCATACAACTTCATTCTAATGTAGGAGATGACGTATATAGAAACGGATCACAAAACCTGAAGTGATTTACATTTCCATGAATCAAAGACACTTGATTTGTTTCTCATGGTAGACTTCATAGCTCAAAGTTGTTCAGCATCTTCTCGATATCATCCTCAGACATATCTCCGCCCTTATCAATTGTTATACTTCTTTTATTACCGGTGGATACCACCTCAGCCGAAACATTGAGAATACCATTGTCATCAATGTTGAACCAAACCTTTATATATTGTTCATGTGCAGGGGCTGCAGGAATGCCATGATCGAAGAAGAAACTCGTCAAGAAAGATGTTTCCTTTTGTTTTTCTGCTCTCACCTTGATATACACCAATTCTAACACATTCTTGGTTGTCTGTATGTGTTGTAAAAAATTTCTCCTTGACGGTGGGTATGGGCGTGTTCCTCGGGATGACAACACTCATATCATCATCTAACCCGACATCAGTGCCAAGAGAGAGAGGAGTTACATCTAAAAGTACCAAATCCTGCACAAATTCATTGCCATAACCACTCAAGTTTGCAGCCAACAATGCTGCACCATGAGCAACAGCTTCATGCGCGTTAATACTCTTGCAAAGTGGTTTTGAATCAAAGAATTCCGTTACCATTTGTTGTACCTTGAGAATACGTGTCGACCCACCAACCATAACTACATCATCAACATTGTTCTTGTGCATCTTCCCATCTCTCAAACAATTCTCAACATGCTCAATGCACTTTCTGAAAAAACCAGCATTTAACTCCTCAAATTTTGCCCGGGTGAATTTCATCGAAAAATCAATTCCCTCGTACAAGGAATCTATTTCAATTCTCGTTTGAATTGTTGACGACAGATCTCTCTTTGCTTTCTCACATGCGACTTTCAGTCTAACCATTGCTCTTGCATTCATACTAATGTCTTTTTTATGTATCTTCTTGAATTCTTGCACACAATGATTCACCATTGCCTTGTCAAAATCTTCACCACCCAAATGTGTGTCACCACCCACCGCTTTAACATTAACATTGCCACCCTTGCTGATATTGAGGAGAGACACGTCAAACGTTCCTCCGCCCAGATCAAAGATGAAGACATTTTTCTCTTTCGGACAGTTTTTGTCGGCACTTTTATCAACACCATACGCAATTGCAGCTGCTGTTGGCTCATTAAGCAAGCGCAGAACATTGAGGCCAGCCAGCATAGCTGCATCCTTTGTTGCTTGTCGTTGCTTATCGTTAAAATACGCGGGAACAGTAATGACTGCATCTGTAACTGTTGTTCCAAGGTATGCTTTAGCAGATTCTTTCAAAATTTTCAGAATCAGGGAAGATATTTCTTCGGGTGAAAATTTCTTGTCTTCAAACTCATCTTCAAATACAAACATTGGCTTCTCTGCAGACCCTTTAATTACCTTAAAAGGCCATGACTCTAAGTCCTTCTGCACTCCGCTGTCACTGAATCTTCTTCCGATCAAATGTTTAACATCTGTAAATTAGCAAAAAGATGGATGTTTTGGAAGTTCATCCAAAAATGAAAATAAGTTTGGATATTAAATGAAGGGTAAAGTTAGGTGTATAATATTACAAAGTGGTTAATCAAATCAACTTACCAACAACGGTGTTTTTAGGGTTCCTGTTAATTTGATTTTTTGCTCCCTCGCCTACCAACAGTTCTGTGTCATTCCAAGCTACACATGATGGGGTGATCCTGCTACCTTGTTCATTAGGAAAGATTTCAACACGGTCATGCTTATCAAACCAGGCAGCGACACAGGAGTACGTTGTTCCAAGATCAATACCAACTGCAGTTCGTGAAACTCTTCTGGACATCTTGAAACACGTACTTGATCTAAACAAACATCAAAGTATGGGATATAATGAAATAGAAATGATAAAAAAAAACGGTCAGTAACTAGAATGGGGAATGAAGTTCTTTTCAAAATCTTAAATCTGAAGTCAAGAGAAATCCATGGGATACCATCATGAAACTAAACAGCCTTCATGAATGATCAAGAAGTCTAGCTATTTCACATCCTTCTTTGCTCTCTGTTAGGTCATTTTATTGCACATATTTTTAGTGTTTCATTGCACATATTTTCTATTGTAGCCAAGGTTGAAAACTTGGGTAAGAACATAGCCATCAAGATCATAGGCACGTAATAGGTTAGCTCAACTGGCAATAAGACTTGGACCTTTGGGGACAGGCATGTAACCTTGTGGGGTTCAAGAGGTAAGGAAGTCAGAGGAGGAGCATTTTGCTAAGGATTTTTCTTTTATAATAGAAAGCCGTGGGGTTCGTTATGAGCCCAAGTGTTCTGCAATGTTCAATTCTAATTGCATTGCCCAAACGAATGTGCTACAAAACTCATCCAACCCTTGGGCCTTGGCATAATCCATGCCTATACAAACCAACCGTCGTTGCACCTTAACTAATGTGTTGGGATACCAATTCACACATTAAACATGACCCCCCCCCCAAAAAAAAAGAAGAAGAAGAAGAAGAAACCAGTTCACACATTGTCCATATATGTGTACTTTTTTGGCAAATTAAAACCAAAGTGAAACTAACAAAACGAATCAAAATTGGATCGCACATGAGTTTTTGCCCTAGAAACAGATTTAGTTTACGATTGTGCTGGAAAATTAAATGGTTTCTGGTTGTTTATGCATTATTCCAGAAGCCATAAACGAAAGCAATGAGCACAAACACAATTTAAATAATGACAGATTACCAAATTAAACAGCAGCTAAGTAATTACTAAAATATGATTAGAACGAACATAGTGCAAGCAAAGCTAATCAACGATTGGTAAAAGCAAGTACGAATGCAGCATGTATAAACAAATCAGAAAAACAACTTAATCAATCCTTCTGAATCCGTAAACAAAGCTACAACTAGAATACTTGTCTTTCTAGAATTAAAAAATCAACAAACAAAAGCAGAAGCAACTGACCAAAACACAAGAAGGATTAAACGGCTATCGATCCCCGCTTCTGCCTCTAGTGTGGCTCGTAATTAGCTGCCGGTTGGCGGTTCCTCCACCAGTTGCTCGTAAGCCCCCAGCAGCGGCCAGCGATCACTAAACCGTGGCTGTGTGTCCCTTTTTATTTAGAACCCCTATGGGCTAATGGCACCTCCCTTGTGAGTTTTTTCATCCCTTTTTTCTCAAACATGCAACAATTTGAGAAATGGAAGTAAATATTTTAATGAACTTAATTGTTTCAACCTTTTTCGAACTATATCCGAGCTATAGATTTAAAATATTTTAATAATATAATTAATGTCAGAATTAGTTAAATGGTATGCAAAGAAGAAATTACGGATTTGGTCTTTAAGATATGTCAAAAATTTTGAATTTGGTCCCTCAACTTCATTTATTACATAACAAACTTCCAGGTATGCAGATTTTTATGGATTTGGTCCTTCACACTAGCGGTTGTCCAATTATCCGTTAACTATAAAGGCAAATTGGAAGCAGATTCAATGACAGCGGAGTGTAGAAGGACTTAGAGTCATGACCTTTTAAGGTAATTAAAGGGTTGTAGAAAAACCAATGTATGTATTTGAAGATGAGTCTAAAGACAAAAAAAATTCACCCAAAGAAAAACCTTCCCTGATTCTGAAAAATTTGAAACAATGTGATGAAGCATACCTTGGAACAACAATAGTAGACGCAGTGATTATTGTTCCTACGTATTTTAACGATAAGCAACGACGGGCAACGAAGGATGCATCTATGCTGGCTGGCCTCAATGTTCTGCGTTTGCTTAATGAGCCAACAACAGCTACAATATGAGCTACAATTGCATATGATGTCGATAAGAATGCTGACAAAAACGTCTAAAAGAGAAAAAGGTCTTCATCTTTGATCTGGGCGGAGGAACGTTTGACGTGTCTCTCCTCAATATCAGCAAGGATGGCAATGTTAATGTTAAAGTGGTGAGTGGTGACACACATTTGGGTGGCGAAGATTTTGACATGGCAATGGTGAACCATTGAGTGCAAGAATTCAAGAAGAGACATAAAAAGAACGTTAATAAGAACACAAAAGCAATGGTTAAACTGAAAGTCGCTTGTGAGAAATCAACGAGAGATTGATCGTCAACAATTCAAACGAGAATCGAAATAGATTCCTTGTACTAGGAAATTGATTTTTCAATGAAATTCACCCGGGCAAAATTTGAGGAGTTAAATGCTGGTTTCTTCGGAAAGTGCATTGAGCATGTTGAGAATTGTTTGAGAGATGGTTCAAGAGATACTTCAACAGGTAGTTCCTTAATTACTACCTTACTTGGTGACTTTTCACAAGTGTTAAAGTGTGGTTACTAAGTGCTCAATTTTAAGATCAACAAGTTTGTTCATTGGATCTTATTTTAGTAAGTTCCTAATGTCATCGTCATTACCCAATTAAAGCCTGAAGACCATAATTGTGGTTCATATCAGGAATCCTAAAATGGTAGAACATATGACGTCCATCCTTGTATCCAAAATCTTTAAATCATGAAGTTAGTCTCATACATAGAGCAACGAAGACTTGGGTCGTTCATGCTTAGAGTTGCCACATTGTCAGTGCCTATTGACAATGTTCATGAATTTTGCACTCTACGGAGCTCGAATTTAGAGGGATGATTTGTGCAAAATGGTTTTGAGAAGTCTTTTTAGAGAAGGTGCAACTTGGAACTTGGAAGCAAGTCACACGGGCTAAATGAAATGAACTAATCGCCCTCATGTGTTATGCATGTGGGGAATGTAACAGACCCTCTTAGACAGAAGTTAGCGGGAGGGACCTTGACGGTAAGAGATATTAAGCGTTAGGTGTTGAATACAAAATCAGAACAATAATGAATTGGTCTAGTTTCAACAAACGTTTAATGTAACTCACTCTATCTATAAAAATTGTTTTTGGCCAAAGTAAAAATAGTCAAATAAATAAACAAACAAATACAACTAATGATAATAAAGCCAAACAGTAGCAATGATATTACTCCATAAGTACATGTACATCCATAGAAAAGGGCAATTTTGTAAAGCTTTTAAGTTGAGTAATCTCGAAATTCTTGCTTTATATATTTTGATATAATCGTTGATTCTTACGCCAATTCGTAGGGTTGATGAGATTATAAAACGATTGAATTAAAACGATGAAAAATCAAGCCAAATCGCAACATGGTCTTTTTGGACTCTTGGCATTGGTCTGGGTCGATCCAGATGGTTGACCCGCATGGGCTGGGCCGTGGACCGTTTTGAATGCTTTTCTAGACCGCTAATTATTTTCTTTCTGGGTTTACCAATTTGTAGTAGAGTGGGCTGAAAGCCAACATGTCTTTATTATTTACCGAACAAAATAACTTTATTATTGATTATTTATATAGCTATTTTTATTTAGTTTAGTACATTGTCAAATATTTAGTTTTTTCTTATTTAGGCTATGTTTGGCAAACTAGCGGATGAAAAAATTAAGTTTGACAAAACTAGCTTATAAACATGTAAAATGACTAAAAAGAACATCTTCAAAAAATTATCAATTATATAATTAAAACAAATTTATAACAATATAATATGTTAATTAAAGAAAAATTAAATAACTATAGCATGTTTAATTAAAAGAATTTAAAATTTATTATTACATATATACTATAAAATTTGAATTTGTTAAAACAAGTTTTGAAAAAAATATATATTAACTTGTGATTTTAAATGACAGTTACATATAATATAAAAAAAATCAAATAATAATTAAAAAAATAATAGTAATTGATAATTAAAATATATTGGTTAATATTAATAAAATATATAAAAATAATTTATATGACAATAACTCTAAATAATTAAAAATTGATATCAATGTATAATAAAAATTAATTTAATAATTTTCATTAATACTAACTGATATTTATTACTTAATAATAATTAAATTTAAAAAATAATATTTATTTATAATAATAGTTAATGAGGACAATATTGAAATATTCACAAAAAGCTACTGAAAAACTACTTCAAGTAGCATTTTCAAAAAGCTAGCTTATAAGCTAGTTTATGGTCATCCAAATATAAGCTAGTTTTTTTTTGCCAAACGATGCCTTAATACTTCCTCCATCCTAAAATAAATGTCTACAATAGAAAAGGCACACAATTTTAGGAGACTGTAATTATTACATCTTTTAATCAACTTGTACATTTTTAGCCTTATTTATAGAGACAAATTTTCTACATCACATAATTAAGGGTAAAATAAGAAAATAAATATTTATTTTTGAAAGTGGATACTTATTTTGGGACAACAAAAATAACGAGTTACCATTTATTTTGTGATGGAGGGAGTATTCAATATTTCAAAACTAGAAAAAATATATTTCGGATAGTAACCTACCAATTAAAGATATGTTTTAAGTTTTAACCCACAACTAAACCTGACAATAAATAATTGCGGAGCCAATGTTGGCCTAGGGTGATCTTGGGTCACCCTCACCTTTTAAAAAGTCTACTTGTATATAGGGTGCTCACGGGTTGGGTTGGTTGGGTTGAAGGCACTTTGACAATCCAATCTAATCATTGCATTTTGAAAAATCTCAACTCAACTCAACCCAATCAAAAGTGCAACCCAACCCAACCCCAACCGTTCGGGTTAGGTTGGTCAGGTTGAAACTTTTATCGATTATTTCACTATTTTACTAAGTTATTTTGTCTAAACAAATTACTAAATGTTTCTAAATATTTAAATGTTTAACCGATTTCTAAACCGTCTAATAAAAGATTTCTTATAAATATTTTGTTTATAAATGCGGCATCAAGAATCAATAACAAGATTACTAAAGTAACAAGTGACCAACAATTGTTTGTTTATAAATTTTCAATACTAACAAGATTGTTGTAACAAAAATGACGGTAAAAAGAATTCAATATTAGATTTAAATGTTTTTCACGGGTTGGCGGGTTGGGTCGGTTTGGTTTGGGGCTAACCCGTTATCAACCCAATATATGCGGGTTGGTGAAAAATAGTATCGATTATACATCGGGTTGGCTCGGTTTGAGTTTTTTTGGCCTCGGGTTGGGTTGGGTTGGGTTGCAGGGGCGGAACTACACACACAGGAGAGGGTGCACGGGCACCCGCTCGACCATCCCGTTGTAGTGGAATCTTTTTGCCGGTTGTATCGGTGCACCCGCTTAATTTTTAAGTGTGCTCTCATATATTTTTCAAACAGAATTTAAAACAAAGGTGTGGGGTTGGTGGAATGACTAGCATACTACCTCACTTCCCATAGGTCATGAGTTTTAATCTTGTTTGCAACAAATTCAAGCTTTTTATATTTTAATTTTTAGTTACTAAAAAAAACAAACAAATATTTGACAAATTAAATGAATTCAATACCTCAACTACGCTTAATTTTTACCAATTAACTACAACTATTTCTTATTTACAATTTTCCCAATCTTGCTTTTGTTTTTTTTCCAATTTATCCATTAATCTTAAATTTGTTTTCTCATTCTAATGACAACACATTTTTATCCGGAATAACTTGAAAATGAAATAAAATTAATTGAATTTAACTATTTAACAATTAATTTAGTACTAAGGAAACTGAAATATTTTCTTGAAATCAACCAAAAAACCAAAAAATGTCTCGAAATCAACAAAAAAAATTAAAATACCTGTTAAAATCAACCAAAAAAATAGAAACATTCTCTCGAAAACAACAAAAAATCAAAAAAGTCATGCGAAAATCAACCAAAAAACTTAAAAAATCCCCTGAAGGCGGAATTCGGCTAAATACACATCGAGTAAATTTGCAGGCATTTGATCAAATTTTAAAGGTGCACCCGCTCGAAAAAAATCTTGGGTCCACCACTGTTGGGTTGGCCGGGTTAGTCGGGTTGGTCGGAAATTTGAGCACCCCTACTTGTATATAGTGAAAAAGGGCATATTATTCTTGGGAGTGATGAATTGCATAGTTGGTACTCACTTCGATCTCTTTTATTTAGCTATAATTGTTATATATGAATTTAATATTTTAGTTTTGTAACAACCCAAATTTAGTAGGCTGGAAAGTTAGTGTCCAGAATTAAAAGAATGAAAGTTTGGGCTTAGGGACTATAGTGTAAATTGTGAAACATATTTAAATGAGCCAAATCCCTAGGTTGTCTTTGTGATTCAGTATTATTATTGTTGTGGCGGCTGAGAAGAAGAGCATGAAGAGGGAGAAGTCGGGTGGGCATCAGGATCGGGAGAAGACTCTTTTGGTAAGTAAAATCTCAAATCAATGTTATCTTCTTATGCAGTAATAGCTAGAAAAGTTAGTTTCCTGGATGGGTTTTCATGTTTAAGCTGGGATATTGTTTAAAATCACTGTGGAGAGTTTTAGTTCACGAATGGGATTATAATCTAATGAAATCAATGGACTAGAAACTATGTTGTTTAAGGAGTTGTAATAGAACAAATTGGGTAAGAATGCTGTGTTAAATTCTCAATTTACTGGACTCCGTAGGAAGAAATAGAGTAATGAAGCGTATAAGGTTCGTCCCTGTTCGCTAGACCGAAGTACCGGGAGTCGGGTACCGGGACTTCGGGGTACCGGGAGTCGGGGTACCGGGACTTCGGGATACCGGGAGTCGGGTACCGGGAGTCAGGGTACCGGGACTTTGGGCACATAACATAATATTTAAGTCAAAAGCCCATAAGGGTCCCAATTACATCACAATATTTAATAACATTCTCAAGGTCTACGGTTCACCATCAAATACAACCGAGATGTTTGAACTAACAAAAACTGGAATCGTGACAGTCTCTAATCTCACGACGCCGCCTCAAACCTTCTCTTTCCCTTTAGACGATGCACCTAAGCGATCCTTACCTGAAAATGGTTTTTAGTTTTGAAAAGCGAGGGTTAGACCATAGGGTCTAGTGAATTCCCTCGAAAATGCGTTCACAAAACATTTACAGCAAAATATCTCTTTACAAAACAGTAACGTATTAAATCATCTTTGCAACAACGGTATGCACAGCGGAGAAGACCATGGCAAACACCCTACAAAGCCGGGTACGGCAACACCCTACAAAGCCGGGTACGGCAACACCCTACAAAGCCGGGTACGGCAAACCAAGAAGCCCCCTCCCACGGTGCAACCCAACTTCACAAAAGAATAGTTTAATAAAACATGCGATTTCATATACTTGAGGGCAACCCTCCTTTATTTGCAAAACAAGACCTTCCATGCCAAGAAAACATACGTTCGTAAAGCTTGCGTAAACCAATTTCAGTCATACAAATCTTTGCAAATCATTTTAAATAAAAGTGGTGCATAAGGGAACTCACCTGATGCTCGGCTAAACGACTCACTACTTGGAGCCCACTTAAACACCAAACGATCACCTGAATTGGGGTTAACAAATGAATTATTAGACTCCCCAATTATGCTCTAAAACATTCCCCATAATGTCCTAAGACAATCTCCTAAACCAAGCCTCGAACCCAAGCCCAAACGACCAACGAAGCAAAAACGAAAAAAAAGGAACAGAGCCTGGCGCCGATGGTTGGCGCCGGTCCATCGGCGCCGCCATCGGCGCAGACCTCTGGACTGATTTTTCCTGCACGAAAATTCTTCCCAAAACTCAAAGATTTCTCAACCCAAACTTCCTCAAATCAGTTCTAGCTCTCCCAAAACAATCTTTCAGTCACAAAACCCAAAATGGGAGGACAAAACCTATAAACCTCCATTGGAAAGGTGAAATATCACCAAGAGTTCTCAATCTCCTCAAGGGATTCATCCAACCCACCTTTCCAATTGATTTTGTCTCAAAGCACTTAAAGAAGAAGGGATTGAAATTAGAAACATACATCTAAGCCCCATTTTAGACACAAAACTAACAAAGGAAGGTGGAGTTATACCTTTGAAGCAACTTCTTCAATCCCTAGCTGATCCCACCTTCTTCAAACCTTCAATGGAGAAATTCTTGAGCTTCTCCTCTCCCTCTAGAACCCTCCAGCCGAAATAATGAAATGGAATAGGGTTTTGGAGAGTTTCATCTTATTAAGCTTCTCATTTTCACTATCAAGCCACACAACTTTCAGCTTTTTACAAAAAGAGCCCCAGAATTCTTATTTCTGCACTAACACCACAAGAGATGAAATATGGAGTGTTACATCACCTCCCCCTTAACAGGATTCCGTCCCCGGAATCTCATCATTGAAAAGGTGTGGGTACTTCGCTCTCATATCGGTCTCAGATTCTCACGTCGCCTCACTCCCCTTGTGGAAACGCCACAACACTTTCACAAGGCTAATCTCTTTGTTCCTCGTTCTCCGAACCTTACGGTCGGTGATAGCTTCAGGCTCCTCCACAAAGTTCAATTTCTCATCAATCTGGACTTCGTGCAGGGGTATTGCCATATCGGCTTCCGCCAAGCATTTCCTCAGGTTCGACACGTGAAAGGTATTATGAATTCTTTGCAGTTCCACAGGTAATTCCAACTTATAAGCTACTTCTCCGATGCGCTCACTGATCTTGAACGGTCCTATGTAGCGGGGGCTCAACTTTCCCCTCTTCCCGAATCTGATTACTCCTTTCCAAGGGGACACTTTCAGCATCACCTTATCCCCAACCTGGAACTCGATATCCTTTCGCCTCTTGTCGGCATAACTCTTTTGACGGTCGCGAGCAACTTTCAGCCTTTCCCTCACTTGTTCGATCTTGTCGGCGGTCAACTGTACTATCTCGGGTCCAGCTAGTTGTTTCTCCCCGACCTCGTTCCAACAAAGGGGTGTCCGACACTTCCTACCGTAGAGTATCTCATAAGGAGCGGCTTTTATGCTTGCGTGATAACTATTGTTATACGCAAACTCGATCAACGGTAGGTGGTTCTCCCACGAGCCCTGAAAATCTATCGCGCAAGCTCTCAACATGTCTTCCAGAGTCTGGATGGTTCGCTCGCTCTGACCATCAGTCTGGGGATGGTATGCGGTGCTCATCTTGATTTGAGACCCCATCTCTCGCTGGAGGCTCCTCCAAAAAGTCGACGTGAATCGACTATCACGGTCAGAGACTATTGACGTCGGCACTCCATGACGGGTCACTATCTCATCAATATACAACTTTGCCAACTTTTCCATCGGGTAAGATTCCTTTATTGGAAGGAAGTGCGCCGATTTGGTGAGTCGGTCTACTATCACCCAAATGGCATCGAAACCCTTTGGAGTCCTAGGCAGTTTTGTCACGAAATCCATCGCAATTTGATCCCACTTCCATACCGGAATATCCAAGGGTTGGAGTTTTCCGTACGGTCGTTGATGCTCCACTTTTACTCTCAAGCAGGTATCACACCTTTCGACAAAATAAGCTATATCCTTTTTCATGCCCGACCACCAATAGTCTTGTCGCAAATCACCAAACATCTTGTTCGTTCCTGGATGGATGGAGTACTTTGACTTGTGAGCCTCCTCTAGTATCAACTTCCGCACATTCCCCAACCTCGGAACCCATATTCTACCGTTGAGGCACTTCAGTCCTCGGCTATCTTCTACTAGGGAGTCCACGTTTCCCACCATCCGTTCTGTCTTGAGATTCTCAGCCGCGGACGCTTCCACTTGCCATTTCTTTATCTCTCCCAACAGGTTAAACGTGACTTCGGCTCTTAATGCTAAAATCTGCGAAGCCTCTCCTCTCTCTTTTCGGCTCAAAGCATCGGCCACCACATTAGCCTTCCCGGGATGATACTCAATTTCACAGTCGTAATCTGATAGCAACTCCATCCACATGCGCTGCCTCATGTTTAGCTCTTTCTGATCGAAGATGTGACGAAGGCTTTTATGATCGGTGAAGATCTTGCACTTCGTCCCATACAAATAATGCCTCCAGATTTTTAAGGCGAAAACAACGGCCGCCAGCTCTAAATCGTGGGTGGGGTATCGCTTCTCATGCTCCTTCAACTGACGAGACGCATAAGCGATCACTTTACCACGTTGCATCAAGACACACCCCAAACCCAATTTAGATGCGTCGCTGTACACCACAAAATCTTCCGTTCCCTCGGGTAAGGTTAGAATTGGAGCCTCACTCAACATTTCTTTTAACTTTTGGAAGGCTTCTTCTTGCCCTTCGGTCCAACCAAACTTGACGTTCTTCTTGGTCAAAGAAGTCAACGGAATGGCAACCTTTGAAAAGTCTTTGATAAACTTCCGGTAATACCCCGCTAACCCAAGGAAACTACGGACTTCGGACGGCGTTCTAGGCGGTTCCCAGCTCTTAATAGCTTCCACCTTTGCCGGGTCAACTTTGATTCCACTCTGGGTCACTACATGTCCCAAAAACTGCACTTCTCGAAGCCAAAATTCGCATTTCGAAAATTTGGCATAAAGTTTCTCCCGCTTCAACAATTCCAGCACTGCTCTCAAATGCTCCCTATGCTCTTCCTCCGACTTCGAGTAAACGAGAATATCGTCTATGAAGACGATCACAAATTTATCTAAATAGGGTTGACATACCCTATTCATCAAATCCATAAACGCGGCGGGAGCATTCGTTAATCCGAACGGCATTACTAAAAACTCGTAATGCCCGTATCGGGTTCGGAAAGCTGTCTTTGGAATATCTTCTCCTCGTACCTTGAGTTGATGGTATCCCGATCTCAGATCTACCTTTGAAAAGTAGCTAGCCCCTTGCAACTGATCGAACAAGTCGTCAATCCTGGGGAGTGGATACTTGTTCTTGACAGTGACTTTGTTGAGTTCGCGGTAATCGATGCACATCCTCATAGTCCCGTCCTTCTTCTTTACAAAAAGCACCGGCGCACCCCACGGCGAGGTACTCGGTCTCACGAACCCCTTATCTAGCAACTCTTGAAGTTGCGTCATCATCTCCTTCATCTCGGAAGGTGCCAATCGATATGGTGCACGAGCTATTGGGGTGGCTCTTGGCACCAAGTCGATTCGAAACTCGATCTGGCGATCCGGAGGTAGATCACACAAATCGTCCGGGAACACCTCCGGGTATTCTCCCACTATTGGTACATCTCCTATCTCGCGCTTTTCTTTCTTTGCATCCACCACATAGGCTAGATAACTCTGGCATCCCTTCCTTAGACATTTAGTAGCCTTAAGCAGGGAGATAAGACTAGACTTCCTATCTCGCCGGTTACCATAAATCACTACCATTTCTTTATTTGGCAATTGCACACGAATCAGCTTCTTGTTGCAGACGATGGTAGCATTATTTTTTGCCAACCAATCCATCCCCAACACTACATCGAACTCTCCCATCGGCATAGGGTACAAACGAATCGGTAACAAACTCCCCTCTATATCTATACAACACCCTTCCACCACACTACTAACAAGTACAACGTTATCATCGGCGGTCTCCACTTCTAAAGCACTACCCAAACGCTTAGGCCTCACCCCCAAACGTTTCACGAAAACAGGAGATACAAAGGAGCGATTCTCCCCCGAATCAAATAACACACTGGCACAAAGAGAGTTCACCAAAAAGGTACCTGTCACGACATCCGGAGTTTCCTCCGCCTCATCCGCAGTCATACGAAATGCGCGCCCCTTCGCGCGTGCCGGCTCCTCTTTCTTCTCAACTCCCTGCATCCCTTGACGATTTCCAAACTGACACGATCCTCCCCTCTTTAATATAGGGCAATCAAACCGACGGTGGTCCGGCGACCCACACTGAAAACATCCACGCTTCTTCGGGCAATCCCTTGACATATGCCCCGGCGATCCGCACTGATAACACAACCTCGAGTCCGCCCTACATTCCCCTTTATGCATCCGGTGGCACTTCCCGCACGGTTTGTCGCCATAACCCCGATTTCCACGCGGCTCCGGCCTCGAAACTTTACCTTTTCGAGCATCATTTCCCGATCCATCCCATTTTCTCTTTTCCCCGGCCCTCTCAGTTTGCTGACGATCTTTTTCCCTTTCTACTAACTCGGCCGCATTAATAGCCGCTTGGAAAGTGGCAGGATTTCTTGCCATTACCAACTCCCACACGCTACTCTTCAATCCATAGAGATACCTCTCGACTCGGCGCTCCTCGGTTGGGACATACATTTCCGCAAAACGAGCTTTCTCAATGAACTTGGAAGTGTACTCCCTCACGGTCGAGTCCCCTTGTGCTAAGTTCAAAAACTCCTCTTCCAATTTCTTAATTGCCGCTAGAGGGCAAAACTGAGCCTTGAACCTCCTCACAAATTCTTCCCATCTCATAGTCTTAGCCACTGACGATCCCAAACCCCCGGTTTCGGCATCCCACCAAAAGATGGCTTCCGACTTCAGCATAGACAGGGCAAAAATCACTTTATCCTCCACGACACACTTACAAATGTCAAAGACCAACTCCATTTCTCGAACCCACCTTATGGCCAACACCGGGTCGCATTCCCCCTGGAAGGTAGGAGGTTTGCAAGATGAGAATGCTTTGTGACTACACCCTCTAGCAGCCGACTCATTCACCACTAACGTTGTGGATTGCTTGCGACTACTGACCACTGTCGGGGATGGGCTAGACAATTCTGTGGCCGCCTTACTCTCACTCTTCTCCTTACTCCCCGACGCCGACGTATCATGACGATTCATCCATCGATCCAACTTTTCCTGCAGCTTCACCATTTCGGTGGCGAAGGCCTCTCGAGTCACAAAAGCATGACCCCCCCGATGCCGAGCCCTCTTGGTGAGACTTTTCCCGCTCCGACGGTGCCTCAACACTTTTTGTTCGGCGAGAAGCCGGAGTCTTCTTCTTTGGGCGAGTACCTCCCACAGTGGTAGTAGCCTTACGTGGAATGATCTCGCGTCCCCTACCACGACCTCTTCCTCTTCCCCGGGTAGCCGGCGCCCTTGGAGGAACCACAGGTTCGTCCACTTGAACCTCCTCAGACGTGGCCATCCTTACACTGGGCACCGACCGGCTCCTTGACGCTCTTCCAGACATGACGGAACTGATACAAAACACATAAACAAACGTTTAATACCAATACCAATACCACTTCCCCCCCATGAGGTAAATTAAGCATCCTCACGTGCCTGTAAATTCGAAATTATATTGGCCAGGTATAATTCCCAATTTACCTCACATGATGATTCTCGACACCCCATTCCACTCATTCCTCTTAGGTCTCCTCCTATGGTCATCCTATATCTCGGTTGTGTCCTGAAACACCCTAAAAACAGAGTCAATTTAAACCTTGAAATTTCCACAAGTTATGATCAAAACTTTCAAACTTATATAACCTGAGGATCAAATATAATGTTTCTATATACACTTGAAATTACTTAAATAACTTATTAATCAAATCACCTCATAACAATCAGATTAATCAATTTATCTAAACAACCGTCCCAAAAGCATCAAAGAATATCTAGATCCTCCGGTATCTCTAAATCTGAATCTTTCCAAAAGTTCTCTTCTCTCATTCCCTCTACTTCCCGAAGCTTGTACCTGGTAAGAAGATTCAACTTGAAACATTAGACTTTCGCCTAGTGAGAATACTCAAATCAATATAAAATTTAATAATTAAATCATGAACAGATAACTCAAACATGTTCTCACCCATCTTACCGTACGACAACTCCTTTTCGAATCGGGAAATCTACCCCACTCCCAATTTCCTACGATTAACTCATTTAATCGTAACAACAAATAAGAGTTAACTATGAATCATCCCAGATTCACAGTCAATATTCACACACAAGAAATTACAAGTCAAAACTTGCCTATTTCTTAATCAGGAAGTAGAGATTACAAATTACTTTATGCCTATCTCTAATCTTCCTCTCATCACTGGGGAAATCTCCGATCTTCCCTATAACAATGGAAATCTCCGATCTTCCATAAATCGAAATGGGAATTACAAATCAAAATCTGCCTATTCCACATTCCACCTCAGAATCAATGGTCCCTATGGGATTATAATATCGCGATACTCAAATCGAGACTCATGATTCAAGGTACACCCAATTACTAAAATTACACCCCTTTGGTCTATGGCGAGTAATCGGTTCCCATCATATCGTACCCAAGTGCCCTCGGTGACCGGATGCCTATTTTAGTAAAAGCACATAATCACATAATATAATATATGTAATAATCGATATTACTATATGCGTCCAGCATACAATATATCATTTCTCCGAACATATTCTATATATAAAATAAAGAATATTATTATCTCCTCATCTCAATCTCTTTACTATTCTTTCTCTGCAATCTGGTACGGAATCACCATCTCAATTGTTATCTACATTTTCGGACTCATAGATAGGCTTTTATAATTTCTCTCAATAAAGCTTCAAATCACATTCCGAGTTCATAATCATATCACAGATTGCATATAGCAGATAATCATACTTAGCATACAAGAATAATGATAAATACTAGTTTATCATATCTCAATCTCTTAACTATCCTCTCTTTGCAACTTAGCTCGGGAGTTAATATATATCATTTGTTAATCTACATTTTTGGACTTATAGATGGATCTTTATGATTTATCTCGATAAAGCTTCAATTCATATTTAGAGTTAATAATCATATAACATATTTCATATGGCAGATAATCATACTCATTATAAGGAATATTAATAATTCCGGTTCATTAACTTCTTAGATAACTCATCTTAGAAATTTTAGCATGGAAATCAACATAGCACAACTTTTAATCGCCCTCTTGGCTTATCTCTGACGTAATCAAGTCCATATAAAACATATTCATGCATACATATAAAACATCTAATTCAATATTAATTACTGAATTTTAAAGAGAGTTGAATAAACTCACCTGATATGAAATCACACTTCCTTTAATCCTTTTTAAACTCGAAGGGACTCCTTTCTTCACTACCACAGCTTACTGTATTATTCAATTTACATATACTGGTATTAATTTTCAAAACAAAACCCTCTACAACTGAGAATCCTTAATTTCTAAAAATTATATCTCAAGTCGCAGTGAACTGAAGTCGCAGTCGCCTATTGCGATTTCAATTCCAAATCGCAACCAACAGTTGCGATCTCAACTCCAAATCGCAACTCACCATTGCGATTCCACCCCAAGTCGCAGTCCACTGATGCGACTACAGTACCAAGTCGCAACCTACCATTGCGATTCCACTCCAAATCGCAACCAACTGTTGCGACTCCAAAGCCAAGTCGCAACGGTCTATTGCGACAATCATGAATGTCGCAACTCAAGGTTGCGACTTCGATGATATTCATCCAAGTCTCAGTCCACTATGTTCATCCTAAAACCCAGATTTTTATACTTTTAACCCATGTTTGTTTATGCCAATTTGCAGATATATTTAATTTCACTAGCAGAACATAACCATAACCTCAGATTCTCATAATCTTTCAAAAATATGTAACCCAATTCTAAAACCCATTAGAACTTGTGAATACAAAAAGGAGATGAAATTAAAAGAAGATGCACCTTTGGTTATAACACTGAACTTCCTTAATTCTTTCAGCTGAACCTGATTTCTTCTTCACCTTCTTTCTCTTGTTATCAATCTCTTTTTCTCTCTTTTTCTTTTCTCTTGCCGTAACTCACACCAGCACAAGACAAGAATAATACTAATGAGGAGGTGTCCTCATTTGATGTTTTTCTCCTCCCAAAACTCGGTGGTGATGACACCTCACCCACCCTCTTCCAAAACAGTCCTTTAACTATCAACAATTGACACATATAAACCCTTTACTTATAATTTAAATTTAAAGTTTACCCCTTAACTTATTACTCACAAAACAAATATTATAACTTACTCAGGGTTAAACTCTAAAATTAATTTCTCAAATAATCAATCACCACTTATTAAATAAATATACTCAATTTATTTAATAAATCTAAACATCATCTTTTTATAAAAATTGGGATGTTACAATACTCCCCAACTTGAAAATGATTTCGTCCTCGA
Source organism: Saussurea involucrata (assembly GCA_033807775.1). Lineage (NCBI taxonomy): Eukaryota > Viridiplantae > Streptophyta > Magnoliopsida > Asterales > Asteraceae > Saussurea > Saussurea involucrata. Next base: position 169,363,038 of record CM066322.1, read on the forward strand.
AATCTAAGCTAGGTAAACAAGTGAAGATACCTAACTTTCATATCCTCTTCTGACTCCAACGTTATATTAGCATCTCGATGATGTTTCCATTGTTCCTTCAACATAACTACTTCCTTATCATTACGTAACCTTTTAATTGACTTATCAAAATTTCTTCTGGTTTCTCTACACAACAACTCTTTTCATCGACTCTTACTTTAGTAAAAGAAATCACATCATACCAACATGAAATATTTTGTACATCTCTTCACTTTAAGTCTTACATACTTAATCATAAATAAAAGTCCAGAAAGAACAAGGATTCATCTTTTCATATTTTCTGAACTTTATCTCTTTCATCCTTACTCGCTCCCCAACTTGGATTTACAAACCTCCCTAGAGTAACTGTTTATCATTAAATCTATATCCGACTATTGTTTGGTCTATCATACCGTCATCAATCGTATCTCAATCTCCAGGTCTCAAAATAACATTAACGTAAATTGCTTGAAATTCCATACTCACTTTAAATTGAGCATACTCACCACTTTTGAATACTTCGATAATCACAGCAAACCATCATTATATCCATGACTCACACGTTTCTTCAGTATAAAGTGCTACCACTTCCTCACATCACTATCGCACTACGCGACCACATTGCAACCAAGCACTAAAATGTTGTATATCAAAGGTGATAATTCTATTGAACCTGTAGTATAACTACATTCTTAGGTCCGACCTTTCTATCATTACTTCCCACGTTAGCATGGAGTACTACCCTCCAATCATTACTTGTCTCTTTCTCCCAACTTTTCCACATACCGATAACATTTTCTCAATACTATACATAACCAAACACTTGTACCAAAATTCTAACTTAAGGCATTCAACTAAGTTGTCTTAAAACGACATACCGTCCACAGTTACTACACATTCTTTAATATGCAACTAATACTTTCTCGGGCAATTCTTTCATAAATAAGAAACAACTCTCATTCCTTAAGGATTTTGCATCTATTACCCCACAATTTAACTAACACACTCCTCATCTTTATTAAACTTCCTATGATTCAAAATCATAAACTTATTTAGCGATTTACACAACCAAAATCACTTTGGATAAACTCCCACTATCGTTCCGACATTCTATTCCGATAATAGCCAAATCACTACACCATCTTACAAACCACATGCTTCAATCAACTTTATTGATAAACTAATACTCTTCATCTAGAATTCCCGAAAAGGTTTCCATCGGATGCTTCCTCTTTCTAACTTCACATTACATACTAGTTAACACACTTATCTTGGCATTTGATGCCACAACTCGTTCGGATATTCTCCACCCATAACATCTCACAGCAGACCAGGTCTCTCATGGTCATTTGTACACAATTCAAACGTACTTTCATGTTTTCCCGCATGATTAATTGAGTCTATGTCATTATTATATTTCTCCCCAACTTTAATTGAACCACAACTCATGGTTTCTAATTAATTTAAACTTACTCGTTTCTTGCTATCTCTTGTGATTCCAAACCATAACATAGACAGGGCACAATCCCTCACCGATCAACACAGTCTATACACTCACTTCGTTCGTGCCTAATACTTCATCCTTTATAAACCATCCACATCCTAAGTAAAATGCTCATCTACAACAATATTCTTTCACTATCCTAACACCCCTACAAGGTGGTCCTTTAACTTTTTAAATCTTCCGATTCAAACTTAACATTCATACATGACCTCAAAAGAATACCCAATGTATTCACATCATGTAAACTTCAGTCATAATACAATCCATGTAATTCCAAACCCAAACCTACGTCGAGCTTATTAAACCGGCCGAATGCCCTCAAGACTCAACCGAGTCCAAAACCGAACCATCGGCTCAAAAGATCTAATGATCATTTATCAACATCAACTCATGCAATTAAAATACATTTAACTAACATCATGCAACACACGCTCCTAGGCGTAATAATCTCACAACCCTTTCATTGCTACCTTCCCAATGAAGTCAATTTATGTGTATCAATATGTACACGTATATGCAACTCTCTTATACTTAACAATGTATATAATTCACCAAGGTTCATTAGTTTCCAACAGTACTAAGAATACACGATCATCAAACGATTCTCACACATAAGACCAATACTTAAAACGACACTTATTTAAATAAATACAATTAAGCACATAACACATCATAATTGTTGCACAACCATAATAAATTCTAAAAGCGTATTTTAACCACGTAGCTTTTACTTATGCAACAACTTAACCAAAACTTCTTTCACTCGTGATTTATTCGCCAATCACTCAAAAATTCCCAAGATGTATTCTCCACTTTGCGCATACCCTCTGCATAACAGCATGCCGGTACCGCTCACGGTTCCTGCTCGCACAGGCATACGCGGGATGCACCCAGACCGCACCCAGTGACAGGCAAAAGACCTCATACATCTTAAGCAACTGCCGACTTCAACATCAATAGTCAGACTGTCAATCCTTCTTTAATCCATCCTTTAACAAGGGTCCTTAACTAAACCTAATCCTTCCAACATATCATAATCCAATTCACAAGATCACCATAAATTTTCATTTGACGTCGAGGATATTTCCTTTCTGTCTCACCACACTACTCATAACGAGTTGCTAATTCCATCACCTTGATGACTTCTATTCCTTCTTCCGGACGCAATCGTCCCTCGGTAACTGTATTTCTAGTCATCGAACAAGGGCACAGACTCTCATACAACCAACACTAAAGTCCACTTTCAACTCTCCCACTGTTCCCCTTTACTCTTGAACAAAGAAAAATACCAAAACTACAAACATTCTCCCAAGATTTATCCAACACCTCTCCACTCTCGGAGTTCTTTCTTAGCTTATAGTGTAATACTCTACGACCTAGTGAGTTCCTAGCCTTCATACATGACAACGCAATAAAATATTATTTCGTACATTTCCTCCTTTTAAAGAACAACACTTGGAGCAACTTGGGTACACATGACCCTAACATTCTCATAACTCCAATGTACTACGCAACGATCTTGAAAATCGTTTGCATACAACTTTCCGTAAAATATAATCTTTCTCAACCAAACGATATTATTACGACAGTAATATATTTTTTTAATGAAAATCTTTTCATATGACAAAAGTTTGAAAGAAATTACCGACACGAAGTAAGCTAGTCGGCTCTCTCTTGTTTATATGACATTCTCAAGTCAATACTCTTGTCGGTTATAAAAGTTTTGCTGGCCAACATTTTCTTGACCTTTTTATTACAATTTACTTTTCATGTAAATTACGAAATATTTTATAAATTACTAAACTCAAAATTTCATTGTACGTCGTAAATGAAATTGCCTTTTTAAATATACACTTGCACATGCTGACTCAATCTCGACTAAAATTGTTATTTATGCATTTGTTTTGAAATCACGAAAACTCATGTAACACACACTAGAACACCATGCATAAAACTCTACCCGCAATTGAAGGCTACTCACTACAACAAGGTCAATCATTTTACGTACGCAACTTATCATTGACACTCTACTTTCGACCAGTGGTTGCCCTCTCGGCCTTGTAACACTTGCTATACACGCATTCCACGACTCACTTACTCAACCATTTCATAATATTCCCGTCTTGATCAATCATCTTACATTCTATCTCCACACATTTCAATCCACCTATTAAAAGTTGTCTCAGCGGGCTTTCATGAGTCCCGCCAGTTCCAGGTTGTCCTCCCAACCCTCATTCATTTACTGATCTGTTTTCCAAAGAATAGAAGGACCTTGGTGGTATATCCACCATCGTTCTACTATTACATAAATGAACAACCATTAAATTTGGTTATACGAATACAGACGCACTAAACGTACTTTACCGTTCATTAGTCACTGTAACAATTTAGAAACAAGCATGCTTGCGTAACAATATATTCATAATAACAATAGCTAATTGAAATTGTGAACATATTATACATGAGAATCATCGTTACCATTGTCACAGTACTAATTTCACGTATTTCCGTCGACTCCAATACTATCCCGTCTTAATACGTCTACCCATATCTCACGAATCATAACTTAATTCATCTCAGCTTAAGTCTAAGTACCTCCTCAGCATACTTAGTTCACTTAAACTAATGCTCTGATACCATACTGAAACACCCTAAAAACAGAGTCAATTTAAACCTTGAAATTTCCACAAGTTATGATCAAAACTTTCAAACTTATATAACCTGAGGATCAAATATAATGTTTCTATATACACTTGACATTACTTAAATAACTTATTAATCAAATCACCTCATAACAATCAGATTACTCAATTTATCTAAACAACCGTCCCAAAAGCATAAAAGAATATCTAGATCCTCCGGTATCTCTAAATCTGAATCTTTCCAAAAGTTCTCTTCTCTCATTCCCGCTACTTCCCGAAGCTTGTACCTGGTAAGAAGATTCAACTTGAAACATTAGACTTTCGCCTAGTGAGAATACTCAAATCAATATAAAATTTAATAATTAAATCATGAACAGATAACTCAAACATGTTCTCACCCATCTTACCGTACGACAACTCCTTTTCGAATCGGGAAATCTACCCCACTCCCAATTTCCTACGATTAACTCATTTAATCGTAACAACAAATAAGAGTTAACTATGAATCATCCCAGATTCACAGTCAATATTCACACACAAGAAATTACAAGTCAAAACTTGCCTATTTCTTAATCAGGAAGTAGAGATTACAAATTACTTTATGCCTATCTCTAATCTTCCTCTCATCACTAGGGAAATCTCCGATCTTCCCTATAACAATGGAAATCTCCGATCTTCCATAAATCGAAATGGGAATTACAAATCAAAATCTGCCTATTCCACATTCCACCTCAGAATCAATGGTCCCTATGGGATTATAATATCGCGATACTCAAATCGAGACTCATGATTCAAGGTACACCCAATTACTAAAATTACACCCCTTTGGTCTATGGCGAGTAATCGGTTCCCATCATATCGTACCCAAGTGCCCTCGGTGACCGGATGCCTATTTTAGTAAAAGCACATAATCACATAATATAATATATGTAATAATCGATATTACTATATGCGTCCAGCATACAATATATCATTTCTCCGAACATATTCTATATATAAAATAAAGAATATTATTATCTCCTCATCTCAATCTCTTTACTATTCTTTCTCTGCAATCTGGTACGGAATCACCATCTCAATTGTTATCTACATTTTCGGACTCATAGATAGGCTTTTATAATTTCTCTCAATAAAGCTTCAAATCACATTCCGAGTTCATAATCATATCACAGATTGCATATAGCAGATAATCATACTTAGCATACAAGAATAATGATAAATACTAGTTTATCATATCTCAATCTCTTAACTATCCTCTCTTTGCAACTTAGCTCGGGAGTTAATATATATCATTTGTTAATCTACATTTTTGGACTTATAGATGGATCTTTATGATTTATCTCGATAAAGCTTCAATTCATATTTAGAGTTAATAATCATATAACATATTTCATATGGCAGATAATCATACTCATTATAAGGAATATTAATAATTCCGGTTCATTAACTTCTTAGATAACTCATCTTAGAAATTTTAGCATGGAAATCAACATAGCACAACTTTTAATCGTCCTCTTGGCTTATCTCTGACGTAATCAAGTCCATATAAAACATATTCATGCATACATATAAAACATCTAATTCAATATTAATTACTGAATTTTAAAGAGAGTTGAATAAACTCACCTGATATGAAATCACACTTCCTTTAATCCTTTTTAAACTCGAAGGGACTCCTTTCTTCACTACCACAGCTTACTGTATTATTCAATTTACATATACTGGTATTAATTTTCAAAACAAAACCCTCTACAACTGAGAATCCTTAATTTCTAAAAATTATATCTCAAGTCGCAGTGAACTGAAGTCGCAGTCGCCTATTGCGATTTCAATTCCAAATCGCAACCAACAGTTGCGATCTCAACTCCAAATCGCAACTCACCATTGCGATTCCACCCCAAGTCGCAGTCCACTGATGCGACTACAGTACCAAGTCGCAACCTACCATTGCGATTCCACTCCAAATCGCAACCAACTGTTGCGACTCCAAAGCCAAGTCGCAACGGTCTATTGCGACAATCATGAATGTCGCAACTCAAGGTTGCGACTTCGATGATATTCATCCAAGTCTCAGTCCACTATGTTCATCCTAAAACCCAGATTTTTATACTTTTAACCCATGTTTGTTTATGCCAATTTGCAGATATATTTAATTTCACTAGCAGAACATAACCATAACCTCAGATTCTCATAATCTTTCAAAAATATGTAACCCAATTCTAAAACCCATTAGAACTTGTGAATACAAAAAGGAGATGAAATTAAAAGAAGATGCACCTTTGGTTATAACACTGAACTTCCTTAATTCTTTCAGCTGAACCTGATTTCTTCTTCACCTTCTTTCTCTTGTTATCAATCTCTTTTTCTCTCTTTTTCTTTTCTCTTGCCGTAACTCACACCAGCACAAGACAAGAATAATACTAATGAGGAGGTGTCCTCATTTGATGTTTTTCTCCTCCCAAAACTCGGTGGTGATGACACCTCACCCACCCTCTTCCAAAACAGTCCTTTAACTATCAACAATTGACACATATAAACCCTTTACTTATAATTTAAATTTAAAGTTTACCCCTTAACTTATTACTGTAACATCCCTTATCCCATATACACGACATATCACACAATATAACACAATTAGATATAACAAACAAACTTCACTTTACATGTACAGTCCGGTAGTCTTTTACAAATAGAAAGAAAACATTTGAAATACAATCCTTGTGCTATTTGCATCCATAACACTTAACATTCCATTACAACTACTAAACAAGTCAAAAGCTTCGTCTTATAGTCTTCCTTACTAGCCATCCATCTCATACTCTACTTACTTGCCCTTACTTGATCCGCCACCTGGAATACATATTTTTAAAACAAAATGAGGGTTAGACCTGTTGGTCTAAGTGAGAAACCCCTGTTAGTTTAAAAACCATTTATATAAACTTCATTCATATAAATCACGCCACATAATTACATATATCCAATAAAGCTCACACATCGTGTACCTTTCCTTCTCATTTCCTCCTGGCCATATTAGTGGTAGCAAGCCAACTAATAATATACAACGCTGTACAACATCTACAGCCAAACAACGCTATACAGATTCTATAGCCAAACACACCGGTCCTAAGCCCGGCCAACGTATTATAACACATTATAATACACATGTAAATATAATACCTCACTATATTATAATACACATATAAACACATAGTCATCAACTATTTCATTCCCACTCCACACATATACGTATTCCAGTTGAAAATACTTTTAAAGTAAAACTCACCTTATTGCTTATCAACACGTTTCCATGTCTTCTTAACCGATTCAGCCTTTTACCCAGAATTCACAAGATCTGTAACACATAGATACAGACATCTCTTTACCACATAAAACACATAAGTCTTACTAAGGCTAACAACTCTAAAGAGCTCAAACCCTCAAATGTTGCCCCCAAACTCGTACTCAAGTCAAGACTACAGGATAGTCAGTCCCCATTCACTCCCTATCTAGTGGTTAACAAAATACAGGTTACTGGATACTTGACAGCATCTAAAACTCTCAAAAATGGCCAAACAGCAAAAGTATCCGGATACCACAAGTTACCCGGACAACATGACTTTTCCGGACAACTTGACTTTTCCGGACAACTTGACTTTTCCGGACAACTATAGAAAAGAGAGATTTTCCCGGATATAGGACTCGTCCGGACACCTTCAAACAGTACCCGGACACTATCAACAAAACTACCCGGACACCACCAACAGTGCTATCCGGACACCTTCAACGTATCCGGACACCACTGTCGGTTTACCCAAAATTCACCCAGAAATCGGCTGAGGTTTACACCAGTTCGATTATGTCGATTCTAGACCGATAGAAACCATCTACTAACCATTATAAACATAATTAGTAAAGGAAACATACCTGTAACTACTTCCAATTGCACCAAATTAAATCCTTAGCCTACTTTTCTTCTTTTTCTTCCTTTCTCCACAAAACACACACACACCTTATGATAATATCTGATATTTCTGAATACCAAGAGATAATATCTAACCCATAATTACCCTCTAAACCCTACACTATCCATTAATGACCCAAAACACCCTTAACTCCTAATTTAACACCAACTTACCCTAAACTTCCAACTTTAAAGTTAATTAAATTTAACGGAATGGGGATTTAACTAACGGACTTACCCGGGGTATTACATCATCTCCCCCTTAAGAGAATTCCGTCCCGGAATTCGGTTAGGCAAAAAGGTGAGGGTATTTGGTTCTCATTTCCGATTCGGATTCCCACGTGGCATCCTGACCTCTATGATGCCTCCACTAAACCTTCACTTGCCTGATCTCCTTATTCCGCAGCACTTTGACTTTATGATCAACTATTGCTTCCGGTTCTTCCACATAATTCAGTCTTTCGTCGACTTGTATCTCTGGTAGGGAGACTGCCTGATCTTGAGTAACTAAACACTTTCGGAAGTTTGACACGTGAAATGCATTATGAATTCTGCTCAACTCTGGTGGAAGATCTAATCTGTAAGCTACGTCCCCGATCCTTTCAGTGATTGCAAATGGTCCAATATACCTTGGGCTAAGCTTACCCTGTCGACCGAATCTGATGACTCCTTTCCACGGCGAAACCTTTAACATTACATAATCCCCAACTTGAAATTCCAACGGCTTTCGACGGCGATCAGCGTAACTCTTCTGTCTATCTTGAGCCACTTTCAATCTTTCTCGGATCTGTGTAACCTTATCGGCGGTTAACTGAACTATTTCCGGCCCCGCTAACTGTTTCTCTCCCACTTCGTTCCAACACAGAGGCGTTCGACATTTCCTACCATACAGTACTTCAAACGGTGTCGCTTGTATGCTGGAATGATAACTGTTGTTGTAAGCGAATTCGATTAACGGCAAATGCTTATCCCACGATCCCCCAAAATCAACAATACAAGCCCGGAGCATATCTTCTAAGGTCTGAATTGTTCGTTCACTCTGTCCATCTGTTTGAGGATGATACGCCGTACTTAACTTTATCTGAGTCCCCATTTCCCTTTGAAAGCTTCTCCAAAATCTTGAAGTAAAACGACTATCACGATCAGAAATGATCGAGATTGGAACTCCATGTCGAGTTACTATTTCATTAATGTACAATTTAGCTAATCGCTCCAATGAATCGGTTTCCTTTATTGGTAGGAAGTGTGCAGACTTTGACAACCTGTCGACGATCACCCAAATAGAATCGAATCCCTTCGGAGTTCTTGGTAGCTTTGTGATAAAGTCCGTGGTAATCTGCTCCCACTTCCACATAGGTATTTCTAGCCGTTGCAGTTGACCAAATGGCTTTTGGTGTTCGATCTTTACCTTCTTACAAGTATCACACCTTTCCACATACTGAGCAATCCCTCTTTTTATCCCCGGCCACCAATAGAATTGCTTTAGATCTTTATACATCTTGTTTGTACCTGGGTGAATAGAGAAACGGGATTGATGAGCTTCCTGTAAAACACGATCACGTAACCCACCCAAACGAGGCACCCACACTCTGTTTCCCAGACACAATAACCCCCGATCATCTTTTACTAGCAATGCTGACATCCCCGCTAACCGTTCTGATTTCAGATGTTCATCCTGATAAGCCTCCACTTGACACTTCTGCAATTCGTCAAATATGTTGGGTAGGAGTTCAGTTCGTATCGAAATAACTTTTATTGTTCCACTCCTTTCTTGACGACTGAGCGCATCTGCCACTACATTCGCCTTTCCCGGGTGATAAAGGATTTCACAGTCGTAGTCATTCAGCAATTCCAACCATCTCCTTTGTCTCATATTTAGTTCCTTCTGATCAAAGAGATGTTGAAGACTCTTGTGGTCAGTATAAAACTGACATTTGGAACCATACAGATAATGTCTCCAAATCTTTAACGCGAAAATGACTGCAGCAAGCTCCATATCGTGCGTAGGATACTGCCGTTCATGATCCTTCAGTTGGCGAGAAGCATAAGCTATAACCTTTCCACGCTGCATAAGCACACAACCCAATCCCAATTTAGACGCATCACTGTAAACGACAAAGTCTTCAGAACCTTCAGGTAGTGATAGAATTGGCGCGCTGCATAGTTTCTCTTTCAATATTCTGAATGCCTCGTCCTGTTCCGCTTTCCATTCAAACTTCAAATTCTTTCGGGTCAGCTTAGTCAAAGGCGTTGCGATACGAGAGAAGTCCTTTATGAATTTCCGATAGTAACCGGCCAAACCCAGAAAACTGCGTACCTCGGTTGCTGTCTTGGGCTGTTCCCACTTTTCAACTGCTTCTACTTTCATCGGATCGACTTGTATACCTTTCTCAGAAACCACGTGCCCCAGAAATTGTACTTTCCATAACCAGAACTCACATTTTGAAAATTTTGCATACAACCTTTCCTTCTTCAGCAGCTCTAGAATCAAACGAAGATGTTGCGCGTGCTCTTCCTTGGATCGAGAATAGATAAGAATATCATCGATAAAAACAATTACAAATTTATCGAGATACGGCTTACATACCCGATTCATCAAATCCATAAAGGCAGCTGGAGCGTTCGTCAATCCAAATGGCATTACTAAAAATTCATGATGACCATACCTCGTTCGAAAAGCAGTCTTTAAAACGTCTTCTTCTTTAACCTTCAGCTGGTGATAACCGGACCTTAGATCAATCTTGGAGAAATAGCAAGCTCCAACTAACTGATCAAAGAGATCATCAATTCGGGGTAGCGGATACTTGTTCTTTATCGTGCGCTTATTCAATTCTCGGTAGTCAATACACATTCTCATCGACCCATCTTTCTTTTTCACAAATAACACTGGTGCTCCCCACGGCGAAGAACTAGGTCTGATGAAACCCTTATCGGATAGATCTTGTAGTTGTGCCATCATCTCTTTCATCTCTGGAGGTGCCAAACGGTACGGTGCACGGGCTACAGGAGTGGCTCCAGGAATTAAGTCTATACCGAACTCGACTTGTCTAACTGGCGGAAGACTGTTCAAGTCTTCAGGGAATACTTCAGGGAATTCACTAACGATAGGAATATCTTCCATCCTAATCTTTTCTGGCTTAACATCTATCACGTAAGCCAAGTAACTCTGACAACCCTTATTCACACACTTACGCGCCTTTACTAGTGATATAAGACAGGACTGATGATTCCTACGATCACCATAAATCACTACCGGTCCTCTCTCAGGCAATACAACATTTATTATCTTCTTGTCACACACTATATTAGCCTGATTCTCAGCCAACCAGTCCATTCCCACTACTACATCAAATTCTATCAAAGTTATAGGAAACAATTGTATAGGCACTCCACACCCCTCTATATTAATCACACAACCATCAAATACTTCACTAACCGACACTTGGTTGTCATTTGCTGTATCTACTAATAGAGAATGATCTAACATTTTAGGTTTCAAACACAAACAAGCAGCAAATGCAGGAGACACAAACGATCGGTTTGCACCGGAATCAAATAACACCTTAGCACGTGTAGAGTTTATCAAAAATGTACCTGTGACCACATCTGGAGTTTCCTCCGCTTCTTTCTCGGTCATCTGAAATGCGCGACCTCTGGTTACTGGCGGTTCCAGTCTTGGCACTACTGGTTTAACATTTGCTGGCCTGCCTGATGACCCACCTTGCTGCATCCTCCCTCGCGGACAGTTTGACTGGAAATGATCCGGAGAATTGCCTAAGAAACATAGCCGTGTTACCTTACAATCCTTAATGACGTGCCCAGTCTTCCCACACTTATAACATGCTCGCAAATCACCTTGGCAGTTTCCTTGATGGACACGGTTGCACTTCGGACATGGTCTTTCCGCTGGTCGAAACGGCGGACGGTTATTATACCTCTGAAATCGGGACCTCTTCGGATCATATTGTGGTCCTTCCCACTTTCTCTTTCCGATACTCTTATCTCCCGTATCCCTTCTCATATCTCGTTCAACATTTTCCGCTGCATCAACTGCAGCTGAAAAGGTATCGGGTCCCTTTGCAGTCACTAACCTTCTAATCTCTGAGTTCAATCCAAAGATAAACCTTTCTATCTTCATCGCTTCTGTAGCGACATAGTATTCTGCAAATCGAGATTTTTCCAGAAAGCTAGCAGTATAATCTCGAACGGATAAGCTTCCTTGTTGCAAATTCATGAATTCTCCTTCCAGTTGTTTGACGGCTGCTTGGGGACAAAATGCGTTCCTGTAGACTATCACAAATTCCTTCCAAGAGAGGGTAGAATAAACATCGGGTCCTTTTGAATGAATAAACGATTCCCACCAATACAACGCATCTCCTTTCAACATGGCTGCCCCGTACAATACTCTATCTTCGTCCGCACACTTACTCGTTTTAAAAATGGCTTCAATTTCCTTCATCCACCTCATTGCTTTCACCGGATCCCGATCCCCTGAGAATGTCGGAGGCTTGCAGCTAAGAAACATTTTGTAATCACATTTTCTCATTACCGGTAAGACCGTTGGGGTAATTGGCATCTCCTCTTCAAGAGTAAGGTCTGGTCTTTCTGTTTCAGTATTATGAGCTTGGTTGAGCATAGCTTGAATATTGTCTTGTAATCTCCCCATTTCTGTCATTAAATCAGCTCTGGTAATGAAATCCGTACTATTTTGTTGAGTTCTACCTCCGGTTCTACCTCCAGCTCCACCTCGAAGTCTACCTCCAGTTCTGCCCCCTGTTCTGCCTCCCCTGTCCCCTGTTCCTACTGGCGGATTAGTTCTGTTTGGATTTCTTCCTCCTCCTCGATTCGAATTTCTTGTACCACTTGCCATTCTGTAGATTTAAACAAGATTAATATACAAATAAGCACATACCCCATATAACAAGGTATTCCAGTTCAAACATGTACCTGTAAGATCACGATTACACTGGCCAGGTGTAATATGAAATAACCTTACATGATGTTCCTTCTACCTTTTATACTTCATCATCCCAAGGTTCTATAATGATAGGGACATCCTACTTCACATGCAGTTTAAGTCTAGGTACAGATACAAATACCTAAATCCCTTAAACTAAGGCTCTGATACCATTTGTAACATCCCTTATCCCATATACACGACATATCACACAATATAACACAATTAGATATAACAAACAAACTTCACTTTACATGTACGGTCCGGTAGTCTTTTACAAATAGAAAGAAAACATTTGAAATACAATCCTTGTGCTATTTGCATCCATAACACTTAACATTCCATTACAACTACTAAACAAGTCAAAAGCTTCGTCTTATAGTCTTCCTTACTAGCCATCCATCTCATACTCTACTTACTTGCCCTTACTTGATCCGCCACCTGGAATACATATTTTTAAAACAAAATGAGGGTTAGACCTGTTGGTCTAAGTGAGAAACCCCTGTTAGTTTAAAAACCATTTATATAAACTTCATTCATATAAATCACGCCACATAATTACATATATCCAATAAAGCTCACACATCGTGTACCTTTCCTTCTCATTTCCTCCTGGCCATATTAGTGGTAGCAAGCCAACTAATAATATACAACGCTGTACAACATCTACAGCCAAACAACGCTATACAGATTCTATAGCCAAACACACCGGTCCTAAGCCCGGCCAACGTAATATAACACATTATAATACACATGTAAATATAATACCTCACTATATTATAATTCACATATAAACACATAGTCATCAACTATTTCATTCCCACTCCACACATATACGTATTCCAGTTGAAAATACTTTTAAATTAAAACTCACCTTATTGCTTATCAACACGTTTCCAAGTCTTCTTAACCGGTTCAGCCTTTTACCCAGAATTCACAAGATCTGTAACACATAGATACAGACATCTCTTTACCACATAAAACACATAAGTCTTACTAAGGCTAACAACTCTAAAGAGCTCAAACCCTCAAATGTTGCCCCCAAACTCGTACTCAAGTCAAGACTACAGGATAGCCAATCCCCATTCACTCCCTATCTAGTGGTTAACAAAATACAGGTTACTGGATACTTGACAACATCTAAAACTCTCAAAAATGGCCAAACAGCAAAAGTATCCGGATACCACAAGTTACCCGGACAACATGACTTTTCCGGACAACATGACTTTTCCGGACAACTTGACTTTTCCGGACAACTTGACTTTTCCGGACAACTATAGAAAAGAGAGATTTTCCCGGATATAGGACTCGTCCGGACACCTTCAAACAGTACCCGGACACTATCAACAAAACTACCCGGACACCACCAACAGTGCTATCCGGACACCTTCAACGTATCCGGACACCACTGTCGGTTTACCCAAAATTCACCCAGAAATCGGCTGAGGTTTACACCAGTTTGATTATGTCGATTCTAGACCGATAGAAACCATCTACTAACCATTATAAACATAATTAGTAAAGGAAACATACCTGTAACTACTTCCAATTGCACCAAATTAAATCCTTAGCCTACTTTTCTTCTTTTTCTTCCTTTCTCCACAAAACACACACACACCTTATGATAATATCTGATATTTATGATATTTCTGAATACCAAGAGATAATATCTAACCCATAATTACCCTCTAAACCCTAAACTATCCATTAATGACCCAAAACACCCTTAACTCCTAATTTAACACCAACTTACCCTAAACTTCCAACTTTAAAGTTAATTAAATTTAACGGAATGGGGATTTAACTAACGGACTTACCCGGGGTATTACAATTACTCACAAAACAAATATTATAACTTACTCAGGGTTAAACTCTAAAATTAATTTCTCAAATAATCAATCACCACTTATTAAATAAATATACTCAATTTATTTAATAAATCTAAACATCATCTTTTTATAAAAATTGGGATGTTACATGTCCCTACTCCAAAGTTTAAGTCTAGGCCCATCCGGTCACCTAAATCCCTTAAACTATGGCTCTGATACCATTTGTAACAACCCAAAAACACATAACATAATATTTAAGTCAAAAGCCCATAAGGGTCCCAATTACATCACAATATTTAATAACATTCTCAAGGTCTACGGTTCACCATCAAATACAACCGAGATGTTTGAACTAACAAAAACTGGAATCGTGACAGTCTCTAATCTCACGACGCCACCTCAAACCTTCTCTTTCCCTTTAGACGATGCACCTAAGCGATCCTTACCTGAAAATGGTTTTTAGTTTTGAAAAGCGAGGGTTAGACCATAGGGTCTAGTTTCACAAAACATTTACAGCAAAATATCTCTTTACAAAACAGTAACGTATTAAATCATCTTTGCAACAACGGTATGCACAGCGGAGAAGACCATGGCAAACACCCTACAAAGCCGGGTACGGCAACACCCTACAAAGCCGGGAACGGCAACACCCTACAAAGCCGGGTACGGCAACACCCTACAAAGCTGGGTACGGCAACACCCTACAAAGCCGGGTACGGCAACACCCTACAAAGCCGGGTACGATAACACCCTACAAAGCCGGGTACGGCAAACCAAGAAGCCCCCTCCCACGGTGCAACCCAACTTCACAAAAGAATAGTTTAATAAAACATGCGATTTCATATACTTGAGGGCAACCCTCCTTTATTTGCAAAACAAGACCTTCCATGCCAAGAAAACATACGTTCGTAAAGCTTGCGTAAACCAATTTCAGTCATACAAATCTTTGCAAATCATTTTAAATAAAAGTGGTGCATAAGGGAACTCACCTGATGCTCGGCTAAACGACTCACTACTTGGAGCCCACTTAAACACCAAACGATCACCTGAATTGGGGTTAACAAATGAATTATTAGACTCCCCAATTATGCTCTAAAACATTCCCCATAATGTCCTAAGACAATCTCCTAAACCAAGCCTCGAACCCAAGCCCAAACGACCAACGAAGCAAAAACGAAAAAAAAGGAACAGAGCCTGGCGCCGATGGTTGGCGCCGGTCCATCGGCGCGGACCTCTGGACTGATTTTTCCTGCACGAAAATTCTTCCCAAAACTCAAAGATTTCTCAACCCAAACTTCCTCAAATCAGTTCTAGCTCTCCCAAAACAATCTTTCAGTCACAAAACCCAAAATGGGAGGACAAAACCTATAAACCTCCATTGGAAAGGTGAAATATCACCAAGAGTTCTCAATCTCCTCAAGGGATTCATCCAACCCACCTTTCCAATTGATTTTGTCTCAAAGCACTTAAAGAAGAAGGGATTGAAATTAGAAACATACATCTAAGCCCCATTTTAGACACAAAACTAACAAAGGATGGTGGAGTTATACCTTTGAAGCAACTTCTTCAATCCCTAGCTGATCCCACCTTCTTCAAACCTTCAATGGAGAAATTCTTGAGCTTCTCCTCTCCCTCTAGAACCCTCCAGCCGAAATAATGAAATGGAATAGGGTTTTGGAGAGTTTCATCTTATTAAGCTTCTCCTTTTCACTATCAAGCCACACAACTTTCAGCTTTTTACAAAAAGAGCCCCAGAATTCTTATTTCTGCACTAACACCACAAGAGATGAAATATGGGGTGTTACACGGGAGTCGGGGTACCGGGACTTCGAGGTACCGGGAGTCAGGGTACCGGGACTTTGGGGTACCGGGAGTCGGGGTAACGGGACTTCGGGGCACCAAGAGTCGAATCATGCTGAGATCGTCGGTTTGGGGCTTCGTCTGTCAGGCCCGTAGTGTCTAGCTATTGGGCCGACGTGTTTAGAGTTTAGCTTATGTCTCGTGGGCTTAGTAAAGGATAAAAGAAATCCAATATGTAATAGATGGACCTAAATGAGTTATTTGAGACCGAATTAAGAGGAGGACTTAGGATCAGAATTGGAGACGTGCCTAATTGATCTATAATTATGCATTAGGTGAACGGACGGAACGAGATACGAGGTTAGAAAGGAGTTGCTATCAGGTGAGTTCCCTAAACCCTTTTTACGACGCAAAGTGTTAAATGTTTTAACTGAATTTGGTTTCATTTACGAGCATGAACTGTTGGAACAATCACGCATGTTTACCCATGAACTCTATGTTCTACTTGAGAAAGCTTATTATGTATGATGAAATGAGAATGATGATTTAAAGGATTTAAAGGTGCATGTTTTATGAAAATGAATGATGTGCTATGTGGAGTCGGCCTGCACTGTGGGATCAGAGAGGGATCCTCGGGGTCTGATGACCCCTTGGATATTTATGACGAGACGGTAGGTTGGAATTCGTTTCCTCCTAGGCGGGTATCAGGGAGTCTGCTTGGGCCCCGATACGAGAGGGCGAAAGGGGAGTCTGCTTGGGCCCCGATCGCAGAATGTTTATGTGATCCTATACACAGTGTGGTGCCATGCTTGTTGTATGTTAAGATTTACGTTGAATCTTTTATAAATGTCTTCATACTGGTTTACATGTTGTTTTCGGAGGGAGTTCACTAGACCTTTTGGTCTAACCCTCGCTTTTTCAAAAACTAAACCATTTTCAGGTAAGCATGTTAAGGGTTCTTCAAGTAAGAACTAGGAGGCGATAAGAAGGGCTTGAAGCTTAGAGTAACTTCAAGTTTTGGCTATGATGTTTATAGAATAGCTCTCGGCTGTGGATTTAGAGACTACCGCTGTCAATTTTGTCTAGTATGAATTATTGATGATGTAAAGACAAGGTTTTATGTAATCCGAATACCTATGTTATGTTATCACATGATTATGAAGTTGGGACGTTCCAAATGGTATCAGAGCCATAGTTTAAGGGATTTAGGTGACCGGACGGGCCTAAACTTAAACTGTAAGATGAGGAACACAACCGAGACATAGGATTGCGTCTAGGAAAGATCACTATAAATGCGCTTAGGAATAAGGTGCCAAGAACAAGCGTGTAAGGTAAGTTCGGGATTACACCTGGACAGTGTAATTACAAACTTACAGGTACATGTGCGTGCTTACAATACCTTACTTATAGCAAATATATGGTGTCATGTCTAGCAAGAACTAATTTTCGGTTTCTTTCAGTTTAGTACTATGACTGGGAGAACCCCGAGGGACGGGACAGTATCGGATGTTTCAAGAAATTTAGATGAGGAGGTCCTGAATGATGGGTCGATGCAACCTTGCCAGACTGATCTATTACACTATTGCATGCTTAACCTACCGTATTGCTCCGAAGTGGTAGTCGGAAAATAGTGTTTATGTCGAGTTCCAGTGCTTTAGAATGTCAGTATGATCCCTGCGGGGTAGACTGAGGCCCCTAGTTGGGGAGGTTTCATGAGAAGTCACTTATGTTGTGATATGTGTACACTTCGTAGAAAAGAAACGTTGGATAGAGTGTTATGAGTCGTCTAGAGGTAGCTCTTCGTAGATTCGGAGAGGATGAACGTTGAGTTTAAGTAAGACTCCAGTCGGGAGAGTCTCAGTTCTTGAAACCATGGAATAGATCAGTCAGAATGGTAAGGAAGGACAGTGTCAGAACCTTGAAGGTATCAATAGAGCCCTGACTTTTGTAGTCAAGCTTTTCTATGGTAGGATAAACGAAGTAAGAGACCTATAGTGAATTGAAACCGTGTAGAAGTGGGAAGTGAAATAGATGATCAAAACGAATAGTATGGAAGGGTTAAGCAAGTGAACTGTGAAAAGCGTGTTCAGTAAGCAGTTGCATGACCGAGAGGGCGATCGTTAGCCGTAGGAGGAGTGTTAAGGATAAGTTGCGTAAGTAAAGCGGTTGACCTTGTTGCGGTGAGTAGCCTTCAATGGCATGTAGAGTCATGCATGGCGATCTTTTATGTAACATGAAATTCCCACGATGTAAGATTAATGTGCAAAGTATTTCACACTTTTAATGATAAGTTAAATTCTTTTATCACAAAAAGGTCAAGAGAATGTTTACCAGCAAAACTTTTACAATCAAATGAGTAGTAGTTTGTTGTTATCATACAAATGAGTGTGAGAATCGACCAGTTTACTCTGTGTCAGTAATTTCTTTCGAAATTGTGTCGTATGAAAGGATTTTCATTCCACGTATTACTTTCGTATTAACATTGTTCAGAAATGAGTAAGATTAAGGTCCACGGAAGGACGCATGCAAACGATTCTCGAATCGTTGTACAAGGCGTTGAAGTTATAAATGTGATGGGGTCATGCGTACCCAAATGTTTCCCAAACGTTATTTAAAATGATGAAATGTGCGAAAATATTTATTTACTGTATTGTCATGCATGAAGGCTATGAACTCACTAGGTCATATTATAGCACATGTTAAGCTAAGGAAAGACTGCAAGAGTGGAGAAGTGTCGGACAAATCAGGAAAGAATGTTGTAAGCTTAGTGTTTGTGTGCAAGAGTAAAGGTGAACGGTGGAAGAGTCAGAAGTGAATTATAGGGGTGATTGTGTGAGGGTATGTACCCTTGTTCGGTGTCTGGAAGTACGGGTGTCAAGATACGGTCGTGTCCGGAGGAAGGATTTGAAGCCTTCAAGGTGATGGTTTTGTGACCCGTTATGAGTAGTGTGTTAAGGAAGGAGGAAAGGTCTATGGCGTAGGAATAAGAGTTTCGAGGCGAGCTTGTAAGGGTGATGTTACATGAGTACGCTTTGAGATAAGGAAGACGGATTTCAAAATTGATTAGGATGTATTAGTAGGATTAGGTTCCGTAAGGAAACCCATGTTAAGAATAAGTTAAGAAAGTAGTTACAGGTTGCCAGTTGATGTAGAAGCCGACAAATGTGTACGATGGCCGAGGTCGAAGATTTGAACCAGAAAGTTGAGAGTGATAGAACACCTTGTAGTAGTGCTAAGAGGATGAGAAATTATTGTTTGATTTAAGCGTTTTATTTTACGAGGTGAGGAGGGTCCATAGAAGGACAAGATGTGTAACAAGCAAAATGAGGGTGTAGATCTTATCATTCAGGGAAGGGATGTGCCCTGATTTGTAAGGGTACGGATCATGAAGAGCTAGCTACAATGTTTGCGTGTGAGCTAATGGAGAACTCATGAGTTATAGATCAACAAGTTGGGAAAGGACTGAGTAGCGAGTTAGACTCGATTTCGTACACGGGAGGATGTGAAGGAAAGTTTTAATCGTGTGAATGGTCATGAGGTGATGTTAGAGAGAGATGAAGTATCAGATAGAAACCTTTTGGGGGGGGGGTTTCGGTTGAGACGTACGATTTGTTACCCAGATTGTTGGAGCACATAGGGTGCAAGTTGACTTTATGGTGTGAGGCTACCCAAAGGAGAAACCAATTATTTGGTGGTAAGAGTTGTTAAGTAGGTGCATGTTGGAATCATTGGAAGTTTAAGGAGGATGAAGAGTGGATTAGCCAAATGTGTTACACTAAATGCTAGATCCTTGTAGATCGTGAATTGTTTCTTATGTGAAAGGGAGTAACCCTAGAAGGAGATAGTTGAGAAGTTTGGTTACGATTAAAGAATGACGTGATAATGATTATGAGTCGGAGCGGGAGTATGGTCATTAGTGATTTGAAATGTCGCGATAGGTGTATAAGCCTTTGATTGGTTGTTAATTTTTAGGGATTTGTTAAGTAAATGACATTCATTTGATATTACAAAATGCGCTATGGTTCTACCGAAATTCTTACTAAGAGTTGATAAGGGAAAATCGATAGGTTAAAGTGAGAAGTTGATGATAGTACGTTGGAATAGGTAAATTTCAAATTATTTAGTAAGTTATGAATGGTTGATTTACTCAGTGGAGATGTTGGTTAAGGAATCAATTTTGACTGATGGACTTTATGAATACCAGCATAGCGAGATGTGATGCTAAGTTATGATATTAAATGATTAAATATGATAATGTATATGGTTGATAGGAGGAAACGAATTGCATCTAAATCGGAGTTTATCATTTGAAATAAGTGCTAATTACAATTGAAATGAATTGGTCGAGTTAAAGTTGCTTATGTGTGAGAGGAGGATCTATGTAAGTAAAAGTTGGAGATCAAAGAATGAGTAGTGACGACAAACACTAGTGTCACTCCAAGACGACTTGGTGGAATGTTTGGGTTAGGATATTGACGTAACTGTTTGGTTATGTGAATAATAAGAAAGTGTTATCAGCATTTGGAAAGGTCGGAAGTAATAAACTTGACAATAATGCCGAAAGGTGAAGGGTGGTGCAGAGGGATATTGAGAAGTGTGCGAACCGTTAGAAAGAATATTGAGGAAGGGAATTGTGTATGATTTTGGTGCAGGAAGGGAGTGGATAAGACAGTTGAATGGGTTAAGTTAGTGACCTTGTGAGAAATGTTTAAACGAATTGGTCGTGTAGTGTTTAAGCTAGTGAGATTAGTATGGCGTGACCATGGTTACTCCTCCCAGTGGAGTGAGGATAACCGGAGTTATGTTTCGTATGACGGAACGATCGTGGCAATCAGCGAGAAACTGAGGTGTTTCAAGATAAGCTCAATTAAGTAAGTGAACACTTCAACGATGGGTTTGGAGGTTCCTACTCTTAGTTACGTATAAGTATGAGGTGGCGAAGTAGTGAGGATGTGAGAGTTAATTGTCGAATTGTGGTCTAGGTGGTCCGAGGAAAAGGAAAAGGTTATCTGCCTAGACGATTGTTATGTGGTGCAAGGTTGTGAGTTGCGAGACGAAGAAGGAACTCGGGGTTATGAGTTGTCGGGATGTACAGGGTTGGCCTTGTGCCAAGCTGTCAGGTGAGTGAGTTGTTTCTTAGTAGACGAATTTTGTGCTGTAGCGGGGGTTTCCGCCAAGTTCCTCCTTAAAGGAAGAAAAGATGCGCGAGAAGCCTTGTTTAGTCTTCTATTGTTAAGACCGATCAATTAGGAGCAGTAACCTACGAGTGAGAGTACCGTAAGAACTGAAGGGAATGCATTCAATGCTCCATGTTTCGAATGTAATGAGGTGATTGGCTGAGTTAGAGATGGCCCCACCTTGGGGGTGTTGGAATCGGAAATGAGGGCGAGGTACCCATAGCTCTTCCGATAAGGAATTCCGGGGACGGAATTCTTTTGAGGGGGGAGTGTTGTAACAACCAAAATTTAGTAGGCTGGAAAGTTAGTGTCCAGAATTAAAAGAATGAAAGTTTGGGCTTAGGGACTATAGTGTAAATTGTGAAACATATTTAAATGAGCCAAATCCCTAGGTTGTCTTTGTGATTCAGTATTATTATTGTTGTGGCGGCTGAGAAGAAGAGCAGGAAGAGGGAGAAGTCGGGTGGGCATCAGGATCGGGAGAAGACTCTTTTGGTAAGTAAAATCTCAAATCAGTGTTATCTTCTTATGCAGTAATAGCTAGAAAAGTTAGTTTCCTGGATGGGTTTTCATGTTTAAGCTGGGATATTGTTTAAAATCACTGTGGAGAGTTTTAGTTCACGAATGGGATTATAATCTAATGAAATCAATGGACTAGAAACTATGTTGTTTAAGGAGTTGTAATAGAACAAATTGGGTAAGAATGCTGTGTTAAATTCTCAATTTACTGGACTCCGTAGGAAGAAATCGAGTAATGAAGCGTATAAGGTTCGTCCCTGTTCGCTAGACCGAAGTACCGGGAGTCGGGTACCGGGACTTCGGGGTACCGGGAGTCGGGGTACCGGGACTTCGGGATACCGGGAGTCGGGTACCGGGAGTCAGGGTACCAGGACTTTGGGGTACCGGGAGTCGGGGTACCGGGACTTCGGGGTACCGGGAGTCAGGGTACCGGGACTTTGGGGTACCGGGAGTCGGGTACCGGGAGTCGGGGTACCGGGACTTCGGGGTACCAAGAGTCGAATCATGCTGAGATCGTCGGTTTGGGGCTTCGTCTGTCAGGCCCGTAGTGTCTAGCTATTGGGCCGACGTGTTTAGAGTTTAGCTTAAGTCTCGTGGGCTTAGTAAAGGATAAAAGAAATCCAATATGTAATAGATGGACCTAAATGAGTTATTTGAGACCGAATTAAGAGGAGGACTTAGGATCAGAATTGGAGACGTGCCTAATTGATCTATAATTATGCATTAGGTGAACGGACGGAACGAGATACGAGGTTAGAAAGGAGTTGCTATCAGGTGAGTTCCCTAAACCCTTTTTACGACGCAAAGTGTTAAATGTTTTAACTGAATTTGGTTTCATTTACGAGCATGAACTGTTGGAACAATCACGCATGTTTACCCATGAACTCTATGTTCTACTTGAGAAAGCTTATTATGTATGATGAAATGAGAATGATGATTTAAAGGATTTAAAGGTGCATGTTTTATGAAAATGAATGATGTGCTATGTGGAGTCGGCCTGCACTGTGGGATCAGAGAGGGATCCTCGGGGTCTGATGACCCCTTGGATATTTATGACGAGACGGTAGGTTGGAATTCGTTTCCTCCTAGGCAGGTATTGGGGAGTCTGCTTGGGCCCCGATACGAGAGGGCGAAAGGGGAGTCTGCTTGGGCCCCGATCGCAGAATGTTTATGTGATCCTATACACAGTGCGGTGCCATGCTTGTTGTATGTTAAGATTTACGTTGAATCTTTTATAAATGTCTTCATACTGGTTTACATGTTGTTTTCGGAGGGAGTTCACTAGACCTTTTAGTCTAACCCTCGCTTTTTCAAAAACTAAACCATTTTCAGGTAAGCATGTTAAGGGTTCTTCAAGTAAGAACTAGGAGGCGATAAGAAGGGCTTGAAGCTTAGAGTAACTTCAAGGTTTGGCTATGATGTCTATAGAATAGCTCTCGGCTGTGGATTTAGAGACTTCCGCTGTCAATTTTGTCTAGTATGAATTATTGATGATGTAAAGACAAGGTTTTATGTAATCCGAATACCTATGTTATGTTATCACAGGATTATGAAGTTGGGACGTTACAAGTTTATAAAAAATCATCTTTTTAATTTGTTCTTAAATGAGAGATACATATATAGAGAGAAAGGGGAGGATCATGCGAATAGCTTATCAATTTATAAAAGGGTGGTAAGGGCTAAACCACATATGATTCTAAGAACAAAGTCACATGTAATACTCCATGTCTAGAAGGCACGACTAGGGGTGTAAATGATGCGAGTCGAGCTCGAGTATCTTGATACTCGACTCGAACTCGAAAGCCAATACTCGAGCTCAAACTCGATTCAAAAATTCGCGAGTAGTAAAAATCCAAACTCGAACTCGACTCGAAAGCCAATTTCTAAGCTCAAACTCGAACTCGAACTCGTTTCAAGCTCAAACTCAAACTTGTTTCAAGCTCGAACTCGAATCAAACTCAAGCTCGAACTCGAATCAAGCTCGAACTCATTTAATGCATAAAACAACTCAAGGTGAACCCACTTTTATGAGAGGGACTTCTATTAAAATAATCATATAGGCTCAAACCACTATGCTCAAGTCCTTAAGATTGAACCATTGAGCAAAGCCAAATGATGTAAAAACAAGGAAGAGAAAGGGTCTATATATAGTGGAGTTTAAAGCAATGGGTTCCATATCCCACCAATGTGGGATAAACTAGACACACACCCTAATAAATTCATCCATGCCTTTTACATGATTAGTTTCCAATTTTTTTCCAAAAAAACTTGACTTTATTATTATTATTTCTATCAATTCAGTTAAAATAATATTACTAATATTATTATTGTGATGTATTATTATTGTAATGTATTATATTAAAATATTGTCTTTTACTTTATTAATAGTGTGTTGCACCGCGCTCGCGCGGTGGCGAGAAAGTTCTATAAGCACCACAAATTTTGTAATATGAAATTAAATAAGTTTATTTCAATTATTTTCAAAAGTATTAGTCATTTTCCACTTGAATCATTATGAGATTTGAGTCTTATCGTGAAATGTTGTGTTTTGTTTATCCCACGTTGGTGAGAAGATGATGAAATGGAATAATAATATGGTTATTTAACAGGAGGTAAGACATTTTGTGGAAACTCATAGGGTTGACTTATTTTGGACTACTCTTTATACTAATGTGGTTGGCTAATTTTGGCTGATCAAGGGTTCATATTCACTTCTCACGTTTCTCACCGTTAACTCAACTTCCCACACGGTCATTTGACTATATATATATATATATATATATATATAGAGAGAGAGAGAGAGAGAGAAAGAGAGAGAGAGAGAGTCATGTTCTTTTTTTAACCAAGTAAATAGTATAGTTCCATGGCAGTCCCTACTCCCCCATGTGTGAGTTAACTTGACATACACAAACAATATGCAAAAAAACATGTTCATGCATTTCAAAACATATAACACATAATCGAACTCTTGCACCTCTTTCTATATAATCAATAAAATAGCATGGAAATAACATTCATTTAAAATATTGCATCCAATCTAGATAAATAAAGCACGTGAAACTCCCCTGTATGTATGTCCAGTTTTAGAGGCATGCTCATAGACAACCAAATACTCATATTATTATTTTAATTATATAACTTAGAAGTTTTATAGCTTTTCAAGTACAATAATAGATTTGCAAGCCTAAAACTAAAGCCCATTTCTAGCCCGTTGTCATAATTGTCAAATTGACATCTTAATTCACACTTTTAGTATTTTGAGACTATGACAAAATCAAGTATTTACAACATTCTCAGTGCATGCCCGGATAGTGTTAGCACCGGTAGATCGTTCTCAATTAGTTTGTATCGATGTAGATCCTTGAGTGGTGATTTGTCCCCCTATGATGTGGCATTGGATTAGTATAGATCTCCATGAGTTTCAGTGACCTTGACGGCTTTAAGGTATGCCTTAACTTTGTTCTATTTAATAAAACATAGATTCGAGGAAGGGTATATGTTGTTGTTTTTCACATGCACTTAGTGATATAATCTAAATTTAGGTTTGAGCGTTTTATCATTAACAAAAATGGTTTAATGACTTAATCATTCAATATGAAAAAATTTGTAACTAAAAGTTACTCTTTAATCCAAAATGGATAAAAATAAATCATAAGTAATGTAAAAAAAGTTGGCATCCTTCTCCTTTTATAACCAACTTAATGTTCCAACATTTCATTTTTCTATCAATGTGGGATAACCAAAGTTAACCACAATTCAATATTTTAGAATTATCAATCCACATTGTGCCATTTCATTTTTCTTGGTTTTTGCTTTTATATATATAAAAATATAAAGATTGTAACTAAAATTAACTCTTTAATCCAAAAGGGATTAAAATAAATCATAAGTCATGTAGAAAAAGTTGGCATCTTCTCCTTTTATAATTAACTCCATGTTCCAACATTTCATCTTTCTATCAATGTGGGATAGCTAAAGTTAACCACAATTCCATATTTTAGAATCTCAATCCACATTGTGTCATGTCATTTTTCTTGATTTTTGGTTTTATATATATAAAGATTGTAACTAAAATTAACTCTTTAATCCAAAATGGATTAAAATAACACACAAGTCATGTAAAAAAGTTGGCATAATTCTCCTTTTATAATCAACTTCATGTTCCAATATTTCATCTTTCTATCAATGTATGATATAGCCAATGTTAACCACAATTCAATATTTTAGTCCTCAATCCTCATTGTACCATTTCGTAACTTTCTTGGTTTTCGCTTTAGTATATATAATAATTGTAACTAAAATTAACTCTTTAATTCAAAAGAGATTAAAATAAATCATAAGTCAAGTAGAAAAAGTTGGCATACTTCTCCTTTAATAATCAACTTTATGTTCCAACATTTCATCTTTCTATCAATGTGGGATAGTCAAAGTTAACCATAATTCAATATTTTAGAATTCTTAATCCATATTGTGCCATGTCATTTTTTTTGGTTTTTGCTTTTCTATCTTTCTATCAATGTAGGATAGCGAATGTTAACCACAATTCAATATTTTAGTCCTCAATCCACATTGTACCATGTCATAAGTTTCTTGGTTTTTGCTTTTGTATATATAAAGATTGTAACTAAAATTAACTTTTTAATCCAAAAGGGATTAAAATAAATCATAAGTCATGTAGAAAAAGTTGGCATAATTCTCCTTTTATAATCAACTTCATGTTCCAACATTTCATCTTTCTATCAATGTGGCATAATTCTCAATCCACATTGTGTCATGTCATTTTTCTTGGTTTTTGCTTTATATATATAAAGATATTGATATTTTTTCTTTATAGATAATTTTTTTTTCAAAAAGAGGGTTGGAAAAAATAAACCAACCCCATGATTTGGAGAGTTAGCCAACATGAACCAACAACATAAGTTTTAGAGAATTAGCCAAAAGATCCCAACCCAAGAGTTGAAACATAGACATCTCAACCTCCTTTCATATACCTAACATCAATTATCAATTTTCCATCTCTCCATCAATGTGGGATAGACAAAAACCATTCTCCATCCAAGAAATATAGAATACTCAAATCTTAGAGTGCTACATCATTATCATTGGATCTTACTTTTATATATATAAAGAAGATTGATGTACTACATCAAAATAATTATATTAAACTTTTTACATTATATTCTATAACTTATAATATAAAATTAATAAAATATATTCGAGTATCTCACGAGTTTATCGAGTCGATTATCAGTTCGTTCGACTCGACTTGTTAGTATGTTGAGTCGAGTTCGAGTCGAGCCTATTCGAGTCGAGTGTTGACCGAGTTTTGACCGAGTCGATCTCGAGTAGCTCACGAGTAGGGCTGGCAACGGGTAGGGTATGTGTAGGGTAAGGGTTAATCCGTTATCCAATCCATTTAAAATAGCGGGTAACGAAACGGGTAATTATCCGTCTCATAAAACCCTTATCCATATCCTACCCTACCCATTAAAAATACCGGGTAACGAAACGGGTAATGGACAAATGGTAAAACAAAATTTTATTTTAGACTATAATTGATATCGTTAAATCTCAAGTATATAAGTAAAACATAAGCTTATAAATATAGTTAATATTTTATATCTAATATGTATACTAAACATTTTATTATTTTCAAAGAATTATCATAGTATAATATTAAAAATATATATATAAATTATAAGACTAACCCTTTTTATTGTATTTATTTACTTGAAGTCGTCTTGTTTCTTGTTTAATCATCATAAAATCTTTTACTCACTAAATATAAAAAATAATTAAAGTACATATTAATATACAACAAAATTATAAAATATTAATCATATATAATTATGTATATATACACATTAATATTTAATTATATATATGTATATATATATATCATATCGTAACGGATAACGGGTAATGGATAACGAAAAAAACCGCTTATCCATACACTACCCACTAAAATTTCGGGTAAACGGGTAACGGATAAGTGTATAAATGGATAAAATTTTCTTTATCCATACCCTTATCCAACGGGTCGAAACATAACGGGTAACGGGTTTACCCTTACCCATTGCCAGCCCTACTCACGAGTTGTCTCGGCTCATTTACACCCCTAGGCACGACTAGCCAACACGAACATGGACGTGTGAAAACTCACACGTGGAAAGGGTGATCAGTTCAATGAAAACCTCAAATAAACGGAAAACTAAGGAACACCCCGGTAGTCGTTCATTTGGACGGTCCACGGTATGTATTTGTGGATACAGGTCATTTGTAACATGCACAAATGCATAATGCACAAGTGCATAAAAACAAAGAAAACAACTGAATTGACCTGTATACACAAATGCATATCGTGCAGATGAAAGATTACCAAGGTGTTCCTTAGTTTTCCATTTTTTTGAGTCTCTCTCTCTTATATATGTTCCATGGTTAAAAACGAAAGAGTTGTTGAAACTAGCAATAAATAAACACAAGCAACTTCGTATGAAACTTACTAAAATGGTTTTCTAATTCCATATGACGTGCATAAATGTATCTAAAAGTGATCGGTGATCTTGTGGAAAATATGGTTGAAACAAAAGGACCACCCTCCTTGAAAATTTTGGCTCCGCCCCGGTGACATACATCATCATGCACTCATGTATCTACCAGCGTAAAGTTATATATAGCTATTAAAATTCAATAGAAATATAGCAACTTATAGGGCCTTTTACCAAACATATTCGTCGTTTGTTTCGATCAAGTGATTCAAGATCTGCCATTCTTCGTCGTTTGCTTAGATAAAGTGTCTGAAGATGTCGAGAGTTAAAGTCGAAGGAATTGCAGTGGGTATAGATCTTAGAACAACATATTCCTGTGTTGCTGCCTGGTTTGATAAGCATAACCGTGCTGAGATCATTCCTAATGAACAACGTAACAAGATTACCCCACCATGTGTCCACTACTAGAAAATTCATTATTCCTACGGAAATTACTGACAGATTCAATCGTCGGTGAATACCGACGGATATTGAATTTTAGCGACGAAAAACTTCCCTTTCGGTAAACCGTCGGTAAAATACCTTCCGTCGGTAATCCGCCGGGAATCATGGTCCGTCGGTAACTCTACACCGTCGCTTATTCTTCATTGATCTGTCGGTAAACCAATCCGTCAGTAATTTGTCGCTACAATCCGTCGGTGATCCGTCGGAAAACCTAATGCCTACCAAATAATTTGCGACCCCGAATACCAACGGACTTCCGATGAACTTTATACATTACGACAGATTACCGACAGAATGCGCCGTCGGCATTTTTTTGTAGTGGTCGCTTGGAATGACACAGAACTGTTAATAGGCGAGGCAGAAAAAAATTAAATTAAGAGGTATCCTAAAAAAGTAAAAACACCATTTTTGCTAAAGTTGATTTGATCAACCACATTAGGGATGAGATCGGGACCGGACCGGTTGGTACCGAAAATTTTTGGGACTAAAAAGTGATACCGAAAACCGAACCGTATGTATCGGTACGGTACCGGTTCGGTTTCGGTTTCGGGACGGGAAAATCGGTACTAGGACCACTTAGGACCAAAAATTTTAAAATGTATCAAATGCGTCTCAAAACCAATCGCAAACCTAAATACCTTCATAGTGATTCAAATGTGTTTCAAAACCAATCACAAACAATCAAAAAGTTCAAAACAAATCAAAAGTTAATCGATATTCTTTTACGATTTTCGTTTTTCCATTTTATTCGTTTATCAACTCTTCAATCTCTATATATACATCAAGAAACAATAATATTTAATGTTAACAACAATCAAGATAAACTTTATTTAGGAGATGATAAGCATAATTAAACTGTTTTACAAACTTTGCTTTTAAAAATTTCGGTATCGGTTTCGGTTTTTTTTCAGGAAAATCCAGGTATTCGGTACCGAATACCGATTTTTAGAAATGTTTGGAACCGAATACCGAACCGAATACATGGTATCGGTTCGGGTTCGGTACGGTACCGGTTCGGTTCGAGAAAACGGTGCTCAACGCTCATCCCTAAACCACATTAAATTATTCTACATGACCTACTTTACCCCTCATTTAATATCCAATTTTTTTTCTTTTTTCTGATGAACTTTCTTTTAAACTTTAATTTTTTGCAAATTTTCAGACGTTAAACATTTGATGAGAAGCAGATTCAGTGATAATTGACCGTCTCTGAAGAGTCAGAAAAAGAATGTAAATCAATATTGGAGTGAAAAAATGCATGTAAAATATGAAAACATCCTCAACACTTTAAATGCCTTCACAAGAAAACAGTGGCGGATTCAGAAAAAAATTCCTGGTGGGAAGCACTTTTAAGGTAGTTTAAATGTCCGTAAAGTTGTCCAATATATTTTTAGCCTAAATCCAACGTTTCGAGTGTTTTTAAAAATTTTAGGTTGATTTTAAGGGAATTATAAGATTATTTTTTTTCCGATTTGGAGGCACTTTTATGATTTTTAGTCGATTTCGAGAGTTAATTTTAATTTTTTGATTGATTTCAAGACATTTTTTTTATTGATGGGCCTAGACAAAAAACTTCAGGAGGGACGATAAGATATAAACCTATTTCTAAGCCTTCACACTAAAAAAATCATTTTTTCTTTTTTAACAGGGTCCCATCCACACTACCTTTCACCTAGATCCGCCCCTGCAAGGGAATGACAACTCTGCATACTAGTACCTAACCATAGGGACGGACCTAGAAAATTTTTCATACGGTGGCACCATATTTTTTCATACGGTTTTCATAGAGGTGTCTTTCGTCTTTTTATCAACGTTCAATATCGTTCGATGTGTTTTTAGCCAAATTCCGGCATTTCGAGAGATTTTTAACGTTTTTTGCTTGATTTCGGGGGATTTTTAAGTTTTTTTTATCGATTTCGAGAGATTTTTTCGGCATTTTTTGTTGATTTCAGAAGATTTTTTCGGTCTTTTAGTTGAACGGGCATAAGATTTGTGTCTTTTTTTTCAGTTTAGGTGCACCTATTGTAGTTTCCAAATGAATACGGTAGCCATGGCAGTTCCTGATATTTTGGAGGCTCTGTGCAAAAAAACTAAACATGTTCTCATATTCTTTATTAACTTTTTTTACTACATTTGTCTTATAATAAATTGACCGATAACTTGTTTTTGAATTTGATCAAATTATCCATCTTTTCTTCTCTTTTAACAAAAAAAAATATGGAAAAAATCGACAAATACTAAAAAATCTAAATTTTGTTAAATATCGAAAGGAAAGTATAAGATAAATCTTTAAAAAAACACTAAATAACTAAAGTTATTCAAAACATCTCTATCAGTTATTTCATAATTTTTTTTAACATTGACAATCTAATTAATGTCTCTAAGAAAATCACATGCAACTTCGAACAACTATTTTATTTTAACAAATTTCAACATAATTTATTAAAATATTTTATAAGTTTATTATCTTAACAAAACCTTTAAAAATATTGTACAAAATTTAAAATAAAATATAAGTTAAAAACTTTAGATTTGAATTTTAAAGGACAAATTGTATACAAAACATGTTATAAACAATCATCTAATTAATTTAATTATGGGAATTTAATTAAAATACCCTAAGTTTGACCAATTTCTTACCAAAATACCTAAAATCTCTCCCAATTTACAAAAGTACCCAAAAAATCCGCGATGGAGCCCGCGATCGCGGGCTCCAGGCCACGTGTCACCAAGAATGCCCGCGTTGGTCCCTCAAGAATGCCCGCGGTCCGGCTTTCCCCCCTCAAGAATGCCCGCGTGTGCAGTTTTGGTCCCTGCCCGCGATTGACTCATTGACCCCCGCGATCGCGGGCTACACGTGTCACCAAAGTTTGCCCACTTTGCCCGCGTTGGTCCCTCAAGAATGCCCGCGGTACAGCTTTCCCCCCTCAAGAATGCCCGCGTGTGCATTTTTGGTCCCTGCCCGCGATTGACTTTCGTTGACTTCCCGCGATCGCGGGCTCCTGTGCCACGTGTCGGCACAGGGTTAACCCTAAAATCGACGAACCCTAAACCCTAAATTTTCTTCGGCCGCACTATATAAGGGGAGGGGGGGACCAAGACACACGACCACTCTCAATTTTTTTTAATCACTCTCTCAATTTTTAATCAAACTCTCTCAATTTTCTCCCACTCTCTCAATTTTCTCGTGTGGAATACGCGTTCGGGTTTTGTAAAGATGTCTCGTATTACCTCTTTGGTATGTTTTCCTTATGTTATTTGTTATTTTTTGTATGTTATTTTAAGTTAAGATATATGATTTGTATGTTGTTATAGTGTTTATAACTTATGTTTGAATATGTTCTATGTTTAACATGATATGTATGGTTTTATGTTTGAATGTTATATTTGTATGTTATAATGTGTATGTTGTTATAGTGTGTTTTTTCATATAAAAATTTCTTAAGAGTGTTTTTTTATAAAAAAATTGTTAAGAGTGTGTTTTTATAAAAAAAATGTTAACAATGTGTTTTTTTTATAAAAACACACTCTTAACAATTTTTTTATAAAAACACACCCTTAACAATTTTTTATAAAAACAATGTGTTTTTATAAAAAATTGTTAAGGGTGTGTTTTTATAAAAAATTGTTATAGTATTATGGTTTTTATAATGTGTTTTTTATAAAAAAATTGTTAATTTTTTTTATAGAAACAGTTTTTAAAAAAAATTGTTAAAAATGTGTTTTTTTAAAAAAAATTGTTAAGAGTGTGTTTTTATAAAAAAATTGTTATAATTTTATGTTTGAATGTGATATTTGTATGTTATAATGTGTATGTTGTTATAGTGTGTTTTTTCATATAAAAATTGTTAAGAGTGTTTTTTTATAAAAAAATTGTTAAAAGTGTGTTTTTATAAAAAAAATTGTTAAAAATGTGTTTTTTTTATAAAAACACACCCTTAACAATTTTTTATAAAAACAGTTTTTTTATAAAAAAAATTGTTAAGAGTGTGTTTTTATAAAAAAAATTGTTAAGAGTGTGTTTTTATAAAAAAACACATTTTTAACAATTTTTTTTTATAAAAATACACTTTTAACAATTTTTTTATAAAAAAACACGCTTAACAATTTTTATATGAAAAAACACACTATAACAACATACACACTATAACATACAAATATCACATTCAAACATAAAACTATAACAATTTTTTTATAAAAACACACTCTTAACAATTTTTTATAAAAAAACACACTCTTAACAATTTTTTATAAAAAAATGTTAAGAATGACAACTTAGGTCCCTAAACTTTTAAGAATGCCAATTAGGTCCTAAACTTTTAAGAATGACAACTAGGGTCCCTAAATCGCACTTTATCTATATATAACAACATGATACGTTGAAATAAAATAAACCGCACTTTATCTCTATATAACACTATGATACGTTGAAATAAAATAAACCGCACTTTATCTCTATATAACACTATGATACGTTGAAATAAAATAAACCGCACTTTATCTATATATAACACTATTATACGTTGAAATAAAATAAACCGCACTTTATCTATATATAACAATATGATACGTTGAAAAAAATAAACCGCAACATCTATATAAAATAAAATAAACTGCAGCATCTATATATAACACTAACTATAACATTTGTGAATGACTATGTAGAAGGATTTATTTAACATCGACTTGACGCTAAGGTGCAAAGTTTCATACATCGAGGAATTAGGAGCGCTGTTTAGGGGATTAGGTGATCGCGCGGATACCCTTGAGACCATCTATAGAGGGACACCGTTCGGGCCATGGATGGATGTGTCTTACTCTGGTGGCGACCCTACGCTAGTACACATGTTTCTACAGTTGGAGGTCGAGGACGCCAACGCTGAGCCGGAGGAGATGCATTTTGATTTCTTCGGCTCTCAATTGCATTTTGGGCGTAGGGAGTTCTGTCTAATTACAGGACTACGTTTTGGAGAGGCTCCCCCCTTCCTCCCTTAGAAGACTGCTCCTTCGTTCCTAGGGTTTTCGGCATTTCGGCATCTCGTTTGAAGCTGAAGGCAGCCCGGGAAAAGATGAAAGAGGGCCTTAGTGCCCTAACCGACGACGATGCTGTCCGTGTATGCTTGGTGGTGATCGTGGATATGGGCTTCCTGGGCCGTGAGTATAGCCAGCATGCTTCATCGACGGTCCTTAGGGCCGTCGAGGACCTTGAGCTGTTTAACAGCTACCCGTGGGGTAGCCATATCTGGACACATTGCTACTCTAATATGCACCGAGCCATAGGCAGACGCGCCGATCGACATGCAAAGATGAATCTTTGTGGTTTTACATACGCCTTCAAGGTTAGATACGTAGTATAACAATTGTTAATAATACATACAAACTGTTTGGCTTTTCTTTTTACGTACTTGCTCTTCTTGTCTAATTCCAGATATGGATCTTGGAGATGTTTCCCGCATCAATCCGATATTTCGTCAAGCGCGACGATCGAGTACTTAGGGGAACCCGTTGGGACAAGCGTGTTACCCTAAGTAGGTCGCTTTGGATTGAGTTCTTCAAAGCGTCTAGAAATGTAAGTTCTTTTACTATGTTTACAATTTGCATACATTAGTCCCGCTTATTAATTTCTTTTATGTTTTATCATATATTTAGCAGCCACTCTTGCCCGCCGGTCGCCTTGTGCCTACTGTCGACGAGATGGGCACAGATTGGTACAGAGACAGCGTGGCCTTTATTGACGCAGAGGCGGAAAGGGCTCGACGTCCCCCTACTTCCGAAGATGAGGAAGACGACGACAGGCCCCCTTCCGGTGGATACCAGGCGCCCCGTTCCTCCTCCTACCAGGCGCCCCCTTCCTCCTCCTACAATCCATATCAGGCGGCCCCTTCCTACGAGCCACAGCGTGGCTCACATGAAGTCCCGTGGGACTACGTCCACGGGCCGCTAGAGACACGTGTACACTATCTGGAGGAAGTCTACAGACAGTTTAGCGCTGTCAATGTTAGTGTTTAACTTAATTTGTTGGCCACGTTTATTTAGTTTGTATATTAATATTACGTTCTAAATTTGTTTTAGCTGTCGAGTACGACACCGATCCCCGCTCCGTTCGGACAGGGGGCACATGCGACGTTTGCCACCACATCCCATCCGTCATTCCCTGAAAATGTAAGTGACATTGAGTAACCGTTATAGTTATATGTTTGTTCCTAAGTTTGTAACTCTTATAATGATCAATGTCACGCAGGCCGGGATGTCGGGGGCCGAGATGTCCCAAACGCCGTTCGCCACCACATCCTATTCTACTATCCCGGAGAGTGTAAGTGACACTGAGTAACCATTATAATTATATGTTTGTTCCTAATTTTGTAACTATTTTAATGATCAATGTCACGCAGGCCGGGATGTCGGGGGCATACACCTCGCAGATGCCGCCGCCGTTCGCCACCACATCATATTCGACTATCCCGGAGAGTGTTAGTGACACTGAGTAACCATTATAGTTATATATCGATAATCCTAATTTTGTAACTATTTTAATGATCAATGTCACGCAGGCCGGGATGTCGGGGGCACAGCACATGCCGTCGTTCGCCACCACAACAATCACAAACATCTTTGGCGGTTCGGCCGATGACTATTACAGGCCGGAAATGCATACTGTAAGTTATTTTGGTAGTTTTGGTTTAATTGTGAACATTTCCTAAATTGTACTTAAAACATTGAGTAACGTAATTTTCAGACGGGGTCTCCTATTATCCAGGATCACTTCTCGGAGCACTTCTCGGAGCCTGACGATGACTCGATGGATGTTGTAGATCCACCACAACAGGTGACCCCGCTCCCTCAAAAGCGGTCGCGATCAATTTCACAATGGTTTCGTTACCCGTTTGGCCAACAAGGATCTACGACACCACCGGCCGCTAAAAAACAAGCAAAGAAAGCGGGGGGAAAGAAGGGAGGAAAGAAAAAGGGAAAGGCGCCTTCACCGGAGCCTCACCCGACATCAGAAATAATGAGGATGTGCCGGACTGGTCGCCTCCCCAACTTGACATTCACCCCTTACGGGGGCTTAGAAATCAACCCCTCGTTTTTTGAAACATTGCTTGCGGATGACCCTGTGAACTCTGACTTAGACGATACGGTTAGTATGAAGTTAAATTATAGTCATATATAATCAAATATATTTATATTACATGTCTAACCATCTATTTTTTATGCATAGCACGTCGATTCTTGGGTTAGCCTGTTGCAAAAACATCGTGGCGTAGACACGAGGTGGACCATCATGCACACTATGTTCTTTCAGTGTATACTGATGGACCATCAAGGTCCCGCCTCCGTGGTCGAAATATGCAATGGCTCGGAAGGGACCTCTTGGACTCTCCTCGATAGGGTATGTAAATCGTTTTACGGTTATTTTATTTAATAACATATATGACATATATTGTAATATTTCAGGTGTACATCCCCATATGCTTGCATCCCAGACATTGGCTGCTTGGAGTGTTTGAACTTGACACTATGGTCATGACCCTATATGACAGCGAAAAGGACGGTCTCTGCAAACAACAATTGACAGAGCAGATGCAATCGTTTAAAGCAAAACTATATACGTTCTTTTCATTGATAAGGGATCATAGACGTCGCGAAATGTCAAGTATCTTTCGCACAAAGATGGCCGGCCAAGTACCCCAGCAGACCGGGTTATATGCAGATTGCGGTGTATGGGTATGCCGTAATGTCCAAAAGTTGATAAATAACGAGGAGATATGGGTACCCCCTAACGAAACCGACGTTGAGGCAATGGATTTCCGCCGACATATGGCGGAGTCAATTTATGTGCATTGTCTAAGTAGTTAGGTTGTTTATGTAACATTAAATAATTGTTATTTTTAGTATTAACTTATTTTGTTAAAGTATTGTGATTGACTTACTGTTTACTTCATTTGGTTTTTGCTAATTTCATCCATTTACTCAACTTTGAGTATCGATATCTCTTTCACACATACTCTATTTTGGACGCATTATATATCATTTCGAAGATCTCATATAGAAGAACATAAACCTACTAAAAGTTAGTTATATATAACACATATATATAAATTTAAATGCGTCCAAAGTTTAGTAAAACCCATATTTCCAACACCTAGTAAGTAGGTTTATGAAACTTGCGATAATCCTAATACAGAGATTATTGGATGAACAAGCATTTATTTCTTGATTATTGGGGTATTGGTTCTTGTTGTCTGGAAGTGATTCATATGATGCAAAAATTGGTATCATGTAATGTACCATATAAATCTGATCTAAATTCTCATTAATTAGCTATGTTTGACTACTTAAAGACTAATTTTCTGCCTAATGAAAGACCTTTATTCAAGAGCAGACGAATATTGCAGTTACTTTTTCAGTGGAATTTTACAGGCTCTTTTCAAACGAATCTTGCAGTGAACTATTCAGACGAATCATGCAGGCAACTTTTTCAGACGAAATCTTTGACCATATCTGATGAAGAACATACATTTTCACGGCTATAAGTAGATGGCATGATGAAGTGGTAATTCACAACTTCCTATCTATCTTTTAGACATTCTCCTCACCGTTTACAAACACACTCTCGCTTTTCTTAACACCATGGCTGGAGGTTCAAGATCAAGGGGGAACAGGTCGGCGAATGTGGCTGGAACTTCACGTTCGGGAGCCTACCAACCACTGAACGATGGAGCTCGCCGGAGTACCTGGAAGGTACCGGAAACATACGAGGAGTGGAGAAACTGTGGGCGAACTGCAGCCGATTTTCCATTCACGCCTGAGGAGGAAGCAGACTGGGAGATGGCATCCGACAATTACTACTTCGATAATGGCATGAGAACCCCACTAATGTATGATTTTATGTCGACGGGTCTTCGACAAAGTCAACAAATTACTCCTGCAGTGCAAAAAGCCATTCATGGGGCGAACGTTGATATCGAAAAGGTAAAGGGTATGTGGAACCATAACAGGGGGATTCAGCAGGGGAAAATGGAATATCTAGCGGGGAAGAAACGAGAACTGGCCATGGCTAGGGCTCACGTTCGGCACCTGCAACGAGAGATTAAGGAAGCTGAAGAGGAATTAGAAGAACTCGAATCGGACTACATGGGAATGGAGGACGTGATCAAGGAAAAGGTTAACTTGATCACAGGACTCCAAGACGCCTTCCAGTAATAGATTTCTTTGTTTACATGCACTGTATCCGTTTCGGTTGCGAATATGATTTGCAATACTCTGTAACTGCAAATACTTCAGCTCCAAACACACATGAATCATCATTCGCCAAATACCCATTTTCACAATTCTTAAATGAGTCCAGTGATACCAACTTGTCAAAACCCCATTTAATATTCTTCACGTGAAACCTTCTCCTATTGCCATTCATCTATAAACACATTCAAATAATAATAATTTAAAACGATTTAATGAATTAGTTAATATATGATTATTATGTTAATGCGATAGGAGTGTAAAACAAAATTGAAAAATAAATAAGAGATGTACCATAAATTAAATAATTAACTATAAGAGTATGAATTTTAAATATAAAAAATATTTTTTTATGTAGTGTATAACTGTATATGATATATATTAAAATATATAAATCCAAAAAAATTCAAGATTGGGCTCATTTCGAACGTATCGAAGAGACGATTATAATGGTATAATTTGTTAAAATTAAAACGTATTCTTTTAACGTATTTTAGTTAATAAACGATTATATGTGTTAAATGTAAAATTAAAATAATGAAAGTAAAAGGTATAAAGTAAATTTAGTAAATAAGTATAGGGGTTGAAAGTGTAACATTTTATATTAAATTCATCAAATTGAAAGAAAGCGGGGGTGAACAGTGGGATTCTACGCGATCGCGGTTCAATTTTCATAAATGGTCCCTGGAATTTTTCAAAAATGGTCCCTTACAATTGAAAAGTCACAAAAATGACCCCATCGCGGGATGATCCCGCGATCGCGGGATGATCCCGCGATCGCGGGATGATCCCGCGATCGCGGGATTCCATTTTTCAAAAATGGTCCCTGCAAGTTTAAAAAAGTGACAGAAATGGTCCCTGGCCCGCGATCGCGGGCTCCCATCGCGGAAAAAAGGGGTATTTTTGCAAACTGGGAGAGATTTTGGGTATTTTGGTAACACTTGGTTTGACTTAGGGTATTTTAATTAATTTCCCTTTAATTATTATAGTAAAAAAGATAATATATATATATATATATATTTAAAAATTGAAAATTGGTAAACGAAAAAGAATCTAAAAGATGGAGGGATTCGAAATCAAGGCACACACATAGCCACGGAAGCGCTTTGCCACTGCGCTAAAGCTAGATTTTGAAAAATGTTGCGTTAACTAATTTATATAGTAACTTTATATAAATCGATACGGTGGCACCTCGACGAAAATGGATTTTTTTCCTCTTCGTCGAAGAATTAATACGGTGCCACGTGCCCTTCATCAGGTCCGTCACTGCCTAACCATGCACCACAATCAGAACAGAGAACTATAAACCAAGCCATTAACATAAAAATATATATATTTAAAGAAATTAACTGGACCTTATTGTCTATAAGAAAGTACTTCAAGTTCATATGCAAGTAGTAATAAAAAAGAGTGAAAAACTAATGTTCACACATATGTCATCACTTGGTATTATAGTATGACTAAAATAAATAAGGGGTTGTTTGGCAGTTGCTGAATGGTTGAGAGTCTCTGTATAGTTGAGTGCAAAATGAAATTTGGTTGTTTGGTAACTGTTCTGAATGGTAACTCTGAATGACAACAAATTACCATTTTAACCCTCTATATCATTTAGTTCTGAATGAAATATAACTGTTTGGCAGATAACTGAATAAAACAATTATTTTGCAAATATAAATACATACTCAATATTACTACTTCAAAAAAACATTTCATATTAATCCAAATAAGCATAACATCATTTTTTCAAGTTATAGAATAAACAAAAAACACAACAATCAAATTCCAACATAGTAGTTTTACAACAATTCTTAATTTGACGCATTTGACATTAACTGATTCACAATCTGGTCACATAAAGTAGCCATGTATTGATTGTTTTGAGTTCCAAAAGGCCTTCCATCCATGTCATCTTCATCGCCTCCCTCAATTTCTTCTTGTCCCTCAACTATAAACATCGGGTAATTGTCATAATCCATGAATAATTGATCGTGAATATTTCATC
Organism: Saussurea involucrata; assembly: GCA_033807775.1. NCBI lineage: Eukaryota > Viridiplantae > Streptophyta > Magnoliopsida > Asterales > Asteraceae > Saussurea > Saussurea involucrata. The sequence continues at coordinate 169,403,679 of CM066322.1, forward strand.
TTCTTATAAAATTATGAACCACGAAACAAGCAATTACAACGTTTCTTTGTATTCGAAACGGATAGGGAGCCATTTGCTTTAAAATTGGAAATATTGCCTTCAAGACACCATAGGCACGCTCAATAACATTTCTAAGTTGCGCATGAGCATGGTTGAACCTTTCTTCTTTTGTCAAAGCACGTTGTCGTCGAAAACCAGCAAGCCAATACCTCGTATTGCGGTATGGAGTCATAAAACCACGAGTATTGGCATAAGCAACATCACAAAGATAATATTTATCTACAATTGAAATACGAGTATAATTGCATTATATAAAATGTATAATAAATGGTAAACATTTAAAGTTAAGTAAAATTTGTACATACTCTGTGGAGGAAATGGAAAGCCAGAGGTTGGACTGAATGCAACTTCTCTCTACACTCTAGCATCATGTGCTATACCCTCCCATCTAGCCCAAACGTACGTGAAAAGCATATTAAAATCACAAATACCTAAAACATTTTGGTAACATTCACCTCTTCCTCTACCTCTATAACGAGCTTGTTGATCAGCAGGGATGATTGCATGTATGAGAGTTCCATCTAACGCACCTATTGCCCTCTTTACTATAAAATACAAATTATTAGACACAACTATATGTTTTGGTTTTACAAAAAGTAATAGAAAACTTACCGGAAAAATTCGTCTAATATATCTTTGACGTTCTGAGATATTTGGTGTTTCCTCGGAAGGTGTTGGTCGTATAACTTCTTTTGCAAACTTCATCATTGCTCGTAGCACCTCACGAAAAAAATCTATGAATAGTCTATGTGGAGTGTTGAAATATCCGTTTAACCATTCTAAAGCGTTCATTATGACCAATAATCGTCAAAAATATAGCCATCTTCTCCTCGACGGTGACATTCCTACTATCTTGCAATAATTTTTTTTGTTTAAAATGGTTGCATAGTAGTATATATGCGTCACGAGAAAACCGCATCAATTCAACACATTGCGTATTCGATCCACCTAACAGTTCTAGCGTATATACATGTCCAGTTACGACGAAAATGTTATCTCTTATCCGTTCTATTCTTGATGAATATTTGTATTTCCAATACCAACAAATGATCAAAACTAACAAAAGTTCTTCCTCAAAGTCCCTGTATTACCTTGAAAATAACATACAATGCAAACACATAAGAGCACATATATTAAACAAAAAAAATGACACGAAGTTTAATCCATAACACAAATATTTCCAAAAGAATGGTTAATCCATAACACAAATATTCCCAAAAGAAGGGTTAATTCATAATACAAATATTCCTAACCCAAACCAAAAGTATTCCCAAAAGAAGGTTTAACCTAAACCAAAAGTATTCCCAAAAGAAGGTTTAATCAATCCAACTCAACGACTAAAGTAGTCCATACTTGCGTGCCGCAAGTCTAATCCAACCCTCACAATTCTCCGACCCTAAATGCATCCACATTTTTCTATAGTCGGCACTTTCCCATAAAACAAATATCGTCATGTCATGCAAAGATGTACCTCATCCAAGTTCCGCCAACTTCTTCAAACACTCAGCAATATCATATTTTATTGGTGCTCCATGTTTTTCTAACATCACATTCATGACCTTCAAAATAGTTTCTTCAACTTGGACTTTGTTTGAAGTACTTGTTTCTTTAGCTTTCCTTTTTTTGCTTTGGGTTGGAGGGTGAGAAGAACACTCTTGAGTTGAAGTTGGGCCCCCGATTTCTTGTGTGTCAGGCATAACTTCAACATCTTCATTCACGTTGGGATCAGAGTCGTAAGGATCAAGAATTGTAGTGTAAAGCCCGTGTCCCGGTACGTTTATTAATTAATTTTAATAATTTAAAAATGGTTTACCTTTAATTGTTTGGTTAATGGTTTGGTGTCAAAAAGGACCAAAATTGTAGCTTTAGTGTCATTTAGTGTAGTTTGTGAGATAAGGTGTAGTTGAGGGGCTAGAGTGCAATTTTTGGAACTTATCTCATAGGTCACGGCCCATGGCCAAATTCCATCCTTGTTTCTTCTTTCCTTGATAGCCAAGCAAACCCAAAACGTTTCCATAACCCTTTCCTTTTCCTTGGTGTGCTTTGCCGCCGAGAAGAAGAGTTAGAGAGAGAGAGAGATAGAAAACGAGAGGTAGAGAGAGAGGAGTTGGCCGGAACCCCCCCCCCCCTATCGCCGCTGTGCTGTTAGCGGAGGTCACCGCTGCTGCTGTCCGTCGGAGGAGTCGAGGGAGAGAAGATCGGTCGTGGTGGTGAGGCGTCGTCTTGAGGTAAGTCGTTCTCTCGTTCGTCTCGTTTCTTTTCCTTGTTCCTTTCGTTTTTCCGGCGAGACCACCACCGCCGCACGCCGTCGCTGCGGTGGCTGTAGGTGGAGGGTGGTGGCAGTGGGTGTCACACGTAGCGTAAGACCCGAATCGTTAAGCCTTGAACCGTTTTTATAAGTTATCTTTTATGAAAATTTTAGTGTGCTGTCCAGTTTTCGCGCAACCATAACTTTTCCGTCGTAACTCCGTTTGAGCTGAAACTGGCGCCCACGGTTCAAGTTCAGGGTCAAGCACGTTTTCCGTGCTTTAGCGGAAAACTGGTTCGGTCTCTAGCTGGGCGAAAAAGTGGTCGCAAGTTCGGTGTTTCGTCATTTTATGTGAAAATTAGTTTTCTGTCCAGTTCGTATTTCGGCCATAACTTTCTCGTCGTAACTCGGTTTGAGGCGATTCTGGTGTCCACGGTTCACTTTCTGTGTCGGGCACGTTTTTCGTGTTTTGGCGAAAGGCTGGTTCGGCCCCTAGCTAGGCGGAAAACTTCTGTTTTACAGCAGGTCGGTAAACCGACAGTGTTGTAATCTGCCACTGTTTTGTCATGGTCATAACTTTCTGCTCGTAACTCGGTTTGGGGTGAAATCGGTGTCAAAAGTTCCCTTTTTGAGTCTAGAAACTTTTCTGTGTTTTGTGCAAAACCCAGTTCGGGACGTAGCATGGGTCGATTTGTCGTTTTATACTGAAAGGTGCTGAATTTCGCTGTTCCGGAAACTGTTTTTGTAAAATCCGTAGTAAATTGTAGAAAAATCGTTAGGAGGCGTATAATATGTCCTTGGAACCCTAACTCAGAGTACTTTCTGGTCATGAAATAATATTGGGAATTTTCTGGGTTTAAAGGGGTCGAAACAGGTCCCGAACAGACCTGTTTTGGGTGAGCGGAATTTAGTTTTAGTGACGGTTTAAGCGTGTGTCGTGTCATAGAGTCCGGGTCTCGTATTGACACGTTTTAACATGCATTTAGGTGCTGGGAAGTGACCGTAATTGTGAAGCTTGAATTGTGTTATTAAGCTGGGCGCGCATTCGAGGTGAGTTCTCTCACTGTGTAGTTAGGGGTTGTATGCATGTCATAATAGTTTGTATGTACTACTGTCTTTGTGGTGTGAACTAGTTGTTTGTGGTGTGTAATATTTGATTGGTTTGAATGCTTGGTTTAAATGTTTTACATTACAATTCGGTGGGACCGAGGCCTCGATGGTACTGAGGTGTTGGTTACATTACAATTCGGTGGGACCGAGGCCTCGATGGTACTGAGGTGTTGGATACATTACAATTCGGTGGGACCGAGGCCTCAATGGTACTGAGGTGTTGGATACATTACAATTCGGTGGGACCGAGGGTCCGATGGGACCGAGGGGTTGGATACATAATTACTGGTAGATGTTTACTCGTTTTATGTAACTGTGATGTTGTTGCTTATGTGCGGATAGGGGTGAGGTGTATATAATTCCTATCTGCGCATGTGTTGGAATTCACTAAGCTTCGTGCTTACCTTTCCCAATAAACTTTGGTTTCAGGTACGGGCGGCTCCAAGGCGTGACGAGTACACACTGACGCGCGAGAAGAGCTGGTTGCTTTATGATTTTAAAAATTAAACGTTTATTCCGCTGGTTTTATTTTATGAAGACATTAATTATGTGTTTGCAAACGAAACGTTGGGATCATTTATTGAGTTGTTTTCAATGAATTGTTTATTTAAAAATTTAAATTTGCTTGTAATTTTTGGGACGTTACAACTTGGTATCAGAGCACAGCTTGAGTGAATCACACACACCTCGGTGTGTTTGATCTCAAGTTTGCGGCTATAAGATTCCTTTAAAATCGTTTTAGAAAATAATAGGAAGGAAAATTCCGTTGAGAACGGTGATTGGAGGCGCAGTGTGTACAGTCAGCCGGAGCCAAAGGGGAAAGGTACGGTACTTAGTGTTTTATTGCTTTCTAGATCATAGAGTGTGCATGCTAGATTGCCTGTTGTGGACACTATGCTGTATGTTGAACTACTTGCTATTAGGAATTTATGCTAATTATGATAGGTTACTAAGTGGATGCCCTCTAAGTTGTATGCAGTAAGAGGTTTATAGCCTTAGAATATTCGATTTAGTTCTATTGCGCAGCTCTTGTTTGAGTCCAACCGTTCTAGGATAGAGTCTTGTATTCGACTGTCTATTTATTTCGCACTGCATATAACCGGGTATTCGCGAGGTCACCCGTTATAATTAGTAGGGATTCGGTAGTAGCAAGGGTAGTGGGATAAGAGGAAATTCCTAGGGAACTAGGAAGGGTGGATGTATATATATGCTGGTGCGGGCATATGGTTAATTATATATTTAATTGTTGTTGTATGATCGGGGTGACCGATGGTATATTAAGTATACATTTGTGGCTGTCTGATCGGGGAGACCGATGGTTTTATATATATACAGTAGTTGTATGAGTTTGCCTGTTTAGGATATGTTCTTGAACTGGCATGTGTGGATTAATTATTTTATGTGTATAGTTTCGGCGAGAAACTACTTGGACCCTCGGGATGAGACTCGGAACGAGCAATGATAGGTGTGGAAGGTAGTAGTAGAGCTCCTACTACCGGAAGCACAAGATCAATGCTCGAGCCGGGGAAGTCACGAGGAATCCAAGGAGTTGGGCGTGAGTGTTGTTAGTGTGCGTTGTTATGTGCTAATAACGCGTTGTATTATCTACCCTGAATAGCCGTCACGAGGAGAGACAAATGTAGTAGATCCCCTGGTACATGTGTATACTTGACTTGCTTTGAGGTGATGATCGTTGGGGTAGTGACGAAGGTTCTAAACTAGTAGTCGTTGGGATAGAAGGACGTGTCCAGTAGCAATCACTTGGGGTGACGATAAGGATGTGGTTTGTTTTAAGTAGACCATTTCGGGTCAAAAATTGGCATTTGTGCTAGAATCATAGGCTTTTGAGCCGACGTTGAATTGAGGAAAACCCGTAAGGTGATTTGATGTGATCTCCCAACTTGCCTTAAGAGATTTAAATGCCCGGATGACGATTGTGGATCGGGAGTTTGGAGGGATATGAGTCGAGACGTTGAATGCCGAATGAGTCATGCACGAAGTTATTTTGAAAATAGGATTGCAATAACTAATTTTTGTGTTTCCAATCCTTATATGGATTGTGTTTTGAAACTTTGGGAAATGTTTAGCACACACACAGGATTTCGAATTATAGTTTTGAAAATGCTTGAAACCGTTTTATCACGGGAGTTGAAAACTTTGTAAAAGATTGTTTCATTTGATTATTTTCCAACGGTTCTTTCGGGTACGATAATATCCGTGTTTTGTGGTAGTTAAGATGTTGGGTAAGTGACTATGGCTTGAGACTCTAACATTGGAACTCCTCCACATGTGTTAGAGTTGAGACGGAAAGTTACATTCCGCGATGTCTGTTTAAAGGCTATTTTAGTGATTTGTCTAAAATGAGTTTGGAATTCTAGTGTCGCTTAACTTTTCGTTCGAGAGTTTGTGTTACTAAGTGTTTATTTTGCAAATAGTCAGTGTGTGGATTGATTCATGCGTGACATAAGTGATGCATGGAGGAATTTTGGTAACATTTCATAAGGAGTTGTTTAGTGCGCTTTTTAGTCAGCTAAAGGTTTTATTGACATTTTCATGAAAATGCGATTTATCGACTTAGGGGTATGCATACTGGGGTAACCTTTGTTCTCGGCCTTTTGATGAACGAGTCGTGCAAGAAAATGCTTTAGTTCCTTTTTTTCGAAATGAAAGACCATTTGATCCAAGGAGTGTTTTAATGTTGTAAACATCATGCATACGATTACAATGTGTTATATTTTGGAAATATAAATGCGTAGATTTTCGATATTCGGTTAATTTAGAATTACCGTTCATTTTTTGGGAAATTAAAAACTTTTTCTTTGGAGGAAACGAGTATTTTGAGCATTTTCGATAAATACATTTTTTTAAACTATAATGTTTTGACATTATATGCCCCAAGTACGAAACTTGAGGAAGTGTTACAAGCTTGCATGCCTGCCCCCAGTTTGAGATTTTACGAGGTTTTTAGTCGATATTTCCAATTATTAGAAGCGGACTGGTTTCTGTCTTCAAGTTTGCAACTTACACGAGACAATTGTGTTTTAACAAAAATATATTTGTAAACCGTGTCATCGTTTTGTGTGACTAGCTGACGCGCGAAAAATTTGTGGCGAACCCTGTGCCATGTCATTTTATGATTAAAAAGAGGAATTTTTGAATCAAATGTCGTGAAACTTAATTTGAATTATGTGCACACCTTTGTCGCACCCTGTTTAAGGTCAAGCGGTTACTTTAAGTGCACGTCATGAGTCAATCCATACTGGAATCGAGGCGGTTCATTTTAAAGAAATTGTGTATTACGCTTGTGTTTGTGTGAGTAAACTGAACTGCAATGGAACGATTTTCAACATGATTTTTCCTATGTGGGACGGGCGTGTCCAGTTTTGCGTAACCATCGATCAGGTAATAGTAGTATTATTACATACGATCTTTTTGAGATGAAAATCCTGATGTTGAAAATATTTTGTAAATGATTTTGTAAACCATTTGGGGAAATGTGCTTTTAAGTGTCATGTGTCATTTCGAGAATTTTTTTAGGGTGTGAGTCCTTTTGGAAAAACTCTTTTGTTTAACCCGTATTGAGTCTGAGACTAAGGTTGATTTCAGAGTATTGCTTGCTTAAACTTTGTTTAAACGCATTTTCCGACCTATGGGTCTAGCAAGCGTGGAGCATTTTGCTCGGTTTTGACTTGGAGTTAGTCATGGGCCAATTGCCCGGTTTTAATGGCTCGATGTGGAGTCTAGTTGATGAGTTGTTTTTGTCGCACCGTTTGGAATTCTTTGCACGTTGAGTGTTTACATGTTTGGGTGAGTGAGTCAATCCGGAATAGGCATGTTGTTGGTAGGCTGTTTTGCTCTGGATCCTTAGGCACGCCAGTCAGACGTTGGTAATGGTCGGTTGGGTATCTCGGGGTGGCACCCCGGTATTCATGTGTTTTAACCTAGACTTTCCAGTAGGTGCTAGGAGGATATAGTTGTGGGCACTTACCTGGGAGGTAGTTCCGGTGTGCTGGGTCTTGAGGCGTTACCTGGGAGGTAGACGTCAAGGTGTATCCTCGATACGGTGTGACTTGGCTTCGTAGAGCAAGTGTGGATGATACGTCGACGGTGGAAGGTAGGCATTCCACGCGCGTTAGTACTGTAGGCCGAATAGTATCGGTTAAGGGATTGATCCCCTTTGTTATTAAGAGAATAAATGCGCATCAACCATTTCGAGGTAGGTGGTATATTTAGGTGTCGACTTTTGGGCTTGAGGCCAAACACCTTTAGTATAATCGGAGAGTTGTAGCCGATGTTAAGATAATCATGGTGATGATAATAGTAACCCTGAAATGATCACTTGTGATGAATGGTTGTGGTGGAACGATCTACGTGTGTGTTAGTGATTTGGTAGTGGGGGATAGCTATTGGTGTTAATGTCTAGGATAATACCACGCTTATTTGTGTTACTGAAATCGGTTGGACCGATGTTCGGCGGGTGGCCGATGTTTGTTATTGTGATCGGTTGGACCGATGTTCGGCGGGTGGCTGATGTTTGTTATTGTGATCGGTTAGACCGATGTTCGGCGGGTGGCCGATATTTATTATTGCAATCGGTTGGACCGATGTTCGGCAGGGGGTCGATGTTTTGTGGATATAAATTATTGAAAATCTTTGGAGTCTATTAGAATTTGTGGTAGTTAATCGACAGTTAAGGGTAGGAATGATCGTAGTCGGGTATCCTGTAGGGTATATTGGTGAGCACCATTAGAAGGGTTAGAGCTTGAAAGTGGTTTGAGTTTGGGATATCATCAAATGCGAGAGAATTTTTAGAAGCTGTTTGCGGACGTAGACTTCGGGGGCGAAGTCTAATCCAAGTGGGGGAGAGTTGTAAAGCCTGTGTCCCGGTACGTTTATTAATTAATTTTAATAATTTAAAAATGGTTTACCTTTAATTGTTTGGTTAATGGTTTGGTGTCAAAAAGGACCAAAATTGTAGCTTTAGTGTCATTTAGTGTAGTTTGTGAGATAAGGTGTAGTTGAGGGGCTAGAGTGCAATTTTTGGAACTTATCTCATAGGTCACGGCCCATGGCCAAATTCCATCCTTGTTTCTTCTTTCCTTGATAGCCAAGCAAACCCAAAACGTTTCCATAACCCTTTCCTTTTCCTTGGTGTGCTTTGCCGCCGAGAAGAAGAGTTAGAGAGAGAGAGAGATAGAAAACGAGAGGTAGAGAGAGAGAGGAGTTGGCCGGAAACCCCCCCCCCCCCACCTGTCGCCGCTGTGCTGTTAGCGGAGGTCACCGCTGCTGCTGTCCGTCGGAGGAGTCGAGGGAGAGAAGATCGGTCGTGGTGGTGAGGCGTCGTCTTGAGGTAAGTCGTTCTCTCGTTCGTCTCGTTTCTTTTCCTTGTTCCTTTCGTTTTTCCGGCGAGACCACCACCGCCGCACGCCGTCGCTGCGGTGGCTGTAGGTGGAGGGTGGTGGCAGTGGGTGTCACACGTAGCGTAAGACCCGAATCGTTAAGCCTTGAACCGTTTTTATAAGTTATCTTTTATGAAAATTTTAGTGTGCTGTCCAGTTTTCGCGCAACCATAACTTTTCCGTCGTAACTCCGTTTGTGCCGAAACTGGCGCCCACGGTTCAAGTGCAGGGTCAAGCACGTTTTCCGTGTTTTAGCGGAAAACTGGTTCGGTCTCTAGCTGGGCGAAAAAGTGGTCGCAAGTTCGGTGTTTCGTCATTTTATGTGAAAATTAGTTTTCTGTCCAGTTCGTATTTCGGCCATAACTTTCTCGTCGTAACTCGGTTTGAGGCGATTCTGGTGTTCACGGTTCACTTTCTGTGTCGGGCACGTTTTTCGTGTTTTGGCGAAAGGCTGGTTCGGCCCCTAGCTAGGCGGAAAACTTCTGTTTTACAGCAGGTCGGTAAACCGACAGTGTTGTAATCTGCCACTGTTTTGTCATGGTCATAACTTTCTGCTCGTAACTCGGTTTGGGGTGAAATCTGTGTCAAAAGTTCCCTTTTTGAGTCTAGAAACTTTTCTGTGTTTTGTGCAAAACCCAGTTCGGGACGTAGCATGGGTCGATTTGTCGTTTTATACTGAAAGGTGCTGAATTTCGCTGTTCCGGAAACCGTTTTTGTAAAATCCGTAGTAAATTGTAGAAAAATCGTTAGGAGGCGTATAATATGTCCTTGGAACCCTAACTCAGAGTACTTTCTGGTCATGAAATAATATTGGGAATTTTCTGGGTTTAAAGGGGTCGAAACAGGTCCCGAACAGACCTGTTTTGGGTGAGCGGAATTTAGTTTTAGTGACGGTTTAAGCGTGTGTCGTGTCATAGAGTCCGGGTCTCGTATTGACACGTTTTAACATGCATTTAGGTGCTGGGAAGTGACCGTAATTGTGAATCTTGAATTGTGTTATTAAGTTGGGCGCGCATTCGAGGTGAGTTCTCTCACTGTGTAGTTAGGGGTTGTATGCATGTCATAATAGTTTGTATGTACTACTGTCTTTGTGGTGTGAACTAGTTGTTTGTGGTGTGTAATATTTGATTGGTTTGAATGCTTGGTTTAAATGTTTTACATTACAATTCGGTGGGACCGAGGCCTCGATGGTACTGAGGTGTTGGATACATTACAATTCGGTGGGACCGAGGCCTCGATGGTACTGAGGTGTTGGTTACATTACAATTCGGTGGGACCGAGGCCTCGATGGTACTGAGGTGTTGGATACATTACAATTCGGTGGGACCGAGGCCTCAATGGTACTGAGGTGTTGGATACATTACAATTCGGTGGGACCGAGGGTCCGATGGGACCGAGGGGTTGGATACATAATTACTGGTAGATGTTTACTCGTTTTATGTAACTGTGATGTTGTTGCTTATGTGCGGATAGGGGTGAGGTGTATATAATTCCTATCTGCGCATGTGTTGGAATTCACTAAGCTTCGTGCTTACCCTTTCCCAATAAACTGTGGTTTCAGGTACGGGCGGCTCCAAGGCGTGACGAGTACACACTGACGCGCGAGAAGAGCTGGTTGCTTTATGATTTTAAAAATTAAACGTTTATTCCGCTGGTTTTATTTTATGAAGACATTAATTATGTGTTTGCAAACGAAACGTTGGGATCATTTATTGAGTTGTTATCAATGAATTGTTTATTTAAAAATTTAAATTTGCTTGTAATTTTTGGGACGTTACATGTAGATGCGGTTCCATAACTCTCAAATCCCACACTAGCAACCCCGTCAAACAGTTGGACACAAAGTTCTGGGTAAGGCAGTCTTGTACTCCTCAACGGTTCCATGTATTTACTTTGTTGTTTTAAAAAAATTATATCCATACAAATAAATATATTATAAAAAAATTAACTATATAAAGAATAAGAAAGAAAGAGACCGAAACTTCTATCTTCCATTCTTCATCAGATAGATTGAAGGTGTTGGTTGATGGATCGTAGATATTGCCCGTTTTGTTTTTCAATTTCGTCCAAGTTGCATACTTTCCCTTAAGATAATCATAGTGGTTTTTCATTTGTCGTTGGTCTACGACAAGATTATGTTTCCTTTTCAGTTCTTCTCCAACACTCTTCCATGATTGCGACTTAAGACTACTACCTTCCCGTCCATTTTTATTGTCTCGTGTATACAAGCTTCAAGAAACGTTTGGACCAACCCATCTTTTTTCCAAGTAATCCTAAGTTTTTTTTGGTGCGAGGATTCAGCAACTAATTCCATACCTAGTAGCATGAAACACATTTAAACGACTAAGTACATATAAACACATATAAACAACTAGTACATATGTGTTGGGTCACTTAAGATTTGAAGATGACCTCAGTCTTTCATTTTTACACAGTTCATACTTAGAATAATTTTTAGGTTCTTTACAAGCAGCTTAATTGTATAAAAATGTCCGGTGAAGTCGAAGATCAACCGAAGAAACAAAGTAGAAGTATATCTTTAAAGCGGATTGAAGATAAACTTCTCAACCAAAGATTAAGCTGCTACTTGAGACTTCCTAAGGTCTTAGGCCAGTACACTTGAAGAGCAAGGATAATCTTGAAGACTTGATCGACAGGATCTCTTGAAGATGTTGAAGACATGATCAACAGGATCTCTTGAAGATGTTGAAGACATGATCAAGATCTCTTGAAGATGTTGAAGACATGATCGGCAGGATCTCTTGAAGATGTTGAAGACATGATCAGGATCTCTTGGAGATGTTGAAGACATGATCGACAGGATCTCTTGAAGATGTTGAAGACATGATCAGGATCTCTTGAAGATGTTGAAGATATGATCGGCATGATCTCTTGAAGATGTTGAAGACATGATCAGGATCTCTTGGAGATGTTGAAGACATGATCGGCAGAGAATTCCTTAAGAAAGAATTCTTGAAGATATCTTTGAAGAGATCCTAGGCCAACAGTTTACAACAGGTATATTCCACTTTATCTGCAAAATATATTTGGGATATCTTGCAATGACAGAGACATAATCCGAGGATCAGAAAAAGGTTCTTTGGATTTCTTATCTCTTTCAAGAAAGTTCAACTTCAACATACAGGTCAACGCTTCAAGACAAATGTGCAAAGACAAAAGTACATCCCAGTACTTTTTAGAAGACCTGCATCCTGCCTTCCAAGCTCTGCTTGACAAGTGTCCATGCATTTAATGCACGAGGCACTATATAAAGAGGTCATCTCCTTCCTTGCAACACCACCAGATTACAGACTCTCCAAGCTCTCAAGTGCTGGCATTTCTCTCCTCTCTCAAAAGTTCATTGTTTGTACTAAGTGTTTTACAAATGTTCTTATTCTCTGTGTGTCTGTGTGTAAGATTGTTTGAACTGATTTATCTGTTCTGTTCCGCAACAATCAATAGTTTCTGTGTGTAATTCTTATTTGAAGTTTTTCAATAAAAGAATTAAATTAAGTGAAACATTTTGTGTATTGTATTCAACCCCCCTCCCCCCCCCCCCTTCTATAATACTTGTTTACCATTGCTACTCAATAGCTGGGACCAACAATATGTTTGCAACTAGTACAAAATCAAAGAGTATAAACAACTAGTACATATGTTTGCAACAATACCATCAACAAGTAAGCAGGAACAAGTAAGCATCAATACAAATATAGTAGCATCAAAATCAATTATTATAAACAAAATCTAACTAGTACATCATATAACAGTAGCAAACTCCAAAATGGCACTGGACTCCACCAACTTCAGTTTATTATATCACCACCAACCAAATAAAAGTGCATCAAGTTACACAACAGAACCCAAACAAATTATTTTGTGGAAAAACATGTTTTTTTGTTTTTGTTTTTTGGGATTTGAAGAAATCGACAAGTAGAAATCAAGGCAGAAGAAATTTCTTTTTCGTTTTTAGGACTGAAGAAATCGATCATCATCAACAGTAGAAATCGACTAAAATCGATGTTCTTCATATCGACTTTGAAGAAATCGACTGAAATCGATGGAATCGATTGAAGATGGAAGAAATCAAAATAAATCGATATACCTGAGAGAGGAATCACAAATCCCACTGAGCTTGGAACCACCGGCGGCGAGATGGAACACCGACGACGAGAATGAACACCGGCGGTGAGATGGAGGAATGCAATCGCACATAGTCTTGGAAGAAGAATGCGCTGTGATATTTTTTGAAAAGGGTAAAAGTGGAAAACATGACAATCTGAATGGTTGAGGGATGCCCTAGCCACAAAATCGCTCAGAGTCTTTTGTCACTATTAAGAGGGTATTTTTTTACCAAACAGCCTATACCTCTGACTGATTCAGAGGTTACCTCTTAATGTAACCATTAGGAGCTAAACAAACAGCCCCTAAGTGTCCTAATAGAGTGTTTTATAGGATGACCAAACAAACAAATGTCATATCTAAAAGTGTTATAATAAGTTTAAGACGCTTTTGAGTGTCATACAAAGTTTTTAGGACATTTTCAAAATATAGTGTCGTATTAGCTAATTTTATAGGACGCTTTTCAGAAATGCCTTATAAACCCATATTTTTAGAGGACACACTCGTGTTTATAATACACTTTTTCAATCAGTGTCCTATAAAATAGTTAATATAACGCTTTATTTGAAAAATGTTACAAAAACTTGTTACACGCGCTTAAAAGCGTTCTATAAACTTATTGTAACACTTTTAGGTAAGACAATTTTTTGTTTGGTCCGATAAACTTAGGTCTTGTAAACTCAATTTTGTTGTAATGACAGATGAATGTCATTTACAGAAGAGAAAAATCAGAAATCAGAAGAAGAATAAGATGGTAATGTTGACCTCTCTCAGTGCACCTACGCGTGGCATGACACTTGTATCACCTTTGATTCTACCAACAAAATTCTTTGGGATAGAAGAACTGAAAAGAAAAACACGAACGCTCTGCAACAGAAGGATGAAACCAAACCATATATATGAAGAGGAAAATAATAAACAAGGCTTCATGTCATGGAAATTACAACTTTTCACATACTTCTTATACAGAGGTTATCTCACTGACATGTCAGAAATAAACATGTTAAGGCTGCAAACGGGAGAAAGGAAAAAGTAACGTTTAAAAGTCGCTTACCTTGGTAAGCGCTTACCAAGTCACATTACCTACCGGATCAATATGGCAAGGACCAAAAATCTTACCCAGTAAGAGCGAATGCAAGGACCGACGACTCTTAGCACGGTCAGCGCTTAACGGGTGATTTGTTACATACGGAACCGATTTGGTGAACTAAAATCTTACTCGGTGAGAGAGCAATAGTGTTAAATTTATTGGTAAGCGCTTACCCCGGTAAACGTTTGGTAAACGCCCCTTAGTCTTCTTACAAGCTATTCAGAAAAATAGGAAAAAGTGAGGGAACTTGGTGAAGAAACAATTAAATCCAGTTTACTTGCAGCATATAGAATGAAGGAACATGCATAATGCAAAAACTGTTAAGGAGTAAAATGTGATATCGATCAAATAAAGAACGATGCCAACTGTGAATGCATATAGGGATGGTGATTTGCCCCGACCTGGTGGAGAACCCGGTTCACCCGCCTCGGCTGGGGTCGGAGATTCCTCGGGTATCGGGGTCGGGGATCCCCGTATGACTAAAATCGGGGCCGGGTAACACCAACAACCCGCTCGTACCCGATATATATATATATATATATATATATATATATATATATATATATATATTAATATTTAATTTTTATTATTGACTAATATTATTTCCTAATTAGGTTTTCGTCTTGACTCTCTTCCAAGTTCCAATTTCCCAAATTTTCTTCTATTTTCTTTTTAGAAACCACATATCATTTGAAACTGACGCAATAGGAATGCGCAGAACGGATCGACAAACATCGAACCTTATGTAACAACCCGGTTTCCATATATACAAATAACATACACTTCATATCATAAAATCATCAAAAGATACATCGTATTTCACATTCGGTCCCATAGTCTTGGTAAACATACAAGTAAATCAGTACAAACTTTTCAAATTAAATTACATGCTGACTAATAACGAAGTCTTAAGTACAAATTACATCCATAACTTCATAACCAACATCTTAACAAAAGCTATCCATCAAGAGTCCTATTAACTTGCTCTTATTCGCTCCGTCACCTGGAATACATATTTTTAAAACAGAAATGAGGGTTAGACCTAATGGTCTAGTGAGAAATCCCTGTCAATTTAGTACACCTTTGTATCAAAACCATTTATATAAAACTTTTCATATACATCCAAGTACTACACGTATATAAATACCATTCAAGACTCATACCTCTTATTCCACCTTATTCCTCCACAAATGGCCAAATTAATTGGTTGCGAGCCAACTAATCTACTGTACAACAAATACAGTAAACACACCGGTCCTAAGTCCGGCCACGTATTATATTCTGATATAATACTCACGTAATTATAATATCTCAATATATCATAATTACACACATATGACATATTCATGCCATTTATCAAATATTCAACATCCACGTAAATGTATTCCAGTTAAAACACTTTGAAGTAAAACTCACCTGTTAGCTTAACAAGATACTTCCAAGCCTTTCCAATAGATTCAGTCTTTCACTTCAAATTCTTAGTATCTGAAACAATTCAAATACATATACCACTTTACCAAATAGAACACATAAGACTCTCTAACAGATTGAGAATCCTAATAACTTTATCAAACTCTTATTCTCAAATGTTCACCTACGGCGACTTAACCCGGGGGTTCCGCTACCCGGTTAGCGGATGGGGTCAACCTAACTCAAAATACATTTGGAAACTATATCCGGACACTCAAAAGTATCCGAAATCACAAAATTGGTCAAACAGCTTAAGTATCCGGATACCACCAGTTATCCGGACAACACCACTTTTCCGGACATCATGACTTTTCTGGACAACCTATACAATCCGGACGTCATCCGGACACCAAAGTAATCCGGATACCATCCGGTATCCAATTCTATCCGGAAAACATAGAAAAAGGAACTTACCCGGATACTTGACTCGTCCGGACACCATCAATAAAGCTACCCGGACACTACCGACAAAAGTATCCGGACACATTCAATTTGTCCGGACACCACTGCTGTTCATCCCAAAATTTACCCAGAATCCGACTGAAATTTATACTAGTTCGATTCTGCTAATTCTAAACCGATAGAAATACGCTAATAGCAACTATAAACATAATTTGTAAAGAAACATACCTTAATTTCACTTCCAACACTTCCAAATGGATCCTTAACCACAAAAACCTTCTTTCTCCTTCTTCACCTCTCAACACACACACATAACACAGATTCTGGATATTTGCTGTTTTTTTGAAATATCTGATTTCTAAATGAGATAATATCCAACTCAACTTACCACTTTAGTCCCTATACTATCCATAAATGACCAAAATACCTTTTTAACTTATTAATTAATCCAAACACTCCTAAACTTATAAATTCACTTAACTCACCCTAAATATTAATTATAACGTTAAACAAATTTAACGGAACTAACATTTAACTAACGAATTTACCCGGGGTATTACATCATCTCCCCCTTAAAAGAATTCCGTCCCGGAATTCGATTAGGCAAAAAGGTACGGGTACTTGGTTCTCATTTCTGATTCTGATTCCCATGTAGCATCCTGACCTCTATGATGTCGCCACTGTACTTTCACTTGTCTGATCTCTTTGTTTCGCAACACTTTAACTTTGTGGTCAACTATGGCTTCGGGTTCCTCCACATAATTCAGCTTTTCATCAACTTGTATATCTGGTAGAGAAACTGCCTTGTCCGGCGTAACCAAACACTTTCGGAAATTCGATACATGAAACGCATTATGAATCCTGCTTAACTCTGGCGGAAGATCTAACCTGTAGGCTACTTCACCAATCCTTTCTGTTATAGCAAACGGTCCAATGTACCTCGGGCTCAATTTACCTTATTTCCCAAATCGGATGACTCCTTTCCAAGACGAGACTTTCAACATTACGAAATCTCCGACTTGGAATTCTAACGGCTTTCGGCGTCGGTCGGCGTAGCTTTTCTGTCTGTCTTGAGCTACTTTCAATCTTTTCCGAATTTGAGTGACCTTATCTGCTGTTAACTGTACTATATCTGGTCCCGCTAACTGTTTCTCTCCCACTTCGTTCCAACACAGAGGCGTTCGACATTTTCTACCATATAACACTTCAAACGGTGCCGCTCGAATGCTGGAATGATAACTGTTGTTGTAGGCAAATTCTATCAAAGGAAAATGCTTATCCCACGATCCCCCAAAATCAACGATACAAGCCCGGAGCATATCTTCTAAAGTCTGAATCGTCCGTTCACTCTGACCGTCAGTTTAAGGGTGGTATGATGTACTTAACTTTATCTGTGTTCCCATCTCTTTTTGAAAGCTCCTCCAGAATCTTGAAGTAAAACGACTATCACGATCAGAAATAATAGAGATTGGAACCCCATGTCGAGTTACTATTTCATTGATGTACAACTTGGCTAATCGTTCCAACGAATCAGTTTCTCTTATTGGTAGGAAGTGAGCAGACTTCGTCAATCTGTCAACGATCACCCAAATGGCATCAAATCCCTTTGGAGTTCTCGGTAGCTTCGTGATGAAATCTGTAGTAATCTGATCCCATTTCCACATTGGTATTTCTAATCGTTACAACTGACCAAACGGTTTCTGATGTTCAATCTTCACCTTCTTACAAGTAGTATAACCTTCTACATACTGAGCAATGCTTCTTTTTATCCCAGGCCACCAATAAAATTGCTTCAGGTCTCTATACATCTTGTTCGTACCTGGATGAATAGAGAATCGAGATTGATGAGCTTCTTGTAGTACAGAATCACGTAACCCACCCAAACGAGGCATCCAAATTCTGTTTCCCAGACACAACAACCCACGGTCATCTTTTACTAGCAATGCTGATAACCCTACTAATCGTTCTGATTTCAAATGTTCTTCCTGATAGGCTTCTATTTGACACTTCAGCAGTTCGTCAAAGATATTAGGTAGGAGTTCAGCCCGCAATGAAATAGCTTTTATTGTTCCACTCCTTTCTTGACGACTTAGTGCATCAGCTACCACGTTCGCCTTTCCCGGATGGTAAAGAATTTCACAATCGTAATCATTCACCAATTCTAGCCATCTCCTTTGCCTCATATTCAATTCTTTTTGATCAAAAAGATGTTGAAGACTCTTATGATCGGTAAATATTTGACATTTAGAACCATAAAGATAATGTCTCCAAATCTTCAATGCGAACACCACTGCTGCTAGTTCCAGGTCATGTGTAGGATACTGCCGTTCATGATCTTTCAATTGTCGAGAAGCATAAGCAAGAACCTTTCCACGCTGCATAAGTACACATCCCAACCCTAGTTTAGAAGCATCACTGTAGACAACAAAATCTTCGGAACCTTCTGGTAATGCTAAAATCGGCGCGCTGCAAAGTTTCTCTTTCAATATCCGGAATGCTCCATCCTGTTCTACTTTCCATTCAAATTTCAGATTCTTTCGAGTCAGCTTAGTCAAAGGCGTCGCGATACGAGAGAAGTCTTTTATAAACTTTCGGTAGTAGCCGGCTAAACCCAGAAAACTCCGTACTTCCGTTGCTGTCTTCGGCGGTTCCCACTTTTCAATTGCTTCCACTTTCGTTGGATCAACTTGTATACCTTTCTCGGAAACTACATGCCCCAGAAACTGAACTTCTCGTAGCCAGAATTCACACTTAGATAATTTAGCATACAACTTTTCTTTCTTCAGTAATTCCAAAATCAAACGAAGATGTTGTGCATGATCCTCTTTGGATCGGGAATAGATAAGTATATCATCGATAAATACAATGACAAATTTATCGAGATAAGGCTTACATACCCGATTCATTAGATCCATAAAAGCGGCTGGAGCGTTTGTCAATCCAAACGGCATCACCAAGAATTCATAGTGGTCGTACCTCGTACGAAAGGCAGTCTTCAGAACATCTTCTTCTTTAACCTTCAACTGATGATAGCCAGATCTAAGATCAATCTTAGAGAAATAACAAGCTCCAACTAATTGATCGAAGAGATCATCAATTCTTGGAAGCGGGTATTTGTTCTTGATCGTGCGCTTATTCAGCTCCCGGTAATCGATACACATTCTCATTGAACCGTCCTTCTTTTTCACAAATAACACCGGTGCACCCTACGGCGAAGAGCTGGGTCTGATGAATCCCTTATCAGATAGGTCTTGTAGCTGTGCCATCATCTCTTTCATCTCTGGAGGTGCTAGTCGGTATGGTGCACGAGCAATAGGAGTGGCTCCAGGATCTAAGTCGATACCAAACTCTACTTGCCTAACAGGAGGAAGACTATTCAAGTCTTCAGGGAAGACTTCTGGAAACTCATTAACAATAGGAATATCTTCCAACTTAATCTTTTCAGGCCTACTATCTATCACATAGGCTAAGTAACTCTGGCAACCTTTATTCACACACTTACGGGCTTTTATCATAGATATAAGGCTAGACTGATGATTCTTACGATCACCATAAATCACTACTGACCTCTTATCAGGTAAAACGACATTGATTATTTTCTTGTCACAAACTATGTTAGCCTGATTCTCAGCTAACCAATCCATCCCTACTACCACATCAAACTCGATCAAAGCTATAGGAAATAATTGTATAGGCACTTCGCATCCCTCTATATTTATCACACCCTTCTCAAAAACTTCCTTAACTGACACTTGATTATCATTTGCATTACCTACCAGTAAAGCATGTTCTAACATTTTTGGCTCTAATTGCATATGAGCAGCAAACGAAGGAGACACAAAAGATCGGTTTGCACCGGAATCAAACAACACTTTAGCACGTGTAGAGTTTATGAAAAATGTACCTGTAACCACATCCGGAGTTTCCTCCGCCTCTTTAGCTGTCATTTGAAATGTACAACCCCTTGTTCTTGGCGGTTCTATTCTTGGAACTACTGGTCTAGCAATTGTTGGTTTCCCTGATGTTCCACCCTGTTGTATTCTTCTTTGCGGACAATCCGACAGCATGTGATCCGGAGAATTACATGAATAACAAAACCGCGTCACGCGACAATCTTTAACGACATGCCCGGTTTTCCCACACTTAAAACAAACTCGAGATTCCACTTGACAATTTCCCTGATGGTAGCGATTGCATTTCGTACACGGTCTTTCCGCTGGTCGAAACGGCGGACGGTTATCGAACCTCTGAAATCTGGACTTCTTCGGATCATTTGGTGGCCCTTCCCATTTCCTTTTCCCCATACTCTTATCACCAGCATCCCTTCTGTTGTCTCGTTCTACATTTTCAGCAGCATCCACTACGGCTGTAAAGGTATCGGGTCTTGTTGCAGTTACTAGTCTTCTGACTTCTGAATTTAGTCCATATATGAATCTTTCCATCTTCAATTTCTCCGTAGCAACGTAATATCCTGCAAAACGAGATTTTTCTAAGAAGCGAGCAGTATAGTCTCTCACCGACAAATTCCCTTGCTGTAGGCTCATAAATTCTTCCTCTAATTGTCTAACAGCTGCTTGTGGACAGAATTGTTTTGTGAAAGCTAAAACGAATTCTTCCCAAGGAAAAGTAGAATATATGTCTGACCCTCCCGATTCAATGTGAGCCTCCCACCAGTATAAAGCATCGCTTTTCAACATTGTTGTTCCATAAAGTACTCTATCTTCGTTAGCACATTTACTCGTCTTGAAGATAGCTTCTATTTCTTTCAGCCATCTCATCGCCTTCACTGGATCCCGATCACCTGAGTACGTAGGGGGTTTGCAACTAAGAAACATTTTGTAATCATACTTTTTCGTTACTGGTAAGACAGTAGGGGTGATCGGCAATTCGATTTATTGTTCTGGATCTGGGTTATCATCTCCATTATTGCGACTTCGTTCAAACATTGCCTGAATACTAGCCTGTAATCTTCCCATCTCGGCAGTTAGGTCATCCCGTGTAACAAACTCTGTACCTTGTGGTTGAGTTCTACCCCCAGTTCGTCCTCCAGTTCTACCTCCGATTCTACCTCCGGTTCTGCCTCCGCCACGATCTCCTCCTCTCCCTCCTGTTCCTACTTGTGGGTTCTCTCCACCCAAATTCCTTCCTCCCCTTTGATTCATTTGTCTGGTGCCACTTGCCATTCTGTAGATTCAAACAAAGTTAATATACACATAGGCACATACCCCATATAAAAAGGTATTCCAGTTCGAACATGTACCTGTAAGATCGTAATTACACTGGCCAGGTGTAATCTGAAATTACCTTACATGATGTTCCTTCTACCTTTTATACTTAGTATCCCCAGGTTCTAAAATAATAGGGACATCCTACTTCTCATGCAGTTTAAGTCTAGGTACATATACTAATACCTAAATCCCTAAAACTAGGGCTCTGATACCATCTGTAACAACCCGGTTTCCATATATACAAATAACATACACTTCATATCATAAAATCATCAAAAGATACATCGTATTTCACATTCGGTCCCATAGTCTTGGTAAACATACAAGTAAATCAGTACAAACTTTTCAAATTAAATTACATGCTGACTAATAACGAAGTCTTAAGTACAAAATACATCCATAACTTCATAACCAACATCTTCACAAAAGCTATCCATCAAGAGTCCTATTTACTTGCTCTTATTCGCTCCGCCACCTGAAATACATATTTTTAAAACAGAAATGAGGGTTAGACCTAATGGTCTAGTGAGAAATCCCTGTCAATTTAGTACACCTTTGTATCAAAACCATTTATATAAAACTTTTCATATACATCCAAGTACTACACGTATAAAAATACCATTCAAGACTCATACCTCTTATTCCACCTTATTCCTCCACAATGGCCAAATTAATTGGTTGCGAGCCAACTAATCTACTGTACAACAAATACAGTAAACACACTGGTACTAAGTCCGGCCACGTATTATATTCTGATATAATACTCACGTAATTATAATATCTCAATATATCATAATTACACACATATGACATATTCATTCCATTTATCAAATATTCAACATCCACGTAAATGTATTCCAGTTAAAACACTTTGAAGTAAAACTCACCTGTTAGCTTAACAAGATACTTCCAAGCCTTTCCAATGGATTCAGTCTTTCACTTCAAATTCTTAGTATCTGAAACAATTCAAATACATATACCACTTTACCAAATAGAACACATAAGACTCTCTAACAGATTGAGAATCCTAATAACTTTATCAAACTCTTATTCTCAAATGTTCACCTACAACGACTTAACCCGGGGGTTCCGCTACCCGGTTAGCGGATGGGGTCAAGGGGCAACGCCCTTGCGGGGTCTGGGGGCGGCCCCCCAGGAAGTTTTTGGAACAACCTAACTCAGAAAACATTTAGAAACTATATCCGGACACTCAAAAGTATCCGAAATCACAAAATTGGCCAAACAGCTTAAGTATCCGGATACCACCAGTTATCCGGACAACACCACTTTTCCGGACAGCATGACTTTTCCGGACAACCTATACAATCCGGACGTCATCCGGACACCAAAGTAATCCTGATACCATCCGGTATCCAATTCTATCCGGAAAACATAGAAAAAGGAACTTACCCGGATACTTGACTCGTCCGGACACCATCAATAAAGCTACCCGGACACTACCGACAAAAGTATCCGGACACATTCAATTTGTCCGGACACCACTGCTGTTCATCCCAAAATTTACCCAGAATCCGACTGAAATTTATACTAGTTCGATTCTGCTAATTCTAAACCGATAGAAATACGCTAATAGCAACTATAAACATAATTTGTAAAGAAACGTACCTTAATTTCACTTCCAACACTTCCAAATGGAGCCTTAACCACAAAAACCTTCTTTCTCCTTCTTCACCTCTCAACACACACACATAACACAAATTCTGGATATTTTCTTTTTTTTTGAAATATATGATTTCTAAATGAGATAATATCCAACTCAACTTACCACTTTAGTCCCTATACTATCCATAAATGACCAAAATACCCTTTTAACTTATTAATTAATCCAAACACCCCTAAACTTATAAATTCACTTAACTCACCCTAAATATTAATTATAACGTTAAACAAATTTAACGGAACTAACATTTAACTAACGAATTTACCCGGGGTATTACACCTTAAGGATGAACAAGTTTACAAACGTAAACCTAGAGAATTAAGAGAAAATTCTTTGATTTCAAAGGAACTATTATTGAACCTGAATATTGAATTGAGTTAAAAACAATAAAGAGAATAACCTATTTATAGCTAAACTAATAAAAAAAATAACTATGGAAATAACCATGGAATCAATCCTAGAAGGAAAGATAATCCTTATTGTAAAAGGAAAACAATTCTCTTAAAGCAAATCAAAAACGAGGAAAGATAGCTGGGCGATCAAACATGTGCGGTTTGGTTCACGGCTTCAGGTCGCGTGGCTAGCCGCATAAGTCACTGTTTGTATTTTCGTCCAGGGGGTTGCGCGGTTTGGCTTGCGGTTTGTATCCGTGTGGAAGACCGCGGGAGGTACTATTTCCACTCTTCTTGGCTTGGTCCATTTGTTCTTCGAAGTGGACCGCTAGTCGCTCTATATCAGTCTCCTCCACCTATGAAGAACTCGACCCCGAGTTCTCATCAGGAAGAAATGTTTCATCCGGGTGGTAGTCGTAAATATCCGCTACATTGAAAGTGTTGGAGATGTGTAGCGAATCAGGGAGGGTGACCACATAAGCATTGTCATTGATCTTCATTGAAATCTTGAATGATCCATATTTCCGGGGTTGTAACTTATTGTAAGTTCCAACGGGAAATCGTTCCTTTTGTAATAATACCATGACTTCACCCCCCCCCCACATTAAAAATCTTTCGTCGTCGGTGCATATCGATGGAGGCTTTGTTATTTGTACCTGTAAGTTCAAGTCTGGCCTTGACTTCTTCTTTGACGGCTTGCATACCCTTAGCCATATTTTTTGCTGCGAGGCTTGTTCCCAGAAGTTGTGGTAGCTTGACCAAATCAACCACGTGCTTGGGAATAGAAGTGTAGACTAAGGAGAAAGGGGAACGTTGTCGTGTGGGATGCACTATTATAGGAGAATTTGATTTGGGGGAGAATAAGATCCCATTATTTACTCTTATCACCACATATGCTCCTAAGCATGTTTCGCATTGTTCGATTCGTCACCTCGGTTTGGCCATCTAATTGAGGGTGAGAGGTGCTGCTTTTGTTTAATGCGGTCCCGAACGAAGGCCAAAGAGTGATCCAAAAGTGACTCAAAAACTTCGTGTCACGATCGGAGGTGATAGTTTTTGGAACACCGTGTAAGCGAACTACCTCTTTGTAAAATAAGTTGGCGATGTTGCTTGCATCGACGGTCTTTTTGCAAGCTATGAAGTGTGTCATCTTGGACAATCGGCCGATTATTACAAAGATAGAGTCGACTCCATTTTGTGTCCGGGGTAGTCCTAAGACGAAGTACATGGACAAATCTTTCCAAATATCATCGGGAACCGGTAATGGTAAGTAGAGACCGGTCATGTTTTGAGATTGACTTTTAGCAACTTAACAAACATAGCATTTTCGAACGATTGTTCCTACATCCCATTTCAAGTGAGACCAATGGTACCGATCAAGGACACTAGAAATAGTTTTGTCTTGGCCTAGGTGGCCGCCTAATCCTCGTCTCTAATCAAATTTTCACGAAGAGAAGAGCTAGGTATGCACAATTGGTTACTTTGAAAAGATACTCGTCTTGGATATAGTAGTCATCCATCGGTGTACCCGTTTTGCATTTGGCCAAATATCTTTGAAGTCGCCATCTTCTTCATATTGCTCTTTTAGAACCTCGAATCCAACGATCTCTTGGGCGAGGGTGATCATTATGTAGCTCGTCGACTCAAAGCATCGACTACCCAGTTGAGAACCACTGACTTGTGTTTAATGACAAAGGAAACTTTTGTAAGTAGCTTACCCACCGTGCATGCATTTTGCTTACCGAATTTTGGCTGTTGATGAATTTTAGGGCTTGGTGGTCGGTGAAAAGTACAAATTCTTTCTGTACGAGATAGTGTTCCCATTGCTTCAAGGCTCGGAACACGACATACAACTCTTGATCATAAATGCTCCACTTTTGACGAGCATCACTTAGTTTTTCACTAAAGAATGCAATATGCCTTTTTTCTTGAGAAAGGACAGCTCCTACTCCGCTTGCATCACACTCAACTTCAAATACTTTATCGAAGTCAGGAAGGGCGAGAACCGGTACGGTGCTTAGTTTGTCTTTGATTAAGGCAAAGCTTCGGTCTTGATCAGGTCCCAATTGGAATTTACCTTTTTTCAGGAATTCGGTTATTGGCGCGGTGATGGTGCTGGAGTTCCTTACGAACCTCTCATAGAATGTTGCCAAGCCGTGAAAACTCCGGACATCGATACGATTTTGGGAGTGGACCATTCTTTTATTGCATGGACCTTTTCTTCGTCCACTTCTATGTCGGCTTCTCCAATAATGAATCATAAAAATAGAAGCTTGTTGAGTACACTTCATTAGGTTGACGTAGAATTTGTTATCTTGGAATACGGTTAAGATTTGTCGGAGGTGTACTAGGTGATCCACTTTGCTTCGGCTATAGATGAGTATGTCATCAAAGAATACCACTACGAACAAGTCGATGAACGGGGAGGACTTGGTTCATTATCCTCATAAAGGTGCTTGGGGCGTTAGAGGTTCCGAAGACATGACTAGCCATTCATATAGCCCGAATGGTGTTTTAAACGCTGTATCCCATTCGTCACCGGGTCGGATCCAGATTTGGTGGTATCCGCTTTGGAGATCAATTTTTGAAAATAGTTTCGCACGGGCTAATTCATCAAGCATATCTTCTAAACGAGGAATGGGAAATCGGTACTTGATAGTGATTTTATTGATGGCGCGACTATCGATGCACATTCTCCATTGGTTACCTTTCTTTGGTACAAGGAGGACGGGGACGACGCATGTGCTTAAGCTTTCTTGGATGAATCCTTTCCTCAAAGGTCTTCGACTTGTTACCTTAAGATCTCATTCTCCTTGGGACTCATATGGTAGTGAGGGAGGTTTGGTAGGTTAGCACCTAAAATTAGGTCTATTTGATGTTGGATGTCCCTCATGGGAGGCAGTTCGGGTGGTAGATAATCGGAGATTAGGTCTGTAAAGTTCTTAAGTATTCCGCCGATCTCTTCTGGAATTTCATCATTGATCTTTTCGGCGCTCATGAAACCTTCTACGACTATCGGACAAAAGACTTGAGTTTCTTTGAAACTAATTTCGAGAAGTTGCTCATTGGAGGTGATGATTAGAACATTCTCACTTTTCTTTTCCGAGGCTTTGTGGAAGTTAGCTACGGGTGCCATGGCGATCTTATGGTCGCCCCATCGGAATATCATCATGTTGTCTCTCTCTTTCTAGGTGATGTTGTCGTATTGCTACGACGGCCAAGCAAGATATGGCATGCATCCATATCGAGGACATCACAAAGGACATCTTCTTTGTAGTGTTTGCCTATAGAGAGGGGAAATTTACAAACTAGTGTCACACGAACTTGAGGTCCTTTCTTTACCCATCCAAGAGAGAATATAATGCGTCATGTGGTTGGGTTGGTAGACCAAGGTAGTCTACCAACTTTTGAGAGACTAGATTCTCGCAGCTTCCATTATTCACACTCAAGTTTCAAACCTTTTAATTGATGGAACAATAGGTACGAAAAAGGTTCTTCCTTTGTCCTTCCTTTTTTGGAGATAGAAGGACCCTTTGGAGTACGTTGTTTACTTTCTCTCAGACTCTTCTTCCGCGAATTCAACTCCATTGTAGTCATCGTCTCCTTTGCTTTCGCCTTCGTCCACGAAACCGATAGTTCTTCGGTTGGTACACTCATTGGACCTATGGCTCGGTAGGCCACAATGATAACATTTGGACCCTGTTGGCTAGGCGTAGGGGTTGACTGGCTTGGGCGCGTCAGACTTACTTTGAGGTCCGGTAGGATTTCGGGATGGATTGGTGTCTCGGGAAGTTTGGTTTGTTGCTATACTTTTCCCTTTATCGGGTGTGTCATTAGACGTTTCAGTGGGAGTTAGTGTAGCATACCTGCGATAGGATGAGGCTCGGGTGGTCTTATTCATAAGGTCAACTTTCATGGCTAGGCTTGATGCTTTTGTTACTGCCCACATGGTTTGGAGTTCGATCTTGTCTTGTATTGAACTTTTGAGTCCGTTAATGTACCTGGCAACCCTTTGTCCTCCCGTCTCGCCGTCTCGTTCTGTTCGAAGAGTCGTATGAATTCTGTGGTGTACTCGGTTACGAGTCTCGAGCCTTGTGAACAATCCAAATACATCTTTTAGAGGATTTGTTCATACTCTTCCGGTAGGAATCATTCTGTCATTAATTGCTTCATTCTCCTCCATGAACGTATCACACCTTTTCGCTTGCTTTGTCGTTGGGCTACTAGTTTGTCCCACCATACGGCGGCGTTGTTTTTTAGGCGAAAGGCAACCATCTTTATCTGTTTGTACTCCTAGATCTCTATGATGTTGAAGAAATGGTCGACCTCGATTTTCCATTCTAGGAATTCATCTACGCCCATGTTTCCATAGAAGTAAGGAATGTCGGCCTTCATTCGATAATCGGGGTCTTTTCGTGGTGGTTTGACATCCTCCTCGGAGTCGGAGTTGGAACTTGAACTAGTGATAGGGTGGCGTCGGCCACCATGTTGGGGTCGATTGCGACCTTCACGCCTATCTCGTCTCCGTCAATCGGTTTTGTTGGCGTTAATATGGTTGGCGAATGTGGCTGTCAATGTGTTGAGGGTTGCAGTGAAGGCTGCTGTGAGCCCATCAAGATCTACTTGAGTAAGGGGTGATGATGGCAGTGGTTGTTCTACCATCTTGAAGATGAAGAGACAGGTAAGTCTATGCTCTAATACCAACTGATGCAGTAGGAATGCGCATAACGGATGGACAAGCGTCGAAACTTAAGGATTAACGAGTTTACAAACGTAAACCCAGAGAATTAAAGGAAACTCTTTGATTTCAAAGGAACTATTATTGAACCTGAATATTGAATTGAATTAAAAACAATGAAGAGAATAAACTATTTCTAGATAAACTAATAAAAAAGATAACTATGGAATCAATCCTAAAAGGAAAGATAATCCTTATTGTAAAAGGAAAATAATTCTCTTAAAGCAAATCAGAAACGAGGAAAGATAGTTGGGCGACCAGACACGCGCGGTTTGGCTCGCGGCTTTAGGTCGCATGTCTAGCCGCGTAAGTCACTGTTTGTAGTTTTGTCCAGGGGGTTGCGCGTGGAAGACTGCGGGAGGCACTATTACTACTCTTCTTGGCTTGGTTCATTTGTTCATCGAAGCGGGCCGCTAGTAGCTCTATATCAAAAACTTTTTTCATTCCTGTCTTCTAGGTAGCTATCATACTCTCTCTTTCTCTTCATATCATCCATCCCTTTTTGCCCTATTGACAAGTTTCCCTTATAAAAAATATTAGACCTTTTAATGGACACTTCACACTTAACAATGTGTAAACACAGTTAGAAATTATATTGCACGCAATACATTTCCAAACTTTGAAATATCAGGAACTTTTGTTCTAAGATAATACAAACATCTTGTGGAATGTGTTGTAAAGCATATTCCTAAACTAAGTGTTCGGAGAAAATACTTGTTTCTGGCTTCTCTGGACTGGGTCTGAACCGTGTCGATGGACCGGGTATGAACGGCGGACGGGAACGGGGAGTGGACCGAGGATTCACCTGGGTTTGACCGCATTATGATCCGGGGCCGGGATTAGGATCCCATACCCTCCAGGGACCGGGGTCGGGGGTAATCCCAAACCCACCTCGTTGAACATGAAGATTAGGCAACAAGATTGACATACTCAGAAATTTGAGCTCCTATTGCGGATATAAGCAGGTTGTAGAATAATGTTTACGTTATGTTTTGTTCAATAGGATTTATTTCACTTCACTAAAACCCTGAAATGAACACTAACTCTAGAAACCCCTAGGGGGCATTTGGTTCACGAAATTGAATTTGGTAGAATTGGTTCATCAAAGGAATTTGACTTTGAAGGATTTGGTTGACAGGAATTGGAATGAAATCTCGCAAAAAGTAGAAATATGCATCCGTCGAAGGTAGGGGTGATAGTTGTGATGAAGACAATAGTGGTATGGTGGTATTGGGGGTGGGTAGGTGGTGTAGGTTGCGACTATGACGACAAAAAATAGTGGCATTGTGGTAATGATAGGGGTGGTGATGGTGGGCGGTGGTGGTGGAATGATAATATTAATTGATGGTGGTGGTGGTGTGATAACTCTATTTTTAGAGTTATTATTTCCTTTTATTTTTATTTTCTTTTGTCAAATTTTAGCCATTTTGTTTCTAAAATGACCCATTCTTGATAATATTCCCAAAATTGAGCAGAAAGAGTGAACCACAGTTTTTATAAACCATTTGGTAGATTTTTGCTGCACTTTCACGAAAATTCTACAGTGACTTGCGGAGTGCCCACTCCGTATCCCACTGGCGTGCCAAGAAGAAGACAAATGAAATCAAATCTTAGCTTGGAAATCAGTCCTGGAAGAATAGAAGAGTTGGTGGCAGCAGAAGCATGGGAGAAAAACAAACAAGCATGTCCCCTTAAAGATGGCATTTACAATAGTTTAATGAAACTAGGGGTGTTCGCGGTCCGGTTTGGGCGGTTTAACCCCTTAAACCACAAACCCAACCACAAGTGACGGTTTGGTAAATTCTCAAACCGAGCGGTTTGACATCAAGTGCCCAGACCGGTCAAACCGGACCGCGGTTTAGACGGTTTGGTCTGACCGGTTTATGCGGTTTGGACCTTTTATGGGCTTTAAAACATAAACACACATATTGTTAAGTACATAAGTTAATAGACATCTCGATTAAACTTGCTAAAAAGTCTACTAGTAATGTTTCCCTCTAAATCTTCTTAGAGCTAAAAAAAATGGGATATTATTATTATTGTTATTATATATATATATGTTGGTAACTTGTATTTTGAATTTTATGTCATTTGTAATTTTGCGTATTCTTAACATTTGTTCCACCGAATAGGTTTGCGAAAATTGGGCCATAAAAAAATGTCTAAAACTCTAAATAATATATATAAAAAAATTAACAATTAAAAAATTATATATATGGCGGTCGGTTTGGTCCAAACCGGCCAAAAAAACCTTCAAACCGCAGACCGGACCGGACCGCCCGGTTTGACAAATTTTCAAACCAAACCGGATCGCCAAACCGCTTAAACCGCCAAAAACGGACCGGTTTGACTTGGTTTGACCGGTTTGAGCGGTCCAACGGTTTTTTTGAACACCCCTAAATGAAACCAATGGTACTTAAAGTTGACTTTTTGGAAAATGTGAAGTAACCTTGGGGTAATTGCCTACAAACTTGGGGAAAGAAGCCTTGCTCATGGGAAATAGATCTTATGTCTCCCAACTTGGTTTTTAGCCTCTAGTTAATTCCCCATTTTTGTTTGGTCCAACTTTTCCTCTAAGTATATAAAGAGGTGTTGGGTTTCATTTAAAAGAATATCCATCTACACACAATTAGTGCAAGTTAGTTTTAGTTTTAGCTCTAGAATTTACTGCAGTAGTATTAAATTTTATGCATTTCAATTCCTAGTGTAATCGTTAGTTTGAAGTAATTTGTAGCAATGTTGTACTCACAGTGCCCACTGCGGATTTTAATCGAAGTCACTTTTAGTATGTTTACTTGCAACTTTTCATCTTTTGTTTTATTTACTTCTTTGAATATGAGCTAAACATCCCTTGGGATGTAGGAAGGAAAAGTACCTGGATTTTATGAAAAATGCTTGAGTAATCTTCATACTTCGAATAGTTATTTTTTTGGTCATTCACTCTCGATTATTGACCAATGATGCGAACAAGCCGATCACTTGTGAGGATCTAAAGTCTAGTTCTTAACTCAGAAATGAGTAGAACGCAGTGACACGAGCTTGGATGATGCTAGGGAATTCGAAAGAATTCTTATGACACTTGCGAAAGTGAGGTCTGCATAGTGAGCTAATCTCAACCCAATGGAGCAGTAGGCAAGATAGTTTGTGTACTTAAAAACACTTTATTTGTCTCTACACATTCCATCGAGACCTGAAAATGTCCATTTTGAGATTACCATTGACAAAACAATAAGGACTAAAAGTATGGGATTTTTACTAGGAGGTGTGAGTATTTGTGTAACCGGGCTTCTTTAACGAGAGTGCCCACTCTACACAAGTGCAGTGAGCACTCTTTCGGATCAAGTATTTAGTATAAAATCTAGGGAAAAATCTAACCTACATTCCTTCTTTTAAATCTTAAGTAACTCATTAAAATAGCATTTCACCAAACAAACCAACTTATTGCTTCTTCTGTAATTGAAACTTGTCAAAGGAAGCTCATGAGAACAATAGTTTCTTGATTGCCCAGTCCTTGTGGATACGATTTTTGTATTTTACCAACTATTACTTGCTGTGACGATCATAATGGCCAGTGTACACTTGCGCTTCCCACTGTGAATAGTTTGCATCCCACTGCGATTAATTCAAGACATTAGTTTTTAACTTTTTATTCGTGCCCGAGTAACTCGTTTTTCTAAGCTTTTCGTGTTGCATGCGAAGGCAACAACACAGACCTTTGGTATAAATCGATCTTGAAATAGAAAAAACCTTTCGAAGAAGACGTAAAAACAAAAACACAAATCGACAACCCCCTGTGAACCCCACTGTAAACATGGCAGGTGTGGGAGGTGAAAGACTCATTAACCCACCAATAGTGGAGACCACAGTGACGATTGCCGATAGCAAAGATCAAAAAATACGGGACTATGCTACCCCGTGAGTTAGTGATTTGAGCTCCGGGATTCTAAGGCCCAACATTATTGCACAACACTTTGAACTCAAACCGGTGATTTTCAAATGATCCAAGCTATGGGTCAATTTGGAGGATTACCGCCTGAGGATCCACACTCGCACTTAAGATCTTTTTTGGAAATGTCGGACTCTTTTCAACTTCAAGATGTGTCCGATGAGGCCTTAAGGCTGAAACTCTTCCCTTTTACATTGAGGGATAGAGCCAGAGTTTGGCTAAAATCACAATCACTAAACTCAATAAGTACATAGGCGAACCTTGCTGAAAAGTTTTTACAAAAATACTTTCCTCCTACGAGGAATGTCAAGTTTCGAAATGATATCATTTTATTTCAGCAAGGAGAGGATGAGGAAGTTTCTGATGCATGGGAACGTTTTAAGGAAATTTTACAAAAGTGCCCACATCACGGCATCCCACATTGCATCCAATTGGAGACCTTTTACAATGGTCTTTCCAATAATGCCAAGATCATCCTAGATGCCACAGCTGGTGAAGCTTTCACAGCTAAAACCTACAATGAAGGGTATCAAATCCTAGAGAAAGTGTCCAATAACAACACCGAATGGTCAAACCCTAGGGCAAACATACCAGAAACCAACTCCATTGACTCAGATGCACTTAAAGCCATTAATGCACAACTAGTAGCCTTAACTAAACTAGTTTTAGATGGAAATAGAGGACAGGTCAATTCGGCAGTGGCCACTCCACATCTCCCTGAGAGTTGTTCTTTTTGTGGAGAGAAGCATACTTTTGACTACTGTCCTGGAAACCTTGAGTCTGTTAATTTGATGGGAACACAATCTAGAAATAGCCCATTTTCACAGACTTACAATCCAAATTGGAGAAATCACCTTAACTTCTCCTGGACTTTGAATCAAGGACTCCAACCCCCTGGGGTGAGTCAAGGACAAAATAGGCCACAAAATCCACCTAGATTTCATCAGCCTAGCCAGTTTCACAGTGAGCAGTCCCCACAAAACTTTCATAGTGGGCACTCCCCACAACAATTTCAACAAAGACAACAACACGCACCTGATGCACCATCTTCACTATAATCATTACTGAAAGGTTTCATGAATCAAACTCAAGCAGCCATGAGAACTTTTGAGACTCAACTAGGACAATTAGCCGTCGAAGTTAAGAATAGACCACCAGGTACATTGCCTAGTCACACCGAACACGCTAAGGTAATTGGAAAAGAACAAGTCAAGTCCATAACGCTTAGGAGTGGAAAGGGTTTGAATGATGTCATCTTTGACTCTGAAGACCCACCTCAAGTGACCACTGCCCCTAAAACCACAGTGCTCACTCCTAAGGTCATTGACAAACCCACAGTGAGCACCCATGTCCCTGAGCCTCCCAGTTTAGTGACCACTCAGAAACCCACTGTTCCAAAGCAAGTGCCACAACAAACTCAAATTGACCCACAAAATATTCCATTTCTCGAAAGAGTGAAGAGTAAAAATGTTGATGTTCAATTTAAAAAATTCTTAGACATTTTTAAACAACTTCACATTAACATACCCTTGGTAGATGTTAGGACCATAAATGTCCTACATATTAGAAAGATATATAAAGAATTATATAGAGCTTAATTAGTTTAATTAGTTATTGTAAAAGCCTTAAGGGCTGTTTGGTTGGTTTTTCATTAAGTCCTGTATGGATATAGATGTCTGTCTGGATTTTGATATCTTGCTGTTTGTTTGTTGTGCTGAACAGACAATCTGAATGTCAGAAATGACTATTTTACCCTCCTTATATATTAAGCACCGATTAACAAAATTGTTTGATGAATGTGTTGAATGGTTTATTCTTAACAATAAATATTATCAATTTAAACAATTTTTAAAATATAAAAACTTCATCAAACACAATTATATGAATTCAGTAAAATAATCATAACAAAATCCTTAATAGTCATGCAACTACTCAAATCGGTGATCTTTGAAAATAATCCTAACAAACCTAAATTATATTACCAGTTGAGTTATCCACAAAGTATTATTTATAAACTTATTATTTATTTTGTAACAAATATCCTCTTTATTTACATATTATTTTAACTCAAAAATAATATATATTCATATATAATATTAATATATAAATATACTATTAATAAATAAGTATATACATTATCTAAACATTACTCTTGGGACCCACCATCACCAAGGTTTCTTCCCTCTCCTCAAGACCCAGATCTCCTTTTCTCCTTCATTTGTAAAACTCCACACCTGCAAAAACCTAAATCTATATGTCTCTCCATCTCTGGTTTCACTTTTGTGAACTTTTGGAGCATATTGATTTGTGGATTACCACTGGTTAGGTATTGATTTGTGGCTTCCTCCAGCGATTGCCTTTACCAGCGACCAACGACCTCTTCCGGCAAAGCCTGGAGTCCGCTCAGAACCACAGATCGGCGACCATGTCCAGATCTGTCGACGATGGAGGGAGCAATGTCATGTGCGGTTTTAATTCCTATTATTCACATCACACTCTGTGCACTTTCCGAGGGGGAGCAACTGTTGATTGATCAGTTCCGTTATTTGGTCAAGTTCCGAAATCCGAAAAGAGTTCAAAGTGCTTACAAGTGATCAACTCTTCTCATCCTTTATCAAGTGGTGTTCGTTACAATTCAATATTTCCTCCTTCAAGCATACTGGTTCAACAAGTTCTTAAAGTTGAAGGCCAATTCAACTCGCAGTTCAAAGACTGATTCATTGAAGACTAAGAGCTTTATTCAAGGGGGAGCGCTGAAAGACATGAAGACAAGCAACACCATAGCGTTTCAAAGATTCAAGAGGAAGAGAATATCAAGACCTGAAGGTTTTAAGACCGATTTTTCTTTATATATCTTTAGGGTGAGATTGTTAGGACCATAAATGTCCTACATATTAGAAAGATATATAAAGAATTATATAAAGCTTAATTTGTTTAATTAATTAATTGTAAAAGCCTTAATATTGATTATTGGGCTTAGTTTAGCCTAATGGGCTTGGGCCTTGGTTGTAATAGGTCCAAGTATATAAGGATTGTTTCCTTTAGAAATTAGGTTAAGGTTAATCATTTTAGTTTATGAGCTTAATAGTTGAGAGAGAGATAGTTGAGAATATCGTTCAAACCTTTGTAACTATCTTGAATCATTCAATAAGATTAATCGTTTCGTTGTTTATTCGTTGTTACCTGATCAATCTGGGATCTACAGTAGAAGCTCTTGAGCAAATGGCAAGTTATGTTAAATTTTTGAAAGATATTTTGAACAAAAAGAGAAAGTTGGGTGAGTTTGAAACCGTGGCATTAACTAAGGAATGTAGTGCCCCCCTCACTAGCAAGATTCCACCTAAGTTGAAAGACCCAGGTAGTTTCACCATTCCATGCACCATAGGAGGACAGGAAGTAGGTCAAGCACTTTGTGATTTGGGAGCTAGTATAAACTTGATGTCGTTGTCCATATTCAACAAGTTAGGTATTGGAGAGGCTAGACCAACAACCGTCACATCACAATTAGCCGATCAATCCATAGCCTACCCCAAGAGAAAAATAGAAGACGTATTGGTCCAAGTGGACAAGTTTATTTTTCTGGCTGATTTTCTTATCTTAGATTATGAGGCTGATAAAAATATACCAATCATCTTAGGACATCCATTCCTTGCGACCGGACGAACTTTGACCGATGTCCATAAAGGAGAGCTAACAATGAGAGTCAATGACCAAGAAGTAACCTTCAATGTCTTCAAATCCCATAAATTCATTGAAACTGAAGATTGTTTGGCTGTGAGTATGATTAATTGTAACATCCCGAGTTTTCGTTATATTATTTTGTGAATTACAAATTAACTCGGGGTTAAGTTTGTAATTGTTTGAAAGTTGTGATGTAAATAAACTTTCAATGTGAGGGTTGTATTGTTATTTCTTTAAAAGATGGAGGTTTGTTTGGTAACTTACTTATGACTCATGAGTGATTAAGGATGAGGTGTCATTATTTAGACAATATAGACTAATTGTGAGGTATGAGTATGGTTTATGGTATGTGTGTGTACGGTTTGAGAAAGAAACCGAGAGAGAGAGATTGAGATAGAGAAATCAAGCAAAAGAAGGAGAAGGAATAGCAGAAATCATTAAATCTGTTGTTGGTTTGAAGAATCATAAGGTAAGCCATTCATTTTAATTCTTCATCTTAGTAGTAAAAGTGTTCTTAGAAGATTTTGATGGGTTTTGGGTAAAATATAATGATAATGAGAATCTGAGTTTTTGGATGTGTTAAGATAAGTATATTAAACATATCTGCAAATTGGCATAAACAAACATAGATTAAAAGTACAAAAATCTGGGTTTAGAACGAACTTAGTGGACTGAGACTTGGTTGAATATCATCGAAGTCGCAACCTTGAGTTGCGACATTCATGATTGTCGCAATAGGCAATAGCGACTTAGAGTTGGAGTCGCAGTAGACTATTGCGACATGGCTTTGCAATCGCAACAGTTGGCTGCGACTTGGGTCGAAATCGCAATGGGCAGTTGCGACTTGGTACTGTAGCCGCAACAGTTCACTGCGACTTGGGGTGAAATCGCAATGGTGAGTTGCGATTTGAGGTTGAAATCGCAACCGTTGACTGCGATTTGGAATTGGAATCGTGTTGGGAACTGAAGATTTGCTAAGTATGGTTAGTACTGCCAGAACAACATTAGTGCTGCCAGATCAAAGTTAGTACTGCTTATGCAATGGTTACTACTGCAAGACAAAGTTAATACTGCTAGATCATTGTTAGTACTGCTGATGCATTAATGCTGCTGGAACTCTGTTAGTACTGCTGATACATTAATGTTGCTGGAACAAGGTTAGTACTGCTAGAACAAGTTAATGCTGCTGGATCAAGTTAATGCTGCTGGAACAAGTTAATGCTGCTGGAATGAGTTAGTACTGCTCATGCTGAATGAAGTTAATACTGCTGATGTGATAAGTTTGGAATGCAAAGATTTTGGAGATAAAGATGGAATGGATGAAGATATGCTTAAAGAAGATTCAGAAGATCAATTTATTTTTGATAGTTATCTTGTACTTATTGTGTATAAATAGATGTTGATAGATAGCTATTGAAAATACGCAATATTCGATAGTCTAAGAATACGTTTTTGTTTTGAGAGAGAATTAACCTCAAGGTTCAGAACCCTATTTCTAGAGAAGTAGAAGTCGTCTTGATTGAGCCTGTTCATCAAGATTGAGGTTTGGTTGTAATCTTGTGAGTCGAAGCATTGAATACAAACAGCTGTGTGTTTTTCTGATATATTTGATTGTGTGAATTAAAGTTCTATTCCGTAGATTCTTTAATTCTGAATTCTAAGTATTATTAGTCTTGTTAAGATTCGATCCTGACAAGTGGTATCAGAGCCTGTGTTTCTTAGAATTCTACAATCATTATGGAAAATTCTTTTGAATCAAACAGTACTCTTGTTTCTAAGGTTCCCATGCTCAGACCCAATGAATTTGACATGTGGAAAATTAGAATCAAGCAGTACATTCTGCTTACTGATTATTCCATCTGGGATATCATAGAGAATGGTCCATGTGCTGAAGGAAGAACTGGACCAGATGGCAAAAGACCTCCTCCAAAGACTGATGCAGAGAGAAAAGTCAGACAAATAGAGATGAAGGCCTTAAGCACTCTGCTTTTGGCTATCCCCAATGAATATCAGCATCAATTTCAACACTGCACTGATGCTCAGATTCTGTGGAATGCATTGGAAAAGAGATTCACTGGCACCAAAAGCACCAAGAGGAATCAGAAGGCAATTCTCAAGCAGCAGTATGAAAACTTTACTTCTACTAAGAATGAGTCTATGACTCAAACTTTTGATAGATTTAATAAGCTGATTGGAGAATTAGCAACAGTAGGAGTCAAGATGGAGGCTGATGATGTTAACAGAAAGTTCCTAAGATCATTAGGTGAAGAGTGGACAATGTATACTGTGTCTTTCAGACAGAATGACCAATTGGAAGATAAAGAGCTTGATGATCTTTACAATGATCTTAGAGTCTTTGAAGCAGAGGTTGAAGCCAAAAAGAAGCCTTCTGGATATGTACATAATGCTGCACTTCTTTCAGCATCATCTGATTCTACTGCTAACCCTGAATAAGTTAATGCTGCTGGAGGAGTCAATCAGGAAAAGACCAATGATTCAGTACTAGAAGCCTTCTTTTCTAGTCATGTTAATTCCTCATTAATTAATGATGACTTAGAACAGATTAATGCTGATGATCTTGAAGAGATGGATATCAAGTGGCAGATGGCTATGCTGTCTATGAGGGTGAAGAAATTCATAAAGAGGACAGGGAGAAACAACTTTTCCCAAAGAAGAGAAGATGGTGCTGGATTTGACAAGACCAAAGTTGAATGCTACAAGTGTCACAAGATGGGACACTTTGCCAGGGAATGCAGAGGTGGAACATCTCACAACAGCCATCAACAAACTCAGACTGGAAGCTCCAATCAAAATAGAAACTCTATTCAAGCTCTTGTCTCTCAACAAGGAATGGGATTTGATTGGAGTGATCAAGCAGAAGAGGCCATCCAAAATCAAGCACTTATGGCTGAAGTTTCAGATCTTCCCACTGAGGTAAAATCTAATCTCTGTACTTAAGCTTGTATAGACACTGTTAAAAGGTATAGAGATCACAATCAGGGAATGTGTGATGACCTTAAGAGATTAGAAAAGGACAGAAAAGACTATGTAGTAATTGTAGAGAGGTTTGAAGAACAGATTAGGGCTTTTCAAGCCAATGAACTTCAACACTCCTATGATACAAACTACTGGAAGTGGGAAAAAGATGGTCTAGAGTTCCAGCTTAGAGAATCCAGGGAAGAGTGTGAGAAACTAAGAGGAGAACTTGAGAAAGTAAAACTTGATGTTGAAAAGTTTTCAAAAGCTTCTAAAGTTATGGACACCATAATAAATGCTCAAGTTCACAGTAAGATGAAAACAGGCCTAGGGTACAATGCCACACCTCCACCCTACAACAACACATACATCCCTCCTAGGTCAGATCTGTTAGAAACCATGGATAGTAAGGACTTACCTGAAGGAGCTACTAAAATAGATCCATTAGATGAAGTTGTTGTTGAGGATAAAACAGAAAAAGAAGAGGCTAAGAAAAGGAATAAGAATGTCAGTAGTGAGATTCCCTTAGAGAATTACATCAAGACTAATGAGGATGGTGGAAGTCCCTGGGATAAGAACAATGAGATGAAAAGATCTGAAAAAGGAAAGGGAGTTCATTATACACAGACCACTGTTGTGAACTCTAATACTTGTGAACATTGTTCTTGCAAGAAATCTCAAGAGAATAAGCCCCAAAAACATGATAAAAAAGAGGGGAAATCAAAGAAATTGGAATAACCAGTGGGCACAAAAGCAAGGAGTTGATCTGCAAAGAATTAACAGACCAAAACCTTGTTTTATTTGTGGCAAATTGAATCATCTTGCCAAATACTGTTATTTCAATCCTATTAACCAAAAGAAAAGTTTTCAAAGAAGTTTTCAAAAATCTTCTGGTTATAGGAAGCCTGCAAGGAATAATGTGGCTAAGAAACAAGCTGAATCAAGAAGCCACATGAGAAAACAGACTAAAAAGGAATGTGTCAATATGTGGGTCCTCAAAAGCACTAATGTTAGTACTGCTACCTCAGATAGTACTGCTGACAAGGATAGTGCTGCTAGAAGCAATACTACTGCCAATACTGCTGCTAGCAGTGTTAGTGCTGCTAACTCTGTTAGTGCTGCTAATTCTGTTAGTGCTGCTAACTCTGTTAGTGCTGCTAACTCTGTTAGTGCTGCTAACTCTGCTAGTACTTCTTCTAAGGTTAATACTGCTTCTAGTTTTAGTGCTGCTAGACCAATCATATTGACAAAGTTCTCCAGTACTGCAGTACCTAAGTTTGAAAATCTCATCAAAACCCAGTGCAAGTACTTTGATGAGCAAGGGAGACCCAAGACCACTTTGGCTTGGGTTCCCAATAAAAACTAATTGATTTATCTTATGTGAAGGGCAACCAACAGCTCAAGGAGAAGAGCATCTGGCATGTTGATAGTGGTTGCTCCAGGCACATGACAGGTAACATGGCCTGCCTCAAGAATTTCAAAAGAATTGATGGAGGACGTGTTGCTTTTGGGAATAATCCTGAAGGAGGTAAGATAAGTGGTAAAGGTGATGTGTCAAAAGGTAAGATGACATTTGAGGATGTTTACTATGTTGAGCAATTGAGATACAACCTGTTAAGTGTATCACAGGTCTGTGACAAGAAACATAGTATATTATTTACTGATTCTGAATGCATTATTCTTGCTCCTGGATTCAAGGTAGTTGATGAAAACATGATACTATTGAGAACTCCTAGAAAGGATAATGTGTATTGTTTAGATTTAGAAAGTGTTTCATCTGATTCATCTCTAAACTGTTTAGTTTCAAAAACTTCAATAGATGAATCATCACTTTGGCACAGAAGGATGTGTCACATGAACTTTAAAACAATGAATAAACTTGTTAAAAATAATCTTGTTAGTGGTTTACCATCAAAAGTCTATTCATGTGATGATCATTGTGTTGCATGTCTCAAAGGCAAACAACACAAAACTTCTCATAAGTCCAAAGAGATAAACACTATCTCAAATCCTCTTCAGTTGTTGCATATGGATCTGTTTGGCCCTACAAATGTCATGAGCATTGGCAAAAATCATACTGTTTAGTTATTGTTGATGATTACTCTAGATTTACTTGGGTATATTTTCTGAGAACTAAAGATGAGACAAGTGGACTGATCAAATCTTTTATTCTTAGAATTGAAAACCAATCAAATCAAAAAGTGAAAGTCATTAGATCAGATAATGGGACTGAATTTAAAAACTTTGATCTAAACACCTTTTGTGAGAAAAAAGGAATTGAGAGACAATACAGTGCTCCTAGGACTCCACAACAGAATGGTGTTGCTGAGAGAAGGAATAGGACACTGATTGAGGCTGCTAGATCTCTGTTAGCTGATTCAAAATTACCCACTACTTTTTGGGCAGAAGCAGTTAATACTGCATGTTATGTGCAGAACAGAGTTTTGGTAATAAAGCCTAAAAACAAGACACCTTATGAGCTTTTTCTGAAAAAGAAACCATTTATTAGATTTTTCAAACCATTTGGGTGTCCTTGTACAATTCTCAATACCAAATCTCACTTAGGTAAGTTTGATAGCAAAGCAGATGATGGCTTTCTTGTTGGTTACTCATCTCAGAGTAAGGCTTACAGAGTGTTTAATATCTCTTCTAGAATAATTGAAGAAAGTGACAATGTCAAATGCAATGAGAACACACCAAATCCTATTGGTTCAGGTCTTGATTGGCTGTTTGACATTGATTCACTCACTAATTCTTTGGGTTTCAGTAGTGATGTAAATGCAGGACAAAGGGATGCACCACCATCAGATCACAGAGTTCAGTCTGTGATATTTCCACTCCCTACCATTGATCATGTTGACTTCTGTGAACCAGAAAAGGAAGCTGAACCTATTCAGAGTGAAGAAGAGAGAAGAATAGAGGAAAATCAGACTTCAAGAGAGTCTGAAGTAACTGAAGAAGCTGAAGAAGATCCAGACTTGAATGAGTCAAATCTGGATGGAAACTTACTTGAGGAACCTGGTCATCCATCAAGAACTCAGAAAAATCATCCTCCTGAGTTGGTTATAGGAGACATTGCTTCTCCAATGATGACTAGGAATCAAAGCAGACTTCAAGAGCTACAAGATCAGCAG
The DNA here is from genome assembly GCA_033807775.1 of Saussurea involucrata. Taxonomy (NCBI): domain Eukaryota; kingdom Viridiplantae; phylum Streptophyta; class Magnoliopsida; order Asterales; family Asteraceae; genus Saussurea; species Saussurea involucrata. The sequence goes on from CM066322.1 coordinate 169,445,356, forward strand.
AATACAGTAAATACTGTACTTACTTGCTTTCTATCCCAAATTGAGCCCCAAAAGGCTTATGATGCTATGAAAGATCCAAGTTGGATAGAAGCAATGCAAGAGGAGCTGCTACAGTTTAAATTACAGGATATTTGGGACTTGGTGGACCTTCCAAAAGGTCATAGAGCAATTGGCACCAAGTGGATTTTCAGAAACAAGAAGGATGACAGAGGAATTGTGATCAGAAACAAAGCAAGGCTGGTTGCACAAGGGTATACTCAGGAAGAGGGCATAGACTATGAGGAAGTCTTTGCTCCAGTGGCAAGGATTGAAGCAATTAGGCTATTTCTAGCCTATGCCTCATACATGAAATTCAAGGTCTACCAAATGGATGTAAAAAGCGCTTTTCTGTATGGAAGTATTGATGAAGAAGTATATGTCTGTCAACCCCCTGGATTTGAGAATCCATTGCACCCTGACAGAGTGTACAAGCTGAAGAAGGCACTTTATGGTTTACATCAAGCCCCAAGAGCATGGTATGATACCCTGTCTACCTATCTCTTGAAAAATGACTTTGAAAGAGGAGTCATTGACAAGACCTTGTTCATTAAGAGGAGAAAGAAAGGCACACTACTTGTTCAGATCTATGTGGATGACATCATCTTTGGATCCACAAATGATCACATGTGTAAAGAGTTTGAAGAGTTAATGCACAAGAGCTTCAAGATGAGTTCCATGGGAGAACTTACTTTCTTCCCTGGGCTTCAGGTGAAACAGAGGAAATATGGGATTTTCATAAGCCAATCCAAATATGTGAAAGACATCCTGGACAAGTATGGTTTAACAGACTCAAAGCCAGCAAGCACACCAATGGAGACACACAAATAGATCACTACAGATCTTGAGGGGGAGGATGTGGATGTCCATCATTACAGATCTATGATTGGATCACTCATGTATCTCACAGCCTCTAGACCAGACATTATGTTTCCAGTATGTGTTTGTGCCAGATTTCAGGTTTCACCTAAGCAATCACACATGCATGCAGTCAAAAGAATTTTTAGATACCTAAGAGGGCAACCTAGATTAGGTCTTTGGTATCCTTATGAATCTTCATTTGACTTGCTTGCATACTCAGACAGTGACTTAGGTGGAGCTAATATGGATAGGAAGTCTACTTCAGGTGGATGTAAGTTTTTGGGTGCAAGACTTGTATCATGGCAGTGTAAGAAACAAACCACAGTGTCCTTATCTACAACAGAAGCTGAGTATATAGCTGCTGCAAGTTGCTGTTCTCAGGTGTTATGGATTCAGAACCAGATGTTGGACTATGGGGTAACATTTCTTCACACTCCAATCTTCATTGACTACAACAGTGCCATCAGCATTGTTAACAATCCTGTCAAGCACTCAAAAACAAAGCACATAGAGATCAGGTATCACTTTATTAGAGACTGTAATGAAAAGAAATTGATTCAAGTTGCTAAAGTTCATACCAATGACCAGTTTGCAGATCTATTCACAAAAGCTTTTGATGTGGGTAGATTCACTTTCTTGGTAGCAAGTGTGGGCTTGATCAACCTTGAATAAATTCATGACTTTTATTTCTTTATATACCTGTATTTCTTTGTATATTTGGTGTTACTAACTAGCTTTCTCAGAACCTCAGTATGACTCAGATTGACAAGTGCTGCAAAATGTAAGTATAGTTACTACTGCCAGTACAGCGTTTCTACTGCTAGTACATATTTTCTACTGCACGTGTAGTTAATACTGCTTCGTAATTAATACTGCTTCGTAATTAATACTGCTTTGTTGTTAATACTGCTTAGTGGTTAATACTGCTTTGTTGTTAATACTGCTTAGTGGTTAATACTGCTTAGTAGTTAATACTGCTTTGTTGTTAATACTGCTTAGTAGTTAATACTGCTGTGTAGTTAATACTGCTTAGTTGTTAATACTGCTTAGTAGTTAATACTGCTTTGTTGTTAATACTGCTTAGTAGTTAATGCTGCTTAGTAGTTAATACTGCTTTGTTGTTAATACTGCTTAGTAGTTAATACTGCTTTGTTGTTAATACTGCTTAGTAGTTAATACTGCCTTGCAGTTAATACTGCTAAGGTATTAATACTGCTAAGTCGTTAATGCTGCTTTTAAAGAAAATCAGGGCTAATACTGCTATAAATACTCTTTCAGCCCGCCAAAGTTCATAACGACTCTTTGCATTAAATTTTTTCTCTCTCTCTTTCTAACCTTTTCTCCCTAGAATCTCTGTGTTTTCTATCCAAATCCTCAGGAATAATGACGACAATGGAGTTTGTCGATGAACACAATGAGATTGCGATGCTTCAGAAGCCAAAGCAGGCCGCAGGGTTTCATGATATTGTGGATTTTCTCAAGACCTCACACATCTCTCATGCCCTAACAGTGTGCCCAACCATATATATCGAGCATCAAAAGCAATTTTGGGAGAATGCCGCTGTTATTTTCGAAGATGGGCAGAAAATCATTCGAACAAGGGTTTGTGACAAACCCTTGAAGGTCACAGAGGAGGTTATTCGCATCACTTTTCACTTAGATGATGCCTCAGGTATAACCTATCTATCTAATGATGAACTTTTCTCGACCTTACCAAGAATGGGGTATGAAGGTCCCATTGGCGTTTTTAAATTCTTCAAGTCAAAATTTTACACCCAATGGCGATTTCTTGTTCATACTCTTATGCAGTGTATTTCAAAGAAAACAACTGGATGGAGTGAGTTTAGCAGTACCATTGCTTATGCCTTGGTCTGCTTAACCACTGCCAGAAAGTTCAATTTTTCAGCAATGATTTTTAATGATCTTGTGGCAAACCTAGAATCCAAAAAGAGATTTTACATGTATCCCAGGTTTGTCCAAGAAGTACTTAACCACGAATTGACGGATTTGCCTCAGTCTGCTGAGGTATATGTGCCAAAACCCCCTAAAGGGAAGGATTTCTCAAATATGAGAAGAATTCCTAGGGACTCGGAAGGAGTTGACACACCATTGTTCTCTACAATGATGGTTGTGTCCCACACCACTGAAGGTATGGCATCAGGGTCAAGGCCCCCATTAGACACACCCACTGATGACCAATCCCAACCTTCCATCACCAAAGACATCCCACAGTCCATTCTTTTAAGACCCAATCCCAAAATCACCAAGAAGTTTGAAAGAAGAAAGGTACACAAGGTTCCTTCCCTTGATGTACCTCCTAAAAGCCCAAAGCCTTTAAGCCCTCTAGTGGAGCATTCTCCATTAGAGAATATCGAAAGGGAAACCACAGGGGTGTCTCCCAACCCCAAGAAGGTGCTCTCTAAGGAGAAGGATGAGCATGTGGGCTGCAAGGCTGCCACTACTTCTGCTAGCAAAGAGAAGGACAGTGGTAACATCAATAAGACCTTCCCCACGGCAACTCAGAATGTGAAAACATTCAGAGGACCCAGGCGCCAAGAAACCATGGGAGTAGGCAGTGCTTTTGCTAGGCAAAAGACACCTACTAAAATTTCCAGTGATCCTTTAACGGAGGTAAACACTCCTAAACAGGGTGAGGATAGATATACTTATGAGGAATTGATGGAAACCATTGCCAACATCAACATTGATGTCATGAATCAGTAGAAGGAGATTGATGAGCTTAAAAAGGTGATTCTTTATCAACACACCAAGATAGAGAAAAATAAGAAGATGATCACCAAGCTGCTGCAAAGAAGAAAGAAAGCTCAGTATGTTCTGAGAAGGAGAAGATCAACCACTGATGCTTCCAAAAAGGGGGAGTTAGAAACTGAACTAAACATGGAGGATGCAAAGGTTGAGGGGGAGAATGAGCATAAGGTTGAGGGGGAGGCTGAGCAGGTTGCAGAAGTTGCAAAGGAAGCAAAAAGTGAGAGAGCAGCAGTAACTGAAGCAGCAGAAACCACAGAAAAAGCAGTAGAAACAGTTAATGCTGCAGTATCTGAGATTGAAGCAGCAGTAACTGAAATTATACATAGTCTTGTTGATGCAGCAGTATCTGACAGTGAGAAGGATGCAGTATCTGTATCTACAGTAACTACATCTGAGATTGAAGCAGAGGTATTTGAGATTGTGAAAGCAGCAGTATCAAAGATATTAAAAGAAGCAGTAACAGGAAGAGCAGCAGAAATGGTTAATGCTGCCAGTCAAAAAGCAGCAGAAACCATTCAAGCAGCAGAAATGGTTAATGCTGCTGAAAAACATAAGGCAGCAGAAACCATCCCGGAAGCAGCAGAAACAAAGGAAACAGCTGAAATCATTCCTGAAGCTGTTAAAACACTCAAAAGAACCAAGATGATGTCAAACAAAAGACCAAGAACAAAGTCTATAGCTTCAAAGAAGAAAGTTGTAAAGAAGCCCAGAGTGGAACCCAGTGTAGAAGAAGCTAAGGAGGAAGTTGTGAAAGAGAAAGCTGGTCATAAAGTTGCTGAAGAAGAAGTGGCAACTCCATCAGGTCAACCAAGCAATGTACAATCACCAACAAATACTCAATGTGATATGTATATTACTGTGGTTGATTCTAGTCCTATCAAAGTTAAACCATTAGCTTTTATGGATCCTAAAATCATCTTCTGGGATACTTTGAAAGATCAGAGAAAGGAGTACATTAGAGTAAAAAGAGCAGATGGGAAGTTTGAGGTCAGTTCTACATGGGGAAAACTTTTAAGGATGTGCTCTAGATCAGACTTGGAAGAGATGTTCAAGGTAGGAATGAAGCTTTATGGAAATATGCTGACTGAAAATGGAATGTCCATCACCAAAATGGTACTTGAATACCTGTGCCTAATGTTCAAACCAGAAGCAGTTCAGTATAGGATAGAAAGAAATTTTCAAGTCATTACCAACTGGATGCTCATTGAAAACTGTGGAGTGTATGTAATCACTCTTGACAATACATACCATGAGTATTATTTGGTGGATGTGGTATACAAACATAGCAAGAAAAGATTGAATGGAATGCTACATACTAAGTTGACTTGCAGCAAGGATTCTGAAATGGGAAGATACTTGGTGAGAAGAATTCTCAATCAAAGTCTGGGAGTGAATCCTGATTTATGCGTTCATGATTAAGTTTTGGAAGCATCATCTGAAGAACTTGACTTCTCAACCTGAAAAGTCAAGTTAGGGGGAGATTGTTGGGAACTGAAGATTTGCTAAGTATGGTTAGTACTGCCAGAACAACATTAGTGCTGCCAGATCAAAGTTAGTACTGCTTATGCAATGGTTACTACTGCAAGACAAAGTTAATACTGCTAGATCATTGTTAGGACTGCTGATGCATTAATGCTGCTGGAACTCTGTTAGTACTGCTGATACATTAATGCTGCTGGAACAAGTTAATGCTGCTGGAATGAGTTAGTACTGCTCATGCTGAATGAAGTTAATACTGCTGATGTGATAAGTTTGGAATGCAAAGATTTTGGAGATAAAGATGGAATGGATGAAGATATGCTTAAAGAAGATTCAGAAGATCAATTTATTTTTGATAGTTATCTTGTACTTATTGTGTATAAATAGATGTTGATAGATAGCTATTGAAAATACGCAATATTCGATAGTCTAAGAATACGTTTTTGTTTTGAGAGAGAATTAACCTCAAGGTTCAGAACCCTATTTCTAGAGAAGTAGAAGTCGTCTTGATTGAGCCTGTTCATCAAGATTGAGGTTTGGTTGTAATCTTGTGAGTCGAAGCATTGAATACAAACAGCTGTGTGTTTTTCTGATATATTTGATTGTGTGAATTAAAGTTCTATTCCGCAGATTCTTTAATTCTGAATTCTAAGTATTATTAGTCTTGTTAAGATTCGATCCTGACAAGTGGTATCAGAGCGACTTATAGAGGACTGCGACTTCAGTTGGTTGCGATTTGGAAGTGAAATCGCAATAGGTGATTGCGACTTCAGTTCATTGCGACTTGAGATGTGATTTTTAGAAATTAAGGGTTTTCAGAGGGTTCTGTTTTGATAATTAATACCAGTATATGTAATTGAATAATACAGTAAGCTGTGGTAGTGAAGAAATGAGCCCTTACGTGTTAAAAAGGATTAAAAGGAGTAATATCGCATCAGGTGAGTTTATTCAACTCTCTTTAAAATTCAGTAATTAATCTTGAATTAGATGCTTTATATGTATGCATGAATATGTTTTATGTGGATTTGATTAAATTAAAAATAAGCCAAGAGGACAATTAAAAGTTGTATTATGTTGATTTCCATATTAAAGTTTCTAAAATGAGTTACCTATGAATTTGATGAACTAGTACTTGTTATTAATCTTGTATGCTAAGTTTGATTTTCTACTACATGAAATTGATATGTGGTATGAATTCTAAATTTGATTTGAAGCTTTATTGAGATATTAACTTCCATGCTAAGTTAAAGAAGAAATAGTTAAGAGATTGAGATGAGGAGTTATGAATATTCTTGATATTTTATATATATAGAATATGTTCGGAGAAATGATATACTGTATGCTGGACGCATATAGTAGTATCGATTATTACTTATATTATATTATGTGATTATGTGCTTTTACTAAAATAGGCATCCGGTCACCGAGGGCACTTGGGTACGGTATGATGGGAACCGATTACTCGCCATTGACCGAAGGGATGTAATTTTAGTAATTGGGTGTACCTTGAATCATGAGTCTCGATTTGAGTATCGCGATATTATAATCCCATGGGGACACTTGATTCTGAGGTGGAATGTGGAATAAGCAGTTGTGCTTAATGATTCCCATTTCGATTTGGGAAGATCGGAGATTTCCCTGTGATGAGAGGAAGATTAGAGATAGGCATAAAGTAATTTGTAATCTCTACTTCCTGATTAAGAAATAGGCAGGTTTTGACTTGTAATTTCTTGTGTGTGATTATTGATTGTGAATCTGGAATGATTCAGAGTTAACTCTTATTTTGTTATTACAATTAAATGAGTTAGTCGTAGGAAGTTGGGAGTGGGGTAGATTCCCCGATTTGAAAAGGAGTTGTCATACGGTAAGATGGGTGAGAACAGGTTTGAGTTATCTGTTCATGTTTTAATTATTAAATTTTATTTTGATTTGAGTATCCTCACTAGGCGAAAGCCTAATGTTTCAAGTTGAATCTTCTTACCAGGTACAAGCTCCGGGAAATAGCGGGAAGGAGAGACGAGAACTTTTGGAAAGATTCAGACTTAGAGATACCGGAGGATCTAGAGATTTTTGATGCTTTTGGGACGGTTGTTTAGATAACTGGATTAATCTGATTGTTATGTTATGATTAGATTAATAAGTTATTTAAGTAATGACGTTTGTATATAGAAACCTTACATTTGATCCTCGGGTTATATAAGTTTGAAAGCTTTTGATCATAACTTATGGTAAATTTCAAGGTTTAAATTGACCCTGTTTTTAGGGTGTTTCAGTATGGTATCAGAGCTTTAGTTTAAGCGAACTAGGTATGAATTTGAGATACCTAGACTTAAGCTGAGATGAGTTAAGTTATGATCCGTGAGTTTTGGGTAGAAGCACTAAGAATGGGTAGTCTTAGAGTCGACAGAAATACGCGAAGTTGGTACTGTAACAATGGTAATGAGAATTCTCATGTATGATATGTTCGCAATTTCAATTAGCTACTGTTATTATGAATATATTATTACACAAGCATACTTGTTTCTAAAATTGTTACAGTGACTGATTAGCAGTAAAGTATGTATTGTATGTTTAGTTGTATGAACCATTAACTGATGAGTATTCTTTTATGCTCCATCAGAACGATGGTGAATACGCCCCCGAGGTCTCCAAATTCTTCGATGAATAGGAATTGGTTAGACGGTACTGGAGAAAGACAGACTGGATTGAGCGGAGTTCCTGATACGCCATCAGATTTTCTTTCCTTGGGAGGAATGCGAAGTCGAGTACATCCAGGAGGTACTAGTAATGCTGATCAGACGTCATCAGATTCAGGTATAGAAGGACGAATAATGGATAATGTGACTCGATTGATGAATGCTTCAATGGAGAGGCAAGCAGAGATGATGAATACTGTAATGGGGAGACAGGTAGAGATGTTTACGAAATTGATTAATGATCGAAACGTGGAACCAAGACGAACAGTGGCCGACACTAATGCGATAAATCCGACTGTAAATCCAGGAGTGGAGACAGATAGGAGGGTTGACAGAAACTGTTCCTACAAAACGTTCCTAAGTTGTAAACCACCAGAATTCAAGGGAGATGATAATCCAGTGGTTTGTATGAACTGGATAAGAGAAATCGAGCAGGCTTTTCGTGCCTGTGAATGTACAGATGAGAGATCTAAGGTGAGATTTGGGTCGCAAATGTTACGTGGAAAAGCGTTACAGTGGTGGAATGTGTTGTCATCAACTGTGACGGAAGCAGCTTTGAATTCCGTAACTTGGAGTCAGTTTAAAGCAAAGATTTTAGAAGAATACTGTAATGAACTCGAGATGGACCGAATCGAAGAAGAATTCAGAAATATTAAGAAAGGTAATATGTCGGTGAGAAAATATACCGAGGTCTTTATGGAAAAACTAAATCTTGTGGGGCACGTGGCTTCAACAGAGAAAGAAAAGATTAAGTATTATTTGAAAGGTCTACCAGCCGATATGATGACAAGGGTTCGCAGTTCGAAATCTGCTACCTTGAGGGAGACGATTGAGGAAGCAAAAGTGATAGAGGAAATGTATGTGAAAGATAAGGAGGAGAAAGCGCAGGTTGGAGAAAAGAGAAAATGGGAGGGTCGTTCAGAACCTCCTCAGAAATTAAGATTATTCGGAAAGAACATTCGCAATGATTCTCGTAGAGAACCGAGTTGGTGTGCAAAGTGCAGAAGTAAACATTTTGGCCAATGCCGTGTGGTTGGAAATCAATGTTTCAAGTGTGGGAAGATGGGACATATGGCGTCAAATTGTACAGTGCCTGGGTCGGTTTGTTTTGAATGTCAGCAACCGGGTCATTTTCGAAAAGATTGTCCGAAGTTGAAAAGAGGAGGAGATCAGGGAAGAAAGCTGAATATTCCTAAACCAACCGGTCGTGCATTTCAAATGACTGCTGATGAAGCAAAGGGGTCAAAGGACGTAGTCTCGGGTACATTTCTTATAAACTCTATTCCTGCACGTGTGTTGTTTGATAGTGGCGCAAATTATTCTTTTGTATCCAAGTTGTTTCAACATAAATTAGCTATGCCTGTTACTACTCTAGGAGATGCCTTAGTAGTCGAAATAGCTAATGGAGTTCAGACTTTGGTTAAGGAGAGCCTGGCCGATTGTAAGATTACGATAGAGGGAACAGAATTTCCGATTAACTTGTTGTTAATGGAAATTGGGAGTTTTGATATTGTGGTAGGAATGGACTGGTTGAGCAACAACCAGGCAGAAATTATGTGCGCAAAGAAGCTGATTCGAATCCCAATGGGCGAGAAAGATAGTGTATTCGTGTTCGGAGAAAAACAGGAAGGAGAAATTTCGTTGATTTCAGTGATGAAGGCACGGAAATGTTTCTCGAAAGGGTGTTGGTCTTATCTAGCCTATGTTATTTGTTAGACAACCTAGGGGGGGTAAGGTTGTATTTTAAATCTTTTACTTTCAAAAATTCTTTTTACAAATAAATACAGAATAAATAAAGCAGAGTATAAATAAATAAGTATACAACAATTATATAAACAGATATAATTTAAATGCACAGAGATTATATAAATAAATATAAATGCAAAGCAGTTTATATAAATAAATATAATAAAGCACAGCGGAATAAATAAAGAGATAAGGGATAGAGATACTAGACACAGAGATTTACTGATTTACCACCAACTGTGATAAACCAGCAGCCGAGACACTTCCCGACACGATCCAATAAATGTATTCTTTACGGTAGAATACAAACCAAATACAGAGCAAAGTAAACGGTTCTCTAAGCCTCAGCTTATTGAGATGTACAGGATCACACACCCGTTATTCAAATACTTACAAGAGGAGTATAACTCACAATGGGTAATCACTCTTGTATAATATCTCACACTTGGATATTTTATAAAAAATGTTTTATAAAATATATATATTATAAATAAGTGAGAGTGAGAGAGCTGAGAGTTTGAATGCTGCTTGTTACTGTTGTGTTGTAGTCTTCATCACCAGCATCTTCTTTTATACCAAGGAAGCTCCAACGGAAACATGAGGCGCGGTATACCGCCTTGCACACCGCGGTATACCGCGGTCAGATACTGACACACCAACGGCTACATGCAAAGTTGACAGGAATTACGTACCCGCGGTATACCGGCTGGGACTCGCGGTATACCGCCGTCAGGAAAAGTAACTTTCAACCAATCAGAATTGTACACCGAGCCTGCCGCGGTATACCGGCTGAACAGCCGCGGTATACCGGCCGTAGTGTACCCGCGGTATACCGGCTGTACCGCCGCGGTATACCGCCGTCAGAAAAAGTACTTTCCAGGACGCAACCAAATCTGCTGGATCTTCTCAATAAACTTATTTAAATAAATTATTTAAGGTTTTTAGAAATATCCAAGTGGTATATTATTTTAGGGTGTTTATCATTATTAGTTATAAACAATAATGACGACGTAAACACTTCCGTCTTGAACCCTTCAGATTAAATCTTCGTGTTCTTCAACAACTGCACACTTGGATTAAATTGTTAGATAAACAATAATACGGTGTGTTTGTAATCATCAAAATAAATATATATAAATATATAGAGATGTGGTACACTTGCACCAACAATCTCCCCCTTTTTGATGATGACAAACACAACCGCTAAGCATGAGCATATGCGGTTTCTCTCCCCCGTTTGTCGAAACAAAAAGGGTCAAGAAAGACGGTATGCTTCCCCTCGAGAGATGCTCCCCCTCAAAATATGCATAAAATTGAGAGAGCATAAACTCATGGGTAAAAGAGCTAAAACGCTCCCCCTCAAATTAATAACGATATCAATTTGATTTTATAAAATTTGAGGGATAAAATAAAATGCAAAAAGCAATAGAGACATAAGATATACAAACCAATACGAAACACTTGCACCAAAACGGATCTTAAGGCTTCAATTTTCGGTTAATTTTATGTGATTTTAAAAAAAAATCACCACGTATTATGACCTCGTCAGGTAACCACGTATTATAACCTCGGCAGGTAACCACGTATTATAACCTCGGCAGGTAACCACGTATTGTATCCTCGCCAGGAATCACGTATTGTATCCTCGCCAGGAAACACGTATTATATCCTCGCCAGGAATCACGTATTGTATCCTCGCCAGGAAACACGTATTGTATCCTCGCCAGGAAACACGTATTATATCCTCGCCAGGAAACACCTACAAAAGGCAAAGAAAATATTTCGTGGTACCCTTTTCTTATGGGTCCTTTTAACAGTTAGTATAAAACATAAACTGCAAAAAATATGTTGTCGACATAAAACAAACACGACAAACATACAAAGCCATATAAATGGTTTAAAACCACAAACGCATCCCACCGGGATTATCAACATTAAACATTCCTTTCGGAATCCATTTTCTAACCATTTTAATTTTGCGATTGTATTTATCATACACATAAAATGAAGCATTTATATTCGCATTAGGTCTAGAAAAATTACTATTATACATACGAGCATACGGTTTCCTCCCATAATTCACATTTTTCATTTTTGACATATATGGGGGTTTTTGCACATAGGGTTTTCTCGTTTCAACTTTAGGAGATGCAAAAAATCTTTTAATGGGTTTACACGAACATTTATCAACACATGTATCGGAACCAATGCCTTTACGACAATTTATACGATTAGGCATATTTAGCATTTTAAGCACTTTATCATTGCTACTATTAAAAGCATTTGCTAATAGGTCATTTTTCTCATGCGATTTACATTTAGCATTTAAACATGCAATTTCATTTTCAAGAGACTCGCATTTTGTACATGTAATATCTTCATGTGTCTTTTTATTTAAGCATGCAATTTTATCATTTAAAATATCACAAGATTTGCAAATATCTTTTTCACTTAATTTATTTTCTAATTTAGTGATAATGTCTAAATCATAAGCAGATTTTTGTTTACCGTCATCTATTTCCATTTTATATACAGATACGGTTTCTTTTAAATTAGAAATTTCATCTTTATATTTATTTGCGAGAGCGGCCATATCATGAAATGATTTATATAATTCGTCAAGATTATTTTCATCGTCACTATAATAATTATCACTATAATTACTATCACAATTATTTTTAGGAGAATATGATGAAGATACCTCATTGTCATGGTCGACCATGAAACAAAAATTTTTGGCCTCATTTATGCTTGCGCTCAACGCGCCTCCAATTAAAGCTTTTGGTGTGTTGATTTGTTTTGCTCGTTTCGGACAAACACTCGCATAGTGATCCTTGTCGCCACACACATAGCAAAAGCCTTTCTTTTTATTGGCTTTTTCATCGTCGCTAGATTCGTCATATTTGTCTTCACTTTTATGGACGTTGCGACTTTGGTTTTTACCACCACGACGGTAGTCTCCATTTTCTTGAAACCTATCATTATTAGCAAACTTTTTGTTAGATAAAAGTTTAGAAAGTTTTCTTACCATCTTGACTAAATCGTCAAGATTTTCGGGTTCGTCATCGGATGAGCTAGCTTCTTCCTCCTCTTCCTTTTCCTCTTCTTTTGAGGCAATGACTTTTAAAGCTATGGATTTCTTTTTGACTTGCTCCCGGACTTGATTTCTTCTTAGTGCAATTTCGTGCACTTTAAGATTGCCGATGAGATCATCGAGCTTCATAGTTGAGAGATCTCGGGAGTCTTCCAAGGATGTGATTTTTGCCATCCACTCCGAAGGAAGTGCTCGAAGAATTTTCCTTACATAATCTTCATTAGGATAAGTACGACCTAATCCTTGTAAAGTAGTCATTATGAGGTTAAATCTTTTAAACATAGAATCGATAGACTCATCTTGAGTCATCTCGAACATTTCATAATCATGAACTAGAATATTTATTTTACTGCTTTTGACTTGCGTGTTTCCACGATGAGTGTCATTTAAACTTTGCCAGATTTCATTAGCAGTTTCATAAGTATAAACTCTTTCTATTTCATCAGAATTTAAAGCAGCATATAACATGTTTTTAGCTTCAAAATTTAAACAATACGAAGCTTCATCAGTGGGAGTCCACTCTTTAGAATCTTTTTCAACAATAAGATCATTTACGATTTTGGTTGGAATAAAATTTCCTTTTTCAATAATTTCCCACATCTTTCTATTTTTGCCACGCACGTGACATTCAAATAATTTTGCCCAAAGACCAAATTTTTCAGTATCAATAATAGGAGGTTTTGAAAACAAAATAGTTTGTTGAGCCATTATATAAAAGATATAACTTTAAAAATTTAAACAGATAATTTTTTTGAAAGCCCCGCTCTGATACCAAATGTTAGACAACCTAGGGGGGGGGGGTAAGGTTGTATTTTAAATCTTTTACTTTCAAAAATTCTTTTTACAAATAAATACAGAATAAATAAAGCAGAGTATAAATAAATAAGTATACAACAATTATATAAACAGATATAATTTAAATGCACAGAGATTATATAAATAAATATAAATGCAAAGCAGTTTATATAAATAAATATAATAAAGCACAGCGGAATAAATAAAGAGATAAGGGATAGAGATACTAGACACAGAGATTTACTGATTTACCACCAACTGTGATAAACCAGCAGCCGAGACACTTCCCGACACGATCCAATAAATGTATTCTTTACGGTAGAATACAAACCAAATACAGAGCAAAGTAAACGGTTCTCTAAGCCTCAGCTTATTGAGATGTACAGGATCACACACCCGTTATTCAAATACTTACAAGAGGAGTATAACTCACAATGGGTAATCACTCTTGTATAATATCTCACACTTGGATATTTTATAAAAAATGTTTTATAAAATATATATATTATAAATAAGTGAGAGTGAGAGAGCTGAGAGTTTGAATGCTGCTTGTTACTGTTGTGTTGTAGTCTTCATCACCAGCATCTTCTTTTAGACCAAGGAAGCTCCAACGGAAACATGAGGCGCGGTATACCGCCTTGCACACCGCGGTATACCGCGGTCAGATACTGACACACCAACGGCTACATGCAAAGTTGACAGGAATTACGTACCCGCGGTATACCGGCTGGGACTCGCGGTATACCGCCGTCAGGAAAAGTAACTTTCAACCAATCAGAATTGTACACCGAGCCTGCCGCGGTATACCGGCTGAACAGCCGCGGTATACCGGCCGTAGTGTACCCGCGGTATACCGGCTGTACCGCCGCGGTATACCGCCGTCAGAAAAAGTACTTTCCAGGACGCAACCAAATCTGCTGGATCTTCTCAATAAACTTATTTAAATAAATTATTTAAGGTTTTTAGAAATATCCAAGTGGTATATTATTTTAGGGTGTTTATCATTATTAGTTATAAACAATAATGACGACGTAAACACTTCCGTCTTGAACCCTTCAGATTAAATCTTCGTGTTCTTCAACAACTGCACACTTGGATTAAATTGTTAGATAAACAATAATACGGTGTGTTTGTAATCATCAAAATAAATATATATAAATATATAGAGATGTGGTACACTTGCACCAACATTATTGATACAAAGTTAGAAAAGAAAAATATTCAAGATATCAACGTGGTGCGTGAGTTTCCGGATGTGTTCCCGGATGACCTTCCAGGTTTGCCAATTGAAAGACAGGTGGAGTTTCGTATCGATATTATTCCTGGATCGGCACCGATTGCACGAGCACCTTATCGTTTAGCACCCGCTGAGATGAAAGAGATGATGACTCAGCTTCAAGAGTTATTGGATAAGGGTTTCGTAAGACCAAGTTCTTCACCGTGGGGAGCTCCAGTTTTATTTGTTAAGAAGAAAGATGGTACCATGAGAATGTGTATTGATTACCGAGAGTTGAATAAGGTAACTATTAAGAACAAGTATCCACTTCCGAGGATTGATGATTTATTTGATCAACTCCAAGGTGCGGGGTGCTTTTCAAAGATAGATTTAAGATCTGGATACCATCAGGTGTGAGTAAGAGATGAAGACGTTTCAAAAACAGCGTTTAGAACAAGATATGGGCATTATGAGTTCCTTGTAATGCCATTTGGGTTGACAAATGCTCCTGCAGTATTTATGGATTTGATGAACAGAGTGTGTCGACCATTTTTAGATAAGTTTGTCATTGTGTTTATTGATGACATACTTATTTATTCAAAGACTGAAGAAGATCATGAGCAACATCTTCGTGAAGTCTTAGAAGTTTTAAGAAAAGAGAAGTTATACGCAAAGTTTTCAAAGTGTGAATTTTGGTTGAAGGAGGTGCAGTTTCTAGGTCATGTAATTACTTCTGAAGGAGTTAAAGTAGATCCTTCAAAGATTGAAGCGATGACGAATTGGGAGACACCTAGAAGTGCATCTGAGATAAGAAGCTTTCTGGGATTAGCAGGTTATTATAGAAGATTCATAAAAGATTTTTCTAAGATTGCATCTGCTTTGACGTTGTTAACCAGAAAGAATGAGAAGTTTGTTTGGACGGAGAAACAGGAAACAGCTTTCAGAATTTTACGTCAAAAACTGTGTGAAGCACCTATTCTTGCCCTGCCAGAAGGGACAGAAGATTTTGTTGTGTATAGTGATGCTTCAAAAATGGGTCTAGGATGTGTGCTAATGCAAAGGGGCAAAGTGATTGCCTATGCCTCAAGACAGCTTAAAGAGCATGAAAAGAATTATCCTACCCATGATTTAGAGTTAGCAGCAGTGGTATTCACTTTGAAGTTGTGGCGACACTATTTGTATGGAACGAAGTGTACTCTTTATACTGATCACAAGAGTTTGCAACATGTTTTTGATCAGAAAGAATTAAACATGAGGCAGCGAAGATGGTTAGAATTGCTTAAGGATTACGATTGTGAATTGCATTACCATCCTGGTAAAGCAAATGTCGTGGCGGATGCCTTAAGTAGAAAAGAATATGGTGGGTGTTTGAAATCGGTAAATGTTAGAATTGATGTAACGTCAAGTTTGATGGAAAAGATCAAAGAAGCACAAGTGATTGCTTTGCAAGAGGAAAATCTGAAAGAGGAAGTAATGGGTAAGCAACATCTTCAGTTGACTGAAGATGGTCGGGGGATTAAATTGTTTCAAGGAAGAGTTTGGGTGCCTAAAATGGGAGGAAATCGAGAGTTGATTCTCGAAGATGCTCATAGATCTAAGTATTCCATTCACCCTGGGAGTACGAAGATGTATCGAGATTTGAAATTGCATTATTGGTGGCCAGCGATGAAAGTAGATGTGGCTCGAAAGGTAGAGACGTGTACAACATGTTCGTTGGTGAAAGCTGAACATCAGAAACCGTACGGAAGTTTCCAATCCTTGGAAATTCCGGAGTGGAAGTGGGAGAAGATTACCATGGACTTTATGACGAAGTTACCCAAGACGCAAAAAGGTAACGACACAATATGGGTAATCGTGGATAGATTAACTAAGAGTGCTCATTTTCTAGCAATGAAAGAGGCGTCGCCAATTGAGAAATTAACAAAGTTGTATATTGATGAAGTAGTGTCGAGGCATGGTATACCGGTGTCGATAGTGTCAGATCGTGATAGTCGGTTTACCTCGAGATTTTGGCGATCATTGCAAGAAGAATTGGGTACTAAAGTTAATTTGAGTACTGCTTTTCATCCACAGACCGATGGGCAGAGTGAACGAACCATTCAAACTTTGGAAGATATGCTCAGGTGTTGTGTTTTAGATTTTGGTGGTAACTGGGATACACATCTACCGTTAGTAGAATTTGCGTATAACAATAGTTATCATTCGAGCATCGGGAGAGCACCCTTCGAAGCGTTGTATGGTCGTAAGTGTAGAACTCCGGTGTGTTGGCTAGAAGCCGGGGAGAAACAGTTTGCTGGTCCAGAGTTAGTACAGCAAACAGCGGATAAAGTAAAAGAGATTCGACAGCATATAAAAGCAACCCAAGATAGACAGAAAAGTTATGCTGACCCGAAGCGGAGACCAAAGGAATTTCAAGTTGGGGAGCGTGTGATGCTCAAGGTATCCCCATGGAAAGGTGTGATAAGGTTTGGAAAGTGTGGGAAGTTGAGTCCTCGTTTTCTAGGACCTTTCACCATTGTTGAGAGAATTGGGTTACAAGCTTACAAGTTAGATCTTCCACCCGAGTTGGAAGGAGTTCATAATACTTTTCATGTATGTTATCTTCGGAAGTGTTTAGCCGAAGAGGAGGATGTGATTCCACTCACAGATGTGAGGATAGATGAAAAGAGTCGTTGTGTAGAGGAACCAGAGACAATTTTAGAAAGATCAGTTAGAAAGCTACGTAGTGGTAAAGAGGTAGCTATGTTGAAGGTACAGTGGAAACACCATAGAGGTACTAATGTAACTTTAGAGTCAGAAGAGAGTATGAGGGATAGATATCCTCATTTGTTTACCTGATTTTGATTTCGGGGACGAAATCATTTTCAAGTTGGGGAGTATTGTAACATCCCGAGTTTTCGTTATATTATTTTGTGAATTACAAATTAACTCGGGGTTAAGTTTGTAATTGTTTGAAAGTTGTGATGTAAATAAACTTTCAATGTGAGGGTTGTATTGTTATTTCTTTAAAAGATGGAGGTTTGTTTGGTAACTTAATTATGACTCATGAGTGATTAAGGATGAGGTGTCATTATTTAGACAATATAGACTAATTGTGAGGTATGAGTATGGTTTATGGTGTGTGTGTATGGTTTGAGAAAGAAACCGAGAGAGAGATTGAGATAGAGAAATCAAGAAAAAGAAGGAGAAGGAATAGCAGAAATCATTAAATCTGTTGTTGGTTTGAAGAATCATAAGGTAAGCCATTCATTTTAATTCTTCATCTTAGTAGTAAAAGTGTTCTTAGAAGATTTTGATGGGTTTTGGGTAAAATATAATGATAATGAGAATCTGAGTTTTTGGATGTGTTAAGATAAGTGTATTAAACATATCTGCAAGTTGGCATAAACAAACATAGATTAAAAGTACAAAAATCTGGGTTTAGAACGAACTTAGTGGACTGAGACTTGGTTGAATATCATCGAAGTCGCAACCTTGAGTTGCGACATTCATGATTGTCGCAATAGGCAATAGCGACTTAGAGTTGGAGTCGCAGTAGACCATTGCGACTTGGCTTTGGAATCGCAACAGTTGGCTGCGACTTGGGTCGAAATCGCAATGGGCAGTTGCGACTTGGTACTGTAGCCGCAACAGTTCACTGCGACTTGGGGTGAAATCGCAATGGTGAGTTGCGATTTGAGGTTGAAATCGCAACCGTTGACTGCGATTTGGAATTGGAATCGCAATAGAGGACTGCGACTTCAGTTGGTTGCGATTTGGAAGTGAAATCGCAATAGGTGATTGCGACTTCAGTTCATTGCGACTTGAGATGTGATTTTTAGAAATTAAGGGTTTTCAGAGGGTTCTGTTTTGATAATTAATATCAGTATATGTAATTGAATTATACAGTAAGCTGTGGTAGTGAAGAAAGGAGCCCTTACATGTTAAAAAGGATTAAAAGGAGTAATATCGCATCAGGTGAGTTTATTCAACTCTCTTTAAAATTCAGTAATTAATCTTGAATTAGATGCTTTATATGTATGCATGAATATGTTTTATGTGGATTTGATTAAATTAAAAATAAGCCAAGAGGACAATTAAAAGTTGTATTATGTTGATTTCCATATTAAAGTTTCTAAAATGAGTTACCTATGAATTTGATGAACTAGTACTTGTTATTAATCTTGTATGCTAAGTTTGATTTTCTACTACATGAAATTGATATGTGGTATGAATTCTAAATTTGATTTGAAGCTTTATTGAGATATTAACTTCCATGCTAAGTTAAAGAAGAAATAGTTAAGAGATTGAGATGAGGAGTTATGAATATTCTTGATATTTTATATATATAGAATATGTTCGGAGAAATGATATACTGTATGCTGGACGCATATAGTAGTATCGATTATTACTTATATTATATTATGTGATTATGTGCTTTTACTAAAATAGGCATCCGGTCACCGAGGGCACTTGGGTACGGTATGATGGGAACCGATTACTCGCCATAGACCAAAGGGATGTAATTTTAGTAATTGGGTGTACCTTAAATCATGAGTCTCGATTTGAGTATCGCGATATTATAATCCCATGGGGACAATTGATTCTGAGGTGGAATGTGGAATAAGCAGTTGTGCTTAATGATTCCCATTTCGATTTGGGAAGATCGGAGATTTCCCTGTGATGAGAGGAAGATTAGAGATAGGCATAAAGTAATTTGTAATCTCTACTTCCTGATTAAGAAATAGGCAGGTTTTGACTTGTAATTTCTTGTGTGTGATTATTGATTGTGAATCTGGAATGATTCAGAGTTAACTCTTATTTTGTTATTACAATTAAATGAGTTAGTCGTAGGAAGTTGGGAGTGGGGTAGATTCCCCGATTTGAAAAGGAGTTGTCATACGGTAAGATGGGTGAGAACAGGTTTGAGTTATCTGTTCATGTTTTAATTATTAAATTTTATTTTGATTTGAGTATCCTCACTAGGCGAAAGCCTAATGTTTCAAGTTGAATCTTCTTACCAGGTACAAGCTCCGGGAAATAGCGGGAAGGAGAGACGAGAACTTTTGGAAAGATTCAGACTTAGAGATACTGGAGGATCTAGAGATTTTTGATGCTTTTGGGACGGTTGTTTAGATAACTGGATTAATCTGATTGTTATGTTATGATTAGATTAATAAGTTATTTAAGTAATGACGTTTGTATATAGAAACCTTACATTTGATCCTCAGGTTATATAAGTTTGAAAGCTTTTGATCATAACTTATGGTAAATTTCAAGGTTTAAATTGACCCTGTTTTTAGGGTGTTTCATTAATAATACCCCAAGTTTTGATCAATTGGGAAGTGGGAGTGAGCACTCCAACTCAAAAAATAATGACACCTTTGAGGATGAGTGTAACGAGATCCTGGCAGCTTTTGAGCAACTAGATTTCAAGGATAGACATGTCAAACTACCATCTAAATATCCCCCTGACTTGAATTTGAAGTCATTGCCTTCCCACTTAAAATATGCCTACCTCAATGAGTTAGAAGAACTCTGTCACCACTCCTACATAAATGTAAAAACCAACAAGGAGAAGATCAAGAGGTGGCCTGACCAAAAAATCACTCATGGAAAGTTTGTGGAGGGACAAAAAGTACTACTTTTTAATTCAAGGTTAAGGATCCGAAAAAGTTAAAATCACGATGGAAAGAGCCTTACACTGTGGTCAAGGTAAGTCCTTTTGGAACTCTGGACTTAATGGCTCCTCAATCCGGACAAATCTTTAAAGTTAATGGATAAAGGGTGAAACACTTTCTGAGTGAGAGTGCCCACTCTCCATCCCACTCTGGTTGAGGAAAAGTTAAACCATTTTGTAAATATTTTTATTTCTTTTATTTGCTGACTTTTTGATGTTTTTTGTTGTTTTATTTTCCTTTGTAGTTTATTTTGGGTTGTGTGCAGATTGAATGCCTTTTTGAAGTCAAGCTCTACAAAAATTTCTCGCAGTGGGATTGGGTATCTCACTACGCTTCCCCACTTCGTGTCTGACAGCAATAATGACAAAAGGGTGAGGTGTCACGTTTTGAGCGGCCACAACAGTAACCCATCGAGAACTCCCCACTTTTCCCCTCTGGAATTTGCCCCACTCAAGCCAGTGATGACTCCCCCATGGATGATGTTGCAGAAAACTCCCCCGAGGAAAATATCCCCCCACTGATGGTATGTTGGGACTGTAGTGCCCACTCTTGATGCTCTCCAAAAACAATTTTTATTTTCATGTTTTTTGTTGTTTTCTCATGGTTGGCTACTTGACAATTTGCTGCTTTGTTATCTTTTAATTTTACTATGCATGGATCCCTACTACTTAGTAGGTGCTTTTGGGTTACTAACAAATTTCTTGTTTGAATGCTTTTTGATCCTTTTCCATTTCAAGGTGCACAACTTTCAGACTCTGATCTATAAATCACTTTTGTAAGTTCTGATCCTCAACTTGTCACATTGAAATGACATAGGCCTTCGTTCGCATACACTTGCCCAAACTCGACCCTTTTGTACCCCAACAGCCTCTTTGTGCTCACTTTCCAAGTCACAGTGAGGACACTATGAGATTTTAAGTTTGAGGTGGGGACTTCCAGTGTGACTTCCAGTCTTTATCCACAATGAGGACATTGTGAAGTCTTAAGTTTGAGGTGGGTAGACAATACCCCCCTCCAAAAAAAACAAAACCAAAGAAAAACCAGAGTGCCCACTCCAAGAAAATGACGGTGTGCCTTTTCTGAATCATCAGAGTGCTCACTCCCAGAAAACGATGGTGTGCCTATTCTGGACCATCAGAATACCCACTCTCACAAAAAATACCCATATCCAAATAAATCCAGAAGTGTACTTGTTTACCCTTGCAAAGCTCAGAAATGTCCACTTCTTAAAATAAAAATCCCAAAGCGGGATTTTCGGTTCAAGTTTGGTAATGTTTGCTACAAAGCCCTTGGGAAACACATTCAAAGCCACAAATCTTTCGAACCCAATCTAGTCCTATAGATCAAATGTGAACAAGGGAAAGAAGTCGTAGAATGCACAAAAGTGAAAATTTAGTTTTGGGACTGAAAGAAGCATCCATGGAGGGAGATCAACATTCATTCAGAGTGTGAAATCTGGTAACTTCCTGAAAGCTCAAAGTGCATATATTTTTATTTTTATTTATTTTTATTTTTTTTCTTTTTTTGGTTTAAGTTTGAGGTTGTGATAACTCTATTTTTAGAGTTATTATTTCCTTTTGTCAAATTTTAGCCATTTTGTTTATAAAATCACCCATTCTTGATAATATTCCCAAAATTGAGCAGAAAGAGTGAACCACAGTTTTTATAAACCATTTGGTAGATTTTTGCTGCACTTTCACGAAAATTCTACAGTGACTTGCGGAGTGCCCACTCCGGATCCCACTGGTGTGCCAAGAAGAAGACAAATGAAATCAAATCTTATCTTGGAAATCAGTCCTGGAAGAATAGAAGAGTTGGTGGCAGCAGAAGCATGGGAGAAAAGCAAACAAACATGTCCCCTTAAATATGGCATTTACAATAGTTTAATGAAACCAATGATACTTAAAGTTGACTTTTTGGAAAAGGTGAAGTAACCTTGGGGTAATTGCCTACAAACTTGGGGAAAGAAGCCTTGCTAATGGGAAATAGATCTTATGTCTCCCAACTTGGTTTTTAGCCTCTAGTAAATTCCCCATTTTTGTTTGGTCCAACTTTTCCTCTAAGTATATAAAGAGGTGTGTTGGGTTTCATTTAAGCCCAAGCTACACCGTAACAAACCTCGGCCCAACAACCTTCGGCCCGGTATCTACTGCGGGAGTTCGAGTTCCGGTACCGTAGTTTCGGTATTCAGCTACGGGAGTCCAAGTCCCGGTACCACTTTGGTCCCGGTGTCCATTTGGTCCCGGTACTTCGCGAACAGCATCGAAAACCCACAATCGCCACAACCCGATTTCTTCCTAACCACATAAATTAATGAGGGTTTTCAGTCCCAAACATCATTTCTCAACCACATTTCACACTACTCATAACAAATCCATAATCCTAATCTATTAATTTACACTAGATTAGAAATCAAATTTAATGGTTAAAATCTTCCAGTGTGATCTTATTCCTTTACACAACTAGACAGAGGGAATGATCCCAAAAGAGAAATGCTAAATGATTTTAGAGCATAAATAAAAGCTTAAGAGTTTAACACTTACCAATTTTGAGCTTCTCCTCAAAATGAATCGATGCCCAGATTTCTTTCACTGATTCTCTCTTCTTCACCTCTCAGCCGCCAACAATACAGAAGAAATGGACGATCGCAGTAAATGACCTAGGGATTCTCACCAATATATATATCTTTCAATAATTTCAAGAAGGGTCCCTTAACATAACTTTCATATCTTACATAATAGCCACTGAACCTTTAATATATAAACTAGATATTCGGGTTATTACAACACTCCCCCCTTAAAAGAATTTCGTCCATGGAATTCCTTATTGGAAAAATGCAGGTATCTTGCCCACACCAAAACTGACACTTCCCCAAGGTAAAGCCTTCATGCATGACAATACAGTAATTAAATTTTTTCGCACATTTCATCATTTTAATTAAACAACTTTTGGAAAACACTTGGGTACAGATGACATCCATCACTCTTATAACTTCAACGCCCTGCACAACGATTCGAGAATCGTTTGCATGCATCTTTCCGTGAACCTTAATCTTACTCAATTCCGAACGATGTTATTACGACAGTAATACGTTGAATGAAAATTCTTTCATACGACACAATTTCGAAAGAAATTTCCGACATCAAGTAAACCAGTCGGTTCTCTTATATGATATCAAACGGTTAAAATTCATTTGATTGTAAAAGTTTTGCTGGCACACGTCTTCTCGACCTTTTTGTAATAATTTAAATGATCATGAAAAGTGTGAAATACTTTGCAAATCGTTAGGATCAAAATTTCATTGTGCAATGTGAATGAAATCCCTTTTCTTTAAACATACGCTTGCACAGTCTGACTCCTTTTTTATTTATCAAAATTGATATTTTCCCATTTAACTTAAATCGTAAAAGTTTTCATGTTACATTTAAGAAAGCTATGCGTGAAACTTTACTTGTAATTGAAGGCTACTCACCCTAGCAAGGTCAACCGCTTTACCCACGCAACTTATCCTTGACACTATTCCTTCTACCAAGGGTCGCCCTCTCGGTCAAGCAATAACTTACTGTACATGCGTTCCACATCCCACTTACTCAACCATTTCACACTATTTTCGCTTTGATCGACTATCTCACTTTCTACTTCTACATGCTTTCAATTCCCTATAAGTATCTTATTTCATTTATCCTGCCAATGAAAAGCTCGACTAAAAAGTCAGGGCTCCATTGATACTTACAAGGTTTTGACACTGTTCTATCTTACCATCCTGACTGATCTATCCCATGATTTCTAGAACTGGGACTCTCCCGAAACAAGAGTCTTACTCAAACTCAAACGTTCTTCCTCTCCGAATCCACGAAGAGCTACCTCTAGACGACGCATAACACTCTATACAACGTTTCTTCTCTACGATGTATACATACATCACATCATAATGACTCTTACACGACACTTCCCCAAACAATGAAGCTCGGTCTATCCCTCAGGGATCCTGCTGACCTATTCCTCAACGTTCTCCCAGCCATAGCGCTAAACTGAAAGAAACCGATAATTAATCCTTGCTAGACATGACACAACAAATTTGCTATAAGTAAGGTATTGTAAGCACGCACATGTACCTGTAAGTTTGTAATTACCCTGGCCAGGTGTAATCCCAAACTTACCTTACACGTTTGTCCTTGGCACCTTATTCCTAAGCGCATTTATAGTGATCGTTCCTAGAGGCAATCCTATGTCTCGGCTGTGTTCCTCGTCTTACAGTTTAAGTTTAGGCCCGACCGGTCACCTAAATCCCTTAAACTAAGGCTCTGATACCATTTGTAACATCCCAAAAACTTAGCATGCAATAACATAGAATAAGCATTCGAATTACATAGATAAACTTGTCTTTGAATCATCAATAAAGTATGCTAAATGAAAATGATAGCGGAAGTCTCTAGTCCACAGCCGAGAGTTCTATCTATAGCCAAAATCTTGGAGTCGCCCTAGTCTCTAAGTCCTTCTTGCCATCTCTCCTAGTTCTTATTAGAAGAACCCAAGTTACGCTTACCTGAAAATGGTTTAGTTTTGAAAAGCGAGGGTTAGACCAAAAGGTCTAGTGAATTCCCTCCGTAACAACATATAAAACAGTTGGAAACATTTATAAATGATTTATAAGTAAAACATAACATATCATCAAGCATGGTATTGAACTGTGTATTGGATCACATAAATTGAAAGTGCAGGATCTATTCTTACAATCAATATAGAAAGAAGTAATTGAGAAATTGTATGATCAAGCCCAATTGTATTCAATGATGCACAGAATTACAGATCTAAGAGAGAGATAACCTCAAAGATTACAAGGAATGAATACAAGTAATATGGGAAAATCAATCAGTTAGCAACGTAGTGCTAACCACTCTATTTATACTGCAACAAACATCTTAAAGCTACAGTACAAATAAGAAAGACTAATAAGAACATAACACGTGTCCTAATTAGTTTACACATTACTAAATAACGAAACTCGTCATAAGTTCTGAACAGGTAGTTCAGAACTTCTGAACATTCTTCTGATCACGCTTCTCAGAACTTCTGACTTCTCTTTCTCAGATCTCTGACTCTTCTTCTCAGAACTTCTGACTTCTCTTTCTCAGATCTCTGACTCTTCTTCTCAGAACTTCTGACTCTTCTTCTCAGAACTTCTGAACCTTCTTATCAGATCTTCAACACTTGGTTTATTGACAAAACTTCAGATCTAACAATCTCCCCCTTTTTGTCAAATAAACTTAAACTTTGCATCATCTAATTCTTTCAGAGCAGGAACAATTTTCTGAAGTAGCACATTCCTCAGATTAAGCCTCTTATCAATCTTGTCAATAATTTCTTGAATAACTTCAACTTGCTGATTTATTGCTTCTTGAGTTATGTTTGCTTCCTTTACTTTCAGCACCTTTTTCTCCAAATTGTGCTTTATGATCCTTAAAGTTCCAGAACAATATTTTGCAGTTTCCTTTGCTCTGAAGAAGATCTTTCCACTTTTGTTCTTCAAAAATACTCCCAGATCTGGATACTTGTGAACACTTCCAGTCTTTAACACCTTTTTCTGCTCATGATCTGTATTGGGATTTGCCAGATAAACACATGACTTTTGCAAATACAGAGCTATTTGGAAATCTGTATAGCAATGCCACCTTAAGATATAGAACATGGCCTCAATCACCACACTTCTTGCCTTCCTTTCATTTCTGTCTTTACTTGACTCTTTAAAACATAGAAAGCTGTGTAATCTGTAGAAGTCAACCACTGACAGTTTCTCAAAATCTGCATCAGTAAAATAATAAACCTTGCCATCTTCTCTCAAAACTTCAAAGGATAAGTACTCCATCTTTCTGAATTTCTTAACCTTCAATTCTCTGATTCCAGTGATTAGAAAATCTGAGTAAACGGCTTGCTTTGTTTTGCCAAGACATCTTGATTTTTCAGCCAACCAGATCTGAGTCTCCTTAGACCTATCATAATACACATCCAAGAATTGTACTTCTTTTGGTTTGAAAAACTCAGGCAGATCAAATTCAAGAAAGTATCCATTCAGATCAATGAATATTTCATCTTCTTTGGGTTCAGACTGTTCAGCTTGGTCAATATTAGTTATCTGCACATTCTGAGGTGTTGTGTCCTGAACTTCTTCAACTTCATCTGACAAAATTTCATTCACTTCATACTCAGCTGGGAACACAAAATCATTATGTAGAATCTTTTTGGGATTCACCTCAGATAGCAACCATTCACTACTGTTTCTGATTTTTCTTCTAAAATCCAACCTCCTCTTCACACAGTTTATGCATCTCTTCTTTAAACTCTCTTTTTCAGCATCCATACTTACTTCCATTCTAATCAACAACCAATTCAGAGTTGCATCACTGTACTTCACCAACTCTTTTAATCTGAACAATTCAAGTCTTTCGTGAACCATATATGTGAACCCTTCTGTCTCCATTCCTTCATTCACAAAACCCTTCACATGCAGATCAACTTCTGTTTTCTTTGTGGGAGAACTCAGATTGCACTTTTCTTTTCTTTCTTCGATAGCCAACTGGAAGTCATACAAGTATGTATTTCTAACATAAATACCCAGAAGTCTTCTGCATTCAATTTCTATCAAGGCTTCTTCAGTGCTAGCAAAGAACTTGACTAGAAAGATCTGATCATCAAGAGTCAATCTGTGAAAATCAAATGTAGACATGGAAACCTTTGTATTTCTTTCTTTCAGTATTTCCATTCTAACGAACATTAAACCATTGAATTCATCTTGTTGAAACATCAGAACTTTCTCGATTCTTTTCTGAATATGCAGTTTTGAGTCAGGAACTCTGAACATGTTAGAAGCTTCTGAGTAGACCATCTGAGCTCTATCATCCATAAAACCATCAATGTTACTTTCCAAAAGCTCATACTCTCCTTCTGTGTAGTAGAGATTATCATATATTTCCTCAGGAAAAATATCATCATGAAATTGTCTGGCTAATGGCACATCACTTAACTCTAGAATGAAGTCACACACAGGTTCTTCTAGTCTTTGCAATTTAATCTTTGGAATCTCAATTGGTTTTCTGAATACATATTCAGAAGGCATAAAGAAGTCTTTCACTTTCACATACTCTTCTTCTGTATTTAACTCATCACAAAAGTTAAACCTAAAATCATCTTTAAAATCCTGAGAGTAATCCACAGTTCTGTCTTCTTCTCCCATTAGATCAATGGGTCTTATCACTTTTATTCCTTTATGAATTTTCTGAACACTCAAAGCTCTGACTACTTCATTATGCATTCTTCTGATCAATTCTTCATTCAACCTCCTTTCTTCTGATTCAGACTCCATTGCCCTTTCACTGTTATAAACCACAATATCTGTACACCTGTTTACCACTGTACTTTCCACTATTTCTTCTATTCTCAAATCAGATTCCTCAATAGCTACAGTTTCATCTGAGTTTCCTTCCATCTCAGTATCCAAGTTCAATTCCTCTGTTTTATCTGATTCATTACTATCAATACTTCCCAACTCCATTTCTTCTGTATCTGAACTGTCAAGCTGTACTATCTGAATCATCTCCTTTAAATTTTCCTGTGTCTGATCTTCTGAACTTTTTGTATTGGCTAAGTGCTAACCACTCTATTTATACTGCAACAAACATCTTAAAGCTACAGTACAAATAAGAAAGACTAATAAGAACATAACACGTGTCCTAATTAGTTTACACATTACTAAATAACGAAACTCGTCATAAGTTCTGAACAGGTAGTTCAGAACTTCTGAACATTCTTCTGATCACGCTTCTCAGAACTTCTGACTTCTCTTTCTCAGATCTCTGACTCTTCTTCTCAGAACTTCTGACTTCTCTTTCTCAGATCTCTGACTCTTCTTCTCAGAACTTCTGACTCTTCTTCTCAGAACTTCTGAACCTTCTTATCAGATCTTCAACACTTGGTTTATTGACAAAACTTCAGATCTAACATAAACCTTCCGCGATCGGGCCCCAGCAGACTCCCCTTTCTCCTCTTCCGGAGCCTGCGCAGACTCCCCTTCCCGGAGCCTACGCAGACTCCCCTCTACCTGGATAGGAGGAAACGAATTCCAACCTACCGGCCTGTCATACATATCCAAGGGATCATCATATCCTGAGAATCTCTCTCTGATCCCACAGTGCAGACCGACTCCACATCATACACATATGTTTCATAAAAACATGTAAACTTATAATCATTATAAATCATGTCTTTCATTTCGTCATGTCAAACACTTCTTAAATAAACCAAGTACGTACGTGAGAAATATGTAAATCAGTTCGTAAACAAATCATGCTCGATAAGAACCATAATCAGTTAAAACGTGTATCACTTTGCGTCGTAAAAGGGTTTAGAGAACTCACCTGATAGCAATTCTCTTCCTAACCTCTTGTCTCGCTCCGTTCGTACACCTATTAATTGATTTATAAACTAATTAGATGCAACTCAGTTTCTGATCCTAAGCTCTCCTCTTAATCCGATCTTGAAATAATTAAATTGGTTCCTTAACACCACAATAGGTCAAAATAGGTAAACTGGGCCTTAATATAAATATTAAGCCCAAGCTACACCGTAACAAACCTCGGCCCAACAACCTTCGGCCCGGTATCTACTGCGGGAGTTCGAGTTCCGGTACCGTAGTTTCGGTATTCAGCTACAGGAGTCCAAGTCCCGGTACCACTTTGGTCACGCTGTCCATTTGGTCCCGGTACTTCGCGAACAGCATCGAAAACCCACAATCGCCACAACCCGATTTCTTCCTAACCACATAAATTAATGAGGGTTTTCAGTCCCAAACATCCTTTCTCAACCACATTTCACACTACTCATAACAAATCCATAATCCTAATCTATTAATTTACACTAGATTAGAAATCAAATTTAATGGTTAAAATCTTCAAGTGTGATATTATTCCTTTACACAGCTAGACAGAGGGAATGATCCCAAAAGAGAAATGCTAAATGATTTTAGAGCAGAAATAAAAGCTTAAGAGTTTAACACTTACCAATTTTGAGCTTCTCCTCAAAATGAATCGATGCCCAGATTTCTTTCACCGATTCTCTCTTCTTCACCTCTCAGCCGCCAACAATATAGAAGAAATGGACGATCGCAGTAAATGACCTAGGGATTCTCACCAATATATATATCTTTCAATAATTGCAAGAAGGGTCCCTTAACATAACTTTCTTATCTTACATAATAGCCACCGAACCTTTAATATATAAATTAGAAATTCGGGTTATTACAATTAGCTTTAACTTTCAAACTACACAACTTTCTAGAGATATTCATTATAGTCTTTTCATATTTTCATCATCTAATTAAGAAAAACTACAATAAATGATGTGATATATTGTTACAAGATGATTCTATATAAATATAATTAAGTTAAAAACGTTATAAATGTTAGTTAAGTTAATGACTTTTCTACCCGTGAATAAAAAATGTGTATTTCGAAAATGATAACAAAATTTCAAAATCAAAGACGTCTTTAATTGAGAAACTCGCATTAGTAGTTCACATACATCTAAACATAAAATATGAAGTTTCTTAGGTGGCATTTTGTGGAAAAGTTATTTCCTAATTCATTTTTTCTGAAAATTTTAGATTTTTTAACTTATTTTGATGGTTATATTAATGGGAAATTAATTAAAATACCCTAAGTCAAACCATCTTTTACTGAAATACCCAAAATCTCTCCCACTTTGCAAAAATACCCCAAAAATCCGCAATGGGAGCCCGCGATCGCGGGCCAGGGACCTTTTCTGACACTTTTTTAAACTTGCAGGGACCATTTTTGAAAAATGGAATCCCGCGATCGCGGGCTCATCCCGCGATGGGGTACTTTTTGTGACTTTTCAATTGCAAGGGACCATTTTTGAAAAATTCCAGGGACCATTTATGAAAATTTTGATATTTTGGCACTGTTCACCCCATTTCGTCCATTTTTACGAATTTAAAATGAAATGTTACACTTTCAACCCCTATACTTATTTACTAAATTTACTTTATACCTTTTACTTTCATTATTTTAATTTTACATTTAACACATATAATCGTTTATTAACTAAAATACGTTAAAAAATACGTTTTAATTTTAACAAATTACACCATTATAATCGTCTCTTCGATATGTTCGAAATGAGCCCAATCTTGAATTTTTTTGGATTTATATATTTTAATATATATCATATACAGTTATACACTACATAAAAAAAATATTTTTTATATTTAAAATTCATACTCTTATAGTTAATTATTTAATTTATGGTACATCTCTTATTTTTTTTCAATTTTGTTTTACACTCCTATCGCATTAACATAATAATCATATATTAACTAATTCATTAAATCGTTTTAAATTATTATTATTTGAATGTGTTTATAGATTTCGTCTGAAAAAGTTGCCTGCATGATTTCACTGAAAAAGTAACTGCAATATTCGTCTGCTCTTGAATAAAGGTCTTTCATTAGGCAGAAAATTAGTCTTTAAGTAGTCAAACATAGCTAATTAATGAGAATTTAGATCAGATTTATATGGTACTATCAAATGCAAGTTTCTATAATATAGATATTGTTCTACATTACATGATACCAATTTTTGCATCATATGAATCACTTCCAGACAACAAGAACCAATACCCCAATAATCAAGAAATAAATGCTTGTTCATCCAATAATCTCTGTATTAGGATTATCGCAAGTTTCATAAACCTACTTACTAGGTGTTGGAAATATGGGTTTTACTAAACTTTGGACGCATTTAAATTTATATATATGTGTTATATATAACTAACTTTTAGTAGGTTTATGTTCTTCTATATGAGATCTTCGAAATGATATATAATGCGTCCAAAATAGAGTATGTGTGAAAGAGATATCGATACTCAAAGTTGAGTAAATGGATGAAATTAGCAAAAACCAAATGAAGTAAACAGTAAGTCAATCACAATACTTTAACAAAATAAGTTAATACTAAAAATAACAATTATTTAATGTTACATAAACAACCTAACGTGGCCCTATTAGACAATGCGCATAAATTGACTCCGCCATATGTCGGCGGAAATCCATTGCCTCATCGTCGGTTTCGTTAGGGGGTACCCATATCTCCTCGTTATTTATCAACTTTTGGACATTACGGCATACCCATACACCGCAATCCGCATATAACCCGGTCTGCTGGGGTACTTGGCCGGCCATCTTTGTGCGAAAGATACTTGACACTTCGCGACGTCTATGATCCCCGATCAATGAAAAGAACGTATATAGTTTTGTTTTAAACGATTGCATCTGCTCTGTCAATTGTTGTTTGCAGAGACCGTCCTTTTCGCTGTCATATAGGGTCATGACCATAGTGTCTAGTTCAAACACTCCAAGCAGCCAATGTCTGGGATGCAAGCATATGGGGATGTACACCTGAAATATTACAATATATGTCATATATGTTATTAAATAAAATAACAGTAAAACGATTTGCATACCCTATCGAGGAGAGTCCAAGAGGTCCCTTCCGAGCCATTGCATATTTCGATCACGGAGGCGGGACCTTGATGGTCCATCAGTATACACTGAAAGAACATAGTGTGCATGATGGTCCACCTCGTGTCTACGCCACGATGTTTTTGCAACAGGCTAACCCAAGAATCGACGTGCTATGCATAAAAAATAAATGGTTAGACATGTAATATAAATATATTTGATTATATATGACTATAATTTAACTTCATACTAACCGTATCGTCTAAGTCAGAGTTCACAGGGTCATCTGCAAGCAATTTTTCAAAAAACGAGGGGTTGATTTCTAAGCCCCCGTAAGGGGTGAATGTCAAGTTGGGGAGGCGACCAGTCCGGCACATCCTCAATATTTCTGATGCCGGTTGAGGCTCCGGTGAAGGCACCTTTCCCTTTTTCTTTCCTCCCTTCTTTCCCCCCGCTTTCTTTGCTTGTTTTTTAGCGGGCGGTGGTGTCGTAGATCCTTGTTGGCCAAACGGGTGACGAAACCATTGTGAAATTTTATGCGACCGCTTTAGAGGGAGCGGGGTCACCTGTGGTGGTGGATCTACAACATCCATCGAGTCATCGTCAGGCTCCGAGAAGTGCTCCGAGAAGTGATCCTGGATAATAGGAGACCCCGTCTGAAAATTACGTTACTCAATGTTTTAAGTACAATTTAGGAAATGTTCACAATTAAACCAAAACTACCAAAATAACTTACAGTATGCATTTCCGGCCTGTAATAGTCATCGGCCGAACCGCCAAAGATGTTTGTGATTGATGTGGTGGCGAACGGCGACGGCATCTGCGAGGTGTATGCCCCCGACATCCCGGCCTGCGTGACATTGATCATTAAAATAGTTACAAAATTAGGATTATCGATATATAACTATAATGGTTACTCAGTGTCACTAACACTCTCCGGGATAGTCGAATATGAAGTGGTGGCGAACGGCGGCGGCATCTGCGAGGTGTATGCCCCCGACATCCCGGCCTGCGTGACATTGATCATTAAAATAGTTACAAAATTAGGAACAAACATATAACTATAATGGTTACTCAGTGTCACTAACACTCTCCGGGATAGTAGAATATGATGTGGTGGCGAACGACGGCGGCATCTGCGAGATGTATGCCCCCGACATCCCGGCCTGCGTGACATTGATCATTAAAATAGTTACAAAATTAGGAACAAACATATAACTATAATGGTTACTCAGTGTCACTTACACTCTCCGGGATAGTAGAATAGGATGTGGTGGCGAACGGCGTTTCCGATATCCCGGCCCCCGACATCCCGGCCTGCGTGACATTGATCATTATAAGAGTTACAAACTTAGGAACAAACATATAACTATAATGGTTACTCAATGTCACTTACATTTTCAGGGAATGACGGATGGGATGTGGTGGCAAACGTCGCCTGTGCCCCCTGTCCGAACGGAGCGGGGATCGGTGTCGTACTCGACAGCTAAAACAAATTTAGAACGTAATATTAATATACAAACTAAATAAACGTGGCCAACAAATTAAGTTAAACACTAACATTGACAGCGCTAAACTGTCTGTAGACTTCCTCCAGATAGTGTACACGTGTCTCTAGCGGCCCGTGGACGTAGTCCCACAGGACTTCATGTGAGCCACGCTGTGGCTCGTAGGAAGGGGCCGCCTCATATGGATTGTAAGAGGAGGAACGGGCCGGCTGGTAGGAGGAGGAACGGGCCGACTGGTAGGAGGAGGAAGGGGGTGGCTGGTATCCACCGGAAGGGGGCCGTCGTCGTCTTCCTCATCTTCGGAAGTAGGGGGACGTCGAGCCCTTTCCGCCTCTGCGTCAATAAAGGCCACGCTGTCTCTGTACCAATCTGTGCCCATCTCGTCGACAGTAGGCACAAGGCGATCAAAAGGCAAGAGTGGCTGCTAAATATATGATAAAACATAAAAGAAATTAATAAGCGGGACTAACGTATGCAAATTGTAAACATAGTAAAAGAACTTACATTTCTAGACGCTTTGAAGAACTCAATCCAAAGCGACCTACTTAGGGTAACACGCTTGTCCCAACGGGTTCCCCTAAGTACTCGATCGTCGCGCTTGACGAAATATCGGATTGATGCGGGAAACACCTCCAAGATCCATATCTGGAATTAGACAAGAAGAGCAAGTACGTAAAAAGAAAAGCCAAACAGTTTGTATGTATTATTAACAATTGTTATACTACGTATCTAACCTTGAAGGCGTATGTAAAACCACAAAGATTCATCTTTGCATGTCGATCGGCGCGTCTGCCTATGGCTCGGTGCAGATTAGAGTAGCAATGTGTCCAGATATGGCTACCCCACGGGTAGCTGTTAAACAGCTCAAGGTCCTCGACGGCCCTAAGGACCGTCGATGAAGCATGCTGGCTATACTCACGGCCCAGGAAGCCCATATCCACGATCACCACCAAGCATACACGAACAGCATCGTCGTCGGTTAGGGCACTAAGGCCCTCTTTCATCTTTTCCCGGGCTGCCTTCAGCTTCAAACGAGATGCTGAAATGCCGAAAACCCTAGGAACGAAGGAGCAGTCTTCTAAGGGAGGAAGGGGGGGAGCCTCTCCAAAACGTAGTCCTGTAATTAGACAGAACTCCCGACGCCCAAAATGCAATTGAGAGACGAAGAAATCAAAATGCATCTCCTCCGGCTCAGCGTTGGCGTCCTCGACCTCCAACTGTAGAAACATGTGTACTAACGTAGGGTCGCCACCAGAGTAAGACACATCCATCCATGGCCCGAACGGTGTCCCTCTATAGATGGTCTCAAGGGTATCTGCGCGATCACCTAATCCCCTAAACAGCGCTCCTAATTCCTCGATGTATGAAACTTTGCACCTTACCGTCAAGTCGATGTTAAAGAAATCCTTCTACATAGTCATTCACAGATGTTATAGTTAGTGTTATATTAGATGCTGCAGTTTATTTTATTTTATATAGATGTTGCGGTTTATTTTATTTCAACGTATAATAGTGTTATATATAGATAAAGTGCGGTTGTATTTTATTTCAACGTATAATAGTGTTATATATATATAAAGTGTGGTTTATTTTATTTCAACGTATAATAGTGTTATATATAGATAAAGTGCGGTTTATTTTATTTCAACGTATAATAGTGTTATACATAGATAAAGTGCGGTTTATTTTATTTCAACGTATAATAGTGTTATATATAGATAAAGTGCGGTTTATTTTATTTCAACGTATAATAGAGTTATATATAGATAAAGTGCGGTTTATTTTATTTCAACGTATCATATTGTTATATATAGATAAAGTGCGGTTGTATTTTATTTCAACGTATAATAGTGTTATACATAGATAAAGTGCGGTTTATTTTATTTCAACGTATAATAGTGTTATATATAGATAAAGTGCGGTTTATTTTATTTCAACGTATAATAGTGTTATATATAGATAAAGTGCGGTTTATTTTATTTCAACGTATAATAGTGTTATATATAGATAAAGTGCGGTTTATTTTATTTCAACGTATAATAGTGTTATATAAAGATAAAGTGCGGTTGTATTTTATTTCAACGTATAATAGTGTTATATATAGATAAAGTGCGGTTTATTTTATTTCAACGTATAATAGTGTTATATATAGATAAAGTGCGGTTTATTTTATTTCAACGTATCATATTGTTATATATAGATAAAGTGCGGTTGTATTTTATTTCAACGTATAATAGTGTTATGCATAGATAAAGTGCGGTTTATTTTATTTCAACGTATAATAGTGTTATATATAGATAAAGTGCGGTTTATTTTATTTCAACGTATCATATTGTTATATATAGATAAAGTGCGGTTGTATTTTATTTCAACGTATAATAGTGTTATACATAGATAAAGTGCGGTTTATTTTATTTCAACGTATAATAGTGTTATATATAGATAAAGTGCGGTTTATTTTATTTCAACGTATCATATTGTTATATATAGATAAAGTGCGGTTGTATTTTATTTCAACGTATAATAGTGTTATACATAGATAAAGTGCGGTTTATTTTATTTCAACGTATAATAGTGTTATATATAGATAAAGTGCGGTTTATTTTATTTCAACGTATAATAGTGTTATATATAGATAAAGTGCGGTTTATTTTATTTCAACGTATAATAGTGTTATATATAGATAAAGTGCGGTTTATTTTATTTCAACGTATCATATTGTTATATATAGATAAAGTGCGGTTGTATTTTATTTCAACGTATAATAGTGTTATATAAAGATAAAGTGCGGTTCTATTTTATTTCAACGTATAATAGTGTTATATATAGATAAAGTGTGGTTTATTTTATTTCAACGTATAATAGTGTTATATATAGATAAAGTGCGGTTATTTTATTTCAACGTATCATATTGTTATATAGAGATAAAGTGCGGTTTAGGGACCCTAGTTGTCATTCTTAAAAGTTTAGGACCTAATTGGCATTCTTAAAAGTTTAGGGACCTAAGTTGTCATTCTTAAAACCGTAGGGACCTAAGTTGTCATTCTTAACATTTTTTTTATAAAAAACACATATTTAACAATTTTTTTATAAAATGTGTTTTTTTATAAAATGTGTTTTTTTATAAAAAATTGTTAAGAGTGTGTTTTTATAAAAAAATTGTTATAGTTTTATGGTTTTATGTTTGAATGTGATATTTGTATGTTATAATGTGTATGTTGTTATAGTGTGTTTTTTCATATAAAAATTGTTAAAAATGTGTTTTTTTTTATAAAAACACACCCTTAACAATTTTTTATAAAAACACACTCTTAACAATTTTTTTTATAAAAAAACCTGTTTTTATAAAAAATTGTTAAGGGTGTGTTTTTATAAAAAAAAACATTGTTAACAATTTTTTTTTATAAAAACACACTCTTAACAATTTTTTTATAAAAAAACTCTTAACAATTTTTATATGAAAAAACACACTATAACAACATACACATTATAACATACAAATATCACATTCAAACATAAAACCATAAAACTATAACAATTTTTTTATAAAAACACACTCTTAACAATTTTTTTTAAAAAAACACATTTTTAACATTTTTTTTATAAAAACAGTTTTTATAAAAAAAAATTAACAATTTTTTTATAAAAAAACACATTATAAAAACCATAAAACTATAACAATTTTTTATAAAAACACACTATTAAACATTTTTTATAAAAAACTGTTTTTATAAAAAATAGTTAAGGGTGTGTTTTTATAAAAAAATTGTTAAGAGTGTGTTTTTATAAAAAAAAACACATTGTTAACAATTTTTTTATAAAAACACACTCTTAACAATTTTTTTATAAAAAAACACTCTTAACAATTTTTATATGAAAAAACACACTATAACAACATACACATTATAACATACAAATATCACATTCAAACATAAAACCATACATATCATGTTAAACATAGAACATATTCAAACATAAGTTATAAACACTATAACAACCTACAAATCATATATCTTAATTTAAAATAACATACAAAAAAATAACAAATAACATAAGGAAAACATACCAAAGAGGTAATACGAGACATCTTCACAAAACCCGAACGCGTATTCCACACGACAAAATTGAGAGAGTGGGAGAAAATTGAGAGAGTTTGATTAAAAATTGAGAGAGTGATTAAAAAAATTGAGAGTGGCCGTGTCTTGGTCCTCCCCCCCTTATATAGTGCGGCCGAAGAAACAATTAGGGTTTAGGGTTCGTCAAAGGGATTTTAGGGTTAACCCTGTGCCGACACGTGGCACAGGAGCCCGCGATCGCGGGAGGTCAAAGAAAGTCAATCGCGGGCAGGGACCAAAAATGCACACGCGGGCATTCTTGAGGGGGGAAAGGTGTACCGCGGGTATTCTTGAGGGACCAACGCGGGCAAAGTGGGCAAACTTTGGTGACACGTGTAGCCCGCGATCGCGGGGGTCAATGAGTCAAACGCGGGCAGGGACCAAAACTGCACACGCGGGCATTCTTGAGGGGGGAAAGCTGGACCGCGGGCATTCTTGAGGGACCAACGCGGGCAAAGTGGGTAAACATTGGTGACACGTGGCCTGGAGCCCGCGATCGCGGGCTCCATCGCGGATTTTTAGGGCATTTTTGCAAAATGGGAGAGATTTTGGGTATTTCAATAAAAGATGGTCAAACTTAGGGTATTTTAATTAATTTCCCTATATTAATTGTCTTTTATTAACTCATAAATGTCCTAGACTTTTCGGTTTTCTATTCTGTTTTTATCCCGTCTATATATTATATCTCATTTAACATTTTTTTCTTTTGTTTTACTGAATCTTCCATCATATTGCAAACAATACAATCGAATGTCTAATGAAGATAGAAAGATTTTTTCTTTTATTTTACCGAATTTTCCATCATATTGCAAACTACACAACCGAATGTCTCATCAAGATGGAAGCTACATTTTATGGTTTATTTTATGTTTTTATGTGAGCTATTTGATGCTATTGATGTGTTGTGTTTTTTTTGTAGAATTTTTATCGTGAAACCGTTATTCTTTCTCTATAAAATCCATGTATGAGTTGTTATATTTTATTTTATGATTTGTCCCGGTTATATATTGTTGATAAATGTTTTTATTCCATGTTACTATATTTGTTAATTATTGTTACGTCTATTGTTCTGTGTGATATGTCGTATTTATGTGTCTCTAAATAGTTTTTTTTATTGTTCATACTGAATGTTATATAACCATAAACCTTTTTAGGTAACAAATAATACATTATATTTTATGATTTGTGTGAGTTGTTATTGATGAATGTTTTTTTTCCAAAATTTCTTCCTTATTATTATATTTTATTCATCATAGTTTTTCATCCCTCATCTTTCGAAAGTTATTTATGTAGTATGTGTATTACTTTTTATGTACCTTTTTATTTTGCATAACTTTCTTTTACTAATATTGTTGTAGTTATTCAAGTTTTATTTTTTGTTTCTTGACAACAATTTTAATTATTATGTGTAAACCAATTCAGAATTTGTTAATAATTAAGTTGTAAAACAAACATTATTAGCTAAATTGGAAGACTAATTTATGTACACTGATCTTAACAGTTAATATTCCACATATGATTGAAACTAACCATCTTCGTACAAATTTTAACTTTAATGTCAAATCAATATTTTGCAACAAAAAGAAGTGTATGGCATTCTATTTGTAACAAGAAGCAATATCAATGAAAATATATAATTTACATCTAAACAACCCACTAAATTTATTGTCTTATACTACATCTAATTAGTTGTCATTTATCAAATTGCATTTTATCTTAACTTAATACGGATTTTCTAACAATAATTTTTTGCCGCCGTCCAACACGAATATATAAATGAAGGCTATAAGGTATTAAAATGACATAATGAAAACTTATTATCCTCAAATCAATATTGTAATTAAGCTTGGGTTATCCCACATTGATAAGAAATATAAATATTAGAAAATGTAGTTGTGTATATAAAAGGAGAACGATAGCTTGAAAATCGGTATCAGATTCTTCACAAATAATCACAAATATTAATTTGTTTAATAACTACCACTTTTCTTATACAACTGCAATTACAATAAAAAATGGAAAGAACTATTTATTAAAGTTCTTAACACACTAATAGTTGTCATGTTAATTTTCGGTTAAGAAATTACCTTTGGTAAAACAACATTTCTTACATAGTGTTTGGGCAAAAAACCACAGGCCTCAACCGCGACCAGAACAAAGTAAAGACGCGCCACATAAACAACACCTTGGATTATGATAAGGTCTCGACAAAGACCCTAGAAACCTTCGTCGTCTCTCCTAAAAGGTGGGTCGAGTGTTCTTCATGACACTCGACCATAGTGTCGTATTTTTCACACGACTGCCGCATAAAACCATGCGACCTCTACCAACTAACGCGCTATAAACTGTTACGTTTCTTTTGTGTTTAATGCAGGAGTTAATATCATTGATGGACAACGACTATAACTGATAACAATCATCAACAACATTTAAACAACATTTAGCTCAGCAACCGTTACGACAGTTATACAGGGCATTCAAGGCATCAATTAAAGCACCCAAAGACTATAAAAACGAAGGCTCAATCATCATTTGAGGCATCTGGCATTACAGTACAGAATATCATCATTCAAGCTCTGAAGAACACAAGAAGCAAGGAATTCCCCTTCGAAGAACAACTCACGACATATAATTTTTACACACGACGCACACTGTTTTCATATTCAAAACACTTGTTACTTTACATTTAAAGCCTTTCTTTCATTTGTATTGTAATCTCTATACGATCGACACCTGAAACATCAAGGACATCGCCCCTGTTTGGCGACCATAGTGCAGCGACGACTTCCCTAGTCGTCCGCGAGTTTTTTCCTCGTTGAGATTTTTTTCCCGCATCACCAAGTCTCTGTCTCATTTACATTTTTTTCCCTTGTCGCACGCTTTGTCGAAAGATTCCTTTCTTTAGTTGTTAAATTCCACAATCAACCTTAAGTTATCCTTTTGGACGATTTTTGGCATTAACACATAGTACTTTTATGTATGGAGAATAAGCTGAAGAGTCACTATTATGCACGTGCTAATTTTGTTAGAGTTTAGAGTTATACTTGCTATGAGTAGACACACCTATCATGTTGGACTCAACTTTACATATTGAGTTTTATCTAAAATACTCATCCTTTTCATGTTTTCTGAAACGAATCACAATATTTATTGCTATTTTTTGTCATGTTTAACATCCACGTTATACTTCATACAATGCTCTCACATCTAATGTCATAGACTCTAAAATCGGATAAAATATACAACTGAAAGAATTATATTTTCACACCATAACTAACTTATATATGAAATTTTGATCATAAGATTTCGTTACCGCGCAACGCACGGTGTCACACCTAGTTAATGGGTTAGAAGACTATAAACGGTTGAATTTAAAGATATCAAAACGATATATTAATCTTTCATTATAATATTGGACATCGTGAAATCTTCATATTTTTATGTGTATTACGTACGTAAATTATATTTTCTATGGAAAATATAAAAAGTAGATTTAAAGATTGGTTCATTTCGGATCGCATCAGCTTTAATGAAGTAAATATCCGATTGTTGGGCAAGATACATTTTGGTGAGTCTAAATGAATTTCCCCCCTTAATATATCAAAATTTTGGACTGAAAACCCATTAAATCAAATGTAGAGCACATGTAACGCACAGTCGAGTAGTTCATGCATCTATTATAATATTTTGTTACGCGGAGCACACTACATGTTTATCTGATGTATTTGTATAGAAGATCAGTTTTGCCCCCCTTAATTGTAAGTCTCGTTTTCTGCCCCTGGTGGGTCAGAAGGCCTGAAAATTCCGATCCACGTGGAGGGGGAATTTGCATGGATCTTGCAATATGCAAGAGTTCTCTATCAATTTCAATTTTTTTCACATGCAATGGGATTTAAGAAGATAATGTCTCTAGTTTTTCCAATCTATCATGATATTGTTTTTATAACACTCTCCTTCAAGTTGCAGACTTGCAGCATAGATATTGATCATGCCCAACTTGTTACAAATATAGTTAGTGTTTGGGCAAAAAATCTACGTCGTACGACCACGACCAGAAAAGGTAAGATGCACGTCATGAATACATCTTGGATTAAGATAAGGTCCCGACAAAGGTCCAGAGAACGTCCGTCGTCCCTCGAGAAAGGTAAGTTGAGAGTTCCCCCATGACGCTCGACCATAACGACGCCCGTCCCGCACGACTGTCGCGTCGAGCCAGGC
Source organism: Saussurea involucrata (assembly GCA_033807775.1). Taxonomy (NCBI): domain Eukaryota; kingdom Viridiplantae; phylum Streptophyta; class Magnoliopsida; order Asterales; family Asteraceae; genus Saussurea; species Saussurea involucrata. Next base: position 169,487,079 of record CM066322.1, read on the forward strand.
GACCTCGACCAAGACTAACGTTAACCATGACTGTTACGTTTGTTAAATGTTTAATGCAGGAGTCAAAGCTATTAAAGAAACAACGGCTATAACCGACGTACGCCGTTATCCGACGCGAGCTGTTACACAATGATAATCGTAACGGACGAAGACCATTATGGATGATCACGCCGGCGACCGTTACAGACCGTTGCAACAATTAAAGCTGTTAATGAAGCAATCAATGAGCTAATCAAAGCTCCCAAAGAGTATAAAGAAGGAGTGGAATCATCATTTCAAGGACATCGAACACCGAGGAGAAGCATCTGAAGAACAATTTTCTACACACTTCCAAGCTCAGAGAAAGCAACACTTAAGTTCAAGAACCACGTTGCGAACTCAAGAACACTCGAAGAACAGCTCAAGTTATCGCTCCCGACGCACGACATCAGCCTTCGACCAACAGTTTACACTTTGTATTCACACACGACAAACACTTGTTTTACATTTCAAACACTTGTACTTTACATTTCGAAGCATTTCCTTCACTTGTATTGTAACCCTTGTACGACCGACGCCAGTACCGAAGGACATCGCCCCTGATTGGCGACCATAGTGCAGCGACGACCCCCACTGTCGTCCGCAGGTTTTTTCCTCGATTGAGGTTTTTCCTGCGTCATCAAATCCTTTGTCTTATTTATTTTTCCCTTGTCGCACGTCTCGTCGAATTATCCTTTCTTTAGTTGATTAAGTCCACATCGACCTTAAGTTGTCCCTTTGGTGCGATTTTTGGCATTAACAGTTTGGCGCCATCCGTGGGACCTCATCTAGAGAAAATCCTCGACGAGCGTGCATTCTACTAACGGTTTCTTGGAGTTTCCTCTATCTTCTACTGCAGGAAAAAATGACAGCCCCTGGAAATCCACAGCAGGCCGCTGCTCAGATATACCAGGAGCTCGAAGTCGCCAGGAATCAACTCAATGCAATGGCTGAGCAAAATCGGAAGGCAGCTGAGGAGATTGCACGTTTAAGAAATCCTTTTGGACCTCAAAACGGTCCTAGGCCGTTCGTGCATAACCCAGTTCCAGGATCATTCAATCAGAATGGTCCCAGACCATTTGTCCAGAATCCAGGTACAGGACCGGGTCCATCCGCGCAGAATCCGCATCCAGATCCGTTTATGCAAAATCAGCAATCGGGGCCGTTCAACCCAAATCCTCAGTTCGGACCAATTCCCCCTCAGCACCTCAGGCCACCACCAATGAATAATGGGTCGCAGCCGTTGCAAGGATCGCAAACTTTACAGCAGGAGTCGCAGCCATTTCAGCAGCCATTTCAGAATGGACCTCAGTCATTTCAAGGTGGACCTCAGCAATTCCATGGAGGATCGCAACCTTTCCAGCAAGGATCGCAACCTTTCCAGCAATTTCAATATGGGTCACAGCCTTATTTCGTCCCATTCAATGGAGACACCAATGGCTCGACGCACGACAGTGGCGTCAACTCAGGAGTCAACCCTCAAGCTGGGGCAGCCGTCGGTCATAATGACCCCGTTGCTCAGCGTTTGAAGATGCTGGAAGATCAGAATGAGCGCGTCCTATCCTTGCTCGCCAAATTGCCTGGGGCAGCCGTGCCAATCGATGTCGAACCTCGATCTGGCTTTCAGGCGTTGCCATTTATCGACGAGATTGCGACTATCGAGGTCCCAAAGAAGTATAACATCCCCGCTTTCACTCCTAAGTACTCTGGTGTGACTGATCCAACCGAGCACGTCGCGCAGTATAAGCAGCTTATGTGGACGATCTCTATCCCATTTCTTTACCAAGAAGTATGTATGTGCAAGAGCTTCGGTGCGACTCTCACTGGTCCAGCTCTCCACTGGTTGATCAATCTCAAACCCAAGTCTATCGGGTCGTTCGCCGAGTTAGTTAATCAATTCTCTCAGCAATTTGCCAGCAGTCGTAAGATGGAGAAGCAGACTAGCGACCTGTACTACGTCGTACAGAAAGCCAGCGAGTCTATTCGTAGCTACTTCAATAGATTCAATGCTGAAATGATCAGTATCCGTAATTGTGACATCAAGACCGCAATCGAAGCCTATAAGCGCGGTCTGGACGATAGTTCGGGTCTATACACCGACCTGACTAAGTATCCCCCAGAGAACTTTGAAGACGCTCGAGCTCGAACCTTGGCATATATGAGGGTCGAAGACGACGCAGCCTTTCGTCACAAGCACACCGACGACAAGAAGTCGTTAGGCGTCAGAAAACCGGAATTCAAGGCTAAAGCTATTTCCAGAGTCGAGCCCGTGCGTCAGGTATCAAATGTTCGTTTTAAGACGAAAGCAGAGGCCAAGACCGCGACTAAATTTCCTCAATACCCCAAGATATCCTCTTATGGATTCAAGGGGTCCGCAAAAAATTTAGTTGAAGCTCTTAAGACCGCCCAGGCAACCATTCGATGGTCGAAGAAGTCCGACCTGGATGATGCTAAGAAATACAAATCAAAGTGGTGCGACTTCCACATCGATCATGGTCACTCGACGGACGACTGCATCGCGCTAAAGAAGGAGCTGGCATACTGTTTGGGCAAAAAATCCACGTCGTACGACCACGACCAGAAAAGGTAAGACGCACGTCTTGAATACATCTTGGATTAAGATAAGGTCCCGACAAAGACCAAGAGAACGTCCGTCGTCCGTCGTGAAAGGTAAGTCGAATGTTTCTTAGGACGTACGACCATAGCGACGCCCGTCCCGCACGACTGTCGCATCGGTCCACACGTCTTCGACTAAAACTAACGTTAACCATGACTGTTACGTTTTGTTAAGTATTTAATACAGGAGTCAAAGCTATTAAAGAAGCAACGGCTACATCCGATGTAAACCGTTATCCGACGCAAGTCATTAACCACCGATAGCCGTAACGGGCGAAGACCATTATGGATGATCACGTCGGCAACCGTTACAGACCGTTGGACAATTAAAGATGTTAATGAAGCAGTTAATGAGCAAATCAAAGCTCCCGAACACTATAAAGATCAAGCTAAATCCTCATTCCAAGGGACCGGACATCGAGCACCCAAGTAGGGAACATCTGGAGATCATCTGAAGAACATCTACAGAGCAATCTACCACAAGCACTCAAGCTCAAGAACCACGCTACGAACTCAAGAACACTCGAAGAACAGCTCAAGTTATCATTCCCGACGCACGACATCAGCTTTCGACCAACAGTTTACACTTTGTATTCACACACGACAAACACTGTTTTTACATTCAAACACTTGTACTTTACATTTCGAAGCATTTCCTTCATTTGTATTGTAACCCTTGTACGATCGACGCCAGTACCGAAGGACATCGCCCCTGATTGGCGACCATAGTGCAGCGACGACACCCACCGTCGTCCATAGGTTTTTTCCTCGATTGAGGTTTTTCCTGCGTCATCAAATCCCTTGTCTCATTTATTTTTTCCTCGTCGAAAGATCCTTTCTTTAGTTGATTAAGTCCACATCGATCTTAAGTTGTCCCTTTGGTGCGATTTTTGTCATTAACACATACCATTTCCCAAAAGGAAATCTCAAAGATATCGTCGACGATGACGCTACTCAAGCTAATAACCATCGTCCGTCGACCCCCGAGCACTCAAAAGTCGTTAATTGAGTCGCCGGTGATTCCGACGTATATGGTCTGACGCACTCCACAGCCAAGCACCCGTGACAGGTTCGTTCTTATATCCCTAAAAATACATGTTTTCCACAGGGATAAGTCTACTATGGTGCCCTGTTGCACGACAATATCTCACCCAAATCACCGTGTCATCCTGTCATTTAAAACCTAACTTTTCCTCCAAAAAATAATAGGATAATAAACGACAGGGGGGCAATACCCCATCGAGAGGTACGTCCCACGTATTTTTCTCCCACGTATTTTTCGATCTTTTTCATACAAATTCTTCATTATGAGCGACTACTGACTTAAGCATCGGAGGGTCGTTGGTTAGCCAACGACCAACCCTTGACATCGTTCCATCACAGGATCGCACGACAGTAGTCATTAAAGTCTACTACATGACTTTAAATTCACAAGGTCGCACGACATGAACGATCAGGTCTCTAACTTGATCATCCCTCCATAGGGGCATACGACACAGATTCGTCGTACGATCCAGTCGTACAATTGAAAAGCCTAAACAACTTACCTCTAAGTTTCTTAGCTTTCATACCCTGAATGGATGCTTTGATCGCATGTTTTAATATTTGTTTTACGTCCTGGCTGTCATATTACAATGAATGCCTTAGTCGCATGATTTCCTATGTATCTTACGTTTAAGTATACAATCAATGCAGTATTTGTTCGTCAAGTGTACAAAACGCAAGCTCAGACAAAAAATGCATCTATTAAAAAGATTGTCAGAAACATACTCGACCACCAACGGTCAAACGACAAAGCAAAGAAAAAAGAAATTATTTAACTAAAGGAGGAGCATCCGTCACATTTATGCCCGAAGTCTCGACCTGAAGATCTTCGTCTGCCACCTCCTCCTGAACACCTTCGACTGCCTCCTCCTCAACACCCTCATTTACTGCTCCCTCATCAATCTCCTTCTCATCGTCTGAATCCAGATCTCTCTCACCTCCGACGCTCTTAAGATAAACATCAAGCTCTTCCTTCGCCGAAGCAAGAGGATCTATTCCCAGCAGATGTCGCCGCATGATCGCCGCCCGAGCAGTCAGACGAGCTATAGCAAAAACAGTCTTACCCTTATCCTTCGCAGCCTGCACTTCTTTCTCCAAATTCTCTACCTTGGACCTATAATCCTCGACCTCTTTTGAAGCAGCAACCAAGGATTCTTTAACCTCGTCCATCTTTTTCCTCTGCTCAACAGTCAAAGACAAGGATTGCGTCAGGCGATGACTAAGATCATCCTTGACGCGTTGAATAATCTTCGAATGATTTACAGCTTCGTCAAGCCGCTTCGAAAAATCCTCAGCACGAATTGCAGAGACACTCGCTCTATCCAGCGCCGCTTGCTCTCTTTCACGAGACACAGACAAGGAGTCTTTTATCTTCGATGACTCTTGACACGGGGTTTTCACACCCCGCGAATCTCACCGCAAGTGTACGGGTCGAAGTCAAGTAATAGTACTTGGAAAGTACGAGTATCGAATCACGGGGAACTAGGAACTAAATATCACAATTACTATAAACTCTATTAACTGGACTGTCGAATTGAGAGATTGGTTTAGACTACTTAATTGCAATAAATGAAATCAAATCAACACAAGACAAAACAGAAACAGCTTTGAAAACTTTGATAGAGAGAAAAGTTGAGGGTTGGAAATCCAATGATTCTCACATACAAACGTCTGACTCAATTCAAATACCAGTTATTCCTATCAATGAATGCCCAATCTTTATCTAAACTTTGTTCTCTCTCAAGTAACACCGATTTTATTTGCAAAGTACAGTCCCTTTTTCAAGCAACCGTGATTTCTATTTTGAAAACCTAAGTCTCATCTTTCGATCTCAACAATTAGGGTTCAAAATGCATTAAGCTTAAGATTCAAACGGGACTAAGATTTACTCGGTATATCTCTATCCTTTCTTACCTTAGACATGCAATTCCTAATTCTACTTCTCAATTACTTCTCTCGAACATTAATTGAAAACAATAAAACAATTGTAAGGTAGCTAATCTCACAAAAGCATTAAACACAAAATTGCATTCATTCATTAAAGAGGAAAACTGATAGATGTTTCAAGTCATCTGGTTACAAGTTTTAAACCACATTCATTCCAACCCCCAACATGAACCGGTTAGTTCATGTCGGTGGTAGATTCAAACATAATAGAAAAAGATGGAAACAAGTATGTAGACATGAAAATCGTGATAACTGTGAATGGAATGGTTACTCCCTTCTATCGTGCTTGATGTTACTTCGCGTGATGAACGTATATCTGATCCTCTCTCTATCGCGGCTCCAACGGATGTCACTTGGCTCGGAAAATCGCCCCCGGTACTGCTCTGGCTGTCATGTGAAAACTGGATACCGAACGAATGCCCTAAACCCCGAATAAAATAGCTGATTTTCGACAAACAGAGGGTTACGCCACTTGCCACGCGACTTGCAAGTCGCGTGGTAAGTCGCGCGTGTTGTTTTTGCAGCGTGGGTCGATTTCTGGCTCGCGGGTCGGGTCCTGGTTCGGTCGCGGGTCTTGGGCTTGGCTTTTGGGCTTTCGTTTGGACTCGTTTTGGGCTCTTTTTAGCTTCTTTTCTCGAGGAATGCCGCCTTTTAGATAACCTTTGTACATCACTAGATAAACCGTAAAATACACGCCTTTTTACTTGAATACAAGCCAATCTCATTGGTTTGAGAACTGGAAATAACGCCAAAAAGTGGCGTTATCAACAACCCCAAACCGAGCGTTGCTTGTCCCCAAGCAAATTAGCGATAACAATAGAATAAAAGCACATAGTGGAATAACAATAACTGCACAATTCCCAATCGGTACCAAGTGATGCATCGGTGATTTCCCATACCTGTGAATATCTATCTTATTCTCGCCTCATTCTCATTTCGTTTGACGTATGACCTTCCATTGGGAGTTGAACTCGTGACTGTTCCGATCACATCAGGGTTAGACTAAGTCTGAACATACTAGGGAAAACATTTCGCCTCGACCCTACCTCACGGGATACTCACGTTTCGCTCTCGAACCTAGGTTATCGCTCGTGTTGTCATGTGTATGGAGTTTATGTACAAGAACACGCAGTAATTACATGACAACTATAAAGAAAGACACACAAATGTCCAAACTTTTGATCTCAGAAGGAATCAAATAACAAGACAGGGAATATCGGTAAAAGGTGGTCATAGACTCTAATCACGTTTTCCAGAAGATCATCCAGGTCTTTACACGGGTTGTAACGGGGTTAAGGTTAAGGTTAAGAAACGAAGGGTAAAAGGATCAAAAATCCTCGTCGTGTCAATCATTTGCAATTTCGAACTTTCGTTGCCTCACATTCGCTCACTTGGTCCTTTTTCGTCACTATTGGAGTCGCTTGACTCACTTATTATGCAGCTCTACTAGAGACTATCTAACTAACGGTATTTATTTACTTTTCGTTTTTTTTTGGGACTTCATTGGTCCTCTTTATTGATTGGGGCAACATTGGCCCTCTTTTCTCTTTCTTGACTGGCCTGATTTCTTTCTTTTCCGCTCTATCTCTCTAAGTTCATTACTTCTTCCGATTGACACACTTTCGGATTGGGTTGGCTAAGGCTTATGGTAAGGGTTTAATGATGGGTTTAGAAACGAAAAGGTGAGTGTTTGGCTGCAAAGGGGCTAAGGGTACACGCAAAAGGGTAAAAGGTATGATAGCTAAAAACAGGTTAAATAAAAACACACAATGCCTGGAATCATGTCTTAAGGTGCACACGATATGGTCTACTATACCCTTACCTAATATCCCGATGTTCGTCTTTGCTACTCAATGCAATAATGTAGCGAGATCATTCTACATTCACGACAAGGAATTCGAAAAAGTGTATATGAATTTAGTGTATGAATCCCTCGAAATGAAAAACGTCTTTTTAAGGCTCAGAACTCACTATTGGGTGGTCTCCACTAATGTCCCTAGTCATGTCCTTTCCCGGTCTTTCCCTAATGGTCACGTCACTATCACAAGATTCTTCCCACAATGGTCGGTCTCAATCATTCAAAACAAAAATTTTAGCTACTTTGATCTAGACACTCAGAAGTGTAGGAACTCTACGTGCATAACTTGGGCCCGATTGGGCAACCCCAAACCTTACCCACGCATTGTCCCCAATGTGCAAGTAAAATCGCAGGCGATGCGACGCAGTCATTGTGCAGTTATTAAGAAGAGCAGGCAAGGCATCCTATAGCATAACATAAAAAGACTACCCAAAGTTTCCAAAAAATAGGCACCCCAAACCTAGGCCGTGGCCTAGGTTTGCCAAATAAAAGCCAACCCCAAACCTCGGTGAAACTGAGGTTTGCACAGGGTTTAAAGAATTGAGTGTGTAGGTGATGAAAAAGACAAGGCACCCCAAACCTAAGTGCAACTTAGGTTTGTTGCATCTCGATGAACTACTCAAAATTGATCATCATACACCACTCATTAATTAGCAAGGTTTAGAACGTACCTGTTTCGCCCGGACGGAGGATGATTCTTGAAAGGTTGAGCATCAATCGGAGGAGATAGGGGGAACATGCCAAACAAAACAAAGAAAGACAAAGCACGAGACAAAAAGCAGAAAAAAAAGAAACACACAAAGCAAGAAAGGAATAAAAACTGCACGAAAAATAAAACGAAGCAACAGGGACTCCCGCGGTTTAGCCCGCGACTTGCAAGTCGCGGGGCCAACCGTGTAACCCACTATTTCAGAAACAAACAGAGGGTCCGGCGGCTTGCTGCGCGGTATGCAAACCGCGTAACAAGTCGCGTATGTCCCTGTTCCAGCTATTTTTGCTTTTTCAATTTTTTCGATTTTTAAGGTTTTTCTGAAATAAAACACACTTAAACTAAAAATACTAAAAGGAAACAAACCTTGGTGGGTTGCCTCCCACCCAGCGCCGTATTTAAAGTCGTGGAACGACTGTGCGGTTTCAACTTGGCTCCGTATCCGCAGAATTGTACCGTCCACACTTACGGTTCTTCGCGGACTTCTCTACTCCTTCCTCTCTTTCACCACTTCTTCTTTCCAGCAACTTGAACCTCACGTTCTCACCGCCAACTCTGAACGTGATCTCACCCTCTTCCATATCAATTAAAGCTCGGCTCGTGGCTAAGAATGATCGTCCCAAAATCAACGGGACCTCTTCATCTTCGTCTATATCGATCACCACGAAGTCGACTGGAAAGTAAAACTTACCGACCTTGATGAGTACGTCTTCAACGACTCCGTATGGGTATCTTATTGACCGATCAGCAAGCTTGAGTGTCATGAACGTTGGACTCACCTCGCCCAATCCAAGTTTCCTGAAAATAGAAAGGGGCATCAAATTAATACTAGCCCCTAAATCACACAAAACTTTATTAAATGAAAACTTCCCGATTTGGATAGGGATAGAAAAACTCCCTGGATCATTGAGCTTTTAGGGAAGCTTATTCTGGAAAATTGCGCTACACTCTTCAGTGAGTGCAACGGTGGATTGGTGATCAATTGCCCTCTTTTTGGAAAGGATCTCTTTCATGAATTTCATGTAAGAGGGCATTTGGGTGAGAGCATCTGCAAAAGGAATATTGATCGTTATCTTTTTAAACACATCTATAAATTTTGAAAAATTGACCTCATCTTTATTTGCTTTCAGCCTGCACGGGTAAGGTACTCTTGGTGCTGCCGGCTTGACCGGTGGTGTCACTTCTTTCTTCTTCGGTTTACTTTTCTCGCTTTCTTCAGCTTTAACTTCCTTTACCTTATCGACCTCTTTTTCCTTAGGCTCGACTTCCCTTGCTGGCTCCCCATTCAGTTCCTTGCCATTTCTCAGATAGATGGCATTGCAATGTTCCCGGTTAGTCTTTTTGGGTTGACTCGGGAACGTGTCGGAAGGTCGGTTTTGTAGGGCCTCGGAGATCTGCCCTACTTGCCTTTCGAGGATCTTGATTGCAGCCGTATTCTGATCAGTTGCGGTTTTCACCGTGTTCACAGTGCTTGCTAGCTCTCCCACCGTGCTGTCCATTTTCGTCATGAACTTCATCATCATCTCCTCCAGCCCCAGTTTCTTCTCTCCGGTTGGTCCTTCGTTTCTTTGATTAAAACCTGGAGGACGATAAGCATTATTAGCATTAGAAGAATTTGAAGAGTTAGAAAAATTACCTGGCTGTTGACCGGGTTGACTCCACGAGAAATTTGGGTGCTTTTTCCACCCTTCGTTATACGTGTTGGAGAACGGGTCATTCCTCGGCTGATGATTCCGGTTTTGCATATATTTAACTTGCTCGGGTGCTTCCGGAGTTCCTCTATTCATCTAATTTGTGATAAAGGCCAGTTGAGCTTTCAGTTCATTCAGCTCATTACTCTCTTGGACACTTTCAACTCTTCTTACCGCTGATCTCGGAGTGGAAAAACTATGCTTGGCCAGGTTCTCGATCAGCTCGCACGCTTCCTCATATGACTTGTCCATTAATGCTCCACCCGCGGCAGCAGTGATGTCGTTCTTAAATTGCGGGTGGAGTCCACTGAAGAAGGTCTGGATGATGACCCAGCCCTGTAGCCCATGATGAGGACATTTCTTGATCATGTCCTTATAACGCTCCCAGGCCTCATATAATGTTTCCTGATCCCATTGAGAAAAGTGAGTGATTTCCGCCATCAGTTGGGCGGTTCTGCTCGGTGGGAAGAACTTTTGGAGGAAGGCTGCTTTCAACGGTGCCCAAGTAGTGATCTGATCTGACGGTAGGCCTTCTATCCATATTTCAGCTCGACCTTTTAATGAAAAACTGAACAGCCTCAGTTTGATTGCGTTCTCCTCCATCCCGTTGATCTTGAAGGTGCTACAAATGCGCTCGAAAGCCCGGAGATGAGCGTGAGGATCTTCGGTCGGTGCTCCTCCATATTGATTTTGCTGCACCATTACGATGGTGCTCGGCTTTATTTCGAAATAGTTAGCCGCAGTGGTAGGTGGTTGAATACCTATTCGTGTGGCCGCCACATTAGGATCGGCAAATGACCGCATCGGAACTCTTTCCGGAGGTGGTGGTGGATTATTGCGGCGAGGTGGAGGATCATTGCGCGGAGGTGGTCTCTCGTCGTCAGACATCTCGAATTTCAGATTCCGCTTAGCTTTCGCTTCTTTTCGTAGACGACGGGCGGTTCTTTCGATCTCTGGGTCGATAGGCTCGAGTTCTTTTCCTCGGGTTTTCCTTGGCATAAACCAAGTAGCACCTGAAATAGCAATTACACGAACTTAGCAATCCAGAAATTCAAAGTGATGAAATAAAATACGAAAATAAAAAAATATGTCCAATCTAATAGCGCGTATAGCTGGTAGTGCTATTAGCTACAACTAGTTCCCCGGCAACGGCGCCAAAAACTTGACACGGGGTTTTCACACCCCGCGAATCTCACCGCAAGTGTACGGGTCGAAGTCAAGTAATAGTACTTGGAAAGTACGAGTATCGAATCACGGGGAACTAGGAACTAAATATCACAATTACTATAAACTCTATTAACTGGACTGTCGAATTGAGAGATTGGTTTAGACTACTTAATTGCAATAAATGAAATCAAATCAACACAAGACAAAACAGAAACAGCTTTGAAAACTTTGATAGAGAGAAAAGTTGAGGGTTGGAAATCCAATGATTCTCACATACAAACGTCTGACTCAATTCAAATACCAGTTATTCCTATCAATGAATGCCCAATCTTTATCTAAACGTTGTTCTCTCTCAAGTAACACCGATTTTATTTGCAAAGTACAGTCACTTTTTCAAGCAACCGTGATTTCTATTTTGAAAACCTAAGTCTCATCTTTCGATCTCAACAATTAGGGTTCAAAACGAATTAAGCTTAAGATTCAAACGGGACTAAGATTTACTCGGTATATCTCTATCCTTTCTTACCTTAGACATGCAATTCCTAATTCTACTTCTCAATTACTTCTCTCGAACATTAATTGAAAACAATAAAACAATTGTAAGGTAGCTAATCTCACAAAAGCATTAAACACAAAATTGCATTCATTCATTAAAGAGGAAAACTGATAGATGTTTCAAGTCATCTGGTTACAAGTTTTAAACCACATTCATTCCAACCCCCAACATGAACCGGTTAGTTCATGTCGGTGGTAGATTCAAACATAATAGAAAAAGATGGAAACAAGTATGTAGACATGAAAATCGTGATAACGGTGAATGGAATGGTTACTCCCTTCTATCGTGCTTGATGCTACTTCGCGTGATGAACGTATATCTGATCCTCTCTCTATCGCGGCTCCAACGGATGTCACTTGGCTCGGAAAATCGCCCCCGGTACTGCTCTGGCTGTCGTGTGAAAACTGGATACCGAACGAATGCCCTAAACCCCGAATAAAATAGCTGATTTTCGACAAACAGAGGGTTACGCCACTTGCCACGCGACTTGCAAGTCGCGTGGTAAGTCGCGCGTGTTGTTTTTGCAGCGTGGGTCGATTTCTGGCTCGCGGGTCGGGACCTGGTTCGGTCGCGGGTCTTGGGCTTGGCTTTTGGGCTTTTGTTAGGCTTCGTTTGGACTCGTTTTGGGCTCTTTTTAGCTTCTTTTCACGAGGAATGCCGCCTTTTAGATAACCTTTGTACATCACTAGATAAACCGTAAAATACACGCCTTTTTACTTGAATACAAGCCAATCTCATTGGTTTGAGAACCGGAAATAACGCCAAAAAGTGGCGTTATCAACTCTCCACGCAAAGCCAATGACGCTTGAAGCGCCTGTGAAATCATACATTATTAAAACAACGACAACGATGACAACGATACACAAACTAAGTCTTGAAAGAAAGACTTACCATGAACACCAAGCCGGCTACATGGAACCCCGTCTCCTCGATAGGAAGTCCCTCAAAACGCTTCTTGAAAGATGGAAGCAGGAATTTCTCTAGATGAGGGAACAGGTTCATCCCGTCTAGGACATTACCTGACATAAAGTCTGATGGCAACGTAAAATTGACTGTCGTGACCTTTTCCCCACCCGTCGAAGGATCCTTGCCCTTGTCGGCCGACAAAGGGTTCGACGCGGCAGACGGGGACTTCACCGTTTCCGCCGGAGGCGCAGAATTAAGGGGTGTCGTTGTGATCACCTTCTTCGATGATGCGGCCCCTACCTCTTTGGGTGTAGCGACTCTCGATGAGTCATCAACCCCTACCGACGATTCCCTCGGAGTCATCGTCCTCGACTTTTTCGGAACTTCGGGACCAGCGGACATGGCTTTTAGCCTCTTCTCCCTACCCAGACGAGCGCGCTCCAGCTCAGCAGCTCTTTTAGCAGAAATATTCAACACTGGCGGTTTTGATTCTCCTAAAAACTGCAGATATTATAAGGAAAAGATTCGAAGTAGCACAGGAAGAAAGGAAAAATACGCTTACCCGTCATCTCCTTCTTTCCTCTCGACTTCCCTTCTTTTTCTCTCTTTTCCTCACGTTTTTCTCCCTGGCTCTCTCCCACACACTCCAAATCGTCGTCGTCCACCAAATGTCGCACGATAAGAGACCTTTCCTCTACACCAAGTTTCAGAAAAGCAGAGATCTTCGCCTGAGAGTCGGGACACGGCTTCACGTCCTCAAAGCTTACGGCTGTCAACATACAAAAAAAAAATTAAAAATCATATGCAAAATGCCTACAGCGCACGACAAAGGGAATAATAAGGCTCACCCATCTTATTCCAGCTCATCCTAATCCACTCACTCTCGGAGTCAAGGGACAACATACGTACGAAAACATATCGAGTCTTCCACCCACGGTCGTTCACAGATGTCCCTAAAACTAGAGCACGATCACCCCTGAGCTTAGAATGCAAACTACATCGATACCTTCCGTCCATCTTAGCTTGATAAGCCAAGAGAAGATCGTGTACATTCAAAGGAGAATCCCATTTCCTAGTAGCATGTTCGATCACTCGTACGACTCGCCAAAACTGGGGCATTAATTGGCCAGGCGCTAAATCAAATTTTAGCATAAAAGCCTTGGCTAGAGGAGAGAAAGGCCACTTGAAACCTATCTTAAATGGGTATTCATAGATTACGATATATCCCTCAGGACACTCATTTGATCGGATCTGACCTGGATGGATCAATTCAACCCACACAGGTATTTTAGCTAACTTTCTAAAGTCCTGAAGGTCTGACGACTCTCTAATAACGCTCTCGGGATCCATCGGCATTTCTAAAACAAAATATACAGGAATCAGTAAAAATTGTACCTTATATAGGCGTGCTAGACCTCGAAGGACCTAACCAAGTCACAGATTTTCACAAATTCGAAAAAGATCAGACAAAGAATGGCAAGGAAATCACGGCTCAAGCTCTTCAAAGGTGAAACAAGGAAATGATCCGTCACGTTCCTTATTTATGCCGGAAAAACAGGATTGGATCCTCAGATGATTTCCACGTATTCCTGTCCTTTCGTATACTCGCACGGATCATCGACACCTGCCCTCGACAGCTGGTGAGCATGATCGTACGTCAGCATGATGTCACAACCTCTTCCAACTTCTCGTGCAGTTAAAAGCAAACCGGTCCAGTTCCAATACGGTTAAGGTAATTTTTTCCTTGTCCTATTTTTAACACGTCTGATTGACAAAATTTAAACTCGAATTTGCCATCCTTCTTTCAAATTTTGGGGGCAAACTGTTTGGGCAAAAAATCTACGTCGTACGACCACGACCAGAAAAGGTAAGACGCACGTCATGAATACATCTTGGATTAAGATAAGGTCCCGACAAAGGTCCAGAGAACGTCCGTCGTCCCTCGAGAAAGGTAAGTCGAGAGTTCCCCCATGACGCTCGACCATAACGACGCCCGTCCCGCACGACTGTCGCGTCGATCCAGGCGACCTCGACCAAGACTAACGTTAACCATGACTGTTACGTTTGTTAAATGTTTAATGCAGGAGTCAAAGCTATTAAAGAAGCAACGGCTATAACCGATGTATGCCGTTATCCGACGCGAGCTGTTACACAATGATAATCGTAACGGACGAAGACCATTATGGATGATCACGCCGGCGACCGTTACAGACCGTTGCAACAATTAAAGCTGTTAATGAAGCAATCAATGAGCTAATCAAAGCTCCCAAAGAGTATAAAGAAGGAGTGGAATCATCATTTCAAGGACATCGGACACCGAGGAGAAGCATCTGAAGAACAATTTGCTACACACTTCCAAGCTCAGAGAAACCAACACTTAAATTCAAGAACCACGTTGCGAACTCAAGAACACTCGAAGAACAGCTCAAGTTATCGCTCCCGACGCACGACATCAGCCTTCGACCAACAGTTTACACTTTGTATTCACACACGACAAACACTTGTTTTACATTTCAAACACTTGTACTTTACATTTCGAAGCATTTCCTTCACTTGTATTGTAACCCTTGTATGACCGACGGCAGTACCGAAGGACATCGCCCCTGATTGGCGACCATAGTGCAGCGACGACCCCCACTGTCGTCCGCAGGTTTTTTCCTCGATTGAGGTTTTCCTGCGTCATCAAATCCTTTGTCTTATTTATTTTTCCCTTGTCGCACGTCTCGTCGAAAGATCCTTTCTTTAGTTGATTAAGTCCACATCGACCTTAAGTTGTCCCTTTGGTGCGATTTTTGGCATTAACAGTTAGTGTAACAACCCGGTTTCCCAAACATGCTTCAAATAACATATATTGCATCACATAGTTACATTCATAAAAAGAAAATACAAAATAAATCACGTACGGTCCCAAAGTCTCGAAACTATACAATACAAAACATATTCAGTTCCTAATCCTCGTCAACTATCAACCGCGTCTTACACTTTTAATCCTTCCCTTTTCTAATAAACAATCCTCAACATGGAATACATATTTTGAAAACAGAAATGAGGGTTAGACCTAATGGTCTAGTGAGAAAATCCCTGTCATTTGAAAATCGTTATAAAACCCATTTATATAAAATCATGTATCATAATAGTTTATATAAAACCTTTAGTAATCCTTTCGTAAAACTCAAATATACCACACGCATTTAAATACCAATCAAGACTCGTGCATCGTGTACCTTTCATTCCACCTTATTCCTCCACAAATGGCCATTTCAATTACAGAGTACAGTTTCGAACATTTCAATTATCTTAATAATCTCACCACCATAACTCACACCGACTTCCAACCAATAATATCATTACCAATTCATTTCTTAATAAAATAATAAATTTGCTATCACATTAAATTCTTACATCTCCAACTTAGCATAAAAACACTAACGCAAATCCTCAGACATTTGATTCACTTAAGCCGCTCTGCGAATAAAATTTATCAACACCAGTCTTACATTCCCTAACTGATATAATTACCAATTCATCATATAATAATTCCACTACAAAACTTAAGCCGAAAAGAATTTATTACAACTCTGTTAAAATTTCATGTCACTTATCATATAACTCATTAACGGCTTAACATGCAAAATCCAGCACAAAGTTTAAAACAACTCTTTAACTTAAACAACTTCATAAGGAAGTTTCATCAACATTAATCTCACCTTACTTAACCGTAAAAATTTTCCAACTATTTACATAATAAATCTACTACAAACTACACCACAAAGTTCATCACACGGCCATAAAATCTTTGTTGAGCATTGTTTTCTTCCCGCTTAATCATAACACTTAATATAAATCCCCTTTACAACTTAAATTCTCCAACCCAAGGGGAGTATTAGGTAAACATCCAACCCATTGAACCATTTTTCTATATCAAGAAAAACTCTCAAGCATCAATTTCTTATACTTTATTATCATAATATAAATATTCTTTCTTAGCTTAAGTCTAGGTTATCAGCAACCTAGTTTCTAAACTTGCGACCTACTATCGCCAACGCTTCCCCCACATCATTCCACCTTTGATCCAAACCGGTGTTTTCTAACGGTACAACCTTACTTGCTTCGGCTAAGCCCTTCCGCAGAATCGACACGGAAAAGGCCGAATGAACTCTCACTATGCGTAACCCTTCATTACTAAGGCGCATACCAATAATTTAGTACCCTCCTAACTACAACAACTCTTACTTCAAGAAGAAAACCCGTGTGATACAATCAAGGTATAATATCTCAGATCAATCATACCAATATTATTCACACATCTAGACTCCAGGTTTACTAATGGTTTCGCACATAATTTTTACTAATCTTGAAAGAACGCATTTCACCGATGTTAACGTCCCAACAATCCAACACTCCAAAAATAACGACATTCTACTCCCCAATAGATTACAAAATTAACTTGGAGTATCACCTTAACCCGTAGTTGAACTTTTCTCCATAGATCATCCCCAACTCTACCGTCACTTCTCTAATCCAACATACATCTAAGACAGACAACACTTTCTTGCATTAATTACACCGACCACGAACCTTAGATTACAATTGATTTCCACACTTGCCACAACATCACTCTCGTACTACTACCACGTCCTATCCAATGGTCCTTCACCCCGATCATTACATTCGACTATTTTCTTCCACTCTCTTCTCAACATAAAACACGTTTCCCCAAGGATAGCTCACTAGGAGGTGCTTACTCTAGACCGATCCTATGAGCTAGCTTTCTTTCACCTCCAAACCAATCGCACACACCCAATTCCAACAATTACTATACTTAACCAATAATTTCACCACACCTCATATCAGGAACTTAACCGAGTTAATCCGAAATCACACTCATTGCTCGAAACAACCACACACTTTTTCATTTTTCAAATATCGTTAACATATTCTTTCAAAACGATAATAAACAAATTGGATCCACACTATACACCCATCCCAAAAAATATAACAACCATAAAAACATCTTATTAACAAAATCAGTACATCTTTATTTCACCTCGTGCCTCGATTAGCACAAAATATATCATTGTGCCTCTTTCAACACAAAATATCTCATCGTGCCTCTTTCAGCACAATAGTATATATATATACATATATATATATATATATATATATATATATATATCACAAATCATCTAACACATATGAAATTTTATTCATAACATAAACTTTAACATTTGGAGGCATAACCTAGCGTCTGAAATACTGAATTATACACAACGCCACATTCTACACTTTCGCAATATCTTTTCCAAAATTCTAACATGCACCTTCAATTTGAAAATTGCTAACAATTGCAAGTGTTAGATCATTCATTCCAAATTAAACTACCAACCACTTTCGTTCTCATACAATCAATTTTATTACCACCTTGATAAATCTTTCAAATCCAAACACATATGATAACGGGTTATCACCTTTGATTACTAATAGCTTTTCCTTACTAATCATTCCCAATAACACTCTTCCCTTTCTAGTTTCGATTATCCTTGATTTCTCACTTAAATTTATCCCAAGCAATATCATAATGAATAAACATACTAATTTCGATATCATCCAAAATAATTGTTACACTATTGCTAAATTAGAACCAACCTCTTTTCACACCAAATGCTTCCAAACCTACACTCTTACTAAGCCTTTCTAAAAAATAAATCATATACTCCCAATATAAAATTTGCTAACAAACGGAAACTTTAATTCAATCACCCTTCTAGATAGCGTCAATAATTACACTAAGTATAATCTACACAATACACTAAATCGTCGCCTTCATGACAAGGTCAAGACTACACACACTACCATTACTCTCCACCTATATTCATCACGTTCCACACACTACTATTATTCTTTACACTCAAGCCATCACACTCCACACATTAGCAAAATCGGAACAACAGTAATTAAGCACACCCCTCTTTATCTCTAACATATTTATCAAATACTTTTTTTTAATACAGATAAGCAACAAAAGAATGGAGACACAAATGATCGATTTGCACCGAAGTCATACAACACTTTAGCACGTATAGAGTTTATAGAAATATACCTGTCTTCGTCTTCATCCATACGTCAAGTCCGATTTGCCACTCTGTTGATTCAAACAAGGTTAATATACACATAAGCACATACCCCATATAACAAGGTATTCCGGTTCAAACATGTACTTGTAAGTTCACAATTACACTGGCCAAATGTAATTTGAAATAACCTTACATGATGTTTTTTTTTGGAAAGGGTTCCTGGGCCTTCGGCCCAGTACATCCCTGGCAAATACACCGACCGCGAAGTAATGCAGCCCTGAGATAATCCTCAGTGGCCACAAGTGTTGAGTGTGGGATTTGAACCCGGGCAAGCGCTATGAACTCCCCAGGCCTTACCACCACACCATAACCCTTGTGGTTTACCTTACATGATGTTCCTTCTTTCTTTTTATACTTAACATCCCAAGGTTCTAAAATAATGGGGACATCCTACTTCACATGCAGTTTAAGTCTAGGTATAAATCCAAATACCTAAATCCCTTAAACTAGGGCTCTGATACCATCTGTAACAACCCGGTTTCCCAAACATGCTTCAAATAACATATATTGCATCACATCGTTACATTCATAAAAAGAAAATACAAAATAAATCGCGTACGGTCCCAAAGTCTCGAAACTATACAATACAAAACATATTCAGTTCCTAATCCTCGTAAGCTATCAACCGCGTCTTACACTTTTAATCCTTCCCTTTGCTAATAAACGATCCTCAACCTGGAATACATATTTTGAAAACAGAAATGAGGGTTAGACCTAATGGTCTAGTGAGAAAATCCCTGTCATTTGAAAATCGTTATAAAACCCATTTATATAAAATCATGTATCATAATAGTTTATATAAAACCTTTAGTAATCCTTTCGTAAAACTCAAATATACCACACGCATTTAAATACCAATCAAGACTCGTGCATCGTGTACCTTTCATTCCACCTTATTCCTCCACAAATGGCCATATTAGTTGGTAGCAAGCCAACTAATAAATAATCAACATTACCGGTCCGCACACCGGAACCCGGCTACTCACCGGTCCGCACACCGGAACCCGGCTACCCACCGGTCCGCACACCGGAACCCGGCTAATCTGCACTCGTGTAGTGTAATACACATATAAATACAATATATATATGTACCAATATATCATATTGTCATTTATAAAACCTTTCATCACATTTCAACCATATATATACACATAAATATATATATATATATATATATATATATATATATATATATCTCAATATAAACACATAATCACATCATGTATCATATTCTCAATCCATATATATCCATCTCATATATATATATATATAAACATATATATATGTATCCCAGTTAAAAACGTTTTAAAGTAAAACTCACCTCGATTGTTTATCAAAACTCCTTTCAGCTCTTCTCGAGAAATCCAATCCTTCACCCAAATTTATATAATCTGGAACAATTAAAATACAAGTGTCTCTTTATAATCAAACCATAAAACTTTAACTCCTCTCTCGCAACTCTCTCTCTCTTCACAAGTCTCTCTCTCTCTCCTCGCAAGTCTCTCTCTCTCCTCGCAAGTATCTCTCTCTCCTCGCAACTCTCTCTCCTCGCAAGTATCTCTCTCTCCTCGCAAGTATGGCTTGTGAGCCAAGGCCCCCTCGCAACCATGGCTTGCGAGCCAATGCTCCCATCGCAGCCAAGGCTTGCGATCCAACAACCCCTCGCAACCAAGGCTTGCGATTCTTATGATGTTCATAAAAGTCTCAGTTCGCTGTGTTCATCTTAAACCCAGAAATTTTGCAGATTTAAAGCATGGATGTTTCTGATATTTTGCAGATGCGTTTACTATCATGAACCACAACTATCTATAAACCCAAGATACCCATATCTTACTAAAAATACCAAAACCCATCTATGTACTCTTTTATCACACTTATGAACACTTTAAAGAAATTTCTACACATAAAAAGGATAGAGTTGTTACCTTGTTTCTTCAACTGATATAACAAAACCCAACATAAAATCTTCAGCTTCCTTCTTCTTCTTAATCCTCTCTCAATTCCTCTCTCTCTCTCTCTGCCGAAAGTATGAACACACACACACACACACACACACTTTTTTGCTTTTGATAAAATGCATAGAAATGAGACACCTCATCTCAATTAGGTGAAAAAGGACGGTTTGGGTGAAAATATCTTCACCCTTACCAAACTAACCTCACACTTATCCTATTTGGCAAAATTTACCCCCAAACTTCCAAATAAAAATAAAACTTATCCCTTAACTTCTAATTCCATAAATTATTAAAATTAAAGACTTATAACTAAATAAATAAAATACCTGGTTATTATAGTTAGTATAGGCCTCATTACTACTATTGTAAAAACGTCTCATTCCTAATTGATCTTTTTGTTCGAACATGTCGAGTTGTAATGAATCTTTCTTCAGTCACACCAAAGCTTTGTTAGAAGTTCAAGCACATAGTGAATTTTTTTAGTAGTTGATGTGTCTATGCTATCTCACATATTAAGTCATCCATTACCTTTTATTGTGATTCAACAGGAGAGCGACACAACACTTTTTGTCTCTTACTTTTCCATAAAACCAAACTTTTCCCAACAAGTACAGTTATATGAGGTGGATGTATTGTCATCATTGCATCCACCATAACATGTCTTACAATTCTTTAATTACACTAGAGAAAGGATTTGTTGTAGAAGGGTCTAATAGTTAATTGTTGGAGCATATATAAACTGAATGACTAGTATTGCGATGTCTGAGTCATGTTACTGTAACAACTTTTTCTTCTCTGGAAGGTATCCGGAACAAGTTTTTCTAGGGGGGGGGGCAGCTCGGAGAACTCCAAACTCAGATGGGTGGCTTGGAATATGGTTCTAAACAACAGGAGTAATGGTGGCCTCAGTATCAACAACCTCAAGTCTTTTAATCTTGCCATGATTGGTAAGTGGTAGTTGGAGCATTCTAGAGAAGCATCATAGCTGGGATACACGGTATCACGGGAAGTCTAGAGAAAGGATCGCATACGAGGAAGATCAGGGGTGTTTAGGGGGGTCACCCGGATAAATACCTCGACGCTATGGGGATTCCGTTTAGAACCTATTTGGTAAGGACGAAAATACTAACCAATGGAGGTGGTTATTGGAAGATAGTGGGTAATTCTCGGTGGCTTTCTTGCAAATGTTGATCGATGAAGTGACTCTTGTCCATGGGGATAACGAGACTCGATGGAATCGTTGGGTGCTAGGCAAGGCAAACATTCTCTATTGGAGGGCTCAGTTGGAAAGACTTCCCAAGCGTGATAACCTGACCAAAAGAGGGGTTGGAGTAGTCTCGGGACTGTGTCTGACGTGTAACTCTAAATAGGAATCGTTCCAAGACATATTTACCGAGTGATCTTCCGTGCGGGGGGCGCTGCAATTTTACATATCTGGTGGGACAAATTCCCTGCTCGGGTCGATGCAATTGGGGAGCTGGTCAACGTGGCGAACTCCACGGGGCTTCCAAAAAACAATTGTCTGATGCCCGAGGTGGTAGTCATGGCGTTCTTTTGGGTTATCTGGAGCATTAGAAACAATATGGTATTTAACAACAAGGCATTGAAAGGGGCGAAAATTGCCAACTTGGTGTAATTTTTTGCGTTTAATTGAATTAAATATTGATCCAAGTTTCGGAGGGTCTTATGTTGTGGATTTATGGGTTAAAAATCCCTTGGATGGTAAGTTTTAGCCTTTGTATTTCTAGCCTCTCGCTAGCCCCTTTTGCTTAGTAGTATATTGGTTATTTCTTGCTGTAAAAAAAAGTTAACCTTTCCAACAACTGTTGTACCTTTCAGGGTCATGAAATGATTCTCTACTATCTTTCCTTTATTTTGGGGGTGCTACATGGTTTATCCCAAATTTTTAGTTTCTTTTAGAAGATCGAGAACATATTTCCATTGAGATAAGAAGATCCTCCTTTTATTCATCGTGATCTCTACTCCAAAGAACTATTTCAGTTGTCCCAAATCCCTTGTTTGGAAATGAGACAAATTAAGTTCTCATATCATATGTTTGAACTGCCACTTTTAGCAATCACAATATCATCAACATATACTACAAGTAGGTGTTGGAAATTTTAGTAAAAATATGTGTTTTTACTAACTTTGGACACATTTAAATACATATATATGTATTATATATAATTAACTCTTAGTGGGTTTGTGTTCTCCTATATGAAAAAACGGAACCATAGCAACTTGAATCACCAAAATCGAAGTTGAAATGAGAGAGATATGAAGAAATGAAGTTAAGGGTGAAATTCGTGTTTTATGCTGATCAGGTGCTCCGCGCGGGTGAACTAGCGCCACAATGCGCGTCGGGCACTGGTTGCCTAATTTTCTCTTAAACACTGTTTTGTCCATAACTTTTTCGTTTTAGCTCCGTTTTCGCTCCGAAAAGAACCGTTGGACTCGTATTCAAATTCCCCATCCAACAAGACCATAAAATCTAGGATTTAATCCAAAATCCTATTTTTCATATTTTTCTTAAAAGATCGATTCGACACTGATTCGAAATTGTACTTATCCGAAAATTACGGGTGTTACACTTAATTGTCTCATTTCCAGACAAGGGATTTGGGACAACTGAAATAGTTCTTTGGGGTAGAGATCACGAGGAATAAAAGGAGGATCTTCTTATCTCAATGGAAATATGTTCTCGATCTTCTAAAAGAAACTAAAAATTTGGGATAAACCATGTAGCACCCCCAAAATAAAGGAAAGATAGTAGAGAACCATTTCATGACCCTGAAAGGTACAACATTTGTTGGAAAGGTTAATTTTTTACAACAAGAAATAACCAATATGTTACCAAGCAAAAGGGGCTAGCGAGAGGCTAGAAATACAAAAGCTAATACTTAACGTCCACGGGATTTTTAACCCACAAATCCACAACATAAGACCCTCCCAAACTTGGATCAATATTTAATTCAATTAAACGCAAAAAACTGCACCAAGTTGGCAATTTCCACCCCTTTCAATGCCTTGTTCTTAAATACCATATTGTTTATATTCCTCCAGATAACCGAAAAGAACGCCAAGACCACCACCTCGGGCACCAGACTCGGGTTTTTTGGAAGCCCTGTAGAGTTCGCCACGTCGACCAACTCCCCAATTGCACCGACCCGAGCACGAAATTTGTTGTCCCACCAGATGTGTAAAATTGCAGCGGCACCAGATGTGTAAAATTACAGCGGCCTCCCGCATGGTAGAGCACTCGGTAAATATGTCTTGGACCGATTCCTCTTTAGAGTTACACGTCGGACACAATCCCGAGACTACTCTAACCCCTCTTTTGGTCAGGTTATCACGCGTGGGAAGTCTTTCCAACCGAGCCCTCCAATAGAGAATGTTTGCCTTGCCTAGCACCCAACGATTCCATCGAGTCTTGTTATCCTCATGGACAAGAGTCACTTCATCGATCAACGTTTGCAAGGAAGCCACCGAGAATTACCCACTATCTTCCAATAACCACCTCCATTGGTTAGTATTTTCGTCGTTACCAAATAGGTTTTAAACGGAATCCCCATAGCGTCGAGGTATATATCCGGCGACCCCCCCCCCTCCCAAACACCCCTGATCTTCCTCGTATGCGATCCTTTCTCTAGACTTCCCGCGATACCGTGTATCCCAGCTATGATGCTTCTCCAGAATGCTCCAACCACCACTTACCAATCATGGCAAGATTAAAAGCCTTGAGGCTGCCAATACCGAGGCCACCATTACTCATGTTGTTTAGAACCATATTCCAAGCCACCCGTCTGATTTTGGAGTTCTTCGAGTTGCCCCTAGAAAAACTTGTTCCGGATACCTTCCGGAGTAGAAAAACTTGTTACAGTAACATGACTCATACATCACAATACTAGTCATTCAGTTTATATATGCTCCAACAATTAACTATTAGACCCTTCTACAACAAATCCTTTCTCTAGTGTAATTAAAGATTTGTAAGACATGTTATGGTGGATGAAATGATGACAATAGATCCACCTCATAATAGTGTACTTGTTGGGAAAAGTTTGGTTTTATGGAATAGTAAGAGACAAAATGTGTTGTGTCGCTCTCTTGCTGAATCACAATAAAGGGTCATGGATGACTTAATACGTGAGATAGCATGGACACATCAACTACTAAAAAAATTCACTATGTGCTTGAACTTCTAACAAAATTTTGGTGTGATTGAAGAAAGATTCATTACAAATCGACATGTTCGAACAAAAAGATGATTTAGGAATGAGACGTTTTTACAATAGTAGTATGAGACCTATACTAACTATATTTGTAACAAGTTGGGCATGATCAATATCTATGCTGCAAGTGTGCAACTTGAAGGAGAGTGTTATAAAAACAATATCATGATAGATTGGGAAAACTAGAGACATTATCTTCTTAAATCCCCTTGCATGTGAAACAAATTGAAATTGATAGAGAACTCTTGCATATTGCAAGATCCAAGCAAAATCCCCCTCCACGTGGATCGGAAAATTTTCAGGCCTTCTAACCCAGGAGGGGCAGAAAACGAGACTTACAATTAAGGGGGGCAAAACTGATCTTCTATACAAATACATCACATAAACATGTAGTGTGCTCCCCGTAATAAAATATCATAATAGATGCGTGAGCAACTCAACTGTGTGTTACATGTGCTCTACATTTGATTTATGGGTTTTCAGTCCAAATTTTAGATATATTAAGGGGGAAAAATTCATTTAGACTCACCAAAATTTATCTTGCCCAACAATCGGATATTTACTTCATTAAAGCTGATGCGATCCGAAATGAACCAATCTTTAAATCTACTTTTTATAATTTCCTTAGAAAATATAATTTACATACGTAATACACATAAAAATATGAAGATTTCATATTGTTCAATATTATAATGAAAAATTAATATACCGTTTTAATATCTTTAAAGGGGTGGGCCAATGGCACCCCTAACCATTGCTAACCACACCATAAGGCTATTTTATTGATAGTTTTTTTTGTTTTTTCTCTTTTTTGTCCTTTTGTTGTTTTTATTTTTTGTTATTTAATATATTTATTTAATATTTCAATTAATATAAACTATTAATTAATTTAATGTTATTTATAATTTATTTATTTATTTATTTTCTAATATTTATATTTATTTATATTATACTTTAATTAATATAGATTATTAATAAGGGAAATTAATTAAAATGCCACAAGTCAAACTTTGTGTTACTGAAATGCCACAAATCTCTCCCATCTTACCGAAATGCCACAAAAAACCGCGGTGGGCCCCGCGATCGCGGGCCCCAAGCCCACGTGTCATACGAGTTTGCCCAAACAGCCCGCGTTGGCCCCTCAAGAATGCCCACGGTACAGCTTTGGCCCCTCAAGAATGCCACGTTTACATTTTTGGTCCCTGCCCGCGTTGGAATCCCGCGATGGGCCTGCGATATTCCGAAATTACAGTTTTGGCCCCTGAAGTTTGTGGCAAATTTAAAAATACATTAATGGTCCCTATAGTTTTTAGGTTATCATTTTATGTGATTTTTAATGTATTTCTAAATTTCCATTTTAATGTTTTTAATATAGAAATTAATTTAAGAAAATGTTTTCCCCATTTTAAGTTATTTAACAAGGAAATTAATTAAGAAGATCATCTAGAAATTATTGCAAATCATCTTCCCAACCGAAACGGATACAGTGTAGGTAAACAAAGAAATCTATTACTGGAAGGCGTCCTGGAGTCCAGTGATCAAGTTAACCTTTTCCTTGATCACGTCCTCCATTCCCATGTAGTCCGATTCGAGTTCTTCTAGTTCCTCTTCAGCTTCCTTAATCTCTCGTTGCAGCTGCCGAACGTGAGCCCTAGCCATGGCCAGTTCTCGTTTCTTCTCCGCTAGATACTCCATTTTCCCCTGCTGAATCCCCCTGTTATGGTTCCACATACCCTTTACCTTTTCGATATCGGCGTTCGCCCCATCAATGGCTTTTTGCACTGCGGGAGTAATTTGTTGACTTTGTCGAAGACCCGTCGGCATAAAATCATACATTAGTGGGGTTCTCATGCCATTATCGAAGTAGTAATTGTCGGATGCCAT
Organism: Saussurea involucrata; assembly: GCA_033807775.1. Classification (NCBI taxonomy): domain Eukaryota; kingdom Viridiplantae; phylum Streptophyta; class Magnoliopsida; order Asterales; family Asteraceae; genus Saussurea; species Saussurea involucrata. The sequence continues at coordinate 169,513,796 of CM066322.1, forward strand.
CTCCCAGTCTGCTTCCTCATCAGGCGTGAATGGAAAATCGTCCGCAGTTCGCCCACAGTTTCTCCACTCCTCGTCTGTTTCCGGTACTTTCCAGGTACTCCGGCGAGCTCCATCGTTCAGTGGTTGGTAGGCTCCCGAACGTGAAGTTCCAGCCACATTCGCCGACATGTTCCCCCTTGATCTTGAACCTCCAGCCATGGTGTTAAGAAAAGCGAGAGTGTGTTTGTAAACGGTAAGGAGAATGTATAAAAGATAGATAGGAAGTTGTGAATTACTACTTCATTATGCCATCTACTTATAGCCGTGAAAATGTATGTTCTTCATCAGATATGGTCAAAGATTTCGTCTGAAAAAGTTGCCTGCATGATTCGTCTGAATAGTTCACTGCAAGATTCGTTTGAAAAGAGTCTGTAAGATTCGACTGAAAAAGTAACTGCAATATTCGTCTGCAAAAAAGCCTGTAAGATTCGACTGAAAAAGTAACTGCAATATTCGTCTTGTCTAATTAATGAGAATTTTAGATCAGATTTATATGGTACTGTCAAATGCAAGTTTCTATAATATAGATACTGTTCTACATTACATAATGCCAATTTTTGCATCATATGAATCACTTCCAGACAACAAGAACCAATACACCAATTTTCAGATGAAATTTTTAAGCATTCCAACCAAAGAAAACTCGGTTTCGACAATAAGACTTCCATTTAACAAAAAACCCTTCGCCGGTTCATTGAGTTCACACAGTAGCATGAAAATTAGTCTTTAAGTAGTCTAAGGATTAATGCACATGTGAATCAAGAAATAAATGCTTGTTCATCCAATAATCTCTGTATTAGGATTATCGCAAGTTTCATAAATCTACTTACTAGGTGTTGGAAAATTTTAGTAAAAATATGGGTTTTACTAAACTTTGGACACATTTAAATATATATATATATATGTGTGTTATATATAACTAACTTTTAGTAGGTTTATGTTCTCCTATATAAGAGCTTCGAAACGATATATAATGCGTCCAAAATGGAGTATGTGGGAAAGAGATATCGATACTTAAAGTTGAGTAATTGGATGAAATTAGCAAAAACCAAATGAAGTAAACAGTAAGTCAATCACAATACTTTAACAAAATAAGTTAATACTAAAAATAATAATTATTTAATGTTACATAAACAACCTAACGTGGCCCTATTTGACAATGCTCATAAATGGACTCCACCATATGTATGCGAAAATTATTGGCCTCCTCCTCGGTGTCGTCAGGGTCTACCCATACAACTTCCTTATTTATCAACATTTTGGCATTACGGCATACCCAGACACCGCAATCCGCATTTATCCCGGCCTGCTGGGGTACCTTCTTGGCGAACTTATAGCGAAAGACACCTGTCATATCGCGACGTCTATCATCCTTGACCCGAGAAAAGAAGTCAAACAGCAACATTTAAACTTTCTCATCTGCTCTTCCAATTGGTCTTTGAAGAGACTGGAACTGTCGCTGTCATATATGGTCATGGTCATAGCGTCAAGATCAAACACTCCAAGCAGCCAATGTTTGGGATGAATGCATATAGGGATGTACACCTGAAATATTACAATATTAGACAACTTAGTTAGCAACAAAACAACTTAAATAAGAGTAAAACGATTTACATACCACATCGAGGAGAGCCCAAGAAACCCCTTACACGCCATTGCATGTGTTAGCCACGGAGGCGGGACCTTGATGGTCAAGCACCATGAAGGGAAAGAAAATATTGAGCATCATGGTCCACCTTGTGTTTGTTACACGATATTTTTGCATTAGCGAGACCCAACAATCGATGTGCTATACATAAAAAATAGATGGTTAGACATGTAATATAAATATATTTGATTATATGACTATAGTTAAACTTCATACTAACCACATCTAGTAAGTCAGACTCAAAAGGGTCATCCGCCAGCAAAACTTTGAAAAACGGGGGGGGGTGATTTCCAGGCTCAAGTAAGGGATGAATATCAAGGGGGGGAGGCCACCAGTCCGGCACATCCTCAATATATCCGATGCCGGTTGAGGCTCCGGTGAAGGCACCTTTCCCTTTCTCTTTCCCGCCTTCTTTCGTCCCTTGTTTCCCCCGCTTTCTTTGCTTGCTTTTGAGGGGGCAGTGGTGTCGTAGATCCTTGTTGGCTAAACGGGAAACGAAGCCATTGTGAAAGTTTATGCTGCCGCTTTTGAGGGAGCGGGGTCACCTGTGGATCTACAACATCCATCGGGTCATCTTCCGGCTCCGAGAAGTGCTCCTCGAGAACCGAAGACCCCATCGTCTGAAAATTAAGTTATTAGATGTTTTAAGTACAATTTAGGAAATGTTCACAATTAAACCAAAACTACCAAAATAACTTACAGTATGCATGGAAGGTGGAGGTGTGACGTACGATGGCCCCGGCATTTCCGGCCTGTAATACTCTCCGGCCGAACCGCCAAAGATGTCCGTGAATGCTGTGGTGGCGAACGTCGTGCCAAACGGCACCATTTGGGATGTGTAACCCCCTGCACTCGACATCCTGGCCTGCGTGACATTGATCATTAAAAGAGTTACAAACTTAGGAACTAACATATAACTATAACTAACATATAACTATAATGGTTACTCAGTGTGACTTACACTCTCCGGGATAGTAGAATGGATCGTCGTGCTATACGACGGCATCTGGGAGGTGTATGCCCCCGACATCCCAGCTTGCTTGACATTGATCATTAAAAGAGTTACAAACTTAGGAACTAACATATAACTATAACTAACATATAACTATAATGGTTACTCAGTGTGACTTACACTCTCCGGGATAGTAGAATGGACCGTCGTGCTGTACGGCGGCATCTGCGAGGTGTATGCCCCCGACATATAACTATAATGGTTACTCAGTGTGACTTAAAAAACACATTCTTTACAATTTTTTTTATAAAAACACACTCTTAACAATTTTTTTATAAAAACACACTCTTAACATTTTTTTTATAAAAAACACACTCTTAACAATTTTTTTATAAAAAAACATATTCTTAACAATTTTTTTTATAAAAAATACACTTTTAACAATTTTTTTATAAAAACACACTCTTAACAATTTTTTTTTATAAAAAACACATTCTTAACAATTTTTTTATAAAAACACACTCTTAACAATTTTTTTATAAAAAACACACTCTTAACAATTTTTTATAAAAACACACTCTTAACAATTTTTTTTATAAAAAACACATTCTTAACAATTTTTTTTATAAAAACACACTCTTAACAATTATTTTTATAAAAACACACTCTTAACAATTTTTTATAAAGACACACTCTTAACAATTTTTTAATAAAAAAACACATTCTTAACATTTTTTTTTATAAAAACACTCTAACACCTATAACAACATACACATTATAACATACAAATATCAGATTCAAACATAAAACCATACATATCATATATTTTAAAATTTAAACATAGAACAAATTCAAACATAACACAAGTTATAAACACTCTAACAACATACATATCATATATCTTAACTTAAAATAACAACATATAAAAAAAACAAAAAACTTAAGAAAAACATACCATATGAGTAATACGAGACATATTCACAAAACCCGAGCGCGTATTCCACACGACAAAATTGAGAGAGTGGGAGAAAATTGAGAGAGTTTGATTAAAAATTGAGAGAGTTATTAAAAAAATGGGGTGTGGCCGGTTTGGTCCCCCCACCCCTCTTATATAGTGCGGCGATAGAGAAAGAGATAGGGTTTTGTCTCACAAATTTTTTTAGGGTTAACCCCATGCTGACACATAGCGGGTTAGCCCGCGATCGCGGGATTCCAACGCGGACAGGGACTAAAAATGTAAACGCGGGCATTCTTGAGGGGCCAAAGCTGTACCACGGGCATTCTTGAGGGGCCAACGCGGGCTGTTTGGGCAAACTCGTATGACACGTGGGCCTGGGGCCCGCGATCGCGGGGCCCACCGCGGTTTTTTGTGGCATTTCGATAAGATGGGAGAGATTTGTGGCATTTCAGTAACACAAAGTTTGACTTGTGGCATTTTAATTAATTTCCCTATTAATAAATATATTTTTTGATGTTATTTATATTATTAAGTTTTATTTTAATAACATTCTATCATATTTATTTTATATATATATATATATATATATTATATTTTAAATTATTAATAAAATATATTTTTATTTAAAATGAAAATTTCGTGTAACTTTTTATTTTATTTTTTGTATTATTATTTTTTATCCTTTATTTTTATTTAAAAATGAATTAATCTCATTAATAAATAGATATCACGTTATATGTATAATATAACTATAAATAAAACAAAACTAGTAAAACATAAACACTGCGATTTAAGATATAAAAATAAAATATAAAATAATTTATATTACATTTTGGTTATTCTAAAATAACATTATCCGTTGTAATAATGAGGATTAATAATGGAGATGGAAAAGATGGAAAAAAGAAAGGCTAAGGGAAAATCAAAGTGATTTGATGCAAGCGTTGAAAGTTTTCTATAGTAAAGTTGAAAAAGTGATTTGATGCAAGAAAATTTGGTTGTTTCTATTATTTTTTCCTTTTTTGCTTTTATTTAAAAAAATTAATATAAACATTATTAATTTTACTTTTGTAGGGTTTTTTCCTTTTTCTTTGTTTTTATTTAATAATAAAATAACCTTGTTATTATAAACATTATTTTTTAATAATTATATTAATTATAAAAAATAATTGTTGTTTTCGTGTAGTTTTCTTTTCAAATTTTTCTTTTATTAATAATTAGAGTTGTATTCATGTAATGGAACGTGAGAGCGCCTCCAATAACGTTTCTATAATTTTTCTTGAAATAAGGGAATCAAAAGTTAAAATCTCTAAAACGTGTTACTCATCTCCAATATATTCTTTATTTTATATACTTTAACACAAGTTATATTAATATAATATTAATTTATCTTTTCAATGCAATTTTAAGAAAAATTAATATAAAATGATAAAAGTTCAATCTCATTGGTGGAATTAAATAAAATAATCATTTATCTCTCCTACCATCAAGTTTTAGCGAATTCTTTAAACTTAAAATTTTTTCAAGTTTTTTCTATTATAGCAAACAAGATAGCAAAGCTGTTGGAGAGGTCTAGATAACTAAAGCACAATTTTTTTCTATTTTAGCAAAGTTGTTGGAGATGTTATGATACATCTTAATTTCAACATTTTCATTTTTTTTGTCTTTTGTCAGTTTTATAATATGATTTTGTGTAGTTTTTAAGAGTTTTTCTTAAATGATTTATAACAAAATATAAATATTTATTTAATAGTTATATTATTTATAAAAATAAAACACAAACATTGAGGTTAACATATAAATAAAACATAAAATAATTTATATTACATTTTGGATTATATAATATGAATAAAAAAATATGGATAATAAAGTTATAAACAAAACAAAAAAATATACAATATAACAATTTTATAATAAACCAAAAGTTACAAAATTATAAAACAAAACAAAACTAATAAGATAATTATAGATATATAGAATAATAAAATAATAAAAATAACATTATATATATATGTCATATTGAAGTGATAAATTATCATTGAGGTGAGGGGTTCAAAAAACTATGCATTCAACACCCCTATTAGGCCATCCGTATTGGAACCCTCAAGCCACCTCAGCGTCACATCAGCTTTTCTCCTTACCCTCTCCTTACCCTAAAGTGGCGTAGCGGAACCCTCAAACCCTCTTGCCACCTCATTTTTTTTTTATACATTTAATTATTTAACAAAATAAAAATATTTATATATTTTTTAATAAATAAAAATAAGATAAATAATAAAAATAAAAATTCATATCATTCATTAAAAATAAAAATTACAAAATAAATTTAAAAATTACAAAATAAATAATCTACTCGTCGTCATTGTTGGGAACTTGGATACGCCAAATATGTTCGACCAAATTCGACCGAAGGTTATTATGAGTGTCCCGGTTTTTGACTTCTCGAACATTTGCCGCGCGTTGTTCCTCACTGATTTGGGTTTCGATATCATCCGTGAAAAGGTCGTTTTCATCGCCACCACAAATAGCATAGTCTTCGTCTTCGAGTATCATATTGTGTAATATGACACAAGCGTACATAATGTTTCCCAATCTTGTCGGTTCCCATCCGCGTACCGGGTTATGAAGTATATGCCAACGTTGTTTAAGCACGCCAAAAGCTCGTTCAACATCTTTACGTGTCGCTTCTTGCGCGGACTTGAACTTTTGTCGTTTAGGGTTATGTGGGCACGTAAATGATTTTACGAAAGTAGCCCATTCCGGATGTATCCCATCCGCTAGATAATATCCGTGCTCGTAGGTGGCTCCATTCACCTCAAAAGGGCAGTCGGGTGCTTTTCCATCATATACATCGTTGAAGATGGACGACTGATTGAGAACATTGATGTCGTTGTTGGAACCGGCAACACCAAAGTATGCGTGCCAGATCCATAGATCTTTAGAGGCCACTGCTTCTAGCATGATTGTCGGGTGCTCATGATCACCTCTCATGAATTGACCTCGCCATGCTACCGGACAATTTACCCACGCCCAATGAGTACAGTCTATGCTTCCGAGCATGCCGGGAAATCCGTGTTTAGCTTCATGCGCGGCGTACAACTTCTGAATATCAATAAAAGTTGGCTTGCGTAAATATTTTTGACCATACAGTTCAATAATACATGTGCATAATTTGTGCAGACAATCTCGTGACGTTTTCTCTCCCATACGGATGTACTCGTCAAGTGCGTCAGCAGCTACTCCATACGCCAATTGCCGAATAGCGGAAGTACACTTTTGTATTGGAGAAAAACCTTTTTTGTACCATGCGTCCAACCGAAGTGTAAAATATGAATATTGTCCTTGTAAATCTTCAATTATTCGTTCGAATAGCTGCCTCCTCATCCTGAACCGCCGCCTAAACATATCCGGTGTATAAACCGGGTTGTTGCCAAAGTAGTCCCGCATAAGCCGCTCGTTTGCAGCTACTCGACCTCTTTCTATGTTCGCGACCCTCTCTCTTCTTGACGATGAGGCGGTGCTACCATAAATTAATTGTGCAGTATCTCGAACCAAGCCTACAAAAATTTCCCTTTGTAGATGCAACAACTCGTCGGTGTCTACGGATGATGATGATGATGCGGTCGGTGAACCGGGTTGTGGCGAATCCATATTGTTTAAAATATAGAGAATGGAAGAGAATGGAAGAGAATGAAAGAATGAGAGAGTTGTTTTGTGTGAAAAATAAAATGGGTTTTAGGATTATATATATAGTGTGATTAAATTGAAAAAAAAAATTAAAAAATAAAAATAAAAATTAGATAAACCCGTTGCATAGCCGTTGATTTTCAAAAAATTTAAAAAACAAAATAAATAAAAACCAGCGGGATGAATCGGGTTAGGGAACCCAGGGCTGGAACCCGCCTCCCAAGCCCCCCCCCCCCCCCCCCCCCCCGCGCGCGCGTACCGGAGCCCTCCCAAGCCCGCTCCCTATCCGAGCCCGAGACCGCTACGGAAGGTCTTAAAGGGGTGCCATTAGCACTTCCCAATAAAAATATTTAAGTAAATAAATAGAACTAAATAATAATAATAATAATAAAGCAAAACATTAACAATGATATTAATAAATGGGAAATTAATTAAAATGCCACAAGTCAAACTTCATGTTACCAAAATGCCACAAATCTCTCACAGTTTGCAAAAATGCCACAAATACCCGCGATGGGAGCCCGCGATCGCGGGCAGTGGCATTTTGGTAATTTTTTACCCCACGATCACATGGGAATCCGCCCGCGGGCAGGGACTGAACTTGACAACGCGGCCAAACTTGGGGGGCTCCGCGGGGCTTTTGGCCGAAACTGTTTGCCACGTGGGCTGGGACCCGCGATCGCGGGGCCCATCGCGGGCTTTTGTGGCATTTTGGTAAACCTGGAGAGATTTGTGGCATTTTGGTAACTTGAGGTCAAACTTGTGGCATTTTAATTAATTTCCCTTATTTTTTAGTGTTTTAATATTAAATTGGAGATGGAAAAAATATTGGAAACGCTCTAAGAAATAGATATTGTAAAACAATATCCTAAATAAAGGAAAAATCATATAAAATAAAACACTGAGATTAAGGGGGTGTTTGGGATTGCTTATTTTTTTGACTTATTTGTTTATAGCTTTTTCTTCACCGCAAATAAGCTATTTCTAGTGTTTAAATTGAAAAAAAATGCTTATGACTTTTCCTCAGCACAAATAAGTTATTTTTGATAAGTTACTTCGTACTAACTTATTTGCTTCTCCTTATCAACTTATTTATCCAAATTACATTTTTAACCTAACTTTTTTAAACCCTACACAAGACACGCACATATCTGCTCTCATTAAACCCTACACAAGACACTCCAATATAGAAGAATGCCCTTTTTGGTCATTTTACATATATAAGCAAAATTTGCAAATCACTAAAAAAACTCCTTATTTGTTTATCATGTTTCCACACCACAATAAACTAATCGAAACATTTTTTTAGAAAACTTAATTTCCTCACCACATAAGTTGATAAGCACTTTAAAAAATAAGCATAAGTCAAAAAAAAAATCCCAAACACCCTATAATACTCACGAGTTTATAACATTTTTATTTTAAAATTTATGTTCCAAAATATAAATATTTTTTAAAGGGAAATTAATTAAAATGCCACAAGTCAAACTTCATGTTACCAAAATGCCACAAATCTCTCCCAGTTTGCAAAAAATGCCACAAATACCCGCGATCGCGGGCAGTGGCATTTTGGTAATTTTTTACCCCGCGATCACGAAGGAATCCGCCCGCGGGCAGGGACTGAACTTGACAACGCGGCCAAACTTGGGGGGCTCTGCGGGGCTTTTGGCCGAAACTGTTTGCTACGTGGGCCTGGGGCCTGCGATCGCGGGGCCCATTGCGGGCTTTTGTGGCATTTTGGTAAACCTGAAGAGATTTGTGGCATTTTGGTAACTTGAGGTCAAACTTGTGGCATTTTAATTAATTTCCCTTAATAAATGGGTGTTGCTAAGCATACCCCTGGAAATAAGTATACCCTCTGCAAACATAGCCGATCCCTCTCACAAACCAAACATTTCAATTAACATTTACCTTTTATACCCCTGAAATTATTTAACTATTTTACTTTATACCTTTTACTTTTTTAATTTTCATTTTATACCTTTATTATATTAACACATAAAATCGTATATTAGCTAAAATACGTTTTAATTTTAACAAATTACACCATTATAATCGTCTCTTCGATACGTTCGAAATGAGTCCAAGATTGAATATTTTTTGATTTAATTATTTTATTATATATCATATATACTACATTAAAATATTTTTTATATTTAAAATTCATACTCTTATAGTTAAATATTTAATTTATGGTACATCTCTAACTTTTTCAATTTTCGTTTTACACTCTTATTACATTAAACATAATAATCATATGTTAACTAAAATATCATAAAAAATACGTTTTAACATATCACATTAAATAGTATTTGGGATTGCTTATTTAAAACAATTTATGCTTATTTTTAAAAATGTTTATCAACTTATGTCATGCTAATAACGAGTTGGGCGTAAAAATACGATTTATCTTGTGAAGTATTTTCTCTCTAAAAAAATACGTTTTAACATATCACATTAACATACATAATTACGTAAAAATATCGTAAATAGTTAGCGTTATCGTACGAGCCTTTATATATATATATATATATACAAACTTGTAAAACACGGGTTGAATAGAAGAATGAAAAGGGACTTGTTGTTTTGTGAGTTTTTCACTTTGGTTAGCATCACGGGTTGAATAGAAAATAAAACAATTTCAATACATAGCATCTTCAATCCATCCTACCATAAAAAACATCATATAATACATTCTCTCCTTCTCTCACTCTCTCACTCTCTCCCTCTCACTCACACTCTCTCCCTCTATGTATCCTTCATATATATATATATATATATATATATATATATATATATATATATATATATATATATATATCAAAGTTGCAGATGACAAACATGGAAGAAGATTTGACACGAACATCAGAATTTGTCACTGACCAGGTATTCTTGATATAAGATAGTTTAACCATTATTACTAAAGATATTCATATATATTTGTTATATTTAATTTACTTTTAATTTTAAATTTTAAATTTATACTAGAAGTCTACTCATGCAATGCAGCGTGATATATCTCGATTTTAATGTTCTAAATTATTTTAATTGGTTTTGAGAAAACGATCAAAGTTTTTTTTATAAAGTTGTTTAAAGAATGACGTTTTTTGAGGAGTTCATGATTTGAAGATTTGAAAGTGGTTAGAGGTAAGGATTAATTAATAAGAGTTCACGATTTAAGGATGTGAAAGTTATAGTCGGTCAAAATGTTTTTAAAATTTTAAACTTATTTTCGGTTTCATCAATCTCTCGTTTGATTGAATTCATCCTCAAAATCGATTGAATTTATAAATACTCTTCGTATTATAATAATACCCGAATCCGACCGACATTAACCCGAAACTGATCATTCGGACCCGAAAATTAAAGGAGAAGGGATATAAAGTAAATTAAATAACTAATTATAATTGAGAACCAAATGCACGGCTCCGCGATCACGGGTTAGATTGCGGGATCTTGGGGCATTTTTGCAAATCAGGAGAGAGATGAGGTATTTTTGTAAGTGAAAAATGAACGTGTGGCATTTAATTTAATTTTTGCAAAACTGTTGTAGATGCTGTGAGAACATAATGTGAGTGGTATGTATATGTGTACAAAATAAGAAGCTATCGACGAATAACAATATAAAAAAATAACGTAAACGTATGACGTATAATAATATAATTAAATAAAAAATTATTCAATATTAGACGATTATAATGACATAATTTGTTTAAATTAAAAAGTCTTTTTTTAACGTATTTTAATTAATATACGATTATATGTGTTAATATAATAAAAGTGTAAAATGAAAAATAAAAAACTAAAAGGTATAAAGTAATTTATTAAGTAAGTATAGGGGGGTAAAATGTAATTTTTAAATAAAAAATAAAAAAAAATAAAGTATGTTAGGAAGGAGGTATACAAAAGGTGGCAGGAGGGTATACTTAGAAAACCCCTAATAAATACATGTACATATATTATCATAATATAATAATATATGAACCAATTTGAGGATGGCAAAACATGGGGACTGGATTTGCCAAACCCACAAACTATTGAATTTCAAAATTGGGAATAAACCTTAGAGTAAATTACTGTTTTGGTCCCTAAGGTATGTCAAAAATTACGAAATTGGTCATTTTTATTCAAAAATACCGTTTTGGTACCTCACGTATGCAGCTTTTTACGAAGATGGTCCTTAGCGCTGACGTCCGTCTATTTCATGTCGTTAACCCTCACCACGTGAGACGCACACAAGGGTATTTTTGTCAAAACACTTTTTCTTTTTCCCTCTCATTTAAAAACACCGATTAAAACCCTTTGTTTGCCTTTACAATCTCCATTATTACACTCCAGGTTGGTCTGGTCTTCTTCTTCTTTCTCACTTCTGCTCTGCTCGACAAAGTGCTACAATGGCACACATGTGGATGATACGTCAACCAAACCTACCTATGGACCCATACGAAGTATATGGTAAGTTTATTTTTTGAGTTCTCACCAAACCCACTGATTGAATGATGCTATGTTTTTTACAAAAAAAAACCCATGTTTTCTTCTTGTTGGCAGAACACTATCCTGGGTTGATTTCGATGAAGATTCATCATGGTTGGGTATTTACTAGAAGTCTAGGAAGGAAGTACATTCTTGGTAAGGTAAGTTATGTTGATTTAATAGATGTTGATGAGCTTAGTGTGCATGAATAGACTTGATGATGGTAAAGCTAGGTTATGATTCTGATGGCAGGATGTATTATCACTTTTGCATTCCAGAACATGACCTAGACTTTGGCCTTGAAGCTTTGGGCAATGATCAAGATATTTTGAACTTAGTGGGATATACAAACAAGTTTAAAATAATAGACATATACATTGAACATGGTAGAACTACCCTGAACACATATGAAAGGTCTCCTGGTAAAAGGCAAGTGGTTATAGAGGAGATTTTAGAGAATAACTCTCCATAAATGAATAGAACAAGAAGAAGAGCAATTGAGGCTGGTTCTTCTTCCACCTCAGCTAAAAAACAATTATTCATTGAATGGAGTCAAGCTAATCAAGTTACATTGGAGAACACTCAACACAGTGATGTTGTTGACAACACCCAACTCTGTGAGGGCAATGCAGAAGTGGAGGTCAATGCAAAAGTGGAGGTCAATGTAGAAAATAAGAGGGATATTGACTTAAATGAGGCATAAGCAATGGAATTTGAATTAAATAAACTAGCTAGATGAGGGTGACCATCAAGAGCAGGGCAATACAGAGGGAGTGGAGTTTTCCTTGATTGACCAGGATGGATATGATCCTGAAGAGGAAGTTTATGAAACACAAACTGAGGGAGTGGAGTTTGACTACACTGAGTATATTCAGTTTGCGGATGATTTTTGTAACACCTCGAATTTTTGTTATATTATGTTTTAATATGAATGAAATTGATTTGTAATTGGGTTTTAAGTTTTGTGCTATTTTGCAATTATATAAATCAATGGGGTTAAAAGTCAAGTGACCAAAGTTTGTTGCTATTTTTGGAAAATTGGAACTTGAGGGTGTATTTGGTTATTTTGGAAAGTTGGGGTTACTTAAAGGATAGGTTTGGCTGAATTGAGATATTATCTCAATTCACCCGTTGGAGTCGGCAAATATAGAGAGAAAGAAGAGAGAAAGAAGAAGAAAGGAAGAGAGAAAGAAGAAGAAATCAATATGAAATCTTGGTAAGAATACAAAGGGTTTTGTAAGTTTGATTCCAGTAGCAAGATAGTATCCATAACATAATCTGATTTCATCTAGGTGTTGTTTTGATTTGGAGTTTGATTATGCAGAGAAGTGGGTCTAAGAAACAAATGTGAGTTCATTCACTCTTTTTGTTTAAATCCATGTTTTCTGTCAAATTAAACATTAAGACACTTGTATAAATTGTGTTGGTGCTGAATGAATGTGTTTAAAACAAGTTGAATGGAACAAACATGGATTTGGATTGTAATTTTAGGATGCAGGTCAAAGTTACCGGGTAAAAAGATAGTACTCGGTAACCTCTGTATGAAGGTATCCGAACAAGACAAAGTACCCGGTAAGTTCTGTTTATTCTGTAGTTACCGGATGAATTAGTTACCGGATATCATCCGGATTGTTATGTACCCGGTAAGTTTGTACACCCGGTAAGTTGTAAGTACCCGGTAAGTTGTGTGTACCCGGTAAGTTAGGTAACTTTGGGTTTTGTTAACTTCTGGACAGGGTGGGATTGAAGAATTGAAATACAATTTTAGTAGCTTGAACATACTTACAGTTAGATGGTAGTATGTTAGGCTTAAATATTGTTTTAGTTTGATACTATGCTGGTGTGTAGTATGTGTAATGGATCCATAGGCACTGTTATGTGTTGTAACGACGAATAGGCATAAAGTAATTTGTAATTCCCGTTGACCTGATATGCGAATTAGGCATAAAGTAATTTGTAATTCCCATTTCGTAAAGGTGTTATGAAATGAGAAATAAGTATAAAGATGTAACACCCTAAAAATCGGGGTAAATTTAAACCTTAATTAAACGGGTTTACATAACTAATATCCATAACATAAACGTTCGTAATTAGTGAAAATAATGACAAGAGTTAATTTTACATCGACTTGCCGTCACCATAAACTCTTCACTCATCCCATCACTTCCCTGAGCTCATACCTGGTAAGAAAATATAATTTGAAACGATTAGGCTAACGCCTAGTGAGAACATTCAGTTTCAAAAATCATACTTTTAAAATCATTGTAAACAAGGTTTATCATCTTGACTTACACTCTCTCTTACCATACTCGTACCTCATCTCATAATAACATAATCATACTCAATCCCATGTGTATGACTACCATCCAAAAGTCATGTCACTATATTCAATAGCCAACTATGAATCATCACAAATTCTAGTTTATTGATCAAGCCTAAAGACCTACATTCAATCGCCATATCTTCTTCTTGAAAAGAAAGCAGAAATAGCACCTATATATCGCCTATTTCTAATCCACTGAAAGCAAAGGAAAACAACACTTACTCTTCGGCTAATTCATGTTTCCGCATCTCAAATATGAATAGCAACTACACTTTGCCTATTCCCTCATTATACATGAATAGCAATCCTACTTTGCTTATTCAATCACTCAGCCTGAATAGTAATTCTATGTTACCTACTCATTCGCTTCTAGTCAACGGGAGTATGAATATGACTAACACTAAGTCAATTATAATGTCACATTCAAGAGCCCACTACGAACCCCTACGGATTCTAAATCAATGCTCATATCAAATTCCAGAGCCGCACTACGAATCTTCACAGATTCTAGATTAATGCTCATATCGTATTCCAGAGCCGCACTACGAATCTTCACAGATTCTAGATTAATGCTCATATCGTATTCCAGAGCCGCACTACGAATCTTCACAGATTCTAGATTAATGATCCTATCGTATTCCAGAGCCGCACTACGAATCTTCACAGATTCTAGATTAATGCTCATATCGTATTCCAGAGCCGCACTACGAATCTTCACAGATTCTAGATTAATGCTCTTATCCAAGAAATCGCAATTACACATGCCCATTTCTTGGAAATGAAGTAGAGATTACAATTACACATGCCAATCTCTCATCTTCCTTCGAAATCGAGAATAACGATTACTACCACACGCCTATTCCACGTAATTACAAAACACTAGTGCCTATGGATCCATTACATTAACCGTACTCGTGCAGGTTATTACTTAATATAGATTCCTCGTAGCATTTAGTATAAGCAAATCATATTTTAACCCACATAGATTCCTCATATCATCTAGTATGAGCAAATCTTCTTTATAAATCTCTCATATCATTCAATATAAGCAAATCACATTTAATATGTCAATTTCTTATAACATAAGTCTAACCATCAATATCATCACTCACGGTCCTTGATATAAATATTATTGTAACCCTCTTGTTCATTAGATCCAATAGTTAAAACTCATATAATCGTCCATCCAAAATTCATTCAAAACATTTCATTATAAAAATGCACCTTACCATAATTTAAAACGTTATAAAAAGGGTAAGGTAAGAATGAACTCACCTGACAGCAATAGCGTCACTCTTACTTTACTTCTTAAAGCTGTAAGGATTTCCATGACCAAACCTCACAAAGTGTTGATTATCACCAAATGAAACTCTCAATTTCCTTAATACAAATATGCTTTCTTCTTCTCTCGGTTCTCTCTCTCACTCTCTTTTCTCTCTTTCGGCTCTCCCTTTCTTTCTTGGTTCTTCACACCGTAACCCACACACGTATATATATATGAAAAGTGAAGATATTATTATTATTATTACTATTTTATTATTCTTTGACAAATGACACACACACATATATATAATAAAAATATTTTAAGGTGAATTCTAAATCCACCCCCTGCACACATAGTGTGTGTGTGCACACAGTACACCTTATGTGTGTGTGTCTGTGTGTGTAAGGGGATGTGAATAGTAACACCCTATTTTAATCATTCTTTGACAAATGGGGCGGTGGTGGTGATGCCACTTTCACCATTTTACCAAACAGCCCCCTTAACTTTCATCATTTAACAACTTTCACTCTCAAACTTATAAATTAAAATCAAAGTTTACCCTTAGCTTATAACTTCGTAAAACAAATAACGTAACTTACTCGGGGATAAACTCTAAAATTAATCTATCAATTAATTATACTCTAATTATTCAATAAACCAAATGTAACACTTTATATAAAAATCGAGATGTTACAATACTCCCCAACTTGAAAATGATTTCGTCCTCGAAAACGAAACTAAGTAAACAAATGAGGATATCTAATCTTCATATCCTCTTCCGACTCTAAAGTCACATTAGTACCTCGATGATGTTTCCATTGTACCTTTAACATAACCACATTCTTATGTCGTAACTTCTTAACTTATCCTTCTATAATCACTTACGGTTCCTCTATACAACTACTCTTCTCATTCACTCTCACTTTAGTACATGGAATCACATTATACCAACATGAAATAAGTTGTGTGTCCCTTCACTTCAAGTCTTACATACTTAATCACAGTTAAAGGTCCAGAAAGAACAAGGACTCAGCTTTCCACGTTTTCTCAATCTTATAACTTTCACCATTACCCACTCCCCAACTTGAAAATTTGCAGATCTTCTTGGAGCAACTATAAAATCATCAAATCTTTATCTAACTATAACTTGATCTTATTTTAACCATCGTTTTGATATAACACAAGAAATAACCAAAAGAAATGGTTATACCTATTCAGATACACGAAACGTACTTTACCGTTCATTAGTCACTGTAACAATTTAGAAACACGTATGCTTATGTAACAATATATTCATAACGACAGTAGCTAATTGAAATTGTGAATATACTATACATGAGAATCCTCGTTACCATCGTTACAGTACCAATTTCACGTATTTCCGTTAACTCTAAGACTATCACGTCTTAGTACTTCTACCCATATCTCACGAATCATAACTTAATTCATCTCAACTTAAGTCTAGGTATCTCACTAGCATACCTAGTTCACTTAAACTAATGCTCTGATACCATATTGTAACACCCTAAAAATCGGGGTAAATTTAAACCTGAATTAAACGGGTTTACATAACTAATATCCGTAACATAAACGTTCGTAATTAGTGAAAATAATGACAAGAGTTAATTTTACATCGACTTGCCGTCACCATAAACTCTTCACTCATCCCATCACTTCCCTGAGCTCATACCTGGTAAGAAAATATAATTTGAAACGATTAGGCTAACGTCTAGTGAGAACATTCAGTTTCAAAAATCAAACTTTTAAAATCATTGTAAACAAGGTTTATCATCTTGACTTACACTCTCTCTTACCATACTCGTACCTCATCTCATAATAACAGAATCATACTCAATCCCATGTGTATGACTACCATCCAAAAGTCATGTCACTATATTCAATAGCCTACTATGAATCATCACAGATTCTAGTTTATTGATCAAGCCTAAAGACCTACATTCAATCGCCATATCTTCTTCTTGAAAAGAAAGCAGAAATAGCACTTATATATCGCCTATTTCTAATCCACCGAAAGCAAAGGAAAACAACACGTACTCTTCGGCTAATTCATGTTTCCGCATCTCAAATATGAATAGCAACTACACTTTGCCTATTCCCTCATTATACATGAATAGCAATCCTACTTTGCTTATTCAATCACTCAGCCTGAATAGTAATTCTATGTTACCTACTCATTCGCTTCTAGTCAACGGGAGTATGAATATGACTAACACTAAGTCAATTATAATGTCACATTCAAGAGCCCACTACGAACCCCTACGGATTTTAAATCAATGCTCATATCAAATTCCAGAGCCGCACTACGAATCTTCACATATTCTAGATTAATGCTCATATCGTATTCCAGAGCCGCACTACGAATCTTCACAGATTCTAGATTAATGCTCATATCGTATTCCAGAGCCGCACTACGAATCTTCACAGATTCTAGATTAATGCTCATATCGTATTCCAGAGCCGCACTACGAATCTTCACACATTCTAGATTATGCTCTTATCCAAGAAATCGCAATTACACATGCCCATTTCTTGGAAATGAAGTAGAGATTACAATTACACATGCCAATCTCTCCTCTTCCTTAGAAATCGGGAATAACGATTAGTACCAAACACCTATTCCACGTAATTACAAAACACTAGTGCCTATGGATCCATTACATTAACCGTACTCGTGCAGGTTATTACTTAATATAGATTCCTCATAGTATTTAGTATGAGCAAATCATATTTTAACCCACATAGATTCCTCATATCATCTAGTATGAGCAAATCTTCTTTATAAATCTCTCATATCATTCAGTATAAGCAAATCACATTTATGTCAATTTCTTATAACATAAGTCTAACCATCAATATCATCACTCACGGTCCTTGATATAAATATTATTGTAACTCTCTTGTTCATTAGATCCAATAGTTAAAACTCATATAATCGTCCATCCAAAATTCATTCAAAACATTTCATTATAAAAATGCACCTTACCATAATTTAAAACGTTATAAAAAGGGTAAGGTAAAAATGAACTTACCTGACAGCAATAGCGTCACTCTTACTTTACTTCTTAAAGCTGTAAGGATTTCCATCACCAAACCTCACAAAGTCTTGATTATCACCAAATGAAACTCTCAATTTCCTTGATACAAATTTGCTTTCTTCTTCTCTCGGTTCTCTCTCTCACTCTCTTTTCTCTCTTTCGGCTCTCCCTTTCTTTCTTGGTTCTTCACACCGTACCCCCCACCCACCCACACACACACACACATATATATATAAATGAAAAGTGAAGATATTATTGTTATTATTATTATTTTATTATTCTTTGACAAACGACACACACATATATATAATAGAAATATTTTAATCATTCTTTGACAAATGGGGCGGTGGTGGTGATGCCACTTTCACCATTTTACCAAACAGCCCCTCAACTTTCATCATTTGACAACTTTCACCTTCAAACTTATAAATTAAAATTAAAGTTTACCCCTTAACTTATAACTTCGTAAAACAAATAACGTAACTTACTCGGGGATAAACTCTAAAATTAATCTATCAATTAATTATACTCTAATTATTCAATAAACCAAACGTAACACTTTATATAAAAATCGAGATGTTACAAAAGAAAATTGTAATTTCTATTTCATAGTATAGAAATCGAGGAATAAGCATAAAGTAAATTGTAATTCCTGATTTCTAGGGGAAGACCAGAGATATGCATAAAGTAACTTGTAATCTCTACTTTCAGGCCAAGAAATAGGCATAAAACAACTTGTAATTTCTTGGATAAGAGCAATAATCTAGAATCTGTAATGATTCGTAGTAGGCTCTTGATTTTGATAATATGACTTACTGAATGTTAGTCATATTCATGGGATCGGGTATGTTCCCGTCATTGAGGTGAGCATGTGTACGATAAGAATAAGAGAGAACAAATTTGTTTATATGTATTGAATATTTTTCAAGTTGTTAACGTTTTAATTCAAATTTGGATGTTCTCACTAGGCGTAAGCCTAATTGTTCAAATTAATTTTTCTTACCAGGTACAGGCTCAGAGAAGTAAATGGGATGTGTGCCGAGAGCTTTTGAAGTATCCAACTTAAGAGATAAGCGGAGGAGTTAGCTAATGCATTGAGGCTTTTTGATGTATTGCTTAGATAACCTAGTTAATCTAATTATAGTGGACATGATTAGATTAATAGGTTATTAGAAGAATTTCATGTTTGTAATTACGAAACCTCATAGTTAATTCTCGTCTTATATAAAAGTTTGGATGTTATTTTGTCATAACTTGTTATAATTTAAGGTTTAAATTTGCCCTAAATTTTAGGGTGTTACAATTTTTTAGAGCAGGAACAGATGTATCAACAAGAGCAGTTTCTTTACAGGGCCAAGGCACAAGAAGAGCTTGATAAGGGCAAGACAGTACAAAAGGGTGATGATGATGTTGACATGGATGATGTTGACATGGAAGATTTTGAGGATATAACTATAGACATGGAATATTTTGAGAGTGGTGAGGAGTCTGAGTTTGAAAGTGGAAGGAAAAGGGCACTGCATAAACTTAGAAAGGTTAATGAAGTTAAGCCAATACAGTTTTATGTTGGTCAACAGTTTGGAAGTAAGAAAGGCATAAGAAAAGCAGTCATAGACCACTCAATTCAGACTAGGAGGGATCTGTGGTTTATTAAAAATGATAAGGTAAGAATGAGGATATGCAAAGGAAAAGTTCTTGAAAGTGGAGGTACAAGTACTGATGGGCCTAACACTGATGGGCCTGAGGTACCATGTCCTTGGGTGTTACTTATTTCTAGGGGTGTTCAAAAAAACCGTTGGACCGCTCAAACCAGTCGAACCAATTCAAACCGAACCGTTTTTGGCGGTTTGAGCGGTTTGGCGGTCCGATTTGGTTTGAAAAATTGTCAAACCGAGCGGTCCGGTCCGGTCTACAGTCTGGAGATTTTTTTGAGCGGTTTGGACCAAACCGACCGCCATATATATATATCATTACGCATAGTCGCACATTGTTCGACTTTAACAAATCACAAATCACCGTTTGTTCTTCTTTTGTTCACGCACGACGCATGCTTCGGAGTATGTGTTCATGGGATATGTTGGAGTACAGTAAGTGCTTCCATGGTTTTGTAGAAAATAATGTAGATATAGGTGCACGATGAATTTCTTTCTGATTTTCTTTATAAGTTTTTTTTAATTCTAGTTTACAAATTAAATTTGATTTGGACAATTGTTTAGGTAGCACACATGAAGTACAATTTTCTTACTTTTTTATGGACTATCTTTAATTTTTTGGACTTATATTTATTTTTTTGTGGACTCAAGGCAATAAAGATTTAAAATTTAAAATTATATATGTTTTTTAAGTTTTTAAAGCCTATAAAAAGCCCAAACCGCCTAAACCAGTCGGACCAAACCGCCTAAACCACGGTCCGATTTGACCGGTTTAGGCACTTGATCTCAAACCGCTCGGTTTGAAAATTTAATAAACCGCCATTGGTTGTTTGGTTTGTGGTCTGAGGGGTTAAACCGCCCAAACCGGACCGCGAACACCCCTACTTATTTCCACAGATAACAAAAATAAAACATGGACTGTGAAGACCTACAAAGACCAACATAAGTGTTTACAATCCAGACATGTGAGGCAGTGTACAACCACTTTTCTCTCTCAACAGGTTGAAGAAACCATAGTTCCCAACCCAGATATCCCCATGAAAGCTTTGGCAGAAGGACTAGCTAAGAAGTATGAGCTTAGGGTTCATAAAATGAAGGCATACAAAGCAAAGGAAATTGCAATAAAAAAGGTGAGAGGAGATTACAATGAACAATATGACGAATTGAGGGACTATGTCTTGGAGCTTAAGAGAGCAAACCCAGGTACCACAGTGAAATTGGCAGTAGAAGATGAAACCAACCCAGACTCCCCAACAAGACAGTTCAAACGGATCTACATTTATATTGGTTCCCTTAAGGAAGGCTTCAAAGCATGTGGAAAGGAGTTGTTGGGCCTGGATGGATGTTTCATGAAAGGTCCTTTTCCAGGCCAGATCTTGACTGCAGTTGGGGTTGACCCAAACCAGGGTATCTAGCCCTTAGCATATGCCATAGTTGAAGCTGAGACAACAGAATCTTGGACATGGTTCTTGGAGTGCTTGAGTGATGACTTGGATCTGAGTTCAAATTCAAATTTTACTTTCATCAGTGATAGGCAAAAGGTAAATTTCTATGTTTTGCTAATTTTTTTTCTTGGTTCTTGTTGCTAATGTAGTACTAACTTCTACTACCTTTGTTCCAATTAGGGAATTATACCTGCAATGGCTAGGGTATTCCCATGTGCAGAGCACAGGTTCTGTCTTAGGCACATTCATGAAAACATGAATAAGACTTGGAAGGGAAAAGTGTACAAGGATGCTCTGTGGAGATGTGCAACAGCACCAACACTGCCCCAATTTCAGAAATGCATGGATGACTTGAAGGTGTTGGATAAGAAGGCTTTTGAGTATTTGAAGGACATTCCAGCTGTTCATTGGTCAAGAGCCCATTTTACAGGTTAATTATCTTTCTTATAGCTGACATGAATGGAGTTGAGTGAATTGCATAGTAACCCATATCTCTTTCACATGTACAGGTAGAGCTCACTGTGATGTTTTATTGAACAACATGTGTGAGGTCTTCAATAGACAACTTCTAGATGGTCGTGACAAGCCTATCATCACAACATTGGAGTATATTAGAGAATACCTCATGAAGAGGATTGTTAATGTAGGGAGGGTGATTGCAAAGAGTGAGGGGCTTCTGACACCTACAGCCATAAATTTTTTGGAGTTGAACAAGACACAAGCAACACATTATGTGGTTCTTTGGAATGGTGGGGACAAGTACCAAGTGAGTGGGCCATGGCAAGATCAATGTGTTGTTGATTCAGGAAGGAAGACATGCACATGTAGGAAGTGGGAGCTGACAGGAGTACCATGTAGGCATGCAGTTGCCACAATTTGGTATATGTCAACTAATGGAGAAGGGATTGGTTTACCTGAAAATTTGGTGCATGAGAGTTACAAGCTGGCAAGTTGGAAGAGGGTGTATGAGTTCAAGGTTAGCCCTCTGAGTGGGAAGGAATTTTGGCCAAAGTGTGACTGTGCAGTGAAGCTAATTCCACCAGTCCATCATACACAGGTTGGGAGGCCCAAGAAGAAGAGAAGGAAGGGTGCAGATAAGTTAAGCCAACCTGTTAAAGGTTCCAAGCTTTCCAAGTGTGGAAAGACTATCACTTGTGCATACTGCAAGAAGCCTGGGCACAACTCCAGGACTTGTAAAGGACAGGAAGCCAAGCCTTAGTTGGATGTTTGATCTTTTGCAACCCATAACATGCTTGCTTATGTTTATTTAACATTCCAGTGATGGTAATATCTTGTTAGTTGGATGAACTTTACTTTTGTGGTTAATGTAGTTTTGTTCAATTAATGGTTATGTACCTTCCTTTGGTTCAATTAATGGTTATGTACCTTCCTTTGGTTCAAGTAATGGTTATGTACCGTCCTTTTGTTGATTGTACTTTTATTGTTATGTACCTTCCTTTTGTAATGTGTGATATGAAAATTTAAACTACTATTTGGTTATTTACAGGGAAATTGGTTGTACAAACAACATCAATCTGCTATTTCATTCAACACTGCAACAAACAGGGAAATTGTTTACAAACAACATCAATCTGCTATTTCATTCAATGACAACAAAATCCAAAGGATTACAATAACCATTTAAGGCATTCCCACTTACAGAGACCAAAAAACAGGACACAATACAAACCCATAAACACAAACACAAGGAAATGGTTACAGTTACTCAAAACACAAGGAAAAGGATAAAAAACATGACCCAACTGATTAACAGTAACTTTTTCATTCTTCTAGCCTCCACAGCTTGTGCCCTCAATTTTTCTTCAATTAGGTTTCTTGACCTCAATAAACCAGGTATAACCACCAAGGATCGAGCACACATTGGTGGATCAACCCAACCAATAAAGGGGCAATTGCTTCCCTGTAAAAAAATTGATTTGAGAGAACAAACATAAAATCGTAATTTTGGCACAAACCCTAAAAACTTACAGGACGGGAACAGGAGAAGAATCTTCGCCCTGGGTTTGCATTTGTCCACGAAGTTAGGATCACAGTATACGCACCACAGTAACACAACACCATGGTCTTTCTTAGCTTGAGAGCTTCAATGGAGATTGGAGAAGAAGGTTGTCGTTGGGGGAGGAGGTATACTAGGTTTTAATCGGTGTTTTTAAATGAGAGGGAAAAAGGAAAAGTGTTTTGACAAAAATACCCTCGTGTGCGTCTCACGTGGTGAGGGTTAACGGCATGAAATAGAAAGACGTCAGCGCTAAGGACCATCTTCGTAAAAAGCTGCATACGTGAGGTACCAAAACGGTAATTTTTGAAGAAAAATGACCAATTTCGTAATTTTTGAAGTATCTTATGGACCAAAACAGTAATTTACTCTAAACCTTATTTTATGATCGCCATCCATTCTAGAAAAA
This sequence comes from Saussurea involucrata, assembly GCA_033807775.1. Classification (NCBI taxonomy): domain Eukaryota; kingdom Viridiplantae; phylum Streptophyta; class Magnoliopsida; order Asterales; family Asteraceae; genus Saussurea; species Saussurea involucrata. Next base: position 169,537,719 of record CM066322.1, read on the forward strand.
ACCCCCCCAAAAGTTACACGAAAATATAATTGAAAGACGAAGGAGAAAAACAGCGTGGCGAAGTCCAGTTAGGGTTCCGCAAATTACGGTCGATTTAAGGTAATTTTCTTCCCTAAACTTGTATTAAGCATTTGATAGTTGATGAAGAATATATTTGGAGTGGAAACCGAACCCTGTAAGTGGCTCGGAAGCCACTGATTTAGGCCATCCGTAGCCCAGCGGCTTCGGGCCCGGGTTCGGAGGGCGGGTTGGCGGGCTCTGGGTACGACTTCGGCGGGTTCACGCGGGTACGGGTGGCGGGTAAGGGGCTCGGGTTCCCCAGCCCGCATACCCGACGAGTTTATTTTTTTTTTTATAATTTTTTAATTCAAACGGCTATAATTCAAACGGCCATATTTTTTTTTATCAATTTTTTATTTTCCAATTTAAACCCTATAAATCATCCTCAAATCTCATTCATTTTTCACACCAAAATTTAAACACTCATCTTATGTACCCGACACGCGGATGGCATAAGAATAAATTGGCGAATATTATGTACGCTTGTCTCATATTACACAATATGATACTCGAAGACGAAGGTCATGCCATTTGTGCCGATGGAAACGCCGTGGTAGCGGATGAAACACAAATCACTGAGGCACAACGCGCAACAAATGTTCGAGAAGTCAAAAACCGAGAGACTCATAATAACCTTCGGTCGGATTTGGTCGAACATATTTGGCATATCCGACTACCCAACAACGACGACGAGTAGATTTTTAATATTTTGTAATTTTTAATTTTATTTTGTAATTTTTAATTTTATTTTGTAATTTTATTTTTATTTTGTAATTTTATTTTTATTTTGTAATTTTTAATTTTATTTTGTAATTTTATTTTTATTTTTATGAATGTTATGATTTTTTATTAAAAAATTAGATGATGTGGCATGAGGGTTCAAAAGGTTCAAAAGGTTGGGGTACGGGATTAGAGGGTTCAAAAGGTTGAAGAGGGTTCAAAGTGGAAAACTGATGTGGAGCTGATGTGGCACTGAGGGTTCAAAGGTTTGAACCCTGGGGTACGGAAGGCCTTAGTCGTAGTCGTCAGAAAACGACGGTTTCGATATGAACCCGAAGAAAACCTTGAAATTCTAGCTCTATAGTTCGATATAAGTGTTAATTCTTATGCCAGTCGGTAGGGTTAAATGTTTTTTTGGACTCTTGGCATTGGTCTGGGTCGATCCAGATGGTTGACCGGTATGGGCTGGGCCGTGGTCAGTACGGACTTTCTTGTATGCTATTCTTTCTGGGTTGCCAATTTGAAGTAGAGTGGGATGAAAGGCGACATGTCTTTACTAGTCTTTGGTATTTACCAAACAAAATAATTTGATTATTGATTATCTATATAGCTATTTTTATTAGTTGGTTAATCTGTCAAAAGTAGAAAAAATATCTTGGGATAGTAACCAAGTAAACATATGTTTAACCCAAAACTTTTTTTTTTTTTGAAGACAATTGCATTTCGGGGTATCCTGAACTATGTCCAGACAAATCCCCCTTCGACCCGGCCATGATTCGGCCCACGATTCGACCCACGATCCCTGCTTGCCTTACCCTTATCGAATGTCACTTGTCTTAACTAGTGGGTATGGCAAGCAGGGGCGGAGGCAGAGATTTATACGAGGGGGAACATTATATAAAAAAGAATAAAAATATAAGTTAATATTATGAAAAATGCAAAACACTACAAGTCAAAATTATTTTACCCACAAAAACCATCCAGAGAAATTTTCGTTGGTGATTATCATTGGATCACTTACAAAATACCAATGATGCATCTAGAATCCGATGTTTTTCAAGAAAAAAATCAATGCTCTATGTAATCCTATTTGAGTTTCCCACCAACAATTCACTCACCAACTTTTGTGAAGGTTTTGTGACCTTTACCGACGGATTTCCTAGGAAAATTTCCGTAAGTAAAAGTCTTTCATTTAATTGCAAATATAACAATATCATATATTTATATTGATGATATCCGACCTCTACATATTTAAGTCGGGCACTCCTTTATTGGTAGAGTAGTCGTTTGTTTTATTATGTGAAAACACGAGCGACTTTACAATTATGAGAGAGTGACAAACAAGAGACCAATTTATAGATTTGTCATTTTAATCTTATTAGCAAAGCTTAAATGAATGATTGGAGTAGCCAACTTAACTAAGAGTAAAATGTTAAATATTTGGTTTATTGTTGGTACATTATATATATATATATATATATATATATATTTTTAAAACATGACGAAGTGCCAATGCACCTCCTGGTGCTCCGCCAGTGACGGCAAGAACCAATAATCTTACCCCATAGGTGAAAGAGAAAACTCTTACCTGGTAATTAAGCGCCTTTTGGGTAAAAAATGCTTACCAACAATTCATTTTCATTGGAAGGAATTTTAACATATAAAGTAAGTGAGGATGATCACTATTGTTGTATACCCATTTAGGTATTTAGCCCCTAACTTTCATAATTAAATTCAGTTAAAAAAACTATAGGTATTTTAACAGATAACTCAATATATCAAGATTTTTCTATACTTTTGATCATTTGTGTCCCATAAACCATATACAATCATCATATCCCATTCTTCGTCGTTTGTTTAGATCAAGTGTTTCAAGATGTCCAGAAGAGTTAAAGGAACTGCAGTGGGTATCGATCTTGGAACAACATACTCTTGTGTTGCTGCCTGGTTTGATAAGCACAACCGTGTTGAGATCATTCCTAATGAACAAGGTAACAAGATTACCCCATCATGTGTTGCTTGGAATGGCACGGAACTCTTAGTAGGCGAGGCAGCAAAAAATCAAATCAATAGGAACCCTAAAAACACCATTTTTGGTAAGTTCATCATTTCATCAACTACTTTGTAGTTTGTAGTATTATACATCAAATCTCTTTTCTTTATGAACTTCGTAAGTAACTATCATCTTTGTTTGTTTATTTTCAGATGTTAAACGTTTGATCGGAAACAGATTCAGTGATAGCGTAGTGCAGAAGGACATGGAGTCGTGGCCTTTTAAGGTAATTAAAGGATCTGAGGATAAGCCGGTGATTCTATTTGAACATGAGTCAGAAGAGAAGAAATTCTCACCTGAAGAAGTATCCTCCATGATTTTGAAAAATCTGAAAGAGTCAGCTGAAGCATACCTTGGAACAACAGTTGTGGATGCAGTGATTACTGTTCCTGCTTATTTTAATGACAAGCAACGACAGGCTACTAAGGATGCTGCTACGCTTGCTGGCCTCAATTGCATGCGGTTGCTAAGTGAGCCAACAGCAGCTGCAATTGCATATGGTGTCGATAAGAGTGCTGACAAAAACTGTCCAAAAGAGAAAAATGTTTTCATTTTTGATCTTGGTGGAGGAACGTTTGATGTTTCTCTTCTGAATATCAGCAATCTTGGCCATGCTAATGTTAAAGCGGTGGGTGGTGATACTCATTTGGGTGGTGAAGATTTTGATAAGGCGATGGTGAACCATTGTGTGCAAGAATTCAAGAAGAGATATAAGAAGGATGTTAGTGAAAATGCAAAATCAATGTCTAAACTGAAGGTTACTTGTGAGAAAGCCAAGAGAGATTTGTCTTCAACAACTCAAACGACAATCGAAATTGATTCTTTGTACGAAGGAATTGATTTTTCAATGAAATTTTCTCTGGCTAAATTTGAGGATTTGAATGCTGGTTTCTTCAGAAAATGCATCGAGCATGTTGAGAATTGTTTGAAAGATGGGAAGATGCACAAGAACAATGTTGACGATATAGTTATGGTTGGTGGGTCGGCACGTATTCCAAAGGTACAACGAATGTTAACGGAATTCTTTGATTCGAAACCACTTTGCAAGAGCATTAATGCGGATGAAGCTGTTGCGCATGGTGCTGCATTGTTGGCTGCAAACTTGAGTGGTTATGGCAATGAAATTGTGCAGGATTTGGTACTATTAGATGTAACCCCACTCTCTCTTGGCATCGAGGTTGGGGTAGCCGATGAAGTGAGTATTGTTATCCCGAGGAACACGCCCATACCCACTACTGAGAAAAAACTTTATAATGTACCAGAATACGGAAAGAGTGTGGTAATTAATGTATATCAGGGTGAGAGCAGCACGACAAAAGAAAACCTCTTTCTCGACAATTTCATTCTTTATGGCATTCCAGCATCCACTACTACAAAGAAGCAAGAGTTAGATGTTTGCTTCAACATAGATGCTAACGGTATTCTCAATGTTTCAGCTGAGGTGGTATCAACTGGTATTAAAAGAAGTATAACAATTGATAAGGGAGGAAACTTGTTCAAGGATGATATCGAGAAAATGCTGAACAGGTTAAGCAATTAATGATGTTTAATTATTAAGCATTGTTAGCGATTGAAGTTTGCTTGTAATGGTTGGCTTGCGCATGTAACTTCTTTTTTGGTCGTTTAATTAATGAAGTATATATATGTTTTCCAACATATTTATACTCAGCGCTGCTTATGGTGTGTAGCTCAGTTGATAATGGGATGAGGAGACTTGCCCAATAACTAATAGGTCATGGGTTCAAGTCCAGACCCCTTATTAGCCACAGCCGCTGAGTGAGCCTCAAAATGCCCATTCATACGGACATTGGCGGATGCACAACATATGGGTAGGGGGCACAGCCCCCAACAAACCCCATGAATCACCTACTATAAAACACAAGTACTATTAGGTTTAGTTACTTTTTTTTACCAAAATTTATTACTAGGCCCCCCAATAAATTAAAGAAATGCTTCAAATCTAGCTCCTGTCGTCTAATTTACAATATTTACTTCAATAAATAATTACTTTAAATATTAAATTAAACTCTAATTCCCTGCACATTTAAGTCTCAATATGTTGAAAATTGTTTTATTTCTTTTATTTTGTTTGCTATAATGCTAATGATTTGATTTAAGGATTGATTTGTCTTTTATTTTTGATTTTTTGGCATTTCGTTATTTGATTTTTTTTCTAACTAAATCTAAGTAATTGATCTCTTGCCATTGAACCGTTTAAGCCGAAAACTGAATAAACCAAAATCTTATTGGTTCGAAACAGTTATTTGGTTTACAAAAAATTGAGACCTTTAGTTTCTAGATCTGCCACTGCATACGGATGCCTGAGTGGGCAGAGTTAGGTATGAGGCCGGTCGGGGTTGCCGGTATCAACCTTTTGCCCAATATTTATACTAGGCGCTTGATGAAGCTCAAGTGGCATGAATGTGGAATGTTACATTTTAATACTATGAATTTTGTTTTGTTCTTATATGATTTACCATTGAAGAGAGTTCATATCCTCAAAGTGTTTTCTAGAAGAGCTTTGGTTCTTACCTTTTAATTATTGTGAAATGACATCTTACTAGTTTTTTTTTCTTTTTTCCTTTTTGACATTTTAATACTGTGTATCAACTGTACCATGTACCAACCAACTGTACTTGGTACCAACTCCAACTTTTTAAGATTGGTCCATGTTCTTATATGACTTATTGGTATGTAAAATTTTATACGTACCATGTACCAACCAACTGTACTTGCTACCAATTTTTTCGGTTGGTCCATGTTGGTACTGTTTTGTACCAACTTCCAGTTACATATATGAAAACTTGCTATTTTGTGCAAATTTTGACTGAGATTTTGAGTTTCTAGGTAACACATGTAACCTTTAAGTGTTTTTTATTGCAAGGAATAAATTTGCAAATATTCAGATGTTCAAACGAAGCCATTAAAGTTGCAAATTTTAATATTCAATATATAAAAAATACAAAAACTAATTAATCAATAATGAAGTAAGTCGGTACCATGGTACACGACTTCCAATACTGTGTTCCAACCAAGTTTGCATACTTGGTACGGTATTACCAATCGACTATAATTGATAGCAATTAAGCTGGAACAATTTAAATAGTATGAGTAATTAATTAAAATGCCCTAACTTCGATTTTGACTTACAGATATACCCAAAACCTCTCCAATTTAACCAAAATACCCAAAACATCCGTGAAATACCCCGTGATCACGGACTCCTTTAAATTGTTGTGCTTCGCGGACCAAATCTTGTGCTTCGCGGACCAATTGTTGTGCTTCGTGGACCAATTCAAATCAATTTTCTTGAAAAAAGTGGTTGGGCATGTGTTTTGCGGACAAATTCACTGATGGGTTATTAAATATGTCATTTGTCACGGACAAATTCACGGATGGGCATGTGCTTCGCGGACCAAAAATCCAATTTTTTAAAGGAGTCCGTGATCACGGGTATTTTCACGGATTTTTTTGGGTATTTTGGTTAAATTGGGAAGAGTTTAGGCATTTTAGTAAGTTAAAGTCAAATTTGGGGCATTTAATTTATTTCTCAGAGTTTAATAACCACACAGTCATTGTCTTCTCATCTTCATTGCATATAATCCTCTCACATTGTGTTTTTTGATATTAAACATGTCTTTATCTGTGATCATTTCTTTGTTTATGAAGAACAATGATGATGATAAAAGAAAAAACAGTATAAGATCGTTCAAAGATTTTTGTGTATCTAAATTTTGATTTATAAAAAATATATATATGATCCTCTAACCAATGAGAGAAATCAAACACATGTTATAGACCTTGAAAGATGATTTAGCACTGTGTTTCATCTGACATTGAATGAAATTGTCACAACTTATTACGTATACGTCTGATTCTACAACAACTATCATTTTTTAAATATATATATATATATATATATATATATATATATATTCTAATTTATATGCACCAAGTGCTCACACAAACTAGTTTATGTGCTTGTCTTCTTGAAAGGTTGAGTTATGTGGACTACTAGTATCCCAGAGTATCTTTCGACTACTTTGATAACAACAACTATCATTCTAGATTTCATGCAAGTTGCCTATCTGTAGAAGAAGAATAAGATCAAGCAATATTGTTGTACTAAAATGGAGTAGGAGAACAATGATCGAGTCAACGAATGCTTAGACCATAACGAACTCAACATGTCTTTAAATGTTGAGCATATTTGAAACCATTGAAGTATTGAGGAAACAGAGGAAAGAGAGATCAAATTCAGACAGTTAAAATGAATAATTAACCAATTTAGCTAATAGGCTTATATGACACTTTTAAAACAAAGTGTCGTATCAACTTTTTTATAAGACATTTTAAGAAGTGTCTTATAAACACATTTTTCATAGAAATGGTACATTTTTTCAAACAATGTCGTATAAGATTTTAATTATGACACTCTGTTTAAAAAACTGTCTCTGGCGCCCAAAAGTGTTCTATAAACATATTACAATTAGGGGTATTCGTCTAAACCGCCCATACCGCACCTCAAAGCATGGTTTAAATTTATGTGTAGCGGTTTGCATTTTTACCAAATCGCACTATACATTGTGTACAATAATTAAAAGAGAAATACAACAATAAAGATGGATGTTTGTATACATGTGTGTGTATGTATGTGTGTGGAGTAAACAAAATGAGTGTTTCTAATTTTAGTGTTTCACCAAGATTTGACGCCTTAGAATATGGCATTAAATTAAATTATGTACATCGATACAAAGTGACTTTAAAGTTGCACAGAATCTTGCCTGATATTTGCAATCTAAAGCATCGTGACTTTGTTTTTGCCTAGTAGGCGATTTGTGCTAGTCACTTATACCATCGCTACCATCGCTTGTGATGTATTGAATGTTGCAAAAATATATTTTAACTCGTTATCGAGATAGATACTTATGGGGTTTACGTATTCCTTAGTGAAAGTTTCTATTCGATATATTGCATATTTGCATGTATAAAACGGGGTTGAGATGAATGAGAAATTAAGGGAGCGTTTGGTTCATTTTAAGGAATGAGAATGAAAATGAAAATGGGAATGCAGTAGAATGAGAATAGGAATGAGCATTCCATTGATGATGTTTGGTTAAACCAATATAATTAATAGAAAAATATTTTATATAAACATTTTAATACAAATATGTGACGTCCAACGTGAAAATAAAAAATAATTTTCATTCAACATCGAGAAATAAAGGAACGTATGAGAAAAAATGACTAAGCGGGAATAAAATTTTCATTCCCCCCAATTTGGTCAGGAATGAAAATTAATGGGTTTGGGGTAATGATTCGATTATCTTATATCAAACCAAGCAATAGTTTTCATTATCATTCTCATTCTTTACCCCTTAATACCCCCAACCAAACATCCCTGTGTCAAAATAGTAGGTAGAGGATAAAATGTAAGGAATGGAAGTGGGCATGTCCTACATTGGTGGAAAAGTGAAACCCACGTGGGTTTGTAAGTGATTTTATAGTAGATATAAATAAGACTTATTGGAGGAAAGCCTCTTTCCATGTGCAAGAGCAGCGATTGTGCAAAATTGGATCAAATTGTGCTCGAACCGTTAAACTGTGTGCGAGTGCGTGTGTTCTGCGGACACGAATTCTAGCTTAAGGTCCGACCAAAAAAGTTCAAAATCATCCGGCGTTTCCTTTCACAACAAAGCTCTCCAACAATGTGTATAAAGAAGTCTCGTCTCTCTCAAAAGAGACACCGAAACGAAAATCCTCTACATTCTACTTGCCTCAACTTCTCTGCAAGGTAATCTTCTAACATTTATGTGTCACAGTTGTGCGTAGGGGTGTGCAGAAAGTCAACCGATCCAGTTAGAACCGACCAACCTTGATTGGATATCCAATTGTAATTGGATCGGATCGGATCAAAACTTTCAACATCCAAATTTGGATCGATCAGTTCTCGGATGACAGTCTAGAACCGATCAAAACCGAACCGAATAACTATTCATTCATCCACCCATCCGGTTATCATCCAACTACCATCCAATACATTATAATTCAAAGTATCAAAAGTAAAAAAATTATTTTTAAAACATTATAATCTAAAAACCTTAGTAATACAAACTAATTTTTTTAGAAAGAAAAAACAAACACTGGATGGATCCGATCTGATACTCCATTGATGTTGGATGGATCCAATCTGATCCATTGATAATATCCGGTGAATATCCAATGAAAATATCCAATGAATGAAATCGAACCGATCCGATCCGATCCAATCATGTTTTGTTAGAGGTTAAACACCTCGGGGTTAAATATATGAATGTTAGAGGCAAAAACCTTCAAGTTGATTATTGGGAATTGAGATTAATTAATATCGATTGCCTTTGCAACATTGGCCATTTTGTGCAAGTTGATTATATTTTTGTATTTTATCTATACTACCTTATAAAGCATGTAAGACTTTTGTCTTAAAGTGTTAAAACATTTTCTTTTTTTATTTTATCTATTTTAATCCTAAAAGTTATCTTCTGGACGCTTCCTCTGGACGACGCTTCCTATAGCCAAATCCTTCCCAAAACCAAGAAATCAGTCACTCCTCACTCCTGGACGACGCTTCCTATAGCCAAACCCTAACCAAGACGACGCTTCAAACTCCCAATGATCCCATTATATATCAGTCGCTTGTTTCTGATTTCTACTTTCTTTCTCACCATCTCGAATAGTTCAGGAACCATCTCGAATCGTTCATCGTTCCATCTCAAATCGTTCATCGTTCAGGTATGCAACTTCTTATTTGTTTCTGATTTCGATTTCTTTCTCACCATCTCGAATAGTTCAGGAACCATCTCGAATCGTTCATAATTATATGGGCTGACCAAATAATTATTTGTTTCTGATTTCGATTTCTTCTTTTTTGTCCATAGAAAATCGAAAATCGAGGTCTGGTGGGTTTGGTTTGAGGCTCTAAGTGTTCTTATCACCAAAATGTTCTTAATCAGATTGCTCTTACATGACCATTTGTGCATTTGAAACGGAGGATAACATACGAACATCAAAATTTGTGCATTTGAACAGAGATTATTTCTGGGACAAAGAAAATTACCTTAAGACATGTTTATCAGAAGTTCAGCACATAACTTAACACGCTTTTAGGCATCTGTGTTCTTAAATATATATACCTCATTTACAAACACAAGAGTTTGTAGTCAACTAATGTATGAAATATACAAGATATAACTATCTTCATATAGTTATCTTCATATATATGGTAGAAAATGGATTTAGGGTGACCATTTCTATGACGAAAGTTAAAAAAAGTAGTGATTTTTGGGTCAAGATTCAAGATCACTCACTTCTGTTTTCTTCCTAACATTTCATCCTATTTCAATTTGCTTAAAGATTTGACCTGAAGGTGTTTGGATTTGGATTGGTAGTGATTTGAATAAGCTGACCGAATAAGCTGACCGAATAAGCTGTTAGTCTCATTAAGTTCAATAAAAACTAAGTTCAATAAAAACCTACCTTAATCAGATTGCTCTTGATGCTCTAAGTGTTCTTATCACCAAAATGTGATTATTTTTAATGGTTCATGCTCTACTTGTTGTTCGTCTACTTTTGGTGTTCTTTTAGAGTGAATTTTTTTATAAAACTCAATTTCACAGGTATGTGGTTTGATACCTTTAATATTTTATAGCTTACATAGGATGACTATTGTATCTAATAACAACATGTTGTACTAATTAGTATAAAGATGGACATCCTTAACCGAACCCAAGGGACTAATGCGCTCAAGTACATGTTTTGAGCGACCAAAACGGATTGAGTAGCAACTGACAGGACCATAGATGAGAAAATATAGGATTATTTTGATCAATCAGTTACGGATGAGGCTTACGCCGACCAATACTAAGATCATTTCTAAGAACAAATATATATATCAGAAACCACTTTTATTAATTAGCAACATACAATACAAGAATCCTATTTGTTCTTCATAATGGGTTTAATGGGCTTGTGAATCATTTCACATTTGTAGTTGTAGATTAACTTTCATCTTATTTCAAATGTTATACGGGCTGACCAAATAAGCTGCCCGAATAAGCTGTTAGTCTCATTAAGTTCAACTAGGTAAAGTACTCAAAGTCTTCTCATTTATGACTCTTTGCATTATTTGTTAATGATTTCAGTGGTTTGCTTTGATTTCTGCATTCAGGGTTTGAGATTGGATTTGTTAGGGATGAATCTTCACTTCTTTTGTGGTAATCTTATAAATTTCTTCAAGATTTATTCAGAAACAGAGATATGATCTGTTGATATTATTGTTAGTGTCTTTTGCGTTTCAGTGGATGAAGACCATTGTTGTGATTCAGGTTCTGGAGGTCTTCAATAGCTGCTGATGTTTTTTGACATTTGTTGGATCAAAACTCAATTTCACAGGTATGTGGTTTGATACCTTTAATATTTTATAGCTTACAGAGGATGATGACATGATCATAAGCTAAAAGAGACTATTGTATCTAATAACAACATGGTGTACTAATTAGTATAAAGATGGACATCCTTAACCGAACCCAAGGGACTAATGCGCTCAAGTACATGTTTTGAGCGACCAAAACGGATTGAGTAGCAACTGACAGGACCATACATGAGAAAATATAGGATTATTTTGATCAATCAGTTACGGATGAGGCTTACGCCGACCAATACTAAGATCATTTCTAAGACCAAATATATATACCAGAAACCACTTTTATTAATTAGCAACATACAATACAAGAATCCTATTTGTTCTTCATAATGGGTTTAATGGGCTTGGGAATCATTTCACATTTGTAGTTGTAGATTAACTTTCATCCTATTTCAAATGTTATACGGGCTGACCAAATAAGCTGCCCGAATAAGCTGTTAGTCTCATTAAGTTCAACTAGGTAAAGTACTCAAAGTCTTCTCATTTATGACTCTTTGCATTATTTGTTAATGATTTCAGTGGTTTGCTTTGATTTCTGCATTCAGGGTTTGAGATTGGATCTGTTAGGGATGAATCTTCACTTCTTTTCTGCATTCATATTTCGTCATGATTTTGATGGTCCATGTTTTCTTTTTTAATTAAAACTTTTCATAATTTATCTTTTGGTATGAAGTGACTTTATTAATTAATTAAAGATGAAATTGTTTGAGAGAATAGAATGTACATGTACCCCATGCGTATATGGAAGTTAATTAATTAGCATCAAGACCAAGCTGCTTGAATTCCAACAATTCTAGGGAGTAGTGCAAGGTCTCCAACACCTTGGCTTCATAAGCATTCTGATATAATACATGATAAAAACCTACCTGAACCTTACAGCTTCCATACGATTTTCTATTGTTTCGGTTTTTTATTTGTTCTTCTTTTTTGTTCATAGAAAATCGAAAATCGAGGTCTGGTGGGTTTGGTTTGAGGCTTTACTTTGATTCAGGCTTCAGAATTTCATTTGATTGCTCTCCGACCAAGGTAATGTCTTAATAATGTCTTAATCAGATTGCTCTTGCTGCTCTAAGTGTTCTTATCACCAAAATGTTCTTATTTTTAATGGTTCATGCTCTACTTGTTGTTTGTCTACTTTTGGTGTTCTTTTAGAGTGAATTTTTTTATAATGTTAACAATATTATTGATGTTTGCAATTGGCATTCTGAAATTGTTCTGATCATATTATTTATGTAGAAAATGGATTTAGGGTGGCATGCTGAACATTTTTACCAACTAGAAAGTCTTCATGTTTGGTGGAACTTTGAACCTGTCCGAGTAGAATTTGTTTGGGAAGATGTAATACACGAAAAAATATACATCATCTTACTTGACCAAAATGTAAGCGAATTTAATCATATTTTAGTTTTGTTGAAAATATATTTTTTAAAGATACTAATAATGTTAAAATTACATATTGTGTATATGTATATATTTATATACATTAGAGGGACAAAATGGCTGCAGTTGTTCCACGTACATTGTTGGATGTCTATAGACAAAGAAATTTGGTAGGAGGTGTTTTCTTTTTGGAGCATTTCCAAGTTCAAGGATCCTATTATGAATATCCAAGGTATGAAAAATATAGTTTGGTTCGTGCCGAACATGAAATTTTGATTGATAGAAACACAAGGTTTACCCCATTGCCGGAGAATGTTCAAAGAGGATTTGTGTTTTATCCGTCGGTGCCTTTGATAAGAACACTTGTTGAAGATAGGACAAGAAGAAAGATGCTAATTGGTAAATTAATTTTTTTAGTTAAATTTAAATTTAACTATGTCAAATTGATATTCAAATTTAAATTTATATATCTTAGATGTGGTTGGAAAAATCATAAGGGGAAGACGAGTTACCAATGCGAGAGATTATGGTGTATTCCGATTGGGTGTGTGTGATTTAGTTTTACAAGATGAAACGTAAGTTTGAAGTTGTATTAAAATTTAATCAATTACCAAATTAACAAATTGGCCAACTTGTGTTATTACTAACTTTGCTATTTCTAATAGGGGGCATGAAATAAAGTTGAGGTTGTATGATTCAAGAGAAACACGTATTGGGATGATAGCTCGGGCCATACAAAATAATTCAATAATTTATGCATCTCGGGTTAAGCTTATCCATCGATATCCAAGTATAATATTTATAAATTTTACTTATTTGTTTTTATTTCAATTTAAAATTATAATTTTTCTAAAATGGTATTTTCTAATTTTTTCAGTGAACGTTTTAAATTCGACGGATTTAACCCAGATTGTGTTTGTACCAGAGATGCCGGAAGCACACAACTTAAGAATTATTCCGAATGCCAATGTGTGATCAGTCAATTTGATTAGTATTGTGTTTTTGTGATTGTTGTGATGATTTTTGGAACATGTATTTTTGGAACATGTATTTGTTGTGGTATTTTGTATTGGTTCAGTAAATGTTTTGTGAATGAATGTTTTCTAAATGTTTTGAACATGTATATGACAATTCAGTGAATGTTTTGTGAATGAATGTTTTCTAAATGTTTTGAACATGAATATGACAATTCAGTGAATGTTTTAAGGTATGCAATGAGGATTGTCGATAAAGAAACTACAACTGTTGATGTCTCCCAAAAAGAGAAACATAAACGGAGAAAAATTGGGCTTGGCGAAGCAAGTGGTCAATGTATGACAAACATGAAAAATATCTCTTCAATGGAGACAATGCAAGAGAATATCAATGAAGCAACCCCTGACAGTGGGTTAACTTTTGCGCAAAGAAGAAAAATTATTAATCGAAACTATTATCAACGAAGCAAGGAAAATAACAGAAATGCTTTTAATACACAAGGAACAAGCCAATTATGTTCGGGGTTGACACATGATAACTTCAACGGTAAAAACTATGCATTATTATTATTTTGTACTTTCGAATTGACATAAACTAAAGCCTAATTGAAATGAGGTATTCTGTCATAGGCGTTCAAATTAAACGTGGAATACTGCTACCTCTTTTTGACGAAGTCGTGAATCAAGAATCGCCAAGTTAGTATTTCTTTTTGATCTCGATCTTACCATTTATTTATAATAATCTTATTTTTCATATTCAACTGTCTTACATAGCGCTTGGCGAAGGAAGTAGTCAACACATGACATAGCGCTTGGCGCTTGCCGAAATCCCAGACCCAACAAAGTATCCTGAAATGCATCAACTGGTGATAATGCACATGATGCATGGTCCTTGCGGTCATTTAAATCCATGTAGCCCTTGTATGCAAGGTGAGCCAAAGAAATGTCGTTTTAGATATCCTCAGCAATTCAATGACAAGACAGCGCAAGCAGATAACTCATATCCGATGTATCGGAGGAGAAACAATGGAATACAGGCGGACGTCCGAGGTAGTATCCTAGATAATAGATGGGTGGTCCCATATAACCCAAAGTTGCTAATGATGTTCAACTGTCACATCAATGTTGAGGTTTGCTCAAGTATAATATATGTGAAATATATTTTCAAGTATGTTTACAAAGGTCATGACAAGTAGGTTATTCATGTCGATCCTGATAGAGAAGAGGTTGTTATTAACGAGATAAAAAGATTTCAAGATGCACGATATGTTTCTCCACCTGAGGCGACTTGGCGGATTTTTAGCTTTCCTCTTTCTAAAATCCACCCTTGTGTGATGGCTTTGCAGGTCCATCTTCCGAATAAGCAGTTGGTTAGGTTCAGAGAGAATGATATTATGACAGATATTGTTGACAGAGAGAAGGATAAGAGATCAATGTTGACCGCATTTTTTGAGAGGAATAAAACAGATATGAGTGCGAGACAATATTTATACAAAGATTTTCCGAGACATTACACATGGAATTCCAAATCACGTAAATGGAATACTCGAAGCCGAAGACCAATGAGAGGACGACTGGTTCATGCTAATCCTGCTGAAGGAGAACGATATTATCTACGCCTACTTCTCTCGCATATTAGTGGACCTACATGCTTTGAAGATCTTTACACGGTTAATGGCGTATTACATCCGACATTTCGAAAAGCAGCTCTTGAGAGAGGTTTGATAGAGTCCGACGATAATTTATCGCATTGTCTTGCCGAGGCCTCCTTATTTCAGTTTCCCAATGCTCTTAGACGACTATTCGCAACGATCTTGATTTATTGTGAGCCGGGAGATGTTCGCAAGTTATGGGATGAACATTATGATTCACTCTCTGAAGATTACAGACGACACTACGTAAATGCTGAGATAGTCCGAAATATGGTTCTTAGAGATATCTCAGTCTTTTTACAATCTATGGGTAAGACCCTCGATGATTTCGATCTTCCAAACATAAATGTAGCTGCCAATTTAGAATCACGGGCATTTCGTGAGGTACAAGAGGAGTACTCCATAATCGTGGAAGACGAAGATCTGCGTGCCCGAGACTCTCTAAATTCCGACCAAAAACATGCATTCGATGAGATCATGAGTCATGTAGATAATGATCGTCCAGGTGTGTTTTTTGTAGATGGTCCAGGTGGAACCGGAAAAACATTTTTGTACAAAGCTTTACTCGCTAATGTTCGTTCCCGTGGACATATTGCACTTGCGACCGCTTCATCGGGTGCTGCCGCTAATAACATGCCAGGAGGGAGAACGACTCACTCTCGGTTCAAGATTCCCCTCAGTCTTTGTAATAATTCGGTGTGCAATATAAAAAAACAAAGTGGAACTGCTCAACTACTCCGAGATGCAAAAATAATCATCTTGGATGAAGCATCAATGGCAAAGAGGCAAGCAGTGGAGGCATTCGATAGAACAATGCAAGACATCACTGGGGTGCGGCTCCCATTTGGTGGAAAGATAATGATTATGGGAGGTGATTTTAGACAGGTGTTGCCGGTAACGAGAAAAGGTACCCGAGCACAGATTGTAGACTCTAGCCTACGGATGTCACCTATTTGGTCTTCGATTAAAAAGTTGCGGTTAACGATCAATATGAGAGCACTTACTGATCGATGGTTTCAGATTTTTTGTTACGAGTCGGTGATGGAGAAGAAGAAACAGTGGACGAAAACTTTATTCGCATACCTGATGACATGGCCATTCCTTACACCAAACAAGATGAATCGAAGGATGCTTTTGAAACACCCTAAAAACCGGGTCAATTTAAACCTTAAAAATTACTACAAGTTATGATCATAATCTTCAAACTTATATAACTTGAGGATCAAAATGTAAGGTTTCTATATACAACGACATTACTTAAATAACTTATTAATCTAATCATACCATAACAATCAGATTAATCAAGTTATCTAAACAATCGTCCCAAAAGCTTCAAAGAATAACTAGATCCTTTGTTATCTCTAAGTCTGAATCTTTCCAAAAGTTCTCTTCTCTCATTCTCGCTTACTTCCCGGAGCTTGTACCTGGTAAGAAGATTCAACTTGAAACATTAGGCTTTCGCCTAGTGAGAATACTCAATTCAAAATAACATTTAATAATTAAAATATGAACAGATAACTCAAACCTGTTCTCACCCATCTTACCGTACGATAACTCCTTTCCAAATCGGGGAATCTACCCCACTCCCATACTTACGACTAACTCATCTAATCATAACAACAATTTTTAAGAGTTTACTAAGAATCATCCCAGATTCACAGTTGATATTCACACACAAGAAATTACAAGTCAAAACCTGCCTATTTCTTAATCAGGAAGTAGAGATTACAAATTACTTTATGCCTATCTCTAATCTTCCTCTCATCACTGGGAAATCTCCGATCTTTCCTAAAACAATGGAAATCTCCGATCTTCCAAATCGAAATGGGAATTACAAATCAAAATCTGCCTATTCCACATTCCACCTCAGAATCAATGGTCCCAATGGGATTATGATATCGCGATACTCAACCGGGACACCCAATGATTCAAGGTACACCCAATTACTAAAAATTACATCCCTTTTGGTCAATGACAAGTAATCGGTTCCCATTATACCGTACCCAGGTGCCCCCGATGACCGGATGCCTATTTTTAGTAAAAGCACATAATATATAAATATAATAATCGATACTACTATATGCGTTCGGCATACAATATATCCTTTCTCTGAACATATTCTATATATACAAAAATAAAGAATATTATTAGCTCCTCATCTCAATCTCTTAACTATCCCCTCTCTGTAATCTAGCACGGGAGTTAATCATCTCAAATGTTAATCTATATTTTCGGACTCATAGATAGGTCCTTAATAATTTATCTTAACATGGCTTCAAATCGTATTTAGAGTTCATAAACCTGTAACAAATTTGCATATAGCAGATAATCATACTTTACATATAAGAATATTAATAAGTATCAGTTCATCAACTTCATAGCTATCCCCTCTTAGCAATTTTAGCATGGGGATCAACATAGCACAACTTTTAATCGCCCTCTTGGCTTATCTCTGACTTAATCAAGTCCATTTAAACATATCCATGCATACATATAAAACATCTATTTCAATATTAATTACTGAATTTTAAAGAGAGTTGAATAAACTCACCTGATATGAAATCACACTTCCTTTAATCCTTTTTAAACTCGTAGGGACTCCTTTCTTCACTACCACAGTTTACTGTAATATCCAATTTACATATATACTGATATTAATTTATAAAACAGAACCCTTCACAGCTAAAAATACTTAATCTCTTAAAATTACATCTCAAGTCACAATGAACTGAAGTCGCAACCACCTATTGCGATTCCAATTCCAAATCGCAACCAACTGTTGCGATCCCAACCTAAGTCGCAACCCACCATTGCGATTCCACTCCAAATCGCAACCAACTGTTGCGACTCCAAAGCCAAGTCGCAACCAACTGTTGCGACTCCAACCCCAAGTCGCAACGGTCTATTGCGACAATCATGAATGTCGCAGCTCAAGGTTGTGATTTCGATGATGTTCATCCAAGTCTCAGTCCACTCTGTTCATCCTTAAATCCAGATTTTTGCAGTTTTTCACCATGAATGTTTCTGATAATGTGCAGATATGTTTAAGGTTATAAACCAAACCTACTCATGTATTCAAATTCCCCAAAACATCTATATTTCATAACAACCCATTTCTAAACTTATCTAACAATTATGAACATAAAAGTTAAGAATGGTTTACCTTGGATTTCCTTAATTACTTCCAAAACTCAGCTGAAAATTCTTTGTTTCCTCTTGCTTCTTCTTCCTCTCGATTCCTCTTTCTCTCTCGGCTTCTCTTTCTCAAAACCGAAAGAAAACACAACTCACACACACTCACTTAGTCTATAATGACTAATTAGATGACACCTCACCCTTAATTACATGAGTCATAAGGCATATTACCAAATGAACCCCCAACTTTAAGAGAATGACACTACAAACCCTCAAACTTTAAAGAAATATATAACACCTCATGCATAAATAAAACTCATAATAATAACTCTTAAGTTTAATATTCTCAAAAGAAATCTTTAAACTTTCAACATTTTAATTTTAACCCTAATTGAATTATAATACTCTATATACTTCAAGGTTACTCCAAATACAAATACCTTCTAGATCTTATTAAAATAATAATAACAAAATTTAGGATGTTACAATACTCCCCAACTTGAAAATGATTTCGTCCCCGAAATCAAAGTCAGGTAAACAAATGAGGATACCTATCCCTCATACTCTCTTCTGACTCTAAACTTACATTAGTACCTCTATGGTGTTTCCACTGTACTTTCAACATAGCTACTTCTCTTTTCATCTACTCTCACATTAGTGAGTGAAATCACATCTTCCTCTTCGGCCACCCATTTCGGAAGATAACATACTTGGAAGGTATTATGTACCCCTCCCAATTCTGGCGAAAGATCCAAATGATATACTTGTAAACCAATCCTCTTAGAGTAATTATTATCATCAAATCCATGTTTGACTACTTCTTAGTCTAGCATACCGTTATCATTTCTTTCTTGTTTACACGGAATATCCACTACACAGCTACAGTCCAAAAGGACAGTTTTTCTAAAAAAAAACGTCAGTTAAGATCTCTAGCCAAATCCTCGTAACACCGAGAACTGCATTCGATGTATTTCTTTTACATCTACTGAATACTCCAATACTATAGCTTAACGGTTACAGTATTCTCTTCACCTAAAACCAATGGGATTGAGAAGAACAAGAGTCTTCCTTTTACCCCGTCATCATCACAACTCACTCTCCAGGTCTCAAAATAACATTAACATGTACCTACCTGAAATTTCCATGTATACCATAAATTAAGCATACTCGTTACTTTTAAATACTTCAATAACTACGACAGTCCATTATTACGTCCTTGACTTACACGTTTCTTCGGTATAGAATGCTATCACCTCCTCACATCACTATCTCATCGCACCACCACAATACAATCAAGCACCAAAGTATTGAACATCAAAAGTGATAACTCTATTGAACCTGCAATATGATTACATTCTTAAGTCCAATCTTTCTATCATAGGAAGCAACTCACACAATCAAAATCACTTTGGGTAAACACCCAATACCATTCCGACATTCTGTTTCGATATTAGCCATATCATTACCCCATCTTACAAACTACATGCCCCAACAACTTTAATGACAAAGCGGTACTCTTCATCCGAAATCCCCGAAAAGACTTCCATCAGATGCTTCCTAGTTCTAACTTCATAAAACATACTAGTTGACATATTTATCTTGGCAGTTGATACCAATACTCACTCGTACATTCTCCACACATAACCTTTCACCACAGACCAGGTTTCTCACAATCATTCATACACATATTACTCGAGTTTATTTCACTAAATATCTCCTCCCCAACTTTAGTTGAACTACCACTCTCGATTTGCTAAATAACTTGAACTTATTCGATCATAATAGCTCCTTGTGATTCCAAACCAATACCAAAACACGGTACAATCCTTCATAGCTCAACATTTTCCATACCTCACTTCATTAGTGCCTAATACTTTCTCCTTTGTAAACCATCCACATCGCAAGTAAAATACTTCTATAACACAACAGTCTTTCATAATCTTAACACTCTTACAAAGTGGTCCTTCAGCTTTTATTCTTCTGATTTAAGACTTAACAATAATTAAATCCAAAAGAATACCCAAAACATTCACATCATGCAAACTTCAATTTTAATACAATCTATGTAATCCCAACCCAAGCCTACAACAAGCTTATTAAATCGGGTCAATGCTCTCAAGACTCAACTGAGTTCAAAACTGAGCCATCTACTCCAAGGATCAATGATCATTATGCAACATACGTTCCGAGGCATGATAAATCTATGACTCCTTCATTGTTACTTTCCCAACGAAGTCAATTTATATAGGTATATGCAACTCTTATATACTTCACAATGTATATACTACGCTAAGGTTCATTAGTTCCAAAGGTATTAAAAACGCGAGAATTATCAGACAGTCTTTACACTTAAGACCGACACTTATTTAAATAGAATGTAATTAAGCATATAACTCAACCAAGACTCCATCTCGAGTCATTAAAACTGACAAACATTCAAAAGACTCATTTGAATATCAATCAAGCCTTTAAGGCCAAAATAAACGTTTGGTTAAACATGTGTCACGCACACGATTACATAAACCAAAATACATTGCTACCCAATTCTTTACCCTTTTTAATCCCTTAATTGGCCATCAGCCCCAAAACAAAGTTTTACCACTCTTCAAACTTTACATGGTCGGATTTACCAAAATCCCCCAACTCACATGTTCACATTTTTAAAACGTAATACCTCATAAATATTGTACATCCACAAAAATATTAAAAACGTGTTTTTGACTACATATCTTTCACTTGTGCAACAATAATTCGAAACTTCCTTCATTAGTGATTTATTCGTCAATCAGTCAAAATCCTTAACCATGTCGTACACAATAATATTTGCTTTGCGCATACCCTTTGCATAACAGCATACCGGTACTGCTCACAGTCTTGTTCCTGTCCGCACGAGCATACGCGGGACGCACCCAGTCCGCACCCAATGACAGACGAAAGGTCTCATACACCTTACACAACTATCGACTTCAAAGTCAATTCGTGTTATGTCGACATTTCCTTAACCTTAAGGTCCTTAACTGAACCTAATTCTTCCTCCGGACACAACCGTCCCTCGGCAACTGTATTCCTAGTCAGCAAACAAGGGTACAGGCTCTTATGCAACCGACACTAAAGTCCACTTTCGACTCTCACACTGTTTATCTCTCATTTCAACACAATTACCAGAACTACAAACTTTTTCCCCAGGTTTATCCAACACTTCTCCATTTTTGGAGTTCTTTCTTAGCTTAAAGCGTAATACTCTATGACCTAGCGAGTTCATAGCCTTCATGCATGACAACTTAATACATAAATCAATTCACACATTTTTCTCATTTTAAATAACAACATTTGGAATAACTTGGGCACACATGACCCCAACATTTACATGACTCCAATGTACTACACAACGATCTCGAGAATTGTTTGCATACTAAATTTCCGTAAACTCAATCTTTCTCAACCAAAACAAAGTTGTTACGACGGTAATATATTAAATAAAAAAAATCTTTTCATACAACAATAGTTCGAAAATGTTTTACCGACACGAATTAAGCTAGTCAGTTCTCCCACTTATTTATATGATGTTATTAGATCAATACTCCTGTTGGTTATTAAACGTTTTGCTGGCCAACGCTTTCTTGCTACAAATCAACTTTTCATGTAAAGTAAGAAATATTTTGTAACAACTCCAAAATTTCGTTGTGCGACGTAAATGGGATTGCCTTTTCTTTAAATACACACTTGCACATACTAATTCAAACTTGACTAAAACTGTTATTTATGCATTTGGTTTGAAATCATGAAAATTCATATAACACACACTAAAACACCATGCATAAAACTTTACTCGCAAATGAAGGCTAATTACTCAACGAGGTCAATCGTCTCACTTACGTAACTTATCATTGACATTCTACCTCCGACCGGTGGTCGCCCTTTCGGTCTTATAACGTTTGCTATACATGCATTCCACGATTCACGTATCAACCATGTCATACTATTTTCGTCTTGATCAAAACATCTCATATTCTATCTCCACACACATCAACCACCTATTAAAGGTTACCTTGGCGGACGTTCATGAGTCCCGCCAATTCCAGGTTGTCCTTCCAACCCCCAATCATTTCCCGATCTGTCCTCCAAAGGATTTTGGTGGCATATTCACCAACTTTCTACCATAACCTAAAGGGATAACCATAAGGAATGGTTATGCACATACCCCTATACAAAACGTACCTTACTGATCGTTAGTCACTGTAACAATTTAGAAATAAGTATGCTCGCGTAACAATATATTCATAATAACAGTAGCTAATTGAAATTGTGAACATATCATACATGAGAATCCTTGTTACCATTATCACCGTACTAATTTCACTTATTTCCGTTGACTCTAAGACTATCCCGTCTTTAGTATTTCTACCCAAATCTCACAAGTCATAACTTAATTTATCTCAGCTTAAGTCTAAGTATCTCAAATTCATACTTAGTTCGCTTAAACTAATGCTCTGATACCATATTGAAACACCCTAAAAACCGGGTCAATTTAAACCTTAAAAATTACTACAAGTTATGATCATAATCTTCAAACTTATATAACTTGAGGATCAAAATGTAAGGTTTCTATATACAACGACATTACTTAAATAACTTATTAATCTAATCATATCATAACAATCAGATTAATCAAGTTATCTAAACAATCGTCCCAAAAGCTTCAAAGAATAACTAGATCCTTTGTTATCTCTAAGTCTGAATCTTTCCAAAAGTTCTCTTCTCTCATTCCCGCTTACTTCCCGGAGCTTGTACCTGGTAAGAAGATTCAACTTGAAACATTAGGCTTTCGCCTAGTGAGAATACTCAATTCAAAATAACATTTAATAATTAAAATATGAACAGATAACTCAAACCTGTTCTCACCCATCTTACCGTACGATAACTCCTTTCCAAATCGGGGAATCTACCCCACTCCCATACTTACGACTAACTCATCTAATCATAACAACAATTTTTAAGAGTTTACTATGAATCATCCCAGATTCACAGTTGATATTCACACACAAGAAATTACAAGTCAAAACCTGCCTATTTATTAATCAGGAAGTAGAGATTACAAATTACTTTATGCCTATCTCTAATCTTCCTCTCATCACTGGGAAATCTCCGATCTTCCCTAAAACAATGGAAATCTCCGATCTTCCAAATCGAAATGGTAATTACAAATCAAAATCTGCCTATTCCACATTCCACCTCAGAATCAATGGTCCCAATGGGATTATGATATCGCGATACTCAACCGGGACACCCAATGATTCAAGGTACACCCAATTACTAAAAATTACATCCCTTTTGGTCAATGGCAAGTAACCAGTTCCCATTATACCGTACTCAGGTGCCCCCGATAACCGGATGCCTATTTTTAGTAAAAGCACATAATATATAAATATAATAATCGATACTACTATATGCGTCCGGCATACAATATATCATTTCTCTGAACATATTCTATATATACAAAAATAAAGAATATTATTAGCTCCTCATCTCAATCTCTTAACTATCCCCTCTCTGTAATCTAGCACGGGAGTTAATCATCTCAAATGTTAATCTATATTTTCGGACTCATAGATAGGTCCTTAATAATTTATCTTAACATGGCTTCAAATCGTATTTATAGTTCATAAACCTGTAACAAATTTGCATATAGCAGATAATCATACTTTACATATAAGAATATTAATAAGTACCAGTTCATCAACTTCATAGCTATCCCCTCTTAGCAATTTTAGCATGGGGATCAACATAGCACAACTTTTAATCGCCCTCTTGGCTTATCTCTGACTTAATCAAGTCCATATAAACATATCCATGCATACATATAAAACATCTATTTCAATATTAATTACTGAATTTTAAAGAGAGTTGAATAAACTCACCTGATATGAAATCACACTTCCTTTAATCCTTTTTAAACTCGTAGGGACTCCTTTCTTCACTACCACAGTTTACTGTAATATCCAATTTACATATATACTGATATTGATTTATAAAACAGAACCCTTCACAGCTAAAAATCCTTAATCTTTTAAAATTACATCTCAAGTCGCAGTGAACTGAAGTCGCAACCACCTATTGCGATTCCAATTCCAAATCGCAACCAACTGTTGCGATCCCAACCTAAGTCGCAACCCACCATTGCGATTCCACTCCAAATCGCAACCAACTGTTGCGACTCCAAAGCCAAGTCGCAACCAACTGTTGCGACTCCAACCCCAAGTCGCAACGGTCTATTGCGACAATCATGAATGTCGCAGCTCAAGGTTGCGATTTCGATGATGTTCATCCAAGTCTCAGTCCACTCTGTTCATCCTTAAACCCAGATTTTTGCAGTTTTTCACCATGAATGTTTATGATAATGTGCATATATGTTTAAGGTTATAAACCAAACCTACTCATGTATTCAAATTCCCCAAAACATCTATATTTCATAACAACCCATTTCTAAACTTATCTAACAATTATGAACATAAAAGTTAAGAATGGTTTACCTTGGATTTCCTTAATTACTTCCAAAACTCAGCTGAAAATTCTTTGTTTCCTCTTGCTTCTTCTTCCTCTCGATTCCTCTTTCTCTCTCGGCTTCTCTTTCTCAAAACCGAAAGAAAACACAACTCACACACACTCACTTAGTCTATAATGACTAATTAGATGACACTTCACCCTTAATTACATGAGTCATAAGGCATATTACCAAATGAACCCCCAACTTTAAGAGAATGACACTACAAACCCTCAAACTTTAAAGAAATATATAACACCTCATGCATAAATAAAACTCATAATAATAACTCTTAAGTTTAATATTCTCAAAAGAAATCTTTAAACTTTCAACATTTGTATTTTAACCCTAATTGAATTATAATACTCTATATACTTCAAGGTTACTCCAAATACAAATACCTTCTAGATCTTATTAAAATAATAATAACAAAATTTAGGATGTTACAATACTCCCCAACTTGAAAATGATTTCGTCCCCGAAATCAAAGTCAGGTAAACAAATGAGGATACCTATCCCTCATACTCTCTTCTGACTCTAAACATACATTAGTACCTCTATGGTGTTTCCACTGTACTTTCAACATAGCTACTTCTCTTTTCATCTACTCTCACATTAGTGAGTGAAATCACATCTTCCTCTTCGGCTACCCATTTCGGAAGATAACATACTTGGAAGGTATTATGTACCCCTCCCAATTCTGGCGAAAGATCCAAATGATATACTTGTAAACCAATCCTCTTAGAGTAATTATTATCATCAAATCCATGTTTGACTACTTCTTAGTCTAGCATACCGTTATCATTTTTTTCTTGTTTACACGGAATATCCACTACACAGCTACAGTCCAAAAGGACAGTTTTTCTAATAAGATCTATGCAATATTTCCTTCTCTGCAAACCAACGGGACTGCTTCAGATTATATCATTTCAAGGGCGATACTAACAACTAAAAATGAGCATGTCGACGAGATTAATGATCAGTTGATCGAAAGATTCTGCGGAGAGGAAAAAATTTACTATAGTTTTGACGAAGCAGAAGACGATAACAATAACTTATATCCAATGGAATTCTTAAACTCACTTACCGTTAGCGGTTTGCCCCCTCATTACCTCCGACTTAAAATTGGATGCCCAATAATACTATTGCGGAATATCGACCCTTCGAATGGATTATGTAACGGCACAAGGTTGATATGCAGAGGCTTTCAACTGAACGTCATTGATGCGGAAATAGTTGTTGGTCAACATACTGGTAAGAGGGTATTTTTACCAAGAATTCCTCTATGTCCGTCCGAAGATGACATGTTTCCATTTAAATTGAAGAGAAAACAATTTCCGATTCGACTTTGTTTTGCAATGACAATTAATAAAGCTCAAGGACAAACAATTCCGGTGGTAGGTGTTTATCTACCAGAGCCGGTATTCTCACACGGGCAACTTTATGTGGCATTATCCAGAGGTATATCACGTGGCACTACAAAGGTATTAGTGAAGCCATCCAAAAAGTTCAAGCCGAATGGAGTTTACACATCAAATGTGGTTTACCGAGAAGTTTTGAGTGATGATTGTATATGATTAAAACATGATTGTAATTTCTATTTTGTTTAAACAACAATTTAGACTTTTTGGATAAGAAATTGCATTAAGTTTTCATTTTTTTAATCTACGATATATCCCGTCGCATTGTGAAAAACTTTTAATACAATATATGAACCATGTGAACCACCAAATATTTATTGCAAAATTTGATGTTTAAAACTTAAATGTATCTTTATAGAACATTAACATCCCCGCCGCATTGCGCGGGTACTCAACTAGTATATACTTATGTGCTATCCACTTGCATAATTAAGTCTCAAGGTCAAAGTGAAACAAAGATGTCTAAAAGGAATTAATCACAAGTGTGGTGCACCAATTGGTATGACCATACCTCGGAGATTCTGCAACTTTTATGCATCTTTTTTCCTATAAGAATCCATTGATCAAGGCATCAAGCAACAATTTTGTTTTTGTTAGTCCCGTTAAAACTAACAACAAATCAAGAATCATGAAGATTGTAACAAGATGAGATATAAGAGAATTAATGGTATATTATTGAAATGAGAGAACTACCTAGAGAGAGAATGGTTCTCTCTCTAGAACACACACTTACACCATGATCTACATTGTAAAAAATGATTTTCTTGACCCTAATTACACACACTAATCCTTATATACTCCTTTGTTAGTCACTTAAGTCCAAGCCCATAATTCCTATACCTAAACCCATATTACAATCATTAACCATTTACAAAACTATCATATAATTAGGACATTTTGGTCCAAACAGTTTTGTATATATATTGTAATCAGTTAAGAGAACCAATTTCTTCAATATTATAACTGGCGAAACAAATATTTAATTGTAGGAAAAAAATAAATAAATATTTGAGTAATGCACGTAATTAATTGTGTGTGTAGTAGTTACGAGAATTAAAAGAATGAGATTTAGATTGTGATAGAGGATATGTAAGGTTTACAGTTGCTTTTTTCGGTTTGTTTTACTTTTTCACGTGTTTTTAGAAGGTCAAATTACATAAAAATGTAATATAATTTGTCTTGATTGCTATTTTGAGTAACGTATTATGTTAACTAAGATGTAAGGTTTTAAACATTTTAATACCTTAATACATATGACAAATGATGTGAAGTCCAACTCAATAATATTTAGGTACTTGGTGGCTAATGACATAGTTTTTTAATCTAAAGTTAATTTTAAATTTACTTATTTTATAAAACTGAAATATAGGGAGGGATTCCCATCTTCTTCCGATTCCGTTGTCAAAGAAGAAATTGTTGGTGATTTTAGTGTCACGAGGTCATTTAAGTGTAATTGGACTTAATACATGTGATAATTGGTTTCAAACTTTTATCTAATGCAAGTTAGGTGGCGCGGAGTGCACACTTGTTATAAGACGAGGTTGATCCCAGACATGAGGAAATGGCGGGGGTCAAGGGTTAATATTCTTTACATGAAGTTAATATTCTTTACAGGATGTTAATATTCTTTATAAGGGTTAATATTCTTTATAGAAAGTTAATATTCGTTACAGAATTGTTGATCCAAACCCTCAGTGATTTGATAATGACCCTGAGAAACACTTAGTGAAAATTTTAAGTAGACAATATGTATTAGAGTTTCACTATCAAAGAAATAATACTAAGTATGTTTAGTACCGCTAATAGGAAACTCATGTGCTTTAAATTATACATTCAGTTGACACTGTACATCAGTGAGCCCTGAGCCTGTTCAGTCTCACTGATGATCGTTGATACTTTATGTTGTCTACTTATGATCTCTGAAGACAAGATTCACGTCAACTATGTTCTAAGCTGAAGTCGAAGATCAAGCCAAAGAACCAGCGACAAAGTCTACTAGTGACCTGATGCGGATATCAGCGAAGCCAAGACCTGTCCACTCAATGTGAAGTTTCAAGTAGAAGACTTCAGCGAACGTTGAACTTTATCATTCGCTGATAAAGAATCATTTAGCGAACGCTGATCATAAAGCCTCCTCTACAAGCAAATTTTGTCTTATCCTCTTGCACGCCTCTGTACGATTTTGTCAGAATGGACATCCCTTTTGTCCAGAATCGTACAACCAACTCTGATTCTACACTGTTCATAATGCGGCCACTAGGTTGTCTACTGAAGTCAAACCATGCAACCAACCAGAGGCTGCCACGTGTAAAGGTATACTTGTTGTGCATTAAATGCATGCAGTATATAAAGAAAACCCTACTTCATTTCTTGAAGATCGGTCATTCCTCTCTCGCTGAACTTACTGTGTGAAAGAATACCCTCCTTAGTATTCTTGATTTTCTTAATCTCTATTTCTAGTGCAAGAAATCTGTGTGTTCTCATAGTTTGTTTAGATTAGGTTTATTCCTTAATCTTGTTCCGCAACAAACTGTAAATTGTTTGATACATATCAATAAACAATTTAGAAAGATAAAAATTGTGTGTTTGTATTCAACCCCCCCCCCCCCCCCCCCCCCGCCCCTTCTACAAACTTGTATAACCCATTTGGGACCAACAAGAATGTTAATATTCTTTACAAGGGTTAATATTATTTAAAGAATGTTATTCTTTACAAGGGTTAATATTCTTTAAAGAATGTTAAGTCCGATCTCTGGTCTTGTAAGATCAGAGCTGCATTTATCGTGCAATTATTTCAATCCTCTATTTTTGCCATAACGGTGGTAACTGGCCCATTATGGCTATCAATTAGCAATGATTGCCATAATGGTGGTAACTTACCCATTATTGCTATCAATTAGAAATAATTTCCATTTCCGTTTCTTTTTCCTCTTTATGAAGGAAATTAGTATATAAATACCATATATGCTTACGATTTACACGCAATTTAAAACAAGCCCTCATATACTCTCCAACAAATTTTCTTTTGTTTTCGTGCCTGAAAACGAAAGTGTTCTTGAGTTTTATCCCAGGTTGAATTTCGTGTAACCCAGGCATAGGGTCGAAATATCAATTCGAAAACTGAACTCTTACACGGTTCTCAAGAAATCTGGTGACTGATCTCATACCTTAGCCAACTATTTCCCCCACCAATCGAATTGATATCTCGTGATGTCAGTCATGGTCGATTATGTGAGAGAGATGACTTCGAAGTTCGGAAAGCTGGAGAAGTTTGAAGGCACTGATTTGAGATACTGGCAGAAAAAGATGCATTTTCTGCTAACGACTCTGAAGGTAGTGTATGTGCTGAGTACCCTCATGCCAGAAGTGATGGGGGATGAGATATTGGAGTATACGAGGAGACGAAGCAAGTGGGAGAACAATGACTATATTTGCAGGGGACACATCTTAAACAGTATGTGCTATTCTCTTTTTGATATCTACCAAAACGTGGCAAGTGCGAAGAAATTATGGGATTCCCTCGAGTCCAAGTACATCGCTGAAGATGCTTCTAGTAAGAAGTTCTTGGTTAGCGATATTAACAATTATAAAATGGTGGACTCAAGGCCCGTAATGGAACAATATAATGAAATCCTTCGTATCTTGGGTCAATTTACACTACACTAAATGAATATGGATGAATCCATTGCTGTGTCGAGTGTGATTGACAAACTTCCACCTTCTTGGAAAGATTTTAAGCATAACTTGAAACATCAAAAAAAGGAACTTTCATTGGTTCAACTTGGGAGCCACTTACCTATCAAAGAGTCCCTTCGAGTGCAAGAAAAGGGAAAGTTGAATCTGGACAGCCCTCTGTTCACATGGTTGAGGAGAAGAAAGCCAACTCCAACAACACCGGAAAAAGCAAGAAACGTAAGTTTGATGGACCCAATAAATTCTCTAAAAGGATAAAGGATTTGGTATGTTGGAGATGCAACAACGCAGGTCATTGTAAACGTGACTGTCGAGTAAAGTTGAATAATAATGGTGCTGGTACAAGTGGACGTGGATCGGGATCTAAGGATAACGATCAAGTTAAAGGAGGCCAGTTTTGACTAACTTTGATAATTCTGTCCAGAATTATGTTTCACTTATACCCGAGCCTTTTTATATGCAGGACGATGACTGTGCATGGTGGATCGACTCGGGAGCAACGAGCCATATTTGCAAGGATCGTCAGTGGTTCGAGAAATTGACACTGGTTGACGACGGTTCGATGCTCAATATGGAAAACGAGTCGAGTGCACCAATTTGTGGAGTTGGAGTTGTTAATTTAGAATTTTATTCTGGGAATATTGTTAAACTTTATGATGTTTTATTTGTGCCTAGAATCCGTAAGAACTTAGTGAGTGGTAGTTGTTTGAATAATCTTGGCTTTAAGCAAGTTTTTGAATCGGATAGGTTTATCCTATCTCGAGGTGGAAGTTTTATCGGTTTTGGTTACTTATCTAATCGCATATTCTGTTTAAAAGTGTTGAATAAAAATTTATGTTCTAATAATTATGTGTTTTTATTGTCATCATCATCTTCTAAAATTGACGACTCCATGGTTTGGCATGCGAGATTGGGTCATGTAATTTTAGAAGAATACATGAAATGTCAAAAGATGGATTAATTCCAGCCTTTGACATAAATTCAGAAAAATGCAAAACTTGCATGCTTACAAAAGTCACAAACAGCCTTTTCCAAATGTTAACAGAAATACGACTGTTTTGGAACTTATACATAGTGACCTGTGTGATTTCCACTCCACTCCTTCTTTGGGAAATAAGGAGTAGGGATGAGATCGGGACCGGACCGGTTGGTTCCGAAATATTTGGGACTAAAAAGTAGGACCGAAAACCGAACCGTATGTACCGGTTCGGTTTCGGTCTCGGGACGGGAAAATTGGTACAAGGACCACTTAGGACCGAAAATATGAAAATGTATCAAATGAATATCAAAACGAAACACAAACCAAAATATTTTTATAATGTTTCAAATGTGTATCAAAACCAATCCCAAAGAATAAAAGTTTAACAATCAAAAGTTCAACGAATTTCAGTATTCGTTTAGGCTTCTTCTTTTCCATTTTGTTCGTTTAGGAGATGATATTTTGGGACTAAAAAGTAGGACCGAAAACCGAACCGTATGTACCGGTTCGGTTTCAGTCTCGGGACGGGAAAATCGGTACAAGGACCACTTAGGACCGATTTGGGACCAACAAGAATTTTAATATTCTTTACAAGGGTTAATATTCTTTAAAGAATGTTATTCTTTACAAGGGATTAATATTCTTTACAAGAGGACATCTCTGAAAGACTACCTCTGAGGTAGTCTTGCTCTTAAGTGGTTGGGCAGTGATTAGACTACCTCTAAAGTGGTACCTCTGAGATGGTTGTGCTCTGATCAGGTTAAGTCCGATCTCTGGTCTTGTAAGATCAGAGCTGCATTTATCGTGCAATTATTTCAATCCTCGATTTTTGCCATAACGGTGGTAACTGACCCATTATGGCTATCAATTAGCAATGATTGCCATAATGGTGGTAACTTACCCATTATTGATATCAATTAGCAATAATTTCCATTTCCGTTTCTTTTTCCTCTTTATGAAGGGAATTAGTATATAAATACCATATATGCTTACGATTTACACGCAATTTAAAACAAGCCTTCATATACTCTCTAGCAAATTTGCTTTCGTTTTCGTGCCTGAAAACGAAAGTGTTCTTGAGTTTTATCCCAGGTTGAATTTCGTGTAACCCAGGCATAGGGTCGAAATATCAATTCGAAAACTGAACTCTCACACGGTTCTCAAGAAATCTGGTGACTGATCTCATACCCTAGCCAACTATTTCCCCCACCAATCGAATTGATATCTCGTGATGTCAGTCATGGCAGATTATGTGAGAGAGATGACTTCGAAGTTCGGAAAGCTGGAGAAGTTTGAAGGCACTGATTTCAGATACTGGTAGAAAAAGATGCATTTTCTACTAACGACTCTGAAGGTAGTGTATGTGCTGAGTACCCCCATGCCAGAAGTGATGGAGGATGAGTTATTGGAGTACATGAGGAGACGAAGCAAGTGGGAGAACAATGACTATATTTGCAGGGGACACATCTTAAACAATATGTGCTATTCTCTTTTTGATATCTACCAAAACGTGGCAAGTGCGAAGAAATTATGGGATTCCCTCGAGTCCAAGTACATCGCTGAAGATGCTTCTAGTAAGAAGTTCTTGGTTAGCGATATTAACAATTATAAAATGGTGGACTCAAGGCCCGTAATGGAACAATATAATGAAATCCTTCGTATCTTGGGTCAATTTACACTATACAAAATGAATATGGATGAATCCATTGCTGTGTCGAGTGTGTTTGACAAACTTCCACCTTCTTGGAAAGATTTTAAGCATAACTTGAAACATCAAAAAGAGGAACTTTTATTGGTTCAACTTGGGAGCCACTTACCTTTCAAAGAGTCCATTCGAGTGCAAGAAAATGACAACCAAAGGGAAAGTTGAATCTGGACAACCCTCTGTTCACATGGTTGAGGAGAAGAAAGCCAACTCCAACAACACCGGAAAAGGCAAGAAACGTAAGTTTGATGGACCCAATAAATTCTCTAAAAGGATAAAGAATTTGGTATATTGGAGATGCAACAACGTAGGCCATTGTAAACGTAACTGTCGAGTAAAGTTGAATAATAATGGTGCTGGTACAAGTGGATGTGGATCGGGATCTAAGGATAACGATCAAGTTAAAGGAGGTCAGTTTTGACTAACTTTGATAATTCTGTCCAGAATTATGTTTCACTTATACCCGAGTCTTTTTATATGCAGGACGATGACTGTGCATGGTGGATCGACTCGGGAGCAACGATCCATATTTGCAAGGATCGTCAGTGGTTCGAGAAATTGACACTGGTTGACGACGGTTCGATGCTAAATATGGAAAACGAGTCGAGTGCACCAATTTGTGGAGTTGGAGTTGTTAATTTAGAATTTTATTCTGGGAATATTGTTAAACTTTATGATGTTTTATTTGTGCCTAGAATCCGTAAGAACTTAGTGAGTGGTAGTTGTTTGAATAATCTTGGCTTTAAGCAAGTTTTTGAATCGGATAGGTTTATCCTATCTCGAGGTGGAAGTTTTATCGGTTTTGGTTACTTATCTAATCGCATATTCTGTTTAAAAGTGTTGAATAAAAATTTATGTTCTAATAATTATGTGTTTTTATTGTCATCATCATCTTCTAAAATTGACGACTCCATGGTTTGGCATGCGAGATTGGGTCATGTAATTTTAGAAGAATACATGAAATGTCAAAAGATGGATTAATTCCAGCCTTTGACATAAATTCAGAAAAATGCAAAACTTGCATGCTTACAAAAGTCACAAACAGCCTTTTCCAAATGTTAACAGAAATACGACTGTTTTGGAACTTATACATAGTGACCTGTGTGATTTCCACTCCACTCCTTCTTTGGGAAATAAGGAGTAGGGATGAGATCGGGACCGGACCGGTTGGTTCCGAAATATTTGGGACTAAAAAGTAGGACCGAAAACCGAACCGTATGTACCGGTTCGGTTTCGGTCTCGGGACGGGAAAATTGGTACAAGGACCACTTAGGACCGAAAATATGAAAATGTATCAAATGAATATCAAAACGAAACACAAACCAAAATATTTTTATAATGTTTCAAATGTGTATCAAAACCAATCCCAAAGAATAAAAGTTTAACAATCAAAAGTTCAACGAATTTCAGTATTCGTTTAGGCTTCTTCTTTTCCATTTTGTTCGTTTAGGAGATGATATTTTGGGACTAAAAAGTAGGACCGAAAACCGAACCGTATGTACCGGTTCGGTTTCAGTCTCGGGACGGGAAAATCGGTACAAGGACCACTTAGGACCGATTTGGGACCAACAAGAATTTTAATATTCTTTACAAGGGTTAATATTCTTTAAAGAATGTTATTCTTTACAAGGGATTAATATTCTTTACAAGAGGACATCTCTGAAAGACTACCTCTGAGGTAGTCTTGCTCTTAAGTGGTTGGGCAGTGATTAGACTACCTCTAAAGTGGTACCTCTGAGATGGTTGTGCTCTGATCAGGTTAAGTCCGATCTCTGGTCTTGTAAGATCAGAGCTGCATTTATCGTGCAATTATTTCAATCCTCGATTTTTGCCATAACGGTGGTAACTGACCCATTATGGCTATCAATTAGCAATGATTGCCATAATGGTGGTAACTTACCCATTATTGATATCAATTAGCAATAATTTCCATTTCCGTTTCTTTTTCCTCTTTATGAAGGGAATTAGTATATAAATACCATATATGCTTACGATTTACACGCAATTTAAAACAAGCCTTCATATACTCTCTAGCAAATTTGCTTTCGTTTTCGTGCCTGAAAACGAAAGTGTTCTTGAGTTTTATCCCAGGTTGAATTTCGTGTAACCCAGGCATAGGGTCGAAATATCAATTCGAAAACTGAACTCTCACACGGTTCTCAAGAAATCTGGTGACTGATCTCATACCCTAGCCAACTATTTCCCCCACCAATCGAATTGATATCTCGTGATGTCAGTCATGGCAGATTATGTGAGAGAGATGACTTCGAAGTTCGGAAAGCTGGAGAAGTTTGAAGGCACTGATTTCAGATACTGGTAGAAAAAGATGCATTTTCTACTAACGACTCTGAAGGTAGTGTATGTGCTGAGTACCCCCATGCCAGAAGTGATGGAGGATGAGTTATTGGAGTACACGAGGAGACGAAGCAAGTGGGAGAACAATGACTATATTTGCAGGGGACACATCTTAAACAATATGTGCTATTCTCTTTTTGATATCTACCAAAACGTGGCAAGTGCGAAGAAATTATGGGATTCCCTCGAGTCCAAGTACATCGCTGAAGATGCTTCTAGTAAGAAGTTCTTGGTTAGCGATATTAACAATTATAAAATGGTGGACTCAAGGCCCGTAATGGAACAATATAATGAAATCCTTCGTATCTTGGGTCAATTTACACTATACAAAATGAATATGGATGAATCCATTGCTGTGTCGAGTGTGTTTGACAAACTTCCACCTTCTTGGAAAGATTTTAAGCATAACTTGAAACATCAAAAAGAGGAACTTTTATTGGTTCAACTTGGGAGCCACTTACCTTTCAAAGAGTCCATTCGAGTGCAAGAAAATGACAACCAAAGGGAAAGTTGAATCTGGACAACCCTCTGTTCACATGGTTGAGGAGAAGAAAGCCAACTCCAACAACACCGGAAAAGGCAAGAAACGTAAGTTTGATGGACCCAATAAATTCTCTAAAAGGATAAAGAATTTGGTATATTGGAGATGCAACAACGTAGGCCATTGTAAACGTAACTGTCGAGTAAAGTTGAATAATAATGGTGCTGGTACAAGTGGATGTGGATCGGGATCTAAGGATAACGATCAAGTTAAAGGAGGTCAGTTTTGACTAACTTTGATAATTCTGTCCAGAATTATGTTTCACTTATACCCGAGTCTTTTTATATGCAAGACGATGACTGTGCATGGTGGATCGAATCGGGAGCAACGATCCATATTTGCAAGGATCGTCAGTGGTTCGAGAAATTGACACTGGTTGACGACGGTTCGATGCTAAATATGGAAAACGAGTCGAGTGCACCAATTTGTGGAGTTGGAGTTGTTAATTTAGAATTTTATTCTGGGAATTTTGTTAAACTTTATGATGTTTTATTTGTGCCTAGAATCCGTAAGAACTTAGTGAGTGGTAGTTGTTTGAATAATCTTGGCTTTAAGCAAGTTTTTGAATCGGATAGGTTTATCTTATCTCGAGGTGGTAGTTTTATCGGGTTTGGTTACTTATGTAATCGCATATTCCGTTTAAACGTGTTGAATAAAAATTTATGTTCTAATAATTATGTGTTTTTATCGTCATCATCATCTTCTAAAATTGACGACTCCATGGTTTGGCATGCGAGATTGGGTCATGTAATTTTAGAAGAATACATGAAATGTCAAAAGATGGATTAATTCCATCCTTTGACATAAATTCAGAAAAATGCAAAACTTGCATGCTTACAAAAGTTACAAAACAGCCTTTTCCAAATGTTAACCGAAATACGACTGTTTTGGAACTTATACATAGTGACCTGTGTGGTTTCCACTCCACTCCTTCTTTGGGAAATAAGAAGTAGGGATGAGATCGGGACCGGACCGGTTGGTTCCGAAATATTTGGGACTAAAAAGTAGGACCGAAAACCGAACCGTATGTACCGGTTCGGTTTCGGTCTCGGGACGGGAAAATCGGTACAAGGACCACTTAGGACCGAAAATATGAAAATGTATCAAATGAATATCAAAGTGAAACACATACCAAAATATTTTTATAATGTTTCAAATGTGTATCAAAACCAATCCCAAAGAATAAAAGTTTAACAATCAAAAGTTCAACGAATTTTAGTATTCGTTTAGGCTTCTTCTTTTCCATTTTGTTCGTTTAGGAGATGATATATCTTAATTAGAGAAATATAAGGTTAGTTTATTTAAGAGATGATATGCATACTTAAGATATTTAAAAAACATTGTCTATTAATATTCCGGTTCGATTTCGGTATTTTTCGGGAAAATCCCGGTACCGAATCCCGAATCCCGATTTTGTCGAATACTTGGAACTGAATACCGGACCGATTGAACCAGTTCGGGTTCGGTACGGTACCGGTTCGGTTCGGGAAATTGGTACTCGAGGCTCATCCCTAATAAGAAGTATGTCGTCACATTTATAGATAGTAATACTCGGTTTTATTATGTATATCTTTTGCATGCCAAAGATGAATCTTTAGATAAGTTTAAAATTTACAAAACCGAGGTCGAGTTACAATTGGGTAATTCCAATCAGTTGGTATTGTCCATTAGACAACGACACCTTACACACCTCAACAAAACAGGGTTTACGAACGTAAAAATCGAGTTTTAAAAGAAATGGTAAACTCGATGCTTTCTTACTCGGGTTTGAGTGAGGGTTTTTGGGGAGAGGCCATGTTAATGGACTGTTATGTTTTAAATAGAGTTCCAAATAAAAGGAACAAAACAACCATATGTGAACTTTGGTTCAAGAAAACTCAGAATTTGAATTATTTTCGAATTTGGGGTTGTCGGGCTGTTGTAAAACTACCCGAACCCAAAAGGAAAACTTTGGGTGAACGTGGGACTGACTATATATTCATTGGATATGCAGAAAATTCCAAGGCTTTTAGGTTCTACGTAATAGAATCTAATGATTCGATGTCGATTAACACTATTAATGTGAATAATCCAAAAAGATTGGATGGTGTTTCATGTCCCGAAACACAGCAGGTCCAGAGAAGCAAACGAGGACGAATTGCCAAAAATTTTGGTCCCGATTTTCAACTGTATTTCGTGGAAGGTTCATGGGACAAACCTGGGCTTCAATACTCTTATTGTCATAGTATTGAGGATGACCCAAAGACTTTCAAAAAAGTGACGGAGTCTCGAGATGTCGCGTTTTGGAAGGAAGCAATTGATGACGAAATGTCATTAATTCTTGAAAATGACACTTGGGTGTTATCAGATTTCCCTCCAGATTCTAAACCACTTGGATGTAGATGGATCTTCAAAAGGAAGATGAAAGTTGATGGGACGATTGATAAATTCAAGGCCCGGTTGGTCATTCAAGGGTTTCGACAAAAATTCGGTATTGACTATTTCGATACGTAAGCTCCGATAGCACGTATTTCGATGATTAGATTGTTAATTGCCTTGGCGGAAATACACACTCTGTTTATCCATCAAATGGATGTTAAAACAGCCTTCTTGAATGGTGATCTTCAAGAGGAAGTTTACATAAAACAACCAGAAGGTTTCATTATGCCCGGAAACGAGCATAAAGTATGTAAACTTGTGAAATATTTGTACGGGTTGAAACAAGCACCTAAACAACGGCATCAAAAATTTGATGAAGTTATTTTGTCATGTGATTTTACTTTAAACCAATGCGAACAAATGTGTTTATTGCAGATTTGATGCTAAAGGTGCAGGTGTGATCATCTGCTTATATGTAGATGACATGCTGATTTTTCGGACCGATCTAAATCAGGTAGATGAAACTAAGAAGTTGTTGTCATATAAGTTTTCCATAAAAGACACAGGTGACCTTATGTAATCCTTGGTATAAGGATTAAACGGGTTAACAAAGGGTTTGTTCTCACGCAATCACATTATATTGAGAAAATTCTCAATAAATTCAATTACGGTGATTGTTCTCCCATGAGCACTCCAATGGATTCTAGTGTCAAGTTAATGCCAAATATGGGCAAAGAAATTTCACAACTTGAATACTCTAAGGCCCTTGGTAGCTTGATGTATCCCATGACAAGCAAGAGGCCTGATATTGCTTATGTCGTAGGGCGGTTGAGTCAGTATACTAGTAATCCTAGTACTCAACATTGGCAAGCGGTTCAAAGAGTATTTAAATATCTTAAGGGAACCATGGATTATGGTTTGAGTTATTTGGGACATCCTTCGGTGTTAGAAGGTTATTCGGATGCAAGATGGAAATCTAACATGGAGGATCACTCCTCAACGAGTGGTTGGGTATTTTTGCTTGGGGGAGGTGCCATTTCTTGGGCATCCAAGAAGCAAACTTGCATTACAAACTCAACAATGGAATCTAAGGAATGGCTAAAGAATCTAGTTTACGAGATTCCATTGTGGCCAAAGCCGATTGCACCTATTTCTATCCGTTGTGATAGTGCGACCACTTTAGCTAAGGCTTATAGCGAAGTATACAATGGCAAGTCTAGACATTTGGGTGTTAGACATAGCATGATTAGAGAATTAATCATGAATGGTGTAATCTCAGTTGAGTTTGTTAGAACGCAACAAAATTTGGCAGACCACTTGACAAAAGGTCTGACAAGAGACTTAGTGCACAAGTCTGCGATCGGGATGGGATTAAAGTCCATATAAATTTATAATGGTGAGACACCCAATTCTCTTCTAATATTGTGTTAGAAGCTGAATTCAATGCGGATAGCTCACACTTATAAATTGGAACACATGTTGTATCATCCCAAGGTATGTGTTCGGTCCTGCAGTAAGTAGGTTGAAGAATAACTTCTTAATAATTCCTTTGAGAAAGTGTATTTGTAGGTACACGAAGTAAAGGAATTACATATGTGATTGTGAAGTGTAGACGCATTTCAAAAGGTTGGGACTTGGCCTTTATACAATCATGAAAGGATTAGGACACATGGCTTTATAAATGTGTCACGTTTTGTTTCCCGGAAGAGTATGTAAACTTGTATGTATTTTATCTTCAGTTATTCAAATGAGTTTATGGGTTCAATCCTTAGGACACCTTGATTCTCGAATATTTGGAACGTGTAAAATACTAATGTGGAAATTCAATCATTTTGATATTTTCATTTACGTGCAAGTTTGGTTTTGTTTAACTTAAGGTGTTATTTCATGAGTTACACTAAAATGGGGGAGGATTGTTGGTGATTTAGTGTCACCAGGTCATTTAAGTGTAATTGGACTTAACACGTGTGATAATTGGTTTCAAACTTTGATCTAATGCAAGATAGGTGGTGCGGAGTGCACACTTGTCATAAGACGAGGCTGATCCCGGCCACGAGGAAATGGCGGGGTCAAGGGTTAATATTATTTACAAGAAGTTAATATTCTTTGCAGGATGTTAATATTCTTTATAAGGGTTAATGTTCTTTACAGGAAGTCAATATTATTTACAGGATGTTAATATTCTTTACAGGGGTTAATATTCTTTAAAGAATGTTATTCTTTAGAAGAGGTTAATATTCTTTAGAAGAGGATATCTTTGAAAGAGTATCTCTGAGGTAGTCTTGCTCTGATGTGGTTGGGCTGTGATCAGACTACCTCTGAAGTGGTACCTCTGAGATGGTTGTGCTCTGATCAGGTTAAGTCCGATCTCTGGTCTTGTAAGATCAGAGCTGCATTTATTGTGCAGTTATTTCAATCCTCGATTTTTGCCATAACGGTGGTAACTGACCCATTATTGCTATCTATTAACAATGATTGCCATAATGGTGGTAACTTACCCATTATTGCTATCAATTAGCAATAATTTCCATTTCCGTTTCTTTTTCCTCTTTATGAATGTAATTAGTATATAAATACCATATATGCTTACGATTTACTCACAATTTATAACAAGCCTTCACATACTCTCCAGCAAATTTGCTTTCATTTCCGTGCCTGAAAACGAAAGTGTTCTTGAGTCTTATCCCAGATTGAATTTTGTGTAACCCAGACATAGGGTCGAAATATCAATTCGGAAAGTGAACTCTCACACGATTCTCAAGAAATCCGGTGACTGGTCTCATACCCTAGCCAACTATTTCCCCCAACAGAAACTCTTAATCCACCATCTCCATTTTGGTCAATGATTTATGATTTTGCCAAACAAAAACTAGAAACTAAAAATAAATGGGTTAACACCCTCGACAAAGGATATGAAACACTTGAATATTAAGTCCCTAAAATTCATAATTTGTCTCTCTCTCTCTCTCTCTCTCTGCCCATGCATACATACATACATACATACATACATACATACATACATATATACATACATACGTACGTATGTACATACATACATACATACATACATTTTTTTGGGATAGGGGATGGAACCCCTGGAAAAATATTTATTAAAAAAAGAGAACTAGACAAAATACGAGGGACAAAACCCAAGGAATACAAAATAGGAACCCAAAACATGTTCGGGAAAAAACCAAAACCGAATTCTAAGCCTAAAATTAAAATCCAAAAAAGGGATAAAAGGCTTATACACCAAAAAACAACAATCAATAAATCGAAAGCCCAGTTTAAGGCCCACAGTCACATCATGCTCCACTATAATGTGCACCAAATCCTTAAGCCCTAATTGTAGCCACATCCTTAAACTTCTCAGACCTGATATGAACCCCACTTTCATTACTGTTCCTGTTCGAGCGATCAACATCCAACTCAGCGATCTTCATCATCAAACCCATAAGCACTACATCAATCAAGAGTCATATCACATCAGATCGCATGTTATAATGAAGACGAAAAAGCCATGAATCGATAACATCATTCCATTCATCGATCCGATGGCCAATTTTGTGATGAGCCCTAGAAATCCAATTAATTGTTCCATCCAAACTGGAAAAGTTCCCTATACCATTCTTTTGAATTCTACCCTTATTCCACCATATAACCATGATCTGACAACTGACCAGCAAAAATATAGGACTCCAAGTCTGCATCAGATAGTAACCAATACCGCAGATTGATTCTCAGTCCCTCCAATACCGGATTTCCATATCACTCCAACTCTGTTGAATAGCCTAAATAGCCAATGACCAATCCCCCTTGTACCTCCAAATCAAATTCACCTTACTGCTCCAAAACAACCCACTGTAATGTAGAAGCATGTCAAAACTGGTACAAATGTTGTCCCAATATAGAAGCACAGGGTTGTTTGGATTAAGTTGTTGAACCAGGCCAACAATATCACTCCAGACTATGGACCAACACAGAAGCACATAGCTGATAGCATTAAACCAATTTCCCCACATCCTATAATTCCATAGAAGATGTATGAACCTAATAGCATTAAAACATTTGCAAAACCCAAATTTGTTTACACCAGGCAGACTCCGGTTGTGATCCCAAACCTCAATCAACCAAATTTGATATCAACTATGATTAAACCATATCTTAAGACCAAGAATATAGGACGAGAAGCAAAATTTGGACCAAGAATATAGGATGAGAAGCAAACCAACTATCCTTATAGCCAAGATTCTAAATGGCGTGAGGCGTGACGTGGTGGCGAGGCCAAGCCTCAAGCCTTAGGAGCCATGGTGAAGCCATGACGTTTTCAAGGAGTGACTTATGGCGTCAAATTTCTAATTCATATATAATATTATATATAAAACATATGTTTTGTAGTGTTACTCAATGAGTCAATAGTAGTAAGCAATTTAAATTAGGTTATATATTAAAAAAACTTGCAAATAAGAAAAATCAAATATCGCATTATGAAAACTGCGTATTAGGCCATGGCGCGCCACGGGCTTAACGTGGCGAAAGACACAAGACTTGGTGTCATGGCACGCCACGGCAGCTACGTGGCGAGTTGTTTAGAACATTGCTATTAGCACCCAAATCAGAAGATGATTCCAAGAAGCACCAACACAGCATGTACAAGAAATTGGGATTCATACTCACAATCAACATATCCCAAGTACATCTAATGTTAACAATAGTATACCAAAACCTCACAAACCATCACTGAAAAAGAACCAAAAATTTCTTCTTTTTTAGATCTGGTGAAATCAAAGACCTAAAAAACCCACCCTCCAAAACCAATGAAATGAACAACTCAACAACACAACCCTTGTACACCAATGGAGTAAAAACCCAAGAATCCATCCAAGCCTCCACAAGAACCTCCTTATATCTCCAAAGCAAGTTCAAGAATCCTATCTCCTCTACCCTACACCCCCTTATACTTTCATCCCATATCCTAACCCAAAAACCCATTTTAAAAAAGGGTATTTTAATCCCTCCCCCAATAAGAACCCAAGTGTATCCCAAAGCTCCCCCCAAAAGGAACCCACCCCAAAGGATCTTTGATTTCCATCTCTAGTTGATCTCTCATCCAAATTAGTCCTCAGAATAGTGATCTTCAAAAATTGAGTGGTCCACCATTTAAACCACCTCGTAACAAAAAGCCTCTTACCATAATTATACAGCTCCATTATCAACAACTGATTTTGCACAAAAAACTCCATTCTGCAACCCAATAGCCCATACAATAGCAGCCCTTCGTACTTGTCTGTTATTCTTAACTTTCAAACTCAACAAGGAACATGGAAGCCCAGTACACAATGATTGATGATAATACATAATTTATCAACTGCAATCTACCAGCAAAAGACAACCATTTGTTCTTCCAATCCATAATTCTCTTTCTCACTTTATCAATCAAGCCTATACAATAATTGTGAAATAACTTTGTAGAGATTA
Organism: Saussurea involucrata; assembly: GCA_033807775.1. Taxonomy (NCBI): domain Eukaryota; kingdom Viridiplantae; phylum Streptophyta; class Magnoliopsida; order Asterales; family Asteraceae; genus Saussurea; species Saussurea involucrata. Next base: position 169,581,225 of record CM066322.1, read on the forward strand.
GAGGAACACCCAAATATTTAACAGAAAGAGACCCCAGAGCATAAAAGGAAGAATTTCCATGATCTCTACCCTGTTCTGGCCCACCACATTACCCAAAAATGAAGTGCTCTTCTCCATATTAGGCTTTAATCCAGAAATTCCACTAAACTCCAAAAGATCACTCTTCAAAACATTGACAGAGGCTACATCTCCATAACAAAACATGAGGAGATCATCAGCAAAGCATAAGTGTGTTAGATTAAGCTTTTCACACTTTGGGTGGTATTTGAACTCATTACAGCTCTGAATCTTCCTTTTAACCATCAAAGTAAGGATCTCCATAACCAATGTGAACAAGTAAGGAGAAAGAGGATCTCTTTGTATAATCCCTCTCATCCCAGGGAAGAATCCATACATACATAGATAAAGCATTGGATCAATCTTACAAAAAATATTTGGGTCATCATTGATGTTAATTTAAGGTGTGTTTGGCTTGTGAATCTATATCTTTATAATCTTTGTTTGATTTGTGTTAATGCCAAAAATCGTTCAGAAGGATAACTTAAGGTTGATTGTGGAGCTTAACAACTAAAGAACAGGAATCTAGCGACAAACTGTGCGATAAAGACAAAAAACGTAAAAGAGACAAAGATTTTGGTGACGCGGGAAAAACCTCAACGAGGAAAAAAAACCGCGGACGGCTTTGGGGGTCGTCGCTGCACTATGGTCGCCAAACAGGGGCGATATCCTTGTGTTTCGGGTGTCGAAGTACAATGATTACAATACAAATAAAGTAAAGACTTGAAATGTAAAATAAGCAAGTGTATCAAATGTAAAAACTGGTGCGTCGTGTGTAGAGACTATGCGTCGGGTGTCAATGTCGTGCGTCGTGAGCAATCGTATGCGAGAGATTTCTTTGTTCTGAGTGTCCTTCCGAAATCCGATGTGTGCAAGTGAGGCTGGATCTTCGTATTTATAGTCTTTGTAGCTTTAATTGACCCTCATGAATGCAGAAATAACGGTCGCACCGGTCACTGCTGTTAATGCTCATAATTGCCTCTGTCGGTTACGTCTGTTGGCCATAAATGACATTGACCCTGCATTGAATGACGAAAACATAACAAAAATATCGCATGTTAGCTGGTCGAGGTCGAGAGGCATGTCACTTCGATCGAGTGTCGTGAGCAACATTCGATTTTACTTTGGTCAAAGGATAAAGTGTTTATGATTTGACTTTGTTATGGAAAAGTGTAATAAACATTCTCAGTGTTTTGGTCGTGGTCGAGACTGGTGAAATTTTGCCCAAACAGTTTGCCCCCAAAATTTAAAAATGGAGTGGCAAATTCAAGTTTCAAAAAGTTTTTAAATTTTGCTAGTCGAACGCCTAGGGTCGTGACACGTGTTAAAAATCTCTTCAGTTGCCTTGGAACTGGATCGGTTCAATTCCAACTAAAGAGGAAGTCGAAAAGGGGATAAGGTCGTGACGTCATGCTGACGCACGATCGTGCTTAACAGCTGTAAGCGCTAGGTGTCGACGATCTGTCGAGTATTCGAAAAGGCAATGACACGCGTCGATCATCGAGAGGCTCAATCTGACACAATCGTTTACATAAATAGCGACCTACGATGGATCTTTTCCATTTTTACGTCTACGGAGAGCTTTTAGGGAGATTCTTCTTGATTTCTTGCTGTTCTTGGCCAAATCTTTTCCAAATATGTAAGAAATCTTCAACCTGTTAGAGTTTTGAGGTTTTTAGAGCGCCTATATAAGGTACGATTCTCCAGTCTTTGTATGCGTCGCAAGTCCATTGCTAGAAAGCCTAGGAAAAACCGGGATATCTGGGGCTTTTCAGATAGACAAACTTGGTTAACAGGATTAGCGATGTCGACAGAACCAATGAGTACCATTTAGGATCAAGATGCTCTTGATGAACTTAGAGATTTAGCAAAAATCCCTGCGGTGATTACTGTGAGTAAGGTCGGTCAGATTCGACCGGAGATGTGTCCCGATGGGTACGTCGTGATATACGAGTACCCTTTCAAGATAGGATTCCACTGGCCATATTCGCCTCTAGCCAAGGCGTTTATGTGCGAATTTGACTTGTCTCCGGGGCAACTGATGCCCCAATTCTGGTGCGTCATACAGGTCATCGAGCGGCTTACCGCGAATTGGGAGTCGCCGATGAATGTGAAGGACATCTTGATGGCTTATCAGGTCAAGATGGATACATACCGCCGCTACAGCCTGTTTTCGAAACACAAGGGCGATCGTACTCTGGTTCTGAAGACTGTGGTAGATGACCGCAAATGGAAGACCAGATACGTATTTGTGCGTGTAGCGACGGAAGACCCCGACAGCGATTGGATCAGGTCCGGCTGGAACATGACGGGTGAGATTTAGCTTTGGTCGAGTGTCTTTGTTAGGTTTATTGCTTTTCCTTTTGATTAATCTCTTTTCTCTGCATTTTCAGATATCAATTTCGACAAGGTGAAGCCTAACGACGATTCCAAGACCAAAATCGAGAAGTTCTTGGAAATTAGCACCGACGATCGATCGATCGTCACACGTCATCTGATAGACGAAGACGACGACGTGGTTTTCTTGGGTGATAGGCGACAGACGAGTCGAGAGGAGGGAGAGAAAGAAGAAGAAGAGGAGGAAGAGGAGGAGGAGGAGACTGAGGAAGAAGAGAAGAAGGAGGAGTCGAGAGAGGAAGCAGAGGTGGAGATGACTGGTAAGTGTACGCCACTCTGTCTCGATATATTTCCTTCCTCTTTTCAGTCACTTAATTGCTCTTCCTTTCTTGTTTCACAGGAGAATCCCATCAATCCCAGCCGAAAATGTCGTCGGCGATGGCCAAGAGGGCAGCTCAAGCCGAACTGGCTCGTAAGGCGAGGGAGAAGAGGAAGGAGGCCCCGTCAGCTGGGTCGGGACTCTTAAAGAGGATGAGGATGCCTGTTAATGCCAAAAATCGCACCAAAGGGGACAACTTAAGGTCGATGTGGACTTTAACAACTAAAGAAAGGAATCTTTCGACAAAGGCGTGCGATAAAGACAAAAATGTAAATGAGACAAAGGATTTGATGACGCAGGAAAAACCTCAACAAGTAAAAAACCTGCAGACGACAGTGGATGTCGTCGCTGCACTATGGTCGCCAATCAGGGGCGATGTCCTTGATGTTCCGGGTGTCGATCGTACAGAGATTACAATACAAATGAAGGAAAGACTTCGAAATGTAAAGTACAAGTGTTTAGAATGTAAAAACAGTGTATGTCGTGTGTGAAAACTATGTATAAACTGTTGGTCGAGAGCGAGAGTCTTGCGTCGAGAGTGATCTTCTATGAATGATCTATTTGCTTCGAATGAATATTCTTCGAGTGTTTGTGTTTGCTTCTATTGTTTGATGCTCTTGTTCTATCTCTCTCTCTCTCTGTGTTATTCGGTGTTGATCAGGTGTCTTGATGTAACGTCCCAAAATTTGAAGGAAATTTTTGTTTTCAAAATAATGCATTTCATTGTAGACAAAACATAATTTAACAAATCCCATTACAATTAAACCAAACGTCGTTAAATTTAATCGTTAAATAACATTCATGCAGCGGAAAAGTTATAAAATTAAACTCCAATATTTAAAAGTGAGATTCAAGCCTTCTTCGCCTCGCGTTAGTGTGTACCGTCACGCTCGACTGCTACTCGCACCTGAAATCATACGACATTGGGAAGGGTTAAGCACAAAGCTTAGTGAATTCTACCACTACGCAGGTAGCAATTACACATATATCACCCCTACTCGCAAGTAGGCAACCAACACCACAATTACAAGTATAATTGCATATCAAGGTTTAAACATATGAACACATACCTCGGCCCCGCCGAGTCCTCGGTCCCACCGAGTTCACACATTGGATGTCCGTACTAGCTCAGTCCCACCGAGCCCTCGGTCCCACCGAGGTGTACGCAAAACACAGATAATCCACACAATATGATAATTTACAATTAACTATCACTCCACAACTAGTTCACGTAAACATACTAATACTCATAAAACAAACGCAACATATATGCAACTCCTAGTCTACGCAGTGAGAAAACTCACCTCAAAGTAACGCAAGCCTTCGTGATCAGCAACACCAACCGGCTAACTCCCCTCACCTCTTTCCACCTAGACACGCGTTAACAAACGTCAAAAGGAAGTCCTAACCCAAACTACGATTACTAACTTACCAAAACTAAACATTCCAGCTTTCTATCTAAAAACACAGGTCTGTTCGGGACCTGTTTTACCCCCTTAAAACTGATAATTCCAGAAACCAAAAACCATAATCACAAAGTCCCATGTCTTAGGGTTCCAGGGACATATCGCACGCGTTCTAACGATGTTCCTAGCCTCCTATATGAATTTTACAAAATTGACTCGCAGAACAGCGAAAAACGGGACCTGTCAATACAAAACGACAATTTGACACTAGCTATGGTCCGAACTGATTTTTCCGTAAAACCTATGAAACTTAAAAGACTCAGAATGGGAGATTTTGGCACTGGTTTCATCCCGATCTGATGTTCCTAGAATAAGTTACGGCTTTTACAAAACAGTGGCAGAAACTATACAATTCACATGAAATGACAACTATTGATTATTAATCCATTAAGTCATGACTTAATCCAAACAGACCAGGAAAGCCTAATAGCTTACTGGAATAAGGTCATACTAGGCTGTCAACAGCCGTGCACCACCCACTGCCGCCTCCGGCGGTGGTGGTGGTTGGCGGCGGCGACGGTGGTTACGGTAACACCCTCCGGCGAAACCACCCACCATTACCCACTCCTGACTCACCCGCAACATCACACCCGCACACACACACACACACACACACACGTACACCCTGCCGTCACCACAGCGGCGTGCAGCGGCGGCCCCACCGCCGGCAGCCGTGGCTGCGGCGGTGGTGGTGGCGGTTTGCGGCGGTTTTTGACAATAACAACTACAAACGAGAAAACTACCGATATTACCTCAACGCCACGTTCTTCTCCTCTTTTCCTGCGAGAGCGGCTTCCTCTCTCTCTTCTCTTTCCGGCAGCCTCCTCTCTCTCTCCTCTCCTTGCAACAGCCGAACACCCCCTCTTTCCCTCTCGTTTTCTCTCTCACTCCCTCGGTTTCTCTCTCTCTCTCGGCTGAACACAACAAAGGGGAGGGGTAGTGTGCCTTAGGGTTGTCTACACAATTGGGAAGGGAAGAAGACGCACAAGGGGGAGGGGGTCGGTCCTTGGGGCCGTAACCCATGCACTATGGGCTTTGCCCTTAATTAGCCCCTCAACTAGACTTTATTTCGCAACCTACACCAAAGTACACAAAAGCTAACAGTTTAGTTCGACCCGCCTAACCCCGCTAACGGAACCCACGTTAAACATAAAAGCTTTTCCAAAAGAAATAAAAAAATAAGATACGTACCGGGATACGGGCTTTACACTTGAACTGATGATTGAGCTGGGATTTTATAGTCTTTGGATGACTTTAATTGAATCATCAAGATCTTTGATGATTGTTGCAACGGTCGTCGTCTTCAATGTGAGTTTAGATGCTCATAACTGATTTCGTCGGTTATAGCCGTTGTCCATTAATGACTTTGACTCCTGCATTAAACACTTAAACAAATATAACAGTTGTATAACGCGTTAGTCGTTCGAGGTCGTACGGTTTTATGCGACGGTCGTACGAAGTAGGCGACGTCGAGGTCGAACGTCGAGGTCGAGCGTCGACTTACCTTTTAGGAGGGATGGCGGAGGTTCTTTGGGTCTTTGTCGGGACCTTATCTTAATACAATTTATAACTCATGACATGCGTCTTACCTTTTCTGGTAGCGGTCGAGACCTGTGAAATTTTGCCCAAACAGTTTTCCCCCAAAATTTGAAAGTAGGATGGCAAATTCGAATTTAAATTTTGCTCGTCGGGTGTTCAGGGTTCTGCGTTAAAAATACCTTGGTTGTTTCGGAACCGAATTGGTTTAATTCTAACCGAAAGAGAAGTCGAAGAGAAAACGAGGTCGTGACGTCATATTGACGTACGATTGTGCTTACCAGCTGTCTTTGACAGGTGTCGACGATCCGTGTGGTCATACGAGAAGACGGAGGCACGCGATGATCATCAAAGAGTTCAACCTGACATGATCGACTACATAAATAAAGATTACGATGGATCTTTTCTTGTTTACGATTTTAGAGGGTTTTGAGCAAAGATTTCTTTAGGGGTTTTCTTGTCGATTTTCGTTCGATTATTTCTAAACTTGCAAGAATCTTTGACCTAATTTAGGATTTTCTGAGATCATATAAGATACGACCCTCCAGTTTGCGTATGCGTCGCAAGTCTATTGCTAGAAAGCCTAGAAAAAATTGGGATATTGTTTGGGCAAAAAATCACGTCGTACGACCACGACCAAAACAGGTAAGACGCACGTTATAATCCAAATCTTGTATTAAGATAAGGTCTCGACAAGAACCCAGAAAACATCCATCGTCTCCCGTAAAAGGTAAGTCGTACGTCCCTTATGACGCTCGACCATAGCGTAAGACCATGCGACCTCGACCAAAGCTAACGTTAACCATGACTGTTACGTTTGTTAAGTGTTTAATGCAGGAGTCAAAGCCATTAAGGAGCAACGGATATAACCGACGCAACCATCAACGATCGATAGCCGTAACGGACGAAGAACATTATGGATAATCACTCCGGCGACCGTTTCCAGCCGTTGATCAAAGCATTAATGAGCTAATTAAAGCTCCCGAAGACTATAAAGATCAAGCTAAATCATCCTTCCAGATCATCTGAGAACACACCGGCGAATACCATCGAACAGCAGAGAAAAAGCATCTGAATTCACAAAGAAGAGCACTCAAACTCTGGAAATCAAGTACTGAGGGCCAGAAGCACATAGCGAACTCTAGAACAGCAGAATCAAAGAGATTTCTCCCGAAGAACAGCTCTCGACGCACGACAACAGCCTTCGACCAACAGTTCACACTTTGTATTCACACACGACAAACACTTGTTTTACATTTCAAACACTTGTACTTTACATTTCGAAGCATTTCCTTCATTTGTATTGTAACCATCGTACGACCGACATCAGTACCGAAGGACATCGCCCCTGATTGGCGACCATAGTGCAGCGACGACATCCCCTGTCGTCCGCAGGTTTTTTCCTCGTTCGAGGTTTTTCCTGCGTCATTAAATCCTTTGTCTTATTTATTTTTCCTTCGTCGCACGTCTCGTCGAAAGATCATTTCTTTAGTTGTTTAAGTCCACATCGACCTTAAGTTGGTCCTTTGGTGCGATTTTTGGCATTAACAGTTTGGCGCCATCCGTGGGACAACATCTAGAGAAAATCCTCGACGAACGTGCATTCTACTAATAGTTTCTTGGAGTTTTTCCTATTTTCTGTTGCAGGAAAATGGTAGCCCCTGGAAATTCGCAGCAAGCCGTCGCTCAGATGTATTAGGAGCTTGAGGTTGCCAGGAATCAACTCAATGCAATGGCAGAGCAGAATCGCACGCGGCTAAGAAATCCTTTTGGATCCTAGAATGGTCCTAGACCATTCATCCAGAATCCAGGTTCGGTACCAGGCCCGTCCGCGCAGAATCAGCATCCAGGTCCATTCATGCAGAATCAGCAGCCGGGTCCGTTCATTCCGAATCCCCCTCAGCACATCCGACCACCACCATTGAACAATGGATCCCAACCATTGCAAGGTGGCGCCCATCCGTTTCAGAATGGATCCCAGCTGTTTTCCCAGCCATTCCAAAGTGGTCCACAACCTTTCCAGCAAGGATCGCAATCTTTCCAGCAGAGATCGCAACCATTTCACAAAGTCCCATGTCTTAGGGTTCCAGGGACATATCGCACGCGTTCTAACGATGTTCCTAGCCTCCTATATGAATTTTACAAAATCGACTCGCAGAACAGCGAAAAACGGGACCTGTCAATACAAAACGACAATTTGACACTAGCTATGGTCCGAACTGATTTTTCCGTAAAACCTATGAAACTTAAAAGACTCAGAATGGGAGATTTTGGCACTGGTTTCATCCCGATCCGATGTTCCTAGAATAAGTTACGGCTTTTACAAAACAGTGGCAGAAACTATACAATTCACATGAAATGACAACTATTGATTATTAATCCATTAAGTCATGACTTAATCCAAACAGACCCGGAAAGCCTAATAGCTTACTGGAATAAGGTCATACTAGGCTGTCAACAGCCATGCACCACCCACTGCCGCTTCCGGCGGTGGTGGTTGGCGGCGGCGACGGTGGTTACGGTAACACCCTCCGGCGAAACCACCCACCATTACCCACTCCCGACTCACCCGCAACATCACACCCGCACACACACCCACACACACACGTACACCCTGCCGTCACCACAGCGGCGTGCAGCGGCGGCCCCACCGCCGGCAGCCGTGGCTGCAGCGGTGGTGGTGGCGGTTTGCGGCGGTTTTTGACAATAACAACTACAAACGAGAAAACTACCGATATTACCTCAACGCCACGTTCTTCTCCTCTTTTCCGGCGAGAGCGGCTTCCTCTATCTCTTCTCTTTCCGGCAGCCTCCTCTCTCTCTCCTCTCCTTGCAACAGCCGAACAGCCCCTCTTTCCCTCTCGTTTTCTCTCTCACTCCCTCGGTTTCTCTCTCTCTCGGCTGAACACAACAAAGGGGAGGGGTAGTGTGCCTTAGGGTTGTCTACACAATTGGGAAGGGAAGAAGACGCACAAGGGGGAGGGGGTCGGTCCTTGGGGCCGTAACCCATGCACTATGGGCTTTGCCCTTAATTAGCCCCTCAACTAGACTTTATTTCGCAACCTACACCAAAGTACACAAAAGCTAACAGTTTAGTTCGACCCGCCTAACCCCGCTAACGGAACCCACGTTAAACATAAAAGCTTTTCCAAAAGAAATAAAAAAATAAGATACGTACCGGGATACGGGCTTTACACTTGAACTGATGATTGAGCTGGGATTTTATAGTCTTTGGATGACTTTAATTGAATCATCAAGATCTTTGATGATTGTTGCAACGGTCGTCGTCTTCAATGTGAGTTTAGATGCTCATAACTGATTTCGTCGGTTATAGCCGTTGTCCATTAATGACTTTGACTCCTGCATTAAACACTTAAAAAAATATAACAGTTGTATAACGCGTTAGTCGTTCGAGGTCGTACGGTTTTATGCGACGGTCGTACGAAGTAGGCGACGTCGAGGTCGAACGTCGAGGTCGAGCGTCGACTTACCTTTTAGGAGGGATGGCGGAGGTTCTTTGGGTCTTTGTCGGGACCTTATCTTAATACAAGGTATAACTCATGACATGCGTCTTACCTTTTCTGGTAGCGGTCGAGACCTGTGAAATTTTGCCCAAACAGTTTTCCCCCAAAATTTGAAAGTAGGATGGCAAATTCGAATTTAAATTTTGCTCGTCGGGTGTTCAGGGTTCTGCGTTAAAAATACCTTGGTTGTTTCGGAACCGAATTGGTTTAATTCTAACCGAAAGAGAAGTCGAAGAGAAAACGAGGTCGTGACGTCATATTGACGTACGATTGTGCTTACCAGCTGTCTTTGACAGGTGTCGACGATCCGTGTGGTCATACGAGAAGACGGAGGCACGCGATGATCATCAAAGAGTTCAACCTGACATGATCGACTACATAAATAAAGATTACGATGGATCTTTTCTTGTTTACGATTTTAGAGGGTTTTGAGCAAAGATTTCTTTAGGGGTTTTCTTGTCGATTTTCGTTCGATTATTTCTAAACTTGCAAGAATCTTTGACCTAATTTAGGATTTTCTGAGATCATATAAGATACGACCCTCCAGTTTGCGTATGCGTCGCAAGTCTATTGCTAGAAAGCCTAGAAAAAATTGGGATATTGTTTGGGCAAAAAATCACGTCGTACGACCACGACCAAAACAGGTAAGACGCACGTTATAATCCAAATCTTGTATTAAGATAAGGTCTCGACAAGAACCCAGAAAACATCCATCGTCTCCCGTAAAAGGTAAGTCGTACGTCCCTTATGACGCTCGACCATAGCGTAAGACCATGCGACCTCGACCAAAGCTAACGTTAACCATGACTGTTACGTTTGTTAAGTGTTTAATGCAGGAGTCAAAGCCATTAAGGAGCAACGGATATAACCGACGCAACCATCAACGATCGATAGCCGTAACGGACGAAGAACATTATGGATAATCACTCCGGCGACCGTTTCCAGCCGTTGATCAAAGCATTAATGAGCTAATTAAAGCTCCCGAAGACTATAAAGATCAAGCTAAATCATCCTTCCAGATCATCTGAGAACACACCGGCGAATACCATCGAACAGCAGAGAAAAAGCATCTGAATTCACAAAGAAGAGCACTCAAACTCTGGAAATCAAGTACTGAGGGCCAGAAGCACATAGCGAACTCTAGAACAGCAGAAGCAAAGAGATTTCTCCCGAAGAACAGCTCTCGACGCACGACAACAGCCTTCGACCAACAGTTCACACTTTGTATTCACACACGACAAACACTTGTTTTACATTTCAAACACTTGTACTTTACATTTCGAAGCATTTCCTTCATTTGTATTGTAACCATCGTACGACCGACATCAGTACCGAAGGACATCGCCCCTGATTGGCGACCATAGTGCAGCGACGACATCCCCTGTCGTCCGCAGGTTTTTTCCTCGTTCGAGGTTTTTCCTGCGTCATTAAATCCTTTGTCTTATTTATTTTTCCTTCATCGCACGTCTCGTCGAAAGATCATTTCTTTAGTTGTTTAAGTCCACATCGACCTTAAGTTGGTCCTTTGGTGCGATTTTTGGCATTAACAGTTTGGCGCCATCCGTGGGACAACATCTAGAGAAAATCCTCGACGAACGTGCATTCTACTAATAGTTTCTTGGAGTTTTTCCTATTTTCTGTTGCAGGAAAATGGTAGCCCCTGGAAATTCGCAGCAAGCCGTCGCTCAGATGTATTAGGAGCTTGAGGTTGCCAGGAATCAACTCAATGCAATGGCATAGCAGAATCGCACGCGGCTAAGAAATCCTTTTGGATCCTAGAATGGTCCTAGACCATTCATCCAGAATCCAGGTTCGGTACCAGGCCCGTCCGCGCAGAATCAGCATCCAGGTCCATTCATGCAGAATCAGCAGCCGGGTCCGTTCATTCCGAATCCCCCTCAGCACATCCGACCACCACCATTGAACAATGGATCCCAACCATTGCAAGGTGGCGCCCATCCGTTTCAGAATGGATCCCAGCTGTTTTCCCAGCCATTCCAAAGTGGTCCACAACCTTTCCAGCAAGGATCGCAATCTTTCCAGCAGAGATCGCAACCATTTCAATAGATTCAATGCCGAAATGATCAGTATTCACAATTGTGATATCAAAACTGCGATCGAAGCTTATAAGCGTGGTCTAGACGATAGTTCAGGTTTATATATCGATCTAACCAAGTATCCCCCAGAGACTTTCGAAGACGTCCGAGCTCGAACCTTAGCATATATAAGGGTCGAAGACGATGCAGCCTTTCGTCGCAAACACACTGGCGACAAGAAACCGTTAGGTGTCAAGAAGCCAGAATTCAAGCCGAAAGCCACATTAAGAATAGAGCCCGCGCGCCAAATTTCAAATGTTCGTTTCAAGACGAAAGCAGAGGCCAAGACCGCGACTAAGTTTTCTCAATATCCCAAGATATCCTCTTATGGGTTCAAAGGGTCATCTAAAGACTTAGTCGAAGCTCTGAGGACCACCCAAGCGACCATTCGATGGCCGAAGAAGTCCGACATGGACGATGCTAAGAAAGACAAATCAAAGTGGTGCGACTTCCACGTTGACCATGGTCATGCGACAGATGATTGTATCGCACTCAAGAAGGAATTGGCATATCATGTTCCACAAGGTAATCTAAAAGATATTATTGATGATGTCGTTCTCCCAGCTAATAACCACCGATCGTCAGTGCCCAAGCTTGCGAAGATCATCAATTGCATCACTGGTGGTTCGGACGTGTGTGGTCTGACGTATTCCGCAGCTAAGCGTCATGCCAGTCAAGCGCCCGACGATCGGCCTATTCCTCTCTCGTCTAGACCCAAAGGAGATTTGGAATTAGAATCCATGAAGATCGTGTTCGACCAAGTCGACCTCGGCGACTCGTACCAAAAACATCATGACGGGTTGATCATCCAACTCACGGTCGGTAATTGTTTGATGCGTCGAGTATTGGTAGACGGGGGCAGTTCAACAAATGTCATTTTTCTCAACACCATCAAAGCCATGGGAATCGATCGCTCGGAAATCATCCGACGTTCGACGACCTTGGTCGGCTTCAATGGAGAGCCGACAAGCACCTTCGGAGAGATAATCTTGCCCGTCTACGCCGGAGGAGTCAACAAGCAAACCAAGTTCAGCGTCATCGACTGTGCGTCGGCCTATAACATCATCTTAGGTCGACCATGGATCCATGAAATGAAAGCCGTTTCCTCGACGTATCATCAAATGTTGAAATTCCCTACGCCATGGGGAATCCAGGAGATCAAGAGTGAGCCAAAAGTTGCTCGGTAGTGCTACAAGTCTACCTTGAAGCCGCGAAAATAAACTGAAGTCGCAAGATCAAGCCCTTGACAGGTTTGTTCTTCTATCCCTAAATTTATATCTTTCTCACAGAAATAAGTCTACTATGGTGCCCTGTCGCACGACAACATAGTCAACCGCAGACAGTATTTCACCAGATCGTCGTGTCGTTCTGTCATTTAAAATCTATTTTTTTCGAAAAGAATAGGATGATAAATGACAGGGGGCAAATAGAGAGAGTCTGAGAAGGTATGTTCCCTAACTCTTTTTCGTATGATTTTTTCTCACGAATGACTACTGACTTAAGCATCGGAGGGTCGTTGGCTAGCCAACGACCAATCCTCGACATTGTTTTATCGCAGGATCGCACGACAGTGATCATTTAAGTCTATGATATGGCTCTAGATTCACAAGGTCGCACGACAGTCAAGTCTTTGACTTGATCATCCCTCCACAGGGGCACATGATACAAACTCATTCTACGATCCAGTCGTACGATCGCAGAATTTAAACGACTTTTCCCCTAAGTTTCTTAACTTTTGTACCCTGAATGGATGCTTTAATCGCATGTTCTTATAGTTGTTTTACGTCATCATATTACAATGAACGCCTTAGTCGCATGATTTCATATGTATTTTATGTTCGACTTCATAATCAATGCTATTTGAATAAAGCATAAGATTCAAAACAAAAGATATATTCATTGTGAAAAACGTTAGATACATACTCGACCATCAATAGGTCGAGCGGCAAAAACAAACAAGGAAAGGAAAATTCTAGACGGCAGGGGGAACATCGGTCGAATTCCTGCTTGAAGTCCCGACCCGAGGACCTTCATCTGCCACTCCTCCCGCACGAATCTCTTGCAGTTCATACTGAGCATCCAACGCTGCAGCTTCCCTCTCAAGAGCAGACGCCACCAGATCTTCGACTCTTGACGTCTCAGCATGTAACGCCAAGGAAGACTGGAATGTCTGTGAAAAATAGAAGGTGCATTCAAGAACATTCGACAAAGATTACAAATTACGCAAGTCATGAAAGATTGACGCTCATCGTGAACGCCAGACTGGAAACTCGAGATCTCATCTCTCCGGCCGGAACTCCGTGGAAATGCTCCTTAAAAGACGGGAGCAAATACTTCCTCAGATGAGAAAACGACGCCGTCCCGTCTAGGACACCATCCGCCATAAAGTCAGACGGCAATGTAAAATTGACCGTCATAACTTCGGCCGATGATCCCTCGCCTCTGTCGGCAGACATTGGGATCGACACTTGAGACACCGGTTTCGTCACCGTCGCCGGAAGCGCAGAACTTGCTGGTGTCGCGTCCATCACACCAGGATGGCTAGATGACGCCCTCACCTTCTTAGGCAGAACAACTCCCGGTGAGTTATCAACCCTCGACGACGGTTCCCTCAGGACTGTCCTCTTGGTTCTCTTCTGGCTCGACCCAGCTGTCGAAACATTTTCACCCCGAAGGGCACGTATAACCTGCTTCCCTCTTACCCTAGAGACCGATTTCCTCTCGGTCGGCACTAATCAGGAAATACATGAAGCATCAGACGGATGGAGTAAACAAAGTAAAATAAAGATTACGGTACGCTTACCAGTCGCCTCTTCCTGCACGTCCTCATCTCCTTCTTCAGAATCTTCTATCACATCCTCGTCCTCGGCTGCCGATTGCCACGTCACGAAAGATCGGTCGTCAACGCTAAGACTCAAGAACTTGTTAATCTTAGTCTGGGAATCCACATTCGGCTTCACTTCGTCGAATCGGATCTCTGAAGGCAACAAGAGGAGAATGATAAGTAAAAGTCATAAAAATAAATGAAACTTAGAACCGACGAAGTATACCTGTCTTATTCCAGTCTGATCGCATCCAATCGCTGCTGGAATCCAGTGAATCGGTACGAACAAATACATACCTTGATTTCCACCCACGATCGTTGACACCAGTTCCTGAAACCAAGGTACGATCACCCCTGAACTTAGAATAAGGACTATAGCGCCAATTCTTATCCCTTTTAACTTGATACGCCGCCAAGAAATCATTCATGATCATAGGGGATTCCCATTTCGCGGACGCTCGCTCGATAACCAAAAGAACTCGCCAGAGTTGGGGCATCAACTGCCCTGGCGACACATCGAAATCCTGCATGAATGACTTTGATAAACCCAAAAACGGCCATTCAAACCCTATTTTGAAAGGATACTCGTACAATACAAGATATCCCTCAGGACAATCCTTAGAACGCACGATCCCCGGACACCGCAACTCTATATTTGCAGGGATTTTTGCTAAACTCCTAAAAGCGTCTAAGTCTACATGATTCGTGATAAGACTAGCAGGCTCTGTCGACATTGTGTATCAGAGGACAGAACAAGGTCCTATATAAATCGGCATAATCTCCTACAAACTATGGAAAGGATTCGGAGAGAATTGGCAAGAAGATCGCAAGAATTGCGGAATAGAAACTCTTGCAGAAAAGAGAAGGAGTCGCTAAGGAAGAATCAGAAAATATCCTTCGATCTCTCCAAAAGTGTAAAAAATAATGGGTTCGCCAAAATCTCTACTTATGTAAAAGATCATGTCAAATCGGGTTCTTTGATAAATCAATACGCGTCCACGTTCTTCCGCATACCCATACAGATCTTCGACACCTGTCTTCGACAGCTAGTAAGCATCATCGTGCGTCAATATGACGTCACAACTTTTCAACTTCTCGTTCAGTTAAAGGAGAACCAGTCTAGTTCCACGACAACCAAGTAAGTCCCTCAACCCAGGACACAAGTCTAAGCATTCGACAAGCAAAATTTAAAACTTAAATTTGACATTCAATTTTCAAATTTTGGGGGCAAACTGTTTGGGCAAAAAATCACGTCGTACGACCACGACCAAAACAGGTAAGACGCACGTTATAATCCAAATCTTGTATTAAGATAAGGTCTCGACAAGAACCCAGAAAACATCCATCGTCTCCCGTAAAAGGTAAGTCGTACGTCCCTTATGACGCTCGACCACAGCGTAAGACCATGCGACCTCGACCAAAGCTAACGTTAACCATGACTGTTACGTTTGTTAAGTGTTTAATGCAGGAGTCAAAGCCATTAAGGAGCAACGGATATAACCGACGCAACCATCAACGATCGATAGCCGTAACAGACGAAGAACATTATGGATAATCACTTCGGCGACCGTTTCCAGCCGTTGTAGCCGTTGATCAAAGCATTAATGAGCTAATTAAAGCTCCCGAAGACTATAAAGATCAAGCTAAATCATCCTTCCAGATCATCTAAGAACACACCGGTGAATACCATCGAACATCAGAGAAAAAGCATTTGAATTCACAAAGAAGAGCACTCAAACTCTGTAAATCAAGTACTGAGGGCCAGAAGCACATAGCGAACTCTAGAACAACAGAAGCAAAGAGATTTTTCCCGAAGAACAGCTCTCGACGCATGACAACAGCCTTCGACCAACAGTTCACACTTTGTATTCACACACGACAAACACTTGTTTTACATTTCAAACACTTGTACTTTATATTTCGAAGCATTTCCTTCATTTGTATTGTAACCATCGTACGCCCGACATCAGTACCGAAGGACATCGCCCCTGATTGGCAACCATAGTGCAGCGACGACATCCCTTGTCGTCCGCAGATTTTTTCCTCATTCGAGGTTTTTCCTGCGTCATCAAATCCTTTGTCTTATTTATTTTTCCTTCGTCGCACGTCTCGTCGAAAGATCCTTTCTTTTGTTGTTTAAGTCCACATCGACCTTAAGTTGTTCCTTTGGTGCGATTTTTGGCATTAACAGATATCTGGGCCTTTCAGAAGTGCAAATCAATTTAACGGGGTTGGCAATGTCGACAGAGCCTAGAAGTACCATTAAAACGAAGAAGATCTCGACGACTTTAGAAGTCTAGCGAGGATTCCCATGGGGATTACCGTAAGCAAGGTTGGCAAGGTTCGACCGGAAATGTGCCCCGAGGGGTACGTCGTTATATACGAATACCCGTTCAAGATAGGCTTTCATTGGCCATATTCGACTTTGGTCAAAGAGTTCATGTGTGAATTTGATCTTTCGCCGGGGCAACTGATTCCCCAGTTCTGGCGAGTTATCTTGATCATCGAATGACTTACCTCCAACTGGAATCCACCGATGAATGTGAGGGATCTTCTGACGGCGTATAAGGTCAAAAGTGACCGGTACCGTCGCTATAGTTTGTTTTAAAGGTACAAGGGTGATCGTACCCTGGTTTTAAATACTGTGGTCAACGACCGTGGATGGAAGAAGAGGTATGTATTCGTGCGGGTGTCGACGCTGGACACTGATAGTGACTGGATTAGGGAGGGTTGGAATATGACGGGTGAGCCTTTGATATTACGTTTTTATGTTATTCTGTTGCTCGGTTGTTTTTTCGACTGATCTTTTTTTTTATGCGTAGATATTGATTTCGATAAGGTAGAGCCGGACGATGCTTCTCGGGCTAAGGTCGAAAAGTTCCTGGAATTTAGTACTTAAGACCGGTCGTACGTCACACGTCATTTGATAGACGAGGATGATGACATCGTTTTCTTGAGCGACAGAAAGAAGAAGAAGATGACTCTGAGAAGACTGAGGAGGAAGAGAAGAGTGAAGAACCAGAGGTAGAGATAACTGGTAAGTATCCTTCTGTCTTCTTTTCGCTTGACCTGGTCTTTCTCTATTCTGAATCGTCTAATTTCTTTCTTTTACCATACAGGAGAATCTTGGGCGCCTGCGGCCGTCGAGAAAATGGCTCAAGTCGAGCTAACTCGCAAGGCGAGTGCAAACAGGGGAAAGGATACCTCGACAGCTGGTTCGGGGGTCTTAAAGAGAAAAGAAGTCCTGACATTTGGATCGGGTCTCCACAAGAGGACGAGAATCTCCGTTTTGAGTGAACCACCATCAAGGACGGGTGGTTCGTCGAGAGTCGTCCCGCCTGAGAGGGCTAAAGTATCGACCGTGTTTATCGAGAAGGTTTCTGACACAAGGTCTGTTGATACGTCGCAACCGGCGACGATGTCTTCTCTTGCCGCGTCAATCCCTTCTTTCGCCGACAAGGGCAAGGGCGCGAAAACAGGCTCTGAAACGACGGTAAACTTTACGTTTCCGTCGGATTTTTTGAATGATAATGTCCTAGACGGGACGAAACTGTTCCCTTATTTGGGAAAGTATTAGCTCCCTTCTTTCAGAGAGTGTTTTGACGGAGTTTCACTCGAGGATACTGAGGCCCATGTTGCTGGACTAGCGTTCATGGTAAGTCTATCTTTCAAGACTTTTGTTTATCTGTTGTCGACGTTGTATTCTTTGCTAAAGTGTTTTCATACGTTTTCAGATGTTTCAGTCGTCTTTGGTGTTGTACGCTAAATCGACAAAGGTAGAAGGCTTAGTAGCTTCTGCCGTCGAGAAAGAAGATGCAGCGTTAAAAAGGGAAAAGTTTGCTTTAGAACGCGAAGAGGCGGCATCGGTGAGACTCGACGACGTCTTGAATGAGCTGGAGTCCCTTGGACACGCGAGGGATGATGCAAACTCACGTTTAAAGGAGTCCCTATCTTTGATGCATGACCAAAGGGAGACGTTGGATGGGATGGGGGAATCCTTGGCCGTGAAGAAAAAGGAAGTCGAGGAATCCAAATCTAAGGAGGTAAGTTTAGAAAAGAGGTTAGAGGAGTTGAGGGACGAGAATAAGTCCATCTTTTCTTTCGCTCGACTCACTGCTCGAGCGGCTATCATGCGAAATCACTTGCTAGGCAAGAATCCTGTGGCCTCTGCGTCGGACGAGTTGGATATGTTCTTCAAGGAGGTCGGGACTGAGAGAGAGCTCGACTCGGATGATGAGAAGGAGGTCGATGAGGAGGAGGAGGATTTCCAGGGCGTTCCTCCCCAACCTTAGAAAGATATCTTCGTTTATTTATGTTTCTTTGTTGATCGACCGTTGGTGGTCGAACTTTTTGTAAATGACAATTTTTAAATGAAACTTTGAACTTTTGTTTGAACTTGCGTTTTATATATTTGGTAAACAAATATCACATCGACTGTTAAATTCATAAAGTACAAGGAATCATGTGACTTAGGCATCTATTGTAACACAATAACTGGAACGTAAGCACATGCGACTGAAGCATACATTCAGAGTATAAAATTTTTCTAAGTTAAGAGACTTAGATCATGAGATCGTTTAGACTTTGCAATCGTAGTCGTGCGATGAATTTAAATCGTGTGTCCCTGTAAAGGATGATCAAGTCATAGACTTGGGCGTTTATGTCGTGCGACCTGGCGAAACTAGAGTCGTTTGATTATTGTCGTGCGATTCTGCGGAATAAACAATGTCAGAGGTTGGTCGTTGGTTAACCAACGACCCTCCGATGCTTAAGTCAGTAATCGTCGTCATGAAAAAATCGTATGAAAGAAGAAAAAGAAATTAGGAAACATACCTTCTTAGATTCCTCTTTAATTAACGGAGTATTTGCCCCCTGTCATTTAATATCCTATTCTTTTTAGGAGAGGATAGGTTTTAAATAACGGATCGACACAGAGATCTTGGGAAATACCATCTAGGTATGCATTAACTGTGTTTTCGCGCGACAGGGCCATATGGTCATTTTATTCCTGTAGACAAGGCATAAGTTTGTTTCTAAGGATAGAAGGACGAACCTGTCATGCCGCATCTGCTAAGCGATTTACTTTCGTGGTTTCAGAGTTGATTTATAGCAGTCGCGAGCGACTTTCGGCTCACTCTTGATTTCCTGGATGCCCCACGGCGTAGGGAACTTCAGGGTCTGATGATATGTCGAGGGAACGAATTTCATTTCATGGATCCATGGTCGACCTACAATGATGTTATAGGCCGACGCACAGTCGATGACGCTAAACTTGGTCTGCTTGTTGACTCCTCCGGCATAGACAGGCAGAACGATATCTCCAAAAGTACTCGTCGCTTCTCCATTGAAACCGACCAAAGTTGTCGAACGTCGGGTGATTTCCGAGCGATCGATTCCCATGGATTTGATGATGTCAAGGAAGATGACGTTCGCTGAACTGCCCCCATCGACCAAGACTCGTCGAGTTAAACAATTACCAATCGTGAGTTGAATGATTAACCCATCGGGGTGTTTCTGGTACGAGTCGCCGAGGTCGTCTTGGTCGAATACGATTTTCATGGCTTCCAATTCCAAATCTCTTTTAGGCCTTGAAGAATGTGGAATAAGCCGATCGTATGGTGCCTGACTGGCGTGACGTTTGGCTGCAGAATACGTCAGACCACACACGTCTGAACCACCGGTGATGCAATTGACGACCTTTGCATGCTCAGGGATTGACGGTCGAACATCGTTAGCTGGGGTAACGACGTCGTCGATGATGTCTTTGAGATTGCCCTTTGGAACGTGATACGCCAGCTCCTTTTTGAGAGCTATGCAATCATCTGTCGCGTGACCATGGTCGACGTGAAAGTCGCACCACTTAGATTTATCTTTCTTAACGTCGTCCTGACCGGACTTCGTTGGCCATCGGATAGTCACCTGGGCGGTCTTCAGAGCTTCGACCAAATCTTTAGTGGATCCTTTGAATCCATAAGAGGATATCTTGGGGTACTGAGAAAACTTGGTCGCGGTCTTAGCCTCTGCTTTCGTCTTGAATCGGACGTTTGAGATCTGGCGTACGGGCTCTATTTTGGAAATAGCTTTCGTCTTGAACTCTGGCTTCTTTACGCCAAACGACCTCTTGTCGTCGGTATGCTTGCGACGAAAGGCAGCGTCGTCCTCTACCCTTATGTATGCTAGGGTTCGAGCTCGGACGCCTTCAAAATTTTCTGGAGGATACTTGGTCAGGTCAGTGTATAAACCTGAGCTGTCATCCAGACCACGCTTATAAGCTTCAATTGCAGTCTTGACGTCACAATTGCGAATGCTGATCATCTCCACATTGAATCGATTGAAATAACTGCGGATAGACTTACTGGTCTTCTGCACGACGTAATACAGGTCACTGGTCTGCTTCTCCATCTTGCGACTGCTGGCGAATTGCTGGGAGAATTGGTTGACCAATTCAGCGAACGACCCGATGGACTTGGGTTTGAGATTGATCAACCATTGGAGAGCAGGACCGGTGAGAGTCGCACCGAAGCTTTTGCACATACAGACCTCCTGATACATGTGTGGGATCGAGATCGTCCACATGAGCTGCTTATACTGCGCGACGTGCTCTGTTGGATCGGTCACTCCCGAATACTTGGGCGTGAAGGCGGGGACATTGTACTTCTTTGGGACCTCGACACTCGCGATCTCATCGACGAATGGCGACGCCTGATATCCTGATCGAGGTTC
Organism: Saussurea involucrata; assembly: GCA_033807775.1. NCBI lineage: Eukaryota > Viridiplantae > Streptophyta > Magnoliopsida > Asterales > Asteraceae > Saussurea > Saussurea involucrata. The sequence continues at coordinate 169,602,167 of CM066322.1, forward strand.
GACGTCGATGGGCACGGCTTCCCCGGGTAGCTTGGCGAGCAAAGATAGGACGCGCTCGTTCTGATCTTCTAGCATTTTCAATCGATGGGCGACGGGGTTATTGGGGTCGAGATTTGCCCCTGCTTGCGGATGGATTTCTGAGCTGGTGCCATTGACATGCGACGAGCCATTGGCATCTCCGTTGAAAGGAACAAAATACGGTTGTGACCCGTTCTGAAATGGCTGCGATCCATTCTGCATGGGTGGTGGCCTTATATGCTGAGGAGGGACCGTCCCGAACTGGGGATTTGGATTGAACGGTCCCGGCTGCTGGTTCTGCATGGTCGGACCTGGATGCTGATTCTGAGCGAACGGAACTGATCCTGGACCTGGATTATGCGCGAATGGTCGAGGACCATTATGACCGAACGATCCTTGGCCTGGATTCTGAACGAAGGGCCTAGGACCACTCTGAGGTCCAAAGGGATTTCTTAACCGTGCAATCTCTTCAGCTGCTCTACGGCTTTGCTCCGCCATGGCGTTGATTTGATTTCGGGAGACTTCAAGATCCTGGTACATCTGAGCAATGACATGCTGCTGATCTCCAGGGGCTGCCATTTTCCTGTAACAGAGAACAAAGAAAACTCCAAGAAACTGTTAGCAAGACGCACGTTTGTCGAAGATTTTCTCTTGATGGGTTCCCACAGATGGCGCCAAACTGTTAATGCCAAAAATCGCACCAAAGGGACAACTTAAGGTCGATGTGGACTTTAACAACTAAAGAAAGGAATCTTTCGACAAAGGCGTGCGATAAAGACAAAAATGTAAATGAGACAAAGGATTTCATGACGCAGGAAAAACCTCAACGAGGAAAAAACCTGCGGACGACGGTGGATGTCGTCGCTGCACTATGGTCGCCAATCAGGGGCGATGTCCTTGATGTTCCGGGTGTCGATCGTACAGAGATTACAATACAAATGAAGGAAAGACTTCGAAATGTAAAGTACAAGTGTTTAGAATGTAAAAATAGTGTACGTCGTGTGTGAAAACTATGTATAAACTGTTGGTCGAGAACGAGAGTCTTGCGTCTAGAGTGATCTTCTATGAATGATCTCTTTGCTTCGAATGAATATTCTTCGAGTGTTTGTGTTTGCTTCTGTTGTTTGATGCTCTTGTTCTATCTCTCTCTCTCTGTGTCTTATTCGGTGTTGATCAGGTGTTGATCAGGTGTTGATCAGGTGTCTTGAACTGATGATTGAGCTGGGATTTTATAGTCTTCGGATGACTTTAATTGAATCATCAAGATCTTTGATGATTGTTGTAACGGTCGTCGTCTTCAATGTGAGTTTAGATGCTCATAACTGATTTCGTCGGTTATAGCCATTGTCCATTAATGACTTTGACTCCTGCATTAAACACTTAAACAAATATAACAGTTGTATAACGCGTTAGTCGGTCGAGGTCGTACGGTTTTATACGACGGTCGTACGAAGTAGGCGACGTCGAGGTCGAACGTCGAGGTCGAGCGTCGACTTACCTTTTAGGAGGGATGGCGGAGGTTCTTTGGGTCTTTGTCGGGACCTTATCTTAATACAAGGTATAACTCATGACATGCGTCTTACCTTTTCTGGTCGCGGTCGAGACCTGTGAAATTTTGCCCAAACAATGCCCATCCCGAAGGAACCGTCTTTGAAAACGGGCGGCTCGTCGAGACTCGCCACGCCTGAAAAGGCGTAGGCGTCGACCGCATCCGTCGAGGAGACTTCCGATGCGATCGACGCGACACCCGTTGACCCTGCGCATCCGGCGAAATCGATGGTGTCTCCTACTGCCACGTCAGGCCCTCGTCGACCGACAAGGGCAAGGGCGCGTAGACGGGAGAGGGTGAGAAAGAAGAAACGACGGTAAACTTTACGTTGCCGTCGGATTTCATGGTTGACAATGTCCTTGATGGGACGAGCTTGTTCCCCCACTTGGATAAGTTTCAGCTCCCCTCTTTTAGGGAGCACTTCAACGGGGTTTTCGTCGAAAGTGCGGGGTCCTATGTTGCAGGACTAGCGTTTATGGTAAGTCTATCTTTCAAGACTTTTTTTTCGTTTGTCGTTGTCGTTGTCGTTGTCATTGTCGTTGTCTTGTATTTTACTAACGGGTTTTTATGTATTTCAGACGTTTCAGTCTTCCTTGGCCCTACATGCCGAGATGACGAAGATCGAGGATCTAGTGTCCTCTGCTCTTAAGAGATAGAATGCGGCGTTGGAGAGAGAGAAGTCCACTTTGGCGCGTGCCGAGGATATGTCGATACGACTCGACGATGCCCTGAACGAGCTGGAAGCTGTCAGACATGCGAGGGACGACGTAAACTCTCGTCTGAAGCAATCCTTCTCTGTGATTGCCGATCAAAGAGAGGAGCTGGACAGGAGGCAGGCGTCCTTGGACATGAAGGAGAACGAGGTCAAGGAGTCCAAGTCCAAGGTGGCGGAGCTGGAAAAGGAGGTAAGGGAGCTCAAGGAAGAGGCTGCGTCAACCTTTGCCTAAGCTCGATTGACCGCGTGGGTGGCGATTATGCGTCATCACTTGGCGGGGAAGAATCCCCTCGCGTCTGCTACTAACGAGTTGGCCTTCTTCTTGGCCAAAGTCGGGTCTGAGAGAGATCTAGATTCCGACGACGAGGGCCTCCTAGGTGAAGCTTCGGGTAAGGACGTGAGTGTCGATCCTCCTCTGCCTTAGAGAACTTTTTATCTTAGTTTTGTTTTTGGATGCTCGACCGTTGGTGGTCGAGTTACTTGGATGTAATCGTTCATTTTATGAATGAAATTTTACCTTTTTGTTGAACTCGTGCATTTATTTCGATTCACACACGTCGTAGGTAGATATAATATCAACTGTGACACTTTGTTAAGTATAGATCAAACAAGGGATCGTGCGACTTAAGCATCCATCACAATTACAACGATTAACATACAAATCGTAAGACTTTCTTGTCTTCAGATCGTGTTGGCAAACATAAGCACACATGATCGATACATTCATTCAGAACGTGCAAATTTTTCTAAGTTAAGAACTTAGATCATGGAGTCGTTAGACTTAATGATCGTACAACTAGATCGTACGACGAAACTCAAGTCGTATGCCCCTGTGATAAAATAATCAAGTCATAGACCTGAACACTTATGTCATGCCACCTCGCGAGATTAAAGTCGTGTATTAGACTTAGCAATCTTTTGTCATGCAATCTGCGATAAAACAATGTCAGAGGTTGGTCGTTGGCTAGCCAACGACCCTCCGATGCTTAAGTCAGTAACCGTCGTGGTAAAAAATAGAATGAAAGATAGAAAATGATTTAGAAAACATACCTTTCCAGATGTGTTGCACCACAGGTGCGTGCGATACCTCGATTTTCGAGGGTTCGGAGTCGATAGGCATCTTTACCCCTGACTTTTCTGATGCTTCAGGGTGGTCTTATAGCAATCACTGGCGACTTTTGGCTCACGTTTGATCTCTTGGACCCCCCATGGCGTAGGGAACTTCATGGTCTGGTGGTACGTCGAGGGAACTGCTTTCATTTCATGGATCCATGGTCGACCTAAGATGATGTTATAGGCCGATGAGCAATCAATAACGCTGAACTTGGTCTGCTTGTTGATTCCTCCGGCATAGACAGGCAATATGATCTCTCCAAAGGTACTCGTCGCTTCTCCATTGAAACCGACCAAGGTTGTCGAACGTCGGGTGATTTCCGATCGATCGATTCCCATGGCCTTGATGGTTTCAAGGAAGATGACGTTCGCTGAACTGCCTCCATCGACCAAGACTCGCCGGGTTAAACAATTACCAATCATGAGTTGAATGATCAACCCATCATGATGCTTCTGATACGAGTCACCGAGGTCGTCTTGGTCGAACGTGATTTTCATAGCTTCCAACTCCAGATCTCCTTTTGGTCATGATGAACGCGGGATAGGTCGGTCGTCAGGTGCTTGACTGGCGTGATGTTTGGCTGCGGAATATGTCAGACCGCACACGTCGGACCCACCAGTGATGCAGTTGACGACCTTTGCATGCTCGGGGGTTGGCGGTCGAACGTCGTTAGCTGGAGTAACGACGTCGTCGATGATGTCCTTGAGATTTCCCTTTGGGACATGATATGCTAGCTCCTTTTTAAGAGCTATGCAATCATCTGTCGCATGACCATGGTCGACATGGAAGTCATACCACTTCGATTTATCTTTCTTGTCGTCAGCTTGGTCGGACTTCTTTGGCCACCGGATGGTCGCCTGGACAGTCTTTAGAGCCTCGACCAAGTCCTTAGTAGCCCCTTTGAATCCGTAGCAGGATACTTTAGGGTACTAAGGGAATTTGGTCGCGGTCTTGAACTCCACTTTCGTCTTGAATCGGACGGTCGAAATTTGTCGCGCGGGCTCTACCTTGGATACTGCCTTTGTCTTAAATTCTGGTTTCTTTACGCTTAGCAATCTTTTGTCGTCGGTGTGCTTACGACGAAAGGCAGCATCATCTTCTACCCTCATATAGGCAAGGGTTTTGGCTCGGACGTCTTCGAAATTCTCTGGGGGATACTTGGTCAGATCAGTATACAAACCCAAACTATCGTCTAGACTACGTTTGTAAGCTTCGATCGCGGTCTTGACGTCGCAGTTGCAGACACTGATCATCTCCGCATTGAATCTATTGAAATAACTTCAGATCGACTCCCCAGCTTTTTGCACGACATAGTACAAATCGCTGGTCTGCTTCTACATCTTACGACTGCTGGCGAACTGCTGGGAGAATTGGTTGACCAACTCAGCGAATGACCCGATGGATTTGGGTTTGAGGTTGATCAACCACTGGAGAGCAGGACCTGTGAGGGTCGCCCCAAAGCTCTTGCACATACACACTTCTTGATACATGTGTGGGATCGAGACCGTCCATATGAGCTGTTTATATTGTGCGATGTGCTCCGTCAGATCGGTCACCCCGAATATTTGGGCGTGAAGGCAGGGATGTTATATTTCTCCGGGACGTCGATGGTCTCGATCTTGTCGATGAAAGGCGACACCTGATACCCTGAGCGAGGCTCGACGTCGACCGGCATGGATGCCCCTGGTAGTTTTGCGAGCAACGATAGGACACGCTCATTCTGATCCTCCAACATCTTCAATCGTAGAGCGACGGGATCATTAGGATCGGAATTTGCGCCTATCAATAGATCAACACCCGAATTGGTACCATTTCCGTACGACGGGCCATTAGCGTCCCCATTGAAAGGGACGAAGTACAGCTGGGACCCATTGTTCATGGGTGGTGGTCTCAGATGGTGAGGAAGGATTGGCCCGAACTGGGGATTTGGGATGAATGACCCCAGCTGCTGATTCTTCATGAACGGACCTGGCTGCTGATTTTGACCGAACATCCCTGGTCCTGGATTCTGCATGAATGGACCCGAACCTGGATTCTGGACGAAGGGGTTGGACCCTAGATTCTGAACGAAGGGATTGGACCCTGGATTCTGAACGAATGGTCTAGGACCATTCTGCGGTCCAAATGACCCATTCGGATTTTGATTTCTCAGCCGCGCGATTTCCTCTGCTGCTCTTCGACTTTGATCAGCAAGGACGTTGATTTGATTTTGCACAACTTCAATTCTTGATACATCTGGGCAATGAGCTGCTCTGGATTTCCATTAGCTGCCATCTTCCTGAAAAGAAAAGAGAGGAAAACTCCAAGAAAATGTTAGTAAGACGCACGTTTGTCGAAGATTTTCTCTAGATGGGGTCCCACGGATGGCGCCAAACTGTTAATTCCAAAATTCGTCCAGAATGATAACTTAAGGTTGATTGTGGAGCTTAACAACTAAAGAACAGGAATCTATCGACAAACCGTGCGATAAAGACAGAAAACGTAAAAGAGACAAAGATTTTGGTGACACGGGAAAAACCTCAACGAGGAAAAAAACCGCGAACGACTTTGGGGGTCGTCGCTGCACTATGGTCGCCAAACAGGGGCGATATCCTTGTGTTTCGGGTGTCGAAGTACAATGATTACAATACAAATGAAGTAAAGACTTGAAATGTAAAATAAGCAAGTGTATCAAATGTGAAAACTGGTGCGTCGTGTGTAAAGACTATGCGTCGGGTGTCAATGTCGTGCGTCGTGAGCGATCGTATGCGAGAGATTTCTTTGTTCTGGGTGTCCTTCCGAAAACCGATGTGTGCAAGTGAGGCTGGGATCTTCGTATTTATAGTCTTCGTAGCTTTAATTGACCCTCATGAATGCAGGAATAACGGTCACAACGGTCACTGCTGTTAATGCTCATAATTGCCTCTGTCGGTTACGTCCGTTGGACATAAATGACATTGACCCTGCATTGAATGACGAAAACATAATAGAAATATCGCATGTTAGCTGGTCGAGGTCGAGAGGCATGTCACGTCGATCGAGTGTCGTGAGCAACATTCGATTTTACTTTGGTCAAAGGATAAAGTGTTTATGATTTGACTTTGTTATGGAAAAGTGTAATAAACGTTCTCAGTGTTTTAGTCGTGGTCGAGACTGGTGAAATTTTGCCCAAACAATTTGTATGTATATGATGGTTTGATGAATTGTGTAGATGTAGAGCATATGAGGGTAATAGAGGAAAATGTTGCTTCTGAATGATATGGTAAGGATTAAAAATATGAATAATGCAGAGGCTTATGTAATCATTCATAGGCTTAATTTGCCAAACAACACTTACCTCTGACCAAATCAGAGGTTTGTCTCTTAGTTAAGCCATTAAGAGGTAAACAACCCCCCCCCCCCCCCCCCCCCCAATGATATAATATTGTCTATTTGTTGGTCTCAACCTTCGAATTTTGTGAATAATACAAAGCATCCGACCAAAAACTAAGAAATATATTCTTATAACTTGCCTTGAAATGAGTATATATCTGATGAACATCATCCATCAGATATAGCTAAAGTAATCTATCATTCAAACCTTATTTTTTTAAAGAATAATCATATAGTTCAAGGTCTGAAATATAGAGTCTACATCAGATCTCTTACTAAGAATGTATTGTAAGAACAAATCTCAGATTTGATCAAAGCCTCGTCCAAATAACGAATATGATAAGAAGTACTTATGACTTTTATCTGTCGGATTCAAAACTCGTCCTTAAAATATTCTAAGTCATTCAGCATTTGATGGATTTACTTCATAAATAGTGTACAGTCTATAGCTAGAATACAATCTATAGCTTATATATCTGTAACACCCTCAAATTTGGAAAGAGCAACTAAATAAAAAATTCGATAAAATAACCAAACAAAGGATAAAATCCTTTCTACAAAACCATCCTTGGAAATACCTCAACTTTTGAACATATAATTAACTCCAACATTCAATAACTTACGTCATATTGTTAGTCCCATTAACAACAAGCAACAACCCAATTAATCATTATAGATAGTAACAAGATGAGATATAAGAGAATTATGGTGTATTATTCATGTAGGAAGAGAACAACCTAGAGAGAGAATGGTTCTCTCTCTAGATTACACACACTACACCTTGAGCTACATTGTAAAATGATCAACTTTTTCCTAATTACACACACTAATCCTTATATACTCCCTTGTTAGTCACCTAAGTCCAAGCCCATATTACAATTATAACCCTTTACAAAACTATCATATAAGTAGGACATTTTGTGTCCTAACACACATATATCAAGTCTAAATAAGGTCGGGTGTTACTTAAACCAAATGTAAAATGCTATTCTCAAAATAAATGCGGAAGACATCCCCAAGCTAACGCTTTCTTGTGTGTAAAACTAGCTATTATCTCTTCACAATGTCACTAGCACTATTTCCCAACCGAAACCTGTTGCACATGCCGACAAATAAAAAATTTAGGCTAACGGCTAGTAAATAATTCGTTAAACGAAAAGAATGCAACTTAAATCATGATTTCCAAAAAAGATTTATATTAAATTTACAAACAACCCGTTTTTCAACGCACACAAGTTCTTATGACAAAAGCTACAAAATATATAGAATTTTCCCAAATGAACTCAATCTGAAACCGACTCAACACGTGAATAAGTGTTTAATTTCCAAAAATGTAGACGTGAATAAAACTCTATTATTTGAAACGTCCAAACACGGGTGATGAATAATACACCGCCCATAAATCATGGAAATTAAACAGTCCATTTAAATATAATATATTACCAAAAACATATCATTAAACCCAATCACTAGTACAAAAATGGGTTTTTGCCACGGTTAAAAACCGTGGTCGTAGGCCTTTAGCCATGGTTTTTTGAATTGATAAAATCGTAGCCTATTTTTGCGTGACCATTGATAACCTTTTCGCCACGTTTAAAATGCGTCACCATATCACATGAAAAACTGTAGCCAAAGCCCAAAAACCGTGGCCATAAATGTATCCAAAATTTGATGGTATTGGGGCATTTTTCCTATAACCGTGGCTATAAACTACTTATCGCCACACAAACTCATATTAAACGTGGCTATTAGAGACCTTTTAGTCACATGAGTAAACTAAAACCGTGACCATAAACTACTTATAGCCACACAAATGTTCCTATAACCGTGGCTATAAACTATTTATCGCCACACAAACTCATATTAAACGTGGCTATTAGAGACCTTTTGGTCACATGAGTAAACTAAAACCGTGACCATAAACAACTTATAGCCACACAAACTCATATTAAACGTGGCTATTAGAGACCTTTTGGTCACATGAGGAAACTAAAACCGTGACCATAAATTACTTATGGAGACACAAATTTATATTAAACGTGGCTATTAGAGACCTTTTGGTCACATGAGTAAACTAAAACCGTGGCTATAAACTACGTATCGCCACACAAACTCATATTAAACGTGGCTATTATAGACCTTTTGGTCACATGAGTAAACTAAAATCGTGACCATAAACTACTTATAGCCACACAAACTCATATTAAACGTGGCTATTAAAGACCTTTTGGTCACATGAGTAAACTAAAATCGTGACCATAAACTACTTATGGCCACACAAACTCATATTAAACGTGGCTATTAGAGACCTTTTGGTCACATGAGTAAACTAAAACCATGGCTATAAACTACTTATCGCCACACAAACTCATATTAAACGTGGCTATTAGAGACCTTTTGGTCACATGAGTAAACTAAAACCGTGACCATAAACTACTTATAGCCACACAAATGTTACATTAACTGTGGTCATTTTATTACATACGGTTACAGTGAATATAAGAGTATGAATATAAGAACACCTGTTAGTCCCAGATGGCTTAACAAGTATTGTAGAAGGGGGGGGGGTTGAATACAATACTCAAAATTTTCACAATTTTAATTCTATTATTGAAAAACTTTCAACAAGAATTACACATAGAAAACTTAAGACTGTTGCGGAAAAGAACAGATAAACTATTCTAACAATCTTACACAAAGTATACTAACAAAACAACTAAGAACACTTAGAGCAAAGCTATTAGGTTACAAAGCAATATGGAGATTTCTTGCACTGAGAGAGATTTCCAGAAAGCGTAGTTTGCATGGGGATATCTTCTTCCTTATATAGTGACAAGAAGTGTACAAACATTAAATGCTTAGGACACTTGTCATCATCATATTTGCTGAGGATGTTGACTCCTGAAAAGTTGAGATGTCTTTATCACCTTTTACTAGGTACTAGGAATAGAACCCATGCTGCTGAAAGGGACTTTAACTGATAATGGATAAAACGACAAACAGTCACTTTTATCTGCCAAAGGATATTGTCCCATAATAAACGATCTTCTTGATGTGTATTCTAAGACAATCACGCCGATGAAGTTTCACCGATACAATTGACTTTGGAACTTGAAACAATCTGTAGAGAGAAAATCATTTATTTGATAACACATAGATCCCACCGATTTTAGCACCCTTATCGGTGGGATGAAGCTGACCGACAAAGGATATGTCGGTGGAGGGGTTTTCCACCGATCTGTGAGAACAAGATCGGTGATGGGTTGTCCACCGATCTGTGAGAACAAGATCGGTGATGGGTTGTCCACCGATCTGTGAGAACAAGATCGGTGATGGGTTGTCCACCGATCTGTGAGAACAAAATCGGTGATGGGTTGTCCACCGATTTGTGAGAACAAAATCGGTGATGGGTTGTCCACCGATTTGTGAGAACAAAATCGGTGAATGATGACTTGGTTGAATGCAGAGAAGAGTCTTCTATTTTCCACAAGTAGAATGTCTTCAAGCTTGGTTCCGGTTGATCTTCGACTTCACCGAACAGTTGATATTTTGTACAAGTCATCTTTAAAAGAACTAGGTGACCCAACAATCTCCCCCTATTTAAGGGATAACATCGGTGAGTCAACTTCAAATCTAGGTGAGTCAATTTCAAATCTAGGTGACCCAACAATCTCCCCCTATTTGAATTTGAGCTCTTCCCTTAGAATATTTAAGAGTATAGAAAAGTAAAATGCATTTTGACCCTTTTTACTCTTTTTGGGTTCTTTTCACATAGACCATTCTTTTTGTTTTTTTGATCTATTTTTCTTTTGTATGAGTATGTATACTATATACTGTATTTACAAGTAAATGAAAGTAAAGCTATATACCACAAAAAAAAATCAAATAGAAAGGTACTTGTATTTAGATAAGTTTTCTCGTACATTCGTTAAGAAGAGAAACAATCTTTTACAAGTACAAATGAGAGAGAGAACCTATTTCTTGGAGGTTTGTCGGCGATTGATTTCATCTAATAGGTTTCGGTAGAAAGGTTGAGCTTCGGGGATGTTGGGAAAGAGGTTGGAGATGCCTTGAAGAAACATGGTATCGGCGATGGGTATTTGAGCAAATCTGAAAAAGGCTCGACGACCAAAACCATCATTGAAGAATAGTCCAGGTATCGGTGCAAGGCTCAAAGTTGTGGTAGGATGAGGCACAGAAGTGGGAAGGGAAAAATTTAGATTGCTTATATTTGGAATCTTCCCTTCAGCTGCCATTTCCTTGAACACTTTGTCGGTAGGATTCTTGACTATGGGAAGACGGATATCCTCTTTCATTGATTGAAGTTTTGCCCTTTCTTCTGAGGTTAGAACTATGTTGTGTTTTCTTTTGATCTCTTTCATCTTTTCCATCAATCTACCAATGCATTTTATAAAGATGTCTTTCTTTGGGTTTGCACTTCTGAGTAAGTGTTGAGAGATTTCATACCATTCGGGAAGGCCGAAATGTTTGAGGTGGATATCTCTTACACTTTTCATCGAACCATCTTCTTTATCAATGATTAACCTGACATCTTTCGGGTTGGCTTTGGATGTAGCAATTTTGACGTTCGAGATCGGGGATCTGCTAAGTCGGTGGTGCATGGTCTTTTTGTACCAACTTATTTCATCATCTCTTTCTTCTTCAAGAGCACTCAACACCGATTTTTGAATTTGGATGGCATCCGTAGATTTTGCTTTTGCTGCTTCTTCTTCGGCAGCCTTTAGAGAGAGAGCTTTAGAATCATCCAAAGCTTTTTGAGCAAGTCTAGCCTCTTCAATTTCTTGAGGAGATAGGCCAAGATATGTGGTAGAAACTTGGGAAGCAGGCTTTAGCTTTAGGTTTTGAGCACCCTCAGGTCGGGCCCCATACTTAGCTAACTCTTTCTTTTTCTTTTGTTCTGCTGCTTCTTGTTCGACAGAGAGTAGTTTCTTTCTTTTATCCTTAGGGATTTTGGATCCTTGCTCCCCCTCAGTATGTGCAGGGATTTCCACCGATTTCTCTTGAATCAGTGGTGGAGAGGATTTCAGTGGAGGTGAAGAGATCAGAGGCTTTGATGAAATCGGTGGTGGAAAGGTTTTTGGTGAGGTCATAAGAGGAGCTTCGGTGGGTTGTGGTGAAATTTCGGTGGAGGTTGAAGGTGTTTTGGTGGAAGATGAAGTTGTTTTGGTGGCAGGTGAAGGCTCGTTGATGATAGATCTCTTAATCGAAGGCATTTTTGGTTGACTAAGAGTTTTCTCCCCCTCAGCATCAGCCGGAACCTTAAAACCCAACTGTATAAAAACACTATCAAACTTGGTGTGAAGATGAGCCAGGCTTCGAGAGGTGTTACCCGAAATCATAGAAAAATCACCCAAATCCATCTCCCATTGGACCTTGTCCAGCATGTTGTCAGCTTTGGCGTGAAGAGTGTTGAGAGAATCGGTGATGTTTTTATCTAGAGCTTGATGAGACTTGGCCTCCTGAATAAGCCTCTGGAGTTCAGAATCATTGATTAGAGATGATGTCTTGAAATTATCAAAGGTATCGACTTTGTTGGATAAAAGTTCCAGGTTTTCAGACACTGGCCGAAGAGCTTCACGAAGAACGTCTGCCAAGACCTGTTGTTGCCGAGACTCGAGAACAGAAACCCGATTATTGGTTTGAGCGATGAAAGAGACCATGGCTTGTTTCAGGGATTCAAATTGTGTAACAACTGATCGACATTGATGAGTACACTCTTGAACCTCGGTTAATAAATCATTTGAAGTGGGAGGAGCACTATCCCCATGTAATGGGAATCGGGGATCTTGTGGATAAAGTTGGGAATGAGGGAGTATGCGGTCCTCAACAAAGTAAGATGATGTTGGTTGAGCCCAGGAAGGTTCGTGGTAAAGGAACTTTTGTCGGGGAGAACGTGGCATCGGTGTGGGAGAACGTCGGGGAGTGGTTAGCCTCGTCGGAGAGAGAGGCTCGGTGGTGATACCTTTGGTGGGTGGAATCTGCGCCGAGGGAGGCTCGGTGGGAAATTCTCCTGTGAACGGGATGGTTCGGGGAGAACCAGTGTCCTCCAAGAAAAATTCAAAGAAGTCATGCGGGGGGGATTCGGTGGGGGGGAACCCGGAAGGGGTTGTGCTTCATCATCGATCAAAAACTGACCGGGTGAGAGGCCGTGTAGTGACAAGTCAGTGCCTTCGAGGGGAGAGTCCCCGAAGTCATCTCTATCACCCGAAGAAGTGGGTGAAGAGGCAAGATATGGTTTCTCCATTTGTACAACCGCAGTCTTTTGAGAAACTGCAGTGGAGTCGGTGGGGATAATGACGGATTTCCTTGGCCCGGAGGGGTGAAGTTCAACAATTGGCGATTTTTGAGAATCGACAGTTGGATTAGTCGGTTGGGCCGATGGTTTCCGAGACCTCTTTGAAAGAGATCTCGAAGGGGAAGTTGAGTGCCTCCGCTTACGAGATGGGGATTGAACCGGGGAAGCCTCCGAGGGATCTCTCGGTGGCATAGTTCGAGAAGCGGGTGCGGAGGTGTCGGGGGCCGTACGTTGTTTCTTTTTCGCGCCGCCCGACTTTACTCGGGAATGGGAAGAGGGGGCCACTACAACTTGGGGTGCCTCGGGAACTTCCGAGTGTTGAAACTCGGGAGCTTGTGCATCACCCCAGTGAAGATCGGGAGATAAAGCGAAAGAAATCATACATTGGTGTAAGGGGAGATCAGACGCGAGATGTCCAATATTGAGCGTCTTTTGGCCAACAATGGGTGATGACCAATCGTAGATGAAGCGAGGAGTTTTAGACTTACGATCCGTATCCAACGCCGCACCGAGTTTGTGTTGAAGGATCATAGAGATGAAACGAGGATATGCGACATAACACCTTTTCGGGTGTTTGATTACTTCAGTCAGCTCAGTAAAGAAATACTGAGCAAAGTCCACCTTTTTTGAAAAATTAGTGCATGAGAGAGCTTTGTAATATAAGATGGGGATTGGTCTTGACCACTTGTCTTTCTAGAGAGACAATGGATCACATGAGCAAATAAGAAGTTCCAAACCCCACCCATATTGTTGCGAAGAAGGGTACCTGGTCCTTTAGAAGACTTGGAAGCTTTATCCTCAGAATGTTGGACATAGCCAATAGTGCTGATGACTTGCTCAAGAAAGTTGTCGACATGCATGTCAACATATTCTGAAAAGGCTTCGATCCGGAGAGCACTACGGACATCATCCATGCCAAAAGTAACATCGTGATCACCCTCTTCGTCAGAAAAGATAGAGGCATGAATGGCTTCATTTGAGATATCATACACACAGGAAAGCCAAAATTTGCCAATGAGCATTTTGCTCATCTTTGGGTTGCAAGAGAAAGCATGGAGAAGAGGTGAGCGGGTTAAGAACTTGATAATGGTGTTGAACTCGGGATGTGCGGTATCGGATTCGAACCTTGCTACATGGTTGCAAGGGTTGAAGATGAGGTCTTCAAAGCACGTAGGTATATTGGTGGGTGCCATTGTTTGCAGGTGAGAATGATAAGAAATAAGAAGGTGGAGGAGGAGTTGCAGGTTTCGAAATAAGAAAATGAAGAAGGAGGGCTTAGGGTTGTATATATAGGAGGAAGGTGGATGGTTTAGGTATGTTTAAAATTAAACTAGGAGGGAACTGTTATGAGGGAAAGAAAAATTTAAATAAAATAAATAAATTGGAAATGGTAATGATGAGGGTTTCGGGGTATGTGGTTGAAGGGGTTTTACATGGAAAAGGAACGGTCAAAGTCACTGACATCTAGGGTCTTAGGGGTGATGTGAGCATGGGGAAGCGTATGGGATAAGGTTAGGGATTCGGTGGTTTATATCGGTGGGCAGATCTCACCGACGGGGATGAATTGGACAAGGATATCTGTGAGAGAAAGTTACATCGGTGACCGGTGTATATGTCGGTGGTGAGAATGGTGTGCGTTCGGTGTAGAAAGAGGAAAGAAGAGAGTGTCCACCGATGGGATTTCGGTGAAAGAATATGGAGAATCAGTGGTGACTTCGGTGTAGAAAGAGGAAAGAAGAGAGTGTCCACCGATGAGATTTCGGTGAAAGAAGATGGAGAATTGGTGGTGACTTCGGTGTAAAACGCACTTGTGAGAATTGGTGTGAGGATTTTCGGTAGAAAAGAGGAGATTGTCCACCGATGTGAGATCGATGGAAAGGGAACACACAGAATATTTCACCGATGAGAGATCGGTGGAGGATGAGAACACATAGTTATTGAAAGTTGCACATTCCAAGTTCACTTATTAGAAAATTGAACCTGGCTTCATCTAGGGGTTTGGTGAACAAATCTGCAAGTTGTAGATCTATAGGAATGAAATGCAGCTCAATGTCACCCTTTGAAATATGATCCCTGATGAAATGATATCTAATGTCTATGTGCTTGGATCTTGAGTGCAAGACAGGATTATTTGCAATAGCTATTGCACTTGAGTTATCACACAGAATTGGGACTTTGGAGTAGATTTGAGCATAGTCCCTAAGTTGATTTCTCATCCACAGGATCTGAGCACAACAGCTTCCAGCAGCTACATATTCAGCCTCAGCAGTAGAGGTTGATACAGAGTTTTGTTTCTTGTTGGACCAACTTACCAATTTGCCACCAAGAAGTTGGCAGCTTCCTGTAGTACTTTTTCTATCAATCTGGGAACCTGCATAATCTGAATCTGAATACCCAATTAGTTCAAAACCTGAGTCTTTGGGATACCAAAGACCCAAGTACAAGGTACCCTTGAGATACCGAAAAATTCGTTTTACAACCTTTAAATGTGATTCTTTTGTATTGGCTTGATAACGGGCACATAGACAAGTAGCAAACATAATATCTGGTCTGCTAGCAGTTAAGTACAGAAGAGAACCAATCATGCCTCGATAAAGGGTAACATCCACAGATTCACCTTTAAGATCAGCACTGAGTTTTAAAGGTGGTGCCATGGGAGTTTTCATAGGAGAGCTATCTAAAAAATTAAATTTCTTCAGAAGATCACGAATATATTTACTTTGGTTTATAAAAATCCCTTCTGAAGATTGTTTGACCTGAAGGCCCAAAAAGAATGTAAGCTCTCCCATCATGCTCATCTCATATTCACTCATCATGAGAGAAGCAAACTCATCACATAGTGACTCATTAGTGGCACCAAAGATGATGTCATCAACATAGATTTAGACAAGAATAAGGTTGCCTGAGGTCTCCTTGATGAAGAGAGTATTATCAATTTTACCTCTGGAATATCCATGCTTTAGAAGGAAGTTGGCAAGAGTGTCATACCAGGCACGTGGAGCTTGCTTGAGACCATAAAGGGCCTTGTCAAGTCTGTACACATAGTCTGTGTTGGACAACCTAAGGGGGGGGTAAGGTTGTATTTAAAATCTTTTTCTTTCAAAAAATTCTTTGACCAAATAAATACAGTACAAACAATACAGTAAAAATAAAGCAGAGTATAAACAAGTAAATATACAACAATTATATAAACAGATATAATTTAAATGCACAGCGGAAATGTAAAGAGATAAGGGAAAGAGAATACTTGACAACGAGATTTTTAAAGTGGTTCACCAAACACAAAGTTGGCTAGTCCACCTCGAGAAAATAACACTTCTCGGAGATCCAATACGAAACGTGTTCTTTACGGTAGAAACACAAACCTTAATACAACAAACGCGAATCACTCTACTTTGAGAGATTAAGGTGGATCACTCACTCTAATTCAAACACTTACAAGAGGGTATAAATTTTAATATGAATAATCACTCTTGAATAAGGTTTATCACTTGGATATTTTTAGAGAGTTTGATCACTTGAGTTGTGTTGCTGATTCAACTAATCGTGAGATTTTAATCTGCTATCAACTCAAGATTTCTTGCTCAAAAAATTAATTTATCAGTTTAAGTGATTTAGTGTGAGTAAGAAAGCAGCAGAATAATAATCAAATGCTGAGGGAGAACTTAATGCTGAAGTTGGTGTAGAGTTGAATGCTGCTGGAGGCTTGTATTTATACTGCATGAAAATCTGACTTGAGAATTTCGCGGTATACCGCCGAACCTTCGCGGTATACCTGCGTCAGAAAAAAAGGTACTGCAGGGAGAAGGTCAACCTGCAAAACTCAACGGCATAATGTACCCGCGGTATACCGCGTTGCACATGGCGGTATACCGCCTGAAGAAATTTCCTGACAAAAGAAGCTTCTCATGCAGAACAGTTGATGGGAAACAGTACCCGCGGTATACCGCGAATACCTTGGCGGTATACCGCCTAAAATTCTGTCCAATGAGAGCATGGCAACGCAGGTAACTTCGGCTGATCACAAACTTGCAACAGTAACAGTAGCAGACAGCATATATATATCAGAGATTTATATATAAAAGATATTATATATATATTTGATTCAAATATATTTATATAGATACGAAATATCCAAGTGATAAAATATTTTAGGGTGTTTATCATTTTAAAATAAAATGACGAAACTCTTCAGACTTGGATTCTTCAGATAAAAAATTTATCGAGATCATTTAAATATCTGCACACTCAGATAAAATATTAGATAACAAATAATGCGGTGTGTTTTGTAATCATCAAAATAAATATGGAGATGTGATTTTATGTGTACCAAAAATATATCACAATATTTAAAGCTGGGTACACTTGCACCAACAATCTCCCCCTTTTTGATGATGACAAACACAACGCTAAACACGAGAGCATACTCGGTTTCTCTCCCCCTTTTGTCGAAGCAAAAAGGGTTTAAGAAAATCGCTTATGCTCCCCCTCGAAAGATGCTCCCCCTCAAAATATGAAATATTTGAGAGTTAGTATTTATCAAGGGTTATACTCAAGCATGCCTAAACCAAGTCTTAATTTAAAGAACGCTTTTTTGTTAAGAGCTTTTGTGAAAATATCGGCCAAATTATCTTCCGAATCAACCTTTTCAAGCACGATTTTGCCTTTTTGAACATTATCTCGTAAAAAGTGATGTCTCAATTCAATATGTTTGGTACGAGAGTGTAAAACGGGATTTTTACTTAAGTTTATGGCACTTGAGTTATCACACATAATTGGAATTTTGGTTAGGTGTACCTCAAAATCGGTAAGTGTGTGTTTCATCCATAGGACTTGAGCACATGCTCTTGCGGCGGCTACATATTCCGCTTCGGTGGTAGACAAAGCTACGGATTGTTGTTTCTTAGAGAACCAAGATACAAGTGAGAGACCTATAAAGGCACATACCCCACTAGTACTTTTTCGGTCAACAATAGATCCACCAAGATCGGAATCGGCGAAGCATGTTACTTCTAACTCGGGTTGCTTTGCGTACCATAAGCCAAGATTAGTAGTACCTCGTAAATATCGAAAAATACGCTTGACAGCTTCATAGTGAGATTGTTTAGGTGAAGATTGAAAACGAGCACATAAACATACACTAAACATAATATCAGGTCTACTAGCAGTTAAATATAATAAACTACCAATCATACCACGATAAATCTTTTCATTAAAATCGTTTCCCTCCTCGTCACGCGATAATTGCAAATTTGTGGTCATTGGAGTATCAACGGGTTTGACATTTTCAAAGTTAAACTTTTTCAACATATCTTTACAATATTTAGATTGACTAATAAAAATACCAGTTTCACATTGTTTTATTTGCAATCCTAAGAAGTATTTTAACTCTCCCATCATGCTCATTTCAAATTCGCTAGTCATTTTCGCAGAAAATTCATTACACAATTTTTCATTAGTGGAACCAAAAATAATATCATCAACATATACTTGCACAACCACAATATCATTTTGAACATATTTCACAAATAAAGTATTATCTATTTTACCCATAATATAACCACTAACAATTAAAAAGGTTTTTAATCTATCATACCAAGCACGCGGAGCCTGCTTTAAACCATAAAGCGCCTTTTTCAATTTATAAACATGTGTCGGGTTTTCAAAACTTTCAAAACCGGGAGGTTGAGAAACGTATACCTCCTCATTTATAATACCATTTAAGAAAGCACTTTTAACATCCATTTGAAATAACTTAAAATCTTTAGCATTTGCAAAAGCGAGAAGCATTCGAATAGACTCCAACCTTGCAACCGGTGCAAAGGTTTCGTCATAATCTATACCTTCTTGTTGACTGTACCCCTTGGCAACTAAACGTGCCTTGTTTCGTGTGACTCCACCGTTCTCGTCTACCTTGTTACGGAAGACCCATCTTGTGCCAATAATGGTTTGACTACTAGGGCTAGGCACTAAGTCCCACACATCATTTCTAGTAAATTGGTTTAACTCATCTTGCATGGCCAATATCCAATCCTCATCACCTAAAGCTTCATCTATGGTTTTAGGTTCTATGGTTGAGATAAAGGCATGGAAAGCACAATGGGTAAGGATTTGTGATCTAGTTGTCCTTTGGTTTAGGTCACCTATAATTTGATCTACGGGATGTCCTCGAGCGGTTCTAAGGTTAGGATCATCTATACCTTGTGGAATAAAGCACGGAGGGGCATCACTAGATTCAATATTATTTGTGGAAGGTTGGGTACCTAAATCCAAGGTACTAAGTTGTTGGGCTAAGACGTCTCCTTCACAAACATTGTCATTTGCTAAGGGTGCACTCGGTTTGGGAGGACTCTCGTCAAAACTAACATTAAGGGATTCTTCCACTACCATGGTCTCCTTATTTAGGATTCTATAGGCTTTGCTATTCCAAGAGTAACCTAGGAAAACTCCTTCATAGGCTTTGGGGTCAAATTTGGTTAGGTAGGATTTGGTGTTTAAAATGAAACATTTACAACCAAAAACTTTTAGGTGAGCTAGGGAAGGTTTTCTACCTCGGTAAAGTTCATAGGGTGTCTTATTTAGGATACCTCTAATTAGGACACGGTTAAGCACATAGGTCGCGGTAGCAACGGCATCACACCAAAACTTTTGGGGAACTTGATGTTCGTTTAGCATAGTTCTACTCATTTCTTGCAACGTTCGATTTTTCCTTTCAACAACCCCGTTTGACTGAGGAGTTCGAGGAGCCGAAAAGTTATGAGTTATACCATGTTTATCACAAAAGGCACCAAATTGTACATCATTATCGAATTCTCGTCCATGGTCCGTACGTATGGAAACAATCGTACAACCTTGTTGGTTTTGAATTCGTTTTCCCAAAATTTTAAACTTTTCAAAAGCCTCATTTTTATGTCTCAAAAATAAAGTCCAAGTATAACGGGAATAATCATCCACAATAACCAAAGTATAAAAATTTTCTCCAAAACTTTGAACAGCCATCGGGCCAAAAAGATCCATATGTAAAAGTTCTAAAACTCTTTGAGTAGAAATAACATTTTTTGATTTATGAGAAACGTGATGTTGTTTGCCGACACGACAAGCATCACAAAAATGATTATCAAACTTTAATTTTGGCAGGTCACTCACAAGCTCCTTATTTTTTAAGTTTTGCATTAATCTTAGATTAGCGTGACCTAAACGCCTATGCCATAAAGTAGAAACATCATTAATAGAAGATAAGCATACATTATCAGATACAACAGTTTTACAAATATATAAATTTCCTTTTACAAAGCCATTTAAAAGAACTTTGCCATTTTTTATGATTTTGCACGAGTCTTCTTCGAAGACAACAGTTGTATTATTTTTACACAATTGGCGAACACTTAACAAATTAAAATGTAAATTATCAACATGATTAACATTTAGAAATTGAACATTATTGCAAGAGACTGTACCTCTACCAATTATATTTCCTTTGGAGTTTCCTCCAAAGATTACCTGTCCACCATCACATGACTTATATGATGAAAAGAGATTATTGTTTCCGGTCATGTGACGTGTGCAACCACTATCGAGTATCCAGTCCATATCAAGATCAATCTACAATAATGAAGATATAACTTTTATGGTCCCCATTTCTCGTGGGTCCTTGACAATTAGTTTCCAAAGTCAACCAACATACATATATATAATGTCAAACAGAATATATATATATATAATACATTACACAATATATAATACATCAAACCATATTAATAAATATATATAACACATTAAACAAACATAATATATATATATAAGAATTAAAAGAATTAAATAAAATGTATATATATATGTGCAGTACGTATGTATATATATATATGAATAGTATTATATATTACTTATATATATAACATATACAACAGAATATATTTAAACTATATATATATATATAACACATTTAAAACCATAAACGCATACCACCGGGATTATCATTACTAAACATTCCTTTTGGAATCCATTTATTTACCATTTTAATTTTGCGATTATATTTATCATATACATAAAAACAAGCATTTACATTCGCATTATTATTAGGTTTAGAATATTTATCATGGTACATGCGAGCATACGGTTTTCTCGTATTATAATTTACATTATTTATTTTACGCACATATGGAGGTTTTTGCACATATTGATTTCTTGTATTTACTTTAGGTGATTCATAAAATCTTTTGATGGGTATACAAGAACATTTATCAACACAAGTATTGGAACCAATGCCTTTTCTACATTTTATACGGTTAGGCATATTAAGCATGTTAAGAACCTTTTTATTACTACTTTCAAAAGCTTTAGCTAGCATGTTATCTTTTTCATATGAAGCACATTTAGCCTTTAAGCATGTAATCTCATTCTCAAGAATATCACATTTTGTACAAATAATATTTTCATGTGATTTTTTATTTAGGCATGCAATTTCTCTATTTAAAACATCACAAGATTTACAAAAATCTTTTTCTCCTAATTTAGTTTCTAATTTAGCAATTATATCCATATCATTTTCAGATTTTTGTTTAACATTTTTTATTTCCTTTTTACATGCATTTACAGTTTCTTTTAACATAGCATTCTCATCTTGGTAACGATTTGCAAGAGCGGCCATTTTATGAAACGATTCATATAGTTCTTCAAGATTATTTTCATTATCATTTTCATAATCACTATCGTAATCTGAGTAAGAAGATTTTACCTCGTCGTCGCTATCGGCCATAAGACAAATGGCTTGATAGTCATCTTCTTCTTCACTCTCGCTCCACGCGCCTCCAATGAAGGCTTTCTCCTTCTTCTTTTGGAATTTGTTCTTTTTCGGACATTCATTGGCGTAGTGGTCTTTGTCACCACATGAGTAGCAAAAGCCTCTCTTTGGCTTAGCTTTATCGTCTTCACTCGAGTCGCCATTTTTCTTAACTTTTTCGTCTCGTTTATGGAACTTACGACTTCGATTATCACCACCACGACGGTAGTTACCGTTTCTTTGAAATCTGCCATTGTTAGAAAATTTATTATTATTATTAAGAAATTTGGAAAAGTTTCTTACCAACATGGCGACTTCATCGAGAGTTTCGGAAGGATCTTTCGAGGAGCTAGCTTTCTCCTTTTTCTTCTCATCTTTTGGTGTTGAGACATTGAGAGCGATTGATTTCTTTTTAACTTGCTCCCGATCTTTGTTTCTTTTAAGTGCAATTTCATGCACTTTAAGATTACCGATTAAGTCATCTATCTTCATTATGGAGAGGTCACGGGAGTCTTCTAAGGATGTTATCTTTTGCATCCACTCCGAAGGAAGGGCTCGTAGGATTTTCCTTATATAGTCCTCGTTAGGATAAGTGCGATCCAAACCTTTCAAAGTAGTCACAATAAGGTTAAATCTTTTAAACATTGAGTCAATTGACTCATCTTGTTTCATTTCGAATAGTTCATAATCGTGAACTAAAATATTTACTTTACTAGATTTAACCTCCGTGTTTCCACGATGAGTATTATTTAAACTTTCCCATATTTGATTTGCAGTTTTATAAGTATATACTCTTTCGATTTTGTCAGTTGTTAAAGCAGCATATAATATATTCTTAGCTTCAAAGTTTAAACAAAAATGGGCTTCATCAGAAGTAGTCCAGTCATCTAGGGGTTTATCAATATAAACATCATCTTTCACAATGGTGGGTTTAAAATTCCCTTTTTCTATGATGTTCCAAATCTTTTGATTTTTGCCACGCACGTGACATTCAAATAGCTCGGCCCAAATGCCAAACTTTTCAGTATCTATCAAAGGAGGTTTTGAAAACACGATATTAGTTTGTTGAGCCATTTAGAAGAATAAGAGAAAAATATGCAGAATATTTTTTGAAAGACCTGCTCTGATACCAAATGTTGGACAACCTAAGGGGGGGGTAAGGTTGTATTTAAAATCTTTTTCTTTCAAAAAATTCTTTGAACAAATAAATACAGTACAAACAATACAGTAAAAATAAAGCAGAGTATAAACAAGTAAATATACAACAATTATATAAACAGATATAATTTAAATGCACAGCGGAAATGTAAAGAGATAAGGGAAAGAGAATACTTGACAACGAGATTTTTAAAGTGGTTCACCAAACACAAAGTTGGCTAGTCCACCTCGAGAAAATAACACTTCTCGGAGATCCAATACGAAACGTGTTCTTTACGGTAGAAACACAAACCTTAATACAACAAACGCGAATCACTCTACTTTGAGAGATTAAGGTGGATCACTCACTCTAATTCAAACACTTACAAGAGGGTATAAATTTTAATATGAATAATCACTCTTGAATAAGGTTTATCACTTGGATATTTTTAGAGAGTTTGATCACTTGAGTTGTGTTGCTGATTCAACTAATCGTGAGATTTTAATCTGCTATCAACTCAAGATTTCTTGCTCAAAAAATTAATTTATCAGTTTAAGTGATTTAGTGTGAGTAAGAAAGCAGCAGAATAATAATCAAATGCTGAGGGAGAACTTAATGCTGAAGTTGGTGTAGAGTTGAATGCTGCTGGAGGCTTGTATTTATACTGCATGAAAATCTGACTTGAGAATTTCGCGGTATACCGCCGAACCTTCGCGGTATACCTGCGTCAGAAAAAAAGGTACTGCAGGGAGAAGGTCAACCTGCAAAACTCAACGGCATAATGTACCCGCGGTATACCGCGTTGCACATGGCGGTATACCGCCTGAAGAAATTTCCTGACAAAAGAAGCTTCTCATGCAGAACAGTTGATGGGAAACAGTACCCGCGGTATACCGCGAATACCTTGGCGGTATACCGCCTAAAATTCTGTCCAATGAGAGCATGGCAACGCAGGTAACTTCGGCTGATCACAAACTTGCAACAGTAACAGTAGCAGACAGCATATATATATCAGAGATTTATATATAAAAGATATTATATATATATTTGATTCAAATATATTTATATAGATACGAAATATCCAAGTGATAAAATATTTTAGGGTGTTTATCATTTTAAAATAAAATGACGAAACTCTTCAGACTTGGATTCTTCAGATAAAAAATTTATCGAGATCATTTAAATATCTGCACACTCAGATAAAATATTAGATAACAAATAATGCGGTGTGTTTTGTAATCATCAAAATAAATATGGAGATGTGATTTTATGTGTACCAAAAATATATCACAATATTTAAAGCTGGGTACACTTGCACCAACAGTCTGGATCTTCAAAACCAGGAGGTTGTTTCACATAGACTTCCTCTGCAAGTTCTCCATTGAGGAAGGCACTTTTGACATCCATTTGAAAGACTCTGAAATTTCGGTAGGCAGCATGAGCCAGAAAGATTCTTATTGCTTCAAGTCTTGCAACAGGGGAAAAAGTTTCATCATAATCAATGCCTTCTTCCTGTCGGTATCCTTGAGCAACCAGTCTGGCTTTATTTCTGATAACTGTACCATCTTCATCCATCTTATTTCTGAAGATCCATTTGGTTCCAATGATTGTTTTCTTTCGGGGTCTGGGAACCAATCTCCAAACTTTGTTTCTCTTAAATTGAGAAAGCTCTTCTTGCATGGCAGTGATCCAACAGGGATCTGCAAGAGCTTCATCAATCTTTTTGGGTTCAATAAGAGAGAGAAAATTCACATAGAGACAAATATTTCCAACTCCTCTACGTGTTTGGACACCTGCTTGTTGATCACCGATGATTTGATCTATGGGGTGATCTTTGGTCCATTTGGTTGCAGGAGGTGAAGGTGGTGGAATATTTTGTGTTAGGGGTGAAGATGGAGTGGGATCAGAGGTTCGGTTGCAGACAATATCTTCGGTGGAAAAAATTGGATCAGTGGAAGGTTGTTCGTCGGTGGGAGAAGGTACATCGGTGGAAACATGGTCAATTTCGGTGGGAGTAATAGGGGATGACCCAACTTGGTTATTTGATGGAGAGGGATTGGAGGGAGTGAAGGAAGTATCGGTGGAGTTTGATAAAGGAGCATCACCTATGCATGAAGAGATCCATCTGTGTAAGTCGTCATCATCATTTGACAGAGATGATTATCTAAGATCATCAAATTTGACATGAATAGAATCATCAATGCATTTTCTCCTGAGGTTGTACACACGATAAGCTTTGGAGGATAGGGAGTATCCAACAAAGATTCCCTCATCAGCTTTGGGATCAAATTTCCTAAGATTATCACGATCATTTAGAATAAAGCACACACAGCCAAAAACATGAAGAAAGCCAATATTTGGTTTTCTGCCATGGAAAACTTCATATGGGGTTTTATCATGTCTTTTGGATATCACTGACCTATTTTGGGTAAAGCAAGCAGTATTAACAGCTTCAGCCCAAAAATAGGTGGGTAGGTTGGATTCACTTAGCATGGATCTTGCAGCCTCTCATAGAGTTCTGTTTTTCCTTTCCACCACTCCATTTTGCTGAGGCGTTCGGACTGCAGAGAAGTTTTGAGAAATTCCTTTCTCAGTGAAGAAGTCTTCAAGAGCACTGTTTCTGAATTCAGTGCCGTTATCACTTCTTACCGAACGAACAAGTTGACCATTAAGAACTTCATTTTTCTTGATAAAATTGATGATTTCTTCAGTTGCGTCACTTTTATACCTGAGAAAAGACACCCAAGTATATCTAGTAAATTCATCAACAATTACAAGAATGTACCTTTTGCCTCCTAGACTTGGAGTGCTGACTGGTCCACATAGGTCCATGTGCAGCATCTGGAGAGGAAGAGTGATGGAAGAGCATTGCTTGGTCTTGAAGGAAGTTTTGGTGAGCTTCCCTTTTTCACATGCATCACACAGCTTCTCTTTGACAAAGTTCAACTTTGGCATACCAGTCACTAGCTCTTTGTTGGAGATTTTATGAAGGATTTTGAAATTTAGATGAGAGATACGCTTATGCCACAACCAGTTCCTTTTGGATGTGTCATCTGACACAAACCAGACATTGGATGAATTGTTATTTAGTCCCATATCAATGATATAGACATTTTCCATTCTTTTTTCAGATAACACTACATTGAAGTTCTTGTCCACCACTGTACAGATACAAAGTTCAAAGATAACTTTATATCCAAGATCACACAGTTGGCTAATGCTGAGAAGATTATGCATGAGGCCGTCAACAAAGGCCACTTTATTGAAGGTGGCAGATCCATTAGTGAGAGTTCCATATCCTTTGGTATAGCCTTTAGAGTTATCACCAAAAGTTATAGATGGACCTTTTCCAGGCACATAGTTGATAAGGAGAGATTTGTTTCCCGTCATGTGGCGTGAGCACCCACTATCCAGATACCATATTTGATGGTGCTCAAAAGCCTGCATGCAAAAACAGATTAGTTCTTTGGTACCCATTTGGTGATGGGTCCTTTAGGGTTAGAAGAAGAAGAGTCCTTAGGTTTGGTTCTATCTATTCTTTCCTTGGGACAATCCTTAGCCAAGTGAAAGGTGTCACCACAGTTATAGCGTTTTCTATAGACAAAGACCTTTTTAGATATATGACCACTTTTCTTGTTTAGATTTTTCAGATTAATTTTTATGGTCTTAGCTGAAGATGAAAACGCAGAAGGTTTAGGTCCAAGAATTCCTTTGTCAGAGTTATAAGATGATGATTCCTTGAGTTTTGACTTTTTCAAAAGCACCGATCTGGGAATGGGAAGAACAGATGAGTTGCCAGAAAATATCTTTGGAGAATTACTTTTGGGATGGAAATCAACAACAGATTTCCCTTTGTCAGAAGAGGAGAATTTGTTTGATGAAGGTTAATGTTCTCTCTTAGGGATCTTTGAAGGCTTATGATCAGAAGAGGGGTATTCATCTATGTGAATAGATTTCAACAGCTCATGAAGTGGTATGGGAAGATCATCGGTAGAGAAATCGGTGGGGTTTGCTCTTTGAAAAGGTTTAGCTTTTGAGGAGTTGGAGGAAGAGGCTTCATCCATGACTGAATCTTTTAAAAAATCATGGATGGGTTTTGAAGTATCATTGGAATCTTGCTTCTCAATGTTTTGAATTGAATAATATTCTTTTGCCTTTATAAACATTCCATACTTTAAGGCTTCACCCAGATCTAAAGAGTTTAGAGAAATGGAGTCACAAGAACTTGACTCTGAGGCATTATCCCACACATTAGATGAAGGAATGAGAGCATGAGAGGGGGTTTCAACATAAGTCTGCCCAAATCCCAAACCGAATCTATTATCTCCACCGATTTGGTTTTGAAAGATTTGTTCAAGATTTTTGGAAGAACTTGTCCATTTTCTAACAACCTCTTGTTCTCTTTTTAGTTTCTTGAACAACTTGTTTTTCTCTTTTGAAATCACATTATTTATGATTTTTACATTTTCAAGTTCAGCTTTGATTTCCTCAAACTTTTCAAGTTTAGACATACAGACTTCAAGTTGAGAGGTGAGAGTTTTAACTTGAAGAGATTTTCTTTTCTTGCTGTCCTTGACAGAGTAAAAGTATTTGGTTAAAGATTCATAAGCATCAATCTTTTCTTTATCAGTCATATCATTAAAGGGATGTACCTGAGCATACGCTGTCGAGCACCCAGTTGACACACGGGCCATTGGAGATGTAGCTTTTTCAGAATCTTCCATTTCTTCAGATATGGCCATGAAGCACATATTGTGAGAATCACTGTCAGAGGTGTCTTCTTCATCCCAGTCATGAGTTTCTGCCATTAGACCTTTTCCTTTTCTTTCAAGACCCTCACTCCTTTCTTTCTCTTTCTTGTACTTAGCTTTATACTTCTCAGCACGCTCCTGATGGTCTAAGGATGAGGATTGGGAATCCTTTTTGGAAAAGGTTGATTTGAAAGAATTATTTCTGGGTTTCTCATTTTTTGAAGAATATTTGTCAAAGGATGGGTTCCTAGCCTTAGTAACACGCTTGCTCCTACACTCAGAAGCAAAGTGTCCTTTCTTGCCACAGTTATAACACTCTTTATTTGACTTATCAGATGAAGTCTTGGAAGATGAAGATTTTTCTAAAATTTCTGGATTTGTTGAAAGGACGAGACTTGTTCTTAAAACCAGCCATCATTGCTATTTCATCAGACAACTGTTCAACCATAATATCCTCACCTTCATCATCAGCATCACTAAGATATGCCTCCGTTTGGTGGGTAGAGTTATTTTGGCTGTCATTGTCAGAGTCTGATGAAGGATAGGTGATTCTAGGAACATTTTGAGATTTCTTGGAACTTTCACTAACAAGAGCTATAGAAGAGCTCTTTATATCTTTGATGAAAGATTTCCTTTGTAACTTGGTTTGCTCAAAATTGAAGAGAGTTCCATATAGGACAGTTAAGGGCATGAACTCAAGGTCCTTGGTAGTTTTAATGCAAGTGCATATATTCTCCCAAAATTCTGGAAGACAATCCATGAACTTACATAAGACTTCCTCATTATCATAGACTCTGCCCAATAACTTCAGATCATTTAAAAGAGAGTTGAAACGATTATAGTAGCTAGGAAGATATTCTCCTTTTTCAAAAGCAAAGAGTTCATACTTTCTACTAAGACCAATCTTTTTACTTTTCTTTACTTCCTCTGTACCTTCGTACAGTACACACAGTGTGGTCCACATTTCTTTAGCAGTTTCAAAGTTAACCAGAGAGTGATAGA
This sequence comes from Saussurea involucrata, assembly GCA_033807775.1. Classification (NCBI taxonomy): domain Eukaryota; kingdom Viridiplantae; phylum Streptophyta; class Magnoliopsida; order Asterales; family Asteraceae; genus Saussurea; species Saussurea involucrata. The sequence goes on from CM066322.1 coordinate 169,630,900, forward strand.
CCTCATCAGGAAGAGAGAGTGCAATAATTACTCTTAGCTTAGAGTCAAGAGAAACCAAACGTTTTTCCTCATCAGTATATTTCTTAGGATTTTTGAGGATGTAACGACCAGTAGCACTGGATTTCTCTTCATCAGAGTCACTAGAGATTTCTTTTTCCATGGTTTCTTTACCAGGCCTCTGCGTTTCATAGCGAGCCCAAACTCTGGGGATGATAGGTCCCTCTTTGAGAATGGTTGGATATCTAGTATCCACTCCTTCCATGAATAGCATCATACGTCTTTTCCACAAAGAAAAGTTGTTAGCATTAAACTTAGGAGGTTTTGTTATGGAGCCATTTTCAGAAAAGTTGTTTTGAAAAGAGTTTTCAATGGTTGAAGAAGAAGAGGCAGCCATCGCAGATCAAGTTTATGGAATTAAACTTTCTGCTTTGATACCACTTGTTAGTCCCAGATGGCTTAATAAGTATTGTAGAAGGGGGGGGGGGGGATGAATACAATACTCAAAATTTTCACAATTTTAATTCTATTATTGAAAAACTTTCAACAAGAATTATACATAGAAAACTTAAGACTGTTGCGGAAAAGAACAGATAAACTATTCTAACAATCTTACACAAAGTATACTAACAAAAAAACTAAGAACACTTAGAGCAAAGCTATTAGGTTACAAAGCAATATGGAGATTTCTTGCACTGAGAGAGATTTCCAGAAAGCGTAGTTTGCATGGGGATATCTTCTTCCTTATATAGTGACAAGAAGTGTACAAACATTAAATGCTTAGGACACTTGTCATCATCATATTTGCTGAGGATGTTGACTCCTGAAAAGTTGAGATGTCTTTATCACCTTTTACTAGGTACTAGGAATAGAACCCATGCTGCTGAAAGGGACTTTAACTGATAATGGATAAAACGACAAACAGTCACTTTTATCTGCCAAAGGATATTGTCCCATAATAAACGATCTTCTTGATGTGTATTCTAAGACAATCACGCCGATGAAGTTTCACCGATACAATTGACTTTGGAACTTGAAACAATCTGTAGAGAGAAAATCATTTATTTGATAACACATATATCCCACCGATTTTAGCACCCTTATCGGTGGGATGAAGCTGACCGACAAAGGATATGTCGGTGGAGGGGTTTTCCACCGATCTGTGAGAACAAGATCGGTGATGGGTTGTCCACCGATTTGTGAGAACGAAATCGGTGATGGGTTGTCCACCGATCTGTGAGAACAAGATCGGTGATGGGTTGTCCACCGATTTGTGAGAACAAAATCGGTGATGGGTTGTCCACCGATTTGTGAGAACAAAATCGGTGAATGATGACTTGGTTGAATGCAGATAAGAGTCTTCTATTTTCCACAAGTAGAATGTCTTCAAGCTTGGTTCCGGTTGATCTTCGACTTCACCGAACAGTTGATATTTTGTACAAGTCATCTTTAAAAGAACTATGCTAAAATATTCTAAGTAAGATATAAGGGATAACATCGGTGAGTCAATTTCAAATCTAGGTGACCCAACAACACCAATAACAAACTAATCACTATTAGTTCTCTAATATAGTAGATTTTTTGCTTACTAAAGCTACTCCTCGTATGCTTCGGCTTCTGTAACTCGTTGACAGTTATAAAGTTTTTCTTTCTCTTCTTAAGATTTTGTTTCGAGTCTTGTTGATTAGAAGTCGCCTCTGTACCTGCAACAAGAATAAAATTTCATCTTATTATACACGTAGCTTGAAATAAAAATCCATATCAATCGAGTACAAAAATAAAAAGAATGTAGCCTATATAAACATAAACAACAGGTAAACACAATTCTTGATGTTGGATGTCAGTTCACTAGGGACTGTCTGATGACTATTTCGGAAAGCAAAAGAGCTGTTTTAGAGAACTGTTTAGAGCTGTTTTAAGGGACTACTAGAGTTATTATGGGGAGAGGCTGAATTATGGATTAGAATAGAAATACGATCCTTTAAATCATGTAGATCGTATATGAGAAGAGAAGTTAATGACTAAAGAAAAGTAGATAAGCGACTAACCTTTATGTCAGGGATGACAAGGTCTTTTGGCCAAGCCACAAAACTATCAATTGCATCCCCTACTGTTTTGTGCTCACCAGCTTGTATTGGTAAAAAAGTAGCCGACTTTATACATTCATCGATGGAGACTCTATAGCAATCATCATTAAGAGTAACTCCATGTATTGTTTGCTTCTCTGATGAATAATAAACTTTACCACGTGCAACGATGTTTCTCACATTTGGATACGCCAATTTGCATTCTGTCGTCTACAAAATTACAAGGTATATATAACATAAAGCTCAAATCTACCATAAATGAGTCTAGATAGAAAAAAAACATACTGTTGGGACTTTAGTTGGAACAACATGAGATGCCATAATCTCAGATTGTCGGGGTGGAACAGGAAGTGAAGATGGCAAACCACTTTTCAAAGAATCCTGAAAAGTGTGGTTAAACAATTTATATACTTTGCAATGATTTATTAATACTCTAAAAAAACAAATCAATACCTGTCTTTCAGACTTGCTATTTGTAGTAGGAAACTGTGGTGATGCCATTCCATGAGAAGCAAGGAGAGAAACTAATTCTTCTAGTTTACGACCTTGTTCTTGTACCGTTGCAGACAAATGTTTAACTTCCCCATCCTTCAATGCCATTGTTTTATCTTATTTTTGCATATTCGCTAACAAATGCTCAAATTCCCCGTCCTTCAATTCACGCAATTTCCGCTCAACATCTAGTTGTTTCTCAAGTTCAGCAATTCGTTCATTTGATGAGCCTTTGCGTCGAGGAATGTTCCAATATTTGGTTGGAGTGACTCCCTTTCCAACCCCTCTTACACGTCCGCTATGATCTTTGCCAAACACTAAAGTGAGGGCATCGGTACCTTGATCAGGCTTTACGGATCCTTCTACAAGCTCCTTTTCATGAAAAATCTGTACACGAAATTGGGTAAAAAATGAGTTTAAGTTTTATTTAAAATTTACAAGTTCCACGCTTCTTACAATTTCATGTGCCATATTCCTAACATCGTCGTCTATGTATTGTCCATCTTTCATTTCACGCGCCTTCCTCCACATCAAAGACCGGACAGGTATTTCATCTTCATCGTCAACAAGTTCTTTATTCTTGACCTAGTATTTCATCAAATACACATTACTTAAATAGACAAAGATAGAATAGTGGTCTAGTGAACCGTTTTGGGATTTAATGAACCATTGGGCTTTAATCATGTATCGTTTTGGGCTACAGCTAACCTCTTTGGGCTTCAATGGACTATATTGGGCTTTAATAAACCGTTATGGGCTTCAATGTATCGTTTTGACCTTAAATGGATCATAATGGGCTTCAATGGACTGTATTGGGCTTTAATGAACCGTTATGGGCTTTAATGAACCGTTATGGACTTCAATGTATCATTTTGGACTTTAATAGATCGTAATGGGCTTCAATGGACTGTATTGGGCTTTAATGTATGGTTTTGGACTTTAATAGATCGTAATGGGCTTCAATGGACTGTATTGGGCTTTAATGAACCGTTTTGGGCTTCAATGTATCGTTTTGGGATTTAATGGACGACTTTGGGCTTCAATGGACTGTATTGGGCTTTAATGAACAATTTTGGGATTTAATGAACCGTTATGGGCTTTAATGAACTGTTTTGGGCTACAGTTAACCGCTTTGAGCTTCAATGGACCGTATTGGGCTTCAATGGGCTGTATTGGGTTTCAATGAACCATTTTGGGCTTTAATGAACCATTTTGGACTTTAATGAACCGTTATGGGCTTTAATGGACCGATTTGGGTTTAAAGAACCAATTTGGACTTTAATGGGATAACTTTGGGCTTTAATGAACCGTAATGGGCTTCAATGAACCGTTTTAGGCTTTAATGAAACATTTTGGTCTTTAATGGACCGTTTTGGGCTTTAATAGATTGTATAATAATAATTATTATTATTTTTATTATTATTATTATTATTTATCATTTTTAAAAATTATATAATAATAATAATGTTGATAATTATATAAGCAGAAAAATAAGAATAATAAAGAAATATTCTAGTTCCGGCTGATTTCCGGCGAACCTACATGTACCGCCGAAAATCCGCCGGAAACGTTAATCCTGTATTTCTAAAACCGTTCTAAACCCAACTGTGGCTAACCTGTATTTCTAAAACCGTGGAAAAAAGTGGAATTGAAGAATTGAAAGAAATAAATATATTGGAAGAATTGAATCAATTGATGGAAGGGATGAAGATTGCAGTGGGACGGGGGAATAATAAAAAAAATGGAAATAATATAAATCTAAAAAAAGCCTTCAAGGCCACATACAATAGAAGGAGACTGCAATGTCATTTTAAATGAAATAATTAGTGCAGAGAGAGAGACTCGAACCCAGGTCTCTTGGGTAGGGAGAAATGCACTTACCAACTAGACTAGGATCATATTTGTGTCAATTTGTTATATTAAACCGTGGCTATAAACAACTGTGGCTTTTGGCCACGTTTTACATATTTTTGTGACTATATATACATTTCTTTTTTAGAGTAATTAGGTAACTAGATTAAACCATTAAAGCTCTTGTATTAAGATGAGAAATGTAGAAGATGATGAATTGGGTACAATTTCTCTCTTGGAGGCCACACTCTAAAACACACACACTTGGTATACACAAATGACCTCACCTCACAAAACCCTAACAATTGGGTTTATATACCTTTGACCAAACCTAGCTAAATGCTTGACTTTGACTAATATTGACTAATTACAATTAGCCCTAAATCTTGGATACATTGTGTACTAACAATCTCCCCTATGGATTCAAGATTTAAAAATTTATGACGATAGTCTTCAGCTCTTTAATCTTCAAAGAAGCTTTATCTTCAAGAATCCACTTTGGCGGCTTTAATCTTCATTTAGGCTCTTTAAAGTCAAATAGTCAACAAGTCTTGAAACACGAACTTCAAATCTGTGTAAGGTTGATCAAGGTCTTCAAACAAAATCTTTTTATATCTTCGAATAATTGATCTTTGCAGCTTTGACTTTTGGTAAATTCTTCAGTCTTTGAATTATGAACGGGATTTGAGGTTTTAACGGGCTTTGAGCTTTAAAACATTCTTGATTTATCTTTAAGCACGAACTGTCTTTGTATCTTCACACGTTTGATCATCTTTAACAAACTGTCTTGAACTTGGCTCTCGGAAACACTTTATCTTGAACTTCTTTCACTTTGGCAAATATCAACTTTGACTTTCGGAGATCGAAATATTTGAATTATCTCCCTCTTTTCTTCTGTTTGATATTTTTTTCCCCCTTTTTTATGATTGTGACATCATGATTATCAAAATTCTTGTTCAATTTCAGCATTCTCTTTGAGTACCAGAAACAATCTCTTTCTCTTGATCTGTTTAACCGTCAATTCCAAAAATGTTTATCCGAATCTTTTCAAATTCAGATAATATAACAGTTGTAACCCTGAATCAACAAATGAGACAGTTAAAATGCCTGTAAGTTGCACAAAGCCACTTAGTACAACGAATGTACTTTAGAAAGGAGCTTTTTGATGTTCATTCCTCCAGGTCTTCCATTCAATCATCGAAAAACACGAAGGAATTTCTATGAACGTTATGACAAGAAAACTTATTCCTTGTGTGTACGTGCAAGTGTAGAAATGATTGAAGCAACTTATGCTTGAAAAATAGGCTCAAATTATGTAAACTGTTGAGACAACAAGTTTTCCACGGACTCAATGTGCATGATTGAAGTGCGAAGGTGGGGCAAACTTCCTTCTTTTTCAATATCCAAACCTTCCGAGTGAAGATTAGATAGATAATATGCTGCATCCCCATGAAAATTGAAACATTTCTTTATAGAGAAAGAAATGAGTGGCTGGTGGGGTTTAAAACAAGAGTTGGCATGGGCTAATTGCCTGTTTCAATGATGGTCACCAAGAAATATGAACCAATCAGTAATGTGGCTGCCCGGCTCAGAAATTGGTTGGTGCAGAGTTCTCGTATTCTTTTAACTTTGTTCTGACACCCTCTTTCTGTTTTTAATCTGCTCACGTCTAACCAAACTCTCTTTTTCATTTTACCTCAGCACAATGAGATTACTCAACCGTATGAGTTATCTCCCCCACTCTTTGATTTCGACCCCTCACCCCTCAATCACTCAAGGATAACTTCTTGGGTAGGAAACACTGGTTAACGTGGATCCATAGAAGTTCTTTTAAGCTCTCACACTGATTCCCATGAAATGTAGTCCTAAAAGATATGTTGCTCAACAATTTAGCTTGAAGAAATAAGAATATTTAGCATTTGAATATCATTGTCATCAGAATGTATGCTCCTCAAAAATATTCATGATATATTTGAGCATTTGAACGTTGAGATTTCTCAAAACAAGGATATAGAATGAAATGAAATGAATTCGTGAGACTTGTTTGAGAATCTGACAATGTATCAATCAGATCAAAAATGAAGGATAATCATGTAAGGTTTAAGGTATCAAAGAATTGAAATTTGTTTATATGAACAAATATAAACAATATTTGAATGAAACGTTTAATTCTCATGCTGAAATGAATATATGATGCTCAACAAAATTGGAAATTCAAACGGGAGTATTACCATCGAAAAATGTTTCGTTTTGAGACATAGTACTAACAAAGTCAAAAAGAAGCTGAACCGGTGTGTATGAATACTTGAAAGTATAGACAAGATAATACGCAAGTATTAATCTTTGGAAACACACAGTCAGAAATAATGATGTCACAACCCAAGATATACATGAAAAACATTTGAAAACACACTTCTAAAATTATAAAATCTGTTTGAATTAGAGAAGTGGTTTGAACATTTAAGAACAGGGTTTTCATGCTTGAAAGTAGTTCTTCTTTCAAACAATCTCAGATTGAGTTCAGAAGATACTTACTGTCAGATGTATCAGCTCCCCCCAAATCATGATAGACTGATTAAGAATCAGATTAGCTCCCCCTCAAAATCTGCAAAATATCTTAATTTGACAAAGTTAGCACATGTAACAATCAAAGGGTATTTTTATTATTATTTTTTTATTATTATTAGAGATTAAGAACGAGTCCTGATCTGATATGATCAGAAGTCAAAATCTCATTGAAGGCTCGGGTTCTAAACTGGCGTGTTTAGAAGCCATAAACTCATTGAAATCCGGGTTCTAAACTGATGTGTTTAGAAACCATTATTGGAGAATACTGATCATTCCCAAACTTAACCCTACCACCATATTTCTCCACATAATTAGCGAGCAGCTCCTTTCTTCCAGTCATGTGCTTTGAGCAGCCTGAATCTAAGTACCAGACATGACTGGGCTGCAAAATGGAAGTTAGATGGTTTTTGGTACCCATTGCCAAATGGGTCCTTTCTGATTAGTAGATTTGGACTTGACAATATGTTTTCTATAACCGGTGTTAAAGTAATCATTCGAATAAAACCAACGGTTATAGTCAGATTTGCAGATAAAATCATCCACACCACAAGAAGCGCAACAAGTTTGATCATGTGCCAAATTAATCAGTTGTCGCATAGAATAAACCTTGTAAGGAACTACAAGTTTTCGTCTATTGGCAACATCATAATTAATAACATTTGAAACAAAATTGTCTTTCTTGGAATTTAAAACATTTAACGTAACGTGAGATGATTTGATCTGGGCCACATCCTGTGTGAACTCCTTTATTCTTCACTCAAGGCGCGTGTTGTTTCTCAAATTACGATCTGAAAAACCAGACAAATAGGAGTCGTAAGCCTTTGAATTCTGAGCTTGAAAAGAATTAACATGCTTCTTTCTTTTTGTTTTTGTTTTCTTTTTCTGTAATGATTGTTTTGATTTAGATTTAGAATAATAATCATTAGCAGAAATTTTCTCAGCTGATTTTGAAGATTCCCCTTCCAAGATAATCTTTTCAGGTTCCGCTTCTTTTATTAGAAAGTCAGTGTGATCTGGAAGTTTGGCGCTAAAGTCAAATTGAACAGGCACTTCACATACAGCTTTACCTTTGTCCTTACCAACATTCTCAATATCACAATCAGACTGACTGTCCAATGAAGTGTGAAAAATACCATAAGACTTTGGATAAAGAAATTCATTTTGTTCTTTTGCAAAAACCTTTTCTTCTTCCGTATAAAAATGCATTTCAGGAGAATTTTTAACAAATTGACTTTCCAAATCCCAAGATTCAAAATCATCTTTGTCGTCAACTGTCCAACTCCTGAACACGATATTTCCCATGAAAGCTTTGCATGAGGAAACATCTGAATCTGAAGAATGTTTTTCTTTTGAAACTTTTTCTTCAGATGTTTCCTCAAGTTTTGTTTTCATTTCTTTTAAACTTTCCGAAAACACTGTGATCATAACTTCATTTTCGATCTCGAAAGCAAGCTTCTCGTCATTTCTGACTTCTTCAATAGTACTTTTGATCTTGTTTTTGAGGTCCATGAGTTTTTGTTCAAGAACCATTGGTAGAAAATACCTTTTACCTTCCAAAATTGGTTTTTCAGTATTATCTTTTTGTGTATTTTTCGTATCCTCCGGTTCTTTAACAACATAGCTCTCAAAATAATCATTTGGCAATTAAGGTTCTTTCGTTATTTAATGTTTTTGCATTATCAGGACCATACCAAAAAGGAAGTTGCATTTTAACAGTGGTTTTTCTTTTTATTTCTTCCTCAGCCTCATAGTCTTTACCATCCATTTTAAGCCATTTAATCTGATAGTTAGAATATACTGCAAGTTCAATCCATTCAAATTTATACAGAGTGGGTGATTTTATTAAGGCATTGCTCAGGTATTGTGGATTGTCATACCCGATACCCCACTTTGAATTGAAATATCTGAACTTACTTGGCTTATGCATGTGAATTGTTTGTTCAGTCTGACCTGCTTTGTACAGTTTATTTTCCAGATCTTTGACATTTTCACACAACTCATCATTCCTATCTTTATAAGCATGTAAAAGATTTTCAAACTCATTACTCTTGGTTTCCGAACTCATTAATTTATCTGATAGTTCAGTTATTTTATCTTGAAAATACGCATGACCAATATCGAACTCAGTCTTCTTCTTTTCTAATTCTTGAATTTGACTGTCTTGTTCAATTAGTCTTTTCCTTAGAGTGGAAATTATTTCATCTGTTGTGTTCTTGTCAGTTGTTAGTTCTTCTAACTTCTTTGTTAAATACGCTTGTTGAATAAAGAATTGATTATAGAGATCGGGATGTACCTCATTTGTCTCCTTTAGAGACATTGTTACCTCTGAAATTTCCTTGGGTTTGTCTGCTGATGAATCATTCCAACCCATATATTTTAGCGCGAGATAATCATCCATTGTTACCTGAAAAATTGAAATGTCGGATCGTTAACAGATACTTCGTGAGAAGTAGAATTTGTGCGCTTATACGATCAGAGAAAACACGATTAAAGTCAGAAAAATTTTCAGAAATAAAATTTGAAAAACAAATTGTAAATTTGTCACCAAAAATTAATTCCTAAAAATTAATGCGGAAAACTGGACTTTAAATTGATAAACCTGCAAAACACGAGAAAGATATATCAGTTACGATTAATTGCAGGCAAAAACTGATAAAAACGACGAAAAACGAAAAATAATGAAGAAAACTGACAACTTACGAAACTAAAACGAAAAACAAGAACTAAAAGTGTAAAATACTAAAACTTAGAACTAAAAGGATTAAAAAGGACAAAAACTCTAAACTTAAAAAACTCAAGGGACTAAAACTGAAATAAAACTAAACTTAAAAACTCTAGGGACTAAACTTGACAGAAGTCAAAACACAAACTACAGGGACTCAAAATGACACAACCCTGAAACTTTAAGTCCAGGGACCAAAAGTGACAGATTCAAAAACCTTTTAACTAGACTTAACGGACACTTAACTGAAGGACCAAATTTGTAAGAACGTTAACGGAAATATTAACAGAAAAGTTAACTAACACTAACTAACCTAAACTAACTGACTCTAACTAACTTAGGACTAAAAAGTAACAAAAATTAACAAACATAACGAAAAAACTAACGAAAACTAACGAAACTAACGGAAAAAGGACCAAAATGTAACAAATATAACGACGACTTAACGGAACAGTTAAAACACTGTTCATCACCACCCCAAACGCGATCTGGAGGTTTTCACTTTCGTTTTTCTTTGTTATCTCACGTCTAAATCGTTTGTTTTTTATTCCTTTGAGTTTTCAGACAATCAACCAACAGATTTCAACATTTATTTCGAGATCATGCAACAAGTTTTCACAACCCACGAGTTTTTCGGCGAGTTGCGACTTTCCGGCGAAGATTCGAGTTGCGACAAGAGTTTGTCGCAGCTGCAGAGTTGCGATAACAAAGAGGTTGCGATAAGTTTTGGGTTGCGATAGTTATGAGTTGCGATAGTTATGGGTTCCGGTGACTAAAACCGTTTTTCCGGCGAAACGAACCCAGATTCCGGCGACAACGTGTTACACCTCAAACTCACTGATTTCTTTACCTTTTTCGAGTCTGAAAGTTGTTGGATGATCAAAAATTGGTAACTAACAGATCTGTGACAACAGAAACATTCAAATCACAATCAAAAAGCAAATATGATCATCATGTCTAAGAACATCGAGAAACTTATTGTCGATACAGATCTGTTTGAATGTCGACCCATTGTTGCTGAAAATCGATTATAACCGTCTCAAACTGATCGAAAACAACATTTAAATCAATCTGTAGAAGCTCAATTGATCAAAAACACATTAACTAAGCAAGATTTATCATCACTTTGTGAACTTCATCGAGAAGAAAAATAAAACTCACTGTTGTCTTTCCAAAGTTTTCAGAAATTTGATTTTTGATGCTTAAAATTCAATTCGAAATTGTAATATGTGTTTCAAAACATGATTCAAACAAGATAAGCAAACAGATTGAATCAAAACACAAAACAATTTCCAAATTTCTGAAAAATTTCAATAAAACCTCAAAAACTACACTTTCAATTTCTTCAAAATTGATAAAAATCATTGAATTGATGCACAAATTCTTCTCTGCTAAGCTCTGATACCAATTGAGAGTAATCAGGTAACTAGATTAAACCATTAAAGCTCTTGTATTAAGATGAGAAATATAGAAGATGATGAATTAGGTACAATTTCTCTCTTGGAGGCACACTCTAAAACACACACACACACACTTGGTATACACAAATGACCTCACCTCACAAAACCCTAACAATTGGGTTTATATACCTTTGACCAAACCTAGCTAAATGTTTGACTTTGACTAATTACAATTAGCCCTAAATCTTGGATACATTGTGTACTAACACTTTTGGTCACTGAAAATTGGTTTCATGTGGCCATATGTCAGTCTATGGCCACGGATAATAACCGTTACAATATAAAACCATGGTTTAGACAAAAACCATGGCTAACCCAATACTCATGACATATAGTTACACCTTATTTTTAGAAACGTGCCTATAGGTTACCTTTTGGTCACACAAAATAATATAAAGTCGTGGCTAATTCACGACATAAAATTACGCTTGCTATGTGGAATTATTGCTACCAGTTACCCTTTGGCCACAAAAAAATATTAAAACCATAGCTAGCCAAATTCATGACATATAGTTACGCTTTATTTTTAGAAACGTGGCTATAGGTTACCTTTTGGTCACACAAAATAATAGCAAATCGTGGCTAATTCACGACATACAGTTAGGCTTAATATGTGGAATTATGGCTACCAGTTACCCGTAACTTTGGTCACAAAATAATAGCAAATTGTGGCTATAAGTTACTTTTAGCCACGGTTCTAAACCCAATCGTGACTAACTTCAATTTTCAAAACCGTGGCAGAAAAGCGTTTTGACTGTGGCGAAATCATCACATATAGTTACGTTTAATATTTATAACCGTGACTACTGGTTACCTTTTGACCACACAAAATAATAAAAATTGTGGCAATAAACAACCGTGGCTTTTGGCCACGTTTTACATATTTGTGTGGCTATATATACATTTCTTTTGGTCACGGAAAATTGGTTTCATGTGGCCATATGTCAGTCTATGGCCACAGATAATAACCGTTACAATATAAAACCATGGTTTAGACAAAAAAACCATGGCTATATGTATGTCTATGGCCACGGTTTTTAGTCGTTACTTGTCACGGAAAAAAAATTCGTGACCTTAAAAAACCATTTAGTCACGGTTTTATCTAAACCATGACATTATGTTTAAACATTTTTTGTAATGGTCACGGTTTTTTAGTTAAGTCGTGGCTAACCCAATACTCAAGTTTTATTTATGACTTTTAGCCACGGTTCTAAACCCAACCGTGACTAACTCCAATTTTCAAAACCGTGGCAAAAACCCATTTTTGTATTAGTAAATATTCACGCGAGCATAAAATGGAATGAATTCCAAATACCAAAACATGGAAATGACATGCTTCATTCAAACTTTAATATACGTGGAGGGAAATCCAATATTAAAGTCATCATTTGTAGTCAATCGCACAAGCCAAACGATAATAAAGCAAGGACATTATAATATCTAAAATAATGTTGGCCGGCAACGGGGGAGACCCGTATCCATTGGGAGTGGATGAACACATAAGTATGTCACTCACACAACGTTAATCGTATGACACTTCACAACATGAAAGCCCAAGTGCCCATATGACTTTTTTCAAGTTACGTACACCCAAAGAGACATCTGACCTTAGCGAATATTACCATGAATACCACCAAAGTCTCGGCAAAGTCAGGGTTACAACCATGGCATTGCCCCGACATGGCGGAGGTCCCAAACACCCATCAATACGATAACACAACCGGACTCAACCCTCCTAGTGTACACTTGAAAGATTAAGATCATAAAACATGGGTCCCGGAGTCAAATCTCGCAACACCCAGTTGACCATCAAATAAAGATTGACTTACGTGTCTATGGGTCCAATGCAACACAGTCTAAAATTACATGACTACACAAGAATGACTAATGCACTCGAGGATATAAGTATTATTAAAATGCAATAAGATGTAATAAATGTAAATCATAAATGGGGCTCTATATTGAGCCATTAAATTAGGACAAATGTCCTCAAGACTCTTTTAAGTCCAAACCGAGCTAAAATGCTCAAAACCCGATAGACCAACAAATAACGACTCTCATACAATAAAACGCATTAAACAAATGTTTATATAAACACATACCTCAAATATATGATTACCCAAAACTCATCACGGATTAAGACGAACGATTTTTCCAAATAGACATCATAACATGAAAACGTGCATTTTCCAAATGATTTATAAAACCAAATATGCCAAAAATGCATAAACCATAAAATAGACTTCATTTGTACAATAAATTGTCAAAACACTTTCATTTATGATTCATTTATCAAATTACTCAAAAATCCCAAATGTGGGTGTTTTACAAAATTTGTAAAGATCAACACTTCAAATAATCAAAACCCATCCAAATAGCTCAACAATTGATAATTTCATGTAAAACACATACACACTTTAAAATAAACATTTTTGACATGTACAACGTTTTACAAATCAACTTGAACTCACCTTTCTAGATTTAGGCTAAATCTAGATTTCCTCAAATTTGAGCTCATTTGAAGAAAAACATGGATCCACAAGAAATTTCTTCAAACCCTAGATTCACAAGTTTTCTAAACATAAATATATACATATCCAATCACTTAGAATCATTCCCCAAACATCTTATATCAAAATTTTTATTTTGACCAAAACCCTAATTTTGACCTAAGTTCCCCAAAATCATCCAAACCGAAATTTGATAAAGATAAACACTAGGAAGTCATCAATGGAACATTTATAACTCATATGAAAGTTTAGAAACTACGAGGATGAATAATGTTCATGGTCGTTCCGTCGCTAATACGTCACTGACTTTCGTCGCTCATACCTCTTTTTCTAATAGTGACAGGGACCGATTAGGATGGCTTTATTCGAAGTGAAACGACCCATAAATGAAAGATTGATACACTTAAGGGAGTTGAAAAAAAATATCAATGTCTATACTATACTATAAAGCATTTAAGAAAAATTCTTAAAAACAAGTTTTTATGCATAAAGTACTGTTTATTAATGCATATTACTAAAAATTTAAGATTAAAAGTAATGATGCATTAATACAACTTTTTAAAGCTGCATGTTTAAATTTATATTTATCTGATAAGCATAATCAAATACATGATAAACATCGCATTTATAAAATATAATCAGGATAATTATAATTTTGACAGAATACTTATTTTTATAATTATAAAAACACTATATTATTAAAAATATAATAATCCACATCATTATTAACCATTTAAATATGATATAAATTAACCTAAACTAACTTGTAAAAAAACATTATCAGTTTTCTTAAAGGGTGAGGCTAAATACACCCTAAATTTTACTAAATGAACCCTTAAAGTTTTTTTTTCCGTGCCAATCATTTGATCCAATCATTTTTTATTTAAATAATAATATATATATATAATATTGATTTAAATAATAATATATATATAATATAATAAGATATATATATATATATTATTTGATATATATTATTTATTTGTTTTATATGTTTATATATATATATATATATATATATATTTTGTTATTCTTTTTGTTTAAATATATATATATATATATATATATATTATTATTTTGTTATATATATATATATATATTAGAAATATATATATATAGTTATTCTTTTTTGTACATTTTACGTTCTTATCTATATTTATCTAATATACTCTTTTAAAAATAATTTTTTATTTTTAAATTACATTTTATACCATTATAATTAGTTATTTAATTTACTTTATCTCTTCTTCTTTCATTTTTATGTTACATATTTCTCATATCAACATACATAAACTAAAATAATTAGAAAAATAAAAAGTAAACATTGAGATTTTACATATAAATAAAGCATAACATATTGTTTATTACATTTTTACTTATTCTAAAATAACATTATCTGTAGTACAATTAACACGTAAAAGACGATTGTACTTCTATATTCGATCTTTATACGGGGTAGCCCATGCAGCAGCACACGGATAACTGTAACGGAAGAAAATTGATGAAATGGTAGGAAACGGGTATCCTTCTGCTAAAACTAGTTTCACATAATGGTTACCATTGACATACCCAATTGTATAAACAACATGTTGATACCACGCCGGCGGAGTAGATCTAAGCGGTAAGTACGTCTGACAACCTGACGACATAACGTGTAATATCACATTATATTTGCAAGCAATCAAGACGGGTATTTCAGGTATTGTCATCCAGTGGTCAAATGGTGCACCTTGATCTGTTCGAAAGAAGTTTAAAGTGTTATAAGTTGTATTCCAATGTTCACTTCCAAACATGTCGAGGTATTCTGCCTTGTATGCGTCCAACTCTTCCATCAATTGAAACCGAATTGTGGGCCATGCATCTTCATGAAGACCCAGCCATACAGCTATTGCTCGGAATCCACAATTTCCATCCCCTATCACATCATGTACATGTGTGATGTAACGGTGAAACATTTCTGAAAATTGATTACGATATATATATATATTTATATATATTACGATATATATATATATATATATATATATTTATATGTAAAACAAATAAATAATAATATAAATATATGTCAAATATATATATATATATATATATATATTTATATTTCTAATATATATATATATAAAACAAATAAATAATAATATAAATATATATTATATATATATATTATTTAAATAAAGTAATGATTGGTTCAGAATTTTTAGCAATTAAAAACTTATTTTAAGGGTGCATTAAGTAATTTTAGGGTGCATTTAGCAGCCCCCTTCTTAAAACTACACAATATCGTACTATAAAATTAGCACTGACAAAAAATAAATTAAAATATTAAAGTCAAGATGTATTGTGGGGCATTGAACGTTACAATTCTAGTAGATACAAATTAAAAACAATAAAATCATATGATTTGTTTTTCAAATATATTAATTAAATCATAAGTATTTTAAATTTGAAGATAAAATATAAGATTTAATTGAAATATAAGAGATATTTATCTTGTATTTTATTATATTTATCAGTTAATTATTAGGATATAAATTAAGATAAACATGAATCTTAATTTGTAATTTTGGATTTTAAATTGTAAGTAACTGGAATATATTAATTGAACTTTTATGCATAAAATTGGTTTTTAAAACTAGACCAAATACCTCTGCCTTAAAAAAAGATTAACCCAAATACTTTTACTTTAGAAAATGATTAACCCAAGTGCTGGTAATAAAATAGTTAAATCAAATACGGGTTTTCTGTGTTTAAAGATTATCTCAAATTCACATAAAAATATGTTAATGTTATTAACAGATTATTTATTATTTGTAAAATACAGGTTTTAACATAACTAAAAATATTCAAGATGCATAACCAACGAGATTTTATTTTATGTTTTGATGATAAAACTAAAAAATATTTTACTAATATGATTATGAAGATAAATGCAATTTTTTAAATTTAATTTATTTCCTTTCAAAAATAAAATTAATTTATTTAGTTTAAATAAATTAGAGAACGTGTTGGAGATGACAAAAATACTCAATTATGCTGGATTTCTCTTGACTTCATATTCAAGATCTTGAAAAGAATTTCATTCCATAATCCACACATTCATCGTCGTTTGTTAAAGTGTTTCAAGATGTCCAGAAGAGTTGAAGGAACTGCAGTGGGTATTGATCTTGGAACAACATACTCTTGTGTTGCTGCCTGGTTTGATAAACACAACCGTGTTGAGATCATTCCTAATGAACAAGGTAACAAGATTACCCCATCATGCATCGCTTGGAATGGCACAGAACTCTTAGTAGGTGAGGCAGCAAAGAATCAAATTAACAGGAACCCTAAAAACACCGTTTTTGGTAAGCAGATTGTAATATTATACACCTAACTTACCCTTCCACCAAAATCTAATATTAGTTTTTATGAACTTTCATCTTGTTTTCAGATGTTAAACGTTTGATGGGAAGCAGATTCAGTGATAGCGTAGTGCAGAAGGACATTGAGTCATGGCCTTTTAAGGTTATTGAAGGATCTGCAGATAAGCCAGTGCTTTTATTTGAACATGAGTCTGAAGACAAGAAATTCTCACCCGAAGAAATATCTTCCATGATTTTAAAAAATCTGAAAGAATCAGCTAAAGCATACCTTGGAACAACAGTTACAGATGCAGTCATTACTGTTCCTGCTTATTTTAATGACAAGCAACGACAGGCTACGAAGGATGCAGCTACGCTGGCCGGGCTCAATGTCATGCGGTTGCTAAGTGAGCCAACAGCAGCTGCAATTGCATATGGAGTCGATAAGAGTGCTGACAAAAACTGTCCAAAAGAGAAAAATGTTTTCATCTTTGATATGGGTGGAGGAACCTTTGATGTTTCTCTTCTTACTATCAGCAAAGTGGGCAATGTTATTGTTAAAGCGGTGGGCGGTGACACACATTTGGGCGGTGAAGACTTCGACAAGTCGATGGTTATTCATTGCGTGCAAGAATGTAAGAAGAGAGAAAAGAAGGACGTCAGTAATAATGCCAAGGCGCTGGTTAGATTGAAAGTAGCATGTGAGAAAGCAAAGAGAGATTTGTCTTCAACAACTCAAACAACGATTGAAATTGATTCTCTGTATGAAGGAATTGATTTTTCGATGAAATTTACTCGGGCTAAATTTGAGGAGTTAAATTCTGGTTTTTTCAAAAAGTGCATTGAGCATGTCAAGAATTGTTTGAAAGATGGGAAGATGCACAAGAACAATGTTGATGATATAGTTATTGTTGGTGGATCGACACGGATTCCTAAGGTACAACAAATGCTAACGGAATTCTTTGATTGGAAACCGCTTTGCAAGAGTATTAACGCAGATGAAGCTGTTGCTCATGGTGCAGCGTTGTTGGCTGCAAAGTTGAGTGGTTACGGCAATGAAATTGTGCAGGATTTGGTACTATTAGATGTAACCCCTCTGTCTCTTGGCGTTGAGAGACACAAAGATGATTTCAGTGTTGTGATCCCGAGGAACACACCCATACCCACCGTCAAGGAGAAAATTTATACAACACGAATAAACAACCAAGAACGTGCTAAAATTGGTGTATATCAGGGTGAGAGCAAAAAAACAAAAGGAAACATCTTTCTTGATGAGTTTCTTCTTGATGGCATTCCTGCAGCCCCTGCAGGTGAACAAGATATAAAGGTTTGGTTTAACATAGATGCCAATGGCATTCTCAATGTTTCGGCAGAGGTGGTATCCACCGGTAATAAAAGAAGTATAACAATTGATAAGGGAGGAAATTTGTCCAAGGATGATATCGAGAAGATGCTGAACAACATTGAGCTATGAAGTCTACCATGAGAAACAAATCAGGTTTAATTTTATTTTTGTTTTGTGATCCATTTCCATGTATGTCGTCTCCCACATTGGAAAGAAGTTGTGTGTCGCACAAAATTTAGCTAAATCGGCCAAAAATGACCCATACCCACCATCAAGGAGAAAATTTGTACAACATTAAAAGACAACCAAGTATCTGCGACAATCTATGTATATCAGGGTGATAGCAGGAAAATGGAAGATAATCTCTTCCTTTGCAAATGCTTTATTTAAAATTGATGCCAATGGTATTCTTAATGTATCAGATTCCATTATAATTAAACCCAAATCCAAACAGAGTTTTGCAATTTGGCCAAATCAGAAGCCACAAGGACCCAATCCTGATCTAATAAAACTGAATTCTGACCCGGGCTGAAAAGGAGCCGTTTACCAAACGCTTACCCAAATAAGTGCTTACCCTATATATGGATTCGACGACATTTATACAAAGTATCATAATATATGATCTAAATAATTAACAAAAAAAAAACTTTCGTTTTCCATTAACGCAATTTTAGCAATTCTTAGAAGTTGGAATATCACACTCTCAACCGAATCTTGGAAATTATCAACAATATTGATTCTACAATATAAGATCAAAATGAAGAGTTGCGAAGATCATAAAAATTAAAAATTGAAGGACTATGTTTTTCTTTAGAAGATCATAAAATCAGAAAGATCCATCAGCTAGTTAATCAAGAGATGCATTTCTTGCATATAATTTGATAAGGTTAAATGGAACAAAGATGCAACTACAAGTTATAGATGACCAAAGCATGGAAGTAACAACTTAAATGAGTCACCAAAGTAGCAATTCTTAGGCTAAATTTGTATGCAATTATAGTGAATCAATTATGTGTTGTGTTGCTTCACTTAATTTTCAAAGGATGCACCTTTCTTTGAATTTACTTGATGCGATGGAGTATTGTTCATGGATGTTTTGTAGGTTCTTGATTGTGCTCATTGTAACTTGCTTCTCAATTGTCTTCATTGGTGGTCTCATTTGGCTCCATGCATCCCCTACGTGGTAATTCTTTGGTATAGGGCAGTCACACAGTAATTCAACTTATTGATACGGAGTTATTTTGGATGATGTTGATGAGGATTTATTTTTTGTCAAATCTTGTTGGGAACTGAAAATGAGCTAAGTATGGATAGTGCTGCTAGTCCATGATTTCTACTGCTAAGTCTACATTAATACTGCCAGAAGAAAGTTAATACTGCTGGGCAAGATTACTACTGCGTATACACGGTTAGTACTGCTAGACACAGTTACTACTGCAAGTCAAGGTTAGTACTGCTGGTGCATAATTGAATATCTGTTAGTACTGCTCATGATTAATACTGCTGGAGTGATGTTAATACTGCTGGAGATGAAATCGGTTAATACTGCTGAAGATTGTTAGTACTGCTCATGAAGAATGAAGGTTAATACTGCTGACTTGATAAGTTTGGTATGCGATACTTTTGGAGACAAAGAAGGAATTGATCAAGATATGTTTAACGAAGATTCAGAAGATCAATTTACTTTTTGATAGTTATCTTGTAATTATTTCTGTATAAATAGTATTGATAGATAGCTATTAGAATATACATGATAGACGAGTTAATATACGTGTGAAAAAAAAAGCAATTCGATATTGTTTTCAGAGAGATTTAACCTCAAGGTGTAAGAACCCTATTTCTAGAGAAGTAGAAGTCGTCTTGGTGAGATCTGTTCATCAAGATTGAGGTTTGGTGTAAAGCTTGTGAGTAATACAGTTTGATATATACAATGTGTTGAATTCTATTGATTGTTCTTTAATTGATTTAGAGTTCTATTCCGCAAGATTCTCTAAATTATGTTTCTAAGAAGTTTAATTCTTGTTAAGAATCGATCCTGACAAGTGGTATCAGAGCATTGGTATCTTAGAAGCTATGGACAATTCAATGGATACTCACAGTACTCTTGTTTCAAAGGTTCCCATGCTCAAACCCAATGAATTTGACATGTGGAAACTGAGAATCAAGCAGTACATTCTTCTTACTGATTATGCAATATGGGACATCATAGAAAATGGCCCATGTAATGAAGGAAAGATTGGAGCAGATGGAAAGAGACCTCCTCCCAAGACAGATGCTGAAAAGAAAGTCAGACAAACAGAGATGAAGGCCTTAAGCACTCTGCTTTTGGCTATTCCTAATGAGTACCAACATCAATTCCAACACTGCACAGATGCACAGATGTTGTGGAATGCTCTGGAGAAAAGATTTACTGGCACAAAGAGCACAAAGAGAAATCAAAAGGCTATTCTCAGGCAACAATATAAGAACTTCATGTCTGCAAAGAATGAGTCTATGACTCAAACTTTTGACAGATTTAACAAGTTGATTGGAGAATTAGCTACTGTGGGTGTACACATGGATGCTGATGATGTCAATAGAAAGTTCCTTAGATCATTGGGAGAAGAATGGACCATGTACACAGTCTCATTCAGACAGAATGACCAATTGGAGGACAAAGAGCTAGATGACCTCTACAATGATCTGAGAGTATTTGAGGCTGAAGTTGAAGCCAAGAAAAGGCCATCTGGATTTGTTTATAATGCCGCTTTATTATCTTCATCCTCTGATAATGCTGCTAACCCTGATTCTGTTAATACTGCAGGTTCTGTTAATGCTGCTGGTGGAACTAATCAAGAGAAGACTACAGATTCTGTACTAGAAGCATTCTTTTCTAGTCATGTTCACTCTTCTCTAATCAATGATGATTTAGAGCAGATTAATGCTGATGATCTGGAAGAGATGGACATCAAGTGGCAGATGGCTATGCTATCAATGAGGGTGAAGAAATTCATCAAAAGGACTGGGAGAAACAACTTTTCCCAGAGAAGAGAAGATGGTGTAGGCTTTGACAAGTCCAAGGTTGAGTGTTATAAGTGTCACAAGATGGGACACTTTGCCAGAGAATGCAGAAGTGGAGGATCACATCAACAGGCTCAAAATGGAAACCAAAACAGAAGCTCCTCTCAAGCCCTTGTTTCTCAACAAGGAATGGGATTTGATTGGAGTGATCAAGCTGAGGAAGCCTGTCAGAATCAAGCTCTTATGGCAGAAGTATCTGATATTCCCACTGAGGTACAATCTAAACTCTGTTCTCAAGCTTGCATTGATGCTGTTAAAAGATATAGGGATCACAATCAGGGTATGTGTGATAACCTTAAGAGGCTAGAGAAAGATGTGAAAGATTATATTAGGATTGTAGAAAGGTTTGAGGAACAGATTAGAGCTTTTCAAGCTAATGAACTTCAACACTCCTATGATACTAACTATTGGAAGTGGGAGAAGAATGAGTATGAGATTAAGCTGAAAGTGTCTGGGGAGGAGAATGAGAAATTAAAAGAAGAGCTTAAGAAGGTTAAACTTGATGTTGAAAAGTTTACCTGTGCTTCTAAAACCATGGATACCATCATTAAGGCTCAAATCCATGACAAGATGAAAGTAGGGATAGGGTACAATGCCACACCTCCACCCTACAATAACAACTACATACCTCCTAAGTCTGATTTGTTAGAGACCAAGGATAGGAAGGATCCTGAATTAAAGATTAATATAGATCCTTGTGAAGAAGAAGTAGTAGTTAAGGATAAAACAGAGAAGGAAGAATCTAAGAAGAATAAGAGTGTTAGTAGTAAGGTTCCCTTAGACAATGAAATTGTGACCAATGAGAAAGATGGAAATCCTTGGGGAAAGAACAATGAGATAAAAAGGACTGAAACAGAAAAGGGAGTCCATTACACACAGACCACAGTTGTGGCTCCCAATACCTGTAAACATTGTTCTTGTAAGAAATCTCAAGAGCTTAAGCCCCAAAAACATGATAACAAAAGGGGTAATCAAAGAAATTGGAATAACCAGTGGGCTATGAGACAAGGAGTTGATCTGAACAGAATTAACAGGCCAAAACCTTGTTTCATCTGTGGTAAGCTAAATCATTTAGCCAAACACTGTTATTTCAATCCTGTTAACCAAAGGTTTAATGCTCAAAGATCTTTTCAAAAACCTGGTGGTTACAGAAAGAATGGTGGCTATAAAAAGTCTGTGAGGAAAGTTGTGGCAAAGAAACAAGTTAAAACCAAAAGCCACATGAAAAAGGCAGAAACAGAAAGTGTTAGAGTATGGATGCCTAAAGGTACTAATGATAATACTGCCAACTCAGTTAGTACTGCTAATAATGTTAGTACTGCAGGAAGCAATAATGTTGCTAGCAGTGTTAGTACTGCTAACACAGTTAGTACCTCTTCAACAATTAATACTGCTTCTAGTGTTAGTACTGCTAAGTTAGTTAATACTGCTGAGAAGGATAGTACTTCTGGAAGCAGTGTTAGTGCTGCTAACACTGTTAATGCCTCCTTAAAAGATAATACTGCTAACAATGTTAGTGCTGCTAACAAAGTTAGTACTTCTGCATCAGTTAGTACTGCTTCTAGACCTATCATCAAAACAAAGTACTCAAGCACTGATGTTCCTCACTTTGACAAGCTCATCAAAACAGAATGTAAGTATTTTGATGATCAAGGGAGACCCAAGACCACTATGGCTTGGGTCCATAACAAAAACTAACTGTTTTATCTAATGTGCAGGGCAATCAACAGCTTAAGGGGAGAAGCATTTGGCATGTTGACAGTGGTTGCTCTAGGCACATGACAGGTAACATGGCCTGCCTTCAATATTTCAAAAGGATTGATGGAGGGCATGTTACTACTGCCAGTGCATAGTTACTACTGCTTGTGCATGGTTACTACTGCCTGTATCTTTAGTTAATACTGCTCAGCAGTTAATACTGCTTGTGCAGTTAATACTGCTTGTGCAGTTAATACTGCTCGGTAGTTAATACTGCTTTGAGTGGTTAATACTGCTTTTGTTAATTCTAGGGTTAATACTGCGTATAAATACCCTGTAAGCCCGCCTTCGCTCATAACGTCTCTTTGAACTCGATTCTCTCTCACTCTCTTTCTAACCTATTCTCCCAAGAATTTCGGTGTTTGCTCAAGGATTTTCAGATACAATGGCTCAAAGAGAGTTTGTTGATGAACACAATGAGATTGCAATGCTTCAGAAGCCGAAGCAATCTGCAGGATTCCATGAAATTGTCGATTTTCTCAAGTCTTCGCATATCTCCTGTGCACTAACAGTGGCTCCCAAGATATTCATTAAACATCAAAAACAATTTTGGGATAATGCTACTGTGGTGACAGAAAACGGGCAAACGGAGATTCGAACCAGGGTTTGTGATAAACCCTTGACAGTAACAGAGGAGATTATTCGCATACATCTTCAGTTGAATGATGCTTCAGGTATATCTTCTATTCCTAATGAAGAACTCTTTTCTACCATACAAAGAATGGGGTATGAAGGCTCTATTGGTATTTTCAAAATTTTCAAGTCAAAATTCTTTTCCCAATGGAGATTTCTTGTTCATACCCTTATGCACTGCATCTCAAAGAAAACAACTGGATGGAGTGAGTTCAGCAGTACCACTGCTTATGCTCTGGTATGTTTGGCCACTTCCAGAAAGTTCAATTTCTCCCAAATGATTTTATCTGATCTTGTGTCAAACTTGGAATCCAAAAAGAGCTTTTACATGTATCCAAGGTTTGTGCAAGAAGTTATTAACAAGGAATTGATGGACTTACCTCAGTTTACTGAGGTATATGTTCCCAAACCCCCTAAAGGGAAGGTTTTCTCAAATATGAGAAGAATTCCTAGGGACTCGGAAGGAGTTGACACACCATTGTTCTCTACAATGATGGTTGTGTCCCACCCCTCTGAAGGTATGGCATCAGGATCAAGGCCCTCATTAGATCATCCCACTGATGGCCAACCCCTACCTTCACTCACTATAAATATCCCTCAGCACATACTTCAAAAGCCCACTCCTGTTTTATCCAACAAGTTTCAAAGAAGAAAGGTGCACAAGGTTCCTTCCCTTGATGTACCTACTCAGAGCCCTAAGCCTTTAAGCCCTCAGTTGGAGCATTCTCCAATTGAGAATATCAACAGGGAAACCACAGGGGTGTCTCCCAACCCCAAGAAGGTGCTCTCTAAGGAGAAGGATGAGCATATGGGTGCTAAGGCTGCCACTACTTCTGCTAGCACAGAGAAGGACAGTGGTAACATAAATAAGACCTTCCCCATGGCAACTCTAAATGAGAAATCATTAGGAGGACCCAGGTGCCAAGAAACCAAGGGGGCAGTTAGTGCTTCTGCTAGGCAGAAGGCTTCTGCTAAAACTTCCAAGGATCCCTTAAAGAAGGTAAAAACTTCTAAAAAGGGTGAGGATAGACATAACAAAGAGGAATTGATGGCTACTTCCAGTGATCCTTTAAAGAAGGTAAACACTTCTAAACAAGGTGAGGATAGATATAACTATGATGAATTGATGGAAACCATTGGAAATGTCAACTTGGATGTTATGGCACAGAAGAAGGAGATTGAGCAACTGAAGACTGTGGTCACCTACCAACAGTCTCAAATTGAGAAGCTCAAGAAGATGGTCACCAAGTTGTTGCACAGAAAGAAAACGGCAAGATTTGTGCTGAGAAGAAGAATTCCAACTGATGATGCTCCCAAAAAGGGGGAGTCAGAGTCAGAATCAGAAGCAGAACTGAATATGAATGGTCTACAAGTTGAGGGGGAGACAGTTCAGATGGAGACTGAGATGGAAATTGATAATGCACAGTTTAAGGGGGAGAAGGTGGAAGAGCTTGTTAAAGAAGCAGAAACTGTAAAGGCAGCAGTAACTGAAGTTCCAAAAGAAGCAGTAACTGAAGTTGAAGCAGAAACTGTTAATGCTGCTGACTCTAAGCAAGCAGCAGAAACAGTTAATGCTGCTCAATCTACAAAGAAAGCAGTAACAGAAACAGAAGCTGAAACAGTAACAGAGAAGCTTACAGTAGAAGAAGTGGAGGTTGCAGAGGCTTTAATCAAAGCCAAACATGATACACCTCCAACTGCCAAGAAACAGGAAGAAACTAAGGATGCAAAGATGGTTTTCAGCAGAAAGAGAACAAAGTCTGTGGCTACTAAAAAGAAGTTTGTAAAGAAGAAAAGGGTAGAACCTGTTGAGAAACCAATGGTAGAAGAGAAAGAAAAGGAAGAAGTTGCCAAGGATGAAGGACAAGGAGATAGTAAGACAGGTCAATCCAGTAATGCACAATCACTTAGCAATGAACAATGTGACTTGTACATCACTATGGTTGATACTGAACCAATCAAAGTGACTCCATTAGATTCACAACCTCCTGAAATCAGTCACTGGGATACTTTGATAGATGAGAGAAAGGAGTATATCAGACTCAAGAGAGCTGATGGGCAGTTTGAAGTCTACAGAACATGGGGACAATTTATAAGAAGATGCTCAAGATCTGACTTGGAAGAGATGTTCAAAGTAGGCATGCAGATCTATGGTAACATGTTGACAGAAAGAGGTATGTCTATCACAAAGATGGTGTTAGAATACCTATGCCTAATGTTCAGACCAGAAGTAGTTCAGCACATAACAGCAAGACCTTTTCAAGCAGTAACCCACTGGATGCTCTATGAAAATTGTGGAGTGTATGTTATATCAATTGACAACACATATCAGGAGTATTATCTGGTGGATGAAATCTACAAACACTGCATGAAAAGACTGAAAGGGATGTTACATGTAAAATTGGTCTGCAACAAAGACTCTGCTATGGGAAGATTCTTGGTAAGAAGGATTGTAAATCAGAGTCTAGGTTTAAGTCCTGATCTATGCTTATATGATGACTAAGTTTTGGCAGCATCATTTGAAGAACTTGACTTCTTTTCCTAAAAGTCAAGTTAGGGGGAGATTGTTGGGAACTGAAAATGAGCTAAGTATGGATAGTGCTGCTAGTCCATGATTTCTACTGCTAAGTCTACATTAATACTGCCAGAAGAAAGTTAATACTGCTGGGCAAGATTACTACTGCGTATACACGGTTAGTACTGCTAGACACAGTTACTACTGCAAGTCAAGGTTAGTACTGCTGGTGCATAATTGAATATCTGTTAGTACTGCTCATGATTAATACTGCTGGAGTGATGTTAATACTGCTGGAGATGAAATCGGTTAATACTGCTGAAGATTGTTAGTACTGCTCATGAAGAATGAAGGTTAATACTGCTGACTTGATAAGTTTGGTATGCGATACTTTTGGAGACAAAGAAGGAATTGATCAAGATATGTTTAACGAAGATTCAGAAGATCAATTTACTTTTTGATAGTTATCTTGTAATTATTTCTGTATAAATAGTATTGATAGATAGCTATTAGAATATACATGATAGACGAGTTAATATACGTGTGAAAAAAAAAGCAATTCGATATTGTTTTCAGAGAGATTTAACCTCAAGGTGTAAGAACCCTATTTCTAGAGAAGTAGAAGTCGTCTTGGTGAGATCTGTTCATCAAGATTGAGGTTTGGTGTAAAGCTTGTGAGTAATACAGTTTGATATATACAGTGTGTTGAATTCTATTGATTGTTCTTTAATTGATTTAGAGTTCTATTCCGCAAGATTCTCTAATATATCTGCTACAACATTCCCACAAACACTTTATTGGATGCACAATCATCTTCTTGTTTCCATACTTCCTGTTTCCTATCCCAACTAGTTTGAGGAGTTGGTTTTTGTGGGTTGATTTATTCCTATAAAATGTTGTTGTATGCTCACTTAGCATTATCGATATTGATCTGTAAGTGTGAGTTTGGTATGAGCGACGTGACTGGACGTTTAGCGCAGCATTAGACTGGGCAAGAGCCGGGTCGCTAAAATAGGTGGAGCAAAAATTTAGGAGATGAATGGTCTGGTTTAATCAGGTGTTGTACTATATGAGCTTTATGCAGGTTCCAAAATTGAGCTCATAAGAACTCAATAAGAAACTGGAAGCTTTGTTAGAGGCTGAGTCTAGACTAAAACAGAATCTTTGAAAGTCTATACGTTATTTAGAAATTATTTTATCCATCTATACATTCTTTAGACCTGCATCATGTACACAGTACATGCACTTTTTAAAGTTGGTTTTGATGTCTTGCTTAGATCTTAATGAGTATTGATTATTCTCCATGCTATTTTTAATGTTGAATCTCTTTAAAGGGCCTTGTTGTATGGTTTCTGATTTTTCTTCTTATGATTTTAACTATATTATCTTTTCTAATCGAGGTTTCTTTGCTGGTTATATACACTTGTATATAGGGGTGCAGGGTGCTAAAAAACCCGATCAACCCAACCAACCCAACCCAACCCGAAGCAACCCGATGTCCAATCGAGTAGTAAAATCTTCAAACCGTATGTATTGGGTGTATATCGGGTTACGATAATATGAACCCAACCCAACCTGATCACCCGATATACTTTTATTTCTTGAATTTAATATGAATGTTAAGTGTCTACTAATATCTACATTAGACTATTATACCATTACGTACCCTATATATATATATATTCAATTTCTTATTCATCTCTATATAACTCATTCACACACACATGTATATATATATATATATATACACACACACACACACACATATATATATATATATATATATTCAGTAAATGTGAACATATATATATATATATGCAAATTGAGAAAAGCAGTTGAAGACAATATGCTTAAGATTTAAGAAATATGGCAAAATGTATCAAATGATTGATCCAGAAAAAGAATTTTAAGTAGAGAAAACAACATATTCTATGTTACGATAATATTTTGATGTGCCAAAATATTAACCCGTGACTAACCCGACCAACCCGTACGGTTTGGGTTGGGTTGGGTTGAACATTGGTTTGCGGTTGGGTTGGGTTGAGATTTTTCAAGCCGTCATACATTGGGTTGAGTTGTTCAAATGCCTTCAACCCGATCAGCTTAACTCGTGAGCACAACTACTTGTATACATGTCCTATATTCGAGTAGTGTTAATTGATTACACTAGTAAACATGGTTGATCTCGCTTCAACTACGCCTAAATGGGTTCTAGGTATCGTCCATTTACGTATGTTGTGTCGCTCGAGGATATGGTGGAGATGTCAGGGTGACCCTCCTCAACCAACTAGAATGTGCTATTAACTTTATACAAAGCAACATGTAAATCACCTTTAGAATTTGAATGTGTTATCTTGTAAGAATATTTTTTTTGTTTTTACTTCACACTTGTAGCAAAACAGAAAAAAAAATAGAATACCTACATTAATGTTTATTTTATGTTATTAATTTTGTATTAAAGTTTTCAAATTATCTCTAGTTATTTGAATATCAAATTATTTGATTAAATATTCTATAACCAAATTAAAATATTAAAAAATAAAAAAATCATTTTTTATCTACTGACAGGTTATTGGTATAGGTAGAAATTGAATTTTTTATTTTTTACCTATTACGACAACAAGTCGTTGTTGTAGATAAAATAATTTTTTTTTATTTTTTACCTACTGCGACATGTTCCTGCTGTAGGTAAAATCAATTATTTTTAAATTTTTACCTATAGCAATGACGTGTCGTCGCAGTAAATAAAAAATCATTTTTTATTTTTATTTTTACCTATTGCGACAACATGTCGTTGCTCTAGGGAAGCTACAGGTACGAACTTACAATAACAAACTCTACAGCGACTGTCTGAACCATCATCGACTACCGCCGATCTGAACCACCGTCGACCACCACCGTTCTGAACCAGCATCGACCAATACCGATCTGAACCACCGTCGGCCATCACCGATCTGAACCACCGTAGGCCACCACCATTCTAAACCAACGCCAACCACCACCAATCTGAACCACCGCCGACCACCATCGTTCTGATCCACCACCAACCACAACCGTTCTGAACCATCGCCGACCACCATCGTTCTAAACCACCGCTGACCACCACCAATCTGAACCACCGTAGGCCACCACCGTTCTGAACAACCGTCGCCCACCACCGTTCAAAACGAACGCCGATCACCACCAATCTGAACCACCGTCGTCGTCCGGCAGAAAAGACTTTCTGAATGGGATAAAAGAACTTGGGGTCGCCAATCTCTTCCTTAAAGATGGGGATGAGTCGATGTCGGTCGATGGTGTGAAAATACTTCCTGGTGTCGAACTCCAAAAACCAGCGAAAGGTTCCCCACTCTTCTTTGATCCGTCTTAGGGCCGAGTGGCAGCCTCGACCCGAGAGGAAGTGTGATGTGTCTGGAAACTCGGGATCGTAAATGGATTCGAGTACCATTCTGATCGCCTCTTTCATGATCCTTTCTATAGGTAGAACTACAGTGAGCAGTCTAAACTTCGACCCTTATTTCTTTCTTCATATTATATTGTAAAGGGAACAAAGACCGTTTTTTCTCTCCCTATATTGATAGATCAAGGGCCCTCCTGCCGTCGTTTCAGTGAGTCATAGGGCTTCCCCTCAGCTCAGTCTTTTTGGTTCTTGAGAATGGTCGCCATGTAACATCTCGAAATTTCCTTAGTCATTGTACTCTATTTTGAAAGAATGTTTAAAATAAGGGGAAGTATTATTTTAAATGGACTACCGAAAGCATTGGAAATGACAATTGACCCAAAGTTTAGGTTAATTGTGAATTATGAAACTTTGAGGGTTAATTGTGTCAATTAGTGATAATGGTATCCATTTAAGTTGAAAGGCGGTGGAAATTGAGATTATCTCAATTTCCATCCCCTGAGGAGTCGGTTTCAAGGAAAAAGGAGAACGAAAAACCGAAGTCTTGATTTACCGGTTTTTTATTGGTGTGGTGAAGAAAGTTGATTTTGTGTCGGTATTGCTTCTGTCGATCTTACAGGTGAGTTCATCTGCTTATTTTATCAAATAAAATCTATTTGTGTATTGAAATTTGTTAAATAAGCCTATTGATATGAGGTTAGCCGCCCAGCGTCGGCTCTACAAACTAACAAGGGGTCGGTCGCGAGAGATAGAATGGGTGGTCCGACGAGTAGGCTGGAGGGGGTTCCCTCGTCAGGGGGAGCAAATCGAGAAGTCCTTCGAAAGATAGGGCTTCCCAGAGAAATTTGTGTCTTTCTATTTGGAAACAAAGGACCATAAGTATAATTAGACACTTCGTCTTTATTGTTCCACTAGCTAGGATAAAATTATCATATGTCCCTTTCATTATTACAACCTTCTTTTTTGATGTCAAAGACCAGAAGCTACGCGAAATTTTCATTGGATCTCGGTTGTTCTTAACAACGATGGCTATTCATTTAATTCTTAGGGTAGCACCACTAGACCTTCAACAAGGTGGAAATTCTCGTATTCCTTATGTACACGTTCATGCGGCTCGGATGAGTATTCTTGTTTATATCGCTACGGCTATAAACACGTTCTTGTTCCTATTAACAAAACATATCCTTTTTCTTCGCTCTTTCGGAACCGATACAAAAATGAGTGCTTTTTCTACGTTGTTTACCTTAGTTACTGGGGGGTTTCGGGGACCGTTCTGAACCACCGCCAACCACCATCGTTCTGAACCACCGCCAACCACCACTGATCTTAACCACCGTCGCCCACCACCGTTCGAAACCAACGTCAACCACCACCGTTCTGAACCACCGCCTACCACCATCGTTCTGAACCACAGTCGGCCACCATCGATCTGAACCACTGTCAGCCACCACCGTTTTCAAAAAGGGTATTTTGGTCATAAACTAATATTTAATTCCAATTCCAATTCAAAAAGGGTATTTTGGTCAAAAAATATTTAGCGACTTAATCAATTAAAATGAGGTTGTTCGTACATGTAACTTTTTTTGTTAAAATGATGTACGTAACCAATTTTGTAAGTTCGATAATTTTTTTATTTAAATAAAAATATTTAAAAAATTAATCATTCAAAATGAGAAAGTTATTGGTTTTTTCATTCAAAGTAAAAATTTTAATGATGTTTTCATTCAAAAAAAATAGTTTAGATAATTAATCATTCAAAGTGAGAAATTTTAATAGTTTTTTCATACAAAAAAATAGGTTAGATGGTACTTAATCATTCAAAGTGATAATTTATGGGCTTAATCAATCAAAATGAGGTAGTTTCTACATGTAACTTTTTTTTTGTTAGAATGATGTATTTTGTAAGTTCAATGATTTATTTATTTAAATAAAAATGTTCAAAAACTTAATCATTCAAAATCAAAAAGTTTAAAAGTTTTTTCATTCAAGGTAAGCCATTTTAATAATTTTTTCATTCAAAAAAGTAGTTTAGATTAATCATTTAAAATAAGAAAAATGAATTGTTTTTCATTCAAAAAATAATTTAAGAACTTAATCAATTGAAATAAGGTTGTTCCCATTATTTGGTTAATACCTCCAACCAAAAACCTCCTTTCAATCTCTAAATTTGAACTTTTTCTTTCTGTTATTTTCATTCCCATTGTTTGGTCAATGCCTCCAACAAAAACATCCCATAAATCTCTAAAATAGAGATTATTTTTAAAAAATTACTAGAAAAAATTACTCATCAGTTCTTTATTTTAAAAGAAATCATAGAAAATATATGTGTTAGAACCGAGGAGTTATTGCATTTTCCATGATTACACGTCTTGATTGTTCATGAAGGCTGTTTAGTTCCCCATGTATCTATCCCTTGGGTTTCTCTTAACTTCAGATTCAAGATTTGAAAACAACTTAATTCCCCGGCTTATCTATCATTTCTGTCTCGCATTATATATCCATACATTCATCATATTCCATTCATCGTCGTTTGTGATCAAGAGATGTCTACAAGAGTTGAAGGAACTGCAGTTGGTATTGATCTTGGAACAACATACTCTTGTGTTGCTGCCTGGTTTGATAAGCACAACCGTGTTGAGATCATTCCTAATGAACAAGGTAACAAGATTACCCCATCATGCGTCGCTTGGAATGGCACAGAACTCTTAGTAGGTGAAGCAGCAAAAAATCAAATTAACAGGAACCCTAAAAACACCGTTTTTGGTTAGTTCATTTCGTCAACTACCTTCTAGTATGTAGTATTATACACCCCAATCTCTTTTCTTTATGAACTTCCTAATTAACTATCATCTTTCTTTGTTTATTTTCAGATGTTAAACGTTTGATCGGAAACAGATTCAGTGATAACGCATTACAGAAGGACATCAAGTCATGGCCTTTTAAGGTAACTAAAGGATCCGAGGATAAGCCAGTGCTTTTTTTTCAACATGAGTCTGAAGAGAAGAAATTCTCACCTGAAGAAATATCTTCCATGATTTTAAAATATCTGAAAGAATCAGCTGAAGCATACCTTGGAACAACAGTTACAGATGCAGTCATTACTGTTCCTGCTTATTTTAGTGACAAGCAACGACAGGCTACGAAGCATGCAGCCACGCTGGCCGGCCTCAATGTCTTGCGGCTGTTAAGTGAGCCAACAGCAGCTGCAATTGCATATGGTGTCGATAAGAGTGCTGACAAGAACTGTCCAAAAGAGAAAACTGTTTTCATTTTTGATATGGGTGGAGGAACGTTTGATGTTTCTCTTTTAAATATCAGCAAGCTCGGCAATGTTAATGTTAAAGCAGTGGGTGGTGATACTCATTTGGGTGGGGAAGATTTTGACAAGGCGATAGTGATTCATTGTGTGCAAGAATTTGAGAAGATAAATAAGAAGGATATTAGTAAAAATGCAAAATCAATGGCTAGACTGAAAGTCGCCTGTGAGAAAGCAAAGAGAGATTTGTCCTCAACATCTCAAACAACAGTTGAAGTTGATTTTTTGTTCGAGGGAATTGATTTTTCTATAAATCTCAGTCGAGCAAAATTTGAGGAGTTAAATGCTAGTTTCTTCAAGAAGTGCATCGAGCATGTTGAGAATTGTTTGAAAGATGGGAAGATGCAGAAGAACGATGTTGATGATATAGTTATTGTTGGTGGTTCGACACGTATTCCCAAGGTACAACAATTGCTAATGGAGTTCTTTGATTGGAAACCACTTTGCAAGAGTATTAATGCCGATGAAGCTATTGCTTATGGTGCAGCATTGTTGGCTGCAAACTTGAGTGGTTACGGCAATGAAATTGTGCAGGATTTGGTACTATTAGATGTAACCCCGCTCTCACTTGGTCTCTGTGCCAACGTAGATGAAATGAGTGTCGTGATCCCAAGAAATACACCCATTCCCACCATCAAGGAGCAAATTTACTCAAACGAGGAAAACCAAACATATGTGGCAGTTAGAATCTTTCAGGGTGAGAGCGAGAGGGCATCGGAAAACATCTTCCTTGACAAATTCATTCTTGATGGCATTCCAGCAGCCCCTAGAGGTGAACAAAAGATAAAGGTTTGGTTTAACATAGATGTCAATGGTATTCTCAATGTTTCGGCTGAGGTGGTATCCACGGGTAATAAAAGAAGTATAACAATTGATAAGGGAGGAAATTTTTCCAAGGATGATATCGAGAAGATGCTGAACAACATTGAGCTATGAAGTCCACCATGAGAAACAATTTAGGTGTCTTTTTGATTCATGGAAATGTAATTCACTTCAGGTTTAGTTTTAGCTTTGCTTTGTGATCCATTTCTATGTATGTCGTCTCCCACATTGGAATGAAGTAATCGTATGCTGAACTAAATTTAGCTAAATCGGCCAAATTAAAATGACCCATACCCTCTATCAAGGAGAAATTTTTTACTACATTAAAAGACAACCAAGTATCTAAGACAATCTATGTATATCAGGGTGATAGCAGGAAAATGGAAGATCATATCTTCCTTGGCAAATTCATTATTCATGGCATTCCAGCAGCCCCTGAAGGTGAACAAAAAGTAAATGTTTTGTTTAACATAGAAGCCAATGGTATTAGTTCTTAATGTATCAGCTGAGGAATAAAAAAGTATAACAATTGATACTGGAAGAAAGTTGTCCAAGGATGACGATGAGACTTATGCCGAAAAAGGTTAAGCGATGAAGTCTACCTTGATAAACAAAATGAGATTTTTCTTCTTGCAAGCTATTTGCAAAATGTTATATGGACTAATAGCTCTAGTAAACTTCCTTTATATATAGTTGCATACAAATCAATTCTGTCAGATAATTAAATACTGATGATTGAAGTCACTTTCAACAAGCCACATGGAATGTTTGTTCCGATATTGTGTTTTGTTAGAGGTTAAACACCTCGGGGTTGAATATACGCGCACATGTTTGAGGCATGAAAATGAAATTTCTGTAGATTCAAAAACTTTCAAGTTGATTACTGGGATTTGGGAGTTGAGATTAATATTGATCTCCTTTGCAACCTTGGTCATTTTGTGCAAGTTGATTTTATTTATCTATTTTATATATACTTGATGTGTTATCTACTTGCATATATAAGCCTCAAGGTCAAGTGAAACAAAGATGTGTAAAAGGAATTAATCATAAGTGTGGTGCACCAATTGGTATGACCGTACCTCGGAGATTCTCTGCAAGTTTTATGCATCTTTTTTCTATTAGAATCCATTGATCAAGGCATCAAGCAATAACTTACATATATTGTAATCGGTTAAGAGAACCAATATTTTCATATATTATAACTGACGAAATAAATGTCAAATTGTAGGAAAAAATAAATAAATATTTGAGCAATGCATGTAGTTAATTGTGTGTGTAGTAGCATGGAGAATTAGAAGAATGAGATTTAGGTTGTGATAGAGGATATTTTTTAGGGTTTATGTTCATTCTTTTCGGTTTGAACAACTTCTACTAAAAGTTTGATCAATTCTTCTACTTTTTCACGTGTTTTTAGAAATTCAAATCACATGAAAATGTAAAATATTTTGCCTTGATTCTTATTTAATTTGAGTAATATATTAAAACATTCATTTTGATAATTAAGATGTAAGGTTCCAACTCAATAATATTTTAGGTACTTGGTGGCTAATGACATGGCTTTTTTATTCTAAAGTTCTTTTTAGATTTACTTTTTTTTGGAAACGGCAATGCATTAAAAAAACTAGCAAGAGACTAGCGAACAAAATACAAAGTTTCAAAACAACTTAAGGGAGAGACTCTCCAAACAATAACATTTTTAACGTTCTTCCTATTTCTCAGCACCAACCACCTAAAAGAATTATTAATAATACCATCAAACAGATCGCCTTTGTTTCGCGTTGTTCCTTCAAACATTATTCTGTTGCGGAAACACTATAACGAGTAACAAACCGTAAATAAGATTGCTTCGAGACAACTACCCTTCAAAGAAGATGCCTGTACCGTACCTAAATCTTCGAGAGCCGCATCTAGCGACGAGTGAGTAGAAAACGGGTGTTGCCACCATCGATCCTTGAACTTTTCTCCTAATGGTCGTGGCAACTTCACAAGAGAATAAGACATGACCGATCGTTTCAGTCTCCTGCTTCCATACAGATGGAGCAAATTGTGTTGTCTAAATCTATACCCATATTTGTGATCCTCTCCTTTATTGGAATTCGACCTTGCATTGCCCTCCAATTGAAAATATTGATTTTAGATGGAATAAGTTTGTTCCATCTCGTTGAAAAATTATAACTTCTGAACATGATTTGCTCTATTTTGTCTCTATTACATTTGACTGAGAACTCACCGTCACTCGAGAGCTTCCATCTCCATCTATCGGTCGTTTGATTAAGGTTAAAATTACTCAACCTCCTAACCAGAGACACCAGATCTTCAACTTCTCTTCCATCTCGAATATCTCTATGCCATTCCCAATTTGATTCTCCATTTCTGATTCTATCGGCTACCCTAACCATCTTATTTTATTCTAACGCATACAGTCTAGGGTGACTTATCTTTTAATTTGCTGTCATCGAGCCAATTCTCGTTCCAAAACGAGGTATTTTTACCGTCTCCAACCTCTTTATATAAGAGATCATTCAACTGTATCCATTTCGTTCTCCACCATTTCATCACCTTTAAAACACCTGCCCACAGTCCTTGTTTACCACCTCCTACCTCGATGTTGTCCAGACCACCATCATTCCCATGGATCGCCTTCACTTCCTTCCCCAATATTTCATCAATAGGTGGTCGATTGAGGAAGGTAGTGTTGGAGGGAACCGGGTTGGAATCGTGAAAGAGAGATCGAGAGTGACGATTGTAAGAACTTGGATATAAATCAGAGATCGCGTAGAGATCGCTTTCCGTAAGAGATATTTCGACCCTATTCTGCCAGGGTATCACGAAATTCTCTCGAGGATAATCTCTGATATTTCAGTGTAATCGATATTGGCAGATATCGACTCATATATATACACTTTAGAAATGTAACCTACACTATATTGTATCAGGAAATAATCATCTCAATGAATGAGATTGATTGAGCCATTAATGGACGTCGGTTACAAAATTTGAAAGCATCCAGACACGCGGCGCCAGTCTCCGCGCCAGTCAACTGGCGCCACAACTGGCGCGGGTAAACATTCCAGAGCTTGGCGCCAGTCTTGGCGCCAGCCAACTGGCGCCACAATCGGCGCGGGCAACATTCCAGTGCTTGGCGCCAGTCTTGGCGCCAGCACTGGCCCCGACGCCCAGCTCATGAAAACACATTGTAACTTCCCAATTTTAACCGTCCAACAATTCCGGGTTCTAGTTAGCTTACACGAGTGTGCACTCCACACCTCCTAACTCGTGTTATAGCTTAGCTATCAACCCCATTATTTCCTTTGTGAATCCAATTACACAAAATGACCGATGATTTCACTAAAATCGCCAACATTCCTCCCCCATTTTAGTGCAATCCTTGATTCACAAATAAAATTACAATACAGGTAAACAAACTCATGCATAAATGAAAATATCTAAAAGATTGAATTTCCATCTTAGTACATTACACATTTCAAATACTCGAGAATCCGGGTGTCCTAAGGATTGAACCCGTCAACCCATTTGAGTACCAGAAGATAACATACACATGAATTTAAAATTTCTAAAGTATAAACTTGACACCATACAGGCCATGTGTCCTTATCCATTCATGAGTGCATCAAAGCCAAGTCCAAGCTTCTTGAAGCGGCGACACTTCCCACTCATATAGGTAGTTCTTTTCCTCATGCACCTGCACATGCATTTTTACAAAAGAACAATTACCTCATTCACTTGCAGTACCGAGCACACACCTTGGGATGACCGTCTTGTGCTCCAATCTCTTAGAGTGAGCTTCCCCATTGAATTCAACTTCTAACGTTGTATTAGAAGGGAATTGGGTATCTCACCGTTAGAGATTTAGATGGACTTTAATCCCATCCCTATCACCGACTTGTGAACCAAGTCCCTAGCTAACCCCTTCATCAAGTGGTCCGCTAGATTTTGTTGCGACCGAACAAACTCAACCGAAATCACCCCATTCGTGATTAGCTCACGAATCATGCTATGTCTAACACCTAAGTGTCTAGACTTTCCATTATACACTTGGCTATAAGCTTTAGCCAAGGTAGCCTCACTATCACAACGGATAGAAATGGGTGATATTGGTTTCGTCCATAATGGAATTTCATGGACCAAATTCCTTAGCCATTCCGCCTCTTTACCGACAGCGGCTAACGCCACAAATTCCGACTCCATAGTCGAACTCGTGATGCAAGTTTGCTTCTTGGAAGCCCATGAGATGGCACCTCCCCCAAGCAAGCACACCCGACCACTCGTAGAAGAGTGATCTTCCAAATTGGTGATCCAACTTGCATCCGAATATCCCTCCAATATTGAAGGAAACCCGACATATGTCATTACAAGTTTACAAGCCTTATGCTCCATCCCGGGCATAACAAAACCTTCCGGTTGTTTCATGTAAACTTCCTCCTCCAAATCACCATTCAAGAATGCCGTTTTGACATCCATTTGGTGAATCACTAAATTGTGAATAGCACCTGAAGCTATCAACAATCTAATCGTGGAGATCAATGCAACCGGGGCATAAGTAACAAAATAATCTATGCCTTCCCGTTGCCTAAAGCCTTGGATCACTAATCGAGCTTTGAACTTGTCGATTGATCCATCCGCTTTCATCTTCCTTTTGAAGATCCACTTGCAACCCAAAGGTTGCAACCCGGTGGGAAGTCCGATAATACCCAAGTATTGTTCCCCATGATGGAGTCCATCTCATCATGTATTGCTTCTTTCCAGAAAGCAACATCTTGAGACTTTATAGCCTCATCAAATGATTTTGGATCCTCCTCAATACTATAACAGTAAAGGAATTGGGATCCAATCTCATCTCTTGATCCCTCTACCAAGTATACTTGGAAATCGGGACCAAAGGATTTTTCAATCCTTCCTCTTTTGCTCCTTCGAAACATCGGAGATTCAGTTGGAACAATTGTTTGTTCTTCAACCTCACTAGTTTCACTAGTACTTGGAACTATGTCCTTTGGCCTAGACATTGAAGAGAATCAAGTCTCATCAAAATTACATCTCCCGATTCTATAACGGTGTGAATCGCTATAGAATCATTAGGTTCAATAACATAGAACCTATAAGATTTGGAATGCACGACATATCCAACAAAGATGCATCACCCAAAGTCTTCCTTTTGGGTTCGGGTAATCGAACAACCGCTCGACAGCCCCAAACTTGAATAAAACTCAAGTTAGGCCTTTGAACCAAAGTTCATACGGGGTAATCTTGTTCCTTTTATTGGGAACTCGATTCAATAAGAAACAAGCCGTTAACATGGCTTCACCCCAAAATCCATCAAGCAATTCATAAAGTAACATAAACATAATTTTTAAACAAAAACTCACTTGCAATATAAACAGAATTTTAAATAAAATTCATATGCAATATAAACAGAATTTTAGACAAAATTCACATGCAACATAAACAGAATTTTAAACAAAATTCTTATGCAACATAAACAGAATTTTAAACAAAATTCATTTGCGATATAAACAGAATTTTAAACAAAAAATTCATATGCAACATAAACAGAATTTTAAGCAAAATTCATTAGCAACATAGACAGAATTTTAAACACAAAATTCATTTGCAATAAAACAGAATTTTAAACACAAAATTCATTTGCACCATACACAAAATTTGAAACAACATTCATTTTATTCAAATTCAACATAAACATGTTATTTAACAAATAACCAAATCCTACAAAAGAGCCACCCTTTGACAAGATAAACTTGTTCGACTCATAAACTTGCTTATACCCTAACTTATTCAAAATACTACCAGAAACCAAATTCTTTCGAATTCGTGGTACATACAAAACATTAAACAGTTCAACAACCTTGCCAGAACTAAATTCTAGCCTAACTAAGCCTCTTCCAAGAATGGGAGCCATTGACTCGTTCCCCATGCGAAGCATTGATCCGTCTTCAACCGGTTCCAAAGAAGTGAACCAACGACGATCTTTGCACACATGACTTGTAGCACCCGAGTCAATCCACCAAGCAATATCATCATCCTGTACATAAAATGATTCAGATATTAGTGGAACATAATTCAAATTTGAATTAAAACCAAAGTCAATAAACTGACCTTGCCGTGGGTTTTGATCCTTGGATCCTTGCCCACTACCACTTCCGCTTGCACCATTCTTGTTCTTGACAACCCGACAATCCCTCTTGAGATGGCCGGTCATCCCACAAGTCCAACAGGTTAAAGTAACCTTCTTGTTGGGCCCTTTCTTAGCATCATTGAACTTTCGTTTTCCTTTGAACTTGTTAGACTTTCCCTCTTCCACCATGTTTACCGAAAGTGCAGAAACCTCTTTAACCTTAGGTTTCTCAGTCTCTTGCGCCCGAAGAGATTCCTCAATGCGCAAGTGACTACCGAGTTGTACAAGAGATAACTCTTCCTTCTTATGTTTTAACATATGTTTGAAGTCTTTCCAAGAGGGGGGCAGTTTATCAATAATGCTCGATACGGAGATGGATTCGTCCATCTTCATATCATGTTGAGCATATTGGCCTAAAATGCGAAGGAGCTCATTGTATTGCTCCATCACCGGCCTTGAGTCCACCATATTGTAATTATTAAAATTACTAACGAGGAACTTCTTACTAGAAGCATCCTCAGCCATGTATTTGGACTCGAGAGAGTCCCATAGCTCTTTGGAGGATTCTACATTTTGATGGATGTCGAAGAGGGAGTCACACATACCGTTCAAAATGTGGCCACGACAAATGTAGTCGTCATTCTTCCACTTGCCGCGACGTCGGGTGACCTCCAACGTCTCGTTCTCCATCAGCTCAGGAATATGTGTGCTTAGCACATACACCACCTTCAAAGTTGTCAGCAAGAAGTGCATCTTCTTCTGCCATCTACGGAAGTCCACGCCTTCAAACTTCTCAAGTTTTGTGAACTTGGAAGTCATGTCTCTAACAGTCTGATCACCAGCCATTTCTCTTCACGAATGAAATATCTCTTACGATTGTTGGAGGGAACCGGGTTGGAATCGTGAAAGAGAGATCGAGAGTGACGATTGTAAGAACTTGGATATAAATCAGAGATCGCGTAGAGATCGCTTTCCGTAAGAGATATTTCGACCCTATTCTGCCAGGGTATCACGAAATTCTCTCGAGGATAATCTCTGATATTTCAGTGTAATCGATATTGGCAGATATCGACTCATATATATACACTTTAGAAATGTAACCTACACTATATTGTATCAGGAAATAATCATCTCAATGAATGAGATTGATTGAGCCATTAATGGACGTCGGTTACAAAATTTGAAAGCATCCAGACACGCGGCGCCAGTCTCCGCGCCAGTCAACTGGCGCCACAACTGGC
The DNA here is from genome assembly GCA_033807775.1 of Saussurea involucrata. Classification (NCBI taxonomy): domain Eukaryota; kingdom Viridiplantae; phylum Streptophyta; class Magnoliopsida; order Asterales; family Asteraceae; genus Saussurea; species Saussurea involucrata. The sequence goes on from CM066322.1 coordinate 169,672,169, forward strand.
GCGGGTAAACATTCCAGAGCTTGGCGCCAGTCTTGGCGCCAGCCAACTGGCGCCACAATCGGCGCGGGCAACATTCCAGTGCTTGGCGCCAGTCTTGGCACCAGCCAACTGGCGCCGTCACTGGCCCCGACGCCCAGCTCATGAAAACACATTGTAACTTCCCAATTTTAACCGTCCAACAATTCCGGGTTCTAGTTAGCTTACACGAGTGTGCACTCCACAGCTCCTAACTCGTGTTATAGCTTAGTTATCAACCCCATTATTTCCTTTGTGAATCCAATTACACAAAATGACCGATGATTTCACTAAAATCACCAACAGGTAGAACTATGATTCGTATGTTATGGTGTTTTTACCTGGCTTCCAAACTAAAACTAAACTTGGCGAAAAACAACGTTCTTGGTATCGGGGTGGAGCAAGGAAGGGTTCAATGGGCAGCCAACAAGCTCCAATGTAAAGCCATGAATTTTCCTTGTAAGTATCTTGGTGTTCCTTTAGGTGACAAGATGACTAGCATAAAAGCTTGGGATACTATCGTGGAGAAATTCCAAGCTAGATTGCCAAGATAGAAAGCTAAAGCGTTGTCGATCAGCGAGAGAAGAGTATTAATACAAGCGGTTTTGGGCAGTTTAGCAACATATTCGATATCTATTTCAAAGTTTTGCAACTGTGATCAACAAGTTGGAGAAACTGAAAAGAGATTTTGTCCAGGGTACAAAGAGTGGAGAAAAGAAGATGGTTTGGATTAAGTGGGGATCAACTTTGAGAAGCTTTGTTAACGGATGACTTGGGTTAGGGAGCATAACAGCTACCAACATTGCGCTTCTCACCAAGTGGATATGGAAATTCAAAATTGAAGCAAAGTTGATATGACATCATCTGCATAAAACTGAAATATAGAGGGATTCCTATCTTCCTTACTTATTTTATCTGGAATATAGAGGGATTCCCACCTTCCTCCTATTTCGTTTATTGCTGTTGGAGAATAAACTTTTAATCCATCATCTCCATTTGGTCAATGATTTATGATTTTGCCAAACAAAAACTAGAAACTAAAAATAAATGGGTAACACCATTGACAAAGGAGATGAACCACATGAATATTAAATTCCTAAAATTCATACTCTCTCTCTCTCTCTCCCCCCTCAATTCCCAAACCCGATTCCTTCTTTTGGCCATGTGTACCACTACCCAATGAACCCACTTGCCACATCAGCGCCACATCAACTTTTCTCTTTCCTACCCTCTTTACCCAAAAGTTGAGTACCACTACCCAATGAACCCACTTGCCACCTCATCTTTTTTAATTCTTTTATTTATACATTTAATTATTTAACAAAATAAAAATATTTTTATATTTTTAATAAATAAAAATAAGATAAATAATAAAAATAAAAATTCATATCATTCATTAAACAGGGTTGTTGCCAAAGTAGTCCCGCAAAAGCCGCTTGTTTGCAGCTACCCGACCTCTTTCTATGTTCCCGGCCCTCAGTTCTCTTCTTGACGATGAGGCGGTGCTACCATAAATTAATTTTGCAGCTTCTCGAACCAACCCTAAAAAAATTAATAATATAGCCGTTGGTAAACGGTATTATTTAAAAAATATAAATAAATAAAAATTAAACCACAACGGGTTGATCGGGTTGGTGAACCCGGTAGCCTTCCCGCTACCTACCCGATCCCCCCCCCCCCCCCCCGCGGTGCATATGGCTGCCCGATTGCTACCTTGTTTGACACTTTCATAATTACTTGACGTATAAGATTAAATTGTCAGACCGATTAAGAAGTTTTGTATGATTTCATGCCAGATAAAAAATGATTGTTTGAAAATTGTTTTAAATCAATAGTCTAAATGAAATAAACTTATCATTTTACCCCGATATTGTGTTGAATGGACTTAACGTTTGACAAAAAAAATTACTTAAAAAATAAATCACAAATGTAAGATTACAAAAAAATAAATTAAAAAACATAATTAAGCACTTACGGATCATTTAAAAAACCAGCAACAAAAACTCTTGAGAAACTATCAAACCAACCCACACCAATACCAAAAGTTACAATTTCCACCCTTAGGCTGCGTTTGGTTGTGGGACAAGAGAGAAACAGAACAGAACAAGGACTTTTATCCCATGTTTGGCGTGACTTAAGATGGAACAGAACAGAACTAAGTAGAACAAACATGGAACACATGTGTTCCACCAAAAACCATGGAACTAAGTGGAACTAAGTGGAACAAGGAGCTTTTTGACAAAAATACCCTCTTCTTCTTCTTTGTTTACCACCACCACCACCACCACCACAACCACCACCACCACCCCCGCCACCGCCGCCACCGCCGCCACCGCCACCACCACCGCCGCCGCCGCCACCGCCGCCACCACCACCACCACCGCCGCCGCCGCCACCACCACCGCCACCACCACCGTCGTCGCCACCACCACCGTCGCCGCCACCACCACCACCGCCACCACCGTCGTCGTCGCCACCACCACCACCGTCGCCGCCACCACTGCCACCACCACCACCGTCGCCACCACCGCCACCACTAAATAACCCACTGGGGGTAAATTGGTCATTTTGTCAGTCATGTTCTGTTCTGTCCAGTTTAGTTATGTTCTACCAAACGCTGGACAGCTGTTCTGTTCTGTTCTGTCCTGTTCTGTCCTGTCCTGTCCTGCAACCAAACGCACCCTAAATGATAACAATGCCAAACATTCCACCATCGTTAAGTCACACCATTTAACCTTAAATCACAACAGCAAACTTCAAGAAGACAAAGGCCCTGTTTACTAACCTCTTACCACCTCTTACCAGATAAAAGGCTCTTGCCTTGGTAAGAGGTGAGGTGTTTACCAAGACAAAACACATCTCTTACTGCTGACCGGATTGCTGACCAGAGACAAAGTTATCTTTTATGCTTACCACGGTCAGTGCCCATTTTCCTTATCTACCCATAAGTCATTCCTATTTTCTTACAGTTAAGAACTCGTTACCATACAAAACAAAACACCCAAACACAAAATTGATGCTCAACAGCTGTCGTTACCATTAGTATCCCCTTTCTTTGCTATTTTTTTTTAAATTTTGATCTCATCCCTTTAATTTGTATCTGTTGGGTCACCAAGGATTTGAAATTGACTCACCGATGTTTTCCCTAAAACTCCTACTTAGAATATTTTAGTTCAGTTCTTTGAATGACTTGTACAAGATATCAAATATTCGGTGAAGTCGAAGATCAACCGAAACCAAGCTTGAAGACTCTCTACTTGTGGAAAATAGAAGAATCTCGGCAACATTCAAACAAGTCATCACCACCGAAATTCCTTGACATTTCGGTGGCCTTCTCTCCACCGAATTTATAAGACAATTTCGATGGCCTCTTCCACCGAAGTACATGGACAAATTCGGTGGTCCCCTTCTCCCACCGATGACCCTTTCGGTGGCCCTCTCACCACCGAAATATATATGTAACTTCGGTGGTCGCTTCACCACCGAAGTATACTTGTAATTTCGGTGGTCCTTTCACCACCGAAACATGCTCGCAATTTCGGTGGACTAGTTACCACCGAAACATGCTTGCAATTTCGGTGGACTAGTCTTCTTTCCACCGAAGATTTCTCAATCTCGGTGGAAACCACTTCGGTGCTAAAGGCTCAAGACAGAAGATCATTTATTATGGGACAATATCCTCCAGCAGAGAAAAGTGACAGTTTGTCTTTTTATCCACCTTCAGCTAAGGTCCCTTTTATCTGCTCAAGCTACTCTGTCTGCACCTAGTGAAAAGTGACAAGGACTTCACAGTTCTCCTGAAGTCAACATTATCAGCATATGTGAAGATGACAAGTGTCCCAAGCATTTAATGCTTGGGCACTCCTTGGCACTATAAAAGGAGAAGTGCTCTTCTTGCAAATACCAACGCTTTCAAGAAATTCTCTCAGTGCAAGAAACCTTCTTTTAAGCCTTAAAACTCAATAGCTTTGCTCTTAGTGTTCTTAGTTGTTTTGTTGTATACTTTGTGTAAGATTGTTAGAATAGTTTATCTGTTCTTTTCCGCAACAATCTTAAGTTTTCTGTGTGTAATTCTTTTGAAAGTTTTTCAAATATAAGAATTAAAATTGTGAAATTTTTGTGTATTGTATTCAACCCCCCCTTCTACAATACTTGTTAAGCCATCTGGGACTAACAAGTGGTATCAGAGCAGAAAGTTTAATTCCATAAACTTGATCTGCGATGGCTGCCTCTTCTTCTTCTACTGTTGAAAACTCTTTTCAAAACAACTTCTCTGAAAACGGCTCTATTTCAAAACCTCCTAAGTTCAATCCCAACAACTTCTCTTTGTGGAAAAGCCGCATGATGCTATTCATGGAAGGAGTGGATACTAGATATCCAACCATTCTCAACGAGGGACCCATTATCCCCAGAGTTTGGGCTCGCTATGACACGCAGAGGCCAGGCAAAGAGGCCTTTGAAAAGGAAATCTCAAGTGATTCTGATGAGGAAAAATCCAGTGCTACTGGTCGGTATATTCTCAAAAATCCTAAAAAGTATACTGATGAGGAGAAACGTTTAGTTACTCTTGACTCCAAGGTAAGAGCTATTATTGCTCTCTCTCTTCCTGATGAGGTCTACCACTCTTTGGTGAACTTTGAAACTGCCAAAGAAATGTGGACCACTCTATGTGTTCTGTACGAAGGTACAGAGGAAGTCAAGAAATGCAAAAAGATTGGTCTTATCAGAAAGTATGAACTTTTTTCTTTTGAAAAAGGAGATTCTCTTCCTAGTTTCTATAACCGCTTCAACTCTCTTTTAAATGATCTTAAGTTGTTGGGCAGAGTCTATGATAATGAGGAAGTCTTGTGCAAGTTCATGGATTGTCTCCCAGATTTTTGGGAAAATATATGTACTTGCATCAAAACTACCAAGGACCTTGAGTTCATGCCCTTAACCGTACTATATGGTACTCTTTTCAACTTTGAGCAAACCAAGCTTCAACGGAAATCTTTCATCAAGGAAATAAAGAGCTCCTCCATAGCTCTTGTTAGTGAAAGTTCCAAGAATTCTCAAAATCTTCCTAGAATCACCTATCCTTCATCTGACTCTGACAATGACAGCCAAACAAATGTAACCCACCAAACGGAAGCATATCTTAGTGATGCTGATGATGAAGGTGAGGATATCATGGTTGAACAGTTGTCGGATGAGATGGCAATGATGGCCGGTTCTAAACACAAGTTTCGTCCCTTCAACAAATCTCGAAGTCTTAGAAAAACTTCATCCTTCAAAACCTCTTCTGACAAGTCCAATGAGGAATGCTACAACTGTGGCAAGAAAGGACATTTTGCATCTGAGTGTAGAAGCAAGCGTATCTCCAAGTCCAAATTTACTTCTTCTGACAATCCCTCTTCAAAAAGGGAAAAATCCAAACACATGCCTTTCAAATCAACCTTTCCCAAAAAGGAGTCCCCACCATCCTTCTTAAATCATCAGGAGCGTGCCGAGAAATATAAGGCCAAGTACAAGAAAGAGAAGGAAAGGAGTGAGGGTCTAGAGAGAAAAGGGAAGGGTCTCATGGCAGAAACCCACGATTGGGACGACGAAGACACCTCCGACAGTGATTCTCAGAATAGATGCTTTGTGGCCATCTCAGAAGAAATGGAAGTTTCCGAAAGTGCCACTTCACCTATGGCTCTAGTGGCAACTGGGTGCTCCACAGCCTACGCTCAGGTACATCCCTTCAATAATATGTCTGATATTGAAAAGATCAATGCTTATGAATCTTTAACTCAAGACTTTTATTCTGTTAAAGACAGTAAGAATAGAAAATCTGTTCAAGTAAAAGAGCTCAAAGCTGAACTTGAAATTTGCATGTCTAAGCTTAAAAGGTTTGAGGAAATAAAAATTGAGCTTGAGGACTTGAAAACAATAAATCATCTGATCTCAAAAGAAAAGAACTCTCTCTTTAAGAAACTAAAAAGGGAACAAGAAGTCATTAAAAAATGGTCAAGCTCTTCCAAAAATCTTGAACAAATCTTTCAAAGTCAAATCTGTAGTACAAACAAGTTCGGTCTAGGATTTGGAAAAACTGATGTTTGTAAGTCCACTTTTGCTCGTGTTCCCCCCACCAATGCTTGTGATAATCTCTCTGATTCCAGCTCTTGTGATTCCATCTCTTTGAACTCGTTAGATCTGTGTGAAGCCTTAAAATATGGGATATCCTTAAAGGCCAAAGACTCCTCATTGCAAATTACTGAGAAGCAAGATTCAAATGACGTTTCCAAACCCATCCATGATCAGCTCAAACTTTCAGTCATGGATGAAGCCTCCTCCTCAAACTCTGCAAAAGCTAATCCTTCCAAAAGATCTAAACCCACCGATCTCATCTCCTTTGTGCCCACCGATCCCACAATCTATGACCCTCCAATCCCTCTTCATGAAGTGTTGAAATCTATTCACATAGACACCTACACCGAACCTAAGCCCTCAAAGATCCCCAAAAGGGAAACTCCTGTTCATTCAAAAAGGATTTCCTGTGCTGACAAAGGAAAATCGATAGTCAACTGCATGGCAAGCTCTCATCCCAAAAGTTCTACCCCAAACATTCCCCTTTACAACACCTATGTACCTAGATCTGTGCTTTTGAGAAAATCAACTCCCAAAGATTTATCCAAAGGAATCCTTGGGTCCAAGCCCCCTGCTCTGTTCTCCTCTAACAAGGTTATAAGAACAAATGATAAAAGCCAAAACATGAAAAATGCTAAAAAGGTTTTTATCTATAGAAAATGCTATAACTGTGGTGACACTTTTCATATGGCTAAGGACTGTCCCAAGGATAGGATTGATAGATCCAAGCTTAAGGAATCAAGCTCTTCTAACCCCAAAGGACCCATTACAAAATGGGTACCAAAGAACTAATATGTGTTTGCATGCAGGCTTTTGAGCACCATCAAATTTGGTATTTAGACAGCGGGTGCTCACGCCATATGACGGGAAACAAGTCTCTTCTCATCAACTATGTGCCGGGAAAGGGTCCATCTGTAACCTTTGGTGATAATTCTAAGGCTTACACCAAAGGATATGGGACCCTCTCTAACGGATCTGTAACTTTCAACAAAGTGGCTTTTGTGGACGGCCTCATGCATAACCTTCTCAGCATTAGCCAACTGTGTGATCTTGGATACAAAGTTATCTTTGAACTTTGTGTCTGCTCCGTGGTAGACAAACATTTCAATGTGGTATTATCGGGAAGACGGATGGAAAATGTCTACGTCATAGATATGGGGCAATCCAACTCTTCTCCAAATGTCTGCTTTGTGTCAAATGATGCATCCAAAAGAAACTGGTTGTGGCACAAACGTCTTTCTCATCTAAACTTCAAGACCTTGCATAAAATTTCCAACAAAGAGCTGGTGACAGGCATGCCAAAGTTGAACTTTGTCAAAGAGAAGCTGTGTGATGCATGTGAAAAGGGAAAGCTCACCAAAACATCCTTCAAGACGAAGCAATGCTCTTCCATCACTCTTCCTCTTCAATTGCTGCACATGGATCTATGTGGACCAGTCAGCACTCCAAGTCTTGGAGGCAAAAGGTATATTCTTGTTATTGTTGATGAATTTACCAGATATACTTGGGTGTTCTTTCTCAGGTACAAAAGTGATGCTACTGAAGAAATCATCAACTTTGTCAAGAAAAATGAAGTTCTCAATGGCCAGCTTGTCCGCTCGGTAAGAAGTGACAATGGCACTGAATTCAGAAATAGTGCTCTCGAAGACTTCTTCACCGAAAAAGGGATCTCTCAGAACTTCTCCGCTGTTCGTACTCCTCAGCAAAATGGAGTGGTGGAAAGGAAAAACAGAACACTGTGTGAGGCCGCTAGATCCATGCTGAGCGAATCAAATCTTCCCACCTATTTTTGGGCCGAAGCTGTGAATACTGCCTGCTTCACTCAAAACAGGTCAGTAATATCCAAAAGACATGATAAAACCCCGTATGAAGTTTTTCATGGTAGAAAACCAAATATTGGCTTTCTTCATGTCTTTGGGTGTATCTGCTTTATTCTTAATGATCGTGAAAATCTTGGGAAGTTCGATCCCAAGGCAGATGAGGGAATATTTGTTGGATACTCCTTATCCTCCAAAGCTTATAGGGTGTACAATCTCAGAAGAAAAAGCATTGATGAGTCCATCCATGTCAAGTTTGATGATCTCAGATGTTCCTCACTCTCAAGTGATGAGGATGATTTACACAGATGGATTTCATCATGTATTGGTGATACTCCCTTAGTCACTTCCACCGATATCTCCTCTATTCCCTCAAATCCTTCCATCTCAAAAAACCCAGCTGAATCACTCTCTCCCACCGAAATTGATCAACCCATCTCTCACACCAAGCTCCCCATTTCCACCGAAAATCTACTCCAAAGCCCTTCTTCCATCCCTAATCCCACCGAAAATCTCATGGGTCCCACTACCGAAAATCCCACTTTACACCAAACCTCTGATCCTACTACTCCATTTCACTCTACTCCTCATACCCCATCACCTTTACCCCCTGCTCTAAAATGGACCAAAGATCACCCCATAGATCAAATTATTGGTGATCAACAAGCAGGTGTCCAAACCCGCAGAGGAGTTGGAAATATCTGTCTCTACGTGAATTTCCTCTCTCTCTCTGAACCCAAGAAAGTGGATGAAGCTCTATCAGATCCTTGTTGGATCACTGCCATGCAAGAAGAACTTTCTCAGTTCCAGAGAAATAAAGTTTGGAGATTGGTTCCCAAACCCAGAAACAAGACAATCATTGGAACCAAGTGGGTATTCAGGAACAAAATGGATGAAGATGGTACTGTGATCAGGAACAAGGCCCGATTGGTAGCTCAAGGATACAGACAGGAAGAAGGCATTGACTATGATGAAACAGTTGCCCCTGTTGCAAGACTTGAAGCTATAAGGATCTTTCTGGCTCATGCTGCCTACCGAAATTTTAGGGTTTTTCAAATGGATGTTAAAAGTGCCTTTCTCAATGGGGAACTTACAGAAGAAGTCTACGTGAAACAACCTCCTGGCTTTGAAGACCCAGCTCATCCAAACTTTGTGTACAGACTTGACAAAGCTTTGTATGGTCTCAAGCAAGCTCCACGTGCTTGGTATGACACTCTTGCCAACTTTCTTCTCAAGCATGGATATTCCAGAGGTAAAATTGACAATACTCTCTTCATCAAAGAAACCTCAGGTAATATAATTCTTGTTCAAATCTATGTTGATGACATCATCTTTGGTGCCACTGATGAATGCCTATGTGATGAGTTTGCCTCTCTCATGATGAGTGAATATGAGATGAGCATGATGGGAGAGCTTACATTTTTCTTGGGCCTTCAAGTCAAACAATCTTCAGAAGGAATTTTTATAAATCAAAGCAAATATATTCGGGACCTTCTGAAGAAATTTAACTTTCTAGACAGCTCTCCTATGAAAACTCCCATGGCACCTCCCTTGAAATTGTGTGCCGATCTAAAAGGTGAATCTGTGGATGTTACTCTTTACCGAGGTATGATAGGCTCTCTTCTTTACCTAACTGCTAGCAGACCGGATATTATGTTTGCTACCTGTCTATGTGCTCGTTATCAGGCCAATCCTAAAGTATCACATTTAAAGGCTGTAAAACGAATTTTTCGGTATCTTAAGGGCACACTGCACTTGGGTCTTTGGTATCCCAAAGACTCAAGTTTTGAACTAATTGGCTATTCAGATTCAGACTTTGCAGGTTCCCAGATTGATAGAAAGAGTACTACAGGAAGCTGTCAGCTCCTTGGGGGAAAATTAGTAAGTTGGTCCAGCAAGAAACAAAACTCTGTATCCACCTCTACTGCTGAGGCTGAATATGTAGCTGCCGGGAGCTGCTGTGCTCAGATTCTATGGATGAGAAACCAACTAAGGGACTATAATCAATTCTTTTCTAAAGTCCCAATTCTGTGTGATAATTCCAGTGCTATAGCTATAGCAAATAATCCTGTTCTTCATTCTAGATCTAAACACATCGATATCAGATATCACTTCATAAGAGATCACATTTCCAAAGGTGACATTGAACTACACTTCATTCCCACCGATTTGCAGCTTGCCGATATTTTCACCAAACCTCTTGATGAAACCAGGTTCAACTTTCTCATCAGTGAACTTGGGATGTGCAATTTCCAAGAATAAATATGTGTTCATGCTTCACCGATCTCACATCGGTGGACACCTTCGTATCTACTTCTCTCTCTCCACCGATCTCTCATCGGTGGACAACCTATGTGTCAAATCTTTTCTATCTCTTTTCATTTCGGTAATAATCTCGAGTATCGGTGAAGCGTGCCTACCACCGAAGCACGTTTCGGTGAAAATTTCCAGAATCGGTGGAAATCTGTCCACCACCGAAATCTCATTTCGGTGGTCATCTCAAATCGGTGAAACTTGTCCACCACCGAAGTCTCAAATCGGTGGTCATCCCAAATCGGTGAAATCTGTTCACCACCGAAGTCTCAAATCGGTGGTCATCTCAAATCGGTGAAAACTGTCCACCACCGAAATCTCAAATCGGTGGTCATCTCAAATCGGTGAAAACTGTCCACCACCGAAATCTCAAATCAGTGATCATCTCATTTCGGTGGTACTATCCAAATCGGTGAAACCTTTCTTCCACCGAAGTTCCACCGAAGTCCCACCGATCGTCCACCGAGCGAACACCGATTCCTCCACCGAAGCATCACCGAGCCTACACCGATTCACACGGTTCCCAAAGCCCACTTGTGACCACTCAATTGCTTTTGCGTCAGACCCTTCGCCTATCCGCCGCTCCTTGTCCCGATTTCCAATAATTCTTTCACCTCAAGAGCCGCATGTCCCCTCTTCCCATACAAAAATCATCATCACCGTGCCCTTCCATTTCCCTATATATACACATACCCCCTTCATTTCTTCCCCACTCCTCACAATTCAAACCTGCAACTCTCTCCACTCCAAACATATCTCTCTCATGGCATCCTCTCGATATCAGATTCCTACACGTTTTGAAGACCTCCGCTTCAACCAATGCAATCACGTTGCCCGCCTTGAATCAGATCCCGCTCATCCCGAGTTCTCTACTATCGCTAAATTTCTGTCTCGCTCTCCTCTTCTTCATGCCTTCTCATGCAACCCCAGGATGAGCAAAATGCTCATTAGTCAATTCTGGCTATCCTCCGTGTACGATCCCTCCAATGAGGCCATTCACGCCTCCATCTTCACCAATGCCGAAGGTGATCACGACCTCACTTTTGGGGTCGATGATGTTCGTCTAGCTCTCAAGATCGATGCCTTTCCCGACTATGAAGACATGTATTTGGATACCATCCATGAAGACATTGTTCTTACCACCGGTTATGTGCTCGACGACTCCTCCAAAAGCTCCAAAGGCCCCGGTACTCTTCTTCGCAGCAAAATGGGAGGCATTTGGAATTTCTTCTTCGCTCACGTTATCCATTGCCTCTCACGCAAAACAAGTGGACATGACCAATCGCCCTCACACGTAAACAAACTCGCTCATGCCCTCATCTTCCAAAGGAAAGTTGACTTCGCCCAATATTTCTTCTCAGAACTTGTCGAGGTCATCAAAACTCCCAAGAAGTGTTATGTTGCTTTTCCCCGCTTCATCTCCATGATTCTACAACACAAGCTTTCCAAAGCTTTGGAGACCGATCGCCGCTCTTCCTCGCCCCGGTTCTCGTATGAATGGTCATCTCCCGTTGTGGGCACCAAAACCCTCAACGTCAAGCCGCTCGCCACCGATCGCCCATTACGCCCAGGTATGATTTCCTTCGCTCTATCTCCCGAACTTCGTTGGGGTGACGCGGAAATTCCCGGGTTTCGCCACTTGGAAATTCCCGAGGTCACTCCAACTGTTGTGGTCCCTTCTCCCCGGTCCCGAGTGACGTCGGGTGGCACTCAAAAGAAACGACAGAAGGCCACCGGCACCTCCGCTCCCGCTTCTCGAACCACGTCACCGAGAGATCCCTCGGAGACTTCCCCGGTTCACACCCCTTCTCACAAGCGGAGGCACTCACCCTCCCCTTCGGGATCTCTTCCAAAGAGGTCTCGGAAACCATCGGCCCAACCGACTCATCCAACCGTCGATTCTCCGAAATCGCCGGTTGTTGAACTTCATCCCTCCGGGCCAAGGGTACCCGCTACACACCCCACCGTCCCCTCTGTTGCCTCTCGAAAGGCCTCAGTTACATTTCAGGAGAACACCCCGCATACCTCCCCACTCGACTCCTTGGGTGGTGGGGATGACCTCGAGATCTCTCCGCTCGAGGGTTCTGACTTCACACTACACAGCTTTACACCCGATCAGTTTTCGATCGAAGACATTGCACAACCCTCTAAGGGTTCCCCCCCAATTGCACCCTTTGATTTTTTTTGATTTTCTTTTAGCGGACACTGGTTCTCCCCAAACCATCCCGTCCACCGAAGAACATCACACCGAGTCTCCCTCGTCCTCGCAACAATCACCCCCCCGATCCCCTGCTCCCCCCCGATCATCTGCTCCCCCCCGATTGCTACAACCCGACAACTTGGTGCCTTACCTCCATATTCCCATTCCCGAGCCTGACCCCCACCGACTACTCTTCCAGTTTCCCGAAATCGGTGGCCACACTTCCCCGCCCATTGACCGCACCTCTACCTTTCTTAAATCTACCATCACCTTAATCTCCCAAGCCAATTCCCGCATCTCTACCCTCGAGACTCAGCTACCGCATCTTCTTCTTGATGCCATCACCGAAGCCCTACGGCCCGTTCAAGAAAAATTATCTGCCCTTTCTACCACAGTGGAGTCCCTCTCCAAACCTTCCACTGACTCACCCAGTCCTGAACGTTCCCAGTGGGAAATGGATCTCGGTGATTTTGCTTTGGTTCCCCATACCACCGAAACGAGTCTAGCCTTCCTACACTCCAAGTTTGATAAGGCCTTCTATGAGTTAGGTTTCAAGTTGCCGGCTGTTCCTGAGGGGGAGAAAACCACGGCTCCACCGAAACTTCCATCCATAAAGAAAATTTCCAGTAACCAGCCTCCACCGAAACCCTCACCACCGAAACCATCCTCACCACCGAAATCCTCTCCACCGAAACCCTCACCACCGAAACCATCCTCACCACCGAAACCATCCTCACCACCGAAACCTTCCTCATCCCCGAAACCTTTCTCTCCACCGAAACCCTCTTCTCCACCGAAACATGTCTCACTCTCACCGACCAATACTGGCTCCACCGAAGCTTTTGACCTTAATGCATCAGTTGAGGGGGAGCAGTCCAGCAATGCTCCCGAAGACAAAGGGAAGAGAATTCTTTCGGCCGAAGAATTGGCCAGAGAAGCAAAGAAGAAAAAGGATCTGACAAAATATGGGGCTCGACCGAAGGACGCTGAAATTCTCAAACTCAAGCCTGCTTCTCAACCAATCACCACCGAACTTGGCCTCTCTGCTCAAGAAATTGAGGAAGCAAGAATAGCTCAAATCGACTTAGACAAATCCAGAGATCTTTCTCTCAAAGCTGCCACAGAAGAAGCTTCAAAAGTCAAGTCCACCGATGCCATCCAAACACAGAGATCGGTGCTCAGTGCCTTGGAACAACAAAAGAATGAAGAAATTAATTGGTACAAAAAGACCATGCACCACCGGAGCTATAGGTCACAAATTTCTTCAGTAAAGATTGCCACCTCCAAAGCAAATCCTCAAGACATCAGATTAATTATTAGCTGGGATGATGGTTCTATGAAGAGTGTGAAAGAAAGCCATCTCCAACTCTTCGGTCTCTCGGAATGGTATGAAATCACTCAACACCTCGTCAAGAGTCCAAATCCAAGGAAAGACATCTTTGTAAAATACATTGATGGTCTAATGAATAAGATGAAGGAGATCAAAAGAAAACATAACATCATTCTCTCCACCGAAGAAAGAGCCAAACTGCTGTCTCTGAAGGAGAAGATCATCCTCCCCAAAGTCAAAAATCCTCCTGACTCAGTCTTCAAGGAAATGGCAAGAGAAGGTAAAATCCCAAATGTAAGCAATCTTAACCTTACTATTCCCACCTCTGTTCCCTATCCTACCACAACCTTGAGCCTCTCACCAATACCAGGATTATTCTTCAACGACGGTCTCGGTCGTCGGGCATTCTTCAGATTTGCCCAGATGTCCATAGCCGATACCATATTTCTGGAAGGCATTCACAACCTCTTTCCAAACATCCCCGAAGCTCAACCGTTCTATAGAAACTTACTGGATGAAATCAAGCGCCGCAAAACCTCAAAGAAGTAAGTTCTCTCCAGTTAGTACTTGTAAAAGTTAATTTCTCTTTTTGTAAAAATTGTACGAGAACTTATCTTAATACAAGTATCTCTATTTGAATTTTATTTCCGTACATACTTCATTTTTTGTTCCCTGTAAATACTGTACATAGTATACATACACATACAAAAGAAAAAGGTCAAAAAGATCAAAAAGAATAGTCTATGTGAAAAGAACCCAAAAGAGTAAAAAGGGTCAAAAACGCACTTACTTTTGTTTACTCTTGAATATTCTAAGATAAGGAGCTCAAATTCAAATAGGGGGAGATTGTTGGGTCACCAAGGATTTGAAATTGACTCACCGATGTTTTCCCTAAAACTCCTACTTAGAATATTTTAGTTCAGTTCTTTGAATGACTTGTACAAGATATCAAATATTCGGTGAAGTCGAAGATCAACCGAAACCAAGCTTGAAGACTCTCTACTTGTGGAAAATAGAAGAATCTCGGCAACATTCAAACAAGTCATCACCACCGAAATTCCTTGACATTTCGGTGGCCTTCTCTCCACCGAATTTATAAGACAATTTCGATGGCCTCTTCCACCGAAGTACATGGACAAATTCGGTGGTCCCCTTCTCCCACCGATGACCCTTTCGGTGGCCCTCTCACCACCGAAATATATATGTAACTTCGGTGGTCGCTTCACCACCGAAGTATACTTGTAATTTCGGTGGTCCTTTCACCACCGAAACATGCTCGCAATTTCGGTGGACTAGTTACCACCGAAACATGCTTGCAATTTCGGTGGACTAGTCTTCTTTCCACCGAAGATTTCTCAATCTCGGTGGAAACCACTTCGGTGCTAAAGGCTCAAGACAGAAGATCATTTATTATGGGACAATATCCTCCAGCAGAGAAAAGTGACAGTTTGTCTTTTTATCCACCTTCAGCTAAGGTCCCTTTTATCTGCTCAAGCTACTCTGTCTGCACCTAGTGAAAAGTGACAAGGACTTCACAGTTCTCCTGAAGTCAACATTATCAGCATATGTGAAGATGACAAGTGTCCCAAGCATTTAATGCTTGGGCACTCCTTGGCACTATAAAAGGAGAAGTGCTCTTCTTGCAAATACCAACGCTTTCAAGAAATTCTCTCAGTGCAAGAAACCTTCTTTTAAGCCTTAAAACTCAATAGCTTTGCTCTTAGTGTTCTTAGTTGTTTTGTTGTATACTTTGTGTAAGATTGTTAGAATAGTTTATCTGTTCTTTTCCGCAACAATCTTAAGTTTTCTGTGTGTAATTCTTTTGAAAGTTTTTCAAATATAAGAATTAAAATTGTGAAATTTTTGTGTATTGTATTCAACCCCCCCTTCTACAATACTTGTTAAGCCATCTGGGACTAACAGTATCCCCCAGTTATGTTTTGGATTAGGGAATGTATATTGTTTTTCTTTTCTGACTTTTTTCTTCACTCGTATCAGATCATTCCCCAGGGAGGTTTTTGGTTTTTTTTCTTTCAATCCTCTCTAATAGCTCTATGTTATGCGTATTTTGTATATCCAAATTCAGTTTTCTCAAAATCTGGCATTTTATAATGAAAAGTTTTTAATGGATGAAGCACTTGATGTTTTCTTTATGGTTTACACAGAAGATAAATGGGAGAAATAGGTATGGCTTGTAGAGAAGATAGAATCGAGAAATGGGTTTTCAGATTTTATCTAAAAGAAATATATTTATTAAACATTTTGTAAGAGGGTATTTTTTTTTGAACGGCATTTAACACACACACGCTCCCGAGGTATCCGGGCTCCCACTTAAGGGTGTCACCCGACTAATCCCCGGCGACCCGGCCCAGCCTTTTGGCTGGACCCGAACGGCCCGGAAGTGGATCCCATAGACTGGATCCTCCGCAACCGTCCCCGGACCCGGCCCCAAAGGACCAAGCCCAAAGTCTAGATACCGCCGAAGTGCAGCCCCCGTGGTTCGAACTTGAGACATAGGCCTTCCAGCACTATCCCCAAGCCTTTGCCACTGAGCTAACACCCCTTTGGTATTTTGTAAGAGGGTATGATAGTCATTTTTACTTAGTCAGCACTTAATATAAACCATTGCGTAAACAATAATTTATAGTCAGACTTGTCCGAATCAGACCTCTTACCCTAGTCAGATTTCTTACCGCAGTCAACGCTTACCCAATTTTTTTGGTAAACAACCCCAAAGTTAATTCACTTCATTAAACTAGATGTAATTGATATATTTTATCAAATAGCCACTACAAGACAGATTGGCTTTTCTGACGGACAAATCCGTCGGAAATGACGATTTCCAACGGATAAGGCTGTCGAATAGTCCCCTGCCAGAAAATGATATTTCCGACGGAAATCCGTCGGTAAATTTTTCCTATTTTTTAAACTCCACACACTTAATCAGATTTTCTTAATCTAAAAAATTAACTTCCGACGGATTTCCAAGGGATTTTTAATATATTTTTATAATTTGATTATTAAAATAGTTTTTATACAAATAGGGAAAAAAATCAAAAAGCATTTCATTATTTTTATTTTTTTTAATAATTTTAAAAATAATTTTTTTTAATTTTAAAAAAAACAAAAACATTTCCAACCGAATATTTCGTCGAAAATTATTATTATATTAAAAAAATTATTAAAAAATTTTAAAAAACTAAAATTTTAAAATCATGGCTTAAAAACTGGAATGCAAATACCATAGATTAATTAAAGCCCTCCAACAAGTTTTTGGGCATAATAAATACAAATTCTCCTAATTGTTCGATAAATTAAATGAGTTAGTTCAAGTAACAAGAGTTTAACAACCAACTATCAACACTACGGCAGGGGAGGCGGAAACTGGGATGGAGAAAACCGACTTTGGCTTAACTTATTCACCAAAACATGTGTTGATGCTCCTTCTTGCGGACCTCTTCTATTGGGCACATCTCCTTCATCTCCTTCGTGCTTGACAACAAAAACAAGCCATAGTCCAATCAAACATAACAACAACAAGAAGATTAACAATATTATTTATATAAAATAGCAAAAATCCATCCATCTTTTGAGGAGTAAATAAATAAATGATAAGCAATTTGTTGGACACAGGATAAATTTGTTGTATAATTCTTGTATATGCCATTAAGTGAACTGTAGTTGTTGCTCTAGTAAGCTACTGCTGATTTTAAATCTATAGAATGGTTTATGATCTTCAATATCTTTTAAGACAAGTTGGTTCTAACCACAAGGGTTGTGGATACCTGTTAAGGCCCTGATGTGAGGGTTCTAATCCAGGCGTACACAACAATTTTGGCCACTGAAATTTAATGTCTTACGGTCATAATTTTTAAAATGATTAGTCTAGGCATAGCCTAGAACACCCTTCCCAAAAAAACGTTGGTTGATTAAAACTAGTGCTTGTAAGCATACTGAAATCCACTTAACTTAAGTCCAAGTTCAATCACAAGTTCGGTGGAAGGGAAAGAATATTTTGTTGAAGCAAACCCCACTAACGATTTTGATTTTTGCCACATCTGAACAAAATCATTATATTTTACAACACCTGAACAAAATCTAACATTATATACGTATAATCGTTACATATACACACATACATTTTACCACGTCTGAACAAAATCATACGATTTTTGTGAAATCAAAAATATTTTGCAAAATCTAAATAGAACTAACCGGAGATGGAGAAGCGGCGGCACGGCCGGAGATGGAGAAGGAGCAGCGGCCAAGGGTCGCCGGAGGCGGAAATCGCAGGCGATGGAAGTGGGTTTTGATTTGTGGAGCTCTTATTTGAAAAGGGTTTCTCTTTCTCGACTTCTATACCCTATAGAAGGGTTTTGAGTTTCCGGCTAGGGGTGAGCATAACCGGGTACCTGGCTAAAATTCATGGAATCGGAACTGGAACTGGAACCGGCGGTTCTTAGAATGAAGGAACCGGAACCGGAACCGGAATTGACGGTTTTTTATATTTTGGAACTGGAACAGGAACCGACGTTCCGGGTACCCAATGTCAACTTTTTTAATTTTTTTTAACAAATTCATACAATAAAATTGTAACTTTATGTCTATTGCAAACTATAAAGTACCAACATAAAGTAATAAATACAACAAATGATGAAAAATAATCCGATAAAAACTAATTATTACATAAATAAATTAGAAACTCTCGAGTATTGAGTCTTGACATCAATAAAACGACTTCCATAATAATTTACCTCTTTACGTCAACTCATCATTAAATATTTAAATATAATAAATATATAAATAGTTTTTATTAAAAAATAGCGGGACCGGGTACCCATAGCGGGTAACGGTTCCAAAAAATGAGAACCAGAACAGGAACCAGTCTTAATCGGTTCCGTATTTTAGGAACCGGAACCCGAACCAATCACATCGGTTCCGAATCTGGAACCGACAGTTCCAGAGCAGTTCTGGTTCCAAAGGCGGGTACCCAGTTCCGATGCTCACCCCTATTTCCGGCGGATTTGTTGCGTAATTTTCGTCCGTAAACGTTTTTTAAAATGAAAAATTGTTTTTAGAGTTAAATTCAAATTTGGTCCTTCTGGTTAACATGAAATAACGATTAAGGTCCCTAAACTTTTTATTTATCGAAAAAAGTCCCTATAATTTCATATTTTATAACTGATAAGGTCCCTTCCTTTAACACCGTCAGTTAATTTCCATTAGTGACCCTCCCCTCCTTCAACTTTCATTCTTATTAACAAATTTAGTCCCTTAAGCTACTTTAACAGATTTGATCTCTCATAGTACTTTTCATTTTTATAACATATATGGTCCCTCAATTTTCTCAATAAGTTTTTTATCACAAACATATATCTTCCTAATATAATGAGTAAAATAGTTAAATAAAACTTTAATCTTAAATTTTACCATTAAAATATTTTATCTTTCTTGGAATTTTATTTTCATAAAATTGTTTAGCCCAAATAAAATATAATCTTGATAAATATGTTGTTTTAATTAGTTGAAAATTAAAAAAAAAAACGCTAAAGTTAAATATCTGACAATATGTTAGATACTAAGATATAAACGTAGAAGTCAAAATAATTAATTTACTAGAACTAATTAATATATAAAAAAATATTATCGTTAAATACGATATAAAAATATAAATTGAACGAATTACTTAAACTATTTAATATACACTGAAAATGGGATTGTCAGACGATAAACTAATAAATATAAATTAAATATATAAAAAAGTTATAATTTAGTAATATATATTGTCGAATATTTAATTTTAGCGATTTTTTTAATTTTCAACTAATTAAAACAAAATATTTATCAAGATTATATTTTATTTAGACTAAACGATTTTATGAAAATAAAATTCCAGGAAAGATAAAATATTTTAATGGTAAAACTTAAGATTCAAGTTTTATTTAATTACTTTGCTCATTGTGTTAAGAAGATATATGTTTGTGTAAAAAAACGTATTGAGAAAATTGAGGGACCATATTCTAAAAATGAAAGTTGAGGGAGGACCAAATATGTTATAAAAATAAAAAGTACTACGAGGGACCAAATTTGTTAAAGTAGTTGTAGGGACTAAATTTGTTAATAAGAATGAAAGTTGAGGGAGGGGAGGGTCATTAACGGAAATTAACTGACGGCGTTAGAGGGAAGGACCTTATCCGTTATAAAAAATGAAATTTTAGGGACTTTTTTCGTTAAATAAAAAGTTTAGGGATCTTACTAGTTATTTCATGTAAACCACAAGGACCAGATTTGAATTTAACTCTTGTTTTTATAAAAAAAAAACTTGATTTAAAAAAATCAAAATTACAAATTTCCGCGACGGATTTAAAAAATAAAATATTTTCCGTCGGAAATTAATGAATTTGATTTTTTTTTCTTTTCACATGATTATTGTTAATATTATTATTATTAAAATAATAATTATTATTTTTGTAATTTTAATTCTATTATTAGTATTATTTACTATATTTTTATTTTTATTATTATTATTATTAAATTAATACTAACAATATTATTATTACAGGTTAAAATAAAAATAAAATGAATTATACCCGTTAAAGTCGAACAAAACCGAATAAAAACCATCTTGAATCGCTATAATCGAAGGAAACTTATTTAAAACCCAATTGAATCGAGCAACCCAATAGATCCATTAAAACCAAATTGAACCGATCAAAACTCAATAGAGCCGATATAAGCCCATTAGAACCTATCATAGTCCAATAGAACCCATTAAGCCTAGTAGAACCCATTATGATCGTTGGTCACTTGTTAAGGCACAATAACACGAGTCATGACTTATTATGTGTTTATGTACACGTATCGAGTGCATAGATGCATGTGTGGTGTATTAAGGTCAATTAGACAACTAAAAACCACTAGACTCCGATATGAACCACTAAACAAACCATTATAAGCCACTAAGCTATTTTATGACTTATTAAGGCCCAATAATACAAGCGGTGACTTATTACATGCTTGGATACACATATCGACTACATATATGTATGTGTTGTGTATTATGATCAGTTAAACAACTAACCACCACTATACCGCGATATGAACCACTAAACCACCATTATAGTCAAATATGACATTTTATAATTTATTAAGGCCCAATAACACAAGTAGTGATTTATTACGTGCTTGTGTACACTTTCTGGACTGCATAGATGCATGTGTTGTGTATTAGGGTCAATTAGACAACTAACCACCATTAGACCCATATATGAACCACTAGACCACCATTATAGCCAATTATGGCATTTTATGACTTATTAAAATCCAATAACACAAGTGGTTACAATTACGTGCTTGTGTACATGTATCCACTACATACATGCATGTGTTGTCTATTAGGGTAAACTAGACAACTAACCACCATTATACCCCACATGAACCACTAAACCACCATTAAGCCCAATATAATATTTTATGACTCATTAAGGCACAATATAATACCACATGTGATTTATTACGTGTATGTGTAAATATGTACTACAAATATGCATGTGGAGTGTAGTTGATTCGATAACACAATTAAGACTCACTATAGTCCAATACAAACCACTACCCGCAATAAACCCTACAAAGACCAATTTGACATGGATAGGGTATATATGGAGAGGAATTGGGGGGAAAAACACAAACACGTAATTTTTAAAAGAATCCGTCACAAATCCGTCACAAAGTTCATGAAATAAATAAAAACAAAAAGAAGTATATTTCAAGATATTTCCGACGGATTTCTGACGAAATTATAAAAAAAAAAAATTAAGTCTCCGTCGGAAAATAATATGATTTTTAAAAACCCTTGAAGTTTAAAAAAAGATCCATTCAAAATCCATATTAAAAATGAAATAAAAATTAAAAAACATATATATTTCAAGATATTTCCGACGGATTTCTGACGGAATTATCAAAAAATGATTTTTTTTTAATTTCCGTCGGAAATTCATCGTAAAATAGTAAGAGTTTTAAAAACCTTGAATTTTAAAAGAATATTCATTCAAAATCCTTATTAAAATGAAAAAAAAAATAAAAAAAAACATATATATTTCAAGATATTTCCGACGGAATTTATAAAAATCATTCTTTTTAAATTTCCGTCGGAAAATAATAATATTTAAAAAAAAACCTTGAATTTTAAAAAATATTTACTTAAAAATCTTATGAATTTTCGACGGATTTCCGACGGAAACTAAAAAAAATTTGATTTAATTTCCGTCGGAAATTAATAAGAACTTTCTAATTTTATTTTTTAATTGCTATTTAGTTTAATTAGTTAATTGAAATCTTATTATTTAATTGCTAATTACATTAATTAAGTAACTTAATTGTAATTTAACAAATATTTGTGACGAATTTGGGCGGATAGGATTTCCGTCACAAATCCGTCACAAACATTTTCAAGGATATATAATTTTTTTTAAACTTCAGTGGCGGATTTGTGACAGATTTCCGACAGATTAACACATTTGTTGACTTTTCTTGATTCCGTCGGAAATTCGTCAAAAAAAATTCCGACGGAAAATCCGTCGGAAACATCCGTCGAAAACGTCATTTGTTTAGTAGTGAGCTAATGTGCACACACATAAACATATTTCCTTTATTTCTACATAAACATAGATCTAAACAAAGACCAAATTCATTAGGAAAAAAAACATATTTGTAGAAAGGCTAGTGGTGGATACTCCATCTCCATGTAAGACTTAACTCAAAACTTCTTGGCCATCCTCAATGAAAACCATATACATACATACATACATATAGAAGCATTAGATCAAGCTTACAAAAGAGATTTGGGCCATCCTTGATGTTAATTTAAGGCATGTTTGGCTTGTGATTCTATATTTTTATAATCTTTGTTTGATTTGTATGTATGTGATGGTTTGATGGATTTTGTAGATGTAGAGCATATGATTATATGAGGGTAATAGAGGAAAATATTGCCTTGAAATGATATGGCAAGGATTAAAAATATGGACAATGTAGACGCTTATGGAATTATTTATAGGCTTAATTTACCGAATCAGAGGTTTGCCTCTTCATGGAGCCATTAAGAGGTAAACAAACGCCCCCTAATATAATATTGTCTATTTGTTGGTCTCATCCTTCAAATTTTGTGAATAATAAAAAGCATCCAACCAAAAACTAAGAATATGCCACTTGCCTTGAAATGAATATATCTTATGAACATCAACCATCGGATATAGCTAAAGTAATCTATCATTCAAATATTTGTTTTGTAAAGAATAATCATATAGTTTAAGGTCTCAGATATAGAGTCTACCTCGGATCTCTGAATAAGATTGTATTGTAAGATCAAATCTGATATAGAGTCTACCTCGAATCTCTGACTAAGAATGTATTGTAAGATCAAATCTCAGATTTGATCAAAGCCTCATCCAGATAATGAATCTGATAAGAAGTACTTATGACTTTTATCTGTCGGATTCATAACTCATCCTCAAAATATTCTAAGTCATTCAACATCTAATGGATTTACTTCGCAAATAGTCTATAGCTGGAATCGTATCTATAGCTTATATTTCGGAATAGACAAAGATATGATTTCTACTTGTAAAAAATCTTGTAACTATTTGTATTGAATCCAAATAGCAAAATGTCCTCATCAGAATCGAAGACTAATTGAAGTGAGGTCAAGATAGTCACCAAAGTTGATTGGTTTGTCATCCAGTCGAAAAAAGATCAATAAATGATAAAGTTAACTAGTAGTCAAGCAAATACTACTACTGCAAGCAGGATTTTGGAGTGTGAACTTGTCTAACAAGGTTTGTCTCACCAGCTTTCCCAAACTCCTATTCTAGATGCAAAGTAAGTTATAAAGCGCTATTTTATTAGTGGCATACTTTTTTTTATTGTTCTCTTTGCATACAAAAGGATGGGATGGGTAGGGTTAACAAGTGTCTACATCAACTACAAAGACTGAAGTAAACGGTATAAGCATGCATGGATCAATAAATCAGATGAAGACACATATTAAAGTTGGAAGATAACATTTAATGCAGTGGTGGCTATAAAAGGTCATCCTTGTCATTAGTTACTACCCATCCGTTTTGAAAGAACCTCTATGTGAAAGTTTCTTAGCTAAAATTGGGGTCACCATCTGAAGGACTATCTCAATTTTCATATCTGAAAGAGAACCTTCTTTCTTCTCTCTTTTAGTGTTAGCAAATTGTCACCATTCCGAATTATTTAGGATCACATTTCTTACCTTCCTAGCTTTTGTAGCAAATTTGTAATTTTATGTTTTAATAAAATATAAAATTAAAAGTGAAAATTTGTTGTGTTTGTATTCAACCCCCACCCCCACTTTCTACAAACACCTCATGTGTAAGTCATTGTATACCATGACTAACAAGTGGTGTCAGAGCGGTTTGTTTAATCTCATAAACGAGATTTGAAATGACTTCCACATCAAATGACAATGCTCTCTATCCAAACCTCCTTGTTTCCAAAAAGATAACTTATCTCTTTAGAAAAACTGGATGTTACTCTTTCTTGAACGAGTTGACAACAAAATTCCAAATGTTCTAAAAAACGGCCCATACGTTCTTACTTGTGATAGGATAAAAAAAATGACAAATTAGTCAAATATGGGAGACAAATCTTTAAATCTCTAGATCTTTGAACAGAAGAGGATAGAAACATGTTGATGTTGACACAAAAGCCATAACTATCATTATGAAGTCTCTTCCTGATGATGTCTATCACTTTATCATGAATCTTACCACCGCAAAAGACATGTGGAACATTCTCACTGTATTATATGAAGTAACATCTAAATTGAAGCAAAGCAAGAGAATCAGTTTTATGAGACTGTGAACTTTCTATGCAACAAGAACAATTCTCTCACAGAGGTACATAACAGATTAAATTTTCTTCGGAATAATCTTAAAGTTCATGGTTAAATCTTTGATAACGTTGAGTTTTTATGTTAATTTATAGATTGTCTACCTGACTCATGGGAAAACATAATTATGTGTTTAAAAACTTTTAAAGATCTTCATCACATGCTTCTTATTGCCTTATATGGAACTTTGTACTACTTTGAACAAACACAAAATATTGACGAAATAAAGTTTAGGGAAGAGAGATCAGACTCAAAGATTTAAAATGAATAGTTCACTAACTTTTTTTTTCTTCTGGAAAGGCACAATAAATCAAAACCAATCAAAAAATAAGCAAGTTAGACAATACAAAACTAACAAAAACAAAAGCCAACTTACCATCTACAAGCCATATAAGGGAGGGAAGCCACAACTTACACCTGTCGAAAACTACACGGGACTCCCAACAAAACGAAAAACAAACAAACGAACAAAACCCACTAACAGGAACAGGCGGACGGGTTGCAACACCACAACACTGAAGACCCAGAGAAAGCTTTTGCCCGATGAAACGAACATTGAAATGAGGCAAGTTAGATATTTATCAACAAGTCACCATCGTTATGCGAACTCGAATAGTTCACCAACTTGGCTAATCCACTTACCTCGAATTTAAACTTTGATACAAGCTACAAGTATTTTTTTTCGTCTTTGCTTTAGCAAGGGACAAAGTGCATCTCATTCACATGAATAAAATCGGGTACTAAATGATCGCAATTATCAATAATAAAAAATTTTGATTTTAATCTCAGTTAGATGAGTGTATGAAGCATTTGATGCTCTCTAAATATATAATCCTAGAGCATATTCAATAGATTCTCTATAATTTTTCTAAAATAGAGATGTAAAAGTTAAAATCTCTAAAATGGATTATATTTAGCTCCAACAGATTCTCTATTTTAGAGATTTCAACATCCATTATATTATTAAAATATTCTTTAAGTTATCATCCCAATGCATTTTTTAAAAAGAATTTATATAAAATAATAATAACTCAACCCTATTGGTGGAAATGAATAAAAAATCATTTCTCTCTCCATCTAGCAAGTTTTAGAGAATTCTCTAAACTTTGAGTTTTTTCTACTTTTCTTCATTTTAGATAACATTATAGAGAAGCTGTTGGAGCAATATAGAGAATAAAAATGCAACTTTCTCTATTTTAGAGAAGCTGTTGGAGATGCTCTCACAACAAGCTTAAATTTAATCACAAGGGTTGTTGGCGTACTGGTAAGGCCCTGGGGGTGTGGTGGAATATTTCATCTGCCTAGGGTTCGAATCTGAGCATACACAACAATTGTGGCCACTGAGGTTTAATCAGGGTTGACGTCCTACAATCATTATATGTCAATGATTAGTCTAGGCATAGCCTATGACACCCTTTAAAGAAAAAAACCTTAAATTTGTGACACAAAAATTGGCATACGGTTCTTTAGAGCACCCATCACTACAAGAAACTGCACTTTTACCGGAGGGGTTGGGAAGCCCATCGGTAAAAGTAATTTTTGCCGGCGACTTAGATGAAATCCTCCCTTAAAAGTCTTAACTTTTTGCCGAAGGAAAATGCCACCGGCAAATATGAGTTTTTGCCGATGAGTTTCATATAAGCCGTCGGTAAAAGTTTACTTTTACGGACGGATATCTCAAACCGCCGGCAAAAGTATCTTTTAAAATTTAAATGACATTTTCACCAACGAATTTCACTAACTACCCGTCAAAAGTTATTTTATTATAATTAATAATTTATTTCACTTAAACTTTTGCCGACGGACTTCCTAAATTTGCCGGCGAAAGTATTTTTATATTATTAATAATAAATCACTTACATTTTTGCCGGCGGACTTTCTACACCCGTCGGCAATTGTATTTTAATTTCTTTAATATTTTCTATTTGTACTTTTACCAACGAACTTCTCAAATTGTTCGACAAAAATATTTTTGAAATTATAATGATTTTTAAGGACGTTTTTATCGGCAAAAATATATAAATTTTATTAATATTTTCCACTTGCACTTTTGCCGGAAGATTTCCTTATTTAAAAATCGTACTTTCAGTAAACACTTGTGAACTTGAAATTTTACTAATTACGGTTGTACATGGGTTGGATTGGCCGGGTTGAAGATATATGAACAACCCTATCCAACCCAATGTTTGCGGTTTGAAAAATCTCAATCCAACCCAACCTAATCAAAACTACAACCCAACCCAAAATCGTGCGGATTGAGTTTGGTTGGTCGGGTTGAAACTTTCGTATGTTATTTTATCTCTAACTAAACATTTGCGTTTGAAATAAGTAAAATAAAAACAAGAACATACCAAAAAGGCTAACAAACTCAATTTTTTTAAGGATAATGTGAATAAGAAAATAAAATTACTGATGAAATTGTAATATAAAATTCGGGTTGGGTTGGTCGGAATTGAGCACCCCTATTACTAATCAATACCTAATTCTTAATAAGTCGTTTTAGGAGTTTTACATAAATGTTTTATAATATAATATAGATTAATACATTACAATATAACCCAATACAACCCAATAAGATGTAACAACACAATATGACTTGTTGCCGCATAATACAACATATTTCAACCTAATACTATACCAAAGGGCCTTGAGCCTAGCGGTATCGGAGTCTTTGGCTTTGTAGGAGGTCATGGGTTCAAACATCGCCAAATGTGAGGAGAATGTGAGTTTATTTGTTTCATTTGCCGTATATGGATATTATATACTTCAAAAAAAAGATGCATTATTGCCTGCTACAACCAACCAACACCTAATACGTCTTAAAAGATGACCAAATATGATCCATTACTACCTATTACAACCCAATACGATGCATTATTACCCATTACACCCAATTATCATCCAATATACAAACTACAAACCAAGATGACCAAATAAGATCCATTACAACCCCATATGACCCATTATAGTCGATAGGGCCCAATAAGGTCAAATATGATCCATTACAGCCCAATAGGACCCAATTTAACATATTACCACCAAACATAATACAATACTCCTTATTACAACAATGTATAGGACACCCAATACGGTCCACCACGATCCATTTACACCCTAACATCCCGGACGTTACGACTCATTACAACCCAAATATCACCCACTATCACACGCACTACATACATACATCCACTGTATATACATATATTACAGACCACATAAATAAACCTCAATCGTTTGTGTAGATGATCAACAATGTATATTAAACGAGTTCCTAAAGTTATGTACCCAGTTCCCTCTACATACATATACCTGCAACCTACATACTACATATTAGAGATGGCCAAATGGGCCTGACATGGTAGGGATCAGTTATGGTCTGATGGTCCTTAATCGGTTACGATTTCATCAAAAACAAGACCCGATTATAGGACCTGGTCTGGACCGATTATTGACCACTTTACTGCATACACATACACAATTATTTTCAATCTCAAATTACAGGTAATCAATGTATACTTATAATTTTTTAAAACTAAAAAAACTATATATTTATTTTTAAATCTAGAAATACTGAAATTATAATTAAGATGTCAAGTAAACACCCTATAAAAAATTGATACGATTATGTATTTTTTTTATTTTAACTCCAATAACAATATTAATAATAATATTCAATCCCTAAAATTTTAGGAAATAGTTGGCGGGTTTTTTAAAATCATACCAAAATGTTTCCCCAAACACCCCATCCCCAAATTATTCCGCCATAAATCCTAAATTTTCCCACGTCTCTCTTGATTGCGCCAAAAATCCCAGTTTTCCCCTCAAATTCTTCCCTTCGATTCAATATCGATTTGCCTTTCTCTTCCTCTTTCCCAGTATTTGTAGTTTTGTTCGATTTTAGGTTCCTTGCCGGTAATCGTTTTTTCGTTGATTCTAGGTTCTATCTGTGGCAGTGAAACACCCTAAAAACCACAATAAATTTAAACCTTCGATATACAAGGTCCATAACAATCTCTTCCAAAACTTTCATACAAAATAGAGGATTAGAGACAAGGTTAATGTATACAACTGATCTATTGTAAACAACCAACTAATCTAAATCATAACTAATAATATCATATTAGACTGGTTGTCTATAATATCTCCAAAATAATCCTTGTTCTACTAAATTCTCCAATCTAGCTCCAAAAGCGTAACTATGAGACTTCTCGACACTCATCCCTGCTTATCCCGTCCCGAGCTAGTACCTGGTAATAAATTTTGATTTGAAACGATTAGGCTTACGCCTAGTGAGAACATCCAATTTCAAATTAAAACTTTATAATCTTTGGAAACCAATGTAAACAAGGCGTATAAAGAAACCTGGTTTGCCATCATTCTTACCATACATATAAACATCTTGCGATGACGGGATCATACCAAATTCCATGAATATGACAAACACTAAGTCAGTCATAATATCATGTTCAAAAGCCAACTACGAACCACTACGGATTCTAGATCATTGCTCATATCCAAGAAATTACAATTAGTCCATGCCTATTTCTTGGAGTGGAAGTATAGATTACAATTAAGCCATGCCTATCTCTTAACTCCCAACAGAATTCGGGAATTACGATTAGTCCACGCCTATTCCACGATTTCTCATCTAAATACGAAATGGGAATTACGATTAGTCCACGCTTATTCCTCATTTATCTAACACATGGAATTACGATTAGTCCACGCCTATTCCACGTGTTCACATAATACTAGTGCTTATGGATCCATTACACTTACTAGCATCCGTGCATATTTACTCTAATGCACAAAACATTTCATATCCTTATTCTCAACGGTCCCTCTTCGGTGACTTAGCACGGGGGTTCCGCTACCCAGTTAGCGGATGGGGTCAAGGGGAAACTCCCTTGCGGGGTCTGGGGGCAGCGCCCCGATAAATTTTTTATAAAAACTTAACCAGATCCGAAAGTCCCTTATCCGGAAACCAAATTCGGAACTATCCGGAAAACTCATAAATAATCGGAATATCATAAGTATCCGGACATCAGAAGTGACCGAACATCCGAGGTTTCCGGACACCACAATTATCGGGACATTACAACTTACCGGACACTAATCCTATCCGGACATCATAACTTACGGGTCACTAAGTCTATTCGGATGTTACCGGAAACATATACAATTCGGATGATATCCGGAAACCAAAGTAATCCGGATACCATCCGGTAACTAGTTTATTCGGAAACTCAGATACTTACCGGATATTTTCATTACCGGACACCACTGAGAAGGATTTACCGGACACTTATCAAAAACGTCTGGTAACTTTGACCTGCATATCAATTTCCAACCCAGATCGCTATTTGTTCCACCCAGCTTATTTTGCACGTATCCATTCAGCCCCAATACAGCTAACACTAACATCTTACTGCTTAATTTAATGAAAACCTTGCTTTAAAGAAAGATGAACTCACCTGGGTAAACTTTGACCCACTTTCTTCTGCAATAATCCAAAATCAATCCTGAATCCAAGGTTTAAAAATGAACCAGAAATCACACTTTACTTATACTATTAATTAATCAATTGGAATTTGAAAAGGATTCACAATTCCTTACCGATTGAGAATTTTAGATGATGGTTTTTCCTTCTACACACTTTGCCGACTTTAATTTGAGAAATTGAGATATTTTCTCTCAATTCCAGCCGACCTCCACCTTATATACACTCAACTATCATTAAATGACCAAACAAACCTTCAAGTTCCAATTTTCATAATTAACTTAAACTTTGGTCAATTGAAATTTCAACCCTTTGAGTTTTACATTTGCAAAATAGTCCAAATCTTAGGCTAAATTACAATTCGACCCCATTCATATTAAATATAATATAATGGAAATTCGAGGTGTTACAGGCAGTAATCGAGGTTAGGCACTGTATTGGTGGTCGATTTGGTTCGACCTGTACGGCAGAAAACCTATTGAAATGCCTTGATCAATGTTCTTAGTGTGTTATCTGGCTAATGTTTATTTGTGTTGCATTAAATTTGCAGATATTTTATCATGCAACAAAGGTGTCCGAGAGTTGGAAGGGCAGAAGCTCCTTTCGAGGGTTGAGTTTCGTGTTGAGGCACACGTGACTAAATTTTTACGGTTGCAGATGCTTCCAGCTTCTGATGGGACGAATGCTCCTGTAGGATTCTGATAAGACGAACCGTTTTGCCCTTCTGTTTGGTGCCATGGATGGCAGCATTGGATGTATTGCGCCTCGTGATGAACTAACATTTCACAGACTTCAGTCGCTGCAGAAAAAACTTGTTGACACTGTTTCGCATGTTGCTGGGTTGAATCCCGAGTTACCGGTGATGAATTAGACATGGATAAAACTCGTACGTCTTTATCTGAACCTGCTCCTTCTTGGTTCACTCCTAAAAGGTACCATCTTTACTTTCTTTAATTTAGTTAGCCCACCCACATGAATGTGTGACTTTAAGTAATTTCCTAGTTTCTTTTTCTATTCATATGCCAATTTGGTTATTGGAATTTGATATCGGGTTTTATCTGTGCAGTAGACGTTTCATAGTTTGGGTTTGACTTTTGATTCTATTATTTTTTGCCTAAACTAGACCTTTAATTATTGATTCCATGTTGGGTATCTTGGATTATATCGTTTTTATGAAAGTTGAAACAATACTTATTTGGGGTTCAAAACTTTAAATCATGAAAATAGCCTCTTGGCACAAAAATGCAATCAACTGATCATTTTGTCTTAGATATAAAGTTGTCTTTAGTGAAAAATGAAGAATTGGTTTGGACTTGAGACACAAATAGTAACAAAGATTGGATTCTTGTAGGTGTACTATACATTGTATGCTTGGTTGGCATTTGCCTTTGCTGTTTTTTCATATAGGTATATACATGGTATGTTCATCACTGTATGTTTGGTGATCAAGCTTCTTCATTTAACATTCTTTGGTTGTTTGTCGTCTTTTGTGATCTGGGCATCTTATTAATTGATTTCATTACACAAATCAATTTGGAGGAGGATATAAGAAAAGATTTTCCCATTCATATGGTCAACATATTCAATTTCTGAAATAGAGCTTGAAGTGTTTGTTTTATCTTTAAGGCCAAAATAAAGAAGCATGTAGTTGCTGAGTGTGAGCAAGTAGATGGGGGCATGCAATTAAAAAGATGAGCACGACATTTCTGGAAACTACACTACTATATATACCAGGTACACAAAGAACAAAAAACATATTTAGTGTCGACATGAA
Source organism: Saussurea involucrata (assembly GCA_033807775.1). Classification (NCBI taxonomy): domain Eukaryota; kingdom Viridiplantae; phylum Streptophyta; class Magnoliopsida; order Asterales; family Asteraceae; genus Saussurea; species Saussurea involucrata. The sequence goes on from CM066322.1 coordinate 169,704,144, forward strand.
TATCATGTACAAGTGCATCCATGCTCTCTACTGCCATATTAATGGTTTTTGTTTTAATATACAACCAATTTCAATCTTTACTAATAATTAATATATATATATATATATATATATATATATATATATATATATATATATATATATATATATGGGGCCCTTCTTTTGTTAACCAGTCATTTAGTGTTAACTGTGTTAACTAATATGGACCATCAATCATCAAAATCAATGGCTAAGATTAAAATGGTTTTTTAATTCACAATTAAATAAAAAAACATGGTTGAAGCATATATGCATATGGATATTCTTGTCAATTAACAACCTTATGTAACTATCAGATAATGAATGGGTTAACCAATTGCTACTTTCACGGACCTTGTTATCTCAACCTCATTTAGAAACAAAATCAAAAACCCTACTCTCTCTCCAATATCGATTAAAACCAAAATCGATTCCAAATCCATACCAAAATCGTTCAAAAAGCAAATCGATTCCAAATCGATTCCAAAATCGTTCCAAAATTGTCCAAAATCATTCAACAGCAAAACCATTCCCATCGATTCCAAGAAGGCAAATTGATTCCAAGCGATACAAAACGATTCCAAATCGTTCAAAAGGAAATCGATTCCTGTCGATTCCAAGAAGGTCAATTACAAATCGATTAGTAAACAAGCAGATTCCATACGAAGTCTCACAACAAATTAGGGGGATTCGAACCCTTGATCACTTTTAATCAAATGTCATCCGATGAATTGCATCTTAGAAACGAATTGATCCGGTGCATCCAGGTGCATCTCATTCTAATGTACGTCCATTTCTCATCGAATGATTGATAACCACTTCTTATGCTTCTTACATTAACCTCAACTTCTCACTGGAACCCAACACTATAATATATATATATATATAATACTTACATATAACAAATTATGTTCATTTAGTGGTATTTATTTTTTTGACCAAATTAATCAATTATGAATAAAGTAATAAACATCCAAACTAACAAGGTTATGTAAGTGAATTATATATATATATATATATATATATATATCCTACCTAGCTATTTATCTTAATTAAACAGATGGATGAATTCAGCATGCATCATATATATCATACAGCTAGCTAGCTAGCTATCATGATCAGTTATAAATTAAGGACACATAATTAGCTACGGTTAAAATTAAGGGAGGTAGGTGCAGTGGTGATGCAGTGATCTTGAATTACTAGGATTGAACAAGAACTAGATATTGGGAGGTATGTCATTAATGTGTTGCATAATCTTATTTATGTTATCTTTCTTTAGCTTTCAGTTCGTGTTTAAATCATAATGGTGTGTACCTTTTTATCTCTGTACTGCAGAACTTCTACAAATGGACTGGCCGTAGGTTTGCTTACATCCATTATTTAATGCAAATTATGTGAAAAGGATTCATACCTAGGGGAGCTTTTTACTGCATGAGTTTTTTTATTAGTGTTTACTATGATTAGATTGTGTGTGTTTTTTGGTAATTTAAATCAAGATGACGTAATTCCATTTGGCTGTTTGTTAATATATGAGGGTTTATTTGAACGTTTCCACCAATATTTTCTTGATTGTTATTATTAAATGTGCCAAGTCAACTGTTAGGTACTAGAAAATGATCATTTTATGTGATTTTCTTTTTCAAACACTACTATGATCTTTTGGACTGATTTTATCGTGGCACCAAATTTGGATCTTTGTTGATGACTAATCATGTAAATACAATACCTCATGACTACTATGTTGAATTGTATGAAAGTGTTCAAACCTGATTTTCTTTTTTGGTGTTCTCTGCATGGCCACAGTCACTATCTTATTGTGTTGGGTGAGATTTTCTTTATCATGGATCTAGACCGGTTGATTTAAAACTTCTATACATGAGAATACTATGTATGAGATGGGTTGAATTGCTTCTAAGTTCTAAATAAAAAAATTCCAGATTATGTCTTTCCATTAAGTTCTTGGTATTCAAGGTGATATTTCGATACAACAAACAAGAGACGTAAATGAGACGAAGAAGTTATTTCAACAAATTCAAGGCCTTGTACCTGGATTTAGTGTGTCAGAGCATTTGTTGTCTACAGTCCAACCACCGCTTGTCCTTGATGATGCATCTACTAGTCAACCATTTGGGTCAGTCCATGAGAAAGATGACGGTTCAAAAACTCTTGAGTAGCTTAGAACATTTTATCTATATTTATTTATTTATATATGTCAAAAAGATATTTTCACTTGGTTTAATCGTGAAAGATATTTTTAGTGTGCCAGAGCATATGTTTTATAGAGTTTAGGGTTTAGGGTTTAATCGTCACTTATCTGTAAATTAAACGCGAGATAGAAATTAAATCGAATTCCAAATTCAACCATATCTTACCAAATCCCGTAAACCAAACAACCCTTTACAGTTTTATAATTGAAGTGTTAATATTTTTTTCTCTTGAATATAAACTCAATACAAAATAAAAGTGTTCTATAAAACAATTATTTTATATCTTTAATATATATATATAAAAAAATTATAACATGGGCTCGATAAATTTTAGTTAGGGCTGTTAGGCTAAGAATGAGCTTGTCCAAATTGTTTGGGTTACAATTTAGAAATAGTAATTGGATTGTAGTTTCATGGTTCAAGACTTCAAGGGCTACATATATTTTAGTTAGACTAAAATTAGGTTTATTAGGGTCCATGGGTGGTCCAACACATTATTTTTGGTTAAAAATGGTAATTGTGTATTTGTGTTGTATGTTTAATGATTATTGTTGATGTGTTTAATAATTTTGTTCATTTCAAAATATATTTATTAGATTCTTAGAGCATCTACTCATGTTTGTTATAATTTTTCTAAAATAGAGAATTAAAAGTTAAAATATCTTAAAAATGTTACATTCATCTCCAACAGATTCTCTATTTTAGAGATTTTAACACATATTATATTAATATAATATTCTCTAATTTATCTTCCCAATACACTTTAAAAAAACATAATATAAAATGATAAAAGTTTAATGTCATTTGTGGGATTGAATAAAATAATTATTTCTCTAGCCTACCATCAAGTTTTAGAGAATTCTCTAAACTAAGAAAAATTTCAAGTTTTTCTATTATAGTAAACAAGATAGCAAAGTTGTTGGAGAGGTTTAGAAATTACAATTCATTTTAAATCTTACAAATCAAACACACCAAAGATTCCAAATTATTTAAATGTCAAATTCTTCCATAAAATTCAAATCACTCGAAAACATTTTATCAAACCAACCCTCTTATTTGTTCATGAAATGATAATACAACCCTTGGGTCAATGATGCTTGGACTTTGAAAGATGCTCATGGTTTTTGGATAAGAGTCAAGATGATCGCATATTGTTTGTATGTTCTTTTCTTAGAAGATTATTTATAAAGATAACATAATGATATGACGGTTTGCATGAGTTTCTTATCAAGAATATGTTCAAATTCCTTTTTTTTTGGAAAGGGTATCCTAGGCACAGTCCGGACTAATCCCTGACAATTTTGAAACTTAAAGATGTCTTTTCAATGTTGAGGACGCCTGAGATCGAACCCTGAGTAGATGGGATATTCCACCACATCACCCAGGACGATCAACCACTGCGCTACAACCTGATTGACTGTTCAAATTCTTTCTCCGTAACCACCAATCATCTCGCAACCAAAGTCTATACACATGAACATATATAAGTTGGGTACAAATAAGAACATGATTAAAATAAGAGAATATTTATATTTCATATGATTTTAGACTAAAAATCACATGTGATTCATGTTCGGTTAATGTGGTGGCATGCATGAGTGTACTTGCCCCACTTAAAAACAATGACCGAACATGAATCACATGTAATTTTAGTCTAAATCACATGTGATATAGGTGTTATAGCAATTTTTTATTTTAACGATGTTCTTGTTTAAACCTCCTTATACATTTTTTTCATAAACGTCTCCAAGTAAAATTAGAAAAGTGGTGATGGAGTTTATTTAAGTTTAATGGTAGTTGATAGAAGTTCAAATGTAGCAATTCCGATGTATATTTCATTGAGTTGATGCAACATATATATATATAGGTGTAATCAAATGAGAACTAATTTGTTTGTGACTTGTGAGAACTGTGAGAACCAGTTTCAGCCATAAAAAATAGGGGTAGATGGTTAAAAAGAAAAAGAAAATTAATAAAGATAATAAAATAAAATAAAATGAATGGCTGAAACTGATTCTCACATCTAATTAGTTTTCTCTTGAATGTCCCTATATATATATATATATATATATATATATATATATATATATATATATATATATATATATATATATATATATATATATATACCGACCCCACATCATTAATGGCTCCCAAAGGACAATGAAGTTGAGTTCTTGTGAATGACAGAAGTCAAATTCACCTACTGTCTTGTTTGTTATAAGATTGTGATATGTCGTTTTAAGAGTGGCTATCATAACTTTCATGTTTGGGTTTTCCTTATAAATGTGTCATATTTTTGTGAAAATATCAAGAAAAAGGTATATATATATATATATAGTTATAAGAATGACCAACTTAGGAGGCTTCTTTTGAGAATCTATGAAATAGCGATAGCTTTGAGAATTAGTGGATATATAATGTGTTATTTCATATGATTTTTTTTATCTAAGACTATGATTTAAAATATTGATTAACATATATTTATTTCACATTTACTCGGTTCACAATGTGAACATTTTATATATGTTTGTGAAACAAAATATACACATAAAATAGTTTCACATTGTAACCCTAATACATATGAAACAGTCACATTGTGAAACAAATATATGTAAATCAATACATTAAATACTACTCTTAGATGGGAAAAAAAATCATGTGAAACAAAACCGTAAGATAGAAATTATCACATATCTAACAAATTTTAGAGTTTTTAAATGATTAAGTCCACGACTAACTTAGACAAAAAGAATCGTAACATTTTAGTTTTTTTGGAAAAACTGATTTAATATTTGCATTTTCCGACCATCGTACTTTTTTAGTTGTAAAAGAAGCCTTTGATTTATAAAAAAAAAGGTCAAACCACACTTTTTTTTAACAAATACACCATTTTGAGTAAAATAAAAACGTAAATTAAAAGAATGCATTTTTGATTTTTTACCTATAATTACATTTCATGTGTTCAACTATATTTTTTGGATATATCTTACAAATTACCAAGAACATCTAATAAATGAATGATAAATAAAGAAAAGTTCCCGTGCATCAATAAACCGATGATAAATAATATGTCATCAATTCATTTCTGGTTTGATCATTAAAGTTGCGTTTGATACATGAGACAATATAGAATAGAATGGGACAAAACTCATTGTTTCATGTTTGGCACAACATGGGACATGATAAAAATTCACTATCTCACGTTTGGCGTGACATGAGACAAGGACAAGGACTCGACAGGGTGAGACAGAATGGGACAAAAAACAGTGTTTTCTTGTTCCACCAAAATAGGTGGAACAACATGGGACAAAAGTGACAAAATTTAAAAAATTATTGATATACCTCATTTGATATATAATCCTAATATAGTACTGGTCTTAAGCGTCACCACCATCCATCGTCGTCGCTAGCACCATAGGTGACCACCAGTAGCCACAGTCAACCACCGTCGGTCACCGCTACCTATTCCTCCAGTATAACAACCTCCTCCACCACCATCACTCACCACCTCCACAACCATCACTCATCGCCACCACCACAACCATCGTCGACCACCTCCACTAACACCTATCACCACCACCCATGGCCGTCACTTCCACCTCTTCCTCCACTACGACAAGTTCCTCCACAACCACCAGCCATCACCACCTCCACCGATCACCACCACCCATTGCCGCCACCACCACCGATGGTCACCGTCAACCACCGTCGGCCATCTCCACCTCTTCATCTACTACTACAACATCCTTTACCACTGCCCATGGTCTTTTTTACTTGTCGTGCACCCATGCCTCTATCAATTCATAAAGATCTTCCAAATTAGTGAAATATAATCTTTTCTTTGTATGAATCAAAATTTTCGAACTACCATTAAATATTTCAAAATTTTCACTAAATTTCGAACTGTTATTCATGTATGCATTTATGTGTATGAAAATGTGTAAAAAACTAAAAAAAACTAATTAAACTATTTAAATATATATTTTATTTGTGTCATTTATAACTATGATATAATATATAAAATTATCAAACAGCTTTTAAGAAACCTATCTAGTTCTGTCTTATCCAGTTCTAGTTGTACCAAACACAAGACAGACAGTTATCTTGTCCAGTCCTGCCCTACCCTCTTGTCTTGTCGTGTCCAGTCCTGTTCAATTCTATCTTATCCAGTCCCGTTCAATACCAAACGCTACATAAAAAATAAGAATCGTTAATAGAACCGTTACGGTTTTGCAAATCATTATAAAAATTATTTAATTTTTAAACTGATAAATATACCATCTAACTTTTGAAAATTATTATAATAGTGACAGATGCAATAAGCATTTTACAAGATTTTTCAATCAGAATTACCTACAATAATTGATTTTCAAAAAATATATCGATTTTAATAAAATCGAATTTTAAAGTTAAAAATGATTGGTATATAATTTATAGTAAAATTGAGTTTGAAGATGATGAAAATGACAAGAATAACCTCGACTCGTTTTCAAGGGACCCTGCATTCATCCTCTCTTTCTTTTACATGAATAAAAGAAGTCCCTTTGAATTGACACTTTCTTGGACTCTTTTGTCCAACTCATCCTTCTCCAAACAAAAAACAAATTATATCTTCCATTTTTTTCTTCTTAAAAAGTTAAAATAAAAATAGTCACCAACTTTTAAAAAATGTAGTTAATTTATTATATCTTATTTTGAATTATGTTAATGTTTATAAAATTTTGACATGATGAAGTTGTGTATGACATTAGACCCAATTATGTACATTATACCGATAAACATTTTGACATGATGAAGTTGTGTATGACATTAGACCCAATTATGTACATTATACTGACTACGAGACTGTTTGGGTGGTTTTTCATTAAATAGTGTACATATAAAGTTGTCTGTGTAGATTAATATGTTTGTATATATTTGAAAGGTTTTTATATGAGAGGGTTTTTTCATAGATAAGATGAGGGTTTTTTAATTGGTAGGGGCACGTTTGAAAAAAAAACTTGTTTTTCTGCATAAAGCTCCCTTAGGGGCTGTTCGATAACGGCTTAATGAGCTGTATGGCAGATATAGCTTATTCGCACAACCATACCTAGTTGTTCGGTAGCAGCTTATTCGCTCAGCCGGTGGCTGATTCGCTCAGATAGAGAACCTATGTCCTATGCACTCAGCCGGCTCATTTCCCTCACTACCCTTGGAAAAAACAGGTATCCTCCTCCTCCAATCTCCATAGATCTATTGCTGCTCCTCCTCTTGCCCTCACAAATCGATCCTCTCAAATATGTTCTCCGTTTGCACTGTGTCTTCATCGTTGCATAAATGAAGAAACATGGGGAGCCATCTTCTGGGTTTTCTTCTTCATCTGCTCATCTTCTGGTTTTTCTTCTTCGCTTCCTTCTGGTTTAAACCCTCAGACCAACGTTTTTTCTAGGTACGAATTCAATTTTTGATTTAGGTTTGATATGAGTTTCTGGTTTAGGGTTCGAATTCTGTTTTTGATTTTGATTTTATCGATTGGTTTATGATTTTGGGTTTCGAATTAAGTACGATTTCTAATTTTAGGTTTGATTTTGATCTATAAATTGTTTGGTTACAGAGGAACAATCGTCTTTCTCTCATGAACTTCTTGTTGTTGTTGTTGTTGTTGTTCCTTGTTCTTTATATTTTGTATTCTGTCAATTTGTATTTTCTCTCATTTGGTTGTAATTTGATAACAAGTTGTGATCCTAAGGAGTTTGAATGGATTGTTTGATCCACAAAAATTGTTTATTTATATTTAATGTTTGTTGTTGCTTTATCTATCGGAAATTTTCTTACAATTAGTAGTTTGGGATTGTTATAAAAAATTAAGACCGAGGGTAAAATGGTCATTTCTGACATTCTGACTGTTTATTCAGCACAACAACCGAACACCAACATATCTGTTAACACTCAGACAACCATATTCACTCAGACGGCCATATCCATTCAGGTCTTAACAGAAAACGAACCAAACAGCACCTTAGAACCTTATTGAATAAGTTACTTTCTATATCATTAAGCCACTAACAAACAGTCATATATAACTAGCCGAACTAGAGTGAGTCACATTAAGCTCATTAAGCTGCTAAAAACAAACCTAAAATATACCATGGTTACAAATAATAGTATGGCCATATTCTAAACATTGATTCTAAAGTACTGAACTATTTTTGTAAGGTAAAATTTTCAAGTAAAATTTCTAAGAAATTTGATTGATGACAACACTTTACTTGTGGCTGCTAAAAGTTTCTCAACTCCTTGGAATAACCTTGAGTCAAGAAAAGTTAATGTGTTTATCCGAAGGTCCTTGCTTCATCGCCTCTCGGTTCTTCAACAATTAGACAACAAAGGAATCGACCTCAACTCGATTATTTGTCCTTTATGTGGTGAATTCATTGAATCGGTGAATCATTGTCTGTTGAAATGTAATCACACAACTTTAGTCTGGAATCAAATTTTCTCCTCATGGAATCTGGATAGGATTCTCACATCCTTAATTTGGGAATTACTTTTGTTTGACGGTGGCAACCGTATTTCTTCTCATCTTAAAGATTTAAGATTTTTGGCTAACGGTTGTCTGGACTCCTTCATATTTTATCTGGAGGGAAAGAAATTCTCAAGCATTCAAAGGGACTGCTTCGACCTTGGACCTTCTTGGTGATGTACAGAGGTTTTCCCTGACTTTGTCCGTGTCAACAAACAATTCGAAATACCTATCAAATCCCAGTCTTATAGTTGGATCTCCTTAAGGCACCAGTCTTTCCTTAGATCTTGGATTGGTTGGACTAGCCCTCCAACATGGCTTCAAATTGATTGCTTTGGGTGTTGGGTTTCATTAGTTTTCTTCTTTTCGGGGAGTTAGAACGTTTTTAGTTTGGGGTTACCGCTCCTTGTTTATGTCATGGGATGTTGATTTTTCCCTTGTATTATTGTTTTGTTTGGGTTTGTGGTTTGCAGATCCTGTGCTTGACTCTCTTTCTTTGTTCCTTTTTTTAATAAAATTGCTTTGCCATTTAAAAACAGATTAATGGTAAATTGTATCAAAATGGGATGTATTTTGTTTATGTTACTATTTTAGGGTATTTGTTTTTGGTGCCGGAGACAAGACATTTCAAACAATAAAGTAGAATATTTTTTTCAAAACTTTTATTTATTTATTAAACTATAATCCATCTCTTTTGTTTTTTTTATAAAGTTATAATATATTCATTTAATTATATAGAAAATACATAATATGTTCTCTTAATCACATAAAAACATCAAGGACGGACCCAAAAAAAATTCTAACGGTAGCACCATTTGATTATAAGAAATAAATAAAGAGACATTTTTCATAAAATCAATATTGGTTTGGTGGTTAGTCCCTTGTTTTTTAAATTGGAGGTCTCAAGTTCAAGTCCTAGTATTATAATTTTTTTAGAAACAATAAATATGAAATTAAAAGCTAAAAACTACACAAAAATGGCACTAACGAGATTCGAACCTAGGTCTTAAGTAGAACAAAAGTCTTTCTAAACCAACTCTACTAAGGGAAACCTATGTCTTTATTGCAGTTTCAATATATATATGGTGACACAAAACAATTGATACGGTTGCACCTTTCACGAACCTAATTTTTTTTACCTTACGACGGAGAAACAATACGATGACACGTGCCACCGTATGTCATTAACTAGGTCCGCCCATGAAAAACATAGCACTTTCTTTTAGGGGTGAACATGGTACGGTACCATGTCTTTTTTCCATATACCATGTACCAACTACCAACCAATTACAATTGGACACAAAATCTTATACCATGTACCAACCAAACATACTTGGTACCAACTTTTTTCGGTTGGTACATGTTGGTACGGTTTTGTACCATCTCAAAATTTCAATTATTAATTAATTAGATTGACATCTCACATGTTTACCAACTAGATCTAGATGCACTAAACACGTCGAGCATTAATAGAATGTTGATATGTGTTGTACCATTTATCATTACCTATACAAACATTCAAATAATCTTCATATAACACAAACATTCACTAATATAGTCTAATGCAAACGACAATTAAGGAGCGAGAATGGACCATGAAGAATGGAGGTGTAGACAAGTTATCAAAGTTGTTAATGATGAACGAATGAATTTAATCTAGTTCTATATATCAATTTGTATTATAACTTAACAAAATGTAAAACAAGATAATTTAAAATTTTATAAATCAAAATATGTTGTATTATTGATTAAATATTAATTAATAAATAATTAAAAAAATAAGTCGGTACGGTACGGTATTATCGTGGTACACGACTTCTAATACCACGTATCAACCAAGTTTAAATAGTTGGTACGGTATATACCAACCAATTAGGTTGGTACCAATTAAATTGGTATGGTTGGTACGAGAATTAGTTGATTTGTCTTGGTACAAAATTGACACCCCTACCAAACTGCTATCTCGATTCACAAAATTATCAAGTGAAACAAAATATTTTTCATACAAAAAATCAAATTTAAAAACTGTTGATCAAAAAAGAAGTTATCAAAACCAACTGATGACTATTAACAAACAAAAATTTAAATAATATATAATAACTTAGTATAATAAAAAAAGAAAAAAAAAGAGGCTCGCCCAGTCAGGTAGGACATCAGAAGATCCGATTCCTTATCCGAGTTAGAAATATCAAGCTCACGTGCTGGTCATGTGACCATGGTAGTTTTCTTTTTCTTTCTGATTTATTTATGGGCACTGCTAAATGCACCCAATTTTTACTAAATGCATCCAAAAAGTAAGTTATTAATTGCATTTAATTCCGAACCAATCATTACTTGATTTAAATAATATATATATATATATAATATATATATATATTATTTGACATATATTTATATTATTATTTATTTGTTTTACATATATATATATTAGAAATATAAATATATATATATATATAGAAAGGTTCCGACAAAATTGTGATATTTGATTTGAATTTTACATTTTCACCCCCTATACTTATTTACTTACTTTGTTTTATACCCTTAACTTTCATAATTTAAATTTACATTTAACACATATAATCGTAAAAAATACGTTTTAATTTTTACAAGTTACACCATTATAATCGTCTATTCGATACGATCGAAATGAGCCTAATATTGAATTTTTTTGATTTATATATTTTAACGTATTTTAGTTAATAAACGATTATATGTGTTAAATTTAAAATTTAAATTATGAAAGTAAAAGGTATAAAGTAAAGTAATAAATAAGTATAAGGGTTGAAAGTGTAAATATCAAATTATTATGTCGGAACCTTTCTAGGGTATATGAATTTGTTTTCTCTTCTTCTTTTCCTTTCTGCTTCTTCTTCTTTTCTCTCCTGCATCATCTTCTTCTTCTTTTCCTTCTTCCTTCTTCTTCTTCTTCTTTTCTCTCCTAAAAACCTCGAGTGAAATTCTTCCAACATCTGTAAGTGATTTTTTCCAACATCTGTAAGTGATTTTTTCCAACAATAGCTGTCTGGCTCGGTCTTCATGAAGATGCATGGTCCACAATTCGGTTTCAATTGATGGAAGAGTTAGACGCATACAAGGCAGAATACCTCGACATGTTTGGAAGTGAACATTGGAATACAACTTATAACACTTTAAACTTCTTTCGATCAGATCAAGGTGCACCATATGACCACTGGATGACAATGCCTGAAATAGGTGTCTTGATTGCTTGCAAATATAATGTGATATTACACGTTATGTCAATGACAGGCTGTTCGACGTACTTACCGCTTAGATCTACTCCGCCGGCGTGATATCAACATGTTGTTTATACAATTGGGTATGTCAATGGTAACCATTATGTGAAACTAGTTTTAGCAGAAGGATACCCGTTTCCTACCATTACATCACATTTCTTCCGTTACAGTTATCCGTGTGCTACTGCATGGGCTACCCCGTATACAGATCGAATACAGAAGTACAATCGTCTTTTACGTGTTAATTGTACTACAGATAATGTTATTTTAGAATAAGTAAAATGTAATAAACATTATGTTATGCTTTATTTATATGTAAAATCTCAATGTTTACTTTTTTATTTTTCTAATTATTTTAGTTTATGTATGTTGATATGATAAGGATGTAACATAAAAATGAAAGAAGAAGAGATAAAGTAAATTAAATAACTAATTATAATGGTATAAAATGTAATTTAAAAATAAAAAATTATTTTTAAAAGAGTATATTAGATAATTATAGATAAGAACGTAAAATGTACAAAAAAAGAATAACTATATATATATATTTCTAGAGGCGGGTTCAAACGAGGAGCGTACCAAAACGTGAGAACGTGAGGAGCAATTGACAGTTATGAATCACATGTGGTTGGCAGTTGTGGATCACATGTGATTCACAACTGATCTGGAGGAGCAATTGACAGTTATGAATCACATATGATTTACAACTAAAATCATTAATGATCCGCGACTTGCACGCCTCGCGAACCACCTCGCGCCACTTTTGCGCGAATTTTCGAGTTAATCCGATTTTTTAGGGTTGTAAATCATATGTGATCAGAAGCATGGGAGTGCTCCTCACATTCTCTTAAATTGATGCGCGCCTCACGTGAACCTTCATCTATATTTCTAATATATATATATATATATATATAACAAAATAATAATAATAATAATAATATATATTTAAACAAAAAGAATAACAATATATATACATATAAAACAAATAAATAATATATATATATTATTATATTATATATATATTATTATATTAAATAAAAAATGATTGGCACGGAATAATAGGCATTCAACACACCCTTTTTTGGTGCATTTAGCAAATCAAAGGGTGCAAATAGCCTCCCCTTATTTTTTTCGTTGGAAAAAACCACGTGCAGTCTGTCTATTGCTGAAAGAAAGGGAAAGAACAATAAAAGAGAAATTGAAAGGATGGTTGTATGAAATTTCATAAATAGACCCTTGACTTTGACCTATTTTTCAATTTTAGTCCTTTATGGGTTATTTTCGTTGACTACAATTCTGCTCTCCAAATTTACTTTTCAAAGTGCACAACTTTTGACCATATCAACAGTACTCGACAATTGATAAAATTATCTATACTGCTTAATTAAAATGATATTATTGTTATTTTCAAGGATCAGTTATTTTCAACACGTACAATAAGATAATCATGATGCACAACTTTAAAAGCTCACATCTACCATGTTTATCTTAAAAATCAAACAATTTTTGAATTTCTAAGTTACACTTTATACCCTTAGAAATAGTTATTCAATTTCATTTTTTAGTTTACACTCTTATCGTATTAACATAAATAATCGTATATGAACTAGAATGCATTAAAAAATACATTTTTTACAAATTATACCATTGTAATCGTCTCGTCGATACGTTCGAAATGAGCTCAATATTGAATATTTTTTTATTTAATCATGTTATTAAATATCATGAACATGTACAAATTAATTTGTTTTATATTCCTTACATTATTCATTTTTATTTTACATCCTTATAATATTAAAAATACATAATCATAGTTTAACTAAAATATATTAATCAATGCATTTTTTTACAGTAGCAATACTGTTAGAAAGGAATAGTAAACAAAAACCCATTTTTTTTATTTTAACAATGATGTTGGAGATGCTCTAATATGATAAGCTTTAAATTAATATCCCCTAATTTTATATAAGACATTAACTAATTTTTCATAAATATTTTGTTTTTAAATTTAAAAACTTTTATGTAATTATCTATCCACTATCAGTCCCTCCGGTTCCTTCTTCACGACCTCTCCCTTCCTACGTTCTGCACTTCCACCTCCCCCTCCAACCGTCCTCCACGTTCCTTCACAAGCGCATATTTCTCTCCTTTCCTACTTCATATTTCCTCTATCGTGCACAACAACTTCTACTGATTCATTGAGATTATTGCAATCCCATTCATTCATCGGGTTTTTCACGCTGCCCCAAACTCATCATCAATCCAGGTTTAAAAATCAACCATCAATCTACTCTCTCCCTAGAACTCTTGAAGAATAAGAATAAAAAAATCCAGTGTTGCTAAAGCTCTGCCGAGAAAGGGAAAAAGGCGTTTCATCTTTCTTCTCCCCCACCCTCGCAATCGCAGGTCTCTCTGCTCAATCAAACGATTTACTCGTCCTGATTCTCTTCTCGGTTTTTCATTTTTTATCTAGATATAAGCAGAAGGGTATAACATGTATAAGCATATTGTGGGTCTGAATCGAAGGTTTGTTTTTGTACGTTATTTGTGAAATTATCGTTGATTGAATTCATATTTGTATAGGATTGGTTGATGGTGTTGATATTTACTGCTCTAATGCTGGATGCAGAAGATGTACGATGAATAATTTGAAGAGGTGCCTTCAATCGGACCAAAAAGAGCAAAAATATGAGACGTGGAGTCGGTTTTTTCTTTCCGAAGGTGAACCATCTACATCTTCTTCAATTCAAGAGTTTGATTTGGTTGAATGATATCTAAAATTTCAATTTTCAGATTGGGAATTGTGGGTTTTGGATAAACTGTTATTTATCTTTTTAGTGGACGAAAATTTATATGAAAAGATTTGAATGAGAAATTGGTGAATTTTGTTGGGAATTTTTTAATTTCAATCTAAATTCTTATAAGTTAGGAAATTGGACTAGATTTGAATTAGAAATTGGTGAAGTTTGCTGGAATTTTTTTTCTTTTGAATCTAAATTTCTTATAAGTTAGGAAAATTGGACACACTTGAATCAAAAATTGGTGAATTTTTCTATTTCAATTCAATTTTTTGTCAATTAGAGAAATTTGACTAGATTTGAATTAAAAATAGGTGTGTTCCTATTTCATACGTCAGAGGTTTGGCCTTTCCTACTTGGAGTGTAAGTGTTGGGTCACCAAGGATTTGAAATTGACTCACCGATGTTTTCCCTAAAATCCTACTTAGAATATTTTGGTTTGGTTCTTTGAATGACTTGTACAAAATAGCAAATGTTTGGTGAAGTCGAAGATCAACCGAAACCAAGCTTGAAGACTCTCTACTTGTGGAAAATAGAAGACTCTTCTCAACAAACAAACAAGTCATCACCACCGAATTGTCTTCACAATTTCGGTGGCCATCATCACCACCGAATTGTCTTCACAATTTCGGTGGCCATCATCACCACCGAAGAAGCTTCACAAGTTCGGTGACCATCATCACCACCGAAGTAGCTTCACAATCTCGGTGGCCTTCATCTCTACCGAAGAATGGTTCTCAAATTCATAATATTTTCGGTGGATTTCCTTCGGTAATATTCTCTTGGATGAATCTGCAAGAAGATCATGCATTAAGGGACAATATCCCTTAGCAGATAAAAGTGACTATTTGTCGTTTTATCCGTTTTCAGTTAAAGTCCTTTTCCTCTGCATGGGCTCTATCTCCCGTACCTAGTAACAGGTGATAAGGACATCTCAGCTTTTCAGAAGTCAACATCTTCAGCAAATATGGTGATGACAAGTGTCCCAAGCATTTAATGCTCAGTTCACTCCTTCCCACTATAAAAGGAAGAAGACCTCCCCATGCATAACTACGCTTTCTGGATTTCTCTAAGTAAAAGATTTTCATATTGCTTGATAACCTTATAGCTTTGTTCTAAGTGTTCTTAGTTGTTTTGTTAGTATACTTTGTGTAAGATTGTTAGAATAGTTTATCTGTTCTTTTCCGCAACAGTCTTAAGTTTCTATGTGTAATTCTCGTTGAAAGTTTTTCAATAAAAGAATTAAAATTGTGAAAATTTTGAGTATTGTATTCAACCCTCCCTTCTACAATACTTGTTAAGCCATCTGGGACTAACAGTAAGTATTTCTCTTTCAATTTGTTTTCTAAGTTTACTATCTAGCTTTTACTTGAATGATATTCTTTATCTTTCAACATTTTCTTGTTTAACTAGAGGTTGTTTACTGAATGCGAATACTTTGCTTATCATAAGTTTTTCTTTATCTATTCGCTCCAGTCTATAGGTTAAGAGAGGACATACAGAGGGAAGATGGTGGTTGCTCTTTTTATCAATCATAGTGATTAACTAGAGTGAACAGTTGAAAGCTCTAATATCCCCTCCATTCACATTCTTTCATTTGGTAGACTTTGAGATGTGGTGATTGCTATCAAAGTACTTTCATTTTCATTGCAGTTGTTTATTTATATTTGATTATTTATGGGAGTAGATGATGAGGATGGTGATGAAGCTAGTAGCTTGAGCCTTCAGAAATTGGCTGCACGGGTTTGTAACTAAGAACTTGGTTATTTGGTAAGCTAAGGACAACTTTTTCTTTTGTTACTGACAAGTTCTTTACATCAGTGAGATAATTGTCCATATTTGTTGGACTTCCTACTCACAAACTTATCTTTAGGCAAGTCAACTGATGATGACTTCAGTGATGATGAAGGCTTGCATTCACATATTGATGAAGTGGGTCCCTTTGTTCTCTTTATGGATATTATGAAAGGTAAGCTGCATATGGTCCACCCAGCAAACTGTTATTGGCTACGATTTTGTTTATATTAAGCCTTTGGTTTTGTGTGCTAACATCAAGTTTTGGTTTATTTTATGTAATGAATCCGTAGTTTTGCAAGCATCAGATCCAACAAAGTTCCAGAACTTCTTGCAGACGCATGACTTCAATCAAGAAAGAAAAGTTGGCGTAGGCGTCAACAGTCTCATGATGTTTGTATTATATATATATATATATATATATATATGTATATATTTGTATTATATATATACACTCACATACAACAATGTTCACATTTTTCTTTGTGCTCTCAATTCCCCGGTTATTCCCGTTCATTTGGCCATTGTTTAAGAAAAAACCGACTACAGCTTCCTGATGAATCTGGATTGTCATTAACATTACTGTTGACGGTGATCAAGGGCGAGACGCGAGTACTTACGAGTATGCATTTTGGTTTGAATGCTGCCAGGACTTTGTTCAAAGTGTAGGTATCGAGTAATTGAGTGAATGGTTTTGAATGGGCAACTCTTGGGACATATCTGTTAAATTGTTTGTTGTTAAAATTGGATTTGTATTATTTTATTCATTTTTATCATCTTATTTTTTATGGATGTATATCTATTTCTTCTCTTCAGTATTTGATGTTACACAATGATACATAAAAACCCTAGAGTTTCTCATACCCCTTTTCTAGGGTGAAAGGTGAAAATCAAAAACATGAATGTAGGAAGATGGTAGAATGATAATCTTACAATATAAACATGTATGAGGTATGAAGAGTGTAAGTAAACTCGCCTTTGAAGGTTTTATAGAAAACCCAAACCCTAGAATGAGGTGGAAAGAGTTGATTCTTGGAGGAGAGGTGTAAACCTAGCACTAAATGAGATTGTGACCCTAAAATCCACATTAAATGATCATCAATACACCCCAACTACCAAAATGGATGAAAAGGATTAGTGGGGTCAAAACCTTACCTTAAGAAGGAGAGAAAATCGGCCCTTGATAGTCTTCCAAGTCCAAAATGAGGAAAAGTCCCGTAATTCACGTTTTTATACCCAAAGTTGCCGCCCGCGACAATGACGTGCGACTATGCCCAATGGCATAGTCGCGGGGCACTCTCGCCCATGCTCCCCGACTCTCGGTACATCCTTCGCGATAGTGCCACCGCGAGAGTGACCAAGTCACAATCGCGGGGCACAGTGGTTGGCCCTTCCCCACCTACGGTACATGGTGGGCGACAGTGCCATGGCGAGAGTGACAATGTCACAATCGACGGGCATAGTCGCGGTCTTTGTACCGAGCCTGCCTTTTCAGCCGTTTCTTCTCCCGTTAAGCCCAAGTCGATGCCACGTGTCCAAAGGTCTTTGCCAGATTTTATTAAATTCTCAAAACGTACATTTCCAAAACGATAAGTCTTAAACTTGGAGTTTGAATTTTCGGGGTGTTACAATCCTCCCCAACTTGGAAGAGATTTTGTCCTCGAAATCTTAGGCTATGCAAACAAACGGGGATATCGGCGTTTCATGTCCTCTTCCGCTTCCCAAGTCACATTGGTACCCCGATGGTGCTTCCATTGCACTTTGACCATAACCACTTCCTTGTGTCTAAGTTTCTTAGTTGTCCTCTCCAAAATACCTTCGGGCTCCTCGACACAACGGTTGTCGTCTACCTGGATATCCGACAGTGGTATCACAATATCTTCTTCCGCTAAGCACTTCCGTAGGTAACATACATGGAATGTGGGATGGATTCCGTCCATTTCCGGTGGTAAGTCCAATTTGTAGGCTTGCGAACCCACACGTTCTAAAATGGTGAATGGTCCAAGGAAACGAGGACTCAACTTCCATCGCTTTCCGAAACGAATCAATCCCTTCCAAGGCGACACTTTCAACATCACTCGTTCTCCCACTTGGAATTCTACCGGTCTCCTTTTCTTGTCGGCGTAGCTCTTTTGTCGGTCTTGGGCCGCTTTCAAACGTTCTCTAATAATCTTGACTTTATCGGCCGTTTCTTGAACGATTTCCGGTCCGGAAAATTGTTTTTTCCCCCGCCTCTAGCCAACACGCGGGAGTCCTACACTTTCTCTCGTACAAGGCCTCAAACGGCGTCGCCTTCAAACTAGAGTGATAACTATTATTGTAACTTGTAAGAAAACTCCACCAAAGGTGGGTAAGTATCCCAATTGCCCCCGAAATCTATTACACACGCCCTCAACATATCCTCCAAATTTGAATAGTTATTCACTTTGTCCATCCGTTTGAGGGTGATATGTCGTGCTCAAATTCACCCTCATACCAAGTTCCTCTTGTAAAGCTTTCCAAAATCTCGATGTGAACCGACTATACCGATCGGAGACTATGGATATGGGCACACCATGCCACGAGACCACCTCATCAATGTTGAGCTTTGCTAATTTGTCCATCGGTAAGGTTTCCCGCATCGCTAAAAAGTGTGCGCTCTTCGTCAACCGGTCCACTATCACCCAAATGGTGTCGTGGCCTTTCAAGGTCTTCGGCAACTTGGTCACGAAGTCCATCGTGATTTTCTTCCACTTCCATTCGGGAATTTCCAAAGGTCGTAAGCTGCCATAGGGTAGTTGATGTTGAGCCTTAACCTGTGAGCAAGTCACATACCGTTCCACATAATGTGCCACGTCCAACTTCATGACTGGCCACCAATAATGTAACTTTAAATCCCGATACATCTTGGTACTTCCAAGATGAATGGAGTACTTGGACTTATGAACCTCGTCCATGAGTAGTTCTCGATTCCCACCAATCTTAGGCACCCACACGCGCCCGTTGAATAACTTAACCCCGCGACTATCCTCCGTTAAAAGTTGTTTTTGCTTCACCATCATCTCTTCCTTGAGGTTTTCTTCCAACAAAGCTTCGGATTGCGCTGCTCTAATCCGTTCCACTAAACTGGACACGATGTCAACCCTAGAGAGGTTGGCGCGTAGACTTCTGCTATACTCCTTTCGACTCAAGGTGTCGGCGACCACATTTGCTTTACCCGGATGGTAAAGTAATTCACAATCGTAGTCCTTGAGTAACTCCAACCATCTCATTTGTCTCATGTTCAATTCTTTTTGATCGAATACATACTTCAAACTCTTGTGATCCGTGTACAACGTACATTTCGTGCCGTAAAGGTAATGACGCCACAACTTCAACGCGAATACTACCGCAGCCAACTCCAAATCGTGCGTAGGGTAGTTCTTTTCGTGCACTTTGAAGCGTAAGCGATCACCTTTCCCCTTTGCATTAACACGCATCCCAAACCCATCTTGGACGCATCACTATATACCACAAAATCCTCCGACCCTTCAGGTAAGGATAATATCGGTGCTTCACATAACTTCTTTTATAGAGTGCGTAATGCTTTTTCTTGTGCTTCGGTCCAAACAAAATTCACGTTCTTCCGGGTTAACGCCGTCAAGGAAGAAGCAATCTTGGAAAAGTCTTGGATGAATCTTCGGTAGTAACCCGCCAAACCCAAGAAGCTTCGAATCTCCCCTGGACTCTTGGGAGGTTCCTTTTCATCATTGCCTCAATTTTGGAAGGGTTCACCTTCACCCCGTCTCGGGTCACCACATGACCCAAGAATTGGACCTCACTCAACCAAAAATCGCACTTGGAGAACTTTGCGTACAACTTTTCTTTCCTTAGGACCTCCAACACCTCTCGTAGATGCAATTCGTGGTCCACTTCGTCCTTGGAGTATACTGAGATGTCGTCTATGAAAACGATTACTGACTTGTCAAGGAAGGGTCGACACACCCGATTCATCAAATCCATGAACACCGCTGGTGCATTCGTCAACCCAAACGACATTACTAGGAACTCGTAGTGACCATACCATGTTCGAAAGGCCGTCTTTGGAATATCGTCTTCTCTAATCTTCACTAGGTGATAACCCGAACGTAAGTCGATCTTTGAGAAGCATCCCGCTCCTTGAAGTTGGTCGAACAAGTCATCGATCCTAGGGAGTGGGTACTTGTTCTTCACGGTTACCTTGTTTAACTCTCGGTAGTCGATGCACATCCTCATAGTGCCATCTTTCTTCTTCACGAATAAGATCGATGCCCCCTAAGGAGATGAGCTCGGCCTCACACACCCCTTCTCCAAAAGCTCTTGGAGTTGCGCCATCATTTCTTGTATTTCAGATGGAGTCAAACGGTAGGGAGCTCTAGCTATCGGAGCCGCTCCTGGTACCAAGTCTATTTTGAACTATACTTGACGATCCGGTGACAAACCCGGCAAGTCCTCCGGGAATACGCCGGGAAACTCGAGTACCACCTTTACGTCCTCGAGCTTCTTCTTCTCCAACTTAGCATCGATTACGTATGCCAAGAAGGACGTACACCCCTTGGCTAAACATTTGTGTGCCTTCAATGTGGAGATGATTACCACGTCTCCTTTCCTACGTTCGCCATAAATGACCACACAACTTCCGTCCGAAAAAGGTATGTGAATCAATTTCTTTGCGCATAAGATTTCGGCTTGATTCATGGCTAGCCAATCCATTCCAACTACTACATCAAATCCCCCGATTACCATCGGCATCAAGTCGATCGAGAATTTATTTTCTCCGATTTCCAACACACAACCCCGTATTACATCCCGAACTACCACTTGACCACCATCGGCTATTTCTACCACTATAGCTTCCTCTAGACAACTAGTAGGCATAGACAACTTATGGCAAAAGGAAGTCGACACAAACGAAAAACTTGGACCTGAATCAAACAACACACGCGTAGGTACGAAGTTTAGAAGAAACGTACCTGACACTACGTCTGTCGAAGCCTTCGCCTCCTCGGTTGTCATCTGGAAAGCCCTTCCTGTTGCTCTTGGAGGTCGCCACCTTCGTTTAATTTCTAATTTTATTATTATACTTTAAAAAATCTTATTTAAACTACAATGCTTTGTAAATCAATTATTTTGAATGATTTCGATTGAAAAATCTGTAAAATGTTGATATTGTTAAATAATTTGTATCATATTTATCAAAAGTTAAATAGTATTTATAACGGTTTTAGAAAATTGAATGATGTGTATAATGGTTTTTAGAAGTCTGATGATTTCAATCACCTAGACATTTTAACATTACTTTACAATAAGTTGGGCTTTTTTATCGAATGAAATGTTATAATTAATTTAACATTTTTTATTTAATTTAATATTTTTATTTTTCTGAAATATATTTTTGTTATATTTAATATATTTTTTCAAAGTATTTTTAGTTTAAATTTTCAAAAAAGAACATTTTGGTCTTTCGTCAATAGTTCATTCAAATTCCAAAACTACATTCCTTGAACCAAACCGACATATTGCAATTTGTTAATAGATTTCATTGCATTGTTTGTGAACCAAAGGGTGGTCAAACCTGGCAACGATCCATTCTAATTTCTTTAAAGTCAAATTTCTTTGATAGGTTACTTCCAAAAATATTATGCGAACTAAAAGCCACCATAGGGTTTCAATGAGAAGCTGAGGTTAACGGAGAAGTGCTTATCAACTGTTAGATGAGAAATGGACGCACATTAGGATAAGATGCACTGAGATAAATCAGATCAATTCTCTTCTAAGTCGCAATTCATGGGAGGACATTTGATTAAAAGTGATCAACAGTTCAGATCTGTTTCTCACGTTAACCTCAACTTCTCACACGATCATTCGCCTATTTAATCAAATGTCCTCCCATGAATTACATCTTAGAAGAGAATTAATCAGGTGCATCTCTGTGCATATCATCCTAATATGCGTCTATTTCTCATCCAACAATAGATAACTACTTCTCACGTTAGCCTCAACTTCTCACCGGAGCTCAACCACACATATATATATATATATATATATATATATATATAGAGAGAGAGAGAGAGAGAGAGAGAGAAAGAGAGAGGATCACACGAGAATGACATCTGTTTAAAAGAATAAGGGAATAGCTCTCAATCAATCATTGTTAGAAATAAATATAAAAATAATAATATCCAAAAATAAGGTGAAAAGAGCAAATATGTCAAAATATGGTATTGATTATTTTTAGAATCTTACCAAATCCCCCTTAATCTCAATCAAATAAATTAGACAATCCTGTTTTTTTAACCCACTCCAGTTTTTTTTTAAACCCTAAAACAGGGTGTAACCATGGAGGGAGACAATACGGAGGAGAATTTGCAGGGGAAGACAAGAGGAAATATAGAGAGGGAAGGCTAGAGAAGATACAAATGGAAGAGATCGAGATAGAGGAAGGAAGGGGTTTGTTGACAGTCTTTTCGAGCCGCGACCGCCAACACCTTCTTCACTGTCTCTACCACTGCCATCATCACCCTCTCTACCATCGTCGGTGGCGTTGTCGTCGACGCTTCTGTCGAACCTTTCATCGTCGACCCCAGAAAAGTTACCGGTGGCAAGTATTCAATCGCAGATTGAGAAATTGGACCCATAGACGTCGTCAAAATCGATTTTGGTGAAAATGTTATTACCTAGGCCCAAACCCAAACCAGTAAATCTTATTTGATCATTTATGATTTTAAGTTACAAACTTAATAGAAACATTTTGTCTAAGTTTTTTTAGTATATAATATTTATATACGATAAAAACAACAAATAAACGTACACATCCTCCTCACCTTTGGTGAGGTTTGAACCCCTGACCTCCTAGGAGGCCAAAGGCTCACATACCGCTAGGCCAAAGGCCCTTTTGGTAACATTTTGTCTAAGTTTGTTAGAACAAAATCACATATGATTTTGGTGTTAAGTTTTACAGCTAAGCATTTTGTTTAATTCATTTGTACTCTAATCACATATGATTTAGGGTTGCAAACTAATAACATCATTTTATCCAAACTTTGTATCATAAAATCACATATGATTTTGGTGTTAAATATTATAGCTAAGCATTTTGTTTAATTCATTCGTACTCTAATTACATGTGATTTAGGGTTGCAAACTAATAATATCATTTTATCCAAACTACTTGTCATAAAATCACATATGATTTTGTGAAATATATCAAATATAAGGATCTGTCTAATTACTATAAAGTATAATCACATGTGATTTAGTGATGCATATTACACTTAAACAATATGTCCAATTTCTTTACAATATAATCCTATGTGATTTTGGGTTGCATATTATATCTATACAAGTTGTCCAACGTATTTATCATATAATCATCTGTGATTTTGAGTTGCATATTCATGATTTGCTTGAAGAAACAAACAAAATCAGATTAATTACCGAAATGAATTAACCGGTTTGCTTGAAAAAAGGAAAATGATAAATACGATTTTGATTTAAATGAGATATTGTTATCCCTTATTTTTAGGAAGTCAATACTATCCTAAATTAATCCATATCATAATTATATGATATGACCTTAATACCCTTTTAATCTAAATTTTGGAAAGTATTATTTTCGGAATTATTATAAAAATGATTGACTAAGAACTATCCATTTATTCTTTTAAATAGTCTACATTCTCGTTTGAATCTACCTCTCTCTCTCTATATGTGTGTGTGTGTATATATATATATATATATATTGTAACACCCTCAAATTTGAAACGAGCAACTAATTTAAAATTTTATAAAATACCCAAAATAAATATAATTACTTCTACAATTCATTCCTCAAAATACCTTGACATTAAAAACATTATAATTCCCCAAATAAAACAACCTAAACGGGTGTCACTTAACACAACACAAGTTGCTAGTCCAACCAAGTGCGGAAGACTTCACTAAGCAAATCATCTCTCGTGCACCCTAATATCCCTCGCCACTTCACAATATAGCTAAAGCTACTCCCAACCTGAACCTGTTGCACATGCCGACAAAAAAAGAGGGTTAGGCTTACGCCTAGTGAGTTCAAGCATTTTATCATGACTATATAAAATCATAAATCGGAAGTTAGTAATTATAGTCATGATTTAAATAAATCTTTTAAATGAAAGTTCGCGACAAAGTCTATCATTTCCAAAAGGTTTCCCAAACGGCATAAATGACTCATTTTTCAACGCACCCAAAATCTAGGAGAAAAGTTCCCAAAATGTATGAAGCGTTTTCTAAAATGAATCCCAAACCCAACTCACTCAAAACGTATTTGGACATAAATAACCCAAGGAATACAAACATGGACAAAACTCCAATATTCCAAAACATCCAATCTTTATATATATAAAAGTAAAATCCAATAGAAATGACATGGCACAATGTGGATTGAGAATTTTAAAATGTTGGATTGTGGTTAACTTTGACTATCCCACATTGATAGAAAGATGAAAATATGAAAGATGAAGTTGATTATAAAAGGAGAAGGATGTCAAGGTTTTTTACATGATCTATGATTTATTTTAATTCATTTTGGATTAAAGAGTTAATTTTAGTTACAAACTTTTTCCATGTTAAATAGATATTATATTTGTATTACAATTATCTTTATATATATAAATGCAAAATCCAAGAGAAATGACATGGATTGAGAATATTAAAATGTTGAATTGTGGTTAACTTTGGTTATCCCACAATGATTGAAAGTAGGGGTGTGCAAAACCCGAATGCCCCGAAAACCCGAACCAAACCCGAACCGAAAATGAGGTGTTTATGTAAAACCCGAATGCCCCGAAATCCGAAAATCCGAAATTATGGGGGATATTTGGGTTTGGGTTAGGGTTGATTTATCGCCACCTGATCCGTCCGAAAACCCGACATGTATATATATACATACATATATTATTATATAAATATATTTATTTATATAATTATTTATATATATAAAAGCAAAATCCAATAGAAATGACATGGCACAATGTGGATTGAGAATTTTAAAATGTTGGATTGTGGTTAACTTTGACTATCCCACATTGATAGAAAGATGAAAATATGAAAGATGAAGTTGATTATAAAAGGAGAAGGATATCAAGGTTTTTTAAATGATCTATGATTTATTTTAATTCATTTTGGATTAAAGAGTTAATTTTAGTTACAAACTTTTTTCATGTTAAATAGATATTATATTTGTATTACAATTATCTTTATATATATAAATGCAAAATCCAAGAGAAATGACATGGATTGAGAATATTAAAATGTTGAATTGTGGTTAACTTTGGTTATCCCACAATGATTGAAAGTAGGGGTGTGCAAAACCCGAATGCCCCGAAAACCCGAACCAAACCCGAACCGAAAATGAGGTGTTTATGTAAAACCCGAATGCCCCGAAATCCGAAAATCCGAAATTATGGGGGATATTTGGGTTTGGGTTAGGGTTGATTTATCGCCACCTGATCCGTCCGAAAACCCGACATGTATATATATACATACATATATTATTATATAAATATATTTATTTATATAATTATCCTTCAAAAATCCTAAATTCTAGTCGGTCGTACTATTTTCAAGAGACTAAACCTACTATCAATTAATCAATCCTTTCAACTAATTGAGTTTATTATCCAAAGCGATCAAATATATATTATAAATTTTTTGCATTTAATTATACCCGAAATCCAACCGAATCCAACCCGAAACCGATGAATCTGAACCCGAAGTAATCCGAAACTTGAAGTTTGGGGTTTGGTTTTCATATCCGAAATCCGATCGGGTTATTGATTTTCCCACCCGAACCCGCCCGACCCGCCCGATGCTCACCCCTAATTGAAAGATAAAATGGTTAACTTTGGTTATCCCGCATTGATTGAAAGATAAAATGTTGGAACATCTTTATCTTTATATATAAAAAGACAAGACATGACACAATGTGGATTGAGAATTTTAAAATATTGAATTGTGGTTAACTTTGAATATCCCACATTGATAGAAAGATGAAATGTTGGAACATGAAGTTGATTATAAAAGGAGAAGGATGCCAACGTTTTTACATGATTTATAAACTATTTTAATCCATTTTGGATTTAAGAGTTATTAAGCTTTAACTCTAATCTTTATATATAAAAGCAAAACCCAAAAGAAATCTTTATATATTTAATATAAAAAGAAAAATCCAAGATAAATGACATGACACAAGTAAGAACCACAAATAATGATGTGCCAACTTAAGATTTGACATTTAAGAATTTTATATTTTTTGAATTAAAGTTGAATTTTGTCTATCCCACATTGAGGAGAGATGAAATTTTGATAATTGATGATAGGTATATGAGAGGAGGTTTAGATGTCTTTGTTTCATCTCATTGGTTAGATCTTCTTGGCAAATTCTGTAAAGTCGTGTTAGCTAACCTTCCAAGCTCATAAGGTTGGTTCATTTTGCCCAACGTCTTTTTGTAAAGAAAAAATTACCCAATATGATTTTATTTTCTTTTTATAAATATAAAAGTAAGATCCACAAATAATGATGTGACAACCTAATATTTGAGTCTTTTATGTTTCTTGAATGAAGGTTGAGTTTTCTATATCCCACGTTGATGGAGAGATGGAATTTTGACAATTGATGATAGGTATATGAAAAGAGGTTTAGATGTCTTTATAATTTTCCACACATCGGATGAGATAATGAAAGAGGTAAGAAGGAAGTTGGTACAAAAAATATGGCCAACCGACAACAATGGAACAAACATACCTTATCAACTTATTGACTAAGATCAAGTAAAGTATTTGTGCTTATTAGTCTAATATCTGATGCGTAGGAGATCGGCCCACTTAATCTCTCTTAACTCTTTTTAAGGATGATGTCTCATGTATAAAATATATTCAATGTTTTACATTGTATTATATAAAATTTCAATATTTCTCTAAATTACGATAAAGCTTGACTTACTCTATATTTCCCTAAATTATATATCGTCACCGCGCAACGCGCGTTGCCCAGCACTAGTAAATATGAAGCATAGAACCCTGCCAATAACCATGAATACAGTTCGTATAAATAAGGTACGTCACCGAAAATATGGATAAAAACATATATCCAAAACCACACCTTTCGGTGACGGGGGAGACCCGATTCCATCGAAAGTGACGGGCACACAAAGTTAAGTCACTTAGGATGTTACTGGATTACGCAAGCCCCGGTCCTAGTTCCCATGCCATAAAGACATCACAATCCTCAAACCAAAATAAATTGCCTTTATTGCATACCCCGTAGAGTTACACCTCAAGGACTTACAGGGGGTCCCATTGCATATCCATCCTAGACGAGTTTCACCTCAGGGACTCCAGTGTCCCCTATTGCCTACTCGCTAGTGGCCCCACGGCCTAACGCATATACCCATGCGTTCCCAATAGTACCCGCTGATACCAGCCTTCCGGCACCCCATGACAGATAAAACGCGTCTTGTTGTGTGAAGGGACGAAGTCAACCAACCACACAACCGAATGCACAAAGAGATAGACCATCCAATAAAATCGACTCACGTGCCTATGGATCCAATACAACTCGGTCTACAAAACATGCTCAACCCGAAATGACCGAAGCACCCAACCATGTAAATATAAAAAAAAGAACAATAAAATGCATCAAGTTGCAATAAATGCAAACCATAAATAAGACTCCACATTGAGTCATTTAAAACCGGACAAATGTCCCCATGACCATCCCAAAGTCGAAAACCGAGCAAAATGCTCAAATACCCATTAGACCCATAATAACGGTCATCTTAGCATAGAAATGCATTTCATATCAAATAGGTAGTAAGTACCATAAAATCGTTATTAACCCAAAACTCAACACGGAATTAAACATAAAGGGTTTTCCCAAAGAACTCATACCCTTAACATTCTCAAAATGACCCATAACACTAAAAGTGTATTTTCTCAAATGGTTTATAAAATCATTTACACAAGTATGATTAAACCATCAATTAAAACTCATTTTGAGCAATTAATCTTTTAAAGACGATTCATGGTTTCTAACCATCCAAATGTTCAAAAGTCCCAAATATGGGTATTATACACATTTATGAAGATAAACACTTCAAAAGAGTTAAACTATCCAAATAACTCAACCACATATCTTTTCAAGTAAAACACATACATATTTGTAAAATACTAATTTTGGCATGTACAAAGTTTTCGCAAAGTAACTTGAACTCACCTCGCTAGATTAGGTTAAATCTAGTGTTTCTCCAACGTATGCTCCTTTGATGAAGTTTGCATCCTCAAGCCAAAACTTTCAAAACCTCAACCAACAAGTGAATCCACCAACCAATCACTTCTACCATACCAAAGTGGGTCTAAATCTTCATTTCACCCAAAGGAAGGGAAAGGTTTAGGAGAGGGTTGGGTAAAACCCTAGATATTGTAGAAATCCCATTAAATGGAAATAAGATGAAGGATTTCAACCTCTAGCTAGAAATCTTGCTAAGAGATAGGAGAGGGGCTTTGATTCACAAGATTTGTGGCTTCAAAGGTTCCAAAATCGGTTTAAAGGGGTTAGGGTTCGGTCTTTGGGAGAGAAAAACGAATTGGTTTAAGTGGAAGTGAGGAAAATAGGAAAGAAACTCGTAACCCTTATTTTTATGCTCAGCTGACCCTCGGCGATAGTGACATCGCGATAGTGACATGGTCACTATCGCCGGGGCACTCTCGCCCACTACCCCTTGGACTCTCGGTACCAAACGCGCGATTATGACACATGCGATAGTGCCTTAGGCACTATCGCCGGGGCACTATCGCCCAAGATGTACCGAGCCCAAGTGGCTCACTCTTCCAACCCAAATCTGATTTCATTTAAGTCCCAAACTCCATGTAACTTAGTGAATGTCGAGATACCAATTTTCGGGGTGTTACAATCCTCCCAACCTTAAAGAGATTTCGTCCCCGAAATCTGATCCTCACACAACTAATGGTCACCACGCCCATCACAATCCCAATTCCTGGGTTCCAACCAGGTTCGAACTTATTTCCCACAGAGTTGCCCACAACAGTTTCTTAGTGTCACTTCCAACGAATCCCCGCTTAGGCATAAAACACTTACATCCACTTGAAGGCCTGATTTACCAGAGTGGCTTCCGACCACCAGACTTAAGTTGCCTCCCAACCTTAAGTGACCCATACATTCCCAACGTTAGGTTCGAACTTCCCAATTATTTCCCATCCACATGTTCTCAACTTTCCTTTCCAAATCATTCCAAGGTTTAATCACTACCGAAATCAACCAGAACCTCTGAATTCAATTATTCCCGCTATTGAACTAGCACTTTCTCCTGACGGATTCCATCAACTCCAGTAACAACGGTCATCACTGATCCATCAATACACAATCCCAACGGTACGCCCAATTATTAATCATCCACCGACAGTTCTTTTAACACGGAAAGTCATTTCCTAAATCTTCTTATCACAAAAGAGTGTCTTAAAATTACCGCTACTATTACCATCGTTCCTTTAAAATCGGCCACGACCCCGATTACTCTAACGGTGCTTGGCCTCAGATCCAAAAGTCGACGCCTAATCATGTCGTCTACCTCAATATAGGTTACTGCGAATTCATTTGCTTAATTACAACGGCTTCATTCCCGCAACCGCTATCATTCGGCCTATAGTACTATCACGCGTGGAATACCCAACCTTCCACCGCCAAAGTGCTACACGCACTTACCCTTTCCTAAGTCCTAACGAGTTCAAGGTTTTCAAGTGCGTTATTCAATAAATATGCCGATCAGTCAAAACTTTTCACATAAATTTTCAACACAAAAATTTTCATTTCAAATAAATCGTAAGTATAGAAAACTACTATCATCCAATCGGTAGTTACACAAAACGGACACACTCGTCCTACATGTGAAAATCCGGTTGAAAATTATTTCATTGCAGTTTAGTTCACCCACAAAACGCAAAAGCGAAATAAACAATTTCTTTAAAATGAACCGCCACGGTTCTAGTATGGATTGGCTCATGACATGCATGTAAAGTGACTTCTCGACTTTAAACAGGGTGCAACAAAAGGCGTGCACGTATTTCAAAAGAAGTCCAACGACATTTGACTCCAAAATTTTCCTTCTAACCATAAAATGGCATGGAACAAGATTTACCAATCAAAATTTGCGCGCGTCAGTTTATTATACAAAACAAGGAAACGATTCATAATTACACCTCAATCAAAACACAAAACAACTTGTGCAAGTTCCATATTTAAGACAAAACCAATACGTTTCCATCATTTGAGAATGTCGACTAAAACGTCTTAAAACCACAACTTGGGGTAGGCATGCAAGCTTGTAACATTTTCTTAGAAATTTTCCTTGTAATGAAATAACATGCACCAATTAACTCACACCAAAATTTCAAAAGATAAAACTCTTTAAATCAATTTCCCAAGTTTCTCCAACTATTCATATAGTGACACACGAGCAAAAGTTTCAGGCAAAGCTTGCACACAACAATGTGTTTTCTCAAAACATAAGAGAAAATAAATGCTTATAAATGGTTGACACCAAAGAAAATTCAAACCTATTGTCAACTCTCAAAATACACCAACGGTACGCATCAATGTTCAAAACATAAGAAATTACACGCACCATAGTTTATACAAACACTTTTCTAAAATCTTCTTCACGAAGCATTTTTCCTCAAAGTTTCGTACTAGAATCATAGAACGTTAAAACGTTGATGCTTAAAAGTTTACCTGTTAAAATATCCAAAATATCTATTTCTTTATAACCAAAGGTTTACAATTTTCCAAAACGTTTCTCGAATCAAAGTTGACC
The DNA here is from genome assembly GCA_033807775.1 of Saussurea involucrata. NCBI lineage: Eukaryota > Viridiplantae > Streptophyta > Magnoliopsida > Asterales > Asteraceae > Saussurea > Saussurea involucrata. The sequence goes on from CM066322.1 coordinate 169,735,584, forward strand.
AAATGTCAACGACTCACACCTCTGTGTTTTCAAAAGGTAAAATATTGTAAACTATGCATGATTTTCCACAACACCAAAATCTCCCTTTGACCAAATGGCCATCATTTATATAATGAGTTAATAAAGCATTTTCATGCACGACCCGTTTATCAAAGTGTCGAGAACCAATAGTTACCAAGTTATGCATACCCCTAAGTCGATATAACGCATTTACATGAAATGATAATAAAACATTTAACTGACCAAAAACGCCCCAAGTAAATCATTATGAAATGTCACCAAAACGTTCTTTCATGCATAACTTAAGTCATGTATAAATCAATCCATACATTGAACTATTTGCAACAAAATGCTTAATAATACAAACTCTTTAAAGAAAAGTCACGCGACACTAGAGTTCCAAACTTATTTCTTCTTAGTCGCCTTATGACATAAAATTAACTTTTCTCAACAAAACTCGAGTGGGACCAAATGCCCAACATAGCTTATAAACCCTTCACATAAGAAATTAAAGTTTGTACCTTGTGAAATTATACTCACACGACTCAACATGTCGTACAACAAAGCTCCATGAACCTCAATGGACTCAATGACTCCAAGTCAATAAAACGGCGCTAAACAGCATGCTTCTAAAGCCAAATTGCTATAATCAAAATCATAAATGAGACGCCAAAATCCCAAAAATCCCCTCCTAGGGTAATATCATATAAACAACATTGTTTAACAACTCACATTAAACAAATTCCCAAAATAACTTTACATAGACATAATGGAAAATAACTTTTCGTCCAAACTTTAACATATGTGGAGGAGATCCAATGTTAAAGTCACAAGCCGTAGTTATTGTAAAACATCTTAAACATCATAAAATAGGATTATCATTATATCCAAAACAAATGTTGAACAATAATGGAATAAGGCAAAACAAATCCCGGCGGAGTTTGCAACTCCCGCAATAAAATGGTTTCATGCACGCTCAAAACCATGATTTGAAATCTTGTGTGTGTGCTAAACATTTCTCAAAATTCATAATACAATCCATATAAGGATTTGAAACACAAGAAATAGTTGATGAAATTTATTTTCAAAATAAACTTTGTGCGTGACTTAGTCGGCATTCAACGTCTCAACTCATACTCCTCCAAAATCCTCCGGTCTACTATTTTCATCCGGATATTCAAACCTCTTAAGGCAAGTTGGGAAATACATCAATTAACTTTACGGTTTTTCCTCAATCAGAATCGGCTCAAAAGCCTATGGTTCTAGTCCGACCATCAATCTTGACCCGAAACGGCCCACATAAAGCAAACATCATGCTTATCGTCACTCCAAGTGACTAATACTAGAATCGTCCATCCATTCCAACAACTACTAGTTCAGGACCTCCTTCACTACCCCAACGATCACCACATGAAAGCAATTCGAGCATGCACATGTACTAGTAGGTTCACCATGACACTGGCCAGGTGTCACTATGAACGCACTGCATATGATTATCCTTGTTGCTCTCGACGTGATTCTCGTTTCTAAAAGCTCCATCAACTTCAAAACATCTTATCTTAAAGTGCCTAAAGGTGAATTTCACTCTCATTTACTTAAACAAACGCTAGTTTGAGTCTAGGTATCCAAAATCAACACCTAAATTTCTCAAACTTATGCTCTGATACCAACTTGTAACACCCTCAAATTTGGAACGAGCAACTAATTTAAAATTTTATAAAATACCCAAAATAAATATAATTACTTCTACAATTCATTCCTCAAAATACCTTGACATTAAAAACATTATAATTCCCCAAATAAAACAACCTAAACGGGTGTCACTTAACACAACACAAGTTGCTAGTCCAACCAAGTGCGGAAGACTTCACTAAACAAATCATCTCTCGTGCACCCTAATATCCCTCGCCACTTCACAATATAGCTAAAGCTACTCCAAACCTGAACCTGTTGCACATGCCGACAAAAAAAGAGGGTTAGGCTTACGCCTAGTGAGTTCAAGCATTTTATCATGACTATATAAAATCATAAATCGGAAGTTAGTAATTATAGTCATGATTTAAATAAATCTTTTAAATGAAAGTTCGCGACAAAGTCTATCATTTCCAAAAGGTTTCCCAAACGGCATAAATGACTCATTTTCCAACGCACCCAAAATCTAGGAGAAAAGTTCCCAAAATGTATGAAGCGTTTTCTAAAATGAATCCCAAACCCAACTCACTCAAAACGTATTTGGACATAAATAACCCAAGGAATACAAACATGGACAAAACTCCAATATTCCAAAACATCCAATAAGTATGAAGCATAGAACCCTGCCAATAACCATGAATACAGTTCGTATAAATAAGGTACGTCACCGAAAATATGGATAAAAACATATATCCAAAACCACACCTTTCGGTGACGGGGGAGACCCGATTCCATCGAAAGTGACGGGCACACAAAGTTAAGTCACTTAGGATGTTACTGGATTACGCAAGCCCCGGTCCTAGTTCCCATGCCATAAAGACATCACAATCCTCAGACCAAAATAAATTGCCTTTATTGCATACCCCGTAGAGTTACACCTCAAAGACTTACAGGGGGTCCCATTGCATATCCATCCTAGACGAGTTTCACCTCAGGGACTCTAGTGTCCCCTATTGCCTACTCGCTAGTGGCCCCACGGCCTAACGCATATACCCATGCGTTCCCAATAGTACCCGCTGATACCAGCATTCCGGCACCCCATGACAGACAAAACGCGTCTTGTTGTGTGAAGGGACGAAGTCAACCAACCACACAACCGAATGCACAAAGAGATAGACCATCCAATAAAATTGACTCACGTGCCTATGGATCCAATACAACTCGGTCTACAAAACATGCTCAACCCGAAATGACCGAAGCACCCAACCATGTAAATATAAAAAAAAGAACAATAAAATGCATCGAGTTGCAATAAATGCAAACCATAAATAAGACTCCACATTGAGTCATTTAAAATCGGACAAATGTCCCCATGACCATCCCAAAGTCGAAAACCGAGCAAAATGCTCAAATACCCATTAGACCCATAATAACGGTCATTTTAGCATAGAAATGCATTTCATATCAAATAGGTAGTAAGTACCATAAAATCGTTATTAACCCAAAACTCAACACGGAATTAAACATAAAGGGTTTTCCCAAAGAACTCATACCCTTAACATTCTCAAAATGACCCATAACACTAAAAGTGTATTTTCTCAAATGGTTTATAATATCATTTACACAAGTATGATTAAACCATCAATTAAAACTCATTTTGAGCAATTAATCTTTTAAAGACGATTCATGGTTTCTAACCATCCAAATGTTCAAAAGTCCCAAATATGGGTATTATACACATTTATGAAGATAAACACTTCAAAAGAGTTAAACTATCCAAATAACTCAACCACATATCTTTTCAAGTAAAACACATACATATTTGTAAAATACTCATTTTGGCATGTACAAAGTTTTCGCAAAGTAACTTGAACTCACCTCGCTAGATTAGGTTAAATCTAGTGTTTCTCCAACGTATGCTCCTTTGATGAAGTTTGCATCCTCAAGCCAAAACTTTCAAAACCTCAACCAACAAGTGAATCCACCAACCAAACACTTCTACCATACCAAAGTGGGTCTAAATCTTCATTTCACCCAAAGGAAGGGAAAGGTTTAGGAGATGGTTGGGTAAAACCCTAGATATTGTAGAAATCCCATTAAACGGAAATAAGATGAAGGATTTCAACCTCTAGCTAGAAATCTTGCTAAGAGATAGGAGAGGGGCTTTGATTCACAAGATTTGTGGCTTCAAAGGTTCCAAAATCGGTTTAAAGGGGTTAGGGTTCGGTCTTTGGGAGAGAAAAACGAATTGGTTTAAGTGGAAGTGAGGAAAATAGGAAAGAAACCCGTAACCCTTATTTTTATGCTCAGCTGACCCTCGGCGATAGTGACATCGCGATAGTGACATGGTCACTATCGCCGGGGCACTCTCGCCCACTACCCCTTGGACTCTCGGTACCAAACGCGCGATTATGACACATGCGATAGTGCCTTAGGCACTATCGTCGGGGCACTATCGCCCAAGATGTACCGAGCCCAAGTGGCTCACTCTTCCAACCCAAATCTGATTTCATTTAAGTCCCAAACTCCATGTAACTTGGTGAATGTCGAGATACCAATTTTCGGGGTGTTATATATATATATATATATATATATATATATATATATATATATATCAATGTCTTAAATGACGTGAGTCTAGTAACTTTCATACGAGATGTAACCCCTATGCCACATAATGGTTGTAGACCCCCGAAAAAAAGACGTGTGTAGAAATAAAAATTGAAGATATTTCAATAGCAAGAGAAACAAGAGATGACAACGACTAGCGAGGTCAAGCCTCAAGGCGTGCCCTAAAAAGGATCCCTATTCGACTATTTGTCTACAAGAATGAAAGTAAGAATTTACCTACTTAGGATTTTAGTTTTTATGTTTCCTTTTAATGTTTATTTAAGTCCTATGTGTCGTACAAAAGTATCATTTATCCATTAAGTTGTATGTTTAAAAAAAAGTAATAAAAAAACCCATGCCTTAACGCGCCATAACACATCTATACCGTGTAACAACGAAAGCCAAACCTTAGAGTGGAGCTACAGAGGTTAACGTGACGGCAAACCAAGCCTCAATGCCATAACACACAATAACGAAGTAATAATGAGTTATTTAGAACCATGATGTATATATATATAACTATATAAGAGTATTATAATTATATAACTGATAAATAGTTTCGTTTGAATTAGTAATCAAATTACCAAACATGATAATGTGTTTATCTATTTTATTTGAAATTATTTAAATAAAAACAATATCGGGTCAATAATAGGAACCCAATATCGATAATGGTTTTTTGCCTTTTGTGTCTTCTATTTTAAGCGTATGGAAATAAATTAAACGAGAATAACTAAAATCTTTGATTTGTCTTCAATTAAGGGTCTGTTTGTTTTTCTTAAAAAAAGTCTGAAATCCTCTTAAATCTGTTTCGTTCAGACATTTGGTCATTAAGACTGTTTGTTTTTAAAAAGAAAAAAAGAGCTTAAAACCTCTCATAACCTCTTATTTCACAAGAGGTAAATATATCTCTTAAAACCTCTTAACATGCTCTAACTTCTCTCTTCCATGGATCGATGGTGGTGGTGGTGGCGGTGGTGGAGGTGGCGGTGTGGTGGCGGTGGCGGTGGCGGTGGCGGTGGAGGTGGTGGTGGTGGTGGAGGTGTGGTGGAGGTGGTGGTGGTGGAGGTGGCGGTGGTGGTGGAGGTGGTGGCGGTGGTGGTGCTGGTGGAGGTGTGGTGGCGGTGGTGGTGCTGGTGGAGGTGTGGTGGCGGTGGCAGTGGTGGTTTGTTTAAGTTTTGTGTGTGTGTTTGTGTGTGTGTGTGTGTGAGAGAGAGAGAGAGAGTGGTGATAGAGTGAGAAAATGAACGATATGAGTAAACCTGACAAATAAGAGTGATGTCTTGCTAAAGTAATATTTTAATATATAATTATTTCATATATTTTCTAATAAATAGATAAAATGTAAAAGAAATAGATTTTATATTTAATGGTTTATTAATTCAAATTCAGATTTCAGACTTCAAATCTTACAAAAACAAACAGTCTTAATGATTCAGATTTTAGATTTCAGCACCATCTCTTATAAAATAGAAGTGAAATAAAATTTCAGACTTCAGACCTCTTAAAAAACAAACGCAACCTAAGAAAATAAACGTCAAGATATTGGATTAATAACCAACATAAATTATATTGATGGACGTATGTGTGTAGAAAGTCAAACGTCTTCGGTCTTTGGTCAGTGGTGGATCCATAATTTTTTTCTATTGGGGTCCCTTTTAAGCTAGCTTAAATGCCCGTAAAATTGTCCGATATATTTTTAGCCTAAATCAAACGTTTTAAGGGTTTTTTAAGTTTTTTAGTAGATTTTAAGAGATTTTTAAGTTTTTTTGTCCATTTCGAGGGACTTTTTTTGGGTTTTTAGTCGATTTCGAGAGTAGTTTTAGTTTTTTTGGTTGATTTCGAAACATTTTTTGGTTGATGGGGTCCCGGACGAAAAATTAATGGAGGGACATTATGGTCGAAAATTGAAAACTCTGTACTTTTAACCTAAAAATTTCAAAATCTTCTTTTTTTAATGGGGTCCCATCCCCTCCACTAACCACACACTACAACCCACGGACCGTAAACTTTTGCGAAACTTTGCAAAGGCATTTTCTTACATATGTTCCACTTTAATCTATGTCCAAAAAAAACACATTACATGGTTTCAAATGATGCTATTTTGACATTATAAACACATTTACATATGTGACAATCTTAATCATATATTTATAAATGAAATACAGTTTGCATATGAAGGTTGGGCCTCAATATCATCATTAACTTTTTGAAGCTTTGGACCTTAATGTTATCCCAAGACTATTGGAGACGGAGTGGGGATTGCAGCTCAGAGGATTAGAGTATGTGGCTAACTACTTGTACAAGTCGGACTACAGATTTTGACGATTCATTTAATGATTTTTGACAATCTTTTATCAATTATTTATGATTGTTTAAATGGATAGGTTGGAATACCCCTAATGTTGTTCACATAGGTTCTACGAAAAATGTATATTTCACAAATTATTCATATTTGGTCGAATCACTGTATAGGAGAAGCGTCATTCCCATCATATCCATTCGGTGTGTGATGTTAATGGCATTTTTTTCCTATAGAGAGGATGTTGCTGATGTGTTTGTGGGTCATTTCCGATCTATCCTTGGTGCTACGGACGCAAATGTTGTACCGGATATGGCAAATTTGGCGTTCGTGAAAAAGCTCACGTTGAGGGAAGCCAACCACATGATTAGGCCGATTTCCAATGAAGAAATCCGATCGGCTATGTTTAATATCGGTAATGACAAAGCCCCAGGTTCGGATGGTTTTTCGTCAAAAAATTTCAAGGCGGCTTGGCCTATTATTGGACGGGCTGTGGAGGTTGCTATCCACAATTTCTTCTATAAAGGCAGTCTTGCGCGGGAGTTAAATCACACGGTGTTATGTCTTATCCCGAAAATTCCCAATGCCACTCGGGTTACTGATTTTCGACCTATCTCATGTTGCTCGGTCCTTTATAAATGCATCGGTAAAATAATAGTTGATCGTATGAAAGGCAAGTTGGATGAGTTAGTCTCTCCAACCCAATCGGCTTTTATTCCAGGTCGCAGGATTTCGGATAACATCTTAATGGCTCATGAGTTGGTGAATGGCTACCAGCGTAATTCGGGACCCCCTCGTTGTGCGTTTAAAATCGACATCCAAAAAGCCTATGACACGGTGGATTGGAGGTTTCTTATTATTATGTTGGAGGGGTTGGGTTTTCATCCCGTGCTTGTTAAATGGATTAAAGAGATGGTCTGCACTCCTTCATTCTCTTTGGCTATTAATGGAGATACGTCCGGTTTTTTTAAAGGAGGTAGGGGCATTCGTCAGGGGGGTCCGTTATCTCCTTATCTCTTCACGATCGTTATGGAGGGATTTTCGATGATCTTTAGAAATTGTATTTTGGAGGTAGTGAACTTTGGGTATCACAAAGATTGTCAAGCTTTGGAAATCACGCATCTATGTTTCGCCGACGACCTTTTTGTGTTTACGAGGGGTGATGTGCCGTCGGTTGAGGTTCTAAAAAAAGCCCTCCATTTGTTTAAAGTAAAGTCGGGCCTCACTCTAAGCCTTCAAAAAAGCGAGGTGTTCTTTGGTAATGTGTCGGCTAGTACCCAATCGGCCATTCTTGAATGCTTACTGTTTCGCCTTGGTACGTTCCCAATAAGGTACCTTGGAGTGCCTCTATCGCCGGTTAGATTGAAAGTGGCCGATTTTGGTTTTTTCATTGATAAAGTGAAAGGGAGGATTCATAATTGGAAGACTAAATTCCTCTCGTTTGGAGGAAGACGCCAACTGATTCGATCGGTTCTCCAGTCTCTCCAGCTTTATTGGATGGCCACGTTTGCCATCCCGGTGAGTGTGATTAATGAGCTAGAATCCCTATTCCGTGATTTCTTGTGGGCGCAAGGCGATAGCTCGAAAGGAAAATGCAAAATATCTTGGGCGCAAATCTGTAGACCGGTGGATGGGGTGGTCTCAGAATAAAAGGTCTTGCTAATTGGAACCGTGCCCTTTTAGCAAAGAATGTGTGGGATCTTCTTACCCGGAGGAATTCTCTCTGGGTTCGGTGGGTGTACCTATATTGTCTTTGTACTGATCACTTTTGGTTAGTAAGGAAACATTCTAGGTGGTCTTGGAGTTTATGCAAATTGATGGACTTGCGTCCGATTATGCGTCCATTTATAATGATGCGTGTGGGAAACGAGGAGACAATTAATGCTTGGGAGGACCGATGGTCGCACGGTGTTCCCCTTTCGGAATTTGTATCGTACAAATTTATTATTTCGGTCGGGTTCTCACCGACTTCTTCCCTACGAGAGGTGGTGTCTCGGTTTAGTACCTCTTGGCCGGGTAGGTGGATTCAGATTTACCCATCTCTTATCAATTATCGTCTTCCGCAGTTGGTGTTGGATCAAAGTGACAGACCGTGTTGGGTGGATGGACTGGGTCAGATGGTTGACTTCTCGGTTAGTGGTGCTTCGCAGTCGTTGGATGGCCCATACCCGAAAGTGCCATGACATGGGTTTTTGCTCCTCTTGCTACTATAAATAGACTTTGGAGGGACATTGAAGAGAAAACAAGCAATGAACAATATGAGTTTCATCTTCAAGCATTTACTCTCATTAGGTGCTCATGGGTTGGGTTGATCGGGTTGAAGGCATTTCGACACATCAATCCAATGTTGGCGGTTTGACAAAATTTCAACCCGACCCGACCCAACCCAAACAAACATACAACCCAACCCAACCCGTTCAGGTTGATCGGGTTGGTCGGGTTGTGTTTAAACAAGTTAAAATCAAAATTAGAAACATAAAAATAAAGAAAATATGTCTTTAAAATACAACCGACGTCCGACAATTCAAGACAATATTTAGCTATTACATATAAAAATGTCTAAACTAAAATGATCAAATAACTTGACGTCTCCAACAAAAACCAGTGAAATATAACAATAAATTGTTTAAATTCAATGATAACACATCAATCAACAACAATCAATCTTGACGCCTCCGACCCCGATGATTTCGCTTTCTTGGCCTTGAGGTTGGTCATGTCATCTACAAACCAAAACTAAAGTTAACAATTTATTGAAAATAGATGAAATAATATAAATATTACTATTATTAAACAAATTAGTGTTTACCTTCTTCCAATAACTCACAAGATTGTGTTTCATCAAAATACTCCTTTGTTTGAATTCCTCCGTGACTCACCTTCAACCAACTTTAGGTACACACTAATGCCTCAACCATTTTTGGACTCAATGAACTCCTAAATGAGTCCAAAATACGTCCGCTAGTACTAAACGCGGATTCGGAAGCCACCGTAGATACGGGAATGACAAGAACATCTTTTGCAATCAAAGACAAAGTAACATACTTACAAGCATTTACTTTCCACCACAATAAAATATCAAATTTGGGGGTCCTTGGATCGAGAGATTCTTCAACCAAATATCTTTGAAGCTCATTCATTTTCTCCGGCACTTGCAATTGTTGTTTTTGCATGTAACTTTCCAATAACGACCTCTTTTGAGTTGCATTGCTTGTTGACGAGTTGTTTTTGTCAACCTATACACATTAAAGAGAAATACAACAAAGTAAACAAATACTCAAACAAGCATGAACAAGTTAAAAAGCATAATAGAATAAATTAAACTAAACTACACATATAACTAACCTTATCATCATCACCTCCACACTCAACATTGTAGACTTCAAACAACTCGTTCAGGATTTGTTCCACCTTCAAAATAATCTTGACAACGGTTGTACTACATAAAGGCACTCATTGAGAAACGTCAAATATTTCATCTTATACCTTGGATCGAGAACAACAACCAAAAACAACATTGGATTTATATTATCCGGATCCCCCCAATATTTGTCAAACTTGGACTTCATCTTCTTAGCCATGATAGATAATATAGAATCACTATTTTTACATCCCTAAAAAATCAGACGCGCTACATCAGTATAGGTGATCGGTTGATCGGGTTGGGTCGGGTTCTGTTGGGCCTGACCCAATTCCGACCCAAATGCTTCGGGTTGACTATTTTTTTTATCGACAATGCTTCGGTTACCTCGGGTTGGGATTTTTCGGGTTTTTTCAGGTTGGGTTGATCGGGTTGGTCGGGTGCACCCCTAACTCTCATGGTTGAAGATATGAAGTATTAGTGTAGAACTTAATTTCTCGCATTTAGTTCTTGTTTTGTGTTTACATTTTAATGCAAGTGTTTTACAAGTATTTGTTTTCTTCTACTATGTTCTTCATTTTTATTATTAGCTAAGAACCTCTTGAGTGTGGGTTTGAGCCGAACTTAAGACTAGTAGGCAACACTTGCCATTATTGCTAATTAATAAGTTTGGTCACTTGAGTTCGGACTTAAACTCAATGCGGATAAGTCGATCATCCTAAAGTGTTAATATTAGATCTCGACCCAGAGATGTGCGTATTCAAAATACGGCTTAAGTGATGCACACAGATTTGAGATTTTTTTTGATAATCATGTATATATACGAATTTTGTATTATTTACTAAGGTTCAAACATTGGTCGAGATTTAGATCACAAAGAGATTTGGGTATAAATCTCCATACTAATAGAACTTGATATTTTGTCAACTTAGTTAAATCGACAAGCTTAAGAATCAACCATAATGGTTACTTTATCGACACTTTATGGGCACGTTCTATAATTTTTTTTTTCCGAGAGATTGTGATATTTATAGATGTTTTTGTGACATGGAGTTTCTAACCATTTTGTTACTATAATTGTCTTAAGTGAAAGTTATACCCATACCTATCTATAGTTGCTTGTTTAGTTTTCGTTGTTAAAAAACACCAAAACTTGCTCAAATATTTTATTCTTCTCTCATTGAAATCAATGAATTCTCAACTTAGTACTCAAAACTTTGAAGTCCAATCCTTGTGGATACGATTTCGGTATATTTACCACTTTATTATTTGCAGCGATTATAGTGTCAGTGTATACTTGTGCCCCAATTGTGGGAACATTATGGCCACTCTGTGAACTATACGATTTTCCACTACCAGTAGACCTTCCAAAATTGAAACCGAAACAAAGTAGGATTCATTTGGATGCAATTTACCCTAAATTTTAATAGAACCATTAATGATGTTAGAAGATTTGAGCAAATTTAATATTTAATTGAAAATATATAATGCATATAATTAAGTTAATTATAATAAAACTTCACGTAGGCGATCGATAATTTTTTTGTTTCAAGCATAAATTAAAAACATTGTTAACGTAGGGTTTTTTTTTTAATTTTTTGTTTATGTTGAAAATTATATGGGCTTTATTTACCAGACACAAAAAGTCAGGGGTCAAAAATATAAAATTATAAAGATTAGGGTAGTTTTTGTAATTTATAATAGTTGAGAAAACGGAAGAAAACAGGTGCCCCTGAAGAAGCAAAGCAAGAAAGGAACGTTCGATCGATCTCTCTTGTTCGGGAAAACAAACGCCACTCAACATCAGACACCACTACACAGACGACGCCGTGAGGTCTTTCTGTAGAGCGAGCGATAATTTGGCCAACAGATGCTCCTCTAAGGTACAAATCTAATATCCTTTTTCAATATTCTAGAGCGAGAAGTTGTTTTTAGAGAGAGAAACACCGACCATAGGAAAACGAAATTGGAGTTTCAGGGTTTTTCTCTCTCTCGCGCTGATTGTGTAAAGTTTTCTCGTGTTTCTTCTGGTTTGAATTTGAATAATGAATTCAATTTGAGTAGAGAATAGCTATATTGCTTGTTATGAATTGATTTTTTTTTTCTTTCTGTTTTTTTAATGTTTTCCGATGTTTCCTTATTGATGAAAATTTAATTTAATACTTATTTTTCTGGTTTAATTATGTAACCTGAACGGAATCTAATGGAATCGTTATCTAGTAGTTTATGTATATATGCACACGACTCCTTCGCTTCACGCGGAAACTGGATTTCTAGCTAGGGTTTCGTATTCGTTTGAACAATTTAGGTTTTGGAGTTGGTAAGTTTTGATTTATGTTGTTTTTGTAAGTAGATGGAGTGGCTTAGCTACTTTGATTTGTTGACAACGTTGAATCGCTGATTTTTTGGGGGTTTGTTTTGGGCTTTGTGTAACAATGAGCTAATTTTGTTTTCTCACTGTTTACATGGGTGTTTTAATTTAGGGTTTGGATGTACCTTAAGTGAAGTTTCTTATTTTTCAACTCTTTTCTGTGGTTTAATTACAGGATTGACTGAAGTGTGATTTGGCGGCTTTAGTTGCATTACTATTTGAGCTTGATCAACAGGGAACTTGATTCATATGGTAAATTTTCTTTATTGTACATGAGTTCTGGTCTTTACTATTTCAGGTTCATGTTGGTTATTATCCTAGAAAATTTTCAAATGCCTATTTTTTCCCCTTTGAAACGGTAAATAATTTCACAAACCCATACCTCTAAGGAGACTCAAACTCTCAACCTAAGCTTCCTAGGGCCATATTTGGTATCATTTGGCTAAAAGCTATAATTGCTGCTATTGTCATACAGAAATTGCTGCTATGGTCATACATGATGTAATTCTCTGATAATCTATAGAATATATATCTTCGTTATAATCTTGGGACAGTGGTCTATGGGATTCTTCTATGGATCTGATTACAATTTGATTGGTTCCCCTTTGCAATTTTTCACCACTTCGTGGTCGTCTTAAGCCAAATAAAAGTAAATGTAAATTGTACCTTGTTAAGTTTGACAATTTATATGCCATAATGGATCTTTTGGGAAGGGTTCTTTAAGGCACCCTCACATAATAAAGCAATAAAAGGAAAACAAATGATGTGCTTGTTCAAGGAGAAGCAGTTCAAAGGATATTTTCTTACTTTGTTTACGAATCATTTATGTTGCTTTGGACTTAATCATGTTGAATATTTGCTAATAGTTGCTGCAATTGCATCAGCAAATTTAGAGACTTGATAAAAGCAACTATTGTGACCATATATACTTGTTGTTTGTCCAAATGATGGTTGACAAGTTAACTGATTTACTTATCAATTTGGGGACATATGGTGTGTAAATAGGTTTAATTCGATAGCACTTTGTTATGCTATCCATCAAAATTTAAGCTCTTTACGTTTGTCACGCTACGTGAGGTTATTCCATGCACAATTAATTAAAATTTGCTTATTCGACAAGTTTCTAATATGGCATAAAAGTAATTGGTATACATGGATACTCGAGCTTTATTACTCCCAACTTTAGCAGTAAAAGATTACAGTTACGATAAAAAAGGAAAGAAAAGCATACTGTTCGATTTAAATTGCATAAAAGGATTTCTAATTGACTAATTGAAAAATCATTTTGAAACGTTGCATTTGGTTCACTTGTAAATTTTCGAATGTCCATGTGTGGTTATCAGTTTTCTTGCATTTCATTTGGGTTAGTTATCTAGAGATTGCAGCAATTTACAGACTTTGAGTTAACACATGGTGTTTATAATTTTTATTAGCCAAAAAGGGACCGTATTTAGAATCGGGTCCGAACCGATTTTTGTTGAAGAATCAACAGATGAGGCTTATAGTGGATACCTAGGTACCCAGAAACGAGTGCAATTTCTGGATTATTGTATGATGATTTTTAAACTTTTCATATATAGAAAAGAAATAGAAGTAGAAATAGATAGAATAGAAATGGCGTGGGAAGCTCTTGTGGTAATCATCCACATTTGAACATGCTTTATTAACACCGTTTCGGAGGTTACAATTATCCTTTTGTAGCGACGAATATCTTCAGGCATCAGATTTATAGTTAGCACATTTGTTTTCTGCAGAACACTCTGAGATAAGTAGTTATTTTTATGCAATTCATTCAGAGGAGGAGCCTTATCATTAAGATGATAATAGATACAACAGAAGTACAAGCTATCGGTTTTTTTTCCTAGATAAAGATGATGTGCCCTTATTTTGTAATCTGTCAAGGTTTATATTAACAATATTTTACTTTTCAAAAATAGTTTTAAGATATTTCTGATGAACAGATAAACATAGGAAGTCGAGAACTGGTTGAAGAGTAATACACCATAACCTATGTTCTCATTTTGAACTTCTGTCAAATATTTTAAAGTCCTATATGTAGTTCAAAGTTCTATGTGTTTTTGTTTCTTCCCCAATTTCCTACACAGATTTACAACATCATTTCCATGGTCCATCCATTCATCGACATTATTTTCAATGATATTGCAACTTTCAAGATAGTTGTAAGATAACATGTATGAGTGGATGATCATAGGAAGTTTGGCATACGGTTTTAGACTTGTCGCGTCTTTCTTATATCGCTCTCGCCCATTGTGAATTGTTATAGTTTTAGGTTCACGTGCTTGTTCTTTCGCTTAATAGTTCAAATTCATTTGAAGATTACATTTCTCTTAATAGTTCAAATTCATTGAACATTTATTGTGGTTTTGTTCAAACTGTGCCACCATGGCCGTGCTTTTATGTAACACAATTATGCCAAATCATGCTGTTACTACCTAATGAATGTATACTGGATTATATTTTGTGTTCTAGTACTTGCATTCCCTGGCACAGTGCCATTTATCTCTGGTATTCACTGCATATAAGCCAATCAATTGTTGGTATGATGTTAGATTCCTTAGGATAGTAATAGTACTTAACATGGATGTAAAATGTGGGTAGAACAAGATGTTTAAGCTCCGTTTGTTATGGCCCTACTTTCCGTTTCTTGTGGGTCCACGTTTTCATGATGTAAAGTGCATGGTCCCACATAATGGATATGAAGAATGGAGGCGAAGGAGCAAAATATACGGAGCCTTAGGGGCGTTTGGTTCACAGGATGGAATTTGATGGAATTGGAATCCATCGAAAGAATTTGACTTCGAAGGAATTGGAATGGAATTTGACCACGTTTTTGGTTGGTAGGAATTCAATTCCCTCACTTAAGCCAATGACCGATGAATTCTTTAAATTGTGGAATTCAAAGGATTCCATCATTTTCATTATGTGAACCAAACATAGGATTTGGAATTTGGTCAAAGGAATTTGTCATTCCAATTCCATCAAATTCCTTTGAATTCCGCGAACCAAACAGCCCCCTTACCCTCTTAAAGTGGAAAGATGGCCATATTATTTGTGTTTTGTAGTACTCCAAGTGTCCCGAAATAAGTGTTCACATTTCTATTTATAGTTTGTCCCAAATAAGTGTCTACTTTCAACAGGTAAAAATGTGTACTTTCCAATTCTACTCTTAATTATGAGATGGAGAAATTCATTTGTCTCTCTATTATTAAGGGTAAAATTACAAATCATGTCTAGCTCAGTTGGTCTACCTAAGGACGGTAACATCCTGGGGGGGGGGGGGGGGGGGGGCTGTGGATGGTATCCCAGTCTACCCGGGTTCGATTCCAAGGGGAGGCAATTGAGGGCATGAGGAGTACCCAGTCTTTGACTGAGCTTACCCCCCCAGCCTGTGGTTGGGCCTTAGGTCCAGCGTAAGCTGGGCCGGGACAGCGGCGGATTAGTGGACTGCCCTCGGATGTCCGATACCGCCGGGGAGGCGTGCGTGCGTGTGTGCGTTGTGTTCGTGGTAGTTGATCGAAAGGGTTGATGCCGCTATGCCTTCCAAAAAAAAATTAAGGGTAAAATTATCATTTAGTTGATTAAAAAGTGTAATACGTACACGTTCCTAAAACTGTGTGCCTTTTTCATCATGGACATAGCTTCTTGTTTGTTTCAGTTGGATTTTATTTTCCTAAACCGTGTTGAACTATTTGGATAAGGTGCTGACGTTCATTTGATTATTCGATGTTTGCAGGGTATGCTTATGCTGCTTATTTGGTTCAATCTTGGAAGTCCTAACTGGTAGGTGTAGTAGCAATATGACACTCGAGGACTTCTTTACTTTAACCGAGTTGAAAGATGGGCTCACGACTCCCGCCAGAGTTAACGAGCTCCTCACCGTGATGCACAAGGAGAAAGACTGTGTTGTGAAGAATGTCGGTGAAGCAACCCGACAATGGTCTGCGGTTGCAACCACCATTGCAATCACCGAGAATAAAGACTGCCTTGATCTTTTCATCCAATTAGATGGACTCTGGTTCATTGATCAGTGGCTCAAAGATTCTCAGAAATTTGGAATTGGAAACGATACAGAAAACCGTTTCTTGGAAGAATTAATCATTGCATTGTTACGCGCACTCGAGCGGCTCCATGTAGACAACCATAGGTCCATTTCTTCTGGAATTGATAAAACTATTCATGGTCTTCTTGGTCATAGTAGCTCTATGGTTCAGGAAAAAGCTAAAACTCTGTGTGACGGGTGGGCCCCAGCTCCAACGGACATCAAAATGAGTGAGGCAATTGGTGATGGAACAGAAGAAAACATGGAACATTTAGACGATCAAAAGATGCTAAAAGAAGAGATATCAACACAGGAAACGATCATGAAATCTGCGACTACAGATCAGGATCCAGTTGATTATTCATTAGTGAATGTTAGTGGAAATGTAGCTGATAAGGTTGAAAGTGAAAGATCGAAATCAGAAAGCACTGTTTTAACTGGGATTTCTGGTTCTACACCTACTGTGCAATCGGATATTTCTCAGTTGGATAATAAGCATGTTGAAGATGCAAAGGAAAAGCAGATCGATTCTTTGGTTAAAGCAGGTGAAGTGGAATCAACCACCATTTCTAGTCCTTCGGAGCACGAAACTCCGCCTGAAAGTGCTGATATTGAGAAAACTTCGGAGCCTGATATAAAGACTGAAAAGAGTGACAAAGATGAAGATATGATGGATGGTGATTCCAGCGGTGGAGCTTTACAGGTGTCCGATAATAAATCTGATGACCCTAAAACGACATCTAATACAGAAAGTGACGAGGAAGATGGAAAGAAATATGTTGGAATTCAGAGCGATGATGATTCGGGGAACCGTTCACGGTTTTCTACACGGTCAACGAAAGGTCAAGATGGTGATTTGATTAGCAAGAGACCATCTGATATGGAACTGGATTATGGGATGGTTGATCCATTGGAGCTCGCTAGACAAGTCGCTAATGAAGTGGAAAGAGAAGTTGATTCTCGGGAACGAAGTTGTAGTACTTCTCAGAACATTTCTGGTAGCGGAATCGAGAGGCCGAGCAGTCCAGACTCCACAAACGGAAAAGAACCCGAACCCGAACCCATCGGATCTGGACCTAAGGGTTCACCGAGTGTAGCAGAGCCTGTGAATGATGTTGAAACAACACTTGTTTCCAAAATGGAAACTCAAGTTTCTGAGATGGCTGAATCGGCACCGAATGCTGAAAGAGGGTTTTCTGGGTTTGATCTGAATCAAGAAGTTTCGTCTGAAGAAACCGAAACAGAATGTAGAGTGGATCCTGTGTTGACCCCAGTCTCAGTCGTTTCCGCCTCTAGGGCGGCTGCATCCGATGGCTTACCCAATGCTCCTTTGCAATTTGAGGGTACCCTTGGTTGGAAAGGGTCGGCTGCAACAAGCGCGTTTAGACGGATCCCTGAAGTCGAAAGGGCATTCAGCCATAACAATAAGCAACGTTTGGATTTCGACCTGAATGTGTCCGGAGGTAGTGAGGATGGAATCGAAGACTTGTTATCTCGAGACAAAATGCCAATCACATCGTTTCTAGAACCTTCTACTGAAGAACCAAGGAGATTAGAGAGAATGCAGTTGGATCTTAATAGTCTCGGAGATGGTGATCCTGGTGGAACTATTGCTCTCGATTGGAAACGTGATGGCCGAGTAGCTTCTTTGAGACAAAACGGCCCGCAAAGTCCGTCTCTATCCTCGTCATCATCGTCAATGCAACCTTCGTTTAGGAACATCGATTTGAACTTGAACGACCACTCGACTAATATTCCGAATAATGCTTCTTTCGATAATCCGTTTCTTGGTAAGTTATTCAACAACTCCAACGTTTCTAAGCGAGATGAATCCGTTATTTCCATTTTTGGTACCCAAGTTGAGGTAAAGCGTAAGGATCCCGTTTCTTTGCCTAACGGAAGGATTTTAGACCCACCGATGGATTTCAGTTTGGGGAGAACAACCCCTTCGAATTCGATGCCTTACGCTAATCTACATGCTTATGGTCACAACGGTTTTGCATTGGGGCCCGCTATGTCATTCTCGACACCCATGTATGGGCCGCCAGGTGGGCCAATCCCTTACATGGTTGATTCAAGAGGAGCCCCTATAGTCCCACAACTCATGGGGTCATCATCCTTTTCTCAACCAACACAACCTTTCATCTTCAACATGGGTGCACCATCTGGTTCAAATGGTGCGGGCCCGTCACGTCATAACTTCGATCTGAACTCTGGATTCATGAACGATGGGGGAAATAGAGAGAATAATAACGGGGGATTGAGACAGTTTTGGAATCATGGTCAAGTGAGAGCGGTGGATGAACAACAGCAACAACAATTCTTGAGGATGAGCAACAACTCGATACAAGGTTCTTCTTCGAGTTCGGTTATTGGAGGAAAACGTCAAGAACCGGACAGCGGATGGGAATCGTTTCCTCCGATTAACTACAAGCATCATCAACAACCACCACCATGGCAATAGAGGTTTGTGTTTTTATTCATCTTGATTCTGGCTTCCCTCTTTATCTTTTTTTACCAGTTTCCATAGCAGGCATAGTTATAGGGAGAGTAGGCAAGCTGTTAACTTTAGTTGGAGGGATGTTGGTACAATTCGAATAAAAAGAAAAGAGCGTTAGAGAGGAAGTCGCGTTTGGGGTGTCGGTCGGTCGGAAAGCAAGCGGATATAATCTTATTCATGAGATTAATTGGCAAAGAAATTAAGTAGGTTTACAGTGAGATTTATTTCTTAATTTGGTTTTTAAGTGTCTGATAGAACTTTGTTCACATAGAGATGTAATTTCTTCTCCATATATATCAAAGAAATTTAGAGAAGCTGTTTCTTTACATTTTAAGCTTCCCTTTTTATCCAGCCATTTAGGGTCTTGTCTTGTGCATCTCTATTTTAGGATAAAACAGACAGGTAAAATTTTACTGTTTCATGTTTGACGTGACGTGACATGGATCTGAGATTGAATTGGACAAATATTTTGAAGTTGACTCGTTGGCTTTTTTATTATTTGGACAACACAACAATGATATGTTAATAGATGTTTAATTAAGGCTATGTTTGGCAAACTAGTTGATAAGCTAGCTGGTAGCTGATAAGCTAGCTGTTGACTTATAAGCTAGCTGGTAGCTGATAAGCTAGTTGATGAAAAAGTCACGTTTGGCAAAAAGTAGCTTATAAGCATTTAAATGACAAAAAATGACATATTAAAAAAATAGTAAATAAATAATACTTAATATTAATGAGGGTATTTTTGGAATAAAAAAATCAAAAACTCAAAAGCTCTTGAAACGCTACTCATACTAGCGTTTTGAAAAGCTAGCTTATGGTGATCCAAACATGTACCTGCTTATAAGCTAGTTTTTTTTTTGCCAAACAATGCCTAAGTGTGCAACTAAAGTTGAATTATAGTTTCACAAGTGTTGGGCATCCTTTGGCAAAAAAAAATAACTAGCTTATAAGTTAGTTTTTTTTGGGTACATGTTTGGATGACCATAAACTAGCTTTTTGAAACGCTACTTGAAGTAGCTTTTCAGTAGTTTTTTGTGAATATTCCAATATGGCTCTCATTAATATTAATATTAATTATTATTTATTTACTATTATTATAAATAAATATTAATTTTTTAAATTTAATTATTATTAATTAATAAAAATTAATTAATATTAACTGAAAATTATTAAATTAAATTTTAATTATATATTGATATTAATTTTTAAAAATGAGTTATTGTTAATCATATAAATTATTTTTATATATTTTATAATATTAATTAATGTATTTTAATTATCAATTATTATTATCTTTTTATTTATTATTTGATTATTTTTTTATATTATATGTAACGGTTATTTAAAATCATAAGTTAACAAATTCAAAATTTATAGTAAATATGTAATAATAAATTTTTAATTCTTTTAATTAACATGTTATATTATTTAATTTTTCTTTACTACATTGGTTGTATTAATTAACACATTATATTTTATAATTTTTTTTTAAATTATATAATTAAATATTGTAATTGATAATTTTTTGAAGATGTTCTTTTTGGTCATTTTACATGTTTATAAGCTAGTTTTGCCAAATGTGACTTATTCATCAGCTAGCTTATGAGTTAACAGAACTACCAGCTAGCTTATCAGCTAGTTTGCCAAACATAGCCTTAATTGGGTGACACATGAAAGGTAGGGGTGTTCATTGGTTGACATCCAATGGATGTGAGGGGAACATAACCGATCCAATCATCCATTAGATGTTGGATTTTTCCAACTGAACCGATTCAATCATCCATTGGATGTTGGATTTTACCAATTCAATGGATGATTGGATCGGTTCGGTTCCATCCAATGGATATTTTTATTGGATATCCATGGGACCAGTTCGATTTCATCCAATGTTAATCGGATTGGATCCATCCGACATCCAATGGATGACCGGATCAGATCCATCCGACTTCCAATGGATGACCGGATCAGATCCATCCAATTTTTAAATCCAATTTTCAACAATTCACACAATATTTTAATTTTATCCGTTCAAAACTAGTGCTAAAAAGTAAAAACATACAACTACCAAATATAATCCCATACAATACATCAACAAAAGTTACAAAAGTTCTATTGAAAAGTGGAAAGTGGAAAATGATAAACATATTGTTCGCAACAAAACCGCAAGTCCGTAACAACTCAATTCATTTTGATTTCTCCATCTCCAACAACATTTCTACAAAATTTAGAAGTAAGACAAAAAAGTTATATTAGTATCTTACAAATAAACACTTCTAAATTAAAATTTAATATATATATATACATTTACTTACCAGCTTCCAACGCTTCAACTTATTCATTTGCGCCATCAACATCAATCGATGTTGTTTTCCCGATCCAGTTTTGGGTACAAATTAATGCGTGTACCGCTTTAGGAGTCAAGCGACCCTATATGAGTCGATAACACGACCACCAGTAGAAAAGGTCGACTCTGATGCAACCATCGATATGGAAATAGTAAATACATCATGAGCAATCATGGAAAGAACCTTAAACCTAATTGCATTTTTTTCCACCAATTCAACACATCAAAATCATGCTGTAAAGAAGTATAGAAAACAAAGTTAAAACAGAAATTGCAACAATATTAAAAACATATTAGAAATGCAAGAAACGAAAACAAATATGCAAACATGATCCGTATTTTCACATGCTTCAGTGAATATTTATCAACTTCGGTTTTGTTTTCTGAGGAATCAACGGTCTTTAGTTTTTTTTTTTGCGAAGTTGATCAAATAAGACATAGTCATCCACATCATCGTCAACATCTCTACCATCATCTTCAACAGTAGTAGAAGTCGTATACGTGTCATCACCCAAATCCAATTGACAATACTCTTTGTATATTGAAGCCAAAGTAATTCTAACAAATTTACAATAACTTATAGCATCATCTTTGTCACCACACATCAACTCAAAACACACATTCAAGAAAGGTTCTTTGTACCGAGGATCAAGCAAGATAGCTACAAGTAAAAATGGGTTCAAATATTCCATTTTCTCCAATACTTGTCATACTTTTTCTTCATTGAAATACCCATTTCCCTCAACTTACTATCAAGTCTATTCCCACTCCAAAACTCCAAACGACTATGAATAAAAGAAACCTGGTGAAGACTGTGAGACGGCAGAGAGGCGGAGAAATCACCGCCGGTGAAGACTGTGAGACCGTGAGAGATGGCATCGTCTACTCGTCTAGGGTTTTGGTGTGAGAGACCGTGAGGCGTGAGAGATTTCGTGTGGGTTTGATTGTACCTGATGAAAAGCAAAGAGGGAAATTTTCAAAAATGTAAGTTTTATTAAATAAAATAACAAATATTATATAATATTATATTAATTGCTGGTAATTGGATGGGGTACTGGATGGTTCGGTCGGTTCTTATACTTATGGCATATCGGTTCGGTCGGTCGGTTCTGGACTGCCATCCAACAACCGAACCGAACCGATCCAATTGGATTTTGAAATTTTCGATCCGATCCGATTCAATTGCAATTGGATATCCAATCAAGGTTGGTCGGTTCTAATTGAAGCGGTCGGTTCACATTGGATCGGTTGGTTTTCTGCACACCCCTACTATTTTGAAAGGGTTCGAATAAGCCTCATTTAGAGGCCTAAACTTGCAAAACTATAATTTGTCGATATAAAACTAATAAATTAGCATCTGGATTATGAAAATTTATTATGTTTATAGACAAATTAATAACTATTAATTTATAGATTAGTTCTAAAATACTTTATTTATCAAATACCTCTTGCAGAAAGCTTGTCCCTTTTATCTATTTCGTTGGTCTTCTACTGGTTCATAAATTCCTTGCTCGTCTTAGAAAAATAGTTTATATTGAAGAACAACTTAATGATGACATTATCAAACATGACACATACGATGAAGTCGAAAACGATACTTCGCATTCAAATGTACACTAAGGGGTCATTTACCTAATCACTTACCCGGGTAAGTACTTACCGATAAAATTCAACACTATCACTTACTTTCCGGATAAAATTTTAGTCCACCAAAATGACATTGTATGCAACAATTTAGCCGGTAAGCGCTAACCGTGGTAAGAGCCGTCGCACTCACTTACCGGGTAAAACTCTCGGTCCTTGCTTCCGCTCTTACCGGGTAAAATTCTTAGTCCTTGCCATATTCATCCGGTAAGCTAATGTGACTTGGTAAGCAATTACCCGGGTAAGCAATTATCCGGGTAAACGTTTTGTAAACGGCCCCTAAGGTATTGTTTGACAAAAATGAGTTATTTTTTTCTTAAGAAATCGTTTAGATGTGCATAGCTATAGCTTAGTTTATAAGCTATTTTATTGATAAACTACTTAAAATAACTTATGAACACGTTTTTTTCGATTATAACCCTGATTAATATTAAATATAAATATAAATAAATATTAACTATTAATTATAAATAAATATTAATTTAAATTAAATAAAAATTATTAATTAGTTTGTAATTATAGATTAATAATTTTTTTAATCACACAATAGATATTAATTGTATTATTAATTACTTATAAATGTTATTAATAATGTCAATTATTCTTTTTAATTATTAATAAATATATTTAGAATGGAATTGAATTCCAGTTTTTATAAATAGTTTATAAAAAACAAATTATAATTAATTATACAAAAAATATATTTTTATTAATTGATTATTATAAAACAAATGTTTTTAACATATTTTAAAACATTATCACACAAAAATCCCGTGAAATACCAACCACCTCCATGCAATTTCTTATTTTCAGGTTTGCGAGATTTCAAATGCAAGCAATCCTTCAAACCAAATATGAGATTGGATTGTAAGGGCTGAAGAGTAGTCATGCAGTAAAAAAACATCCAACTTTGTTCATTCCAATGGTTGTGTACTAGATCTAAATCGGGACAGGCTTTAAGCTGGGACTCTTGGTGTAGTAATCCCATAGTTTCCTGGGTGAGTATCTTGTAATTCCTGGTTTCCTGGCTGTCAGGATCGATTCTTAACAAGATTAACAATACTTAGAATTCAGAATTAAAGAATCTGCGGAATAGAACTTTAATTCCCACAATCAAAGAACAATATATCAGGAAACACACAGTTGTTTGTATTCACTAAATCGACTCACAAGCTTACAACCAAACCTCAATCTTGATGAACAGGCTCAATCAAGACGACTTCTACTTCTCTAGAAATAGGGTTCTAAACCTTGAGGTTAATTCTCTCTGAAATCAATTTCAGTATCTCACGAATATGTATATTTTTCTAATAGCTATCTATTGAAATCTATTTATACACAATAATTACAAGATAACTATCAAAAGTAAATTGATCTTCTGAATCTTCTTTAAGCATATCTTGATCAATTCCTTCTTTATCTCCAACCATGTCGCATACCAAACTTATCACTTTAGCAGTATTAACTTCATTCAGCATGAGCAGTACTAATCTTCTCCAGCAGCATTAATTTATTCTAGCAGTACTAACTCATTCCAGCAGCATTAACTTATTCTAGCAGTACTAACTCATTCCAGCAGCATTAACTTGTTCCAGCAGCATTAACTTGATTAGCAGTACTAACTTGACTAGCAGTACTAACTTGATCCAGCAGTACTAACTTTGTCTTGCAGTAGTAACCATTGCATAAGCAGTACTAACAGATTTTCGTTATGCACCAGCAGTACTAACCTTGTCTGGCAGCACTAAAGTTGTTCTGGCAGTAGTAATATCCACTTGCAGTAGTAATTATGCCCTGGCAGTACTAACTTTGTTCTGGCAGTATTATCCATACTTAGCAAATATCTTCAGTTCCCAACAATCTCCCCCTAACTTGACTTTTCAGGAAGAGAAGTCAAGTTCTTCAGATGATGCTTCCAAAACTTAATCATGAACGCATAAATCAGGATTCACTCCCAGACTTTGATTGATAATCCTTCTTACCAGGTATCTTGCCATCTCAGAGTCTTTGTCACTCACCAACTTAGTTTTTAGCATTCCATCCAACCTTTTCATGCTGTGCTTGTATATTTTATCCACCAAGTAATACTCATGATATGCATTGTCAAGAGTTATGACATACACACCACAGTTTTCAATAAGCATCCATTTGGTAACAACTTGAAATTGCCTTTCTGTCAAATACTTAACTGCTTCTGTATTGAACATTAGACACAAGAATTCAAGTACCATTTTGGTGATGGACATTCCATTTTCAGTCAACATATTTCCATAAAGCTTCATTCCTACCTTGAACATTTCTTCCAAGTCTGATCTAGAGCACATCCTTAAAAGTTTTCCCCATGTAGAACCGACCTCAAACTTCCCATCTGCTCTTTTTACTCTAATGTACTCCTTTCTCTGATCTTTCAAAGTATCCCAGAATATGATTTCAGGAGCCATAGAAGCTAATGGTTTAGCTTGAATTGGATTAGTATCAACCACAGTAATATACATATCACATTGAGCATTTGACTGTGATTGTACATTGCTTGATTGCCCTGATGGAGTTGCCACTTCTTCTTCAGCAACTTTTGGATCAGATTTCTCTTTCACTGCTTCCTCCTGGGCTTCTTCTACAGTTGATTCCACCCTTGGCTTCTTTACATCTTTCTTCTTTGAAGCTATGGACTTTGTTCTTGGCCTTTTGGTTGACATCATCTTTGTTCTTTTGAAAGATTTAACAGCTTCAGGAGTGGTTTCAGTTGTTTCTTCTTTGTGGCTCTTAGCAGCACTAACAGTTTCTGCTGCTTTTTGTTTTTCAGCAGCAGTAACCATTTCTACTGCTATAGCGGTTACTGCTTCTTTTATAACCTTTAATGTTGCTGCTTCAACACTATCCTTCACAATCCAAAATATCTCTGCATCAATCTCGGATTTAGTTGCAGGTACTGCTTCCTTCTCACTTTCAGATACTGCTGCATCAATAAGATTCTTCAAAATTTCAGTTACTGCTGCTTCAGTCTCAGACACTGCAGCATTATCTGTTTCTACTTCTTTCTCAATCTCAGCAGTATTAACTGTTTCTACTGCTGGTTCTGTTTCTGCTTCCTTTGTAATATCAGCAGCAGTAACCGTTTCTGCTGCTTTTTCTGTTTCTGCTTCCTTTGTAACTTCTACAACCTGCTCAGCCTCCCCCTCAACCTTATACTCATACTCCCCCTCAATGTTTGCATCCTCCATGTTTAGATCAGAGTCTAACTCCCCCTTTTTGGAAGCATCAGAGGTTGTTCCTCTCCTTCTCAAAACATACTGAGCTTTCTTCCTTCTTTGTAGCAGTTTGGTGATCAGCTTCTTATTCTTTTCTATCTTGGTGTTTTGATGAAGAACCACCTTCTTAAGCTCATCAATCTCCTTCTGCTGATCCATGACCTCAATGTTGATATTTGCAATAGTTTCCATCAATTCCTCATAAGTATATCTATCCTCACCTGATTTAGAAGTGTTTACCTCCCTTTCAGGATCATTGGAAGTTTTAGCAGGTGTCTCTTGCCTAGCAAAAGCACTACCTACCCCCTTGGTTTCTTGGCACCTGGGACCTCTGGATGATTTCTCACCCTGAGTTGCCGTGAGGAAGGTCTTAGTTATTTTACCACTGGCCTTCTCTTTGCTAGCAGAAGTAGTGGCAGCCTTGCGACTCACATGCTCAACCTTCTCCTTAGTGAGCACCTTCTTGGGGTTGGGAGACACCCCTGTGGTTTCCCTTTCGATATTCTCTAATGGAGAATGCTCCACTAGAGGGCTTAAAGGCTTCGGGCTCTTAGGAGATACATCAAGGGAAGGAACCTTGTGTACCTTTCTTCTTTCAAACTTTTTGGTTATTTTGGGAGTGGGTCGTACAAGAATGGACTGAGGGATTACTTTTGTGATGGAAGGTTGGGATTGGTCATCAGTGGGTGTGTCTAATGAGGGCCTTGACCCTGATGCCATACCTTCAATGGTGTGGGACACAACCATCATTGTAGAGAACAATGGTGTGTCAACTCCTTCCGAGTCCCTAGGAAGTCTTCTCATATTTGAGAAAACCTTCCCTTTAGGGGGTTTTGGTACATATACCTCAGCAGATTGAGGTAAATCCGTCAATTCATGGTTAATAACTTCTTGGACAAACCTTGGATACATGTAAAATCTCTTTTTGGATTCTAGGTTTGCCACAAGATCAGTAAAGATCATTGCTGAAAAATTGTACTTTCTGGCAGTGGATAAGCAGACCAAGGCATACGCAATGGGACTGCTAAACTCACTCCATCCAGTTGTTTTCTTTGAAATACAGTGCATAAGGGTATGAACAAGAAATCGCCATTGGTTGAAAAACTTTGACTTGTAGAATTTAAAAACTCCAATGGGACCTTCATACCCCATTCTTTGTAAAGTTGAGTATAGTTCTTCATTGGAAATAGAAGTTATACCTGAGGCATCATCCAATCGAAGGGTGATGCGAATGAGTTCTTTTGAAACTTTCAAGGGTTTGTCACATACCCTTGTTTGGATGACTTTCTGTCCATCTTCGGATTCTACGGTGGCATTGGCCCAGAATTGCGTCTGATGCTCGATGTAGATTGTCGGATTCACCGTTAGGGCATAAGAAATATGAGTGGATTTGAGAAAATCCACAATGTCGTGAAATCCTGCGGCCTGCTTCGGCTTCTGAAGCATTGCTATCTCATTGTGCTCATCGACAAACTCCATTGTCGTCGTTCTTCCTGAGGATTTGGATAGAAAACACAAAGATTCTAGGGAGAAAAGGTTAGAAAGAGATGAATTGAATGCAAAAAAAAACGTTATGAACTTTGGCGGGCTGAAAGAGTATTTATAGCAGTATGTGCCCTGATTTTCTTTAAAAGCAGTATTAACAACTTAGCAGTATTAACGACTGAGCAGTATTAACTGCAAGGCAGTATTAACTACACATCAGTATTAATTACACAAGCATTATTAACTACAAAGCAGTATTAACTACTAAGCAGTATTAACTACTAAGCAGTATTAACTACTAAGCAGCATTAACTACGAAGCAGTATTAACTACTAAGCAGTATTAACTACTAAGCAGTATTAACTACTAAGCAGTATTAACTACGGAGCAGTATTAACTACTTAAGCAGTATTAACGACTGAGCAGTATTAACTACACAGCAGTATTAACTACACAAGCAGTATTAACTGCTAAGCAGTATTAACTACTCATTGACAGTATTAACTGTGCACTAGCAGTAGTAACTATGCACTGGCAGTAGTAACTATCCACTGGCAGTAGTAATTATGCCCTGACAGTACTAACTTTGTTCTGGCAGTATTATCCATACTTAGCAAATATCTTCAGTTCCCAACACTGGCGTCCTAGTCTCTCGCAAGGTCCTTTGTTTAATAAAGCGCTCCCTTTCTCGTCGTTAAAAAAAACCAGATTGGATTGAAATTGAATTCCAAATCTCTCTAAATCCTATCTAATCCGACAAATCAAATGAATCCAAAGGGCTTTCTAAATCCAATGTTTGTAGGAATAACTTCACTGAAATTCAAAGATTTCAATTCCAGACTTTCCCTTAAACCAAAACCGAGAATAAAATGAAATCCAATTCCAAAAGTTATATCATATCCCACAAACCAATTTGCCCTATACAAAAGTTCAAAAGAAGTGAAACTACATGGCAGCTTTGGCACTAAAGTGTAAATCACTCCAAAGCTTTTGACCAAAGGGAAGATTCCTGAAAAGCATAGTTATAAAAATGAACACACAACCACCCCACAAGTTAGGGACTTTATTGACAACCGCCCATGAATAAATAAATAGATGCACTTGCCATCTTTGAGGGCCAAGGAGATTTGATCCCCTCATCTTCTCCATTGTTATGATTAGGGCTTATCTTATATTCTAAGTATATATTATATATATGCACAAATTTTCTTTCATTAAATGTAAAGAATATAGATATACATTTGTGTCCATATATATAGAGTCTTTAATCATCGACTACTAAAACTATGAATGAAAACCATTTGTACGTAAGTTGAAATTTCCATAATCCGTTTTAACAAATAAGATAACACAATATACTGGCATTCACAACGCCAACCAAAAAACTAACTATGTATTCTAAACAACACATACTACAACTACTCTTAGATTCTAAACATCACAATCAGTTAACAAACTAGCTATAAGTGTTAATGATGTCGTTCAAGCTAGCAAACTAATGAAAAAGACATTACATTCGGGGTGAGAAAGCCAGTGGTCCTTGATGGTCCGCAACCCCGACACTTTCGTCTTATGGGTCCTTTCAAATATCTCACTAGTTGCTTAAGGCGGCCGTCCTTTATTTGCTTCATAAGTCAATATAGCTATTAGTAACTAAGACAAGATAAAATTGAAAACATAATTACAAGTTTAAGTTCACAAACAAACACAATATCTGTTGTGACATAGAAATTGAACCCCGGTACCCTTGGAAACCACTCCATTAATGGAGACCTAAAAAATAAATAAAATTTAAAAACCTCTAGTAGTCACAGACTGATTACCAACGTAATTATATATATATATATATATATATATATATATATATATATATATATATGCCGTCACAACTGTTAGGAGTAATCAACCTTCAATTTATTTGAGCATACTTAAGTATGAACATAAATTCAACAAAAAACAACAATAAAATCATAAACCTTACTTAATTAGGTAGATTGTTCGTGAAATCGAACAGATTGAGGCATGCATGGTAGCAGTGTCCTAAGACAAAAATTCACCGGTGGTATAAACGTTTGTCCCGAGGAATACAACAATCAAATTCAAGTTTCTAACTTGAATCTATCAAATTAAAGGATGCTTGGTGATCGAATATTTGGAGAGAAACCCAGAAATTGTGTTAAAACGAGAGCAATGATTGTGGGAAGAAGTCATCAATTTATATGTTGCTGTCATAAACCTGAAGCGACTTTAGCCGAACCAAAACCCGTAGCAGGTTCGTACACAGTGTCTTAGCACTACCTCATTCCACAATCAATGTTTCTCGACCCTATCTTTGACATTTAATATATATATATATATATATATATATATATATATATATATATATATATATATATATATATATATATATATATACTAGTAGCGTGCCCGCGCAATGCGGCGGGATGCAAAATTTGTCTAGATGTAAGAAAAAAGGCACGTGAAATCCGGCCTAACAACGACGCATCAAATATGTTGTGCAAAAATAACGATTCTAGTAGATAGATGCCTAGGATTTGAATTATTGTTTCAAAGTTTCTTGGATAACCGTACCAAAATAATTTGATAAATTTATTATTATAACTAAAATAGAAATTAATATAATTTTTTTGCTAAATTTGTAAATTGTTTTTTAATAATAAATGTATGTGTGGAAGATAGGTATGTGGTGCAATGACTCAGCTCATTTTATACCACTTGGATTTAACAACAGTATGAGATGTTCAATTGATTTTTCATTTAACTCTATGGATATTGCTTATTTAAAACAACTTATGTTTAATCTTTTGTAAAAATATTTATTAACTTATGTGATATTAAATCAAAATTTTATAAAAAATATTTGTATTAGCTTTTGATGGTACAAAACCGTAATAAGCTAATAAGTTGTTAGGAGGTGTTTGTGATCATTTAAAAGAAAATGACTTATCAAAACTTCTTATTACCGGTGTTAAACCGTATAAACATTTATTTTATTTTTTATCCACACACTAAAAACACCTTATTACCAATACCACACCGAAATAAGTTAATAAACACTTTAAATAAGCCCAAACACCCCTAAATTATTTGTATTTAATATTATCTATACGATTTAAACGAAATACAAAACAATAATAATATCATATGTTACTTCTTGAAATTAGAAACATCACATTGCCCACCCCCTTTCTCATTTATACATCTTCTACAAGTCCCGATTAGGAATCTAGGAAGTCAAAAACAATAAAATCTAAATAACAAATCGAAATCAAGATGCATCATAAACGCATAGTAGTAAACCAGTTTACAATCAACATAAACCTGTAACAACCCAAAAATCCAAACATGCACAACAAAAATAAGATAAGCCCAAACGGGTCCCAAAACATTTCGGTTTCCAGAGTTACAAAAATTTGGCAGCGGACTCAACTACCACAACCGAGTGTCTAACTACATAAGCTAAATAATTAGAAGTCTACGGTGCTCTAATCCTGGTGTCACCGTCTCTACCTTCAAGCCTTCTCCTTCCCTTTGGAAGAAACTCCGCTAACACGGTTCCCTGAAAATGGGTTTAGTTTTTAAAGCGAGGGTTAGACCACGGGGTCTAGTGAATTCCCTCTCAGAAACGTTTTAAAACAATATCATTGAAATAATTGTTAAAAATTTAAAACAGGCAAACACAGACATAATCAATTTCACACAAGGGCATTGGCATAGTGGTCTTCCACGCCTGTCACCCTCAGGTTACAATCACGCTCGGGCCTCCCAGTAGATCCCCATGGCCCCTTAGTAGATTCCATACCCGTGTGCGCGAGAAACGGATTCAAGGCACACGATTCACCATCACTCCCAAGAGTCCAAAAGGCTCAAGGTACAGTTCAATCACCACTGTGCAACCCGACTCCCACATAGGCATACATGACTAAGCTAGCAATAACTCGGCAGTGCCGGCATCTTAAACAAAAGTTCATAGCATGCAATTGTAAAGGTTTCCGAAGCAGGTTGTTCATATGATAAAAAGGATTTAAAAGTGAACATGCCTGTACTCGCACCATATTCAATAATAATCAAAACATTTAACACATGCTCCAGTAAAAGGGGCGTAAGAGAACTCACCTGATTAACGAGGTTATGCAAACACGCGTCCCACTACTGAACCGAACACCTAAAATCATACAACAACCCCAATTAAGAAAACGTTATCCAGAACTAAACAGTCCGAACACAGCCCCTTCCAGACACCTAAAGCTATCCGGACACAACTCTTCCGGACACCCAAAGTTATCCGGACACAACTAGTAACCGGGTACCCTACTATCCGGACACAACCCTTCCGGACACCCAAAGCTATCCGGACACAACTACTAACTGGGTACCCTACTATCCGGACACAACCCTTCCGGACACCCAAAGCTATCCGGACCACCATCTGGGTTCTACCACATCCGGGAACCCTCAACACCAACTTTCCGGACTTCTATCCAGAAACCCCCATTCCGAATTCTACACTGTCCGGACGGGGTGCTAATCGGGTTCCTCGAACTGGGAAAACCCCAAGTCCCTTAAACTGATTAGAAATCGTGATTTCTACCTTAGACTTGATTTGGCAAACACCTGGGTTCATCCCCCAACCATAATCACCCATTTTATTCGACTATTTACCTCTAAATCGATTCCAAACACTCAAATCCTCAAAATACTCCTTTTTAGAGATTTCACAGTAAGAAAATGGAGTCTTCTTCTTCATTGTAGAACCCAAACAAGGAGAAACCGAATGAAACTAATCATTAGAGGAGAAGATTGACATTTACCTTGAGTGAATCCTTTGATCGACTTCTTAGCCAAGAATCTCCTTGCCCTTTCTCTCTTTCACAAACGCAGCCACAATGATCAGATGAGGAGAAAATTAGGGATTTCTCCCCTTTATATATATGTTCTCCTGAATTGCACCCAAGTCCTTCTTATCTTGTTACTTTTCTTCATTTAACCCAATCCTTCCCATTCTTCTCGTTTTAGCCACACATGGCTGATAACGCCACTTTTTGGCGTTAGTTTCGGTTCTCAAACCAATGAGATTGGCTTGTGTTCAAGTAAAAAGGCGTGTATTTTACGGTTTATCTAGTGAATTATGCAGGTTAGCTAAAAGGTGGCATTCCTCGAGAAAAGAATTTAAAAAGAGCCCAAAACGAGTCCAAACGAAGCCTAACGGAAGCCCAAAAGCAAAGCCCAAGACCCACGACCGAACCAGGACCCGAACCGCGAACCAGAAAACAACCCATGCAGCAAAAAAGACACGCGCGACTTGTAAGTCGCGTGGCAAACCGCGTAAGCTACTGTTTGTCGAAAACCAGCTTTATTAATCGGGTTTTAGGTCACTTTTCAGAACGCAATTTACGGAAGACGAACATGATCAGTTCAGAGGAGATTTTGGGAGATATTCTACGTCTTTGGGAACCACGATAGAGGACGGATCGACGAGGAATTCACGAGGAGGATCTGATACGAGCACGAGAGAAGGGAGTCACCATTACATTCACAGTTCCCACGTTTATCATGTTTGCGTTAAGTTTTTCATACCTTTCTCTTATGTTTGAATCCACCCACAACATGAACTAATTTGTAGATGTTGGGGGTTGGAATGAATTTGGTTAAAGTTTGTAAACAGATGATTTGAGACTTTTATCAGTTTCCTTGTTTAATGAATGCATGCAATTTGGTTTTTAATGCCTTTGTGAGTTTAGCTACCTTACAATTGTTTTATTGTTTTCAATTATTTTCGAGAGAATTAATTGAGAATTAGAATTAGGAATTGCATGTCTAAGGTAAGAAAGGATAGAGATATACCGAGTAAACCTTAGTCCCGTTAAAATCTTGAGCTTAATGTGTTTTGAATCCGTAGGTTGAGATCGAGAGATACAACTTGTGCTTTCAAGATAAAACCCGTTGTACTTGAGAAAGAACAACGGCGACTTTTACAAGATTGGGTATTCATTATTGGGAATAACTGGTAATTGTTTTGAGTCAGATGTTTATATATGAAAACCTAATGATTTCCAACCCTCAACTGTTTCTCTTTCTGAAGTTTCCAAAACTGTTTTCTTGTTTAGTGTTTGATTTATTTACTTGCAATTGTTTAGTCAATACCAACCTCTCAATCATCGATAGTTCAGTTAATAGAGTTTATAGTAATTGTGATACTTAGTTCCTAGTTCCCGTGGATTCGATACTCGTACTTACCGTACGTTATTACTTGATTCGACACCGTACACTTGCGGTTAGATTCTCGGGGTGTGAAAACCTCGTATCAAGTTTTTGGCGCCGTTGCCGGGGAACTAGTTGCAACTAATAGCACTACCAGCTATACGCGCTATTAGATTGAGCATTTTCTTTTCTTGTTATTTTATTTTGTCACGTTCAATTTTTGGGTTGCTGATTTTGTTCACTTTTCATTTCAGGTATGCCAAGGAAGACCCGAGGGGAAGAGCTCGAGAAATTTGATCCGGAGATTGAACGAACCGCCCGCCAGCTACTTAAGGAATCTAAAGCCAAAAGACAGTTGAAGATGGAAGACGAAGTACCCGTCAATAGACCGCCTCGCAACAATCCACCACCACCACCTCCGGAAAGGGTACCAATGCGGTCTTTTGCCAACCCAAATGTGGCAGCCGCACGTATAGGGATCCAACCTCCCACGACGGGAGCAAACTATTTTGAGCTTAAACCGAGCACCATCGTGATGGTGCAACAGAACCAATATGGAGGAACGCCGACGGAAGATCCTCATGCACATCTTCGTGCATTCGAGAGGATTTGCAATACTTTTAAGATCAATGGCATGAACGAGGATGCCATAAAGCTGAGATTATTTGGTTTCTCTCTCAAAGGCCGAGCCGAGACATGGACCGAGAGCATCCAACCAGACTCGATCACCACTTGGGCGCAACTGAAGGCAGCCTTCCTTCAGAAATTCTTTCCACCAGGAAGAAACGCGCAGTTAATGGCCGAGATCACCCATTTCGCTCAATGGGACCAAGAGACGTTATATGAGGCTTGGGAGCGGTATAAAGACATGTTGAAGAAGTGTCCACACCACGGGTTACACGGCTGGGTAATTATCCAGACCTTCTATAGTGGACCCCACCCGCAGTTCAAAAACGATATCACTGCCGCATCGGGTGGAGCACTGATGGACAAGTCTTATGAAGAATCATGCGAGCTGATCGAGAACCTGGCCGAGCACAGTTTTTCTACTCCAAGAGCCGATGTTAGAAGAGTTGCGAGTGTTCGGGAATCAGATGAGCTGAAGGAGCTAAAAGATCAACTAGCCTTCATCACAAATCACCTGAAAGGAGGCAATCCTCAAGAACCGGAACAAGCTCAATTCGTACAAAACCGGAGCCAACCGAGGAATGACCCATTCTCCAATACATATAATGAGGGGTGGAAAAAGCACCCTAATCTGTCATGGAGTCAACCTCAACAGCAACCAGGTAACTCTCCTAACTTTCATACTTTTTCTAATACTAATAATGCTTATCATCCTCCAGGTTTCAACCAAAGACACGAAGGACCATCGGGAGAGAAAAAGCCGGGGCTAGAAGACATGGTGGTGAAGTTCATGTCTAAAATGGAGAGCACGGTCGGAGGATTGGCCAATACGGTTGAGGGATTAGCGGGCGCGATCAATACCGTCAAAGCAGCAACCGACCAGAACACGACTTCAATTAAGATCCTAGAGAGGCAAGTGGGGCAAATCTCTGAAGCCCTACAAAACCGGCCTCCCGGTACTTTTCCAAGTATGGCGGAGAAGAAGAATAGATAAGAATGCAACGCGATATATTTGACAAGCGGAAAGAGGACCGAGCCCAAGGAAAAAGAGGTCGAGACAACGGATGATCTAGAAGAGCCTAGAGAGATTGAAGAAGAAGTCGTGATGAAAGAGGTCGAGAAGGGTGAAGAGCCCAAGCTGAAGCAACCACCGGTCAAGCCGGTGGTACCGAGAGTACCTTACCCGAGCAGGCTGAAAGCAAATAAGGATGAGGTCAATTTTTCAAAATTTATTGAAGTATTTAAAAAGCTAACGATCAATATTCCTTTTGCAGATGCTCTCGCCCAAATGCCCTCTTACATGAAATGAAAAAGACTCTTTCCAAAAAGAGGGCAATTGATCACCAATCTACCGTTGCACTCACTGAAGAGTGTAGCGCAATCTTTCAGAATAAGCTTCCCCAGAAGCTCAATGATCCAGGGAGTTTTTCTATCCCTATCCAAATCGGGAAGTTTTCTTTCAATAAAGTTTTGTGTGATTTAGGGGCTAGTATTAATTTGATGCCCCTTTCTATTTTCAGGAAACTTGGATTGGGCGAGGTGAGTCCAACGTTCATGACGCTCAAGCTTGCTGATCGGTCAATAAGATACCCGTACGGCGTGATTGAGGACGTGCTAATTAAGGTTGGTAAGTTCTACTTCCCGGTAGACTTTGTGGTGATAGACATAGAGGAGGATGAAGAGGTCCCGATGATCTTGGGACGATCGTTCCTAGCCACCGGGAGAGCTTTGATTGACATGGAAGAGGGTGAGATCACGTTCAGAGTCGGCGGTGAGAACGTAAGGTTCAAGATGCTTGAAAGAGGAAGTGGTGAAAGAGAGGAAGGAGTAGAGAAGTCCGCGGACAATCGCGAATGTGGGCGATTTCATCCCGCGGACACCAAGCCTAGCTGAGTCCCACATAGTCGTGCCACGACTTTAAATACGGCGATGGGTGGGAGGCAACCCACCAAGGTTAGTTGTCGTGTTTTAATTTTTCTATTTTTAGTGTGTTTTAGCATAAAAACCTATAAAAATCGAAAAACGAAAAAAGCCAAAAAATAGCTGAACAGAGGCTTACGCGGCTTGTGCCGCGGCCTACAAGCCGCGCGCCAAACCGCGGGGCCTTCTGTTGGATTCTGAAACAGTATCTTACACGGCTTATGCCGCGGTTTACAAACCGCGTGCCAAGTCGCAGGGAGCCCTGTTGTGGAATTCCTTTCTCTTTTGATGCTTTCTTTTCCTGCTTTATTTGTTCGTTCTGTTTCTGTTTTGTTTGTTTTTGTTTTCTCCCTCCCTTTCTCCGGTGCATCGTTGTCAACTCCATCTTTTAAGGAAATCGCTCAGGGCAACAGGTACGTTCTAAACCCTCTAGTTAACGAGTGGTGTACGATGTGTAGGCTTTTGTTAGTAATCAAGATACAACAAACCTAAGTTTCACTTAGGTTTGGGGTGCCCAAAATTTGTTTTTAAAACATCTACACACACTCAACTTTTGATCCCTGTGCAAACCTCAGTTTCACCGAGGTTTGGGGTTGGCTTTGTTTGCCAAACCTAGGCCACGACCTAGGTTTGGGGTGGCCACGTTTTAATGAGATTGCTCTTTGATGCTTGCACTTTAATTGCCATATCTTGCATGTCTGCACCCGTAATAACCGCACAACGATGCTTTTAAGTGTCGCCCTCGCCGACACTCGCACATTGGGGACAATGCATGGGTAAGGTTTGGGGTTGCCCAATCGGGCCCACGTAATGCACGTAGATTTCCTACACTTCTGAGTATCTAGATCACATTAGCCAAAATTTTTGTTTTGAATGATTGAGACCAACCATGGTGGGAAGAATCTTGTGATAGTGACGTGACCGTTAGGGAAAGACCGGGAAAGGACATGACTAGGGACATTAGTGGAGACCACCCGATAGTGAGTTTTGAGCCTAAAGACGTTTTTCATTTTGAGGGATTCATACACTTAAGTCATATACACTTTTTCGAATTCCTTGTGAATGTAGAATGATCTCGCTACATTATTGCATTGACTAGCAAAGACGACCATCGGGATATTAGGTGAGGGTATAGTAGACCATATCGTGTGGACCTTAAGAAATGATTTCAGGCATTATGTGTTTTGTTTTAACCCGTTTCAGCTATCGTTTTTCCGTTTACCCTTAGTGTATACCCATAGCCCATTTGAAGCCAAACACTCACCCTCTTCGTTTCTAAACCCATCATTAAACCTTCAGCCAAAAGCCTTAGCCAACCCTATCCGAAAGTGTGTCAATCGGAAGCAGTAATGAACCACTAGAGATAGAGCAGAAAAGAAAGAATTCCGGCCAGTCATGAGAATAAAATGGGTCAATGTAACCCAAGAAATAGAAAAGAGGGCCAATGTTGCCCCAATCAAATAAAGAGGACCAATGAAGTCCCAACTTAAAATATATATATATATAAATACAGTTAGTAAGATAACAGTAGCTGCATAATAAGAGAGTCAAAGCGACTCCAGTGGTGACGAAAAGGGCCAAGTGAGCGAATGTGAAGTAAAGAAGTTCAGGAATCGCCAATGATTGACACACCGAGGAATTTTGATCCATTTTACCCTTCATTTCTTAGCCTTAACCTTAGCCCCGTTACAACCCGTGTAAATACCTGGATGATCTTCTGGAGAACGTGATTAGAGTCTATGAATACCTTTACTGATATTCCCTGTCTTGCTACTTGATTCCTTTCTGAGATCAAATTCTTGGACATTTATGCGTCTTTCTTTAGAGTTGTCATGTAATTATTGCGTATTCTTGTACATAACTTCCTTAAACATGACAACACGAGCGATAACCTAGGTTCGAGCGAAACGAGAGTATCCCGTGAGGTAGGGTCGAGGCGAAATGTTTTCGCTAGTATGTTTGGACCTAGTCTAACCTTAATGTAATCGGAACGGTCACGAGTTCAACTCTCAATAGAAGGTCATAGATCGGACAAAATAAGGATGAGGGGAGAGTGAGATAGATATTCACGGGTATGGGAAATCACCGATGCATCACCTGGTACCGATTGGGAATTGTGCAGTTATTACTATTTCACAGATATGTGCTTTTATTCTGTTTTTATCGCTAATTTGCTTGGGGACAAGCAACGCTCGGTTTGGGGTTGTTGATAACGCCACTTTTTGGCGTTAGTTTCGGTTCTCAAACCAATGAGATTGGCTTGTGTTCAAGTAAAAAGGCGTGTATTTTACGGTTTATCTAGTGAATTATGCAGGTTAGCTAAAAGGCGGCATTCCTCTAGAAAAGAAGTTAAAAAGAGCCCAAAACGAGTCCAAACGAAGCCTAACGGAAGCCCAAAAGCAAAGCCCAAGACCCACGACCGAACCAGGACCCGAACCGCGAACCAGAAAACAACCCATGCAGCCAAAAAGATACGCGCGACTTACCACGCGACTTGCAAGTCGCGTGGCAAACCGCGTAAGCTACTGTTTGTCGAAAATCAGCTTTATTAATCGGGTTTTAGGTCACTTTTCAGAACGCAATTTACGGCAGACGAACGGGAGCAGTTCAGAGGCGATTTTGGGAGATATTCTACGTCTTTGGGAGCCACGATAGAGGACGGATCGACGAGGAATTCACGAGGAGGATCTGATACGAGCACGAGAGAAGGGAGTCACC
This sequence comes from Saussurea involucrata, assembly GCA_033807775.1. Taxonomy (NCBI): domain Eukaryota; kingdom Viridiplantae; phylum Streptophyta; class Magnoliopsida; order Asterales; family Asteraceae; genus Saussurea; species Saussurea involucrata. The sequence goes on from CM066322.1 coordinate 169,774,628, forward strand.
ATTACATTCACAGTTTCCACGTTTATCATGTTTGCGTTCAGTTTTTCATACCTTTCTCTTATGTTTGAATCCACCCCCAACATGAACTAATTTGTAGATGTTGGGGGTTGGAATGAATTTGGTTAAAGTTTGTAAACAGATGATTTGAGACTTTTATCAGTTTCCTTGTTTAATGAATGCATGCAATTTGGTTTTTAATGCCTTTGTGAGTTTAGCTACTTTACAATTGTTTTATTGTTTTCAATTATTTTCGAGAGAATTAATTGAGAATTAGAATTAGGAATTGCATGTCTAAGGTAAGAAAGGATAGAGATATACCGAGTAAACCTTAGTCCCGTTAAAATCTTGAGCTTAATGTGTTTTGAATCCGTAGGTTGAGATCGAGAGATACAACTTGTGCTTTCAAGATAAAACCCGTTGTACTTGAGAAAGAACAACGGCGACTTTTACAAGATTGGGTATTCATTATTGGGAATAACTGGTAATTGTTTTGAGTCAGATGTTTATATATGAAAACCTAAGGATTTCCAACCCTCAACTGTTTCTCTTTCTGAAGTTTCCAAAGCTGTTTTCTTGTTTAGTGTTTGATTTATTTACTTGCAATTGTTTAGTCAATACCAACCTCTCAATCATCGATAGTTCAGTTAATAGAGTTTATAGTAATTGTGATACTTAGTTCCTAGTTCACGTGGATTCGATACTCGTACTTACCGTACGTTATTACTTGATTCGACACCGTACACTTGCGGTTAGATTCTCGGGGTGTGAAAACCTCGTATCAATGGCCGAACTCGTTATAAACTTAGATCAACGTGTGTTACAACACCTCTCCCCTTAAAAGAATTCTGTCCCCATAATACCTTGCTCTAATAGATGCGGGTACTTGGCCCTCATCTCCGTTTCCACTTCCCAAGTCGCTTCCTGACCCCTGTGGAAACGCCACTAAACCTTCACGAGACTGATTTCCTTGTTCCTCAACTACTTTACTTTACGATCAGTGATCGCGTCAGGTTCTTCAGTGAAATTCAATTTCTCGTCCACTTGCACCTCGTGCAATGGCACAAGTTTATCCACCTCCGCCAAACATTTCCTTAGGTTGGAGACGTGGAACGTATTGTGGATGCGCTGCAACTCGGCGGGTAAGTCTAACTTATACGCCACTTCCTCGACCCTTTCAGTAATCTCAAATGACCCAATGTAACGTGGGCTTAACTTACCTCTTTTCCCAAAACGTATCACCCCTTTCCATGGTGATATCTTTAACATCACGTGATCCCCAACTTGGAACTCTATATCCTTTCGTCTTTTATTTGCATAACTCTTTTGACGATCACGTGCCATTTTCAACCTTTCCCGTACTTGGACTATTTTGTCCGTGGTCATTTGAACAATTTCGGGTCCCGCCAATTGCTTTTCTCCGGCCTCATTCCAGCACAAGGGCGTCCGACACTTTCTCCCATAGAGTACTTCGTAAGGAGCCGCCTTGATGCTCGCATGGTAACTATTATTGTAGGCAAATTCGACCAGAGGTAAGTGGCTCTCCCACGACCCATGAAAGTCTATGGCACAAGCCCTCAACATATCTTCCAAGGTATGAATCGTCCGTTCACTCTGGCCATCCGTCTGCGGATGATAAGCGGTACTCAATTTAAGTCGCGATCCCAATTCCCTTTGGAAGCTCCTCTAAAACGTTGACGTAAAACGGCTATCAAGATCCGACACGATTGACGACGGTACTCCATGCCGCGATACTATTTCATCAATATATAGTTTAGCTAGCTTTTCCAACGAGCAATCTTTCTTTATCGGCAGGAAATGCTCCGACTTAGATAGCATGTCCACTATAACCCAAATAACATCATTTCCCTTCGGAGATTTGGGCAGTCCGGTCACAAAGTCCATCGTGATTTGGTCCCATTTCCAGACCGGAATATCTAACGATTGGAGCTTTCCATACGGGCGCTGATGCTCCACCTTCACTCGCAGGCACGTCCCACATCTTTCCACAAAGTATGCTATGTCCTTCTTCATACCCGACCACCAGAAATTTTGTCGCAAATCTCCAAACATCTTATTCGTCCCTGGATGGGTTGAATACTTCGTTCTATGTGCCAACTCCAGTATAGTCTTTCTAACCTCGCCCAACTTTGGTACCTAGATTCTCCCGTTGAAACACTTTAGCAATTGACTGTCCTCCGCTAAGGAAGGCGCATAACTAACCATTCGTTCCCCTTTAACATTTTCCGGTGTCAAGGCCTCTACCTGCCACTTCTTTATGTCGTCTAACAAGTTAAACGTCACCTCGGCCCTCAAGGACATTATCTTCGAGGCTTCTCCCCTTTCCTTCCGGCTCAGCGCGTCGGCCAATACATTGACCTTTCCCGTATGATATTCAATTTGAAAATCGTAATCCGTCAATAGCTCCATCCACCTTCTCTGTCGCATATTCAAGTCCTTCTGATCGAAAAGGTGGCAAAGGCTCTTATGATCAGTAAAGATCTGGCACTTCGTCCCGTAGAGATAATGTCGCCAAATCTTCAGAGCAAACACAACTGCCGCTAGCTCCAAATCATGAGTGGGGTACCGAGTCTCGTGCTCTTTCAGCTGGAGAGATGCGTACACAATCACCTTTCCCCGCTGCATATGCACACATCCTAACCCGAGCCCAGACGCGTCGCTATACACCACAAAGTCATCCACGCCGTCCGGTAACGACAAAACCGGACCACTGTTTAACATATCCTTCAGCTTCTGAAAAGCCTCTTCTTGCGCCTCGGTCCAAGAAAACTTCGCGCTCTTCTTGGTCAGCGAAGTCAGTGGTGTCGCGATGCGCGAGAAATCTTTGATGAATTTACGATAATAACCCGCCAATCCAAGAAAGCTTCGAACTTTCAATGGGTTCCTAGGCTGCTCCCAGTCCTGGATCGCCTCAATCTTCAACGGGTCCACCTTAATCCCATCTTGCGACACCACATGTCCAAGAAACCGAACCTCTCGAAGCTAGAACTCGCACTTCGAGAATTTCGCGTAAAGCTTTTCCCTTTTTAACAACTCCAACACAATTCGAAGGTGATTTTCTTGCTCCTGCTCGAACTTAGAATACAGTAATATGTCGTCTATGAACACGATCACGAACTTATCAAAATTGGCCTGACACACCATATTCATCAGATCCATAAAAGCTGTCGGCGCATTGGTTAATCCAAACGGCATCACGAGAAGTTCATAGTGACCATACCTAGTCCGAAAAGCCGTTTTTGGTATGTCCTCCTCCCTCACCTTGAGTTGATGGTAACCCGACATCAAGTCGATCTTAGAGAAGTAGTTAGCTCCCTGCAGTTTGTCAAACAAATCGTCTATCCTCGGAATCGGATACTTATTCTTGACGGTGACTTTATTGAGCTCACGGTAATCTATGCACATACGCATAGTTCCGTCATTCTTCTTTACAAAGAGTACTGGTGCACCCCACGGAGAGGTACTCGGCCTAATGAACCCTTTGTCCTTTGTCTAGCAACTCTTGCAGTTGTGACATCAACTCCTTCATTTCAGAAGGTGCCAACCTATATGGCGCTCGAGCTATTGGTGCGACTCCAGGCACTAAATCGATTCGAAACTCAATCTGACGATCCGGGGGTAGGTTTGTCAAATCATCTGGAAACACCTCCTAGTACTCACTTACTACTGACACATCTTCTACCCCACGCTTCTCTTTCTTAGCATCTACAACGCAGGCTAAGTATCCCGAACACCCTTTCCTCAAGCACTTAGTAGCCTTCATCATAAATATGAGACTCGCACTTCTATTGCGTCGATTACCATAAATCACTATTGTTCCCTTATCTGGTATCTGCACCCGAATCAACTTCTTATTACACACGATATCTGCACTATTCGAGGCTAACCAATCCATACCCAACACTACATCGAACACTCCCAAAGCCATCGGATACAACCGCATGGGTATCAAACTCCCTTCTATGTCTATGGTACAATCTTCCACCACATTTCTAATGAACACCCGATTCTCATCGGCCGTCTCTACTTCTAACGCCCACTTTAACCGCTTAGGTCTCACCCCAAGCCCTTCACAAACTCGTGAGATATAAGGAACGGTTTGCTCCAGAATCAAACAACACCTTCGCACATAAGGAGTTTACCAGAAACATACTTGTCACCACATCCGTAGTCCCTTCTGTCTCCGTTGCCGTCATGTTTAATGCATGCCCCTTCGGACGTGCCGGCTCCGACATCCTTTCCTCCCCTCTACTTATGGTTCTACCTTCAGTCGGTGCTGACCCTCCCCTCTTAAGTTGCGGACAATCAAACCACATGTGGTCAGGCGATCCGCACTGGAAGCATGCCCTCTTGCTTGGGCAATCCCTTGACACAGGACCTGGTACCCACACTGAAAACATGACCTCAACTCCGCTACGCAATCCCCTCGATGTACCTTTCGGCATTTTCCATATGGCTTAAACCCAGTTCCCTGGTTTCCACGTTGCTATGGCCTGAAAGTTCTCCACTTTCGCTTGTCCCCAACTCTCTCAGTCATTTGGCGGTTCTTTTCTTTTTCCGTCAGCTCGGCCGCATTAATGGCCGCTTGAAAGGTGGTAGGATTCCTTGTCGAAGCCAACTCTCGTATGCTGCTCTTCAACCCGTATGGATAACGTTCCACACACCGCTCCTCAGTCGGCACGTACATTTCCGCAAAACGTGACTTCTCGATAAACTTGGAAGTATACTCCCTAACCGCATATCTCCCTGTTGCAAACCCAAAAATTCATTTTCATGTTTCTTTATTGTCGCCAATGGGCAAAACTGTGCTCTGAATTTTTCCAAAAATGTTCCCCAAGTCATCGCTTTCGCTGCTGATGACCCTTTCTCCCCGATTTCCGCATCCCACCAAAATACTGCATCAGACTTTAACATAGACAGTGCAAATACTACTCGGTCTCCCTCGACACATTTACAAGTATCAAACGCCAGTTCCATCTCTCTTACCCACTTCATTGCTATTACTGGATCACATTCTCCCTTGAACGTAGGAGGTTTACATGAAGCAAACGCCTTGTAGTTGCACCCCTTAGCTGTCGACTCATTCACCATCAACGGAGTCGAATGGGAGTGGCTCCCCACTCCAGTTGCAAGCGGGCTTGACATCCCAGAGCCTTCCTTACTCTCTCTCACCTCTTTGCTTCCCGAGGCCGACTGATCTTGCTTAACTAGGAGGGCCTGTAGTGTCTCCTGAATTTTGCCCAATTTAGTGGCCAGGTTCTCTCTCATCACAAATGCCGATGCGCGGCCCCGACCGCGTCCCCTTGGCTGATTTCTACGCCTCACGGTAGCCGAACTTTCCTACTGAGACACCTCTCGATCAACTGGAATTTCCACATTCCTTGCCCTACGGCTTACCCGAGTTGTCCTTCGGACGGGGTCTTCCCCAATGACTCTCTCCACTTGAGTGGTAGCCCGACAGGTCGTTCTCCCCCGCCCTCTGCCCCGACCCCTGCCTCTTCCCCGAGTGGCAGTCTGCCTCGAGGGCTCCAGCGGTCCATTAACAAGAATTTCCTCATTCAAGTTTCCCCCTTCAGCGGGTACAGACCTACTTCTTAGCGTTCTTCTAGCCATGACGAAAACTGAAAGAGTTTCACAAATATCAAACGCTCAACAACAAGTTCGTTAAATAAGGTAATTTAAGCACTTACATGTACTTGTAAATTCACAATTACACTGGCCAAATGTAACTCCAAATTTACCTTACATGACAGTTCTTGCCACCTTGTCCTTAAATGCACCTAGAGTGATTTTCCTAAAGGCACCCTATGACTCGGTTGTGTCCCCCATTCTACAGTTTAAGTTTAGGCCCGACTGGTCACCTAAATCCCTTAAACTACGGCTCTGCTACCATTTGTAACAACCCAAAAATCCAAACACGCGCAACAAAAATAAGATAAGCCCAAACGGGTCCCAAAACATTTCGGTTTCCAGAGTTACAAAAATTTGGTAGCGGACTCAACTACCACAACCGAGTGTCTAACTACACAAGCTAAATAACTAGAAGTCTACGGTGCTCTAATCCTGGTGTCACCGTCTCTACCTTCAAGCCTTCTCCTTCCCCTTGGAAGAAACTCCACTAACACGGTTCCCTGAAAATGGTTTTAGTTTTGAAAGCGAGGGTTAGACCACAAGGTCTAGTGAATTCCTTCTCAGAAACGTTTTAAAACAATATCATTGAAATAACTGTTAAAACTTTAAAACAAACAAACACATACATAATCAGTTTCACACAAGGGCATTTGCATAGTGGTCTTCCACACCCGTCACCCTCAGGTGACAATCACGCTCGGGGCCCCCAGTATATCCCCATGGCCCCTAGTAGATGCCATACTCGTGTGCGCGAGAAACGGATTCAAGGCACACGACTCACCACCACTCCCAAGAGTCCAAAAGGCTCAAGGTACAGTTCAATTACCACTGTGCAACCCGACTCCCACATAGGCATACAGGACTAAGCTAGCAATAACTCGGCAGTGCCAGCATCTTAAACAACAGTTCATAGCATGCAATTATAAGGGTTTCCGAAGCAGGTTGTTCATATGATAAAAAGGATTTAAAAGTGAGCATGCATGTACTCGCACCATATTCAATAATAATCAAAACATTTAACACATGCTCCAGTAAAAAGGGCGTAAGGGAACTCTCCTGATTAACAAGGTTATGCAAACACGCGTCCCGCTACTGAACTAGCCAAACCGAACACCTAAACTCGTACAACAGCCCCAATTCAGAAAACGTTATCCAGAACTAAACAGTCCGAACACAGCCCCTTCCGGACACCCAAAGCTATCCGGATACAACTACTAAGCGGGTACCCTATTATCCGGACACAACCCTTTCGAACAACCAAAGCTATCCGGACACAACTACTAACCGGGTACCATACTATCCGGACACAACCCTTCCGGACACCCAAAGCTGTCCGGACCGCTATCCGGTTTCTACCACATCCGGGAACCCTTAACACCAACTTTCCGGACTTCTATCTGGAAACCCCCACTGTCCGGATTCTACACTGTTCGGACGGGGCATTAACCGGGTTCCTCGAACTTGGGAAAACCCCAAGTCCCTTAAACTGATTAGAAATCATGATTTCTACCTTAGACTTGATTTGTCAAACACCTGGGTTCATCCCCCAACCATAATCGCCCATTTTATTCTACTATTTACCTCTAAATCGATTCCAAACACTCAAAACCTCAAAATACTCCTTTTTAGAGATTTCACAGTAAGAAAATGGAGTCTTCTTCTTCATTGTAAAACCCAAACAAGGAGAAACCAAATGACACTAATCATTAGAGTAGAAGATTGACATTTACCTTGACTGAAACCTTTGATCGACCTCTTAGCCAAGAATCTCCTTGCCCTTTCTCTCTTTCACAAACGCAACCACAATGATCAGATGAGGAGAAAATTAGGGATTTCTCCCCTTTATATATGTTCTCCTGAGTTGCACCCAAGTCCTTTTTATCTTGTTACTTTTCTTCATTTAACCCAATCCTTCCCATTTTTCTCGTTTTAGCCACACATGGCCGAACTCGTAATAAACTTGGATCAACGGGTGTTACAAAACCTCTATATCTAACAAATATATGTTTTATCAACTCTATATTTAACAAATTTTATATCGATTGGTTCAAACCGGTTACACACACTGAAGATAGATTCAATATAAGATCGGTACAATCATATTCCTCTATATTGATCGGTTCATCTCTGTTTTTTGTTGTTGCTTACAAGTTCTCTTTATCTTAACGTGTTCTATATTTCTAACCAAATCATTCTGTTAAATTATTCTTCACTCGGAACTGATGCAAGCAAAAAGAATCCAAGTGTTTAGTTATAAAACACAATATTTTAAAGTAAAAACAATTAAAACAAAAGCAGTAGAACGCAAACAGGCTCAGACACCCACATATACTAAAAAAATAATCCGAATAAACTGGCTATAACATGGACTAATCTGCAAGTTTCAACTCCCCATTCAACCTTGATAAAAGAAAATGGTATGCTAATCAATCAAATACACAATACAATGCAAACAAAACAGGTAAATATTATTAAACAAGATGAAAACATTCAAGGCTTGTTGAAAGTTCAATCAAGTAAGTACCAAGTTTATGAAGCAAATATTTGCAGCTAAGCCTTCAAAAGTCTCTCTACATACGCCTGCACCAAAAAGGACAAATTTACACATTCATATTCCAAAAGCATATATATGTTAATCACAAAATTAGGTGTGATTGATTATTTCCAAATAATTCAATCAAAACAATGAGGAACCTATGCAAATGATATGTAACCGAGGGTGAAATAATACATAGGCGAGCTTAATTGTTTGAGTTTAGAAAACAACAGTACCTGTTTTCACCCTTGAGGTTTAGTGGGTGATGCATACATTGATATCATGACAAAGAAACTCTTTGAAGCTGTAGAAGTCTAAGAGATACAACGAATCAAACATGTTATATAACAAAGTCAGCTCCTATTTTCACCCTTTTAAAAACATAAAATCGAACATGTTTATACCCCCAAAAATAAAATCGAACCTGTTCTACCCTTGATAGAAAAAGCAGCAGAAAATTTGAAACAAATTGATTTCAAGAAAAAAAATTCAAGCAATGTGTGTTCGTTAGCAAAGCAATCGATAGAAAAATATCAAGAAAGCTTCGATACAACAAACCACTGATGTTTAACTCGTAACCATGGTTTTGGGGAACATGTTTCTACCTTTTAGAATAATAAAATAGAACCTGTTTCTACCCTTTTAGAAGCACAAAATAGAACTTGTTTTTACCCGACAACTAAAAGTTAAAATCAACTGATACTAAACAGAAACATATCAAAATGGATTAAAATACGAAAATTTAAGCAATGGATACAACAAACAACAAACATTTAACATTGCTTGAAAATTTAAGAAAAAGAAGAACGATTTGATACCATGTGAGAGTAAGCACAAGTCTATAAGTGTGTATATGATCACCTGTTTTAATCTCAGTTCTTTGAGCTCTATTCAAAAACCCTAAAAATCAGAAAATCAAAAACATTAACCAAAACCTTTAACAAAACTTTCAAATATCCTCAATGAGACATGCAATAAGAGACTTCGAACTCCAAAAAATGCATTGGAAAACCAAATATGAGACTTTGAAATCCATAATACGTGCATCAATCATTGGATTTAACATAACCTCAAGAACACAAACGTGCACAACCTTTGAGAACTCGAAAGATTTCATCGTGGGAGGTATGAGGCGAAAAGAGCTACCTCGGAAGTATTGGAAAACCTGGAATGCGCAAATCTTGAGATATGGCTAAGAATGCAGGTTCTTCGAGTTTTTTGAAGGTTCCAACTTAGCCTCTTCATTGGTGGCCGATCTTGAATGGCAGCTTTTAAGTAGCCCTTTTCACGAACATGAGGAAAGGTTGCAATCACTAAACCAAGTCTGCAACAGACTAAGTGAATCTGATATCTAAACCAAAGATTAAATCAAAACTATGAATTGAAAACCCAAACGAAAAACAAAATCAACTTACATTGAAACCATGAATCAAAACCGTCATTTTGTGAATAGAGCAAGCAAAAATCTACATGATTTGTGTCTGAGATGCGATAACCAGAAAGGAGCAAACAAAATCGATGATCCAAGAAACCCTAAATGCATAACATGATGTGTGTCTTCGTCTAGAGTATCGAGAGGAGAAGTGATGCGATAACCAGATTTTGAAAGAGTCCAGATCTTGAATGGCAGATTCCAGAATCCTCAATCGGCTTAGAGGCGCCTGAAGCCGTCGCCTTGGAAAAAGAAATCAAGAATACAAAGATGTGATGATTGATGAAGGCGGTGAGGAGTATTGGGAGGATCAAGAGTCATTTTGGATGACTCAATTTCATTATGTCACTATTAATTTTAAAATTTAAACAAAAAAGATTAAGACTTTAAGACTTTTAAGATTTTTGGCTTAGATGCTTTATAAGATAGTATATATATATATATATAGGGGTGGTATCGGGTACAAACCAGTCAGTTTGTACAAACTCGTACAAACCATACCTAGCTTCATGATTTTGTAAATTTGGCTTCATGAATATATATATATATATATATATATTTTGGCTTCATGAATATATAATTTGGCTTCATGAATATATCATTTGGCATTTTTAACTATATTTTTTTACAAAAATAAGGGTATTTTAGGGTATTTTTGTAAAAAAATTAGTTAAAAATGCCAAATGATATATTCATGAAGCCAAATTATATATATATATATATATTCATGAAGCTAAATTTACAAAATCATGAAGCTAGGTATGGTTTGTACGAGTTTGTACAAACTAACTGGTTTGTATTTGATACCCAGCCTATATATATATATATATATATATATATATATATATATATAGAAAGGTTCAATAGAGAAGTGCAAATATTTAGAGAAATAGAGAAGTAAAAAAACACGGGACCGTTCATATATAAACAGTCATATATGAACGTTCATATATAAACAATCATATATGAACGTTCATATATGAACGTTCATATATAAACAGTCATATATGAATGTTTATATATGAACGGTCCCGTGTTTTTTTACTTCTCTATTTCCCTAAATATTTGCACTTCTCTATTGAACCTAAGGCTATATATATATATATATATATTCATGTCAAAAAGAGTCCACCAAAAACACCACACTCCAAGGTCAACGCACTTAAATGATTCATTTAATGCGCAATGATTTGAGTTTATTAAGTGGTTTTCTTTTTATCTTGGCTCCTATATGAAACATGGTTTCTCCTATATATACTAAGTTCCAACAACAGCATTATCGCTAATCTAGCGGTAAGTAACGACAAGTCACGAATCGACGGATTTTCCTTTCCTCGATAATCCATTAAATGAACCGTCTTTATTTTTGCTTTATAAATTATTCCCTTGGTAATCCATCGATAATTACACATGGGATGATTCCCAACTTTCTAGCAATGCCTTTTCCCTTAACAATTGAATAAAAAGGATCATCATCGGTTCAAAAGATTCGGTTAATACTAATTTAGACAGAATACAAACAATTTTTGGAATAAAAATCTAATCATAATTTAGTGATGATTGATGGAAGAATTAATGAAGGGTAGGCACCGAAAGCTCAAGATTCATTGATCATAATGTATTTGAATTAAGGGTTGTGATTCTGATTTGATTCTCAATGGAATATATAATTATGGTGTTATATCACCTGTAAATATGTAAAGTGCTTAACATCATAAACTGCTTTTGGACATGGAGACAAAATCTATGGTTGCAGGAAAAGGGATTTTATGCATTGCATGTGAGCTTCATTATGCAAACTCATAATACATCACTTCAACCATAAAACACTTATGATGTTCTTTTTAAATTTTTATAGGATACTTTTCAAAAAATACATATAAAAATCTAGTAACAAGATTTGCTTCTTTCATTTCTTAGTTTTTCAAATTTATAAATATATATTTTGTTGAGACTTCGGTTGAAAAACATTATCTTAACAATTTATTGCAACTTCTTTACACTGATTAAAGACGTACAATTATTGGCTATATAAGTTTAAAAGTCTTATTAAACATTTTATTAGAACGGTTGTGAACATTCTAATAAACTAGTTTATTGTAACTACAACAAATTAAATCAGGTTTATAGAACGCCAACAATGTCTATATGTCCTATTAGATCGCTTTATAAGTCTTAAGTTTATAGGGTCAAATGATAGATTCTTCTATTTAAAAGTGTTGCAATAAGTTTATAGAACCATTTTGGATGTCTTAACAAGCTTTTTAGGACGTTTTTAAAATAAAACATCATATTAGCTACTTTATAACACATTTGAGCAGTGTCCTATAAACACATGTTTTTATATGACACTTGCTTTTATAAAATAGATTTTCAAATGGCATCCTATAAAATAACTAATATGATATTTATTTTAAAAATGTCCTAAAAAGCTTGTTAAAACTCCAAAAACATCATATAACCTTATTATAACACTCTTAGATACAATGTTTTATCGTTTGGTCTTAATAAACTAATTAGGTTCTATAAAACTATTTATTAGAACACTTAGCATTTTTCTCAGCTATAAAACCAAATTTATTGTCATGTGTAATGCAACAAATACATTTTAAATGTCCGTGTAGAAGATAAACTTTGAGGTCAGTATCTATGAAACTTAGGAGGCGTTTGGTTCACATAATGATTTTTTATGGAATGTAATATGTTAAAGAAATTTGACTATGAAGAAATTGGAATGAAATTGAATTTCTTCTCATTTGTGATGACCAAATCCATGAATGGTGGAATGTGTGGAATTCAATTCCATTCCGTACGTAGGTAACCAAACACTTGAACGGAATTTGGTCAATGTAATTGATCATTCCAATTCCTTTCAATTTTGTTAGAATCCTGTAAACCAAAACACCCCCTTTATAATTCTAATTTTACCAAGTATTATCAACTTTTTGATGCAATTTATTCGTATTTTTATGGACACAGGACACTACCTTTGTACATTGATCTTATGAGTTAACTGGATCATAAATATCACATATATATCATGATTATTTAAAAATATAATACTATAAATCATCTTATTAGTTGTTAAACAAATGTTTTTAATTTTTACAAAAATGTTAAAAAGAAAATGAGCATTAGAATTTGAAAGAACGAGTATTCTAGATATAAAAAAATGCCAATAGGGTTCACTACAAAAAGACAGGCCTTCATTGTGTCACTACAAGTATTCAACAGTATAATTAGTTTATTTTTGTTTACATTAACACAATAATTTAAAATAATAATCATATAACTCAATTTTTAAGAAAGAAAATATATATAGAAAGCCAAAGGACAATCATTTTTTGAGCAAATAAATCATTGTATATATTAAAACATAACAAAGTGTGAGTCCCATTTACCAAAGCAATGATTCACATAATGTGTAGAAGATTACAAGAAGAGATAATATAAATCAAGGTGGTGTATTATTCATATGAGGAGACTATCCTAGAGAGAGAATGGATCTCTCTCTAGATTACACACACTCACCATAGCCTACATTGTGAATAACTCTCCTAACCCTAATTACACACACATAATCTATATATACCCCCTTGTTACATAGTTAAACCCAAGCCCATATAACAATTATAACCTTTTAGAAAACTATCTTATAATTAGGACATTTTGTGTCCTAACACAAAGTGATCATTTTGACCTATAAAACCGGTTATTGTGGTAAAGCATGGAAAACCATTTAAGGGACTTCCATATTTGGAGCAATTAAGTATCTAAACATTTTTAAACAAATAAATCCATATACTTATATAACGAATTGGATATGTCATGAATCACTACTAAAACCAGACATTCACCGACGGCAATTTTTGTGGCCATTTTCGACGGATTTCCCTCCGAAATTGACCATTGGACATTATCTGGTAGGAACACTTTTCCAACAACCATTTCTGACGGAATTTTAAGTATTTCCGATGACTATTTCCGTCAGGAAATCCTTGGTAATGGTTTATGAGGGATTTCCTATTGATTTTTATAACTCATTAAAATTTATTTATTAAAATAAGATATTGGATTCTGTCGGAAATCCGTAGGAAAATTCTTAGAATTTTTTCTTACGGGTTTCCTATGTGTTAGTCTCAACCATCGGATTTGTAAATAATACAAATAGACATCCAACCGGTATATACTTAGAAATAAATCTTAAGTTTTGCCCCAAAATAGTTTAAATCCGATATGACTTCATCTATCAGATTAAAGTGTTAATAAGATCTAAAATTTGATGTATTTAGAAGAAACAATCTCATACCATCGAATTGAAGACCATCAGATCAAATGTTTGAAATAAGGTTTTAATCCGATAGAAGCTCTTAGCAACCATCGAATTACAAACCTGCATCGGATTTCATACTCCTTTGAGTTATTCCAAATGTTTGTTATCCGACATGACTATTCTTCATAAACGTTTATAAATGGAAACTGTTGTATAGCTTATACTCCAGAATAGACAAAACAAGATTTTTTCTTTTAAAAGTCTTGTAACTATCTTGATTGATCCCTAGTGTAAAAAGTCTTCAATAAAGTCGAAGATTAGTTGAAAAGTGGTCAAGATTGTCACCAAAGCGGATTAGTTTGTTGTCTAGCCAAAAGAAGATCAATACACGATACAGTCAGCGAGTAGTTGGACAAATACTACTACTAGCAAGCCAAAAATCGAAGTGCAAACTAGTCCAATAACTTTTGTTCACTAACTCTCCCGAACTCTCATCCTAGCTAGTATGGGAACATGCAAAAACATGTCGGCAAAAGTATGTTCTAAACCATTATTTATCCATCCTACTCCTCGGTCCAACTAATTGCATCCTTCTTTAGCAACTCACTTGTCTACATGTACAAAATCAACAATATAAATAACGTTTCCTTCTATTATGCATTTTCTGTTTAATAAGTCTAATACTCATAAATGAGGCTCAAAATGACACACAAAATGATGTATGAATTAGGGGGTGGTTGTGGGTGTGTGCGTGCGTGTGTGCATGCATGTGTGTGTGTGCGTGTGCGTGCATGTATACGTATGTATGTATGTACTTTTGAAGAGGAAGAAGAATTTCGTAGAGGTTGTGGGTTGTTCGGTAGAGAACAAGTTGGAGTTCTTCCCTCTTCCGAACAAAAGTAAAAATAAATCTACAAAGGTCTTTATTATTTACCTTCTTTTATTCTGTTGACAAAAGTTTGCCCTGGCGTGTCGGTAAAACTTTCATTATTAGTCGATGAAAACATTTTGCCGTCAAGTTTTGAATCCATAAAATGCTGACAAAAAATATTCTAATAACCTTATATAGCTGCGGGTTTTTGCCGGTAAAAATGACAAAAAGTCAAATTGCACTTTTGCAGACGAGTTTTTGCACCAGTAAAAGGTTCTATGTAAAAAAAATTACTCACGGATTTTTGGGCCAATAAATGTTTGTCAAAAAAAGTCAAAGAAAACTTTACCGACGGGAAAAACCGTGTTGGCAAAAATCTTTAGTCGAGAATTTTATACAATTTCTTTTAAGAGACATTTTTGCCAATGACTTCAGTTTTACCGACGACAGTAGTCGCCGATAAATGATAGTTTTACCAGCGGCGCTGCTGATAAAGTTTTATAGCGACCATGCTTTTCACGGAAACATTTGCTAACGGAAAAATCCGACGACAAAAGTTGTTGAGATTTTTCCGACGACTTTCAAGACTTTCGCCGATGACATTTTTCTCCGAAAAAAGTAGTTATTTTTGTAGTGATAAAGTTTCATATTTTATTCAATACAAAGTTTACTTATGATATTTTGGATTAAAATCAAAATTATAAAATGTAAAAGAATGAGCACTATTTGTTGAGCATAAGAAAACCACTATCAAATTTTAAAAATAACATAAATTAAAAAAATTGCATTTTACTGTGACAGAAAATTAAGAAATCAAATGCAAGTGTTGGTAACGTTTTAACGGAAGATGAATATGAAGAATAAATGACGATAAAGCTTATAACATTTCTATACAAAATTGCTCAAATAATTACAATTCTCGATTTTTAATTCTTTTCTCATAAATGGAAAAAATGGAGGGCAATAAATGAAATTAGCGTCGTCAATAGCAGGGCATTGTCGGAATTTGTTCTTGATGATCCTCCAATGGTGAAACTTGGCAGCCATGATGACCCGTTCGGATCTTGTTCGGATCCGGGTGCTCTCGGAATCATCGGTGAGGCATTTGTTGTTGTTCCGGTTGAGGTTGGTACCGATGAATCCGTCGAAGATTTTTGACTGAAAATATGAAAAAGATTTATTAATCATGTATTTAATTATGATGTTATATATCACCGTACCATTGACTTCGTTAATTAACATTTAATTTTAATCAAATTAACTAGGGAAAGTCTAAAATATCCGAACAAATTATCTGATTTTTAATGGTCAAGTTCTTAAACTATCTTTTTGAATGATAAAATCCTTAAATTTTCTAAAACCGGTTAAATACATGGTTCTAACATGTAAAAACACGTTATTGTGATACAAATTGGGGAAAAATAAAAAAAAACCCAACAAAAATCAAAAAGTTCAAGATTTTATTTGGTAAAAAAAACTTGGAAAAAAGTTTAAAGATTTATCTGTTTAAAAATCATGTGAATTAATCATTCAAAATCATATAATTTGTTAGGTTTTTTTAGACTTTTCCCAAATTTCTATCACATTAACCTGTTTTTACAGGTTACGAGGATTTAGTTAGCCGGTTTTAGAAATTTTAAGGATTTTATCATTCAAAAAAATAGTTTAATGACTTAATCATTCAAAATTAGATAGTTTCATTGGTTTTTTAGACTTTTTCCAATTAACTAGTGTAAATGATCTGATTTTACCTTGTAGATGCAGGACAAAATGTGATCGTATAATCCGCACCCGTGCACGTAAACGTACTTGTAGCATCATCATAAGCATAGCTATACGATCTTGGGCAAGCTGATTTAAACATTTCAGAATATACAGACGGACGACAAGTATCAGGCGATCCAAATGACCCGCTACAACAATATTCCGGATTCCCAAAAGCCTCGCACGCGCTTTTGCACGCTTGTCCATCTCCTGCACGTAACTCAGTGGGACACATTCGGTTCAAATCCGTCACACACCCTGTCGAACCACACACACCTGTTCCACCACTAGCATCAATCGCCATTGGCAAATTGTAGCCGTCTACAAGGCTCACATCGTAGAAATCTTGGGTACTTGGCCCTGACGCTGACCCAATCGTAAATTCTGCTAGCGTCGCTGGAGGGGTTGCACCTGCTCCGTTACATGACATTTGTTTGGAACCACAATCCGCAGTGGCGCAACTTCCTTGACCGGTTGCATCGAAAGTGCAACCGGTTCTACCCCAAAATCGACCAGACCAACCGGGTGAGGCTTGGAAGGAGCGTGAGTCACCCGGGCTGAGTTCGAACCCGGTGCTATCTAATGGTGCGCTGCCAGCACTTGATAATATTCCTGGCCATACCATGTAATTACACCTATTTTTAAAAGTGAATGTACTTCCCAATATTCCTGAAAATTGCAAAATCAAAAGAAAAGAAAAATTATTAGTGTTTGCATAAAATATAATTTAAACAAAGTTTACTTATAACCATAATAATATCGACTGTCTTTTTTTTTTTCTTTGGATTGAAATAAAGGATTTTTTCTTGTAAAGGGTGTCCTAGACTAATCACTTGGCAAATTATCACGGTAAGACATCAGCCTTGATTAAACCTCAGTGGCCACAAATTGTGTACGCCTTAATTTTGTTGGAAAGCGAAGAATATTTCATAATTTATGTATTTATAACGTATATAATAACACGCGTTAAAAACACACATTTCTTGCAAGTATTGGTTGTGGGGTTATAATTTTTTTCCGTACGAATTACAAAATTTGAAATTCTAACAAAAAGTCGTAGTTGACTAATTTTTCAAGATTTATGGAACCCACTAGATAATGAATCGAACGGATCGGGGGATGAAATTTTGTGTTTATCGTCTATCGATCATCTGAATAGTTATATGAAAACTCGAAAATGGAATTTTTTATAAAAAAAAATCCAATATTCTTGATTGGATTTGGTAACTTCACCAAACAAATATTTTGTTATAAAGCAATGTAGGGGATGATTAAAGATGTCTTTTCAAGATTGATATTACAGGATGATCATGCATCCGTACGTAACATCAATGGTTCATTTACATTGAATCCAAAATGGGAAAAAAAGGAAAACTTGGGCTTACCTTTGGATATCATCAAGAAGATGAAGGCTACATAGCAAGAACAAGAAACAAAGGAATGTGTTGCCATTTATGGAAATATTCAACTCCGATTAGATCTTTCTAAAACTTCTTTCGGGTACGAAGCACCGCTGGTGATCACGATTCGAGGATTATAACTCACTGTGAACGCTAAAGAAATTTGGGATTCAGTTAGGGTTTTGATTGTTTGTTTACTACCCATAAAACTTGAAGCTATGACAATGGAGTTTTATGGTTAGTTTTGAAGAGAGAGAGAGATTGTAAAATGATGAAAGAAGGGGGATCTTATGAGATTGACAAACTAAGTAATTTATAGGGTGCTTCAATGCACTAGTGTGTGAGATAAGTATGTGTTTTGTGTGTATGATAAATAGATACAAGTACGTGTATATATATATATAGTATTATATATGGGGATGAGAGAATATAAGGATGGAGATTGGAGAATTGGAGGTGTAAAGGTGAGGCTAACTTTGGGTTTTCACTTTTCTATATAACTTTAGATGGATGGTGTGCTTTATTACTTGCAATTGTAATTAAGGTGGAAGTTAATATATATATATATATATATATATATATATAGTATTAGGTTCATTTGAGAAGTCTAAATATTTTGAGAAATAGAGAAGTGATCGTGACTCTTCGATTAAATGCGCTGATTTTGAACACGGAAGGGTATTTTGGTAATTAGTCACCCCGTTTACAAAAAACACGGGCTGAGTTCATATATGAATCTGTGTGATTCACATATGAACTATACGTTCATATATGAACCTTTGTAATTCACATATGAACTCTTTATAACTAATTCATATATGAACCTTTGTGTTTCATATATGAAACTAATTAATTGTAGGTTCATATATGAATCAGTTGAACCAATTAACTGATTCAAATATGAATCTTTGTGTTCATATATGAACCTTTGTAATTTACATATAAACTTTTTTTAACTAATTCATATATGAACCTTTGTGTTCATATATGAACCTTAATGATTTATATATGAATTTTTTAACTATTTCTCATATGAACAAATTAACTGATTCATATATGAATTAGTTAAAAATATTTTATATGTGAATTACAAAGGTTCATATATGAACACAAAGGTTCATATATGAACACAAATGTTCATATATGAATCACACAAATTCATATATGAACCTGTCCCGCGTATTTTTTACGAAACTACCCTAAATACCCCTGAGCGTCGTTTATTAATTAATGTGGACGCGCGCATTAATCAGGTGTAACGCGAATTTCTTGACCGTGGATTATTTAATCCAATGGATATGATCACTTCTCTATTTCTCAAAATATTTAGACTTCTCAATTGAACCCTTCCCTATATATATATATATATATATAGAGAGAGAGAGAATGGTTCAAACGAGGAGCGTAACAATTTAAGAAAACGTGAGGAGCACCTCCCATGTACAAAATCACATGTGATTCACAACACAAGGACTAAAATCATATGTGATTACACGCGCGGTTTGTTACGCGGCTTGCGAAAGCGCGCGGCTTGTTCCGCGGTTTGTGTTGTGAATCACATATGATTTTGTACATGGACGGTGCTTCTCACGTTTTCTTAAATAGGTACGCTCCTCGTATGAACCCGCCTCTCTCTCTCTCTATATATATATATATATATATATATAGTTACCTCATATTCCCCTTTGAATATAATTAGCTTAGTATAATAAACTAATTAATCGTATTGCTTGTACTTTACTTCAACTGGCCCAACTGGCTTTTTACTTTTATGAGGTAGGTAATTAGGAAGGCATATAAGGCCTTCCGTACCCCAGGGTTCAAACCTTTTGAACCCTCAGTGCCACATCAGCTCCACATCAGTTTTCCACTTTGAACCCTCTTCAACCTTTTGAACCCTCTAATCCCGTACCCCAACCTTTTGAACCTTTTGAACCCTCATGCCACATCATCTAATTTTTTAATAAAAAATCATAACATTCATAAAAATAAAAATAAAATTACAAAATAAAATTAAAAATTACAAAATAAAAATAAAATTACAAAATAAAAATAAAATTACAAAATAAAATTAAAAATTACAAAATAAAATTAAAAATTACAAAATATTAAAAATCTACTCGTCGTCGTTGTTGGGTAGTCGGATATGCCAAATATGTTCGACCAAATCCGACCGAAGGTTATTATGAGTCTCTCGGTTTTTGACTTCTCGAACATTTGTTGCGCGTTGTGCCTCAGTGATTTGTGTTTCATCCGCTACCACGGCGTTTCCATCGGCACAAATGGCATGACCTTCGTCTTCGAGTATCATATTGTGTAATATGAGACAAGCGTACATAATATTCGCCAATTTATTCTTATGCCATCCGCGTGTCGGGTACTTAAGTATATGCCAACGTTGTTTAAGCACGCCAAAAGCTCGTTCAACATCTTTACGTGCCGATTCTTGTGCGGCCTTGAACTTTATTCGTTTAGCATCATTTGGGCACGTAAACGCTTTTACAAAAGTTGCCCATTCCGGGTATATCCCATCCGTTAGATAATATCCGTTCTTGTAGGTGACTCCATTAACCTCAAAAGGGCACTCGGGTGCTTTTCCGTCGTAGACATCGTTGAGGATGGGCGATTGATTGAGAACATTGATGTCGTTGTTGGAACCGGCAACACCAAAGAATGCGTGCCAGAACCATAGATCTTGGGAGGCCACCGCTTCTAGCATGATTGTCGGATGTTCATGATCACCTCTCATGAATTGACCTCGCCATGCGTTCGGACAATTTGCCCACGACCAATGAGTACAGTCTATGCTGCCGAGCATGCCGGGAAATCCGTGTTTAGCTTCATGCTTGTGGTACAACTTCTGAATATCATCGTAAGTAGGCTTGCGTAAATATTTTCCACCATAGAGTTCAATAATACCTGTGCAGAAAGTGTGCAGACAATCTCGTGACGTTTTCTCTCCCATCCTCAAGTACTCGTCAAGTGCGTCGGAAGCTACTCCATACGCCAATTGTCGAACAGCGGATACACACTTTTGTATCGGAGAGAAACCTTGTAACCCGAGTCCGTCAATCCGTTGTGTAAAATACGGATACACTCCCGATAAATCTTGAACTATCCGTTCGAATAGTTGCCTGCTCATCCTAAACCGCCGTCTAAACAAATACGAAGTATACACCGGGTTTTCGCCAAAGTAGTCCTGCAAAAGCCGGTCGTTAGCATCTACCCGGCCTCTTTCTATGTTCCCGGACCTCGGTCTTCTTGACGATGAGGCTACAGCTTGTTGCAACAAATCTGCATAACGATTTAATAGTTGACCGAATTCCTCGTCGGTGTCAATGGATGATGAAGAACCGGACGATGAAACGGGTGGCGAATCCATAAAGTTTATATCGGATTGAAAGAAATGAAAGAAAATATTTAAGGATTGAGATGAGTGTTTAAATTTTGGTGTGAAAAATGAATGAGATTTGAGGATGATTTATAGGGTTTAAATTGGAAAATAAAAAATTGATAAAAAAAAAATATGGCCGTTTGAATTATAGCCGTTTGAATTAAAAAATTATAAAAAAAAAATAAACTCGTCGGGTATGCGGGCTGGGGAACCCGAGCCCCTTACCCGCCACCCGTACCCGCGTGAACCCGCCGAAGTCGTACCCAGAGCCCGCCAACCCGCCCTCCGAACCCGGGCCCGAAGCCGCTGGGCTACGGATGGCCTAACAAGGATCTATACAATAATAATAATAATTAAGAAACAATATGAACTATGCCATACTTTTTTATATCTAAAAAAATTAAATTAATTATTTTTCAAATTTAGATTTGAAGCAAAATATATTTAGTTTTGAAAGTTCAGTACGTAAAATTTATTTTTATGTCACGAGCCACATTTAAAACATGATAATCTGTCGCTAGTTAGCGAGGGATTAACGACAGATTGGGTTTGTGGTCAATCCCTCGCTAATCCCTCTCTAACTAGCGACGTATAAGCGATGGATTGGCTTTGTGGTAAATTCCTTGCTAATTCGTCGCTAATTAGCAACGGATTACCGAGGGACTGGGTTTGTGGCTTCAAGAAGATGAAACCCTACCTCGTAATCAACCAAAATACCAAAAAAACACTTCTGAAATCAACCAAAAAAATGGAAAAAATTCATCAAATTCGATAAAGAAACTTGAAAATATGTTGAAATCAAGCAAAAAGTTTCAAAATTCCCTCGAAACGGTGGAATTAGGCTAAAAACACATCAGACAATATTGAACGCCGGTAGAAAGATGAAAACACGTCGATAAAAACTGTGTTTTTTGTAATTGTTTTTTGTCAATATCATGATGTCATTGTATAAAAAAAAATTGTGTCCACCCTTGCTATACACAGTTACTTTTTGTTTAGTTGTTAGTTTGAAAAAAATATGAGTATAATATAAATTATCATTATTATTAGAGTGAATTGCATTTTTGGTCCCTGTGGTTATAGTATTTCTTTGAAAGAGGGACCTAAACTTCAGTATCTCAAGAAGTGGTCCCTCAGTTTCCAATTTTGTTCCAAAATCAGGACCCCAACACTAACAACGTTTATTTGCTCCGTTAGTGCCAGAGGTAGTTTCGTCCATACCCCTAGAAAGGACTCCTTTTAAAGAAATCATATAACCACAGGTACCAAAAATGCAATTTACTATTTGTTATAATTGATTTAATTGATTAAATCGTCAAATTATTTGGATTATACGTCTTGCTGTATTTTTTTAAAGGGAAACCCAGGCAATATATTAAGAAAAAAACAAGGAACAAACAAGGTCAAGGCAAGAGCCCCACCAAAACCGAAAACAAGACCCAACAACAACCAGCCATACTAAACAACCAAGACAAACCAAAACCCCCCACAAGAAAAGCCACACACGAGGGGAGACCCCCAAGGCACCACACAGCCCAAACCAAACACCAACACATAAGAGAACGAAACATTACAAATCAATGGGACTCAAACGCACTCTATTCTTCCACGCTAACCGATTCAGAACAACTTCACGAATCGTCTTTATAAGCTGTTCCACCGTCCGTTTCTTCTTATCAAAAAATCTTTTGTTGCGTTCCTGCCAAATGTAATAGACGGAAGCTGCAATAGCCAGCTTCTGCATGGTATGCGTCGGAACGCACGACCCGTTGGAGATACCCAACACAATAGTGTCCCAGTCGTCACCAAAATTCCTCATCCCAGCATCCTCCTTTATGACTTGCCACACACGACTCGAAAAGCTACACTGAAAAAACAGGTGTGAATGAGAGTCACATTGTACCTCACATAACGGACATACCAACTCTGGCGGATCATGGATCCAAATAATAATTCAGTCCTGAGTTGGAAGCCGTCCCCAAAACGCAAGCCACACACAAAACGCATGTCTCGGGATGAACCCCGGAAACCAAACCGAGGGACACCACCTAATAACATGGACATCGAGAGAGCGCCAAGCTTCTTTAACCGAGAAGGGGATAGCGTCACCCTGCACATTTATCCACACGATCGTATCACAAACACCAACCCGAGGAACCGGTTTAGAAGACGAAGCTAAAGCAGGCCACCGAGAGGTCCACGACAAAGGCCAAGAACTTCCAGCAGCCTCTAACACATCTGCAGCTGTGGAATCAACGTGAAAGCCTTCTGCATGGATCATACGGTAAGAAATGTGTTTAGCAATATAACCCCAAGGGAGCCACGAGTCCTCCCAAGCATTTGTATGTCGCCCATCCCCGATGGAATTCATAAAGAATCGACGAAGTTTGGTACCGATGGGGTTAGTGACCAGGGACTAGATTTGGAGCAAAATTGGAAACTGAGGGACCACTTCTTGAGATACTGAAGTTTAGGTCCCTCTTTCAAAGAAATACTATAACCACAGGACCAAAAATGCAATTCACTCTTATTATTATTAAACCCCATAGAAATGTATATGGGAAATTAATTAAAATACCCAAAGTTTGACTCTGAGTTACCAAAATACCCAAAATCTCGTCGACTTTACCAAAATACCCAAATTTTCCGCAGTGGGCTCCGCGATCGCGGGCCCACCCCCACGTGTCATGACCCTTTGGCCAAAAGTCCCACGGAGGCCCCTCAAGAATGCCCGTGGTACACTTTTGGCCCTTGCCCGCAGAGGTATCCCGCGATCGCGGGATGGACTTGCCACGCGTCAACATAGGGTTGAAACCCTAATTTCTTTAATGTCTCAACCACCCCCCAACCCTAATTTCGGCCGCTATAAGAGAGAGGGTGGGGGACCTTCTTTGGCCACCACATTAAAAAAATCTCTCTCCCAAACTCTCTCAATTTGTCGTGTGGAATACGCACTCGGTTTGTTTGAAGATGGCTCGTGTTACTCATTTGATATGTTTTTCTTAAGTTTCTTGTACTTTTCTTGTATGTTGTTATTTTAAATTTTAAATTTTAAAATATATGATATGTATGTTGTTAGAGTGTTTATAAGTTTGTTGTATGTTTGAATGTGATATTTGTATGTTATAATGTTGTCTCTATTATAGATGTTAGAGTGTTTTTTATAAAAATAATTGTTAAAAGTGTGTTTTTTTATAAAAAGATGAGTGTTTTTTATAAAAATAAATGTTGAGAGTGTTTTTTTATAAAAAAGATGTTAAGAGTTTTTTTATAAAAAAAAGATGTTAAAAGTGTTTTTTATAAAAAAAAGATGTTAAGAGTGTTTTTTATATAAAAAAAGATGTTAAGAGTTTTTGGTTTTTTTTTATATAAAAAAGATGTTAAAGTGTTTTTTATAAAAATAATTGTTAAGAGTGTTTTTTATAAAAAAAAGATGTTAAGAGTGTGTTTTTTATATAAAAAAGATGTTAAAGTGTTTTTTATAAAACTAATTGTTAAGAGTGTTTTTTTATAAAAAGATGAGTGTTTTTTATAAAAAAAAGATGTTAAGTGTGTTTTTATAAAAAAAGATGTTAAGTGTGTTTTTATAAAAAAAAGATGTTAAGAGTGTGTTTTTTATATAAAAAAGATGTTAAAGTGTTATTTATAAAAATAATTGTTAAGAGTGTTTTTTATAAAAAAAAATATGTCAAGAGTGTGTTTTTTATATAAAAAAAGATGTTAAGTGTGTTTTTATAAAAAAAGATGTTAAGTGTGTTTTTATAAAAAAAAGATGTTAAGAGTGTGTTTTTTTATATAAAAAAGATGTTAAAGTGTTTTTTATAAAAATAATTGTTAAGAGTGTTTTTTATAAAAAAAAAGATGTTAAGAGTGTGTTTTTTTATATAAAAAAGATGTTAAAGTGTTTTTTATAAAAATAATTGTTAAGAGTGTTTTTTTAAAAACATGTTAAGAGTGTGTTTTTTATATAAAAAAGATGTTAAAGTGTTTTTTATAAAAATAATTGTTAAGAGTGTTTTTTTATAAAAAGATGAGTGTTTTTTATAAAAATAAATGTTGAGAGTGTTTTTTATAAAAAAAAGATGTTAAGTGTGTTTTTATAAAAAATAGATGTTAAGAGTGTGTTTTTTTATAAAAAAAGATGTTAAAGTGTTTTTTATAAAAATAAATGTTGAGAGTGTTTTATATAAAAATAATTGTTAAGAGTGTTTTTTATAAAAAAAAGATGTTAAGAGTGACAACTTAGGTCCCTAAACTTTGGTGAATGACAACTTAGGTCCCTAAACTTTTGTGAATGACAACTTAGGTCCCCTAACTTTTGTGAATGACAACTTAGGTCCCCTAACTTTGGTGAATGACAACTTAGGTCCTAGGTCCCTAAACTTTGGTGAATGACAACTTAGGTCCCCTAACTTCTTTTGATAAATAAATTTCCGTAAATAAATGGTATGAATATTAAATTGGCTTCACATGCCACACTCAAATTCATTTTGGCCTCTTGCCAAAAGCATCTATATATAACACTATTATATATTGAAATAAAATAAACCGCAACATATCTATTTGGATTTTGTCAAACGGGTGTAAATAGCCCTAAGGTATGTGGGGATTTAAGCAATCCTTGTGATTCCCTTGCTACCTGGAAGTCCAATAGATTGAGTGGTTTCTTTTCTAAAACTAAAAGAAACGAATAATTATCAACACAATAAACCAAACAAGCAAAAACATCTATATATAACACTCACTATAACACCCGTGAATAACTATGTAGAGGGATTTCTTTCACATCGACTTGACGTTAAAGTGTCGCGTTGGCTACATGGTGGAGTTGAGAGACCGCTTCGTGGAATTAGGTGATCGCACAGCTACCCTTGAGGACATCTTTAGAGGGACACCTTTCGGTCCATGGATGGATCTGACTTACCCTGGTGGCGACCCCACGCTAGTCCACATGTTTCTACAGTTGGAGGTCGAGGTCTCCAATGGTGATCCGGAGGAGATGTATTTTGATTTCTTCGGGCATCAATTGCGGTTTGGGCGTCGTGAGTTCTGTCTAATTACAGGACTACTTTTTGGAGAGGCTCCCCCTTCCTCTCTTAGCAGACATTTCCTTCGTTCGTAGGGTTTGGGGTGTGTCAGCATCTCGTTTGAAGTTGAAGACAGTCGTGGAGACGATGAAATAGGGCCTTAGGGCCCTAAGCGACCAGGATGCTGTCCGTGTATGCTTGGTGGCGATCGTGGATATGGGCTTCATAGGCCGTGAGTTGAGCCAGACTGCTTCCGAGACGGTCCTTAGGGCCGTCGAGGACTTGGATTTGTTTAACAGGTACCCGTGGGGTAGCCACATCTGGACACATAGCTACACTATTTTGCACCGAGCCATTGCCAGACGCCCCGATCGACTTGCCAAGAAGAATCTTTGTGGATTTACATACGCCTTAAAGGTTAGATACGTAGTATAACATAAATAATAATACATACAAACTGTTTGGCTTTCCTTTTTACGTACTTGCTCTTCTTGTGTAATTCCAGATATGGATCTTGGAGATGTTTCCCGCAGCCGTTCAATATTTCAACAAGCGCACCGACATATTACATAGGGGAACCCGTTGGGACCGGGGTCTTTCCCTAAATTGGCAGACTTGGATTGAGTTCTCCAGTCAATCTAGACATGTAAGTTCTTTTACTATGTTTACAATGTTGCATACGTTAGTCCCGCTTATTAAATAATTTGTGTTTTATCATATATTTAGCCGCCGCTTACGCCTTTCGAGGTCCTTGTTCCTACTGCCTACGAGAGGGACACGCCTTGGTACAGAAACAGTGTGGCCTTTATTGACAGAGAGGCGGCAAGGGTTCGACGTCCCTCTCCTTCCCCATTTGGGTCTAGTTCCTCATCTGACGAAGATGAGGAAGACGACGCGAGGCCCCCTTCCGATCGATATCAGCCGCCCCCTTTCGATCCATATGAGGCGGCCCCTTCCTACTCCCATCAAGATCCGACACACGTCTACGGGCCAGTTCGGGGCAGTCATGAGGATCTGTGGGACTACGTCCACGGGCCCCAAGACACACGTTTAAACCATCTGGAGGCATTCGTCAGACAGTTTCGTGCTGTTCATGTTAGTGTTTAACTTAATTTGTCGGCCACGATCTTTTAGTTTGTATATTAATATTACGTTCTAAATTTGTTTTAGCTGTCGAGTACGATGCCGATCCCCGCTCCGTTCGGACAGGGGGCACAAGCGACGTTTGGCACCACATCCTATTCTTCAATCCCGGAGAGTGTAAGTCACACTGAGTAACCATTATAGTTATATGTTAGTTCCTAAAGTTGTGGGACTAATTATGATCAATGTCACGCAGGTCGGGATGTCAGGGGCAGGGGGATACACATCCCAAATGCCACCGTTTGGCACCACATCCTATTCGTCAATCCCGGAGAGTGTAAGTCACACTGAGTAACCATTATAGTTATATGTTAGTTCCTAAATTTATGGGACTAATAATGATCAATGTCACACAGGTCGGGATGTCGGGGGCAGGGGGATACACATCCCAAATGCCACCGTTTGGCACCACATCCTATCCGTCAATCCCGGAGAGTGTAAGTCACACTGAGTAACCATTATAGTTATATGTTAGTTCCTAAATTTGTGGGACTAATAATGATCAATGTCACAAAGGTCGGGATGTCGGGGGCAGGGGGATACATCCCTATCTGCATTCATCCTAAACATTGGGTGCTCGGGGTGTTTGCTCTTGATCGTATAAAGATGACCCTATATGACAGTGACCCTGCCCGTATCTATACAGACGCTTTGGATGGCCGTGTTGCCGAATTTAAAGATCAGTTGTCGCAGTTCTTTAGTATGATCAAGGATAGGATCCGTCTCGATAAGGCAGTGCACTTCCGTCATAAGCCCGCCAAGCGTGTACCACGCCAACAAGGGATCAATGCGGATGTCAGTGCCTTGATTTCAGGCGATGTGGTAGAATTAAACCCTTCCCGCACCGAAGAAGTGGCGTTGGAGTTTCGCAAACATATGGCGGAGAGCATTTATGCTTATTGTGTTCCACGGCAAAATGATTAGGTTGTTTATGTAGCATTAAATGATTGTTATTTAAACTGTGTTAACTTATTTTGTTATAGTATTTAACTTGAAGTTATAATTTTGTTTATTATTTTGTTAAAGTATTTAACTTGAAGCCTAAAAAGCCTATTATTTGAGTATCGATATCTCATTCACACATACTCCGTTTTGGACGCATTATATATCGTTTCGAAGCTCTCATTATAGAACCATATTGGTTCTTGTTGTCTGGAAGTGATTCATATGATGCAAAAATTGGTATTATGTAATGTAGAACATTATCTATATTATAGAAACTTGCATTTGACAGTGCCATATAAATCTGATCTAAATTCACATTAATTAGTTATGTGCATTAATCCTTAGACTACTTAAAGACTAATTTTCAGCCTAATCTTGCAGACGAATCTTGCAGTTACTTTTTCAGTCGAATCTTACAGGCTCTTTTGCAGACGAATATTGCAGTTACTTTTTCAGTCGAATCTTACAGGTTCTTTTCAGACGAATCTTGCAGTGAACTATTCAGACGAATCATGCAGGCAACTTTTCAGACGAAATCTTTGACCATATCCACATCCCTGATGAAGAACATACATTTTTACGGCTATAAGTAGATGGCATGATGAAGTAGTAATTCACAACTTGCTATCTATCTTTTATACATTCTTTTACACCGTTTATAAACATTCTCTCGCTTTTCTTAACACTATGGCTGGAGGTTCAAGATCAAGGGGGAACATGTCGGCGAATGGGGCTGGAACTTCACGTTCAGCAGCCTACCAACCACTGAACGATGGAGCTCGCCGGAGTACCTGGAAGGTACCGGAAACAGACGGGGAGTGGAGAAACCATGGGCGAACTGTGGCCGATTATCCAT
Organism: Saussurea involucrata; assembly: GCA_033807775.1. NCBI lineage: Eukaryota > Viridiplantae > Streptophyta > Magnoliopsida > Asterales > Asteraceae > Saussurea > Saussurea involucrata. The sequence goes on from CM066322.1 coordinate 169,803,918, forward strand.
TCACGGCTGAGGAGGCAGAAGACTCGGAGATGTCATGGGAGAATTACCACTTCGATAATGACAGGAAAAGCCCACCAATGTATCATTGTACCCAGCCGACGGGTCTTCCACAAAGTCAACGAATTACTCCCTTAGTGCAAAAATCCATTGATAAGGCGAACGCCGATATCGAAAAGGTAAAAGGTATGTGGAACCATAACAGGGGGATTCAGCGGGGGAAAATGGAGTATCTAGCGGAGAAGAAACGAGAACTGGCCATGGCTAGGGCTCACGTTCGGGAGGTGCAACGACAAAATAAGGAAGTAGAAGAGGAACTACAAGAAATCGAAGATGACTACACGGGAATGGAGGACGTCATCAAGGAAAAGGTTGACTTCATCACCGGAATCCAGGACGCATTCCAGTCATAGATTTCTTTGTTTACCTGCACTGTGTGCGTTTCAGTTGGGAAGATGATTTGCAATAACTGATCTTTTAATTAACTTAAAATGGGGAAAACATTTTCTTTAATTAACTTCTATATTAAATACATTAAAATGGAAAGGAAACAATACATTAAAAACCTCAACTACATAAAATGATAACCTAAAAACTACAGGGACCAAAAATGTAATTTTTTTGCCCCAAACTTTAGGGGCCAAAAACGTAATTTCGGCTTAGCGCGGGACCACCGCGGGGTACCTCCGCGGGTAGGGGCCAAAAGTGTACCGCGGGCATTCTTGAGGGGCCTCCGCGGGAATTTTGGCCAAAGGGTCGTGACACGTGGGCATGGGCCCACCGCGAAAAATTTAGGTATTTTGGTTAAAGTCGATGAGATTTTGGGTATTTTGGTAACTCAGGGTCAAACTTTGAGTATTTTAATTAAATTCCCAATGTATATCTAGACCATACAAGTTGCATGCTTTCATGGCATGTTGGAAACTTTCGGTGGAATTGGATTCTCAAATTAAACAATTGAATGATAGAGTAATTATAGAAAAAAGCCTCTCTTCCTTTTTATTATTATTTATATTTGTGATGTATAAATCAAATTTATTACAATTAATATTACAATATTGATAAATAATTGAACATTCATAATATTACGTGACAAATAAATGCCACAACAATCGTAATATTAGATAAATATAATATCAATTAATTTCCATACCAAAATTTGAAATAAGTAAAATAAGCATTTTGTTAAAGGAAAAGAGAAATAGAACACAATAGAATGGAGAGAATGAATCGTAATTCTCATTAATCATAAGCCCTTTATATAGGGATGAGTTACAAATAGATAACTACAAGATATTTCAATTCTAATCTATCTCTATCTCTATCGTCATATCCTTTAGACGATGACACATTTATCCTACAACACTCCCTCTTGTGCCGAGTCAAATGAGTGAAGGTGCACAATTGTTGCCTCGTTAAAACCTTACGCCAAAATAAAAACCCAGTGGGAAAAAATAAAAATATGACGAAGGAAAGAGTACAACGTTCTAGCTTATTTCCAATACATAGACTTTTACTTTAGTCTAACTCTCTCTTAGATTCGTACATTAATCATGAGAGTTAAGAAAACATGATGGTATATGATAACGCCACTTTTTGGCGTTATTTTCAGTTCTAAAACCAATGAGATTGGCTTGTATTTAAGCAAAGAAGCGGAATTTTACGGTTTATCTAGTGGAATGTGCAGGTTTATTAAAATACAGTATTCTTCGAGAAAAGAAGCTAAAAAGAGCTTGAAACGAGCCCAAAACGAAGCCAACGAAAGCCCGAGATCCAAGCCCAAGACCCGCGAACCGAACCAGGACCCGATCCGCGAACCAAACCCGACCCACGCAGCTTTAGAAAAGCGTGCGGCTTTGCCCGCGACTTACAAGTCGCGTGGCAAACCGCGCATGTCCCTGTTTGTCGAATTTAAGCTGATATTTTCCGGATTTTAGAGGATCATCCCGACGCAACTCACACACGACGACGGTGGGCAGTCCAGGGGCGATTTTCAGAGACCTTGTGGAGCTTTTGGAGCCACGATAGAGGAGGAATCGACGAGTAATTCACGACGCGAAGCGGATTCGAGCTAGGAGAAGGGAGTTCATCATCATTCACCATTACATCTTTTACATTCTCGTTTATCATGTTTGCACACACTTGTCCATCCCCTTTTCTTGCGTTTGTATTCCCCAACATCATGAACTAATCTTAAGATGTTGGGGGTTGGATTGAATTAGGTTTGAACATATGAACGGATGACAAATGACTTTTATCAGTTTTTCCTATTTTAATGAATGCATGTAATTTGATTCTTAATGCTTTTGAGAGTTTAGCTAGCTTTCAATTGTTTTGTTGTTACCAGTTGAGTTCGAGAGAATTAACTGTTAGCTAGAACTAGGAATTGCATGCCTAAGGCGAGAATTTGGTGATAGAGATATACCGAATACGCCTTAGTCCTAATTGAACCATTTAGGTTGAGATCGAGAGATTAAATCTATCCGTTCAATTATAAATCTTGCACTTAATGTGTTTTGGAATCCATAGGTTGAGATCGAAAGATAAAACTTATCGTTTTCAAAATAAAACCCGATGTTGCTCGAAAGAGAACAACGATGATTTTAGAGATAGGGTATTCATTAAGGGAATAACTGGTAATTGTTTAAAGTCTGATATTCGTATGTGAAAACCTAAGGATATCCAACCCTCAACTGTTTTCTCTATCGGAAGTTTCCAAAGCTGTTTACTGTCTTGTGGTTGATTTATTTTCTTGCAATTAATTAGTTTAACACCAACCAATTCAATTTCGTTAGTTCAGTTAATAGAGCTTATAGTAATTGTGATACTTATTTCCTAGTTCCCGTGGATTCGATACTCGTACTTACCGTACGTTATTACTTGATTTCGACACCGTACACTTGCGGTCCGAATTAGGGGGGTGATAACCCGCCTATCAGTATATAAACCGTTGCCTCACTAAAACCTTACACCAAGGAACAAAACCCAATGGAAAAAATAAAACCTTGGTTGAAGGAAAGAGCACAACATACCAATATTACATATATAGTAGACTCCCCCTTTTGTCTACCACTCCCCCTGATTCGTGCATTAAACAAAGGAGGTTTAAAACATTTCCATTTTAATATTTTCTACATGTTTCCCAAATATGGTTTTAAGTATTGATTTGGTAAGCAAACATGTCACATTTTCCTCACATCTTATTCAGTTCACTTGAATCTTGAGGATAATTGATTATATGAAAACTTAAGCAAAGTATGCTTTGTGTTATAGCCCTTGATATATCTTACTTTCATTTCTTCGATACATGATGCATTGTTTCCATACATGCAAGTTGTATAGTGGTTAAACTCAAAATTACCAGCTCCTCTTATATGTGTAATGATAGTCCTTAACCATATACACTATTGAATAGTCTCATGGAGAGTAAGATTGTTGATAATATAAGAAGATAGCTATTAAGGGTTTGCTTAGTTTACTTTCAAGCAATCGGTATGTTTCATATGATAACTCCTTATCCATTTTGGGAACAACCTTTATATGAGTCAAACATATACCTAATATCAACAAATATATACCAAGGCATTGTTTGGTGTTTTTCTATAAGAGCCTGTACTTTTGCCGCTCACAATCTAAGTAGGTATTGAAGTTTCATTATCAATCCATTTATCTCCGTAGGGAAATTATAAGCCCACGTCAATGGTGCCAAAAGATTCATTTGAAATCATTCCAATGATGTTGCGTCGGCGCTGAGCTAAATCTAGCTGACAAGTTCAGTGAGAAGTACAATATACGGCCAAGTGTATTATGTTGAGTACAATAATGCGCCTATTGTACTTAGGTATGGAATTCCAGCTCCTAACACCTCTTCGTCCTCATTCTTTAGACGAAATGGATATTTCCTTATATCCAACACTTTGACCGATCATGGGAGTGCTAATCGGATGCGCTTTGTCCATATTAGGTCGCCTGATCATTTTCTAGACATATGCGGATCGGTGGATTAATATTCCACAAACTCGGTGTCGTAGCTCAAGTATCTAAACAAAACCAAGTTTTCCCACGATCTTTCATCTCATATTAAGATTTCAAGTAGCTTGTGTTTTCTCTTATTTCATCAAGAGTGTCTATTATGTTCATAACATCGACATATAGAGCTACTATGAAAATCTGGGACTTGTTTTCTTATATAAATACGCAAGGGCACAGTTCATCGTTCTTATTTATCGTTTCCCAATCAAGTATTCACTCAGGCGGGTATACCACATCCGTATAGATTGATTTAATCTATAAAGTGAGTGTTTCAACTTTATTGTAAACACATTTCATGGTTTAGAGTTACTTGATATTGGTATAATGCCATCAAGAACTTTTATATATCTCTGAATTTAGATCCCCATAGAGATATGTAGTAACTACATCGTCGAGCTGCAATTTCCAGTCCTTCGGAAACTACTTGGCTAATTTAATTAGCAGGACGTTTGTCCATCACGAGAGAGTAAGTCTTATTGTGGTCAATCCAATGCGTTGTGAGAAACCTTGCGCCAAAGGAGAGCCTTATATATTATGACTTAATTATTCTCATTACGCTTCCCCGACAAATGATTTATCTATGTCCTACAGGCTTTACACTTGGTCGGTTAGCACTACCGAACCAAATACATGTTCATTTGTCAAATAATTATCCTGGATTGCTTCTTTTCATTTAGGCCAATTTGCTCTTTGTTGACCTTCTTCAACTGAGCATGGTTCGATGACATCGTGCTCTATTATCTCATAAGCAACGATATATGCAAATATATCATCATTTAGTATTTAGGATCTGTCCATCGACTCATATTCATTTGAGATTTCTTTGATCTCTGGAATCAATATTAATTTCGGAGCGTCCTCCAGTAATGATTCATAGACATAGATTTAATCAGAGATAATCTCATGTATTGATGATATATAGTTGTGCCTTACTCTTCTCTTCCTTTAGATGAGTATCTATCGAACCAAGTAGCTTCCCACATTTCCTTTTGGGAGCTACGACCTCAACCACACCTCCACCATGTGTGATTGCAACGTACTTCCAGCGACGTTGTGCCCTTGTTTGGGGACTTTTGACCTTGCGAATATATTTGCAGCTCGTATATGTGATATTGTCACTTATAGATAATATTAAACGTATCAGGTATCAAGTGTGATTCGTTTGACTTCAACTTTACGTTGTGAAGTTTTTGGGGATCAAAATGAGACACAATTGAAATATTCAATGACACTTCCTGTCGTTCCCATGGAAAATCCTTTTTCCTATCTCCCCCTAACGACAGGAAGGTTGTCTCATCAAAGTGACAACCCGCAAATCTAGCGGTAAATGGATCACTCGTCAAGGGTTCTAATTAGCGGATAATTGTTGGGGGTTCATATCCAACATTTGATGACTCGTCTTTAAGACCCATTTAGGTACGCTGTGGGGGCGTAATTGGCACATATACAACACAACCAAACATACGAAAATGTAAAACATCAGGCTTATATCCAGTTACCAACTGGTACGCACAACATTGGTTGGCTGGTTGTGGGTCTAAACACGAATAAGTAAAGTTTCATGTAATATTGCATTACCCCATGCAGATGTGGATAAATTGGTGCACATAACCAATGACCTACCTACCATCTAAATTCTTTTGATGACAACTTTTATCATTCTACGAGACCATTTTATATATACGCATGCGGTACAAATGCAATAATCATCAAATCCTTATGATGTAAATACTCCAGTATTCTAAGTCATGTAGGCTTGATGAGAAAAAATCAGGGTGGTGAGTCCTTAAACGTATAATTAATGTAGGAGTGCAACATTTCATGTGGACTATAATACGACACGTGTTCATCGTGTCAAAACCAGAACCATAAAGTACTTTAATGGCCCGCATTCTGGATGTTTATGTCCATAAATATCACCTTGTATTCGTTGTAAGAATGAAATATTTTTATATTATGTCCTTTAGCTTTAGAATGGTCACATTCCTGTTTTGGCTAAGGATCAGTGTATATAAAAGTTCTAGGTATTAGAGAGGGCATGTTATGATGGTGGTGTTGCTTCTTGTGCAGTAGAAGTCAACATTTATAATTTGGTTAATTCCCTCGTTTTATCTTTCACCCGAAAGAGAATGTATCTAAGTGTATTTTGCAATACATAGATCACTCTGTCATGACCATGGTGTCCCACGTGGTCATGCCGAAACATATATGTGTCATTGTTTCAAAGTTCTTTATTGGTAACAAAATATGATTTAATGACATAGATAATCCATTAATTTGATACATTATTTTCTCTAACGTATGTTGCTTTCATATCATTAGAGTTGATGTACATATACCCATTTCCATTCTTATAATATGATTTCTCATTGATACGAATATCTTAACAAGGTTCCTATTAATATAGTGTTTGATCTTGTGTCCTTAAGCAACAAGTGACAGTCCATCGTCTAAGTATTTGGAGGAATTAAAATTTACGTCTAAGTATTTGGAGGAATTAAAATTTATTAATTCAATGAATAACAATCTATTCTTATGATTGTATGATATGCCACAATAACAATCAAGTTCTCCTTGATACATTCCTACATGGAACGAAGAACGTTGAGAGTTTTGCATTTGTTTTAGATGTGATCATTTACATCTCTAATGGTTATAAACTCAGGTGTATATATACACAAATGCAATTAATTTGATAGTTAAAGTGTATTCAAATAAACCAATCTTAGATATGACATAGTTCATTTATAACTTGTCCCATTTTCTATTAGGAGTTCGTTCCCGACTCTTGCCATGAATTTGACCCTTTCCACAACCTTGTCCATATGGTACATATTTAGCATATGTGTGTGGATTAATATGTTCAACTCACTATCCTTTGGAGTTCTTTCCACCTCCAACGCTTGCCTTATTAACCCCAAGAATTTTCTTTATCCGGGTATGTCTAGCGTTGTTAAAAAAACATTGCTACAACTCTTAACCACTTGCATTAAGTTAACGAGTTTGTTAAATGTTATATTGCAGCTTATACTGTTTCATTATTATGATTGGTGATATAGGAAAGATAAAAATATGTTATGATTCGCATAATCTTTTGTGAGTTCCTTGCCACAAAGATTGAGATGCATTTTGAGACATGACATTTCTTTGTCAAAATCAGTTACCTTCTTGTAATCAAGTAAGTAGGTTTCTTTCCACTGTATGATTAGTTTGAGAAGTATATGGTACTGAATATTCCCGAATTTCCTTTTTGGGACTACCCACGGTTCTTGGGGGTTTCTAGTTATTCTCTCTGAAGATTGTGACTGATGTATCGTCTCAAAAATTTTAAAGTATTTAATTGTATCTTAACATCTAGTGTTTTTTTTCGTTAGAGTCAAAATGGTTCGATGACTTTTGCGTATTTTCTTGTGTTTTTCCGAACCTATCTTATGGTAATCAAGTACTTTTGATTCAAAGATGTCGTAGAAAATAGAGAACATATTATTTTCTAAAATAGTGAATTATGGTTTATACTTATTATGTTATGCATGAAATTTCATTATCATAATAATATTGGATTTTTGTACTCTTACATTTTATTGATAATATTTCATCAATATTTCAATTTGCGAATAAAAATCACTCAATCTATTGGATCTCCAGATAGTAGGGGAATCACATGGATTTCTTAAGTCCCTATAAACCTTAGGGCTATTTACACTCGTTCGACAAAATCAAAATCGATATCTTGCGATTTAATTCATTTGAATATAACATTGTTAATTATAAAGCTTTTGGCATGAGGCCGAAAAGAATAAGGGTTTGGCATATAAAGCCAATTTCAATCTTTAATATCTTAATAGTATTTTTAGAGATTTTGCCATTAGACAAATCAATAAAGTCAAATTCAAACTTATAACATCTTATTGGTATTTATGGATTTTTTGGTAAAAGACTAAATATTAGGGGGTTGGAAGTGTAACATCCAAAAGTTATTTATAAGATTGGAATTAATGAGTAGGAACTCATGATCAAGATAAACATTTGATTAATATTTTAACATTTTCATGTTATTTTTTTAAAGTTTTTGGTAAAATACCAAAATATATGGGGGTGGAAGTGTAACTTCCAAATTTAATTATAAGATTGAGAAAAATGAGTAGGAACTCATGTCAAGATAAACATTTGAATTATATCAATTAAGAGTTAAAATAAACAACTGAATAAGATAAAACATCTTAAAAGAAATATAACTAATGTAAGTAAATAATATAAACAATTAAATTAAACATATCCAATAAGTGAAGCTAATAAATAACAAATAAGATTCATAAAGCTATAAAAGAATTATAATATATCAATTGAGAAGCGTTTAAAGATTATGTAGCTTATTAATCTAAAAGATTCACTTTAAATATCATAGGAAAGTTTAAAGACAAATCTTTTAAAGATTTTAGATGAAATTAATTAAACGTTAAATGCACAAGATATAACAAATTATTTAATTATATATAATCGAAGTATCTAGTGGTTTACCAAATAAATTACCACAAAACACAATTAATATGAGCATAGTATTGGCATGACTACATAATATATTGATCAAATAATTAAATATGATGGTTAACTGGTTATGATAAGATAAACAATTGAATAAAATAAAATATTTATATAAGATAAGCTTTTATATAATATAAGCATTTAGATATTATATGAAAAATTAATTTAAGAAACTAAATAAATATATTAATAAGTCAATTATCATATATAACAATAATATATCGATCTTAAATGGTGTAAATTAAAATATTGTCCCAAATAAGCATGTAACATTAATATAATTACAAAAGAAAAAATTAACATAGTTGAATTAAGCAGATAAACATATTAACATTGTAAAGTAATAAAAATGCCTAATTAAATAATGAGTTTAATATAAACTAACTTATCTAGTTAAAAATAATTAAGAGCTATCTAAAATAAATAACAATTTATTGAATCCATTAATCAATTAGTAAGAATCTGAAGATAACACTCATTTAAACGTTTGAATTTTATTTTATTATCATTATTATTATTGCTCTTTTGACAACTCTCATAATCACCAAATACATTATGTTAATATATTTTTTTTAACTAAAAATTCATTGTTCACGGAAACAAATAAACAAAATCACATAATTTTTTAATTTAAATTTTTCATTGAAATCACGAAAAATCTAATAAATAATTTTTCTTTAAGAAAGAAAAATAAACAAACAAACAATGATAATAATAAATATACAGGATTTATGTTTTGTGGTTTCACGGTGGAGGTCGAAGAAAAAGAGGGGTCACTGATAGTTATATTGTGATCCCAGAACAAGTAATCAATCAATATAAACATCAAAGAAAGCCATCTCTATATTCAATAAGATCAAAGTAGCTCACAATTACAATGAAGAACTCTCTTGAGTGTGTGTGGCTACTATGTGTATGAAGTGACCTAATTCCCTAAAGGGAAAGTAGCAAACAATATATACCTAGGGTATAAAATAGCCCTATTACAAATATAGTCCCTCTACTTGGTACAATTACATTTAAGCACTAACATTCTCCCCCTTTGTACCAATGTAGAGCAAAAGATTTAGACGACCACCGGGGTCACATTCTTCTTTCGAATACCAAAGATGATCTCGAATCTTCGCATTTCAAGGCGGTAGTCTTTCCGGTATGAGATGGCTTTCAACACTTCGTTGATCAGGTTCTTTTCTTTCATAGTGAGCTTTACCTCTCCACGCGCATCCAGACGAAGCTTACTTTCCAAGTGAAACAAAATAATCTTCAAAGTACCCTCACAGTACTTGTTGATCTCAATAACTCTCATAAATCTTTTCTTTGAGTCAGTATCAACGTAAACAACCCCGAGCTCAGGCTTGTTCAGTACAGTGTAGGCGGGGATACCTAGAATATTAGATAAGCGTCTGTTTGGTCTTTTTAAGTTCACATTAGTTTGAAAAGATTCCAAACCCATCTGAAAGTCAGTGAGGTATGAATACTTCAGAATATTCTTCATAAACTTCTTCACACTTCGAAGGGCAGCACGATATTGAATTCTATACTCTGGACGCTTCTTCTCTGGATGGACAGCAAGACTGTTGTAAAGGCTCAGAAGATCATTCAGTCTCAGACTCTTGAAATCAGCTTCAGAAAATACGCATTCAGACCCGTCTGATCTCAAGACTGTTTACTCAGGATAGAAGACATCAAACAGCTTCTTAGATTCACCTTTCAGCACCTTCATAATCATGTTATCTGACTTGACGGCTTCTGATCCTTTTTCTTTGTTCTTCATGACGTATAGAAATTCGATCTTCTTCAGCGATGGCCAGTCTTCAATCCCATATACTTTCTCCAAGTTGATCCGCTGAACATCCCGTACATACAGTTCTTTTCTCAAGGTTTCTAGATAGGGAGTTTGGATTGAAACTCTCTCTCCAGTGGCTACATACTTTGGTTCAGCATCAATAATAACTTGGAAAAAACGGAGTTCTGCTTCAAGTACTTTATCTCTGATCTTTCCATCAGGTACAAACGGTGTTTGTGAAACTAAAGTACCTGAGCTTGGACCTGCTGCATCTTCTAACTATGGAGTGTCAGAGATTGGACCTGCAGAATCAACCTGTGTCGGAGCATCTTCTACCACTGTCGGAATATCATCTTCAGACTCGATATCCAAATCTTGATCCCCAGTTTCAAAGTCAAAATCCAATTCATCCAGAGCTTCTATCATCTCTTCTTTAATCTTGTAGTTGAGCTGCTCTGGTTCTTCCTCAGAATCAATGTAGATATAATCTCGTACGAATTCATCTGCCATTCTTTCTTCCTTTGTTCTATTGTCAACAGCCGCAGGCTTTTCAACCCCAGCTATGACATCAGCTAGAACAAGTATTTCTGTATCAACATTCTGAACAACATCAGTCGCCGCTCCACCTTCACCTGTATTTCCCCCAGCTTCTGATTCATTAACATTGCCAGTAGCAGCAGTAGCACTAGTCTCTCCAACTCCTGCTCTCTTCTCCCCCTCATGTTGATCAGGCGGATCCTGATCATCATGTCTTCTTTTCTGAGAGACTTCTGATTCAATACCACATCTTTCTTCTACAACTTTGAGCCGATTACTGATGTTGGTGAATCCATGCATCACGGCATTAGTCATATCTGTGACAAAGTCGGTAAGCTTCTGAAGTTGGTTTGCTAGAAGAAGTTGTGTATCTGTGGATGTTGAAGTTTGAGGTTGGGTTGGAGGTGGTGTATGTTGACGAAGTAAGGAAACTAAGTCAACTTCTTCAGATGTACTCGAGTCGCTTTTGGCTAGAAGGCGGGATAACAACTCATATTTAAGTTGGTCTTCAGGTATAAGGTGTAGTGGGATAGATGATGGATGTTGCTAGTCTGGTTGAGCTTCTGATGGTGGATCCTGAGGAGTTGATGATGGTTCAGCTATATGTTTGCCCTTGATGGCACGGCTGACTTCAGATGCTAACTTATCAACAGATCTCTGCATGTGTGCACGGTGTTGTTTGTACGACCTGTCTATAGTACCTAGTGCAGAAGCCAGTAATGGTAGAGTAATAAAATGAGGACGTGGCCCGAGCATCTGTACAACCTGTTCATGAGGAAAGTTAGTGAAAATAGAGCTAACTTCCCGACCACCTAGGTTACCGGTTGAAGTAGCGGTTGTAGCAACCGTACTGCCTGTGCTCATGGCTGGCAAAGTGTTGACCATGACAGGACTTCCACCCTGTCCTCGTGCGGCACCAACGAATGGCGGCCGCACTCTGGGTGTTCCGGTTGGGGCACGAAAGCCCGCAACTTGGTGTTGTTCCAGCAATTGTGTCCTAGGAAAGGATGTTCTACCAAATGGTACTAGACTCAATGTGCGTGGAATAAAAGGCGGTGGCCGAGGCGGGAGCCTACCTGTTTCAATACCAGCAGATACCGATTGTATCGCCGATAGCAGTTGAGCTTGATCCCCTGTGGAAAATGAAACATCGGCAAATTGAGATGCCGATGAGTGGCTGAGTGGGGCTGTGCTATGCATGGCTGGGCGGACCACGGCTTGTTCAATACGCAACGGCGACGTACGCTCGTTGGTAGAAGTTGTGGCTACGCGGCTCGTATTGGTTTGGGGAGAGTCAGTAGTTAAAACTTTATCTGACTCTTTCACAGCTTCACTCATTTCTTTTCTCCCCTCATTCTCACCACTAACTACCTTTTCTACTTCTTCTTGATTCTCTACTTCTTCGTTCACAGATGAAGGACCCGCAACATCAGTAGCAGTGTCGAGAAGTTCGGTGTTCCGAGTGGTCTCAGTATCCGAACTCACAACACGTGGTCTTTTTCCCATATGTCTAGGAATCAAGTTCACCAAAGGGTCATGACCTGAGTCATCATCATCATCATCATCATCGTCAAAGGAAGGAAAGAAAGGTTCCATCTCATCGTCTTGATTAACTGCATCATCATTAGGAGATGATGCAGCGGCATAAGCTTCATCCCATGAGACATCATCATCAAATATCTGTACAGGAGGTCGAGGTGGTAGTTGAGCTCGTCTGGAAGAGGATGCATGACCAACAGTCCGTAATCTTCTCCCAACTCTCTTTCTTTTCGTTCTCCTCACCCCTCGCTGTTCAGGAACATCCCCCTGTTCCTGAACCCCCTCGACTTGGACTTCCTCACCACCTAAAGGATTAGCATCGTGGAGAGGTCCCTCCGGTTCTGGATTGACCATCAATGCATTATCTATCCTATATTGCCTAACTACCCTGGACTGTTGGTCGGCATAAGCGAGCAGATCTTCACGTAGAACGGCGGTGTGGGCAAAATTGATCTGCTTGGGCATCCTGAGATAGTGCATGCACTGGCTTGGGCCTCTTGGGTGATTCTCTCGTCTTGGAATCTGATCGTTGTCTACCATAGCTTGATGAATCAAGATCTGGAAGAATCGCTGAAATGGTACGAAGTTTCGTCTCATCTTTGGTTTTAACTGATCCGCGACAAGCTCAACGATCTCGTTCCAAATCAAGACGGCATAGTTGATGTTGTGGTTAAAGACGAATGCATGAAACATGCGCAGTATGGATAGGTTTGTCTTGTCTAGTCCAGTATGCTTTGAGGTCATGCACCGGTTGAAGATTGAGCATATAGAGTAGTATATTCTCGGTAGGTAGTTCCGTCTGAAAGTGGATGAGCCAGTAAGTGGGGCATTCGGTGGAGGCTGATAACCCAGACTTCGGATGTCATCGTAAAGCTGAGATTCAGGAACCGGATCCTAAAGATTCTCACTCGGGAGGTTTAGTGATCGGCTGAGTCCCCTTAGAGTGAATCGGACATCGAAGTGGTCGAGTTTGGCAGTGAAATGTGGTACTCTGGCGGTTGGATGGTATAACAGTGTACTCCAGAATTGTTTAAGGTATAATGCAGGCACAAGCTCGACTCTGGTCAAAGCAGTCAGTAAAGGGTGACCGCGAAGAATCTCGAGAATGACTCCGTAGTCGAAAGGAACCGCGAAATCTAGATGATGGTTGTTGTGCAGAAATTGCACCGTATTAGTACTCAGAAATATTTCTTCGTCCAGATCATGTACATTGACCGACGGATGTGATGAACGATGTGAACGGATGATGGTGTTGTCATCCGAGTCATTTCCATCATGATCAGCCATCTGTACCACTTAACAGTTTATAATAGTGCCAAAATTGGATTTTGCCTTTAAAAAAAAATTTCCAAAAATTTCCTAAGTCTTGGGCAAGTCGCAACTAACAAGAAAGGGCATGTCGCAGGCCATTGCGATGTCGCAATGCAAAGAAGAGACATGGTGAAGTCGCAACACAAGGTTGCGATTTGGTCCATGTCGCAACAGACCATTGCGACATGGTTGAAGATTAGGCCACTGCGACATGTTTGAAGATTTGAGTGTTAGTTGCTTGCGACATTCATGAACACATGAATGTCACAAGGTTGCGACATCAATGAACACAGAAATAAACTACACTACTAGACTCGTCCAAACAGCGTGAACTAACCCTAATCAACTAAAAATCCTAACAAACACAACACACAGATCGATTTTGGCAGATTCAAAAAAAATATCGAACTTAAAACCCTAAAATCGATTTAAACAACAGATTTATTGGACGAAAATCAACAAGATTCGAGATACGGTACCTTGGAGTCGATCTGAGATGATTGAACGGAGCAGAAATCACGAAATCGGTCGTGAAAAAACGAAGTCGCAAAAGCAGTTGAGAGTGTTTTGGAAAGGGTTTAAGGGTTTTGGGTTGAGATATGGTTGAAAGGTCAAAACCCTAGATTTTGTACGATTTGAATTCGGGGACACGTGGCAGCAAATGATTGGTCCAAGGTTTGATCTGCCACGTGTCATCAAGTCGCAGTGAACTAGCTACGAAATGACAAAAGATCAAGTCACAACAGAAGGTTGCGACAGATACTGTTCACATGATGAAGTCGCAATATACAGTTGCGATTTGGCACTGTTCACATTGTCAAGTCGCAGTCCACGGTTGCGACATGGAATTGTTCAAATTGTCATGTCGCAATACACGGTTGCGACATGTCACTGTTCATGCCCTGAAGTCGCAGTGTACGGTTGCGATTTGGAAAAAATTTAAGCCCATTGAGATATCGCAATTGAAGGCTATGATCTCTCACTGTTCACATGTGAAATCGCAAGTGTGGGTTGCGATTTTAATAAAACTTGGACATTTTTCAATTTAAAAAAAATTTGAAATTTTTTATCACATTGGAAGATGTCCAACTTCCAATTGATCAAGCATGCAAGGTATTAAAACATTTTCACTCCCCCTTAAATGATGCAAGTAAGTTTGAAGAAAATTGATTTTCATCATCTAAGGGTTTGTGGTTGAAAAACAGATTAGAGAACATACCTTGTGATCTTCAAGTAAGGAGCACAAGAAATCAACACTTACAAGCTTAGTCAGAAATGCACACTCCCCCTATTCTTGTGCATACTACTTAGTTTGTACTCCCCCTGAGACTATGAACACACCTCATGCAGGCATAGATATCATAACAAGAAATAGAAAGTAACAAAGAGAATAAACAATGAAAAACAACAAAGACATGAGAATAAAATATTTTAGATTGAGAATAGAATGAGATGAAAACTTGTATGTATCAATCTAGATAGAGATAACTAGATTGAACTACACATATTTCCATCCATTATATGATCAATATAGAATATTAAACTTTCATGTTCAACATGCCGAGCTTGGATACTAAGAAATTAAATCGTTTTTCATCCAAAGCTTTCGTAAAGAGATCGGCAAGTTGAAACTCAGTTGTGACAAAGTATAATTCAATCGTACCTTTTTCAACATGATATTTGATGAAATGATACCTTATGTCTATGTGTTTGGTCTTTGTATGTTGGACCGGGTTAGCTGATATTGCAATTGCACTCTTGCTATCACAGTAAATGGGGATCTTCTCATACTTGAAGTCATAGTCAGACAGTTGAGTCTTCATCCACAGAACCTGTGAACAACTGGCAGCGGCCACATATTCTGCCTCCGCAGTTGATGATGAAACACAGTTCTGTTTCCTCGAGGACCAACTTACTAGTTTATCACCCAAAAACTGGACATGACCAGATGTGCTTTTCCGGTCTAGCATACTACCTCCATGATCCGCATCAGAATATGCAGTGAGTTCGAATCCTGTTCCCTTCGGATACCACAGACCAAGGTACGGTGTCCCCTTCAAATATCGAAAGATTCTTTTAACAGCACTCCGATGTGATACCTTTGGTTGTGCCTGAAATCTTGCACAGAGACATGTTGCAAACATTATATCTGGACGACTTGCCGTCAGGTACATTAATGAGCCTATCATACCTCGGTAATTCTTAACATCTACATCTTCACCAAGTGGATCCGGACCTATTTTAGATCCAAGAGCCATAGGTGTACCAATAGAGGTACAGTTTTCCATCTTAAATTTCTTCAAGATGTCAAACACATACTTCGACTAGTTGATGAAGATACCTGTTGAGAATTGCTTGACTTGTAATCCAAGAAAGAAATTAATCTCTCCCATCATACTCATCTGGAATCTGGTCATCATTATACCCGAGAACCAAGTACACAATCCAGGGTCAATTGAACCAAATATAATATCATCAACGTAAATTTGTACTAGAAGGATCTCACCATTTTCATGCAGAGTGAAGAGAGTTGTGTCGATTTTACCTTTTCGAAAGCCAGCACCGAGTAGGTAGGTAGATAAAATTTCATACCAGGCGCGAGGGACTTGCTTTAGACCGTAGAGAGCTTTGTCAAGAATGTAGACATGATCTGGTTTATCTTTGTCCACAAAACCCTCTGGTTGAGAAACATATACTTCTTCTTTCAATATACCGTTCAGGAAAGCAGTCTTCACGTCCATTTGATAGACAGTGAAGTTTCTGAAAGCGACAAATGCAAGAAACATCCGAATTGCCTCTAAACGAGCCACCGGTGCATACGTCTCATCGTAGTCAATTCCCTCTTGTTGCCTATACCCTTTGGCTACAAGGCGTGCTTTATTTCTCACAACAATCCCATCTTTATCTTTCTTATTCTTCAGGACCCACTTTGTACCAATGACTGTTTTACCTTTGGGTCTAGGAACTAATCGCCACACGTTCAATGCTTCAAAAGAATTCAGCTCATCTTGCATGGCAATTATCCAATCCGGATCTTCCAAGGCTTGTCGAACTGTTGTAGGTTCAACTTGACTTAGAAAAAGCGCGTAAAGGACTTCGTTAGCCGTTGCAGATCTACTCTTTACAGGTTCGGAGACGTCACCAATGACTTGTTCAATGGGGTGACTCTTAGTCCATCTTGAAGCATGAGGATGAACAATTATAGCACCATAGTTGGGATCCACTAAGGTAGGATCCTTATCAAAATTCAACTCTATTGTCAAGGTAGGTTCCGGTTGTCGGGCGGGTTCATTGACAGGAGTGTCAACAGGAACTGCCTCCGGTTCTGCTTCAGAAGATGACTCACGCTGAGTTGCAGAATTCTCACCATTGGCATTAGAAGTTGTACCTGACGAAGAAGCACCATTCGTGGATACATGTTGTGTTGCTTGTGGAGATTCCATATGCGTGTTACTTGAAATTGTAGCAGGAGTTGTTGCACCAGATGAAGGAGTAGTCAGTTCCGGTGTAGGCCCTGACAATGTAGCATTAGCTGGTGGTGTGACAACATTGCTCCTGTTAGATATAGATGAAGTAGGTTTATCACTACCGAAAAAATCATCATAAAAATATTCAAACAATAAATCAAGATCATTAGGTTTAGAGTTAGAAGTGGATGCTTGATCCTTGTTTGAAGATCTAGTCACCATAGGACGAATTTGTCCAGATGCTAGTACACCTGATATTGCGGGTTCTGTACTGTTTTGCACAGAAACCATATCTTCAGTTTCATCAAATCTGACATTTACGCTTTCCTTCACAGTTCTAGACGACTTGAAATAGACTCTATATGCTTTTGATGTGAGCGAGTATCCGATGAAAACGCCCTCAATACCCTTTGGACTGAATTTGTTCAAGTTGTCCTTGTCGTTCAGCACAACACACCTATATCCAAACACACGAAAGTAGTGTATTACAGGTTTTCTATTATTAATCAGTTCATATGGAGTTTTACCAAACCGACGATGGATTATAGAACGGTTTTGTGTATAGCATGCCGTAGCAACAACTTCAGCCCACAAAAACAGAGGTAGATCAGCATAAGACAACATCGTTCTGGCAGCTTCAACAAGTGTGCGGTTTCGTCTTTCAACGACTCCGTTCTGCTGAGGAGTTCTAGCCGCAGAAAACTGATGAGATATTCCTAATGATTTAAAGAAATCATCAAGAGTCTTGTTCTTGAATTCTGTCCCGTTGTCTGACCTAACAGTCTGAACTGATTGTTGACGGTTCACTTAAAGTTGCTTGATTAACGAGATGATCAAGTCAGGTGTTTCGTCTTTTGAATGAAGAAACTTGACCCAAGTATATCTCGAATAATCATCGACAATTACTAACACGTATCGTTTGGCACTGACACTCTGAGTCTTCATCGGACCACAGAGATCCATATGAAGGATTTCTAAAGGTTTGTGTGTGCTGGGTTCGGGTTTTGGTGGATGAGGATCTCGCTTTATCTTCCCCTTCTCACAAGCAATACAGAAGTTGTCTTTCTCAAACTGCAGAACTGGTAGACCTATAACTAAATCACCCAACGTTAGCTTTTGAATGTAACGAAAGTTGAGATGAGATAGTCGTCTATGCCATAACCAACTCTTTTCCATAGTTGCCTTAGTCAACAGACACACGTCATTCTTCGGCTTAACCTTCGATAGATCAATGGTGTAAAGATTTGACTTTCGCGAACCAACTAGAAGTTCATTTCCTCCATCGGTTAGAATTGCACACCGAGTCTTCTTGAAATGGACTTCTAGGTCTTTATCACAAAACTGACCTATACTAAATAAGTTATGCCCTAAGCCTTCAACATAATTCACTTTAATTATCCTGACGTTGTCGGCCACAATATCTCCATAACCCATGATTGGAGCGTAATGATCATTTCCAAACTTAACTTTCCCTCCATCGTGTTTCACAAAATTGCTCAACAGCTCCTTCCTTCCTGTCATGTGTTTTGAGCAACCAGAATCCAAATACCACACATGACGGAGCTGCAAAATGGGATTTAAACAGTTTTAGGTACCCATTGCCAATTGGGCCCTTTCGGGTTAGGAGAATTAACCTTTTTCTTTGAATTGTAGTGGTTATAATATCTATTTGAATAAAAACGATTTGAACCATAGAAGTTATAACCAAACCACGAAGAATAATCAGACTTGCAGATAAAATCATCTACACCACAAGAAGAGCAATAAATTTGATCATGTGCTAAATTAATCAGTTGTTGCATTGAAGAAATCTTGTAAGGAATAACAAGTTTTTGTTTGTTTGAGGCAACACGATTACTAACATCATAAACAAAAGTGTTTTTCTTGGAATTAAAAGCGACAGTAGATGATTTTCTCTGGGCCACATCATGTGTGAACTCCTTTATTCTCCACTCTACCCGCGAGTTGTTTCTTAAATTACGATCTGAAATGGAATCGAGATAAGAATTGTAGGCGTAGGAATTTTGAACTTTAGAAGTTTTAGATTTGCGCTTATTTTTCTTCTTTTTCTTTTTCTTTTTCTCAACGGTTTTAGAAGATTCCCCCTCGAAGAAATTCTCCTTGGGTTCTTCTTCCTTGACCAGAAAATCAGAATGATCTAGAAGTTTAGCACTAAAGTCAAAATTAACATCCTTTTGTTGAACTTGCTTATCCTTCCTTTCACAAGGAGTGTCAATAACATGATCAACTTTAATATCATTGGAAGAGGAGTTATGAGAGAAGTCACAAGAATTTTCATTAACAGGTTGTTCCTCTATCTCAATGGGACCAAAATCATCCAAGTCATCCGCCATCATGCTTCTATTAATAGTATTGCCTATGAAGGCTTTGCATGAGGAAGCATCTGAATCAGAGGAAGCTTTGCTAGCAAACTCTGTCATAGCTTCAATGGATAAACTTGTCAATTTTCCCATCAGTCTTGAGATTTCATTTTGAAAGTATTCTTTATTGGACTCAAGATCATTTCTCTCTTTGATCAAAATGTTTTCTAAATCAGATATTTTCTTTGAAAGAAAAACATTTTCAGTTTCAAAAGATGTTCTTTCGAATTTAAATCTCTCTCTTTCTTTCTCAATATTTTCTTTTTCAAGAAATAACTTTTTCTGAAAATCAGAGACTTGTTGTGAGAGATTCAAACATCTAAGTTCAAGAGATTTCTTTTCTTCTAAGGTTTTTGAAGACGAAACAGAAACAACCTTTTCGGATTTGTCATTCATGGTATTTATCAAAACAGTTATCATCACTTCCTTTTCAATATCAAAAGCAAGTTGATCGTCATTTCTGACTTCTTCAATTTTGCTTTTAATATTCAATTCAAGATCGACAAGCTTCTGTTCAAGTTATGATCATAAAACTTCAAACTTCTATAACCTGAGGATCAAATGTAAAGGTTTTATATACAATACGTCTAATTCAAATAACCTATTAATCTAATCATACATCATAATTAGATTAATTAAGTTATCTAATCCTTTGTCCCAAAAGCGTCCAAATTACTGGATCCTCCGTTATCTCTAAGTTTGAGTCTTTCCAAAAATCCTCATCACACTTTCCCGCTTACTTCCCGGAGCTTGTACCTGGTAAGAAAATTCAACTTGAAACATTAGGCTTTTGCCTAGTGAGAATATTCAAATCAAATTAAAGTTAAACAATTAAAATCTCAACAGATACATCAAACCTGTTCTCGCTCATCTTACCGTACAATAACTCCTTTCAATACTGGGAATCTACCCCACTCCCATACTTATGACTAATTCGTCTAGCCATAACCACACTACCAAGAGTCTACTATAAATCATCCCAGATTCAAAGTCAAAACTCTTATCTAAGAAATTACAAGTCAAAACCTGCCTATTTCTTATTCCTCTTTTCATAATTGGGAAATCTCTGATCTTCCCTATAACAATGGAAATCTCCGATCTTCCATTTGAAATAGGAATTACAAATCAAAATCTGCCTATTCCACATTTCATATTTTTCTCACCTCATAATCAATGGTCCCAATGGGATTATTATATCGCGATAAACAACCGGGACCCCCGATGATTCAAGGTACACTCAATTACTAAAAATTACATCCCTTTGGTCAATGGCTAGTAAGCGGTTCCCATTATACCGTACTAAGGTGCCCCCGATGACCGGATGCCTACTTTTAGCAATTACAACATAATACATAAGTATTATAACTCTTATCAGTGTATATGCATACACACAATGTAATACACCTCAATATATATTTTACATATACATTTATAAAGAATCTCAAAATTCTAACACCTCGACTTCTTAGCTATCCCCTCTTTCCTTTTAGCACGGGGATCAACATAACATAACTTTTAATTATCTACTCGGACTCATTACTGATTAAGACGGGTCCTTTATCAACATGTGCAGACATACCTATTACATATCTATTTCAATATTAATTGCTGAATTTTAAAGAGAGTTGAATAAACTCACCTGGTATGAAGACACTCTTCTTTTAATTCTTTTAAAAACGTAAGGACCTCTGTCTTCACCACCACAGTTTACTGTAATACCCAATATACAAATATACTGATATTAATTTACAGAACAAGACTCTCTAAAACTAAGAATCCTTAATATCTAAAATCTTCGTCTCAAGTCGCAATGCATAAAGCCAAGTCGCAACCAACTACTGCGACTCCAACACCAAATCGCAACCCACTATTGCGATTCCAAACCCAAGTCGCAACCTTCTATTGCGATTTCGACACCAAGTCGCAATCAACTGTTGCGACTCCAATGCAAAGTCGCAACCTTCTATTGCGACTTCAATACCAAGTCACAACCGTCTATTGCGACTTCAACACCAAGTCGCAACCGTCTATTGCGACTTGCTTGAATGTCGCAATGCACTACTGCGACTTGCTTGAATGTCGCAACCCTCTGCAATTTATCTAAAACCCAGATTTATACTTTTCAGCTACGTTTGTTTCTGTAAACATGCAGATACGTTTAATACCTCTAACATAACATATCTATAAACTCAGATTTACCATAATCATCCAAAACCCATTTTCTAAATCATATATACTTTTTAACTAAAAGATAGAGGATTATGGAGATGTTTACCTTTGAATGATTCTTGCCTCCAAACTGAATTAAAACTGATTTCCTTCTGAATTCCTTCTTCTTTTCTTGTTAAACTTTCTCGGCTCTCTCTCTCCCTCTTTGACACCGATTCACACACACACACAAATAAAGAGAGTGGTAAAAATATCCATCTTTCTCCACTTGACACAAAAGAGGCGGTGGGTGATTAAGTTTAATCACCTTCACCAAACTAGTCCCTCAACTTACCCCATTTAACACAATTCACCCTCCAACTTAACAATTAAAATTAAAGTTTACCCCTCATCTTTATATTCCATAAAAACGATTAAAATAACT
The DNA here is from genome assembly GCA_033807775.1 of Saussurea involucrata. Classification (NCBI taxonomy): domain Eukaryota; kingdom Viridiplantae; phylum Streptophyta; class Magnoliopsida; order Asterales; family Asteraceae; genus Saussurea; species Saussurea involucrata. Next base: position 169,826,103 of record CM066322.1, read on the forward strand.
TACTCAGGGTTAAACTCTAATAATTAATTTATCAACTAAAAATCACGATTTATCAAATAATTATACTCAATTAATTAATAAAACTCATCATCTTTATATATGAAAATTCGAGATGTTACAATACTCCCCAACTTGGAAATGATTTCGTCCTCGAAATCAAAGCTAAGCAAACAAATGGGGATATCTAACTTTCATATCCTCTTCTGACTCTAAAGTCACATTAGCACCTCGAAGATGCTTCCATTGAACTTTCAACATTACCATCTCTTTACCACTTCGTAACTTCTTAACTGACTTTTCCAGAATTGCCTCTGGTTCCTCTACACATCAGCTCCCTTCATCTACCCTTACATCAGTAAGTGGAATCACATTTTGTTCTTCGGCTAAACATTTCCGAAGATAACACACATGAAATGTATTATGGATCCCTTCCAGCTCAGGTGGAAGATCCAATTGATACGCTTGTAGACCAACTCGTTTGGTGATAGTGAAAGGTCCTAGAAAACGAGGACTCAACTTCCCACGCTTTCCAAACCATATCACTCCTTTCCATGGGGACACTTTAAGCATCACACGCTCCCCAACATGGAATTCTTTTGGTCTTCTTTTCGGATCGGCATAGCTTTTCTGTCTATCTTGAGCCGCTTTCATATGCTGCCGAATTTCCTTTACTTTGTCCGCGGTTTGTTGCATAAGTTCCGGACCAGCGAACTGTTTCTCCCCGGCTTCTAACCAGCACACCGGAGTTCTGCATTTCCTACCATACAATGCCTCGAAAGGTGCTCTTCCAATACTGGAATGGTAACTGTTGTTGTAAGCAAATTCTACTAACGGTAGATGAGAATCCCAGTTACCTCCAAAATCTAGCACACACGATCTAAGCATATCTTCCAAAGTCTGTATTGTTCTTTCACTTTGGCCGTCAGTCTGTGGGTGATAAGCAGTACTCAGATTAACCCTCGTACCCAACTCTTCTTGAAGCGACTGCCAAAATCTGGAAGTAAACCGACTGTCACGATCGGACACAATAGACACCGGTATACCGTGTCGTGACACTACTTCATCAATGTATAGTTTCGCCAATCTATCTATTGGTGATGCTTCTTTCATAGCTAAGAAATGAGCACTCTTCGTCAGTCGATCGACGATTACCCAAATGGTATCGTTACCTTTTTGCGTCTTTGGTAACTTTGTCACGAAATCCATGGTAATCTTATCCCATTTCCACTCCGGAATTTCCAAAGATTGAAAACTTCCGTATGGTCTTTGGTGCTCTGCTTTTACTAACTAACAAGTTCCGCATGTCTCTACTTTTCGTGCCACATCAAATTTCATAGCCGGCCACCAATAATGCAACTTCAAATCTCTATACATGTTGGTACTTCCCGGATGTATAGAATACTTAGATCTATGCGCATCTTCGAGAATCAACTCCCGGTTTCCACCTATCTTTGGTACCCAAACATGGCCTTGGAACAACTTAATTCCACGGCTATCTTCAGTCAACTGAAGATGTTGTTTGCTCATAACTTCTTCTTTCAAGTTGTCTTCTAACAGAGCTTCCACTTGGGCGCCTTTTATTCTTTCAATCAAACTTGACATTACATCAATTCTGGCGTTTGTCGATTTCACACACCCACTATACTCTTTTCTGCTCAAGGCATCGGCTACAACATTTGCTTTACCTGGATGGTAATGCAATTCACAATCATAATCTTTCAACAATTCAAGCCATCGCCTTTGCCTCATATTCAGCTCCTTCTGATCAAAAACATGCTGCAGACTTTTATGATCAGTAAAGAGTGTACACTTCGTTCCATAGAGATAATGACGCCACAGCTTTAAAGCAAACACAACCGCTGCTAATTCCAAATCGTGGGTAGGATAATTCTTTTCATGTTCTTTCAACTGTCTTGACGCATAGGCAATCACCTTGCCTCGTTGCATCAATACACATCCTAAACCCATCTTAGATGCGTCACTATAGACTACCAAATCTTCAGTCCCTTCTGGCAATGCAAGAATAGGAGCTTCACACAACTTCTGCCTTAAGGTCTTGAAAGTTGTCTCCTGCTTTTCGGTCCAAACAAACTTCACATTCTTACGAGTCAACATCGTTAAAGTAGAAGCAACTTTTGAGAAGTCTTTAATAAACCTTCTGTAATAACCTGCGAGACCCAAGAAACTTCTTATCTCAGACGCGCTTTTCGGAGTCTCCCAATTCATCATCGCTTCTATCTTTGCTGGATCCACTTTCATCCCTTCCGAAGAAATCACATGCCCGAGAAATTGTACTTCCTTCAACCAAAATTCACACTTAGAGAATTTTGCATACAATTTCTCTTTTCGTAACACTTCTAAAACTTCACGAAGATGGTGTTCATTGTAACATCCTAAATTTTGTTGTTATTATTTTAATAAGATTTAAAATGTATTTGTATTTGGAGTAACCTTGAATTATATAGAGTATTATAATTCAATTAGGGTTAAAATACAAATGTTGAAAGTTTAAAGATTTCTTTTGAGAATATTAAACTTAAGGGTTATTATTATGAGTTTTATTTATGTATAAGGTGTGTATGTCTTTTCTTTGAAAGATAAGGGTGCATTTGGTAAATACTCTTATGACTCATGTTAACTAATGAGGAGGTGGCAATCATCTAGTCATTTAGACTAATTGTGAGTATGAGTTTGTGTGAGTGTGTGATATTTGTGTGTCTTGCGGTTTGAGAAAAAGAGAACCGAGAGATTGAGATAGAAAGGAATCGAGAAGAAGGAAGAAGCAAAAAGGAAACAAAGATTTCAGTTGAGTTTGGAAGTAATTAAAGAAATCCAAGGTAAACTATTCTTAACTATTATGTTTATAAATTGCTAGATAAGTGTAGAAATGAGTTTTTATGAAATATAGAGGTTTTGGGAAATTTGAGTACACGAGTAGGTTTGGTTTATAACCTTAAACATATATGCACATTATCAGAAGCAAACATAGATTAACTCTGCAAAATCTGGGTTTAAGAATGAACAGAATGGACTGAGACTTGGATGAACATCATCGAAGTCGCAACCTTGAGTTGCGACATTCATGATTATCGCAATAGACCGTTGCGACTTGGCTTTGGAGTCGCAACAGTTGGTTGCGATTTAGAGTGGAATCTCAATGGTGGGTTGCGACTTGGTACTGTAGTCGCAACAGTTGATTGCGATTTGGAGTGAAATCGCAATGGTAGGCTGCGACTTAGGTTGGAATCGCAACAGTTGGTTGCGACTTGGAATTGGAATCGCAATAGGCGGTTGCGACTTCAGTTCATTGCGACTTGAGATGTAATATTAAGAGATTAATGATTCTCAGTTATAGAGGGTTCTGTTTTATAAATTAATATCAGAATATATGTAATTTGAATATTACAGTAAACTGTGGTAGTGAAGAAAGGAGTCCATACGAGTTTAAAAAGGATTAAAAGAAGTGTGATTTCATATCAGGTGAGTTTATTCAACTCTCTTTAAAATTCAGTAATTAATATTGAATTAGATGTTTTATCTGTATGCATGAATATGTTTTATATGGACTTGATTAAATCCGAGATAAGCCAAGAGGGCGATTAAAAGTTGTGTTATGTTGATTCCATGCTAAAATTTCTAAGATGAGCTAGCTATGAAGTTGATGAACTAGTATTTATCATTATTCTTGTATGCCAAGTATGATTATCTGCTATATGCAATCTGTGATATGATTATGAATTTTGAAATACGATTTGAAGCTTTATTGAGATAAATTATTAAGATCTACTTATGAGTACAAAATGTAGATTAACAATTGAGATATTAACTTCCGTGCTAAGTTAAAGAGAATGGATAGTAAAGAGATTGAGATGAGGATTTATTAATATTCTTTATTTTTGTATATAGAATATGTTCGGAGGAATGATATATTGTATGCCGGACGCATATAGTAGTATCGATTATTACATATATTATATTATGTGATTATGTGCTTTTACTAAAATAGGCATCCGGTCACCGAGGGCACTTGGGTACGGTATGATGGGAACCGATTACTCGCCATAGACCAAAGGGGTGTAATTTTAGTAATTGGGTGTACCTTGAATCATGAGTCTCGATTGAGTATCGCGATATTATAATCCCATTGGGACCATTGATTCTGAGGTGGAATGTGGAATAGGCAGATTTTGATTTGTAATTCCCATTTCGATTTTGGAAGATCGTAGATTTCCATTGTTATAGGGAAGATCGGAGATTTTCCAGTGACGAGAGGAAGATTAGAGACAGGCATAAAGTAATTTGTAATCTCTACTTCCTGATTAAGAAATAGGCAGGTTGTGACTTGTAATTTCTTGTGTGTGAATATTGATTGTGAATCCGGAATGATTCATAGTTAACTCTTATTTTTGATGTTACGATTAAATGAGTTAGTCGTAGGAAATTAGGAGTGGGGTAGATTCCCCGATTTGGAAAGGAGTTGTCGTACGGTAAGATGGGTGAGAACAGGTTTGAGTTATCTGTTCATGTTTTAATTATTAAATTTTATTTTGATTTGAGTATTCTCACTAGGCGAAAGCCTAATGTTTCAAGTTGAATCTTCTTACCAGGTACAAGCTCCGGGAAGTAGCGGGAATGAGAGAAGAGAACTTTGGAAAGATTCAGACTTAGAGATAACGGAGGATCTAGTTATTCTTTGATACTTTTGGGAAGGTTGTTTAGATAACTGGATTAATCTGATTGTTATGTTATGATTAGATTAATAAGTTATTTAAGTAATGTCGTTTGTATATAGAAACCTTACATTTGATCCCCAGGATATATAAGTTTGAAAGTCTTTGATCATAACTTGTGGTAAATTCTAAGGTTTAAATTGACTCTGTTTTTAGGGTGTTTCAATATGGTATCAGAGCACTAGTTTAAGCGAACTAAGTATGCTGATGAGATACTTAGACTTAAGCTGAGATGTAGTAGGTTATGATATGTGAGATATGGGTAGAAGTGTTAAGACGGGATAGTCTTAGAGTTAACGGAAATACGTGAAATTAGTGTTATGACAATAATAACGGGGATTCTCCTGTATGATATGTTCACAATTTCAATTAGCTACTGTTATTATGAATATATTGTTACACGAGCATGTCTATTTCTGAATTGTTACAGTGACTAACGATCGGTAAAGTACGTTTTGTATGTATGTAAGTGCATAACCATTTCTCGTGGTTATCTCTATAAGTTATAGTAAAGTGATGGTGAATTCGTCATCAAAGTCCTTTAGAGGACAGAGCAGTATATGATTGGGGGTTTGAAGGACAACCTGGAATTGGTGGGACTCATAAAAGTCTGCCAAGGCAACCTTTAATAGGTGATTTGATATGTGCAGAGATAGAGTATGAGATGGTTGATTAAGACAGAATTAGTATGACATGGTTGAGTATGGGGGCCATGGAATGCATATATAGCAATTATTATAAGGCCGAGAGGGCGACTTCGGGTCGGAAGTAAAGTGTCAATGATAAGTTACGTAAGTAAAACGATTGACCTTGTTTGAGTAAATAGCCTTCATTGCGAGTAAGTTTTGTTCATGATGTTTTAGTGTGTGTTACATGAGTTTTCTTTATTTTAAATCAAATGCATAAATAACAGTTTTATTCAAGGATGAGTTAGTATGTATTTAAAGAAAAAGGGCAATTTTAATTACGTTGCCTAACGAAATTTTTGGAGCTTAGCAACTTGCAAAATACTTAATACTTTACATAAAAAGTTGTATGATAGCAAATAGGTCAAGAAAATGTTGATCAGTAAATTTTTTATAACCAACAAAGGTATTGATTTGATGATATCATATAAATGAGTGTGAGAAACGACTAGTTTACTCTGTGTCAGTAAATTTTAAACTTTTGTCGTATGAAAAGATCTTCATTTAAGATATTACTGTTGTAACAACATTTTTGGTTGAGAAAGATTGAGTTCTACAGAAATTTGTAGACAAACGGTTTTGAGATCGTTGTGTAGTACATGGGAGTTATGAAAATGATTGGGGCGTGTGTGCTCACGTTGTTTCAAATGTTGTTTATTTAAATGAGAAAAGTGTGGATTGAGTTATTTATTATATTGTCATGCATGAAGGCTATGAACTCGCTAGGTCGTAGAGTATTACCCTATAAGCTAAGAAAGAACTCCAAGAGTGGAGAGGTGTTGGATAAACCTTGGGAGAAAGTTTGTGGTTTTGGTAATTGTATTCAAATGAGAAATGAACAGTGGGAGAGTCGAAAGTGAACTTTAGTAACAATAATACGAGAGTCTGTACCCTTGTTCGGTGTCTAGTAATACAGTTGCCGAGGGTCGGTCGTGTCTGGAGGAAGAATTAGGTTCAGGGTTAAGGAAGTATTGAGATGTCAAGTTTTGACTTTAAAGGCGAGAGTTGTGTAAGGTGTACGAGGCCTTTTGTATGTCACTGGGTGCGGTCTGGATGCGTCCCGCGTATGCCCGTGCGGGTAGGAACAAAACCGTGAGCGATACCGGTATGCTGTTATGCAGAGGGTATGCGCAAAGTGGATATTAGTGTGTGCGACACAATTGGGGAATTGTGAATGTTTTGAGAGTGATAAACTTTTATTTTGGGGTCGTTGGCCAATTAAGGGAATAATAAGGTAAAGATTTTGAGTAAAGAGGCATTTTGGTTTACGTAACCGTGTGAGTGACACGTGTTTAACCAAACGTTTGTTTTGGCCTTAAAGACCTGATTTATATTCAAATGAGTCTTTTGAATGTTTGTCAGTTTTAGTGACTCGAGATGGAGTATTGGATGTGTTATATGCTTAACTGCATTGTATTTGAACCAGTGACAGTTTAAGTGTTGGTCTTAGGTGTAAACTGTTTGATATTTTACTTAGTATCTTTGGAACTAATGAACCCGGGAGTATTATATACATTGTGGAGTATGAAAAGAGTTGCATTTATGTGTACTTGCAAATGATTTGACTTCATTGGGAAAGTAGCAATGAAGGGGTCGTAAGATTATCACGCCTCGGAACGTATGTTGCATAATATGAGTTAGATGTATTTATTTGCGTAAGTTGATATTGATAAATAACTTTTAGACCCTTTGAGTAGATGACTCGGTTTTGGATTTAGTTAAGTCTTAAGAACTTTGACTCGATTTGATAAGCTTGGCGTAGGCTTGGGGTTGAACTTGCATGATCGGTATTGAAAATTTAAGTTTATATGACGTGAATGCATTGGTTATCCTTTTGGGATCATGTATGAATGTTAAGTTTAAATCAGAAGCTTAAAAGTTGAAGGATCACTTTGTGGGATTGTTAGAACAGTGAAGGACGGTTGCTTTTAGATAAGTGTTTACTTACGATGTGGAAGATTTATAAAAGACGAAATACTAGAGATGAACAAAGGGGGTGTATAGATTGTGTTGATCTGTGAGGAATTGTACCTTGTTTATGCAACGTATTGGAATCACAAAGAGCTAGTAAGAACGAATAAGTTCAAGATTAATTAGAAAATCGTGAGTGGTAGTTCAACTAAAGTTGGGGAGGAGATATTTAGTGATATAGACTCGGGTATTTGGACGAGAAAACAGGATTATAAAATTAAATATGTACGAATAACTATGAGAGACATGGTCTGTGGTAAATGTTATGGGTGGAGAATGTATGAACGAGTAGTGGCATTAATTGCCAAGATACATGTGTCATCTAGTATGAGACGTGATGTTAGAAAGAGGAAGTATCCGAATGGAAGTTTCGGGAATTCCGGTTGGAAAGTATTATTTGTTAATAAAGTTGATAGAACATGTGGTTTGTAAAATAACTTGGTAATATAGCTTATATCGAAATAGAATGTCGGAGCAGTGGTGAGTGTTTATCTAAAGAAATTTTGATGGTATGAGTTGCCAATTAAGTTGTATTTTGAATCACTGGAAGTTTAATAAAGATGATGAGTATGTAAGTCAATGTGGTGTAGCGGAGACAAGGTTGTTAAGGAATATAAGTTGCTCCTTATGTGTGAAAGAAATGTACGAGAAATTATTAGCTGAAGATCTAAGAATGGTAGTAACTTCGAACGGTAATGTCGTTTCAAGATAACTTGGTTGAATGTTTTAAGTTAGAGATCTTGGTGAAAATGTTTAATTATGTTTCGTAAGGAGAAAATACTATCGGTATGTGGAAAGTTGGGAGAAAGAGACAGGTAATACTTGAAAAAAAAATAGTATTCCATACTAACGTGGGGGAAGCAAGGATAGAAAGATTGGACTTAAGAATGTAATCACATTGCAAGTTCAATAAGAGTTATCACTTCTGATGTTCAATACTTTGGTGCCTGGTTGTATTGTGGTTGTACGATGAGATAGTGATGTGAGAAAGTAATAACATTCTATATCAAAGAAATGTGTAAGTCATGGAAGTAATAATGGACTGCCGTGGTTGTTGAAGTATTTAATAGTAACATGTATGCTTAATTTACAGTGTACGTGAAAATTTCAGGTAGTACTTGTTAATGTTATTTTGAGACCTGGAGAGTGAGTTGTGATGATGATGTGGTGAAAGGAAGACTCTTGTTCTTCTCAATCCCATTGGTTTTAGGTGAAGAGAATACTGTAACCGTTAAGCTATAGTGTTGGAGTATTCAGTAGATGTAAAAGAAATACATCGAATACAGTTCTCGGTGTTACGAGGATTTGGCTAGAGATCTTAACTGACGTTTTTAGAAAAACTGTCCTTTTGAACTGTAGCTGTGTGGTGGATATTCCGTGTAAACAAGAGAGAAATGATAATGGTATGCTAGACTAAGAAGTAGTCAAACATGGATTTGATGATAACAATTACTCTAAGAAGATTGGTTACAAGTATATCAATTGGATCTTCCGCCAGAATTGGAAGGGGTTCATAATACCTTCCAAGTATGTTATCTTTGAAACTATTTTGGCCAAAGAGGAAAGATGTGATTTTACTCACTGATGTGAGAATAGATGAAAAGAGCCGATGTGTAGAAGAACCAGAGGCAATTTTGAAAAGATCGGTTAGAAAGCTACGTAGTGGTAAAGAGGTAGCTATGTTGAAAGTACAGTGGAAACACCATAGAGGTACTAATGTAACTTTAGAGTCAGAAGAGAGTATGAGGGATAGATATCCTCATTTGTTTACCTGACTTTGATTTTGGGGACGAAATCATTTTCAAGTTGGGGAGTATTGTAACATCCTAAATTTTGTTGTTATTATTTTAATAAGATTTAGAATGTATTTGTATTTGGAGTAACCTTGAATTATATAGAGTATTATAATTCAATTAGGGTTAAAATACAAATGTTGAAAGTTTAAAGATTTCTTTTGAGAATATTAAACTTAAGGGTTATTATTATGAGTTTTATTTATGTATAAGGTGTGTATGTCTTTTCTTTGAAAGATAAGGGTGCATTTGGTAAATACTCTTATGACTCATGTTAACTAATGAGGAGGTGGCAATCATCTAGTCATTTAGACTAATTGTGAGTATGAGTTTGTGTGAGTGTGTGATATTTGTGTGTCTTGCGGTTTGAGAAAAAGAGAACCGAGAGATTGAGATAGAAAGGAATCGAGAAGAAGGAAGAAGCAAAAAGGAAACAAAGATTTCAGTTGAGTTTGGAAGTAATTAAAGAAATCCAAGGTAAACTATTCTTAACTATTATGTTTATAAATTGCTAGATAAGTGTAGAAATGAGTTTTTATGAAATATAGAGGTTTTGGGAACTTTGAGTACATGAGTAGGTTTGGTTTATAACCTTAAACATATCTGCACATTATCAGAAGCAAACATAGATTAACTCTGCAAAATCTGGGTTTAAGAATGAACAGAATGGACTGAGACTTGGATGAACATCATCGAAGTCGCAACCTTGAGTTGCGACATTCATGATTGTCGCAATAGACCGTTGCGACTTGGCTTTGGAGTCACAACAGTTGGTTGCGATTTAGAGTGGAATCGCAATGGTGGGTTGCGACTTGGTACTGTTGTCGCAACAGTTGATTGCGATTTGGAGTGAAATCGCAATGGTAGGCTGCGACTTAGGTTGGAATCGCAACAGTTGGTTGCGACTTGGAATTGGAATCGCAATAGGCGGTTGCGACTTCAGTTCATTGCGACTTGAGATGTAATTTTAAGAGATTAATGATTCTCAGTTATAGAGGGTTCTGTTTTATAAATTAATATCAGAATATATGTAATTTGAATATTACAGTAAACTGTGGTAGTGAAGAAAGGAGTCCCTACGAGTTTAAAAAGGATTAAAAGAAGTGTGATTTCATATCAGGTGAGTTTATTCAACTCTCTTTAAAATTCAGTAATTAATATTGAATTAGATGTTTTATCTGTATGCGTGAATATGTTTTATATGGACTTGATTAAATCCGAGATAAGCCAAGAGGGCGATTAAAAGTTGTGTTATGTTGATTCCATGCTAAAATTTCTAAGATGAGCTAGCTATGAAGTTGATGAACTAGTATTTATCATTATTCTTGTATGCCAAGTATGATTATCTGCTATATGCAATCTGTGATATGATTATGAATTTTGAAATACGATTTGAAGCTTTATTGAGATAAATTATTAAGATCTACTTATGAGTACAAAATGTAGATTAACAATTGAGATATTAACTTCCGTGCTAAGTTAAAGAGAAGGGATAGTAAAGAGATTGAGATGAGGAGTTATTAATATTCTTTATTTTTGTATATAGAATATGTTCGGAGAAATGATATATTGTATGTCGGACGCATATAGTAGTATCGATTATTACATATATTATATTATGTGATTATGTGCTTTTACTAAAATAGGCATCCGGTCACCGAGGGCACTTGGGTACGGTATGATGGGAACCGATTACTCGCCATAGACCAAAGGGGTGTAATTTTAGTAATTGGGTGTACCTCGAATCATGAGTCTCGATTGAGTATCGCGATATTATAATCCCATTGGGACCATTGATTCTGAGGTGGAATGTGGAATAGGCAGATTTTGATTTGTAATTGCCATTTCGATTTTGGAAGATCGGAGATTTCCATTGTTATAGGGAAGATCGGAGATTTCCCAGTGACGAGAGGAAGATTAGAGATAGGCATAAAGTAATTTGTAATCTCTACTTCCTGATTAAGAAATAGGCAGGTTGTGACTTGTAATTTCTTGTGTGTGAATATTGATTGTGAATCCGGAATGATTCATAGTTAACTCTTATTTTTGATGTTACGATTAAATGAGTTAGTCGTAGGAAATTAGGAGTGGGGTAGATTCCCCGATTTGGAAAGGGGTTGTCGTACGATAAGATGGGTGAGAACATGTTTGAGTTATCTGTTCATGTTTTAATTATTAAATTTTATTTTGATTTGAGTATTCTCACTAGGCGAAAGCCTAATGTTTCAAGTTGAATCTTCTTACCAGGTACAAGCTCCGGGAAGTAGCGGGAATGAGAGAAGAGAACTTTGGAAAGATTCAGACTTAGAGATAACGGAGGATCTAGTTATTCTTTGATACTTTTGGGAAGGTTGTTTAGATAACTGGATTAATCTGATTGTTATGTTATGATTAGATTAATAAGTTATTTAAGTAATGTCGTTTGTATATAGAAACCTTACATTTGATCCCCAGGATATATAAGTTTGAAAGTCTTTGATCATAACTTGTGGTAAATTCTAAGGTTTAAATTGACTCTGTTTTTAGGGTGTTTCATTCATGGTCGTTCTCATCCTTCGAATAGACGAGTATGTCATCAATAAAAACGATAACAAACTTATCTAGAAATGGTCGACACACTCTATTCATCAGATCCATGAATATAGCTGGAGCATTAGTCAACCCAAATGGCATCACAAGAAATTCATAATGCCCGTACCATGTTCTAAACGCCGTCTTTGGAATGTCTTCTTCTCTTACCAGCACTTGGTGATACCCCGACCTTAGATCAATTTTAGAAAAACATCCCGCTCCATGGAGTTGATCAAACAAATCATCTATCCTTGGAAGCGGATATTTATTCTTAATTGTTACCTTGTTCAGCTCCCGATAATCTATGCACATTCTCATAGTGCCATCTTTCTTCTTAACAAACAATACCGGAGCTCCCCAAGGCGAAGAACTCGGTCTAACAAAACCCTTATCTAACAGTTCTTGCAGTTGTGACATCATTTCTGTCATTTCAGCTGGCGCTAGGCGATAAGGTGCACGAGCTATTGGTGCTGCTCCAGGAATAAGATCGATGTGAAACTCTACTTGTCTTTCAGCCGGTAGACCTGGAAGATCATCCGGGAATACATCCATAAACTCACGCACCACGTTGATATCTTGAATATGTTTCTTTTCTAACTTCGTATCTATAATATAAGCTAAATAAGACCAACACCCCTTCGATAAACATTTACGCGCCTTTTCCACTGAAATCAACGGAACATCTCCTTTTTGCTTTTCTCCAAATACGAATACGTCATCTTTGTCGGTCATCGGAATTCGAATCAGCTTCTTTGCACACATTATTTCCGCCTGGTTATTGCTCAACCAGTCCATACCCACAATAATATCAAAACCCCAATTTCCATTAACAATAAGTTAATCGGAAATTCTGTCCCCTCTATCGAAATGGTACAATCGGCCAAACTTTTACTAACCAAAGACTTCACTCCATTAGCTATTTCAACTACTAAAGCATCTCCTAAAGTAGTGACAGGCATAGCTAGCTTACGCTGGAACAACTTGGATACAAAAGAATAATTTGCGCCACTATCAAATAACACACGTGCGGGAATGGAGTTTATAAGAAATGTACCCGAGACCACATCTTTTGATCCTTTCGCTTCATCAGTAGTCATTTGAAATGCACGTCCAGTTGGTTTGGGAATAACCAACTTTCTTCCCTGATCTCCTTCCTTCTTCAACTTCGGACAGTCTCTCCGAAAACTGGTTGTTGACATTCAAAACAAACTGATCCTGGTACTGTACAATTTGTTGCTATATGCCCCGCCTTCCCGCACTTGAAACATTGATTTCCAACCACTCGACATTGACCAAAATGTTTACTCTTGCATTTAGAACACCAACTTGGTTCCCTACGAGAATCATAACGAATGTTCTTTCCAAACAACCTTATTTTCTGAGAAGATTCTGAACGACCTTCCCACTTTCTCTTTTCCCCCGGTTGCGCTTTCTCCTCTTTGTCTTTAACGTACATCTCTTCTATCACCTTTGCTTCTTCAACCGTCTCTCTTAAAGTAGCAGATTTCGAACTGCGGACCCTCGTCATCATATCCGCCGGTAGACCCTTCAGATAATATTTAATCTTGTCTTTCTCAGCTGGAGCCACATGCCCCACGAGGTTCAGCTTTTCCATAAAGGATTCGGTATACTTTCTCACTGTCATGTTACCTTTCTTGAGATTTCTGAACTCTTCTTCGATTCGGTCCATTTCGGTCTCGTTACAATATTCTTCCAGAATCTTTGCTTTGAACTGTTCCCAAGTCACGACATTCAGAACTGCTTCCGTCACAGAAGATGACAACACGTTCCACCACTGCAACGCGTTACCGCGTAACATTTGTGACCCAAATCGAACTCTCAACCTTTCATCACTACATTCAGAAGCCCGAAAGGCTTGTTCAATTTCTCTTATCCAGTTCATACAAGCCACTGGATTGTCATCTCCCTTGAATTCCGGCGGTTTACAGCTCAGGAAGGTTTTGTAGGAGCAGTTTCTTTCAACCCTTCTTTCTACCCCCGATCCTGGGTTTCCAGTTGGATTTATCACACTGGTATCAACTACCGTTCGTCTTGGTTCCGTATCTCGATCGTTGAACATTTTCATAAACATCTCAGCATGTCTTCCCATAGTGGTATTCATCATTTCCGCTTGCCTCTCCATTGATGCATTCATCAGTCTGGTCACGTTATCCATTATGCGGCCTTCCATGCTTGAGTCCGATGGCGTTTGATCGGCAGTACTAGCACCCCCTCGATGTACTCGACTTCGCATTCCTCCTAAGGAAAGAAAATCTGGAGGCGTCTCTTGAATTCCGCTTACTCCAGTTTGCCTTTCTCCCGCATCGTCTAACCAATTCCTATTCTGTTAGAGCATTATTGTATTCAAGATTTATTGTAAAGTCTTGTAATTAGTCAAAGCTTGTAAAGTCAAATGTAAAAGTCAAAGTCATGAAAAGTCAAAGTAGATTAGATTTAATGCTTTGTAATCCTAGGTATAAATAGGATTAGTTAGCTTAGATGTTAAGTAAGTCAAAAGAAAGCAATTCATTAGAGATCTTAATTGTAATATTCTAGAGAGAGAAGTGAGAGCATTCTAGAGAGAGAAAGTGCATCAATCTTATGTAAATCTCTATTATGTTCAAGATCAATGGATGATTTGATGATTACCTAATAGAAACTGGTTTAACAATTGGTATCAGAGCTAAACAGGAGATTCAAACAGATCAAGATCCAAATTGAAGAATTTTTACACTGTTCATACAGATTTCGGACCATGCATGCTTTACTATTCATCTGATCACTTTTTATTCAGGCTTTGATTTTTGACTTCTTGGATCAATTCTTGGCATCACTGAACTCGGAATTGAAATCTGAACAACATTTACTCTTGGACTATCATCAAATTATGCACAGAATCATCAGATTTGATCATCTCTTGAAACTTGGGAAAATACAAAGTCGCGATAAACCTGTAAATTCATGAAATTCTGATTTTGGACAAATAGTGTGAGTAGAGCAAAGTATTCTTATATGTTTTAGAATTGCATACGCTTGATGCTGATCATATTTCGCATGCTAGCACACCAAATAGATTTAATAAAGGGGTTGACACTGAACGTTTGTAACTTGATATGCAATGATGTCTTGTTTTTGAATCCAAACACATGCATTTGATTTCATTTAATTGAAATATTGTTAAATTTCATTAAGTTGAATTTCTTTTGTAAAGCTTTCAAATGATCAAATGTTAGTAGTTATAAAATGAAGTTCAATGAATTTTATTTTCCTTGTGTAAATTTGTTTTAAAATTTGTGCTACAATTTCAAATACTGTACGTTATTGAAATATATGCATACTTTCAGGGGGAGAAAACAAATTGCTCCAGAATTCTTATTTTGAGGGGGAGCAAGGTTATCCACTAAGGAGGAGATTATTAGTAATACTAAGAGACGCGACTGAAATTGAAGAAGGTTTTCGATGATAATGATGCTCACTTTCATCGAGAAAGGGGGAGAAATGTTTAATTCAATTTCATGTCAAAGAGCTTTCAAGTCAAAGATTCGTGAACAAAGACTGAAGATCAGGGGGAGAAGGATCATGTGAAGTCCAAATGTTGCTGAATTTGGTTATCTTAGTTCTGAGTGGTTCTCGGAATGCGCTTACACCTAAAAGTTAAAAAATGTGGATGGTTTCACATCTTTCTGATCCAAACTCTAATAGTTTCTGATTCCTTTTGTTCCGAATTGATGGTTTTATATAAAGATCTGAAATTCATGTTCAAGACTTGAAGACAATCTGTTGAAGATTGTATTGAAGAAGGTTGACTTTTCAAAGAGAAAGACAAAGACTTTTCATGTTTGACTGAAGATTCTTCAAAGCTGAGTTCTTAAAGAATGTCAAAGCATATAGTTCGCCGTGAACTAATGAAGATAAAGATGTTAGAAGATTATCTAAGCTTCAACGTTCAAAGCGGTCAAAGTTAAAGTTTTGAAGATCAAGAGCTGAAGACTGCTGCTATATTTTTTTTTAAATCTTGAATCCAAAGGGGGAGATTGTTAGAGCATTATTGTATTCAAGATTTACTATAAAGTCAATGTTCTGTATTAGTCTATACTGTATTGTAATTGCCTTTATACCTTGTATGTTATGGGTATAAATAGGTTTGTCTAGATCATTAGCTAGTAACCTTTTAGAGACCTTGAGAAACCTCTTGAGCATTTTGTCATTTGTACTTTAGAGATCAATATATGGATGACAAGTTTTCTTTCTAAATTCTCTCTACATTTGTTCTTTACATATTGCTAGATTTGGGATTTCACATATTCATAGAAGAATTTGGAGACCTCGGAGGTGTATTCACCATTGATCTAAATGAGCACAACAGAATACTCATCAATAATGGTTTATACAACTAGACATACAATACGTACTTTACCGCTAATCAGTCACTGTAACAATTTAGAAACAAGTATGCTTGTGTAATAATATATTCATAATAACAGTAGCTAATTGAAATTGCGAACATATCATACATGAGAATTCTCATTACCATTGTTACAGTACTAACCTCGCGTATTTCTGTCGACTCTAAGACTACCCAATCTTAGTACTTCTACCCATAACTCACGAATCATAACTTAATTCATCACAACTTAAGTCTAGGTATCTCAAATTCATACCTAGTTCGCTTAAACTAATGCTCTGATACCATATTGTAACACCCTAAAAACAGGGCCAATTTAAAACTTAAAAATTGCCACAAGTTTTGATCATAAAACTTCAAACTTCTATAACCTGAGGATCAAATGTAAAGGTTTTATATACAATACGTCTAATTCAAATAACCTATTAATCTAATCATACATCATAATTAGATTAATTAAGTTATCTAATCCTTTGTCCCAAAAGCGTCCAAATTACTAGATCCTCCGTTATCTCTAAGTTTGAGTCTTTCCAAAAATCCTCATCACACTTTCCCGCTTACTTCCCGGAGCTTGTACCTGGTAAGAAAATTCAACTTGAAACATTAGGCTTTCGCCTAGTGAGAATATTCAAATCAAATTAAAGTTAAACAATTAAAATCTCAACAGATACATCAAACCTGTTCTCGCTCATCTTACCGTACAATAACTCCTTTCAATACTGGGAATCTACCCAACTCCCATACTTATGACTAATTCGTCTAGCCATAACCACACTACCAAGAGTCTACTATAAATCATCCCAGATTCAAAGTCAAAACTCTTATCTAAGAAATTACAAGTCAAAACCTGCCTATTTCTTATTCCTCTTTTCATAATTGGGAAATCTCTGATCTTCCCTGTAACAATGGAAATCTCCGATCTTCCATTTGAAATAGGAATTACAAATCAAAATCTGCCTATTCCACATTTCATATTTTCCTCACCTCAGAATCAATGGTCCCAATGGGATTATTATATCGCGATAAACAACCGGGACCCCCGATGATTCAAGGTACACTCAATTACTAAAAATTACATCCCTTTGGTCAATGGCTAGTAAGCGGTTCCCATTATACCGTACTAAGGTGCCCCCGATGACCGGATGCCTACTTTTAGCAATTACAACATAATACATAAGTATTATAACTCTTATCAGTGTATATGCGTACACACAATGTAATACACCTCAATATATATTTTACATATACATTTATAAAGAATCTCAAAATTCTAACACCTCGACTTCTTAGCTATCCCCTCTTGCCTTTTAGCACGGGGATCAACATAACATAGCTTTTAATTATCTACTCGGACTCATTACTGATTAAGACGAGTCCTTTATCAACATGTGCAGACATACCTATTACATATCTATTTCAATATTAATTGCTGAATTTTAAAGAGAGTTGAATAAACTCACCTGGTATGAAGACACTCTTCTTTTAATTCTTTTAAAAACGTAAGGACCTCTGTCTTCACCACCACAGTTTACTGTAATACCCAATATACAAATATACTGATATTAATTTACAGAACAAGACTCTCTAAAACTAAGAATCCTTAATATCTAAAATCTTCGTCTCAAGTCGCAATGCATAAAGCCAAGTCGCAACCAACTACTGCGACTCCAACACCAAATCGCAACCCACTATTGCGATTCCAAACCCAAGTCGCAACCTTCTATTGCGATTTCGACACCAAGTCGCAATCAACTGTTGCGACTCCAATGCAAAGTCGCAACCTTTTATTGCGACTTCAATACCAAGTCGCAACCGTCTATTGCGACTTCAACACCAAGTCGCAACCGTCTATTGCGACTTGCTTGAATGTCGCAATGCACTACTGCGACTTGCTTGAATGTCGCAACCCTCTGCAATTTATCTAAAACCCAGATTTATACTTTTCAGCTACGTTTGTTTCTGTAAACATGCAGATACGTTTAATACCTCTAACATAACATATCTATAAACTCAGATTTACCATAATCATCCAAAACCCATTTTCTAAATCATATATACTTTTTAACTAAAAGATAGAGGATTATGGAGATGTTTACCTTTGAATGATTCTTGCCTCCAAACTGAATTAAAACTGATTTCCTTCTGAATTCCTTCTTCTTTTCTTGTTAAACTTTCTCGGCTCTCTCTATCCCTCCTTGACACCGATTCACACACACACACACAAATAAAAAGAGTGGTAAAAATATCCATCTTTCTCCACTTGACACCGATTCACACACACACACACACAAATAAAGAAATGAGCACTCTTCGTTAGTCGATCGACGATTACCCAAATGGTATCGTTACCTTTTTGCGTCTTTGGTAACTTTGTCACGAAATCCATGGTAATCTTGTCCCATTTACACTCCGGAATTTCCAAAGATTGAAAACTTCCGTATGGTCTTTGGTGCTCTGCTTTTACTAACGAACAAGTTCCGCATGTCTCTACTTTTCGTGCCACATCAACTTTCATAGCCGGCCACCAATAATGCAACTTCAAATCTCTATACATGTTGGTACTTCCTGGATGTATAGAATACTTAGATCTATGCGCATCTTCGAGAATCAACTCCCGGTTTCCACCTATCTTTGGTACCCAAACACGGCCTTGGAACAACTTAATTCCACGGCTATCTTCAGTCAACTGAAGATGTTGTTTGCTCATAACTTCTTCTTTCAAGTTGTCTTCTAACAGAGCTTCCACTTGGGCGGCTTTTATTCTTTCAATCAAACTTGACATTACATCAATTCTGGCGTTTGTCGATTTCACACACCCACTATACTCTTTTCTGCTCAAGGCATCGGCTACAACATTTGCTTTACCTGGATGGTAATGCAATTCACAATCATAATCTTTCAACAATTCAAGCCATCGCCTTTGCCTCATATTCAGCTTCTTCTGATCAAAAACATGCTACAGACTTTTATGATCAGTAAAGAGTGTACATTTCGTTCCATAGAGATAATGACGCCACAGCTTTAAGGCAAACACAACCGCTGCTAATTCCAAATCGTGGGTAGGATAATTCTTTTCATGTTCTTTCAATTGTCTTGACGCATAGGCAATCACCTTGCCTCGTTGCATCAATACACATCCTAAACCCATCTTAGATGCGTCACTATAGACTACCAAATCTTCAGTCCCTTCTGGCAATGCAAGAATAGGAGCTTCACACAACTTCTGCCTTAAGGTCTTGAAAGTTGTCTCCTGCTTTTTGGTCCAAACAAACTTCACATTCTTACGAGTCAACATCGTTAAAGTAGAAGCAACTTTTGAGAAGTCTTTAATAAACCTTCTGTAATAACCTGCGAGACCCAAGAAACTTCTTATCTCAGATGCGCTTTTCGGAGTCTCCCAATTCATCATCGTTTCTATCTTTGCTGGATCTACTTTCACCCCGTCCGAAGAAATCACATACCCGAGAAATTGTACTTCCTTCAACCAAAATTCACACTTAGAGAATTTTGCATACAATTTCTCTTTTAACTATAAGGAAGTTGTATGGTTACAGTTGTCTTTCTTTTAACTTCTTCCTCAACTCCTTGTTCCTCCTCATTAATCCATTTAATCTTGAATTTAGGATCTTTTAGAAACTTAAGCCATCGAAACTTGTATAAACAAGGTGCCTTTTTCAAAGCATTCTCCAAATAATAAGGATTGTCATATCCCAAACCCCATTTCGAATTGTAATATCTGAAATTCTTTGGCGTGTTTAGAAAAATGGTTTGTTCAGATTGACCGAGTTTATACAGTTTCGCTTCTAGATCACTTGCCTTTTCAGACAATTCGTTATTAATATCTTTGTAAGAACGCAACATTTGTTCAAGTTCATTCTTCCTATTTTCAGCAATTCTTACATTTTCTCCCATTTCATCCATTTTCTTCGGAAATAAGTGCGTGATTTTTCGATTTCAACCCGTTCAATTTTCAAATCATCATTTAACTTTTTATGGTCAATGATTGTTTGTCTTTGAAGTTCAATTGTTTTATGTGCCTTAATGAGTTTCTCACTTTGTTCATCAAGTTTTAATTGAAAAACTTTAAACTGATTACCAAAATGATTAATAGTGCAGAGATCTACCTCATTTGTCTCAGGCGCCGCATCAGCCTCTGAATCCTCATCATCTCTGCTCATCAAGCACATCCTAGCAAAAGCAGTCGTATCTTCCTCTTCTTCATCATCTGTCTGGTCCAACCAAAATTCTTCCTCCACTAGAAGCTCAATTCCTGACTCTTTTTGTTCAGCTAACAATGCCTTCTGCTTGTAGTAGTCAGAATTCTTCACTTTCGGTTTCCAGCAATCTTTGGAGAAATGACCGGTCTTCCCACAGTTGTAGCACTTTTGCTCTTCATCCTTTTTATCACCATACTTCTTCACCTCCGGCCTTTTACCATCTTCCTTATGATCATCAAACTTCTTTGACTCAATCCGATTCTTGTGTTCAAAATTTTTAGAACCAGATGAGTAACGTTGGTTATTTGATCCAGGAGTTTTTACAAATCTGTGTTGAAAGGCCTTGGAAAGAAGTATCATAGCCTGCCTTAAGCTTTCTGCTTCATCCAAGTCAGCTTGGTCTAACTCATATTCTTCTCTCTGAATACTCTTACCCTTAGCCTTTCTTGACATCAATGCTAACGGTTCACTATCAAGTTCATCTTCTTCTGCCTTCTTCTCAGACCCCACCATCTTCTTTTCCTTCTTACCATTCTTCTCATTTTTCATCAACTTCATCCTTTTCAGCTCAGCATCATCTTCATCTTGTTTTAAGGTTTCAAACATTTGTTGTAACGGAAGAGAATCCAGTTGAGAATTCTGTTTCATTCTATGAGCATACTTCTTCCACTCGGACTGAAGCACGTTCAAGAACTTCACATTAGTCTCCATCATGGATTTTGATACTTTGTAACTGTTGAGATCATTTAGGATAGTTGTGAAACGATCACATGCTTTATCTAAACTCTCACCCTCCTTTTGCTTGAAATTCTCATACGTATTGAAGACATTTGAGATTCTCAGCTGGTTTTCCACTTCTGACCCTTTGTATAATTTGATAAGTTCATCAAACATACCTTTACCTATTTCACTCAAACTATCAACCTTTCGATATATGTCGTTGGTTAAGGCTTGCATAACCAATGACCAGCCGCTTTATCGACTTTGTATCTCAACAAATTGTCACCCGTGTAGTCCTTTGGCTGAATAACTAAGTTATTACCATCTGGGTCGTCTTCACGAACCTCTCCTAGAACCCCGTTGATCAAGGATTCATGGATAAGAGCTCCATTTTCTTGTCGTTCAACGTAGTCAAGAAATATGTCTTTCCAAATTTTAAAGTCTTTCGGGAAAAGAACAGGTAGTTTATCTTTTGAACCAATAGTCAACATATCTCTGGCAGTCATTTTGGATTACTTGTTGTTGATCGTTAAAAATCTGATTAATCTGATTAGGAGTTACTTTTAAAGTTTCAAGTTTATGTCTCAACACACTTAAAGTCGCAACCCAAACCAAGTCGCAGTTGCACTGAAGTCGCAACACTGAAGTCGCAACAGTTGAAGTCACAACAATCGAAGTCGCAATAACTGAAATCGCAATAATCGAAGTCGCAATAACCAAAGTCGCAATAACCGAAGTCGCAATAACTGAAATCGCAATAACCGAAGTCGCAATAACTGAAATCGCAATAGGTAAAAATTCACCCGAGTCGCAACTGAATGTTGCGATTTGGTACTGTTCAAAGTGTAATGGATTGCGATTTGGGGCAAGTCGCAATAGACGATTGCGATTTGGGAGCCAAGTCGCCATAGACGATTGCGACAATGATGAAGGTCAGTGGATTGCGATATGTATGAAGATTCAAGGTCGAATCTTCAAAACAAATCGGATGAGGCTGAAATTTGGTGGGTAGGTTCGCGAGGCTATTCTGAGCAACTTTAGAACTTCAAGTTTTAACCAAAAACCAACAGAAAATGGGTTTTCGATCCAAAACAGTGTGCAGAAAGTTAAAGTACGAAAATGAAGAAAACTATCCAATCTGAGCTTCGATCCTTGTGTTTTTGCGGAATAAAACACACAGGACTATCCTAGAAACAACCCTTGATCAATTCTAATCCATTAGAAGAACTCTAATGGCTAAAATCAATCAAAAATTGAAGAAAATGAAGAACACTCAAAAATGGAAATATTTCACTCAAAGCTAATCAAATCAAATATTTACAAGCTCTGATACCAATTGTGATCCCAGAACAAGTAATCAATCAATATAAACATCAAAAGAAGCCATCTCTATATTCAATAAGATCAAAGTAGCTCACAATTACAATGAAGAACTCTCTTGAGTGTGTGTGGCTACTATGTGTATGAAATGACCTAATTCCCTAAAGGGAAAGTAGCAAACAATATATACCTAGGGTATAAAATAGCCCTATTACAAATATAGTCCCTCTACTTGGTACAATTACATTTAAGCACTAACATATATACAAAGTAAAATTTTGTATAAACTCAAATCTTAATATGAGTGATACAACAGTTTATTTGTTTATAATTTCTTTTAATAATCAAAATCACATAATGACATGTTTACATAGCAAAATATATATAAAAACATACATAATCATAATTGTATTTTTAAAAGGGAATCACAAGCATAATCAAGTAGAAACAAAATTGACGAAGATGATATCATGGATAAGAAATATTTAACAGATGTGGTTAATAGCAACCCATACGAAAAAATGTAAATTCGGTAAAGATGCTTACTTGAATTGAAGTAACGAGAAGCAAGTCGTTCAACAACGTTGGGGAACAGACATCGTTGAGCATACGTGCTGATAACTTGTTAAAGGAAAAAAAAAATAGAACACAATAGAATGGACAGAATGAATCGTAATTCTCATTAATCATAAGCCCTTTATATAGGGATGAGTTACAAATAGATAACTACAAGATATTTCAATTCTAATCTATCTCTATCTCTATCTCTATCGTCATATCCTTTAGACGATGACACATTTATCCTACAACACATTTATACTTTTTTATAATGAACGATCTAATCTCCTTTAAATAATGATTAAGAGGTTGTTTACGAAATGCTTACCCGGGTAAGTATTTACCAAGTCACATTAGATTACCGGATGAATATGGCAAGGACCTAGAATCTTACCCGGTAAGAGCGAAAACAAGGACCGAGAGTTGAAAGCAATGACCAAGAGTCTTACCCGGTAAGTGAGTGCGACAACTCTTACTACGGTTAGCGCTTACCGGCTAAATTGTTGCATACAATGCCATTTTGGTGGACTAAAATCTCACCCAGAAAGTAAGTGATAATGTTGAATTTTACCGGTAAACACTTACCCGGATAAGTAATTAGATAAACGGCCCCTAAGTTTCACATAACTAGTAAAACGATCAAGAACCCTTTATTAGTTGTGTTCAAGACAAATTTTATAACATTACAAAATTCATGAAATCTAGCATCAGGGATCCTAAACGGTGAATTTAGACTAAAATTACAGGGACAACTTCACGTGAATTTAATCTACCTTAAAAGATGACCCCACTAAGAAAAAATCTTAGATCCACCACCGACTATAGTCCACAAGTTTTTTTTAATTTTGTGCCTTTAAGAAATATTTTAGATCTTTAACCTATAATATATTTTATTTATTATAATTGTATATTATAAATTAAAAATTGGATTTCCTTTTAACAAGGTAATTGTTTATTATACCCATGGTTCTACATAACTCGTTGTGGCCTCGTTATGGCGTCAAGGCTTGAGGTTGCCGCCACGTTAACCCATGTGGCTCCATCTTAAGGCTTGGCTTGCATTGTAACGCGTTATGGCACGTTATGGCGCGTTACGATGCGTTACAACGCGTTACGTTACAACATTTTGTAAGGTGTGAGATTATTTTTAATATATAAACAAATGATAATTGTTTATGCAACCTAAGAGTTAAATACACATTTAAAGGAAATTTGAAACTAAAAACCCAAAATTGGTAAATACTTCCATTCTCGTACACGAAGAGTCGAACGTGAATTCTTGGGAAATTGAAGAAGGTAGTGAGTAGAGATTCAAGAAATTACTCCCGATTTTACACTCTTGATATAATTTTCCATAAGCTCTATAGATTTGGTATCAATTGTCTTTTTTTATTACTTTACATGAATTTGTTTTGATCTACGTTATTATTCTATACAATAGCACACACGTGTGTATCTATGTGTATATATATATATATAGTCTTAAGACATGCCTTGAAAAACGCCGTGGCCTCGCCGTAACTTGTAAGGCTTGAGGCTTGACCTCACCGTCACGCCACGCCTCACGTCATTTAGAACCTTGATTATACCCAAACGAACAAGGAAAATATGTGCAAAATATATGGACCGTGTTTATGGATCTATACGAGTTCTACAAGAAACAAAGCTCGTGGGACGGTAAGAAAAACATTTGTCAATATTATTATTAAATTTATGATAACTTCATATACACAATTATGGAAATAATTAATATATATTCTTTATAATGAAGGTTTTAAATGGCGTGAAACGTGACGTGATAGCGAGACCAAGCCTCAAGCTTTAAGAGCCATATCATGGCTATGACGTTTGTCAAGGCGTGACTTATGGGCTTATGGCGGCAAATCTCTATATCACATATAATATTATATATAAAAACACATGTTTTATATTATTGAATAGAAATATGAGTTTTTATATATCATTTCTGTTTATTATTTTATAAAATGAATAACTTACACCACTTCAATTTAAAATAAAAAAAACTGCATTTATGAATAATTTTATTTACTAAAAAATGATTCTGATTTTCATTTGGTGATTCATAAAGTCAGTATTTTAATAAACCGATTATTCTAAAACAAATGGTTAATTTATCTTGCTTAAATTTGATTTAAAGTATGAGAAAAAAAAACATAATATTTATTATGCTTAAAATTAAGGGAATTTAATTAAAATACCCTAAGTTTGACATTGACTTACCAAAATACCCCATTTTTCTTGAAAATTTTACCAAAATACCCTAATTTTCCGCGAAGGGACCCCGCGATCGCGGGCAGAGACCAATTGTGAAATTTTTTGTGTTTCATATTTACACTTTCAGTCCCCATCGCGGGCCAGGGACTGAAAGTGTAAATATGAAGCACAAAAAATTTCACAATTGGTCCCTGCCCGCGATCGCAAGCTCCTTTCGCGGAAAATTAGGTTATTTTGGTAAAATTTTTAAGAAATGAAGTATTTTGGTAAGTTAATGTCAAACTTAGGGTATTTTAATTAAAAACCCTAAAATTAATATAGTATATAATCAATATATAACATTAATTTTTTTTGGTAAGTGAGTAAAAATAAAATAAAAATTAAACCATAAATGATGTAATGATGGGCCTATTGTTGCAAAATTTCAAAAGGTAATAAAACATACCATTTATTTTGGTCACTAAATTTTTTAGCCTTTTGGAAAGGACAAAGCAAATTTGCGCTTTTTATTTTCTAGATAGAATAGAACATGAATTATTGTTTCATGTTTAGCAAGATTTTTATGTGGAACAGACAAGAATATAGCGAAATAAAAGTGGAACAAGCCTGTTCCATCTTCACCCTATGGAACAAGCTGGAACAAACTTTTATTTTAAGAATATAACTTCAAAATAAAATATAATTTCTTTTCTAAAACATCAAATATAATTTCTTATTATATTTTATTCATTCTTAATTTTTTTATTGTATTTTTTGTTCTATAAATTTTCACTTTAATGTTCTCAAAATTTTATTTATATATTGTTTTGGTTAATTTATGTAAATTATTAAATATTAATAGTAAAAAATATAGAAAATGTTAGAAAATAAAATTTGAAAACCACATAAACTTTTTATTTTGGGTTCACTTTAATCGTCTTGAATAAACTTTATTATAAAAAATATTTATTTCATTATAAATTAATAAATTACATAATTAATCAAAATATATAAAATATATAAACATGTTTATTAGGGGTAAATTGGTCATGTTATTTGTTCGGTTCTGTCCAGTTCTGTGAACAACTGTCATGTCTCGTCTTGTCTTACGCACCATTAATACCGACATTGATTTATTAGTGAAGTATAAAGTCCTCAAAAATTAGACTATCTGCACCAATGAACCAAACTCTTTGCACGCTATCCAAGTCAGGGGATAAGTCGCATAAATTGTTGTGGTCCGTCTATTGATCCGGGTATTTTCCCTTTTTTCGAACTCATTTCTCCTTTTCCAAATACCACGGAAAACCTTACCAACTCTTGAATTCTCGCTACATTAGAAACCCTCATGTGAAAAGAACTCGACCTCTAGTTCACTTGAAACACAACTTTACCCGATTCATAACATATTATTTTCTTCAAAACATTTTGATCCATAACTCGACCTTCAAATTTCGAAAAGGTTTCAAGTTCCAAAGAATACGGTGGTGATTGTCTCCATACAATCTATGCTTTTTCAAACTCGAAAGAGTAAGAAGCTAAAACAACTTTACCAAGAACTGTTTCTATTTGATTTGGTCCGAAGCCTTGAGTGTTGGAATGATGGAAGCATCATCTTCAGGATCATATTCTAGATCATCGTTATGGGGCTTGGGAATGTCTTCTATTGGCCTGCTTTTGATTTCTTTGTTGGATGGTCCCAGATATGGTTCAAACACTTGGGTTTCGGTAAATATTTCTTGTTGTAGCTCTATCATAACGAGCAAGACCTTACCTTTGACCTTGTCGGACAAGTCTTTACTTTTTTTTCCTGGCGGTTTCTCAGGAACGGGCGGTTGTTTGACTTGAAAAGGAACAAAATTGATAATACAGTGGGCATGGTTAATATTGTGTGGAAACCTAACATGATTATTTCTTCTGTCTCTTCGGTGATGTTTGTCGTTGCTGTTGTGATGGAGTTTGTGACAACTACTATCAGATTAGTGAGTGTTGTAGTAACATCCACAACCATCTCTTCCAAATCTGCTTTGTTAGTTGTCGGTCGACCATTGTTAATAAAAGAGAGAGGAGAAACCCGACTTTGATAACAACTGATGCAACGGGGAAATCACGGAATGGATCGACAAGCGTCAACTCCAAAGGTTAACGAGGTTACAAACGTAAAATCAGGAAAACAAGAGAAAACTCTTAAACTAGAGATAAAACTCTAAAAGATAACTTTATTGGTCAATAATAAACTGATTAAAAAAAGATTATAATCCCTATTTATAGCTAAACTAATTAAGAGATAACTATGTAAATAAATCAATCCTAATTCTAAACCAACTAATATCAAATAAAGTATCAACTACGGATAAATTCTAAAACTAAAAGGAAACTAAATAATAATCATAATCTAGTTATAAATCAAATAAATAATAATTAAAACTAACAATAATTATCCCAAGTTATATAGGAAACAAAATAATTAAATAAACATATATAAGCAATCTGTGCAAGAATCGTGAGGAGACGTGCATGACTTTGCACGCATCCAGGTTGCGGGATAAGTCGGGTAAATTAATGTGGTCGGGCTTTTGATCCATGTATTTGGCCTTCTTTCAAACTCGTTTTTTTTCTCAAATACCAACAAAAAACCTTATCAACTATTAAATTATCCTTACTGCAGAAATTCGTAAAATATCAAAATCAAATACAAAACACACCACTTTATGATATGATATATATGTAAGGGCCTGTTTGTTAGCAGCTTAATGAGACTCATAGCTTATTCAGTCAGCTATACACGACTGTTTGGTAGTGGCTTAATGATATAGAGAGTGACTTATTTATTAAGCTTTTAGGAGAGAGCTTTATGCAGAAAGCCAAGTTTTGTCCAAACCAGTCTCTCCCAATTAAAAAACATGGTCCTTCTATCTATGAAAACACTCTCTCAAACAAAAACCTTTTCAATCTATACAGACAGATTAATCCACAATGACAACTTTATTCATACAGGACTTAGGGCATGTTTGTTAGCAGCTTAATGAGCTTAATGGGACTTATAGCTTATTCGGTCAGCTATACATGACCGTTTGGTTGTGGCTTAATGATATAGAAAGATACTTATTCACTAAGCTTTTAGGAAGGAGCTTTATGCAGAAAGCCAAGTTTTGTCCAAACCCGTCTTAATTTCCCAATTAAAAAACATGCTCCTTCCATCTATGAAATAACCCTCTCAAACAAAAACCTTTCCAACCTATACAGACAGATTAATCCACACACACAACTTTATTCATACAGGACTTAATGGAAAACCAACCAACCACCCCTTAATGGAAAACCAACCAAACACCCCTAAGTTGATTATCGTTGAATCAAGGTAACTTGGTATGGTCCACAGTATCTCTATGCTACCGTGTAATCCATTTTCATCGCACAACCAACTTATCAAATTGATATACAAAGTTAAAAAAAGAAAAAAAAAATGATCGGTTATCATTAGAGTTTTGCCTTTTATATATTTATATTTATCATCGTGTTTTATATACTCATATGCACCCCACTTTCATGCTTTCATCATCATTTGAGATATAATTATAGTCAAACATTTCATTATATAGAATTAGAAACCAACAAATTTTGTATCATTAGAGTAAGATTACATGACCTTTTAAGCATAAAAGATCACCCATTTATCGTCTTCTTGCGCTAATTTTAAAAGAAAGGGGCCCTGATGTATCTGTAGAAAAATAGTTTCACCAAAATAAAGTTATAAAAAGAATTAAAGAAAAGTTGGAAACAAACCCGAGTAATCGAATATTGAGTCGAGACCCGTGTTGGACACGGTTTCCTTAAAGCTGATTCGTTCGGTGCGTCAATTTCCCAGAATACAACGACTCTAAACAAAATCGAATTCTGCCAGACTTCACCTACATGCGTGAACTTGAGAATCTGTTTCTTATATTTCGTCTTTTTAGAACTGAACGGTTTGTTTGTTATATATGAAATATATTTGTAACCCATATAAGATTAAAGATCACCATAATAGAACATAATTCCATCGATTGTAACCGAATCATATATAAGGTCAAAAGACTCCTTCCTTAATTTCCATTTAACTTAAAGTTAATATATTAATTAATTTTCCGACAGTGTCTATCGTTTCCTCCTCCTTTGCTCATTATTATAGGAGGACAGGAAAGCTCGAGATGATGGAGATATACAAAAACCCAAAATGGGGTTACACCTGTCAAGTTGATAACTCTTGTTGTCTCTCTATATTTGAAAAAAGTAAGAAATTATATCTTTCCATAATGGGCAAAGTTGAGCCCTCAAAAGATGGTATATGGTTGTGTATTATCTACTATCATCCATATGCAAGGGGTGTTCATCGGTTGACATCCAATGGATGTGAGGGGAACCGAACTGATCTAATCATTCATTGGATGTCCGATTTTTTCAATTGAACCGATCAAATCGTCCATTGGATGTTGGATTTTTCCAATCCTATGGATGATTGGATTTTTCCAATCCAATGGATGATTGGATCGGTTCGGTCCCATCCATCGGATATTCTCAATATATATCCACCGGATCGGATCGGATCCATCCAACATCCAATGGATGATCGGATTGAGTCCATCCAATGTTTTTATGTTTTCTTTCTAAAAAATTTAGTTTTTATTTTTTACAAATGTTTTTAAATAACAACGTTTTAAAAATAAAAACATTTTACTTTTGAAATTTTGAATTATAATGTATGGGATGGTAGTTGGATGATAACTGAATGAGTGGTTGGATGATGATTGGATGATAATTGGATGGATGGTGAACCGGTTTGGTTCAGTTCGGTTTTTGTCGGTTCTGGACTGTCATCCAAGAACCGACCGATCCAAATTGGATGTTGAAAATTTTGATCCGATCCGATCTAATTCTAATTGGATATCCAATCACTGTCGGTCGGTTTTAATTGGATCGGTTGAATTTCTGCACACCCCTACATATGCATGTAAGATCCATACTTGATCTGTTGATCATGGCACTAATACTAGGTGAGAAGAGTGCTATGGATATTGTTGCATTTGGATGCCTTTGATGCATGAGCTTAAACTATTAGAAGATAAAATGCAAAAACAAATACCTTCTCATTAAGGGCATATTGCTTTGGACTATTGATAAATTCCCAACATACTTCATATTTCTCCATTATGAGGGTTCAATGCAGCCATCGGTTATAAGGTCAAAGAAATATGCAAGGGTTAATTTGTGGTGTCCAACTTCATTGAACGAGTACAAAACAGAAATAGTTTGGTTTTACAATGAGGACAATACATAAATTATATATCCCTAACAACTTTTAGTTACGTTGTCTCTCACCAATAATTTCTAAACCTCGAAATACAATATAGGAAACTTGTGTTGTATTCTTTCGCTAATCCATTGATATTTCGTCACTTATTTGAAGTTTTAAGATTTTGTCACCAATACAATGAAAATCCCTTGATAATTACAAACATGTTTTTATGTTCATAATATCCGTCGGTGAGAAACCTTGTCTCACATAGGAGCCAAGACAATTTTTAGAACACTTAATAAACCCAAACTAGAGAGCATTAAATGAATCATTTAATTGCTTGGGCTTGGAGTGTGGATTCCTTGTGGGCTTTCCTTGACATAAATATATATACATATTTAATGTCAAAGATTGGGCCTTGGGGTCTCGATGTGGTCGAGATCATCGATTGAGGAAGAGGGTGTGGTGCAGGCTACAGTGGCCGACGCAGGTCTCGGCGCGACCCAAGTTGTGGCACAACTCGCGAGACTCATTGTGGACAGAGCCCAACGCAGGTTCCGCGCGGGTCCATCTACGCCACCAGCCGTGCGGATTCTCTGTCGGTTACTGTCGGTTGATTACATCTGACGCAGCGTAGGTTTGCGGAAGGATCGACAAGCGTCTAAACCCTTTTGATAAACGAGAATTACGACGTAAATCTCGAAAAACTAGAGAATCCTCTCTAAAAATAAGAACTTTATTAATTTATCAACTGCTTAACAATGAAACCCTAATACCCTATTTATAATACTAAACTAAAAAAACGATAAGTACTAATTAAAGGATAATTAAGAAATAACCCTATTCTAATCTTATTAGGAAATCCTATGGAAACTTAAAGAAATAAAGAAAGAAGAGTTGGAGTTGGGTCACACCTAGGCCACGTGCCTTCACTTGTAATTGGAAAGAAATAGCAATTGGGTCACGTGAAAGGAATTGGCTAAAGAGAGGAATTGAGAAATTGAATGGATGACGGCAGTGTCTTGCGCGTCTCATGGCGCGGCTTAACCCGCGCCACTAAGGGCGCCAGGGACTGTTTTGGGTCTTAGCTTTCTGCCTCGCTTCCTCTATATTTGGTGCTTTATGTTTGCTCTTTTTTCGACGCCAAATTCCGAGTCTCTTTTGTGCTCGTTTACTTTTTCGAGTTCGTTTATTATTATTTATAAAACCCTTATTTACCTCTCGAATTCTTCGAATTCTTCCTGTATCAGTCACCCTCACTTGAAAAGAACTCGTCCTCGAGTTCACTTGAAAAACATCTTTACTCGGCTCGTAGAACACGCGTCTCGTCAAATCGCGTGGATGCACGACATGGTCTTCAAAATTTAAAAATTTCGACCGGTCTTTAAAATCCAACGGAGGTTGTAGCGATTGTTTCCATACGAGCGATATTTTATCAAACTCGTAAGGGTGAGAGATTAGAGTAACGTTACCGGGAATTATTGCACTTTGAACCGGAGCCGCGGGTGCTTGAATAGTGGGAACATCACCTTCGGGATCATCGACCTTGAATGGTTTTGTTGGCTCGAGGATGTCTCCCGTTAGCTTCTTTTCGGTTTCTTTGACCGGGGACCCAAAATCTGTCGTCGGCTCTTCCGGGTCGGTATGGTGTGATTTTGTTTCGAAAGGAGCGATTTTATCTTCACCCTTGTCCGGCAAGACTTCCTCTTTTTCCGGTGGGTTTTCCGGAATGGGCGGTTGATTGGATAGGGAAGAAATCGAGCCCATAATACGGCTGTTGTGGTGGCTCTTCTTGTTGGGGCTTTCATCGAAGCTATTAATTGATCTCATGGCAATCTTTTGGTCGCCCCAACGAAATAGTACGATGTCGGATTGGCTCTTGTAGGTTGCATGATTATCGCATTGCCACGGTTGACCCAACAGAATGTGGCAAGCGTCCATGTCAAGGACATCACATAGGACCTCTTCTCGATAGTGTTTCCCGATCGATATGGGCACCAGGCAAGTTTGCGTGACCCTAACTTGAAAGCCATTCTTGACCCACCCAAGGGAATACGGGGCTTCATGTGGTTGAGTAGGTAGGTTAAAGTAATCGACTAACTTTTGGGACACGAGGTTCACACAACTTCCATCGTCGATAACTAAGTTACATACCTTTTTGTGTACCGAACAATGCGATCGGAAAAGATCTTCGTGTTGGCTTTCTTCCTTTGACGAAAGGAGTATTCGTTGAAGTACGACGTGGATCTTTTCTTGGGAATCTTCCTCCTCCTCCTCGGATTCGAAACTCGATGGATCGACCCGGTTAAGGTTTCCATTAAATGGCGCCTTAGCCGGTCCTTCAAACCTGTCTCTTCTCCGACGGTTGTCGTTGACGATGTTGGGTTGAAGCCTATTAACAACTGCTGTCAGGTTCGTGAGTGTTGTGGATAAGGCCACATCCGACTCAACCAAAACTGCTTTGGTAGCGAGCTGTTGATCTGCCATGAAGGTGAAAAGACAGGTGAATCCTGCTCTGATACCACTTGACGCAGTGTAGGTTTGCGGAAGGATCGACAAGCGTCTAAACCCTTTTGATAAACGAGAATTACGACGTAAATCTCGAAAAACTAGAGAATCCTCTCTAAAAATAAGAACTTTATTAATTTATCAACTGCTTAACAATGAAACCCTAATACCCTATTTATAATACTAAACTAAGAAAACGATAAGTACTAATTAAAGGATAATTAAGAAATAACCCTATTCTAATCTTATTAGGAAATCCTATGGAAACTTAAAGAAATAAAGAAAGAAGAGTTGGAGTTGGGTCACACCTAGGCCACGTGCCTTCACTTGTAATTGGAAAGAAATAGCAATTGGGTCACGTGAAAGGAATTGGCTAAAGAGAGGAATTGAGAAATTGAATGGATGACGGCAGTGTCTTGCGCGTCTCATGGCGCGGCTTAACCCGCGCCACTAAGGGCGCCAGGGACTGTTTTGGGTCTTAGCTTTCTGCCTCGCTTCCTCTATATTTGGTGCTTTATGTTTGCTCTTTTTTCGACGCCAAATTCCGAGTCTCTTTTGTGCTCGTTTACCTTTTCGAGTTCGTTTATTATTATTTATAAAACCCTTATTTACCTCTCGAATTCTTCGAATTCTCCCTGTATCAACATCAAACTATAAAAGGTTGCACATTCCACATTCGTTTGACAGACGAAATTTGACATTTTTTGGGTTTTTCTCTCATCCTTTTCATCATGCTTTGATTCGCTAGATTCAAGTACAAGACTTAAATTTGATTGTTGTATCCTCGGGACAAACGCCTATACCACCGACGAATTTTTGTCTTAGGACACTGCTTCCGTGCAGGCCTCAATCGGTAATTCGACGATTATCTTCTTGAATCAAGTAAGGTTTACATTTATTGTAATATTTGATATTGCAACTTGATTTGTAAAAGATTTGTTTATACAAAATTTGTAAATTTCTGCATATTTTGTTAAGTTGGATACACAAGCATTCATTGTTGATTGATTACTCCTAACAATCTAAGACAAAAATTCTGTTAGAGAGTGATGGATCAATCACAAATGATGAAGAATCTTGTGGAGAAACCTGAGAAGTTCAAGGGTTCGGACTTCCGGCGTTGGCAACAAAAAATGTTGTTCTATTTGACAACACTTCGGGTTGCCAACGTACTAACCGAGGAAGAGCCACCAGAAAATCCTCCGGTAGGGGCAGATGGGGCTGCGGCAACACAAATCCAAGTGTCCGCACATCAAAGAGCCGTCGAGAAATGGAGATCAAATGAGTATAGTTGTCGAAACTATATACTCAATGCTCTCGACGATTCCCTATATGACACATAATCTTGTAGAACGACAAGGGGGATATGGGATTCCTTGGACGCAAAATACAAAACCGAAGTGGCATGCTCCAAGAGGTTTGTTGTAGGGAAATTCATGATTACCGGATGAATGATAACAAATATGTGATGAAACAGGTTGAGGAATTGCAGGTGCTTGTCCATGAGCTTGATGTTGAAGGCATGGGTCTAAACATCAACTTTGTTGTTGGTTCGATAATAGACAAGTTGCCTCCTTCGTGGAAAAACTTCAAGTTATACTTGAAGCATTTGACGGAGGAGATCACATTCGAATAACTACTCCTCAAGATAGAGTGGAGGAGGACAACAGGTTGAATGAAAAGGCCGATGTAAGCACAAGTGAGCCACACGCCAATATGGTTGAAGGTAGCACATCGAGATCCAAAATCATTCAGAGGGTTTTAGAACCATTAAGAGACAAACTATTTTTTTGCCAAACAAAATTCACCTCTTAGCGATTCAGAGGTTGCCTCTTAATGGAACCATTAAGAAGTAAACAAACAACCCCTTAGTTTTTCAAGGTTACGTTTAGGTTATTAGAGTTGGCATTACATTAGGTTTGAAGGATATGGCTTTATATAGGTTTTAAGGACTAAATTAGAATTAAAGGCGGGTCTGATCAATCTATGTGAATTTAGAATCCAATGGTTGCACCAAATATTTCAATTTCGTTCATTATGGATTTGTACAATATACACAACATGATACACCCACCAATTACCAGCATATATATAAAATTAACATACTAAAAACATAAGTTAGGAAAGGGGACCTCCAATTTAAGGGTGACGGCGTTTCAATATTATTTATATATAAGAATCTAATTATTATCAAATTCCAGTGGGACATCATATATTTCAGATTTTTTTTTATATGCTCAAGTCCTTTCATTATTTTTTTTAAATGATAAAACCATCAAATTTTATCATTTTGAATGATTGAATTACTGGATTTATTTTTGAACAAATAATTTTTTTTAACAAATAAACCATTGAACTTTTAAACTTGGTTACCTACATTATTTTAACAAAGAAAAAAACTACATGTAACTAACTAGAAATGTTTTAAAGTTAAAAAAAAACCTAAATCAGTTTTACCATTCCCAAACCCTACACCTTTCAAACACCTCGCAAACAATGGTATCGCTCCCCTTGCTACTCCCCGTTACCCCATCGTTGTTCATTCTCTATATCGCCTATCACGTTGTTGGCCCCTATCATCGATCTCCCGCCTTTCATTTATTTTTTACTCCGTATTTTAAAAGAGGAAGAATCAAATGATAAAAAATAGACCAAGAAGATGGAGTTTGAATGGTGTAAGGTTTGTGAATAGTGTCAAGGGGAGTGATATCGGTGTTTGCATGGGTTTGAATGGTGTACGTTTGTGAACGGTAAACTGATTTAGGTTTTTTTACTTTAAAACCTTCCTACTATGTTACAAGTAGGTTTTTGTTTGTTAAAAGAATGTAAGGGGCTGTTTGACAGTTGCTGAATGGTTTGGTGCAG
Source organism: Saussurea involucrata (assembly GCA_033807775.1). Taxonomy (NCBI): domain Eukaryota; kingdom Viridiplantae; phylum Streptophyta; class Magnoliopsida; order Asterales; family Asteraceae; genus Saussurea; species Saussurea involucrata. Next base: position 169,861,936 of record CM066322.1, read on the forward strand.
AATGATTAAGTGGTCGGAATGATTAAGAGACTCTTATGATATAATGCAAAATGAAATATGGTTGCTTCGTAATTGTTAATAATGAAATTAAGGCGCTGAATGGTTAAGGAATTAAGGACTGAGATACAAAATCGTTCAGATGGTTTTAGAACCATTAAGAAGCCGTTTTTTTTGCCAAACAAGATTCGCCTCTTAACGATTCAGAGGTCACCTCTTAATGGAACTATTAAGAAGTATACAAACAACCCCTAAGTAACCAATATTTAAAAATTCAATGATTTAATTTATTGAAAAAATGTTCAAAGACTTGATCGTTTAAAATGATAATAGTTCGTTGGATTTTTTTTATACTTTTCCCTTGTTTTCATATTTCATGCGTGGCAGAGAAAATACAAGGTTGAGACAAAAACCCATCATCTTGACAAGGGATCGTTTAGGTTTTAAGATGGGAAATTAATTAAAATACCCAAAGTCAAACCAACTGTTACCAAAATACCCAAAAAAATTTCAATTTTGCAAAAATACCCAAAATACCCGCGATAGGGTCCCGCGATCGCGGGATACGCTGACGTGGCACGTATTTTGGACACAAATGCCCCGCGAAGCCCCTAAACTTTGGTCGCGGTGCACTTTTGGTCCCTGCCCGCGATCGCAGCCCGCGATGGCCCGCGATGGGCCAAAATTTACACTTTTGGTCCCTGAAATTTTCAACTTTTGGTCCCTGAAAATTTACACTTTCAGCCCCTATACTTAGACGAATCTTGATGCTTTTACTGTTTTTTTCCACAATTATTGCAATTTAAAGACCGATTTGTGGTTGAAATTCAATTGCATGTTTCAATCAATGTTAAATCAATGTTTTTGGAATATCAGTTTGTGGATGAAATGAGAGATTGGTTTTCTGATATGTTGGTTGTTTTATTCATAAATAGACGTAAAGTTCAAGCCATAATTCTCACACAAGGATTTCATTGTTGCAATATTTCTTTCTGCAATATTTTGTGTTTGAGATACTACTGAAAAAATGAGTTCATCTGTTGCAAAAGCTAAGCTATATTTCTGTTTTGATGGTGAATGGGTGCAAGATAACAATGAGTGGAATTTTGCTTATAAATCTAAGCATGGTGTAAAAGTGTCAGTAAACTATACTTATCAGAAGTTTGTTGCATACGCCATGCAAAAATGTGGAATCAACTCTTCTGATATTTGCAAGTTAGTGTTTAAAAATGGCGATGGGTCATTTGTGGATTTATCCAACGATGGGGATATCTCTACTTTTCTGCACCTTGCAGTCGATTCAGAAAGACCCCCATTAGTCTTTGTGTATCCCGGCGTATCCGACGGTGACGACGACGGTGACGACGACGGTGACGAGGAGGGTGACGACGACGAAGACCTCCAAATAGAGCAGCCTGATTCTCAACAACAACAACCACCACCATCACCACAACCACACGAATGGCGTACTGCTGGAGTTGCTGATGACGAAACCCACGTTTTCAGAACGGGTAATTCTGAAATAGACAGATCAGACACCGATAATGATGATCACGAAGAATATACCCCTAGTAGAAAATCATGTAGTCAGATAAATGACTTTTTTGATATGCCCCCTATTCTTCCAGACTCCCATACCCAGACACAAAGCTACGAACCTACACCTTATATTCGTAGCGAAAGTTTAACAGCAGGTCAGATATTCGATTCGAAGGATCTCTTAGCAAGTCAGATCGGACTCAAGTTCTTGGAAGAGGGTTTCCAAAGTCGCGTGCGGGCATCTGACAAAATCAAATACGTAGTTGAATGTGCTAGAGAAAAGTGTGAATGGAGGTTGTACGCGATTCACACGGGTCCCAAAGGAGGGGCGATAATGATTAGAAAGTTGCACGACGTACACACTTGTACGAGGACGCAACTTAATCCCCACCACAAACAAGCCGGCAAAAAGACTTTGGGTGCGATCCTGAAAAACAAATTTCTTGATGTTAGCAGGTCATGCGTCCAAAGGACATCGTCCACGACGTTCACCGGCAGTTCGGCGTCACGATTGATTACCACCAAGCGTGGCGTGCGCGCTGCCATGCACTGTTTATGGTGAGAGGCACGTTCGAGGAGTCGTATGAACGACTCCCGACATATTTATATAATTTGCAGATGCAGAACCCTGGTACTGTCACGCAGCTACGAACCGATTCACGTGGACGGTTTGAGATGTGCTTCGTGGCCCTTGGACCCGCGGTACGTATTTTAACACGTCATATGTTTACACATTATAAACTATAACATTTACACATTATAAACTATAACATTTTAACCTATGTTTTTGCAGATCCGCACATTTCTGGAAAATCTACGTCGTGTCCTGATAATAGACGCAACCCATTTAAAGGGCCGTTACTTGGGTATGATGTTCCTGGCGGTTGCCATGGACGGGGATAACTCCATCGTTCCAGTAGCTTT